>HG995174.1:10102500-11424166 GCA_905333005.2 Lycaena phlaeas | reverse complement strand
AACACGTCAGTGGTTAAGGGTTAAACAAATAAAAGAAATTTAAGAATGTACTTATCGAAAATGCATGACAAAAGATCTGCTCAAGCGAAAATAAAAATTTCTATCAAAAGAAATTACTAATTAAAAGTAATAACATTATTAATTTTCTTATTTCTATCAGATCCCAAATATTGGTAAATCCTAAGGATGGGAAAACTGACAATGCAGTGGTAAATTGTTTATTTGATTTCTGTGAGCTACTTTAATATTTTCTCCCTTCTTCCCTCACCGGTAAGCAAGCGAAATTTCTCATGTTAGCGATAACTCCTAAGGATAGACCAAGTAAAACACTTTAGACATAAAATTAAATAATTTATTAAATTTTCCAACTAAAGTAATTTTATCTAAATTTTTTACTTTAGTAACAAGTAACTTTGCTTTTAATAAATTACTATTAACACATAAAAGCATAATATTTAAGTACCTAATCGTCAGTTAAGTTCTCGCAGTTCGTAAGTCATTGACGTAAGTTTTGACGGTTTAAACATGTATTGTTTTTTTTTTTGATTACGCGAATTTCACTCATTATAATGAAACAACTTTTACGGATTTTATCGCGGTTTATTGAGTTTTTTATATACCCGACGTTTCGAATACTTTAAACATGTTGATATCATTGACGAAAAAATACCGCGTGCTTTTTTATCTATCATGGCGTCGCGCATGACGAGGTGCACAACAAACATTTTAAGGTTAAGTTTATTTTATAAATTTATTGTTTTGCGAAAAATTATCAAGTATTATGGGTTCTAAATGTTACAAATACTGTATAAGTACCGAAATGTTGAACCACAACTGTTAAAATAAAAGTCACAACTGACAAAACTTTGCATTACAGACCATGACGTCACGACTTGACTCGCGTTTATTGTCACGTGTTCAATAGGTCCATTTTCATAAATTTATTTCTCAAAATTATTATTTAATCTTGTTGATTTCGGTCAGATTACTTGATATTCAGCAATTCTTTGTCTTTAACTACCACAATAAATAAAAATAAAAAACTCGAATAAAATAAAAGCAGTATGTAACGCCATCTAGTTGTGAGATGTGGGACTAAAAGTATTCCTTGCAGTATATGACGTATCAAGTTATCTAAGTTTGCAAGATACTTATAATATACGCACAAGACAAATGCAGTTGTGGCACCTTTTTATTATGGTGGAAGTGTGGCAATTAATAGGAATGTACACATTGCTATTTGCCAATGCACTTTTGCAATTAACAATTGAAAAAAATGTAAAGGATGAAAATATCTTGGGAAAGGGCATTTGCAGATGGAGTATGACGCAGTGCATGGTTCAATCAGGCAGAAAACTAAAAGAAGATCTCCCTACTCTCACAGTATGCAACACTCTCCAAGGATGCTAGACAACTAGTGTTGCTTGAGAATTACGCTAAAAAAATGTTTTATTTATGACTATCGCTCCAGATCAAACAAATGATTTACTCTCACGCTCCTAAAATTGCTGCAGTACAACTCTGAGGGAATTATAAAATAAAAGTTTGCAATATTGTATGGTTCACTGAAATCCAATCCAGAAGACCTAAGCAATAAAAATAGTCAAATGTAAATGCTGCCATTTGCAAAGAATTACCCATCATTCCTTTCAACTGTCACAATTATTATGCTTCTTGACCTCATTAATAATATTATTATATACCTCATTAATACTTAAGTATCTAATGATATATTATTATTATTTGTTCCCAGCTTAGGCAAACAAATTTGGAAGAATACCATTATATATTTCTTAAGATTTTAGCAAGAGTAGTATATTTATTACATGCTAAATACATTTCAGAAAAAATGTTGCTTACGAAGAGAGTTAATATTATGGTCTTCCATTAAATATACATTTTTGGTAAGTCAAAAATGTCTATTCCATGGAACTGCTAGAACTACACTGACATAATACAAGTATATTTTGTTTTGCAATACTACCTCTGATTTTATCATAGATAATCTATGCGAGAAGCTTAAATAATCTATGTAAGATTTATAAGCCATGTTAATTGGTATACAAAGGAGGTTGGGAGAGTGCAATCTTATCTTCATTTTTAGCATGCTTTTTCAGTAGGTCCATAATTTCATTATCAAACTCTTTTGGTGTTGGTTGTTTCTCTACAATCCAATAAAATATGTCCCAATCATTAGTTGGGGAATTAATTAGCCGATCATACATCATTGTCTGATTTTCATTAAAGCTGTTGAGATATTTTGCTGCAAATGTACTTAACAGCAGGTCATTTTCTAACATTCCTCGTTTACGTGACTGGTATTGCAATCTGTAAATAATGTATTAAAATCTGAAATACATATTTCAAATAATAAAAATATACTATCGTAAACAAAATGTTGTGAAATATACATCGTTGGATCCATTTTATAAACATTAAAAGATGAATAAGTTGAGTACCTTGCCTTTCTTGTCTCTAATGACTGGGGTTTGTTAATATCATATACAGGAATTTCCATATACGTTGTATCTACTGAGCTAGGTGTATCGCTAGAAAAATAAGCCCTTTGCAGTTGCCTAAAACTATTGGTGACCTGAAGAATTTAAAATAATATAATTGCTATTGTTGTAATGTTTTAAAGCCATATTTTAATAGCTACTAACAACGAAATACGTACAGAACGTAGACGTAACATTGTATTACAGGTTCAACGGTTTTCTATTTGTCCCTCGCGAATGATTTTGTTTTCTAATACGAATTACGACACTTTTGTAGTTTGTGTCGTAACTCATAAATAGTAATTTCCAAATATAATTTGACAAATGACAATGGCGTATAGACATTAGGCAACTGACAAGTGACATTTTTTCAATATTTTTCTTCTTGGAACAGGCTAATAAAAATATTTATATACATACAATCCGATGAGAACGTCTTAATAATATTATGAGTTTGTTCTGAGCATGGACACAGTAAATATATAAGGACAAAGCACTTGCAACTGAAAAACTAACTAACAAAGACTGCCAGTACCGAGAAGTGTGTCCCTTTTTTATAGGGTGACAATAAAATTAAGAAATGTGGGACAAATTAAAGGAGACGGTCCATTTCTGGTCTAGTCTTGTACAATACTATACTATAAATAAATGAAAATACATAGACTTCACTAAAAATAAAATAAATTGGGAAGTAATTAAATAAACGGCAATATTAAATTTTGCAGGGCCAAAAAAAATCGGCATTTAAATAATTTTGTTGGCATACAAAGATTTTGTACGCAATTAAATAAATGTGGTAGCAATTCTTGTTCCGCAAATAATTTTGATACTGGTAAAAATTAAATCATAAATAAGCAATATTATGAGCTCGCATAATAAACATTCGCCTGGCAAAATAACTACTTGAACGGCAAGATTTAAATATTGCTCGGTAGAAAAACATGTCTACAAGCAGTATATTTGATTGGTGTGTCTATTAAAAACATGATGAGCAATATATATGTAGCTGCAGGCGACTTTTTTCTTTTGTTTGTTTATTTATATACATTTTAAATAATATTTTTTGGTATTACAGTTACAAATACGATTTACAAACTAAAATATTGTATAAAAAAATTGAGGATCTACTCTTTCCTATTTGTTGAGGACAAAAGTACTTTTCAATGAATGCTTTATTTACTTTCTTTACAAATGTATATTTTATATTTATAACGAAACGACTTTACAAAAAAATTATGACTTTTAACGTAGAACGAACTAGAAGCGAGTGAAGTTACCTATATGCAATTTCATTGCATTATATTTTATGTCCTGGTTCACACCATCTAGCGGCAAATGGCGCAAACCTACACCGGTTTGCGCCATTTGCCGCTAGATGGTGTTGTAAGTATGTTATTGAAGAAAATTATAAAAATTGAAGAAGAAATTAATAAACTATATTATCATTCTTAATAAAAGACTAGTGAATTAATTCAGGTCATGACGTCGACAAATCCTGTGTTCATCAGTGGTCCATCCACTAAAGGCTGATATGATGATGATTTTTTTTCTTAAGATTTTATTTTCTTTCAGATTCGTAGATTTATGTAGATAGTAGATAGATTATGCTGATAATAAAAAATTGTAGGTGGTGTGTAAAATAAACAAGCAGTTCAAAACTTGCAACATTCAATTCAATCATTACAAAAATTAAATCAAAACATTTTAACGGTCAATTTTAACGGTTCAAAATTACGCAAGAATGGATCCACAATTTTAAACATAATAGGAACTAGATGCGTAGCTCAATGGTTAATACTTTCCGCTCGGTTCAGCTGTACGCTATCGTTCGTAAGTTCAAATCCTCCATATACCGTTAGCATTAGGTCGACTTTCTTCTTTAATTTGTTTATACATTTTTAATAATATTTTTTGGTACTTATTACAATTACAAATAAGATTTACAAACTAAAATATTGTGAACAAATTATAAAAATTGAAGAAGAAATTAATAAATTATATCATCATTCTTAATAAAGGACTAGGGAATTAATTCAAATCATGACGCTAAATCCTGTAGACTGGGATTACTGTAACGCAGAATTGAATGAAAAAGAAAGTTGCTCAACATAAGTTGCCGCTCAATTAGTTATTTCTGCTACCAGATTATATTTTTTATTCATTCATTTAAATTAAATTTTCAGTCATTTAAATAA
Source organism: Lycaena phlaeas (assembly GCA_905333005.2). Taxonomy (NCBI): domain Eukaryota; kingdom Metazoa; phylum Arthropoda; class Insecta; order Lepidoptera; family Lycaenidae; genus Lycaena; species Lycaena phlaeas. The sequence goes on along the minus strand of HG995174.1, from coordinate 11,419,473 downwards.
TACCCAAAAGAATTTATGGATATGAACAAATTAAAACTGTTTGAATATTTATTTTCCTTCATATCATTAAGTGTTTAGCAAGTGAAGGCCCCAAAGGGAAGATCTCCGACCGAGCGAGGTGCAATGCTCGGCCAGGCCGAAGCCCACTAGCTATCGTGTCAGATGTTGTATATATAGCAACCGTGCGCTGGAATACTGATAGCGCGATTCAGGATTGTGGCGCTGTGATTGGTCCGCCACAAGTGTACAAAAGTAGACCAACGTCCCATACAATTTTGGACCGTCTCCTTTGCTATCTAATAATTAACTGTTAAGAAATAGATAATAAAAAAATTAATTAGCAGTAGGGTCGATATCCTACTAGTATATACTTGATGTATGCAGCTTTAAGCGCTAGATGATTTTACCACGACTGCCGTATCATCATTTGAATGGAGGACCTAAGTGACAAAAAATACTGCCTCCGGCAGATATGGCAAGCTAGCTCAGATGTCTTTGGGCTGCTAGAAAAATCTGACACAATTATTACACTTCACACAAAAACACAAACACTGCAATGGTTAAATTCTGAACAATAGAGGATGAATTACGAAAAACAAAATACAAATACTTCAAGATATATATTCATGTTTATTAATTGAAATTATTGGGCCTCTTTTAGGGCAACTAATGCCAATAAAACTAATTTAAGCACTAATTACTAGTTCTAGTTTTGGGAAGTTTCTGTCTGAGTCCAATTTTAATACAAAAATTAAGTAAGGCATTAATTAGTTTATTTTGTTGAATTTTTTTAAAATTTGAATAGGTATAGCCTAACATGCTCCATAGCACTTTGAGCTATGGAAAACTTTCGGGTCAGTCGTAAGCTAAGAGGCCATAATATTTAAGCCCAGTGGGACTTCATGGGAGAACGCATGGGATTAAGAGTTTCGTCTTCAAACTAATAACGTGAGAATGTGGTTAAGCATTCTGAATACTCTTATCAGCTAACCTCTCCAAGTTATGTCGTCCTACCTGCAAGTATGCCCAAAATATACCTACACTAGTACGGCTTCGAGAGTTACGCTATCCACGTTAATCAACATGGCTTGCGTTTTGTCCAAATTTATCCTAAGGTCCACACGTCGGAAGGATTTATTTCGACTGTGCAGCATTCCCTATGTCAATTGTACGAGGAAGAACGTGAAGCGATGTCGGACGGAATCGATCAGACGAAGGTGGGCCCAGCCTATCACAGAGGGATGTTCAGGCACAAGTGGCTCAAACGATAGACTGACTTGACGTAGCTGCAAGATTGACACACCTGACTGCCGTGCCGCCACCAACGTGTTGTGAAGTCGTCAATCCCAAAAAGCATTCGCGCAAGAGAGAGCTTTTGAATTTGTAAGGAGTTAAGAATTTTCCGGGGAAGAGAGCGTCTAAGAAGGTGTACCCCGTGGCCCGTACATCTCTTGCGTTTCGCTCCGTATACCGAGAATTGCGTAGGAGCATGGGAAGGTTGGTGGGTTATGTGGAGCGTTCCCCGCAAAACGGCCAGAGACTCGGTTAATATAACAGTATCGTCGGCGAAACGTATTTTAACGTTTATGAAAGTAAAATATTCGTACCCAAAGAGATATTGTTACAGGTATAGGCTGGTGTTTACTACGTTTGTGTTTAATAATTGACGGAAATTACCTTAGACATGTGCTGAACCATTTTTTTCGCATATCTTCATTTGAGAAATTGTAACAATAGTTTAACATTGAAAACCTGAGACTTACTCGAGTACACAAATAACATTTGCAAGAATTTACAGTTATGTCATGCTGGCAATATGAAAGAACGAGCACACCCCTTCGTTATTACTATCCCTATTTGTGCACAAAATACGACACTCGTCGGATTGGCCACAAAGCCTTGCAAACCTACGCCACCTCAGAAGTCAGACAAACTCTCTATCCACAAGTTTGAATTTGTCAGAATTTGCCGAGGCTTGCCAAGCGTGCGGATGCCGCTTTATTATATTCAGTCTGCAGAGTACTTGTATTATTTATGGTTTTAGTCGGTGGATTTCGTTGCCATGGTAACGTTGTCAAAACATTAAGCAAATCGATTTCGCAAGTAAGAAGTTTATGTTATCATGAATATAAAATATAATATCGTAGATTTTGAATAGTAATATTTGATTTGACAATAATCATGTCTACTGTAAATCAATTTATTACGAACGCAATAGGTAAGCCGAATTTATGACTTTAATTATTTAAATTCTTAACATTTCTAATTAGAATAAGTGTTAATTAAAACTCATGGGTTTTGTGATATAGATTTTTAAATCATTATCAATACCAGTATTGTATCTGTTCATTGCCACAAAGTGGTTTGGCCCCCCCTTCAATGAATTGCAAGATCGCTGATTTACTGATTCGCCTCTTCAATAATGTTTTTTATCACTAATGTTGATTATAATTGAATTACTATCTCTCTTTATATTTCATTAAGTTTATTAAAGTGCTAGATAGAATATTTTAACCCTCATTAAAACTTAACTTTTTCAGAATTATTGTTTGAAATACCTGATTTGAAAATTGATGAAAACGGAGGTGAAATCTTGAATGATTTTATACATAATCCTCAAATCCTTTTGCTACAAGCTAGTATAAATCACCATAATGAGCTAATATTTCTGACTAACGTAAGTAATTAATTAATCATAGAAGTTGTATTATTCAATGACAGTGAATTACATGTTGGATTTTAGAATTATTATTATTATATTACTAGCTGTCCCAACAGACTTCGTTCTGCCAATATTAAAATTGCAATTACAAAATAGGGGTTGATCGTAGAAGGGTCAAAATTTAGGGTTGTATGTATTTTTGTATGCTGTATCATAAAAAAATAAAAACAAAAAATTTCGTCTAAAAATTAACAAAAAAATTTTAAGGGTGAACAACCCCTATCACTTAGGGGTATGAAAAATAGATGTTGGCCGATTCTCAGACATAAAGATTGGTCAAGCCGTTTCGGAGGAGTACGGTAACTACCATTGTGACAGGGAAATTTTATATATTAGATAATGCATAGCAAATAATTTAACAATTGTAAATCATATCATATGAACCAATTAAAGCATAGCTAATATAGGACGGATAAAGGCTGATGATGATGATGATAGCTAATATTCCATTGATATCATATTCCTCCTTGCCTTGTTCATGAATGTCTTCTTCACGAGACTGTTTCGTTTTTTGTCGCAGCCAATTTGTAGACAATGTCGAATTATTGGGCTCCGCAAAATAATACTAAAAAACAGTAAATATCGCGTTTTAAATATGTAATTTAAATAATGAAAATGACCAAGTTTTTCATGTCGTAATTTTAGAAAATCTTAACACCATTAGGTAGGTACTTTAAACGTCTTTTCGAATACAATGTGGCACTATTCACTTGTATATGTCCATAATATTTAAACTTAATATTTCTAAAATTACATTCTTTTTACATTGTCTCGGAATTATTTTTTATATGTATTATTTTATTTATTTATTTAATAATTTATGTATACTAAGAAACATATACAGTGAAATAGTGATGACAACCACTGGTACAAAGGTACTACTTATTCCATAAATGGAATTTCTTCCAGTAGTCCTACTACAGGAGAATTTAATAAACAATACAAAATCAGTGTGCACATAGCAACCTAATAAATACTCTAAATACAATAGAAATAAAAATGAATACACAGATATTAAATAAACATACTTATCACATACACACATGTACATACATACATACATATATACACATATATTTATATATATACCTATTTATATAAATGCAAATACATACCTACAAGAATAAAAGAATAATAATGAGATACACTCAATTAGTAACATAATTATTATAGATATTGATATATATTGTTTTCTTATGTTTACGCGAATTTCACTCATTATAATGAAACAACTTTTACGGATTTTAGTTGGATTGTAACTTAAAAAGGTCCATAGTGTTTTATAAAACAGTACCACAGGCCTTGGTAAACAATAAAAGTTCGATAAATAATGTGAACATGATAACATTATCAAATAGTGCCGCTCTTTCGTTGTACCAAATGCTGAGACAAATATACAGCCCACTGCTTGCCGCTGTAAGTATTGAAAGAGTAATAATATATACATTATAATATATTAATAAGTCTTTAAATATCAATCAAAATGTTTTAGGGTGATGATTTATACTCCAATAAACTTCAAAAAAACTTATCTGAATTGGAGTCAAACTTAAGGGTTGTAGCTCATGGAAATCAGGATCTTCACAATGATTGTGAGTATTTATTCCAAATTGGAATTTCTTTTTCGCCACAACAATCGCTTCTTTTGTAAACTTGCCACAAGATTCCTAAAATCTCGCCATTTGAATATTCTGAATACAATTTTACAGTTATTCTTAGTATTGAGGATGAGGCTACTTTTTGGAAAATCGTTGGTGAAAAGAGGGATGCGAGTAAAGTAGATAGAGAAGCAGCGTCTGCCTTTTGCGTCTTGTTTGAGGATATCGCTGAAGAAATAAAGTATGTAACTTTATAATAATACATTACACGTAACTGAACTTAGTCACCACTCACAACTTATTTTTTGTTATCATAAAATATGGCGTATAATGTCGCCTTTTGTGTTGGTCTGTTTATGAATTGATGATTTCAAAACTACTAAACGAATTTTGATACAGTTATCACTGGCGGCTTCGTTATGAACCAAAGCAGGTTCCTAAGTATGACACAACAATTTTTTATTAAATAAAGTAGAGAATTTTATTAATTTTTACTACACTGAACAAACACTTTTTTTTTCTTTTACGCCGGGAAATGCACTGACGCATCCCGCTGGGGAGTGGGTCTCCCCAGGCGGGTATGTGGGACTCGCTGCGCCCGAAAGATGGTAAGGAGACGCAGCTCTACCCACTAAAACCCGGCGAGTACCACCACTGCCGCCTTTGGTGAGGTGCCCCAGATCTACAAGCAACAGGGCACCTCGACGGCTAGTCAGTCCCTCAGGGGACCGACGCCACCTCCACAGAGCGGTTGTTCCGCACCACAGAACAACCACTCCCAACGTCGGGACAGTACGGTATGAGGTGAGGTTCCCATCCTCACCCCTTGCCCCCTGCTCTTTTGTCCCCTCTTCTTATAACGGATACAAAGAGCCCCCTCGGCTCAATTCGCTTCGCCCAAGTGTTGGGGTCACCCTGGACTACTGAGCCCTACCGCCACGACAAGGCCTGAGCCATGGTGGGGACACTGAACAAACACTGTGTTACCTACAAAAAATATATAAAGTATCAACCCATATATTATGTTCCACTGTTGGGCACGGGTCTCCTCCTCGAAATCAGGCGAGGAGTGTATCGGGCCATATTTCAGCGATGCGCTGGCCCAATGCTGGTTGGTGAACTTCACACACCTTCAAAGAGTTTTAATCTCATCATCAAAAAAAAAACATCGCAAGGAAACCTGCATGGCTTCCTCGCGATGTTTTCCTTCACTTATTTTTTTAGGTACAGTTTAGGTTGAGAAATTTAGAAAAACTCGTTTCAAGACACCACAGGGTGTCAGGATCGAACCGGGTTCCTCTCACTCAAGAGGCCGAGCCCCTTACCCACTGGACCATTGTCGCTCATCTATCTACATATATATTATGTAATATAATTATAATGTAAGTTAACGAGGGCGTAGCTGCGGGCACCAGTTTGATCAACGATTGGCTTTAATTAAGGATTGCCGATAAATACGAAGGCTTTGTTTGTATACTAAATCCTCAGAGCCGTAAATAGCCTTTTTTGCGCCCTGTGTGAGCTTCTATAACTGCGCCCTCAGTAAACCGAAAAAAATAATAGTCCTACCTGGTCTGGCCATTCTTGTGCCCCCCAGAGTCTACGCCCTGTGCCTGGGTACCGGTGTTATCTGGCCATTCTTGTGCCCCCCAGAGTCTACGCCCTGTGCCTGGGTACCGGTGTGATCTGGCCATTCTTGAGCCCCCCAGAGTCTACGCCCTGTGCCTGGGCATCGGTGGCACCGCCCTATTTACGGCTCTGTAAATCCTATTTAAATTATTTACAGAATAATGCTTTCGAGGAGGAGACCCGTGCCCAGCAGTGGGTCTAAAGCAGTGGTTCCCAAACTTATTTTGTCTACTGCCCACTTTGAGAATAAATATTTTTTTAGCGCCCCCATTTTTTCACCTATTTAAAAACCACTATAACTTGAAATTGAATTAATTAATTATTGTGACCTATATATGTATATTATGTATATTAACGGAGAATTCTAAACGAAACTTTTACTATAACCCGCAACTTGAAACCTGAGCGCAGTAGGTAACATACAACGGCGCTTAAGGTCTCAAGTTAACTCTTACGGGCTCCACCTGGCAATAAGAATGATTATTCAAACGCAACTTTATAGTATTAAAACAGAGTATCTTTTATTAAAAATATAACTAAAATAATCAATCCTTATATAAAAACTAATGTGAAGGATGAATCTGATGCTGTTTAATAAGTTTGTTGATATCAGGTTCCAATTTACTCAAGAACAGTCGCAAGTCGCCACGTTCGATAACAAGCAAACGATTTCGCTTTTTAGTAAGCAGTGTTGTCACAGCACTAAATCCACGTTCACACAAATATGACGATGGGAATGCTATCAAGAATCGTTGAACGATTGACCACAATCCAGGGTACAATTGCGGGATCGGTTTTTGTAGCCAAAATTCTCGGTAACCATTTTTGAACTTTCTTTTTATTTCCTCGTTTGTTGTCAATTCTATAAGTTCTTCTTCCAGCTGAGGTGACATTGCTGTGTTGACATTTGAAAACGGATCCAACACCCAGTCTGGTATTTCCAAGTTCAAAATGTCCTGGTATCGTTTGGTGAAGTCAATGTGGAGGTTTTCCAAATGTTGGCAGTAGGCAAACAATTCGTTGTTACTGCATGGTACCGATAAATTTGGAAAATTGTGAAACTCACGTCTGCCCAGATTCTTTTTGTGTAGAAGCAGTTTGGCTGCGAAAGCAGCAACGACGTTTTTTGTTTTAATTAAATTTAGTTTATCGCCTTGCAGTTGGAGATTCATGTCGTTGAACAATTTATGATTTTAACAATCATAACAGGTCTGTCATGTAAGCTATATCATTTTTTGATGTTATGAGCTAGTCGTGCAATTCTGTATCTCTAGTTTCCAAGAACTATATAACAGAGTCAAACAGGTTGTAAAATCGAGTCAGACAATTGCCTCTTGATAGCCAACGAACTTCAGTATGATACAACAAACGGTTGAAATACTCGTCATTAGTAACACAATGCTGATGAAATAATCTATCATTCAAAGAGCTGTTGCGGATTTTATTGACTGCTTTGATGACATATTGCAGTGATTGAAATAGTTTTTCACTTAAGTTTCTAGCAACTAAATGTTGTCTATGAATAACGCAATGTACACCAAGGACATCTGGAATTTTATTTTTTAAGTACGCTATGAAGCTCTTATGGCACCCTGTCATAGCCGGAGCGCCATCCGTAGCAACTGAAATAATATTTTTCAAAGGAATCTCTTTCTCATCGCAAAACTTTTCCAATGTATTGAATATGGTTTCACCTTTTGTATCGGTCTCTAAATTTCTAGCAAATAATAGTTCTTCACATATATTCTCATCTTTAATAAACCTCACGTAAAACAACAACAATGCTTCATTAGTTGGTAAAGTGGACTCATCGAGCTGAATTGAGAATTGACTTGTCCTCAGGTGATCGCACAACGATTCTTCAATGTTTTCAGCCATTTCATCAATTCGTCTTTGCACAGAATTATTACTCAAAGGAATTTTTCGGATAATATCTGCGGCCGGTTTATGAAGCACAGTAGTTATTACTTCATTTATTGCTGGCAATATTAACTCTTCTCCGATGTTTTGTGGTTTGCCTTTTTGAGCAATTAACAAAGAGATATTGTACGAAGCTCGAAGTCCGTCGTCATCTTGCTTAGCAGCCGCCGAAAATAGTTTTGCTACACTTGGCTGTGTATTATGCTTCTTCTCTAGGTCTTGAAAATATGCTACATTCTTGTCTTTCTTATCTGGATGCATTTTATTCAAATGATATTGCAGCCTTGAAGGCTTCATTGCTTCATTCGAAAATGTTTTTAGACATAGAAGACACAAAGGCGACGATGGGTTTGTGGGATTTTCAATAAATCCGAATTTAATATATTCCGCACAGTATTGCCGTCTCTTCTTTTTTACTTCCGACATTGTTTTGCATTGAGAAATACGTTCAACTTCGCGAGTAGTGTAGAGGAGGTGTAAGTAGTGCTCATCTATTGCGCGCGAGACCACAAATGAAAATAAAATAAATATTACATTGTTTATATAGAAATGCTTAAGCAGCACGCACCGACAGGAATAAAACAAACATGCATAAACTCGTTAATCTCATTCGACGCTCAATCATGATAGATATCTACGAGTACTAATAACTATTAAAATGCGAAAGTGTGTCTGTTGCCTTTTTATTGGAGTTTACTCCTTAAGAATCGATTTTCATATATAAGGCGCCCGGTATGAGAAAAATCCGAGGGGTAAAACCAACTGAACTAACGAAAAAGTGTCACGTTTTTGGTGCGCACCTTTAGTGCGCAACTTTCTAATTTAGCTGTGAGTGTATTGAGACGTACATAGTGTATGCTGTATAGGCGACTATACCTATATACTATATGTTATTTTTTGCGTATGGTTAGATACTCGTACTTGAGGAGTAAACTCCAGTCGTGCGTCGGAGCTGACACACACACATTTTTTTTTTGTGTCTACTTTCATTACGAAACGGAGCGACCGATTGACATGATGATTCATTTTTTCTATATTCAATAAAATATGACAGATATATGAACTACGCGGAGAGAAGTATAGAATCGAGTTTGAGCAATCTTTTAATTCATATTAGTTGATGTTCACAAGTTGTTGTTGAGAGTCTAGAGCTCTTGCAGTTAAGAGGTTGTTTAAGAATAAATCTAAATAAAATTACAAATCACCCCCCGCCTCGACACAACGCCCCCATTTTCTTTCTGGGTCTCTTACCGCCCCCCTTGAGACCTACAGCGCCCACAAGGGGGCGTTATCGCCCACTTTGGGAAAGACTGGTCTAAAGGGTTGATACTTTTATTTTTTTTTACAGAATAATGCGATCAAGTTCATTACAAGAAGTTAAAGACTCAGTAGAGAATATTGCCGGCATATTAGACGACGTGTGGCGATATGTCGGGACGACGTACTCGCAAGAGAGAATGATTCACGTGTTCGATGTTGTTGGTAAGTTATTAACAAAGTAATTTAGTGTACGGACAATTAACTTGAGTATATAAATACAACTGTTATAGCTGCGCAAACTTGGCCTAAAATGAGGTGCTTCGCAGCCACTTCGTCATGTTGAAGCTTTATTTCTAGAAGTACATTCTACATCAGCTTTTTCTCGATTTAAGCACTTCAACATGAAACACGACAGAAGTATAGTATAAGACATTCTACCTCTAAGTTCTTAATCTTCAGTGGAAATCTTTAGTTTATGATTAGTCGAATCTATTGAGGACGGACTTACCTACGCTTCCGCTTTATAAACGTTTAACATTATTTCGACGTTTTCGTTTCGTATTGAAACAGCTTAAAAATTAACCCACGACGAAAGCAAAACCATCAAACCTTTGTACAGATACAAGAAAGTTTTGAACAATAATAATTAATTAATAACAGCGTTTTACCCTGCAATAAAACGCTTATTAACTACTTACCTCATTTAAAGCCAAAATAATGAGAGTGGCAACACTATTTTTCGTATGTGTGGCGGAAACAGTACCTCAACGACTTCAATATCCTCCCACGCTAGCCCCTATTGGCTACTGTTTTAGTTCTTAGTTTCTCCACCAGGTAGCAGAGTTGAGCTCTATAGAGCGCAACCATCTTGGAATCATTGCGCTAAAAATCCAGGCAGAATTCAAAGTTGGCTTTGAATGAGGTAAGTAGTTAATAAGCGTTTTATTGCAGGGTAAAACGCTGTTATTAACTTACTGTACCGTAATTCAAAGCCAAAATAATGAGAGCTGTCTGATATCGCCTGGTGGAAAAGAGATGCAATAATATCAAATAAGTAATGCATACATTTTAAACTTTTGATGTAGTCACACTATTCATTACTATAAAAGTAAAAAAGGTTAAATAATAATAATGATAATACTTATCTTGAAACAAAAAATTATATTTACTTATAAGTATGACAATGATTCTTATGATAATAAATTAATATAAGTAATAATCGAATAAGCATACACATCGCCTGAAAGCATTAATAAGTGAAATTATTACTCACAGAATATTAATACTAACTACATATAATGTATTATAATGAAACATTATAAAACATAAACATAAGAACGCGTAAACATAAGAAAACAATACATATAATGTATACATAAAAATTAAATTACAAATGGTGTAATTATGTACTTCAGGCACAAATTTTATGACAAAATTTTGAAATAAGCTGTGAACGCGTTTTAAGCGTGGATGTTATAAGTTTTACAATATAATTAATAACAAAAAAAGAAATATTAAAAATAAACTTATACGAATTAGTCAATCAATTAATAATCAACTTGCTATGGGAGAAAACATAGCAGATACCACATTTGTTTGGTTTTGACTTGACTTAATTTGACGACAGTAATACTTTCTAAAAGTTTCCTGCGATCGCCAGTTGCCTCTAGCTAGTATTTCATCTAAGGGACAATTTAAAACCCAGTTTTTTGATGCCACTGCGGGTCTAAAACTGCCAGCACTTGCCTTGATCCCAGCCTCATGTAGCAGTCGTCGCACCCATCCACCGATCACAGCGCGTGACGCTGGCTTTGGCTCACCGCAAGCCGTGATGAATAGGCTGTCGCTTTCGCACTGGACCCTTCTGTTAGCTGATAATTTTATGACTTGTCTTACCCAATAGACTGGATCGATATTTTTATGTTGAGTATTTTTATTCAGGCGCCATCCAGATTGTCTTACGTCAGACTTGTCAGTCTTTGACCCGAATCTAGGCCAAAACACAATGCAATCATCTGAACTAACAAAATGATCGTTATCAATTGCTAGTAGCGTTAAGTCGTGGACACGACGCCCAGAACAAAGTAGCAAAAGAGTCGCGGCCCTCTTAGAACACTGGTATAAATTATCATGATTCGTATCGTTGTCGAGGAGCCATGCGCTTAGGTCATCGACGTCCCAGATGGGAGGTTTAATAGTCTGTTTTGTTTGTTTATTAGAAATAGACAAAATAATTTTCTTTACGAGTATATGAGAACTTAGTCTTTCAGATGAGTCAGGGTTGCACAGTGTGGATATAGCTGATTTATATACTAGAATAGTGTTATAAGATAATTTATATTTTTGATATAAGTCTGACAAAAATCTAGCAAATTGGGAACCAGTAGGGTTGCTAGGTGTTTTTAAATTATGAAATGTACACCATTCTAACCACTTTTTCCATGCATTTTCATAAGTTTTAAGAGAAGAAGGGCGCCAACCTGATTTTAAAAGATCCTTTTGTTCAGGTGTCCAATCTTTTAACGTCGACGTCCACCCCCACATCTCCAGACTTGTAGGGTCATTTCGTCGACTCTCGGAGGGGCCCTGCCGGTTGTTGTGTCCACCAGTACCCGGTGAAGACGGTGAATTGTGAAGGGCGGGGACAGGGCTCGTCGCTTGATGTCGGGCCTCCAGAACACCTTTTCCCATAGGGGAACCACGACCAAGTAGATTCCTTGGGCCGAGTTCAAGTGAGTCAAAATCCTGGGGATAAGAAAAGGAGGTGGGAAGACCCACGCCAGATGAAAACTCCATTCTTGGCTGAAGGCATCGTGAAACACTGCGTTTTCGTCGTTCATATCGAGGCTCACGTAGGATGGAACGACATGAGCTGAATTTGATGCCATCAAATCTATTTCCGGGGTTCCCCATTTGTCGAAAATTACCTGGGTTATTTCTGGTAGCAAGTGCCATTCCGGAGGTGCTCGGTAGCGGGAAAGATGATCCGCTTCGCAGTTCATTTTGCCTGGTAGATAGTGGACTACGAGGCTTATATTGAAAGTGTCGAGAAGGGCGAAGACTTTGCGAACGAGATACATAAGAGCGGGGGACTTTGAGCCTCCTTCTTTTTTCAAATACGAAACCACAGTTTTGTTGTCGGTCTGAAGCATAATTGAAGAGTTGGCTAGGTAATGACATTGATCTTTTAAGGCATATAGTACTGCTAGCATCTCCTTTTGGTTGGAATGCAAAATCACCTCGTGCCGAGTCCAAGGACCGCGAGCTTCGTGATCGTCTATTCGAGCGCCCCATGCGATTCCAGAAGCGTCCGTCGAGAGAAAATGTTTTACTGGGGGATGATGTAGGCGAGAAGGAGCATTGCAATTCTTTATCCACCATTTCAGGTCGCGAAGTACTACGACTGGGACTGCGTAGCGACGACAAGAACGAATTCTTATTAGAAAATTGCAAAATCGGAGTAGTTCCCGGAAGTTCAAGCGGCCTCGGGGGACCACGAAGCTGGCAAAATTTACTAGCCCGACAAGGCTTTGGATTTCTCGTAAATGTGCAGTTTTTCTCTGCAATATAGGTAGAGTTTTCTCGAAAATAGATTCGGTCTTCTTTAGGGGAAGCCATTTGAGACCAAGCCATGGATCCCAACTGATTCCGAGAAATTCTAGCCCCTTTTGAGGAGTTAGAATAGATTTGTTGAGGTTGATTTGCCATCCTAGATTTGTCAGTAAATTTACTGTATATTGGATTTGAATCGAAAGTACAGTCTGGTCTTGATTGGCAATTAGATAATCGTCCAGGTAAGATATAATCCTTATGCCTTTGTCTCGCAAGGTCTGCGCGACCCAATTGCTTAACATTGCAAACACATGCGGCGCAGTCGCCAGGCCAAAAGGGAGACACGTCATTTGATATAATTTTCGGTTGTACATCATCCTTAGGAACCTTCTGTGAGAATCCGCAACGGGAACATGAAAATATGCATTCGATAAATCGATCTTCGCCAAGTAATCGTATGGTTGTAAAAAATTTGGAACTTTCTGCATATTTATTAGTTTGAATTTGCTTACAATTACAAATTTGTTCAATAATCGGAGATTGAATATGGGTCTCAAGCTGCCGTCGCTTTTGGATGTCAAAAACATCGGCGAGATAAAACTCGGGGAACTGTGCACTTTCTCCAAGGCACCAGTCTTTATTAAGGTATCTATAGCGACTGACATTTGGGGAGAGTTTCGAGTCTGAAATTTTTGGCAACTCGAAGAGGGTACCCACAGCGGTGGTTTTTGCTTTAAAGGGATTCTGTAACCCTGAATAATTTTTATTATAGATTTTGGAGCATGGAGACTTTTCCAAACATGAACAAAATTCGCTAAGCGACCGACAACTCGATCGTCCGAGTCAAAATCTACGTTTCGATTGAAACATTTTGTTGGGTGTGGCCTTAGTCTGACCTTTAGTATTGTCAAAATTAGACCTCTGGCGAGATCTGTTCGTGTCCGACCTTAGCTTGTCCTGGTTTTGCGCAAACCGTTTATTTTGTTTATATCCTTGCAGTGGATAGGTAGGATACGAGTAATTATGAAAATTAGGCACCAAAGGTGGTGCTTGGATCGGTTGATAAGGGTACACATTTTGTGCAAAATTAGGCGTGAACCGGGTAAATAATAATAATAATATCTATGGACGCTTTTACACCACGTCAATCTGGTCCCGTGGTAAGTACTCGAAGAGACTTGTGTTACGGGTACCAGACAACGGAAATACATATATTTAATACTCTTTATATTAATACTTATATTTAAGATTTTTATTATATAATACACATATTTAATACACATCCATGACCCAGGAACACAGAAACTTTTTTGTTCCCTGGCGGGATTCGAACCCGCAACCTCCGGCTTGAGCGCCAACGCGCTCACCACTGAGCCACAGAGGTCGTCCGGTAAATGGACCCCTCTGTTGTGGAAAACGGGCACCCTGCGCGGGTGTTCTATAATTCGCACTTGAGCTAGCCTGCGCGGCTGTTCTTTGCATTGAAGATCGTACCGGCCAAAATATTTTACTACTACCGCCGGCTTTTTCAATGGCCAATGAAAACTGTTCTTTGTTAAATAAGTTATGGCTAGTAGGAGGTATATCGAGTCCCGTCGTTGTTCTATCATGTCCGCCCTGTGCCCACAAGCTAGTTGGAACATATCACTAGAAATTTTATTGTACGGACCTTGCACAAAAATTTCATTAATTTTGTCTTTAATAGAAGACACAGTTAAATCGTTGGAATTTTCAGAAACCCAAACTAAAAGCGTTTCAAAACCTGCCTGCGCGGCATCTTTTTGTTTTAATATAGCTTGCGTAATAGCGGCATAGCTGCGTTCGGCGAGACACAAACTAGGATATTTATCAAAGGGTTTAATTTCATCATTACATTCGAGTTCTACGAATCCGGGGGTAGAACAATATAATTTTTGAACATCTGAATATCGTACGTCGCTCCACTCGGGTGCATCGAAATGTTGACCCGATTTTAGTAAATCTAAATGATCTTGAGATGCCTTTGGTAACGACGGCTCTTTTAATATAGTATTAATGGAAAAATTTACGCAGCTGTCAACTTGATTAGAGGTCACGGATAAATCTATGTTTTCATTGTCGGAAAATATTTCACCACTAACATTCAAACTCAAGTTATCATCATCATCATTATGTAAGGGCACTGGAAGCGGTTGCCTAATGGGGCAGTTGTGATACGATTGGAAAGACGATTGAGCTAAAAAGTTTTGAATATTACTGACCTGTTCGGTGAGTTTACTTAACTCAATATTAGATGCTTTACGCCGTTTGCGATCTCTGCGTCTTGAAGTCTCAGCCTTCCTTTTGTTTCGCGCCCCTACAACAGGAGGACCGGATTCGGAACTCGAAGAACTGGAACTACTATCTTGTTCCGAACCCATTATACTTACTACAATAATTTAGAAGTCGCACGGTAAACCGTAAGCTTTTCGATTAATATGCACAATTAAAAAAAAAAAATGGACACTTAAAAAAGTTTAATATGAAGTTACTAGAAATTACACGTAAATTAATATTCTTCCGCACAGCACGAAAAATAAACCGCCAATGATTCCAAGATGGTTGTGCTCTATGGAGCTCAACTCTGCTACCTGGTGGAGAAACTAAGAACTAAAACAGTAGCCAATAGGGGCTAGCGTGGGAGGATATTGAAGTCGTTGAGGTACTGTTTCCGCCACACATACGAAAAATAGTGTTGCCACTCTCATTATTTTGGCTTTGAATTACGGTACAGTAAGTTAATATACATTTTAAGGACACGTAACTTGCTCCATAATTCAAAAGGCAGTTTCCGAACTGAATATTTGGGAGAGTAATTACGGTGTAAAAGACGATCAAATACTGGCGGAACTATCGCAAGCACTGAATGCCATCAAGACCTGGCTCAGCGCCTGCAAGTCTTTGACTGAAACCTACTGGCCTAACTACGCTCTACACGCTTGGAGAGGGAACTCTTACGTTCCTTTGTTTTGTGTCAATTTTGAAGAGAGACTTAAGGAGGTAATACATTTTTTTATTCATAAATTATATAGATTATAAATATAAAACTAAAACTTATTATTTATGTGTTCATAAATACATACAGGATTAGTTAGTAACACTATATAGATTAGATTAGTTTAGTAAAATTAAGTTAATTGTATGCAATAATCGGGGTGACATATTCTTTATAGAAAAAAGCCTGTATATAAATATAATGATAAAAAAAATACCATAGGAAAGATTTTAATATAACACTGAGCTCTAAGTGCTTGAGATTAATAAACTACCTATGAAGGTTGTTTATAACCTTCACCGTTGTCAACGTAAAACGTTCCCCTCACTACTTGACGTAGGCGTAGTTCAGCGAACGCAGAGATGGCCCACCTCCATCTTAGCAGAACCAATCATGGTACGGAGATCGTCGGCTCGTCTAGACTCTAGTGATTGAATATCACTTAATCGTTCCTCTTCCCGAAGTGGTATTCACAATCCAGTCACTACGCTTACGAGCTCAATACAATAATGAAATCTCAACTTGTAACAAAAATAGACTTTAATGAGATCATGCACACAATACACTTCGTATTGTGTATTACTAATGTAAGCCATGTATAAAATGCTTGTTATATTTTAATAACATTAAATTGGTTATCATTTTCAGATCCACAACATCAGATCTACTTTCAACCAACTGAATAAGTTAATGACTAACGCTGAGAGATCCGAATATGGAATAGAAAACATATTTAGTGCATTTCAAAGTGAGTTGATTATTATTATTTATAATACGAATCTTATTTAATTTCTTTAGTTTATAGTTAGTATATATTTCGATGGCCTGTCAAGTGATCAGCTTACTCGACACTCCGCGTTATGGGCGCAGGTACGAATCCGCCACTTGCAGATGAGTTGTATGATAATTTTTTTTATAGCATAGGATATACACCCGGTATATCCTATGCTATAAAAAATGGATGGAATGGGAATGGCATGGACGTGTATTTAATATGCATAAATTTATTAAATATATATTTTTGTTCCTAATTCTCGTAATATTTAGTTCTAACGAGCTTACCACGAGGTTACGTTAACGCGGTGTGATTTTTCGGTAGTATTTCTTTATCTATTTCTATAATCATATGGGTATGTAAAGCAAGCAAACATTATTCTTTTGCCTCTATTTTTGTGCATTTTTATCTTTATTTTACGCCTACCTATGTATAATGCGAAGACTACGTGTCGTCCACATCTCCTTAATTTATATTTTTTGTCGTAGATGTGAATATGTGGAGCATCAACGGACCCAATCATCAGTGGGAAGCTGCCGTGTCCAAGTTCGCGGCCAGCCTCCGACCGGCAGAGCTTAACATCGCCGAGAAACTCAAACCGAGATTGCGTAACACATCCACACAGCAGGTGAGATATACAGACACAATAGAGGTTCTTTAGGTAAGAAAATAATATTGTAATTGTTTCGATTTGTCCGTCAGTCAGTCGTCAGTTAATGTCGCACTAAGCTTACGTAAGTAAGAGTCTCAATAAACTGTGATAAAATTCGTAAAAGTACCTTAAATTAAACGTCAAATTGAAAAGCGACCGCTGCGTAAACTTTCGAAGTCAAAATGAGCGTAACAAAACGACTTGTTAAATATAATAGTTTTATCTTTCACTGTCATGTTAAGCATTCTTCAATTTCCTTTCTATTAGTTTATTTCATTTATTCGTCACCATGGACTAGCCTAAAAATCGGTAACAGAATTAATTGATTTTCAATGAGTTACTCTGTGGGTTCATTATTGAATAAAAAAATTCCAGATACTGTACGAATTCCAACGCTACAAGACATTGATCGACAGACCAGTGATCAAGAATGCGCTGGCGAGTGAGCTGGAGTGGTTCGTGTCGGGGCTGGCGGGCGCGGTGCGGGCCGTGCGCGCCGAGGGGGGCGGGGTCGAGCGTGCGTGCGGCCCGCCCGACGTGTCGCCGCTCGTGCGACACGTGCAGTGGGCCAAGCGGATGGAGGCCAAGGTACTTAGCTTGTACAACTACAAGAACCCAAAGACTACGTGTATGTAGAGTGAACGCTATAAAAATCTACAAGTCAAGTAATAGAGATCTATGTCGCATAGTGCGTTATAGACTCTCATTATTCGGTACCGTATGACCAATAATAATAATATAATTTCAAAAAAATTCGGGTTGATCGTTTCTTTGAAGAAGAACCCGCAACAAAAGCACGTACACCGGCAATTCCACATAATACGGACACTGGGCGTAACGACATGTTTTAACGAAGAAAAAATACTTCATTAATAGAAAATCGATTCATTTTCAGGTCAATGAAATAAAGACATGCACCGAAAACTATCTAAGCGAGTTCGACAAGAGTTGTGAATTACTTACTCTGACTTCTGAGGTGTTGAAAGAGCTGAAGAGTATGTACACACAATCGCTCGAGGATTGGTCGAGAGAGTTGCAGGTTTGTTTTATTTTTGTTTAGCTTTACTTGAAATACTTGTCATCAATATAGGTAATACTAATTATATGGATCAATGTGCATTAGGTATATATAATAAAAATAAGAAAAAAAGCCAATTAAAATTTAATCCTAAACCATTCTAATAATAGCGCACGTATTATTTAAACAAGAAGGTCTGAAAAGACTGCCTTCTCGCACCTGCATCTTTACCAACCTGCATCTTATAACGTTTTAGGCGCAAGTGAAGTCAGGTGCCCTGAGCCTGTCGCTGGAGCGGCCGGTGGTGCAGTTCTCGGGCGAGTCCCGTCTGCTGACGGTGAACTTCCCCCCGCGGCTGGAGACGTGGCAGGCGGAGGCGCGGGCGCTTGGCTCGCTCGTGCCGGTCCCGCCCACCGCAGCGCGCGCACTCGCCGCGCTCGCACACGCATTGCCGCACGCACGAGCGTTGCAACAGGTATTTTATATTTATTTATAAATTAAATACATATATGTGAAAATTTGTAGTCATTTTACAATTAAATCTAAACATTATAAATGGTTCTTAATGGATAGTGAAAGAGGAAAGAAATATTATTAAAACTGTTGAGAACCGGAGAGGAAATTTGATTGGTCACCTGATATGACATGACTTGTTTATAAAAAATATCATAGAGGGAAAGATTGATGGAAAAAGACGAAGAGGTAGACCGAGAAGGAGTTATATGCAACAAATAAAGGAGAAGGTACAGATAATGTCGTATGAGGAGGTGAAAGGTGTTGGCGGAGAGGAGGAATGAGTGGCGAATACTCCACCGACAAGAGCAAAGCTCTTAAATAGAGAAAGAGAAAGAGAGAGAGAGAGAGATATTATAAATGGTGTCGAACTACACATCTTCTATTTTTATAAGGGGAAAAGAGAAAGATTCTTGGTATCGATAGAAGCGAAAACAATTGCAAAATTATACTATTATCTATCTATTATGATATCGAGTTTTGTAGATATTAAAATATGATTTATATACGAGGCAAGAAGTGAAGAGAAGAGTAGGTGATGACGTGTATGTTGTAGGTGGCCTCGTTTCACAACACGCTGGGCGAGCGCATGATACCGTCGACTCGACCTATGATGCTGCAGGCAGCCCTGGACTTATCCGCCCTGGTCCAAGACCAGAAGCCCGTGTACTGGAACGACGAGGAGCAATTGACCCAATACACGGATAAACTGAAGAATATGGTCCTGAAATTGGAGTCACAGGTACATTACACATGCAATATGAATTAAAATGAATTTAATATTCAATGCCACTCTAATTTATTATAATTAACAATACGCTTGGCGTTCATTGAGGATGGCTTATATTCAGCAGTGGACGGATAAAGGCTGATGATGATGATAATGATGATTCGATGATGATATAGTCGCTTGTTTTTTTTACTTTTATTAATGTACTAGCAGTCTATCCCGGCTTCTCTACTACCTACTTACTTGTTGTATGAAATTCACAGACCAGTCCAGTAGTTTTAAAGTCTATTCAATGCAAACAAGCAATCAAATCTTTCTGCTTTATAATATTAGTATAGATTTTATTCACACCGCTGACTCGCGACTACTACTACTATGAAGCGCATCTAGCGCCAGACAAAGGTAATTCCAAAATTCTACTACCTATACAATCCTTAATATATTCCAATAATTTAAATGTGAAAGTAGGGATGTTTGTTACGCTTTCATGCAAAAACTACTCAACTGATCATCATAAAACTGTGTACTCATATTATCGGAGGTAGAAGTAACATACAATATATTAGGAAAAAAAGGTTTTTTTTTGCTAACGCAGACAAAGCGGCGGAAAACAGCTAATAATGTAATTTTCTACTCACAAATCCCAGTTTGTTTCATTGATGGTCATTTGTTGCAGAACACGTATTTGACGGGTCAGCACATTGCGATTCGGAACATCGTGGAAGAATTGATGAGCACCGAGCTACTGGCGCAGCAGACGCGTTGGAAGAAACGGATCAAGGACATCAGGGATATTATAGAAAAGGCACGGACACTGTTTGAATATCTTTACATGTACATATTTCTTAACCGGCGTCTTTGTTTTAAAGATATATTTACCGAAATTAAACATAAATTTTGGCGTAAGACATAAGTAGGCTCTTTCTTATTTATAATACTGGTGTGGTTTTAGATATTTAACATGGTAATGAAAAATTATGTACTCCTTTAAAGTTGATATAGGGGATAAAACAAAGTCGCTTTCTTTGTATGTATTATTAAATGTTTAAAAGTACGCAACGGTTTTTGATGCGGTTTATTTAATAGATAGAACAATTCAAGAGGAAGGTTTAAACGCATAATACATATACAATACATGCACAATAATCCCGCCCAGATCCCGTTCTAAATCTTAGTAAACGTAGGCGAAGCTGCGGGTAACAGCTAGTTATACATATTATAGATTGATATTAGTTTGATGATTATGATAACGATAGAGGATTGATAGACTGATGAACACTTAGAGTTGTAAACAAGGCGAAACAAAAAAATAATTATGCTGCTTTTAACATATAATTTCAAATATCTCAAGGATTCGAAATAAACAAATATTGGATAATTATATACGGCGATAGATAAATTATATACGATGTAACACCTTAAACACAATAAATGATGATATTTCTTACCTTCTTTCTTCTTTGGGCTTCTTTGTTTTGGAGATATATTTAACGAAATTTGAACATAAATTTTGGCGTAAGACAGAAGTATGTACTTTTTTCATTTATATTACTGGTGTGGAATAATATGAGGCTATTTAACATAGCAATGAAGAGTTATGTACTCCTTTATAGGTGGAGGCCAACGGCTACAAAAACACAGAGATGTGGCGCTCCCACTGGGACTTGCAGATTTATAAAGCGATGGAGTGTCAGTACATAAAGACCCTACTCTCCTTGCATACACACTTCCCGCCAATGAAGGTTGACTTGGTTTTAGGGTAAGTTTTTCAATGGGCAAAGACAAAAACTCTTTTTATAGTATCTATTGGATAGTGTGTTGGAAGTAGTTAACTTTATAGCTGATTACTAAACATATAAGTAAAACACTATGATATAAACTATGGTGCGATTTCATTATATTCACTAGGCTATCTAAATAAGGAGAGAAGTCAAGAAATCAATAATGAAATTATATAAAAAAATATCTGTCTCCCTAATAATAATTTTAATACCCAATCACAATATCTAAAGAGTATTGATCAGCTATGTACTGGTGCAGTGGCAACACGGTGCGTCTCCAGCCGCGCGCCGAGGAGCTGCGTGCGGCACACTACGCGCAGTTGCGGAGACTCGTGGTGCTGCCCACGCACGTAGCGCCGCTCGCCACGCGCGCCGACTCCGCCAATACGTTCTTCGCTACCATTGTTCAAAAGTACAGTACATTGCTATCAACCCAAGCAAAAAACAATCTTAGTTTACAATTACTTCTCTCATCTCTATCTTGATAACCCTAAAAGTCAGATGCTTCAGTTTGATTACAAACATTCTACATTTTCTATATCAAACATACATTTTCTGTATAAAATTTAACTATAGTAGCGGCACGATATGATGGCCGTTTTGACACATTACAATAGTTATGTAAATGTCAATTTATTCTCGAAAAAAATATAATCAAATCTGTAAGTTTTAATTGGGAGTAGTACCTGGTTAAATAGTTTTAATAAAACTATATCATAATCGCAGTGCGCTCACTGTTTGTACTTTTAGGTGCAACGTCAGGTCGAAACTGCTTTGTTTTGCATTGAGCATTGACGCAAGTTTGCCGGAGGCAGTAGTTGTGTTGGCCAGAGATCTTATTAATTCTTCTATGCGACGATCGTATTAGATTTCATTCTGTGATTTCATTTTTAAAATTTTTGATTTTCGAAAAAGAAATGCCGAGTTGTATGGTAAACAAGTACCCCAATACATAATTATAATCTCATAAAAATAAAAAATAAATGTTTGCGGGGCCCTAACATATATAGTTTATAAAGAAATTCAATAAATAAATTTTGTTTCCTAAAATTAAACATTTGAAAAATTTTATAATTAACTGCACGTCACTATTGACAATAAAGAATAGCAATTTTCTCCTTCAAATTTAATTATTATAAGTGCAAAACTTCAAGAGCGGACAAACGTCAAAACGGCCTTCTTATCGTGCCGCGACTATAGTTAAGGTTAGTTACCTAGTGAATTCGTAAAATACATCCTATAATGGTCTTATTCCATGAAATATAAACTTTAAACCGTGAGAGTAATGTGCAGACACAGCTGGGTGGGCAACAAGGCGGTGTCTTCGTTGGAGGCGGCGCTGGCAGCGGTGGAAGGCGTGCGTTTGCGGTGGGCGCGGCGCAGTGCTGTGTGCGGGCCCGACTTACAGGAGCTGTGTGCCGAGCACCTAACACACGCACACGACTGGGAACACAATTTCAAAGCCTGCAAAGCGTACGGCCAGGCCATCGCAAAAATGACATTGTGAGTTTTTATTTACTGTGACACATACCAGAGATTACTTGAATAGATTACTAGAATATTCTAGTAAATTATATTTTATAAAGTAAACTAACTGTCGATGGTAAACATTGCAGCGAGGACGAGAAGGTGTATTGGATAACGGTGAGCCCGTGGTCCTTGCGACGTGAGCTGGAGGCAGCGGCACGGCGGTTGTGGGGCGCGCTAGTGTGGTCGCTGCGTGCGAGCTGTCGCACGGACGCTGCCATACTGTCCGCGTTCGGAGCGGGTGCGGCGCCAGTGTTGGCGGCCCGCGCGCCCGCCACACCCCGCGACCTCGCCCAGCTGGGAGCCGAGCGGCAGGCCCTCCGAGACAAGTTGCCGGAGGTAAGCTGATTCTGTTTTTAAATGATGGCCGCGACTCTTTCTCCTCTCAGCCAGATATATTTTGATGCTAAACCTATAAAATGAATATAGGTATGAACCAACTAATATAGTCGTCAATCATCGTATAGTATTTTATTATATGACGATTTTATTATACTTTATAGTAATATAAAGTTCATAAATACGTGTTATATATGAATAAAAATGATTTGCTGACAAAAAATATGTGCGTTGTTTACGCACATAAATACAGAATCACTGCAACAAATTAGAATTTTTGGTTGTGCTAATTATCCGTCCAATTTATTAGTGCAAATAAATTATATGAATAATTAATATGAAAATCATAAAAAACTATTTATTTTTTTGGGTAAGGGCAGGAAAACTTATGCGAACCGGTTTTTAATTAAATAAGGTACTTACTGATTTTATAATTACAGATGGAAAAGTTGGTAGAAGAGCTCAAGCAGAAGAGTCATATGTTACGCACGTGGGGAGGGGATACGACCCTCGATAACACTATCAGAGAGTGGCAACGCATCCGCGAACAGATTGACAGCCAGCAAGAGTTATTTGAGCATCAGGTAAATATTACATCTGTCATTCAGCTAAAGTGTAAATAAATATTTTTATAGAGTTTGGTTTAATAGCTTAAAAAACTTAATTATAAAAGTTTTGCATTTAATATTATACAACATTTATATCGTTAAGGCGGAGACCGTAAAAGCGGGTCTACTCGGCGAGTGGGAGGCGATGCAATCGCGCGCGGAGGCGTGGGCGGCGCGCTACGGGCCGCGGCTGGCGGACACACGCGCCGACACGTTCGCCGACCTGCGGGCGCGCGCGCAAGACCTGCGGGCCGCCGTGCAACAGCTCGAGGAGCTGTGCGCTGAGCGGGACGAACTTACGTATGTAATGTCTTTTGATTCTATAGAAATCGATCGATACATTATTACAAAATTCCAAAGTTTTTTTTCCATTGAAAATGATTTCGTTCTAATAGCAAAACTATATAAGATAAATAATATAGAAAGTAACTGTTTAAGTATCATGTTCATCAAAGTCTGATGGAGTATGAGCATTATTTCAATACTGGGCACAGATCTCTTAATAGTACTTTACCAATAAATATTGATTGTCCCCAGCCAAATGGCAATATTCATGAATCTTCTCTCTATTCAATATCCTTGGGGTTAGCACTAGTAGTAATTAGTTTGAGAACTAATGTAAAATTTGTATTTAAACTTGTTTGATAAATAGTTAGTACAAATAATAAAACTTTCATATTTTGTAAAATTCCTTATATCTTGTTTTAGAAACGAATGCAAAAAGTTCAACATGGATTTAGAAATTTCAACCGCGTGGAAAGATGCCGAGGATCTCAAGAAAGAGTATACGAATGTGTGGAGCATACTAGTGGAGTACGACGACGGTATTCATTAAATTACACCTTCAATTACTATTTCTGTCAATTTTAGGTATTATTCAATCAATATTGTGATGATTTATTCAGTTCAGCGATCATAGTATGATTGCTTTGTTTACAATGTGCGCTTAACGGATCCTAGGTTTTTACATTAGCTTTATAAGGTATTGCAAGGAACTATCCTTGCAAGAGAGTATTTTAAGTTCTTGATTCAACAAGATGGCCTAGATACTTTTCCTCTCTGATACTGGAATTGGGACGAAAAAATTGATGTGTCTCAACGTCACACGCGTCATTCAAAATAAATTGCTTGTATAAGTGTAGTGTATAGCCAATTTATCGCGGCTATACTATTGAGTCAATACAGATGCAATGAATGCATTTTAGTCCATTTTTTCTACATAGCTATTGGTCAAGTAATGAAATAATTTAAGCGTGATTGTAATGTTTAGAATACGAGTCGCTGGCGTCGCAGGAGTGGGCGGTGTTCCAGCGACGGCTGCACCAGCTAGACGAGCTGGTGAGCTGTTGGGCGCGCCGCTTGCAGCCCTACACCACCGTCACACTGCACCTGCAAAGGGAAATCGACAAGTATACAGTGAGTTAAGACAAAGAACGACAAACGCGCAACTCAAGTGAATTATAATAATAAATAAGCTCCACCTACCGACGCCCACAATGTTGAAACTATTATCTTCTGTTTATTGTCCTTAATCAAGAAAGATTATTAACTCTGATGTCGAAACGTAGCTTACGTAGCTTTTTTTTTTCGTTCAATAGTTTTATATCGCCGAAAAACAATGTGAGATAAAGGTTTTATAGCTTATAGCTTAGCTTATCTAGCTATAAAGAGAAATATTTTTTAATTTTTTAAATAAGTAATTTTAAAATTGACGTAGTAAGCGTGTATAAGTTTAAATAGTCAAGCTATATTATAATACCGTAGGATCTAACGCCAGCCTTGAAGTACCTCCGCGGTACTGACTTCACGGAGAAGCACTGGCGTGAGATATTCAGTGTAATCGAAATGGAGCCAAAGAAACCAGATCAGTTGCTGCTGAGGGATTTGTTAGACGCCGCCCCCAATATAAGGAAACATATGAAAAAAATACAGGTAATATCAAAAAATTTAATGGTAATTTATTTATTAAGTACAGTAATTATCACCTTTTTTGTGGAGAAGTAGTATAATAAAATCTGTCCAGTCCTTAGCCCACTTTTCATTACATAATGCACCCGTGCAAAGTCAGGGTGGACAACTAGTTGCTTAATAAACGCCAAGACAGCCAATCTCTCCCACTTTGGACTCATTCACATTCAACTTATAATATTCAGAATAATAAAAAATAACCATTTAAAACAGAAAATCACCGCGTCAGCTTCGAGCGAGGCCGCCATACGGAGCACACTCAACGACATCGAGCTTTGGTTCGCGGGCGCGCGGTTCACGCTCGTGCACTACACGGACTCCGCCCACCGCCCCGTGCCCATCGTCAAGGACTATAAGGATATACTCACCAAGGTATACAAAAAGTGGCTTAAATATATTGTTTCAGAGATACAGCCGATGACATGTTACTAAGGATTATAAATTACATGATAATATTTTACTTGCATCATCATCATAAACCATTGGCTAATAATTGGCTTTTTATTTTATTTTATTTAAAAAAATTGCTATTTATTCGTACAATTGATAATTTGACGATGTTAATCCGTGTCGTGGAATTTACTATTATTAGTAATGTGGGGAAAATTTAAAAAATGACAATAGATCAAGTCAATACTATAGTCCTCGCCACTTTTAAAGTCCTGCGACTAATGCCCGAACTAAATTTGACAAGATTGACATTTTGACATCTGTCTGGAGTAAGAAGTTGTGATATTTTAAATTGTTTTACGTGAATTATGGAGCATATAATATAAAGTGAGGTGTAAAAATTGAAGGCCGTATAATGATCGTTAAAGTGAAATAATTTTGTGAATTAGAAAGTAAAAATAAACATTAATTAACCCCGTTGAATAATATGTTTATAAATGTCACTGCCATGACAGGTAAATTTTAGAGATGCCAGTATCACTCATATTTGCCTAATTTATGGTTAAAATATTATCATTAACTCTATACCTACATTTATCTTATGATATATAATATGAATATAAATACTAGGTAAAAGAATTAAAACCTTGCTCAGATGAATTATATTTTCAGGTGTTTCTGTAAAAAAAGGTCAAATAATAAAAGAAATAATAATGGCAGCAATTACTTCTGAGAAAATCGTCACCCCTGGCAAAAGGCGAATATAACTGAAGAAGCTTGTTTTAGATAAATTCTACTAATCGGTCATACGTAAAAAATACAAACGAAATATTTAAAAAAATATTTTATTTATAATATATATTACTATAATTATTTTTGTCATTATTATCATCATCAGTCATCATCATCTTTATCAGTCCACTACTAAACATAGGCCCTATAATTATTTAAATTTTTTATTGTACTAAACTTGGTGGAAAATGATTACAATAGAAATTGGCAACATTGAGTTATGAGACCGCAGCGCCGCGTCTTCGCGACTTCTAAAGTGGCGATGACTCTAATTTTCGAGCCGCCGACACAGATATAATATACGTATTATTAAATATAATTAAACCCTGACTTCTGCTTAACATACATACAGAGGTCGTTGGGTTTCTTTCAATTCCAGTCCAATTATCTATGTCGCGGCTTATAACATGATTTGCGGTGGTATGGTCGTGACATTAGCCACTTATAAAAAAAAGAAGAAGGAAATATAAATTCTTCATTTGAATATATTCGAAAATTTTCTTGAATTCGAACACACGCTCCGCTTAATATGTTGTAAATTGTATAATATTGTAAACGAATATAATAAACTTAACTCGAAATTAGTATACGTAATTATTTGAAGACAACCGTAATTTATGACTGATCGTTGCTGCCCCATAATTTGGTCCTTCGGAGCTGGATTCACCAAGAAATTGGACTTCGTGCTGACTGGTCTTCGTCAAGAAAAATCGACGCAGCTACTTCTTCAGTCAACGGCTAGACGTTTTCTATGCGATTTGTGCTGATCCAAAGTCTTCATATAAGCGTGAGTGCCTTACATTACTCTTACACGTAGACCTCTAAAATGTCCACTGAAGATAAATTATCGGTGCCTTCGGCAGCTTTCCCGTCGGGAAAACAACCAAAGAATATTTCCGAGCTTAAAAAACAGCGAGGTAATTTAAAAGGTCGATTAACACAATTTAAAAAATATTTAGATTCGTTGCCTTGTGATTCTATATCTCATGTTCAAGTTAAAGAAGTTAAATTTAGGATGCAAGCAGCTCAAGATCATTTCAATACGTTTAACATCATTCAAAATCAAATTGAGCTGATTTTACCAGAGTCGGAATATACGGCAAACTTTGAGTATATAGAATCTTTCGAATCATTATACTTTAACGTTTTAGCGACAGCTGAAAGTATAGTCGAAAATACCATTGAAAGTCTAAAATGTACCACACAATCGTCAGTACAATCGAATGTTAAGCTGCCGGACATAAAATTACCTTCCTTTGATGGTTCGTTTGATCAGTGGCTCGAATATAGGAATTCGTATATTACTATGATACACAATCGTTCAGATTTAGACGAAATTCAGAAGTTTCATTATTTAAAAGCTTCACTGAGCGGTTGTGCGTTACAAGTTATAAGCGCTTTAGAATTTACAGCGAGCAATTACGTACATGCCTGGGATCTACTTCATAGTAGATTTCATAATACGCGACTTCTTATACAGAACCACTTGAAATCATTATTTTCTGTCACTCCGCTAAAACAGGAATCCCACTCGCAGATTCGTAAGCTAGTAGATACTACACTCAGAAACCTTCGCGCTTTAGAGTCATTAAACGAACCCACAGAACATTGGGATACAATAATTATATACTTAGTTGTATCTAAATTAGACGTATCTACTCAGCGGGAATGGGAGAATAGGCATGATGACAAATTTTGAAATTCCTTTGTATGATGTAGGTATACGTCTATTTAGTACGAAAAATTATAAATTTTAAGAAAATGCGAAGTTTTTTTATCAAATATTTGCATTTTTCTCTGTACATTTTTAACCCGGCGCGAAAACGCTTGTCAGTGTCATGGCGTCGCTTGTGACGTCACGTCTGAGTAAATAAGACTCAAGTACGCTGCGCTCATTAAATAATTAAGTTATTTTGTATTATTAAATATGAATTCGAAAGTGTATAAGTGGTGTGGGGTCCCCCAGTGTGTGAACACATCCTTAAAAACTCTTTATAAGTTATTTGTGTACGTTCCTCACAATAAAACAATACTAAACAAGTGGCTTAAACTTGCAAGGCGAGATTCAAAAACAATATTGCCCAGTATTCACCTTTATTTTTGTGAACATCACTTTGATGTAAGTTTTTACATTGTTTTATAGATTCTAGGATAGTATATAACACTCGTATTTGGTAATAATATTTTGTACGAGGATGAATGTAAAAATGTAAACATTATTTCAAGGTTAGGTTAGGTTTTCATTGTTAGGTATCATTGCTGATTTCGTATTTTATTCAAATTTCAGTTGCCAAATGATATGAATAATTATATGGAATATCATTTGAAGCACGTTAAAAATAAATTTCATTAATATAACCCTAATAATAAGCCTTTATAAAAATAACCTGATAACAAATATTTTGTTAAAAGTAAAAGTTTAGAAAATTATTTTATCACTAAAATTATAAAGTTTTTGATTATATTAATAAACTTACATGGAAGTTTTAACATTTCTAAATTCTGCTGAACAAAAATCTTTATTTGATGTCAAAAACTCTCCCACTATTATCATGTCAATTCTAGGCAAATTAGCGCTGTTTGCCTTAGTAAATCCTTGCTCCATGACTCGTCGACTCATTTTATATTCGATTTTAATAACTTTAACACTCAAATAATACTCAATATAATGAAAACACAGATAGACGACTATCAGTTAACAATACGATTTGTAACGTTCGTGCGTGTTGTTTATGTTTGGACTCAGAAATGACGTCATGCGCTCTGATTGGTGTTCAAGACATCATGGCGGATTGCCTTATTTTGTAGTTTTATTTTATAAAAATAAATATTAATCACACTCTTAATAAAGAAAAAAATGCGCGTTTTATATTCCAAGCTTCAAGTTTAATTCAGTAAATATTGTATTTTAGCGATTTTAAACTACTGTCATCATGCCTATTGTAAGGGATCAATTTTAAACGATTCGAATAAACGACTAATATTAGATGATTTACTGACATTCTTAAGAAATAAATCGAATTCTCTGGAGATGATTAGTTCTAACCAAAATAAGTTGTCTCAATGTAAGCCTCACGTGATAAGCGAAAATAAGCATTACCAACCAAAAGGTCAGGTCATAGGACATACTTACACGTCTACTAATTATAATAAAAATAATAATTCGAAGAAGTCATTTAGACTCAATAAACGCATTTCTCCAGACAATTATATTTGTGTCTTATGCAATGGAAATCATCTTCTCTATACGTGCTATAAATTTTTAAATTTGTCTATAATCGATAGGTTAAAATTCGTTGAAGATAATAAACTATGCAGTAATTGTTTACGTTCTTCAGGCCATTCTGCAACGGAATGTATGTTCGGACCGTGTAAGCAATGCCGGGACAAACATAATACTTTGTTACACGTTAACAATAATTTAAATAAATTCGAATATACGCAAAGAGAGCGATTAGCTGATTTCAGCGAGACTCGTGAAGCGGCCGGCCCGTCGACCGCGCTTCACAGTTTGTCTACTTGCCACACGGTGCAGCGAAATGCATTACAACCGGTTTTACTATGCACTGCGTTGGTAGAGATAGTAGATCGGAATAATCGAGTACTTACAGTTCGCGCGCTTTTGGATAACGGTAGTCAGCATAGTTTTATTTCAGAAAAACTATTTAAACGTTTGAATACAAAACCTATACAGTCCACTATACGTATATCGGGCGTTGGTATGTCTACAACGCAATCGAATAAATCGTGCGAAATAATTATACGTTCTAAAATAAACGATTATAATACAAAAATTCGGTGCTACATATTGCAGCACATTACGTCTAGTTTGCCTACGACAAACATTGATAGTAAATTTATACGTATTCCTGATAATATTCGTCTTGCGGATCCATCATATAATATTTCCTCGGCTGTAGATTTACTAATCGGTGCTGATTTATTGTGGGAATTATTATTAAACGATAGTAGAATTCGATTAGAAAACGGACCTTACCTCCAAAATTCTAAATTAGGATGGTTATTGTGTGGCCCGCTTTATACGTCGCAAAACACAATGAAACTGATCAAGTTTATTGTAATTTCAATCAAACTTTAGACGACCATTTAAAACGTTTCTGGGAATTAGAAAACGTATCTACGAGGATCTATTTAAAAATACGACTAAACGAGACATCGATGGTAGGTTTTCAGTACGTATTCCTTTGATACAATCATCAGATGTCTTAGGTGATTCGTATAATTTAGCAAAAAATAGGTTTTTTGCATTACAACGTAAACGTGAGCGCACACCAGAATATAAACGTCTGTATCGTGAGTATAACAATATACCTAAGTTAAATAAACGAATAATATTATAATTAATTTAGAAAATCTGCCAGACTTAAAATCGAATATAGTACATAATTTTAGTTGTTTCGATAAACTTATATTTTATTTAATTTAATAAATACTCATTTTTCACAAAACTTAAACGCGTATGGGCCTACGTTCTTCTATTCATAAACAATATACGAGGAGGAGAAGCTAATACACACAAAACAAATTAAAGAGGTTTGTTATCAGTGTCTGAACTAGAGGAAGCGCAGTATACGTTGATTCGTTTTGCACAAATGCAATCCTTTCCGACGATTTATGATAATTCGATCAATGAAAAAAGTTATACGGGTAAAAATAAAGAATTAAATCGTGTATCGGGATTAAACGTATTTTTAGACGATAACAAAATAATTCGAGTTGGTGGTCGACTTCATAACGCGTCTAATTTCGAATTCGATAAAAAACATCCGTTTTTAATGTGCAGTCGACACTGGATGTCTAATTTGTTAGCCAACCATGAACACAAGAGGCTACTTCATGCAGGACCTCAACTTATTTTATACACCCTGCGCGAAACGTGGTGGATATTAAGTGCAAGAGGTCTTGTGAGAAAAATCGTGCGTCAATGTGTTACATGTTCTAGATTTAACAATAAGGTACCTAAACCTCTAATGGGAAATTTACCAGCTGAACGTCTGGATGCGGGATTTCCGTTTGAGCGGACCGGTGTTGATTATGCTGGACCTATAATGATTATGAATCGTAAAGGAAGAGGTGCTAGGCAAATTAAATCGTATATTTGTTTATTCGTTTGTTTTATAACTAAAGCTGTACATATCGAATTAGTTACGAGCCTTTCGACGGACGACTATATTTTAGCTTTAAAACGTTTCATTGGTAGACGCGGAAAACCAGTAGCTATTTATTCCGACAATGGTAGAAATTTTGTAGGTGCTGAAAAAGAAATTCGAAATTTAATTCATAATAATTCACAACAAATAAACGATTACGCCTCGTGTGAGGGTGTTGATTTTAATTTTATTCCACCGTATGCGCCGCATTTTGGAGGTCTGTGGGAGAGTGGTGTAAGGTCGTGTAAACATCACCTTAAACGTATTGTTGGTAACGCCAAATTGACATACGAAGAAATGAATACGATCTTAATTCAAATCGAAGCCGTTTTAAACTCTCGTCCGCTGTCGCCCTTATCCACCGATCCTACCGACTTCACTCCCCTCACTCCTGGTCACTTCCTCACAAGCCGACCTTTAACTTTGCTGCCATGCGAGACCATTCCTGACACTACAGGACTGACGTTGAACCGGTACCGTCGTGTGGAGCAGTTGCGGCAACAGTTTTGGCGGAGGTGGTCCAGAGAATACATTGGAGAACTTCAACGGAGAACCAAGTGGAAAACTCATCATTACGATATAGCCATAGATCGTCTCGTTCTCATCAAAGATGACAATTTACCACCACTTAAATGGCGTTTAGGGCGCATAACTCGCATATATCCGGGGACTGATGGTGTCACATGTGTTGCCGACATCCGCACCGCAACCGGAACGACGAGAAGGGCGTTTTCGAAAATTTGCCCTTTGCCGCTGCAACCATCCAACGATGAAGCCTGATGTTGGAAGCCGGTGTTTCCAAGGCGGGGGGTATGTCGCGGCTTATAACATGATTTGCGGTGGTATGGTCGTGACATTAGCCACTTATAAAAAAAAGAAGAAGGAAATATAAATTCTTCATTTGAATATATTCGAATATTTTTTTCTTGAATTCGAACACACGCTCCGCTTAATATGTTGTAAATTGTATAATATTGTAAACGAATATAATAAACTTAACTCGAAATTAGTATACGTAATTATTTGAAGACAACCGTAATTTATGACTGATCGTTGCTGCCCCAATCTAATACATTTTTAACCAGCTGCCAAACATATTGATATCGAATACTTTTAATATAAATAAAATAGAAGTCTTTAATTAATCTAAACAACCAACAACAATCGATTCCGCTCAGGTGTCAGAGCAACAATGGGCGGCGAGCGCGGGCGGCGCAGCGGCACGCGGCTGGCTAGAGCGCCTGCACGCCGCCGCGGCCCTGGTGCGCGCCGCGCACGCAGCACAGCGCAGGTAAGCCACGCCCAGCCCAGCGCAGGTAAGCCACGCCCAGCACGGCGGCAAGTATAAAAAAATAAACAAGAGTTTTATTTATTTGGTTTATTAGGATTTATACATCGGCGATGTTTCTTTACAACAAAACTATCTGACAAAAATATATACAGGGGTAGACACCTGGCATTTGAAGTGTTACCAACTTAAAGTTGTTATAGCAACCAAACTGTCTATAATATGCTTTATTATCTTGAGCACGTTAAAAAATTCGGTAGAAACCATTGGACGTTTCGGCAAGACTCGGCACCATCATACAGCCCGTGAAACCCAATTTTTTTTTGCAAGAAAGAGTTCCGTGCTTCATTGCTTCACAACAATGGCTACCATATTCGCTGGACTTAAATCCAATGGATTTTTCCATAATATGGTAAATTCTAAAGACCAACGTTTCAACAAAAAAAATTGAAACAGTTGACGCCTTAAAGATTGCTCTTAGCCGATAATGGAACAAAATATCAGAAGACCACATTCATGCACCGTGTGAAGCCTTCTCGGACAGACTCGATGCTGTTAACTACGCTAAAGGTGGCCACATGAACAATAACTTTTCTTTTTAATTTTAAATGTATTTCTATGTTTTTAAATTTTTAAATAAAAAAGAAACACAATTATCAAAATTATAGCATTTTGAATTGGTAACACTTCGTGTGCCGACCCCTGTATTGTTAGAGAAAGCTTAACCGAGATCAATATCGTTCAATCATATGGAAAACGCACAATTACTCCCGGAAACATAAAGCATTATCCAGATCCGAGACAAGTTCGACCCGTCTTGAGACAAAAGATTTTAATGCTCATTTAAACTATATTGCCTGTCCTGCCACTCTCTGCCATCCCTAAGAAAGCCACCATAGTTGTTTGGCGAAGGTGAGAAATGTTTCACGCTCGCATTATACATGGTGAGTTTTGACGACGTGGTCATGTCACGTCGTAGTTTGAGTTATTGAGTAACATATTAATATTCTATTTATGAAAATAGTGTAATGTTGAGCACAACCCGCAAAAATTAACTTGATACCAGCGTTCTTCCCTCCAGACCCCGCCTACTTACCGCTTTTGCGGATGGTCTAGAATCTAGATTAATAGTATTAAAGGAGAATAAGCTCATGGAAGTGACAGAATGAGTAGGCCGGTCACACACTTAGGAGAACAGATATGCGATGGACCAATAAGTGTGGCGGCCGCGTTTAGGTAGACGAAGTGTTGGTCGGCCATTAATCAGGTAGGAAGATGATCGCTGTGCAGCGATCGGTCTGCGTTGGATGCGAGTGGCAAACCGCAAAAGATCGATCAAATTGGCCTTGTGACTATTATATTTAATAGAATGAGCGTTACTGAAAAACCTAAAAATCTATATTTTTGTACCCATACATAAAATAGTATCAATTTCTAAAATACAAATGTATTGTAGTAGCTCAATATTTACTATTGCAGTTTGTACATGTAGTGTGTCTAGTTTCTAATTTGTACATAGACGCAATACAAACGCAAACAATAATAACTACATATTATTTTTAGTTATACTGCAAACTGATGACACAGTTGTTAGTTGTATTGCAATCCGAGCAGAACACAAAACATGCTAGTGTAACAGAGTTCCGTGCGGACATGTGCTGAGCAGATGTTGAGATTGCTAAAAAAATTAACAACACTTCCTTGTCAAGTCAAGTCAAGTCAACAAGTCCTTGAAAAGAAAATCTAAGTAAATTATATTGATGAATATTGTGTCATGATCAATGACCCGTTGTCAGTGACTCTGCTCTTAGTCGTATACCAGTGTCTCAACTTTCATTATATATTTTTAATGAATATTATGCAATGTATATCATATCGTATACCTTTAAAGTTTAAACGAGCAGTTCTTTGATATAGGTATATATTATCTGAATCTTGGGAACGGCTTTAACGATTTTCATTAAATATAGTATACATGGAGTTTCAGGGGCGATAAATCGATCTAGCTAGGATTCATTTTTAGAAAATGTCGTTATATTCGGGTTTTCAATAATTAACTTTACAGAGCAAAGCTCGGCCTTCCGGGTACTTTATTATTAATACATCAGTCAAAAATCAAAACTTATAGACCACAACATCAACATCATTGACAGGACATATAAATAAATGTTAGATAAAAAAAACCTATGAAATAAAATAATACACGTCGCTCACATAATACCGAGGTAAAGAGACTATCATGTCGCGTTTCCTGTATTTTGCGAGTTTGTGGTGGCCTATTGAGGGGGTAGGGAAAAGGGGGACCGCACATCTGCATTTTCCGCACTTTTCGTTGTACGGATATCTATGAGTGTCGGTACTCTGTAGTCGCCGTAAGGCTCGGACTGCTGAATTGCTTCTTTATAACATAAAAAAATGTCTTTGCATATTAATATAAATTGTATGTACTTATGTCTTACGGAACTCGAATTACGAGCAAAACCTAAGCTTCTACAAGTAAAAGAAAGAATATATACGGTCGAATTGAGAAACGCCTTCTTCCTTGAAGTCGTTTAAAAATAAAATAAGTATTTAATGACGCAATAGCAAACAATGTTGTAGAGCGGCTGATAAGAGTTTTAGGCGCGAAGGAGTAACGAGCAGTCGCTAATCGTTTCATAAACTTCACGGCTCCAGGATAAACTGGATCACGGTTCGTTGACCTCACCGCAACACTTCCTACGCTACGTCTAAAATTAGGCAGCATGTTATAAAGACAGCTAACTATTAGTTCATATACATTGAGTCCTACTTATATTAAACAAAATGTCGTAATGCACGTTTAAACAATTCTACCATCAATTTATTTGTGAATGTTAAAAGCGTTCTTTCACTTTTCTTAAATTTCATATCATATATTATTTATTGAGCACAATGAAAATACAGAAATAGTTATAAATAAAGAAAAAATCTGATATTTGTTATTATTTTATCTAGGCGCGCGGGAGCGCGGCAAGCCAAGTTCAGCTGGCGAGCGAGCGTACGTAAAGTAATATTACACGAAGCATTTGGCGCTACTTTTTACCCCCTCATAACTCAAAAACTATTAAACATAAACGTATGAAATTTGGCACATATATTGAGACCTGCGATATTAACACGTGCTCCAAATTTCAAAAATATATCTCAAACGGTTATTTAGATATTAATGTCCAAAAATCGTGATTTTTATCACTGACATATAGATCAAAACTAAGTCCCAGTTCCAGATGACCTAGAACGTTCAAATTTGACATGCAGATAGGTAATAAGGTGCATACAAAGGAAAAAATCGGAAAATGGTAAATTTGTATCATTTTATTATAGTTTTTCACTTAATTGATTTTACCTATACATCAAAATTAACACCCAGTTCCAGATGACCTAGAAAGTTCAAATTTGGCATGCAGATAGGTAATAAGGTGCATACAAAGGAAAAAATCTGAAACTGGTAAATTTGTATCGTTTTATTATAGTTTTTCACTTAATTGATTCTATTTGGGATACGACTTACGCACTTTAATATTAGCGCTTATGACACTACAATAGGGTTGAATATGGTTGAGCAAGTGGCAACTGACCGCGGCGCTCGTAACTCATGAAAATGTTCTTAGAAATGCATTACATTAATTGTGGTCATTACTATTAATTTTATTATAATAAGATTCTTTTAGTAAGTACGTATGGTATAGGCAATAGTTTAAATAAAATAAAATAAAAATTAGTACAGTTATAATAATATAGTTATAAGTAGATAAAATATTATGTATCGACGACCTCTGTGGCTCAATGCATAGCACGTTGGGTAATATTATGTATCGACGAGCTCTGTGGCTCAATGCATAGCACGTTGGGTAAAGCCGAAGGTAGCGGGTTCCAATCCCGACAACGACCAAAAAAATTTTCCGAGTTCCTGTGTCATGAATGAGTATTAAATATGTGTGTTATATAATAAAAATCTTAAATATAAGTATGTATTAATATAAAAGTATTAAATAAATAAATGTATTTCCCTTGTCTGATATCAGTAACACTATTTCTTTGGAAAGTGACTACGGGACCAGATTGACGTGGTGTAAAAAGCGTCCATAGATAATACATATAATATTAGTATTATTATACTTAGCTCTGGTTAAGTTTGAGAGTTAAAACTCATTGATAACAATGAGTGAGTAATGTACAAATGAGTCGTACCATA
Organism: Lycaena phlaeas; assembly: GCA_905333005.2. Lineage (NCBI taxonomy): Eukaryota > Metazoa > Arthropoda > Insecta > Lepidoptera > Lycaenidae > Lycaena > Lycaena phlaeas. The sequence continues at coordinate 11,382,011 of HG995174.1, read as the reverse complement.
TAAAATAACACAAAAAAGACAATTATACCCCGTAAAGGTAGGAAAATACGGTGTTAAAAAAATATTTGGTATTAATTTTTTTATAAATTAAATACGTAATACCTAGTACCTACCTGCCTAATTACTAATAATTTAAGTAAGTACAAAAAGTAATGATATCCTATCAAAAACATAAATGTGAAATGAGAGCCAAGTTCATTATTAAGATGTTATATGCCTTGTTGTTGACTCCAACGACAAAAGCAGTGAAATCTAAATGGGTGCCAAGTTCAATGGTCAGTCCTGAAATTTATTTATAACAAAATAAAGTATCATTTCTTCTTATAGCTTAGAATAATATATTGTAGCCTAAGGTCTGACTTGGCTAGTTTTCCTATACGAATTATATTGTAGCTTTCGCAAGTTCTATGCCAGTTACTTGTCGGTTCTTATTTTATTATTCCGAAAATTTGGCTTGTTGGCAGAAACTAGCCATCGAACATAATAATTCGTATAGGTATGAGAACTAGCCAAGTCAGACATTAGGCTACAATATATTATCCTAAGCTATAAGAAGAAATGATACTTTATTTTGTTATAAATAAATTTCAGGACTGACCATTGAACTTGGCACCCATTTAGATTTCACTGCTTTTGTCGTTGGAGTCAACAACAAGGCATATAACATCTTAATAATGAACTTGGCTCTCATTTCACATTTATGTTTTTGATAGGATTAATATTTTATTACACACATTATATGATAAACAAGAACTGCTTCCTGCCAATCTGCTTACGGGTGGCGCTGAAAATTTGCATTCAACGCAATCATTTTTTTCTTGATTCTTCAACAAATGCCGAGTGTCGCCCATTTCAGATCTCTCATTGATATATCAGATATGCAGATGCCGCTTTCTTTCTTTTTTATTATTCATTATTATGTATTAGCATTTACCTGTTCGGCGTTCACTTTTTTTTTTCTTTTACGTAGGGAAATGCCCTTAGGCATCCCGTGGGGGAATAGGTCTCCCCAGGTTGGTATGTGGGACTAGCTGCGTCCGAAAGCAGGTAGAACGCAGCTCTACCCACTAAAACCTGGCGAGTGCCACCAATGCCGCCTTTGGTGAGGTGCCCCGGATATGTTAGCAAAAGGGCACCTTGATGGCTAGTCAGTTCCTCAGGGGACCGACGCCACCTCCACAGAGGGGTCAATGTCGGGACAGTACAATGAGGCGAGGTTCTCGTCCTCGCTTTGCCCCCTGCTCTTTTGCCCCCTCTTCTTATAATTCGCTTTGCCCAATGTGCGGCAGTCTGGCTCATCCTAGGCTATTAAGCCCCACTGCCACAACAAGGCCTGAACCATGGTGAGGTGCTGAACATAGGCCTCCCGCGATGAACGCTAAAATATTTGATGTCAACTTAGCAAAGTTCAAATAATTAAAAAAACAGACAATTTCAAATCACACAAAATTCCAAATAATTGTAATTTGTTTTCAAGCACTGAAACAAATTATAGCTCGTACGACCAGTCCTGGATTTATATAGGCCGTATAGGCCGCGGCCTAGGGGCGGCAGATTTCAGAGGAAGGTCACATGAGTTCAGAGGATAAGTCAAACACGCGCCATCTACCGCTCACACACACACAAACCACTCTTTTTCTTATTTTCGTTTATTTATCCTTAAGGTATTCTTTAAGGACTACAAATGGAAAATTATTATTTTAGAACGGTATGGGGCGGCGGAAATAACGTGGCCTATACTCATAAAAAATATAAATCCGGCACTGCGTACGACCAGCACATAGAATGTTCTGCTATTCCTATGAATATATACGATATTATATACGATACTATACGAGTAAAAGAAGAATTTGTATATTTGTGGAGGATTTGTATCTAACAAATTGTTTTAAATTACAGGGTTCATCGTTCTTAAATTGAACCTATATATTATTATTATATAACCTATTCTAAAAACCATTTAGGAACAGATTCACGACTGTTTTGTCACATATTTCACACAGTAAACATCCAATTTGCCTGTATCGTAATCCTTAGCGCTGATACAGATGATTTGTCTTGAAAATTTATTTTTGTAATAAGCTGGAAGTTGGAACGAAAAACGCTCATAAGGTACAAACAACCAATCCTTATTTTACTTTTTCAGGTACGGGCTCGGTATGGCACGGTCTATTATACCTATAGTCCTTATTAGGTCTATATAGTCAAGTTCCTGAGTCAAGACGGTAAATTTAGATTTTCGCGAAAACTTGCAACATTCAAAAACATAATCTGAGACACAAAACTATTTATAGAATGCGGTCCTCATATTTTGCACAATCAAATCTATTCAGCTTCCGGTCTAAAGCTACCTAAGCTAAAGCTAAACTGTTGAAACACTATGTCGACATAAGGCTCATAACTCACGAACCTTTTTAACCCGCGTCCGCCGTGAAGGTCGAACAGCGGTTTTCTTTCTAAGCGCATGAGACCGGTTATTTGCGAGGTTCCACAGGCATCGTGGTTAAAATCATTGTCCGCTAACAAAGAAGGTGATGATCGCAAGACGGATTGCTAAACGGGCGGCTAAACGACCTATCTGCGATCGAGTTCTACTACTCGCGCCAGTGCAACAAAACCAGCAAATAACTGAGAAGGTAAAGAGCGTCGTTCGATGAGAGCTTCGATAATCAGTTATCACTTACGGCAGCTTTCAATATCCTATCTATCTTAAAATTTTCTTATCTTAAGATTTAAAGAAGAAGAAAATTTTAAGATAGATAGGATATTAAAAGCCGCCTTTAAGCGTAGGAGATGTCGGATGCGATTAAGAACCGCTTTGTGACTTCTTAGCCTTAACAAATGCAACCTCAGTATTTCGTAGATCAAATTACCTAAGTACCTAGATATTAATATAATATATTGCAGACTGCAGTGTCAGATGTGAACTTTTGTTGTTTGTTAGTATTTTATAATGTTATGTTGTGGTTGATATTTTTAAACGAAAAACCGAATCGCAAATTCGTTTTCGGCTTGATATGTAATGTAAGGCGGTCGAGATAAGTCCGTAGCGCTGGTAGCTTTGAAACGTTAGATAAAAACTGGAACAGCAGCCCGGAACGTGTTATCGTGTGAACTTTGACATCATAATCGTATTTAAAGAATTAACTCTTATCGAAGCGAAAGCGTTCATTCACATACGACAAACGAAATGTTACAAGCACTAAACTTACGTAGAAGGCTTTTATAATTCTAATATCATCATTATCAACCTTTTACCGTCCACTATTAGAAAAAGACCAAACAGACATTTTTAGAGGAATGTCAAGACGATCGATCCTGCACCCACTCTCGTAGAAACGAAATAATTTTATATCGAAAAATTTAATTAAAAAATAGTATGCATATTATGCTTACTCAGCTTTGTAGATGTAAATATTTTATTATTTTTTAATGTATTTCGAGTACCTTTAAATGACTGTATCGACAATCAGCATGGTTAAAAATAAAACTTTTAAATTTTTTTTACTTATGTATAATATTATATTGTGCAATGTGCATGTATTATATGCATATAAAGCTTCCTCTTGAATTGTTCTATTTATTAAAAAAATCGCATCTAAATCCGTTGCGTACTTTTAAATATTGAGGCATACATAAAAAAGGAAGCGACTTTGTTTTATATTATGTAAATTGTAAAGATGTATTACAAAGTGAAATACGTTATTGCATCTTATTTATTTAAAAATAAAATACCATACAATAAATTAAAAAAACCCCTATATGTTTAATGGAATATTTCATTTTGTTTCCTTTAAGTAGTCTAGTTATTATTACCAATAGTTAATTTTATAGATAAAGGGTTATCAGCAGAACTATGTAAAATATAACATTTTATCTTCATTGTTAAAGAGGCCTACTTGAATGATGTCCGAAATTGTTGTATTTTACATTACACGCCTGTTTAGAAGTGGACGAATAAGGTTTGAAGATTAAGTATAGGTACATACATAAACTAGGTAACTGAAAACACGAAACTTGCAAATTAATTGTGGATGGTGGTAAAATGAGATATGCAGCGGTAGATTTATTTAGTCCTTCTACGCTGCAACCTCATTGATTTTTTCGAAAGGTCTACCTGTCTACCCTAGGCCTAGTCTGATGGCCTTTAAGCTCAAATCGGTTGAATTGAATACCGTGTAAAACAAAAAGTATAAAATAGCTGAATTACAATTTTTACGTATTAAAATTTTATTTGTTGTTAAAATGTGCATCACAGAATCTAGATCCCTCCCACACATTGTCACACAATTGGATGACCCTCCCTTATAACGTGTGACGTAATATATGGCCCCAGTTTAGTTTATAAAGTGGGTCTCTAAATCGTGGTAGCCCAGGGCCCCAGAAATTTAGTTCCTCCCCTGGAGACATGAGCTTTGTGCGGCGTGTCTGTAACGTGAACAAAGGCTTATTATTTCGTCAAGCGGTGTAATTGTGTTATGTAGTGCATTTTGAAATAGGTTCAACGCATGAACGAGAACTTAGGTCCAAAAATATATTTAAAATATTTTACAATGTTAAACTTATTGCATACTTATAAAAAAATCGAAATTCGAATGTTCATACAAAACCATTTACAAATTTTGATGTGATATTTAATTATAATATTTTTAGCTATGTCGTATACTTTATTAGATACATAATGTGTGAAATATATAATTTTCGTGGATAATAGACCAACTTATTATAACAAATATATCGATTTTGATTGACACCATCTAAACAATATTTTGCACTTTAAAAAAATTGTGATTTCTAATGTTTACGCCAGTTGGAAATTACGCTAATTTTTAATTATAATAAATTAAATTTTAGGTACTGATTTTATAGTCTATAGCAACCATAGACACGGTAAGACTGAAATTTTCTTGATGAATAAGGAGAGTTAGATTGACATTAAGATGACACGACGCATGTTGTTCGTAAAAATTCATGGGCATAAATGTTACATGACATGTAAAGTTGGCACAGTAACTTCAAAAGTAGTACGTGTGAGTCCGTGGCGCTTATCGGGCTCCGCTGACGGATGCTCGGCCGGAAGGGCGGCGGACAATCGCGGTATCACCAAAAGTACAAATAACATTATAATTACTAAAGTCACAAGCAAAAGGAGAATTTTTGAGCGAAAATAATAAATCTCTTGAACCTTATTGGCCCATCGGCGATCCTTGCTTCTGTGTGTGCGGAGTGTGCGACTGTTTGACCCTTCAACGAGCTTATTCTTCGCGTGATATCAGTAGCTTTAATAACAATCATCATAAACAAACTACCTTCATCGTATTTTTAATTTATTTTTGATTTCATTATTATTATTAATAAAAAATTCTGAATAAGTATAACTTATTATTTACATAGTTAACTGTAATACAACAATTATTATATAATACAAACTACTAATTGTACATCTACATTCCAAAACAAAAAGGTTGTATGCATTTCCAAGTTGATATAAACAAAAAGCTTGTCTCGAAATGGGTTGTTATTTTAGTTGTGTGTAGTGAGTAGTGACCATTTCTGTGAACGGCGCAAGAGGGCGCGGGCGGGAGGTCGTCGCCGCACGCTGGGCCGCATTCCAGACCACAAAAAAAAGGAAATTCTTATGTTGGGTTCCAAAGTGTAATATATATAGTAAGTGCTGTAAATTAACTTACTCGTTTGAATTTAATAAAAAGTTATTCATAAAATGAGTACACTTTATTTTTTTGAGAAATACGGAAATAATTTCAAACGTTCTACTTTAAAATAATATTTGGATTGGACTTTTAGCTTAGAAGAATTGAAAATTAAATTTGGTATGGATATATTATGTATGTTTATTAAGACCCAGGGAAGGTAATAGTATAGTTACGAATACGGGAACAACGTGATTTTATTATTAGAAAAAATTACGCGCTTAGGAATTATACAAACGTACAGAAGAAATATCTATATCTAAAGACTAAGTAACTCTTAACTTATTTGGATACTTTTCCGTTTAAAAAATTATATTAATCACTTAATTGTATTGAATTGACATTGTTTTTAGTTGTTTTGTTGTTTTAACTTAAATGTTTTAACAATTATTCTTATAGTATGGTGTGTATCAGCAAGGTGTGCATTTAGCATTATAATTATTTATCAATAAGACGTATATTATAATGAATACTAAGTGATACGTAATTACTATACATAAGTAATAGTTAAATATAGGTTATAAAATTGTTTTCTCGTGCTAATAATATGAGCTGGACCGGTAATATAATATAATTACATCCGTTTTATTTTGACTCAAAAAAAAATATTTATATTCATTTATTCAATTTTATTATTTTATATAATTATTTTTACTTATTATGTTGATGTGTAAATAAGTTCAGACGATAGTCTGTTTGGCTACGGTGGCTTAAAGCCATTTGATGTAAAATTATATAATTTTTTTTAGCATGGCCTAAGCTCTTATCAAAATATAAAACATAAATTTATAATATGAAACTCGTTTAGAACCAATAATAATTTAAATAAACACAAAGCTTTTGAAAGTTCAATTGTGTGATTCCGAGTCCGGCCCTGTGAAGGGAAGTGGGGGAGACGCGGTGCGCGAGAGTAGCGCGGGCGGCGGCGGCTGCGGGCCAGCCAGTGTAGTGTGCGCCATGGCCTGTCGCGCCACGCTGCTCGTGTTCGCGGCGCTCGTCGTCAGCTGCGCCGCTGTATATAACCGCGATCGCGATCGCCAGCGCGCCGACCCGCGCCTTCTCGACCGAGCCTGCGAGCTCAGCTCCTGCTATCCGGCCACCGGCAACCTGCTTATCGGCCGCGAGTCCCGCCTCTTCGCCTCCTCCACGTGCGGCAGCTACACCCGCGAGCGCTATTGTATAGTGTCGCATCTCGAGGAGAGGAAAAAATGTTTTTGGTGCGACTCGACGAACAGCACGATCAGAAATCCACATCTGAATCATCAAATTCATAAAATCATTAACAAGTACGAACCCGGAACCCGAGACAAATCATGGTGGCAGTCAGAAAATGGCAAAGAAAATGTTTTTATTCAATTGAACATGGAGGCTGAATTTCATTTTACACATTTGATAATACGTTTTAAAACGTTCCGACCGGCCGCTATGCTGGTAGAAAGGTCTTTCGACTTTGGTAAAACTTGGCGAGTTTATCGTTATTTCGCACACAATTGCGACGAAGCTTTTCCTTCTGTGCCAAAGCATACAGTACGTAGCCTTACTGAAGTGGTGTGTGAATCCCGCTACTCCGGTGTGGCGCCGTCTACTGAGGGTGAAGTGATATTAAGGGTTATATCACCAAATATAAACGTGACCAACCCTTACTCAGAGGAAGTGCAAAACCTGTTGCGTGTGACTAACTTGAGAATAAATTTTACGAAGCTGCATACACTCGGTGATGATTTACTTGACAATAGAGCTGAGATACAAGAGAAATATTACTATGCTATATATGAAATGACCGTTCGTGGTTCATGCTCTTGTTATGGGCACGCCTCGAGATGCTTACCAATGCCAGGAGTTGAATCAAAAAATAATATGGTGCATGGACGCTGTGAATGTACTCATAACACACGAGGGTTGAACTGTGAATATTGCGAGGACTTCTACAATGATTTACCATGGCAACCTGCAGTAGGAAAAACATCTAACGCATGTAAACGATGCATGTGTAATAATCACGCGACGACTTGTCATTTCGATGCTGCTGTCTACAACAAAACGGGCAAAATAAGCGGTGGTGTTTGCGATAACTGTCAACACAATACTATGGGTGTAAATTGTGAACGATGCAAGCCTACATTTTACAAAGATCCAAGCTTGGATATACAAAGTCCAGAAATTTGTAAACCATGTGATTGTGATCCAGAGGGAACAACTGACACAGAAGTTTTATGTGACGACGAAACAGATCTGGCTAACAATAAAACCGCAGGACGATGTCTCTGCAAACTGTATGTTGATGGGCCAAGGTGTGATAAATGTAAAGATGGCTATTGGAATTTCAACCCAGAAAACCCCGATGGATGTGAATCGTGTACCTGTAACAAATTAGGGACAATAAATGAAAGAGGCTGCGATGCCTATACAGGATATTGTTTCTGTAAACGTCATGTGACGGGGAAAAATTGTGATCAATGTCTACCAGACTTTTATGGACTATCAGATAGCGATGATGGTTGTTTGGCGTGTGATTGTGATGTTGGTGGTTCATTAGATACAAACTGTGATGTTATTACTGGTAAGTGTAGATGTCGCCCCAATGTAACGGGTCGTCGGTGCGACCAACCTATTCAAAACTTCTTTGTTGGTGCTCTTGACTCTATAGTAATCGAGGCTGAATCAAGTCAGTGTGATTCTCAAATAGACGATAACGCTATACAAAGTCAAGTTTGTCATGTAGTTATTAGGGAGAATTTCCCTGACGGGAGAAAAGAAACATGGACTGGACCAGGCTTTATGAAAATACCTGAAAGTAGTACACTTGTTTTTACTATTAACAATTTGAAAACCAGCATGGATTATAATGTCCTGATAAGATACGAAGGGCAATCAAATGTAAATTGGGAAGAAGCTACAATCTTAGTAAAAAGGCCGTATCCAATTGACCCGTATTCACCCTGTGCTAATGTAAGACCAGAGGATGACACTATTTATACTACTCTACCGGCTGACAGACGAAGCGTTCTTGTTCAACCGGCTATTTGCCTTGAAAAAGACAAAGAAACTCAAATACGCATTTATTTAGGAAGACAAGACCGGCGATCACCAAATAGCAGAGCCACTGTATTAATAGATTCTATTGTACTTATTCCTTCATTTGAAAAAATACCTTTTCTGTCTAATGGCAGTGCAATGAAAGATGACTTTCAGCGTAATAACTGTGATGACTCTTATTATTTCGAGTTGGGCAGAGAAAATATTCCAGACGTGTGTAAAAAGTATCATGCTAGTATTGGTTTTTACATCCGCAACGGCACTGAATCCTGCCAATGTGACCCATCGGGTTCAAAAAGTCATCAATGTAACCCCTACACTGGATATTGCCAATGTGTTGAAAACATTGTTGGAGCAAGGTGTGACCGTTGTGCTCCAGGGACATATGGATTCAGTAAATTTGGTTGTAAACGCTGTGACTGCAATAGTATAGGTTCATTGGATAACTTCTGTGACGCTGCAAGTGGCCAATGTAAATGTAGAGCTAATACATACGGCCGAGCCTGTGATTTGTGTCAACCTGGCTATTTCAATTTTCCTAATTGCCAGCAATGTGACTGCAACGGACATGCAATCGAATGTGACGACAAAACCGGAGCATGCAAAGAATGTAAGGACTATACAGAAGGACACCGGTGTGAAAGGTGTATTGGAGGATATTATGGGGATCCTCGACTTGGTGTCGATATTCCCTGCAGGCTTTGTCCTTGTCCAGGCGTAATGGGTGATCCTAATAAGAGTAGTCACGCTGATCGATGTGAGCTAGATCCTGAGACTAAAGATGTCGTATGCGATTGTAAAGAGGAATATGCTGGGCTGCTGTGTGACGTATGTGCTGATAACTATTATGGTGATCCAATTAAAGGTACATGTGAAAAATGCGATTGTAGCGATAACATTGATATCACTAAACCTGGCAATTGCGATCCCTTTACCGGAAAATGTTTACAATGTTTGCATAATACAGCAGGTGACCATTGCGAAGTGTGTAAAGAAGGTTATTATGGTGATGCCCTCGAAAAGTCGTGCTACAAATGTAATTGTTCTGAATTAGGAACGAACTTTACAAAAGGTCACTGTGATGGTGTAACTGGACAATGCCCTTGTTTCAATAACGTTATGGGAATAAATTGTGATCAGTGTACAGAAAACCATTGGAGAATCGCATTAGGAAAAGGTTGTGATCCGTGTGAGTGTGACCCTATTGGATCTCTTTCACCACAATGTAATCCGTATATTGGTAAATGTGACTGCAAACCTGGACATGGTGGAAGACAATGTGATCAATGTCAAGAAAATTATTGGGGCGATCCAAATACAGAATGCTTTGAATGTGAATGTTATCAGCTTGGTTCTGTATCCCAACAATGTGCACGAGATACTGGATCGTGTATTTGTAAACCAGGCATTGGTGGATATAAATGTGATACATGTGCTAGAGGCTATCTTGGTGAAGCTCCTCAATGCTATGGGTGTGGTGAATGTTTTGATAGCTGGGATGTGATAATAGGCGACCTAAAACTACAAACAGAATATGCTATTGGTAATGCAAGTAAAATAAAAATAGTTGGAGCCACTGGTGCGTACACCAGAGATTTTGAAGAAATGACAAAAAAATTGCATGATGTAGAGACTGCTCTTAAAAGTGCTAAACTAGGCCAAAACACGGTCATTGAACTTTTATCAAATGTCTCAAGTCTACAAGATAAATTAAGTGAAGCAGAGAAAAAAGTTAAAGACAGCAATGATAATCTTAATGCTATTACATCTAAAATAAATCTTGGTAATGTTTCCTTAGATGCATTGAGAACAAGTATTGATAATTTAAAGGGAAAAACCATAGAATTAGGTAATAATGCGACGAATCTTCAAGAAGCTAATCTGGAAGGTGCATTAAATCTGACACGAGAAGCGAAACAAAGAGCATACACGGCTGCTGATGAAGCTGAAAGTGTACAAATGATTATTGCTAATACTGACAGACAAATAAAAAATACAGACCGACTCATAGAAATTCAATATTCAAATTTTAATAACACTCAAAATGAAAATGATAAAAAATTAGAGGAATTACGACAACAACTGTCTAATCTTGATTTACAATTACCAAAAATGAATGAAAAAATGTGTGGGCAAGAAAGTGACAATTGTGATATTTGCGGTGGTGCTGGTTGTGGCAAATGTGGTGGTATTTCTTGTGATCAAGGAGCAATCACAAAAGCAGAACAGGCATTAGATTTTGCAAACAAAACTGAACACAGAATAAAAGACCACGAACTTAGCGCAGAGTACTTATTTAGATTAGTTTCACAAGTCAAGCAAGATACAGTCACAGTGCGGTCGCGAGCCAAAGACTTATTTAATAAAGCTAATGACTTTAAAACTGCAGCTGAAACTGTCACTAACGGAAGTCAGGAACTATCTGCTGAGCTTAGAGAATTTTTGTCGAATACAACAAACACACCAGCGGATATACGAACATTAGCTGATGAAATTTTGAATTTGTCAATAAGCATTGAACCCAAGGAAATAACAGAATTATCGACGAAAATAAATTCAACTGTGTCACAGCTTACCAACATTGAACATATTATCTTCGAAACAGCTCCAGACTTAGATAGAGCTAAAGCTCTTAAATTAAACGCCACTACTGTTAACAAAGCAGCAAATTTAACACTCGAAATAGCCAATAAAGTCTCTGATGCATTAGATGAAGCTCAAGCAGCTCAAGATGCAGCTGAAAATGCAATCGAAAAGGCAAATAATGATATTGATGCAGCAAAAAGTGATTTAATACCTATAGCAGTAGAAACTGAAGAGGCACAGAAAAAAGCCAATGAAACTTTGAACAATGTCGAAGGCCTAAAATTAAATTTGTCTGACTTGCAAAAAGATATCTTGAAAATTGAAAGCGATGCAGAGCAAGTAAAACAAGAAGCAAATGATGTTGTAAATAGAGCTGAAGGCGCTGAACAAAAGGCAAGACAACTGAGACAAGATTTCAAACAAACAAATATATCACTCGCAGAAAGGGCCAATCAAACCTCAAATTCCCGAGAACGTGCTCAGCTTCTGTTAAATCGAGCTACGAAACTGGCTAGCGATACTCAAACTCAACTCAAACTTTTAGCTAGCATGGAAGAATTATACAATGGACACAGTGAACAGTTGAATGACTTAGAAAAAGAAATAGGAGAACTCAATACGCAAATGAATTATTATCTTTCAGAAATAACTAAACGTTCAGACAATTATAGATCTTGTACTACATAAAACATGATAAATTTGGTATATTAAAAATATTACAATGACATATTATGTCATGAAAGTATACCTTTTTTGCACCGCCGCCTAATTTACATCTGAAAGGGCACTGACATCTAAAAATCTCAATATCAATCGTGTAAATCCAAGTGTTCATTTGTATGAAATTTATTTCAAATACATTAACAGCCTTCCAAACGACATAAATAGAAACAAATATACTATGGCAAAAATTTCATCAAAAATTGTAAATTAATTATTTAAATGTAATTGTAAAGACCGTAGAATTAAGTGGTATCACTTCGATAAAAACGTATTATACTACTTATTTTTCATATCATATGAATTTAAAAAACATACAGATTGCATACATTTGTTTTTCAAAATGCAGATGTTTCATTTCGTGTTTCAACACAAACACAAAACACTGTTTATCTTTTTTGTTTACTGTTATTTTTTTGTAATGCGCCTTAGTAATATTACTCTTAGTTCCTTTAGTCTATATACCGCATATACTATCATAGTTTGTAATCTTGTTGGTTATGAGGCTTCGACTTAATTAAGTGACAGTTTTAATATATTATTATTATAATTAAAATAATAAATTAAAACTTATATGATAAACTAAATAATATTATCCCAAAGATGTTGTACATAACTATGTTAGGTTATAATAAACAAAATACATGTTATTCCTACTTATGTTTTGTGCATTTAAAATTGCTGGTTAAAAATGTATATAGCTCAGATTACATGGTCATGTACCATTCTAAACAATTAATACTATTACATATTAGTTTTGATATAAGCATTAGACGTGACAAGTGATCAATTTGGTTATTTTATTGTTTGATGAGATATAATTTTAGGGCATGTTTCACAATCTCCAGTTAAGTTCCCAATAGGCTATCGGCAACATATTTGACAGATAGAGTATGGAGTATCTGTCAAATATGTTGCCGATAGCCTATTGGGAACTTAACTGGATATTGTGAAACAGGCCCTATATGAATGAAAATGAATGTATAATGCACTTAACTTCAGAACCACTACACCAGTTTAGATTTATCTTTTTTTGTTGTATTGGTTATCATGGCCAGGACAATATTGGTATAAAAAAATGATGTCGGGGCATGGGTATAGACAGGACGTTGGCCCGGTTCGGCTTGTTTAAAATAAAACAATACAATAATGTCCACTTTTATACAGCTTTTAAGCATTTTGCATAAGTTTTAAACAGCATTTATTTATACCTATTACATAAGGTAATGGTTGCATTTAATTTTGATAATATTTTGTAAGTCTTTTATGTGTTATTGTTGTAGTACTTACATATTAAAAATAAATAAAAAAGTGGTTAAATATTATTTTTCACTGTTCTTTAAATCCCCATTCTTCATAAAACTAATTATAAATAAAATATGGCACTAAGTTAAATTATTTGCTTTATAGCTTTTCAAAGTTGTACATAATATGATACTGAAGGACAGCTTAATGCTGTATTTTGGAGAGACGGGCAAGAGAGGCAGTGTAACTGCTGACACCGAGACTTAAAATCTTATGTCACAGGATTAGCAATACTTATCTAAATAAGTTGCATGGACTAGCTTCAGGTAAACTACATTAAGTTTATGGGCGAGTTCGATCACTTACTATCAGGTGGCTGGTAACAAAAAATCATTAAGCTACCAAACTATACATACCTATTTTGATGAACGACAAAAATACTTTAGTATACCCCGGTAGCGAATTTAAAACTGGCAATAGACGGAAAATATATCACGTGTGCACTTATTTCAGATGGCTATATCTAGAACCTATATTAGCTACAGACGATGGAGAACTGGGCGACAAATTCCGTAAAGTCGATCAGGCATTCAAGCAAGTCGCTCGGATTTTTGAAACGGATCCACGACTCTCCATTCTATTGCAGTCGACGAGACTCCAGCCTATGCTAGATTCTATTTCTGAGAAACTAAACAGTTGTCAATCAGCACTAAATCAGTATATGGATGTAAGTAAAGTCGTTAGTACCACAGCTAAAAACCCAGTCTATTCTTTACGCTTCTATATATTCAATTGATTCGTACGAAATAAACAAAAGGCAGATGGAGTGTCCTTACTATGGAACAAACAGTATGATCATCATATAACATAATAATATACTATATACGAAAATAGGTAAGCCTCTCTCTCTCTCACTACGAGAACGGGGAATAATAATTATTCATAGGCCATTTTACGACACAATCCCAGACTCCCAGAGATATCTTTAGAAGTTACGATAAAAATATACCAGAGGGCGCTGTCAACTTAATAAGATTTAATGTAAAATCCAAAATTAATTTAATGAAATATACATGCTTCGTAAACTTTATGATCAATTATCAAAACCGGTGGTTTAAATGTAATATGAATATATAATATGAAAAGTGTAATAAGGAAATATAATTATAATATTATGTATAATAATATGAAAAGCATATTTATCTATTTATAGTCAAAAAAAAGAATAATTATTTTTAGATGAGAGCTTATTTTAAAGATACTGATAGTATTTTGACGCTATTTTCCTTTGTTGAAAGCCAAAAATGTTGTCCGCCCGTTTGACATTAAGGAAACCTCACCAAATAAAAAGAAAAAAAAAAGTACTTAATCACAAAATACAAGTCAACAAGCCAAAACCACAATATGAGGAGATACGGCAATATTACACTCATCAATAGATCGGAACAGAATGGTAGTTACAAAATATTTTTAGACGAGCCATCTGATCATCTACTTTTCCGATGTAGCTTTAAGGCCTTAAGGCCAACAGGTCCGTTCGAAAAAAAAAAGTTACAAAATACACAATGCACTTTGCAAATTGCAGAATGCAGATGAAGAAATAAGAACCTGCATTCAGATGCAGGTTCTTATTTCTCATTTCTCAACATAAAGTTCAAAGATTATACTAAATAAGCGCCATCTGTCAACAACGATGTTAAATATTATACAATTCAAAGTTTCTTCATCTTCCTCGCAGATGGGGCCATGGCGCACCCAAAAATAGCTTTGTATAAAACTTTCACCCCCTGAGTATGATGGCACTTTTCATCGAAGTGTGCGTGGCGACTAGAAAGGGTACCGTAGGTACACGTGCATTTGTGTGCGTGTAATGATACCATTAATAGAAAAAAGTCCCCGTAATCATTAAAATATTATGTCCTTTTACGACAAAGTTGGTTAGACAAATTTGTTACTAAATGAATACACAAGGTTAGTAACTTTGAATACTCTTTAAATTGTTTAACTGGCCTATTAGAAATTCCATACTTACATTGTAAACACTATACAGCAAAATAGGAAGAGATTAGAGATCGCGTTTTATTTAATAATGCAATCGCACCATTTAATTATAAATATTTTAATACATTTAAATAATCATAAATATTATTATATTAATAACTTCACCAGATTGACTTGGTGATAACTTCCATAAAAATATTTATCATCTTTCGATTGCATAAAAACGGTGTGATTGGTAATAAAAATAAAATGGAGATATTAACAATCATTTTGTGTTCTATTCCAAACTTTTTCTTTTAAATTTTTTCTTATTACAATCTCGATTGCTGTAAAAACCTCATAGGTATCAGTGAAAGGAAAAAAAGGAAAAAAACCTCTTTTGTCCATCAAACAAAATATTTTGTGAAAATTTTGTTTTTCAGTAGACACTAAACGTGATTTAATGTTTTTCTTTAACATGGCGTATAATAAATACATCCAGCAATGTAATCAACGATAACTTTTTCATGTCATTGAAAATTGGCACATATAAATATTATGCTAAGTGTTTCACAACCGGAGATAAATTGCTTAAAAGTTAAAACCCAAAGGATTTATTTTTAGAATCATCAGTGCCTTCTTGACGGTATGACGAAGCTGTTGAATGAATAATATCTGGAAGTACTTTAATATTGGTATAATTCTCAGAGGAATGTAATTGCCAGTTTCTATACTTCTCATTCCTAACTGTTAATAATTTTCGGTATATTATGGTCGTAAATTGTTTCACGTTAGGATTGTCATTATGGGCTCCGTGCATTATCTATACTAATATTATAAAAAGGAAAGATTTGATTGTTTGATTGGATTGAATAGGCTCCGAAACTACTTTGCCGATTTGAAAAATTATTTCACTATTGGGAAGCTACACTATCCCCGGTGAACATAGGCTATATTAAATTTTCAAAAAGTTAGGGACTCGTTTTAAATCTTAGTTGATGCAGGCGAAGCTGTGTGCAACAGCTAGTACTTGATATATTTATTAATGCTCCAATAAAACCAGATGTGCGTTTTGTTTTCAAAACTTTTTTAATAAAATTGTATTATAACATAAATTGGTCGACCATTTTTTATAACTACCCTTTTAATGACACTTTATTTGATAATCAAAATGAATCATTGGTTATTTTACTTGCTACAACTACCTACTAATGTAGGTGTTCATTTACTTTTTATTGATTTAATTTTATTAAATTTTCTAGTGTATATTTTTTCATCTTTGTTTAAAAAGACCTGTTTTGCTGTTAGTTGATTTCGAATTACTTTGATTTAATGACAGGTATAAAATACACACGACTTCGCAAAATCTGAGGGGTTCGGAAATGTTGTTTTCATATTCGAAGTATCACTAAGGAACTCCATGGTAGTTAAATTTGTAGCATGTCTTCAAATGTTAATGATACAAGTTTAATTCCATCCTTATAACAGTTCGTGAGACAACGCTTAACTAAGTTCGAATTCTGGTCTCCAGTGTTCGTCAATAAGTACCCAAAAGCTATTTTAAATCGTTATCATTCCAACCAACATAGATATAAAAACTTGAAATTCCAGGTATAAGTAATGATAAAGTTCGGTAGCTATAATACTCTTATTTTATGAGTCGTGTGTATTGTATCGTAAGTAATTAATTAAATTTTTATCATCCATTTTTTTCAACATATTCATAAGTGCAGTATTTCTTTTTTTTAGTCGTCGATTTCTTTGTTGTAATGTTTTTACCTTTTGCCTATTAGTTTCAAATAACGATTTGTATTTCCTTAATTGCTTTCTTAGTTGGCTCTCTCTAGGTGTGTCAAATACGTATTCCAGGTCCGAATCTAAGACTTCAGGTTCAAGAGAATCATTTTGAATAGGCTCTTCAGATACTTCATTAACTTGGTGCGATTTTGTAGAACACGATTGGTCTTCTAATGGAACACAATTCATTACAACTTCAGCGATACTCGATACTTCATAATATGGTGATAAATTTACTGACGGTTTTGATGTTTTTTTAATCAATCTACGACCTTTTACCGTAAGGTAGTAATCATCTTCTTTAAAATGTAATGAACACACAACGCAAAATTTTGAAGGCTGCCAATTAATGTCTTGCCTGCTTTCACGAATAATAGAAACCCATTCTTCTTGTACAAACACATCTTTCGGCAATCTGCAAAAATAATAAAATACGACATTAATTACAGTATGTATTAGTTAAGTAAATAAAACTAGCATCTATCATTATTTCCACTAATATTATAAATTCGAAAGTAAAATGTATACGAGAAGTAATAATATATAGACATAATATGATTCCATTATATTATGTATGTGTATATTACGTCTTTACTTTTTTATTAATGACCCCACTAATACTCGTAGTATGATGCGGAACTATTTTATACATATACAATTATGTATATTTAAAGTCCAACATTAGGAATTAATCACCGAATCCCATTAAACAGCAACAACAGACAAAAATAATAACAACACATGAAAATAATATACTATAAATAAATAACTTTTTGGGCGCGATAATACTCGTATTAATCGAATTCACGTTCGTAGTCATTAATATTATGTCAGGCTTAGATCAACAGGTAATTTGTCCAATTGAAGGTAAAACATTTCACCGAAAACTGGCAACACAGTCGTATTAATGTCAAGTATGTCAAGGTTTGGTATCGAGGCAACCGTAAAAATATGGGGTGAATAAATATATTGAAATCAAGTAAATAATTTATAGTTACTTGTGAAATGATATTCCATCTTCTCTTTTTTGGGTCTGGGAGCAACTTTTACAGTGTTTGATAACACACGAAGGCATTTCTCACACAAAACAATGAATCACTCGACACGTTTATACAGTATGACGCTATCTCTAGCACTGCGGCGTGATTGTATTCGCTTTAGAATTTGTGTTCTTATTGGTGGCCTCACTCGCATGCTCGGCGCGCCACGCTTGACGCTTAGCTTCTTTTGTTTGTTATTCATAGAGTATGTACTACGTACCTACCAGTATTAAATACGTAGGTATATATGAGACTATGAGTACAATTATATTTAACAGTAATCATTACAATTAGGTAAATTACTATTATTATAATATTATTGTATATTGTTTTCTTATGTTTACGCGAATTTCACTCATTATAATGAAACAACTTTTGCGGATTTTATCGCGGTTTATATAGTTTTTGAATAGCCGATAATTCGGATACTATTATACTGAAGATACGTTATTAACTTATTAATTTCGGACATTATTGGCTGGTGATCCTTGCAGCTCTGGTGTTCATTGAACGATGCAAAATAAAATAATAGAACATTTTAGACCGCCGGTAATGAACGCCAAGACTATTAAAAGAGCCATAATTAATTAATTAAATGAATAAAATAAATCATACTAATATTAAAAAGGCGAAAGTTTGTGAGTATGGATGTTTGATACACTTTTATGTAAAAACGACTGAATGGATTTCATGAAACTTTACAGTTAAATATAGCTTATTTATACATCGGAATAACACATAGGCTGTAATTTATTCCTGTACTCCCACGGAAATGGGAATTATGCGGGTGTGACCGCGGGGCTCTACTAGTAAATAATAATATGTTCTGCAATGGAAGGAGAACGGTTGATAATGATGTGGGACATGAGGAGAACTAACTCTCCCGCTATTTCTCGACGGAGAATCTAATGAAATTAATGCCTTCAGTACTAAATAGCTTGTAAGGTATAGGAATTTTTTAATTGATCTAACTATGTGAAATACTTTGACTTACAAATGTGTGCATTATCAATTCAAATATCGCCACGCTTGAGATCGCGATAATACGGCAATCTAACAATCGCACATGAATGGGTCAAAGAGTATAATATTATATTGAACTAGCTGTTGCCCGCAGCTTCGCCTGCGTTAATTAAGATTGACAACGGGATCTTAGTATGCAACATAGTAACTTTTCTGGTTGATTTTTTACACCTTGTGTCCGAAAAACCCAAATATCTTACGGAACCTCTTTTTTTTCAGAATAAAATTTAGCTTATATTACTCGTGGATAATGTAGCTTTCAAACGATGAAAGAATTTTTGAAATCGGTCCAGTAGTTTTTGAGCCTATTCATTACAACCAAATAAACAAACAAAGTATTCCTCTTTATAATATTAGTGTAGATGAGTTTTTGAGGAATGGACGAATGTAGGTTTGCCAGCCGTCCGGATAAAACCGGACGTAGACCGTAGGCTTTTTAATTGCGTGTCCGGCCAGATTATACGGTTTTTACATTTTGCAAGCGAGCGATGCCAAATTAGTCTTAGGCTAAGACTGTCTTGGTATTCGATTTTATCTATTAGTTCACTACAATTTAACAAATTATATCACACAAAAAAAGCATGAATTTACATACAATTTATTTGTCGTACCTATAAATACTAAGACAAAATCTTCAACAATGTTGGGTGTCCATTCTTTCTACCCAAATGTCTGGCCGAGCTGAGGGGTCTATCCGGCTATTAGGTTTGGCGACCTGGCTGAACCCTAGATGAATGTATGTTACGTGCAAAACCGGCCTAAGTAGCTGCTGGTTGATTTAGGTTTTGGAATTTTACAATTTAAAACGACGCAATATAACAGGGCAACACCGAAGCAGGTATAAGCCCAGATCATAAAATCACAATATAAACTTTCTCTTCCAGGACAAGCGATCCATTTTTCCAAGGTTATATTTTCTTAGTGATGATGACTTATTGGAATTGCTCGGACAAGCACGGGCGGGTGCTGAAGGCAGGGAAGCGGTGATGCAGTCACACTTGAAGAAGCTCTTCCCCGGGATAACTGGTGTTCGTCTGGGGCCAGGAGGATTGTCCATTACAGCTCTATGTAGCCACTTTGGAGAGAGCTTCCAACTTGATCATCCAGTGGATATCGATTGCTCTGTTGAGGTAAAATACCTGCGATTTTTGGATATAAAACAAAGATTTAAACCGTTAGAAATGCCCTCGCCGTCAAAATGTTTGGACATTGTAATAGGCTATGAGCCGGTATTGAGGCAATGGTGCCGACCCTGTTTATTACACAAATTATGTAATATTACTTTCTCTATCGCACTGATTGCAAATGAGTGAGCTCACTCATTTGAGTGTGGACACATTTTGGTGCGGTCCTACTAAGGCAAGGGCGTATCTACCGATTTAAATCTTTGGTATAAAACATAAAATGAGCCAACGTGGACCCAAGCTTAATAACGATTCAATAATATAATAGAGACGGTAGAAAGAAAATTTAAAATATAAAATCTCAAATCACAGTTTGAGTGTTTATCACGTGTTTATGCTCCTCCGAAACGGCTTACCAATTTTGATAAAATTTTATATGTATATTCAGATTTCAGTAGTTCTGAGACTAGGTTTTAAATAACTAATTTTGTGGTAAGGGTGGCTCGCCCCGATTTATATAGCGTTTATTTTAATATTACAAACAGACACTCTCAATTTTATTTATATGAATAGATGTTAAGTGCTTCGAACCTTAAATAAAAATGTTGACTTAATAAACTACAGCTATAGTACACATTCGTGTTTGTTTACAGATATGGTTGAAAAAATTTGAAGACGAAATAAGATCATCGTTGAAAAACCTTACCTTGGAATGCTTGAAGACAAATAATATGTTCGAGCAAGATCCTTTCTCTCTACCGATCCAAATTATATGTCTAGCGCAAAACATGAGGTTCACGGAGCAAGCAGAAAAAGCAATCGTCACTAAAGAGTTGCATCAACTCAAACAAAGCTTAGAGAAAGAAAATTCATATTACGGTGAAACTGACGTCGAAGATGAAAGGGAGAAGTATAAAAGGCAGGCTTTGATTCTGCAATGTGATTACCACATATTGGCGGTACAGCGGCTAATTGAAGGCAACGTGGTGTCAACAAGCGACTGGCTTTGGCAAAAACAGCTCAGGTGAGATTACATATTATCAGCTGCTGCCGCGGCTCGTTAGCGTATGGTCACAATTTTATTGTATTTAGAACAGTGATTCCCAAAATGGTCCAGGTGGACCCCCAGGGGTCCACGGAAGACTCGAAGGGGGTCCACAATGAGCGTGACAAAAATGGGGGTCCACAATCGTATCGGGTTTCGATAGTGAAGAACCAAAATGATGGTTTGATTTCTGCTATAAATATTGTTAAGAGAATTTTACTTTTATAATGTAATATCTTTAAACGAGCAATTCTTGAAAAAAAAAACCAAAAAAAAGATCAGCAAGGGGTCCACCTGATGCTGGAACTATTTTAAAAGTGGTCTATGAAACAAAAGAGTTTGGCAAACCACTGAGCTAGAGTAACTTGCGTGCAGTTTCGGTCACGTTGGGATCCGCCTAAAGATGATTTTGTTAAAGCCTCTATCATTCAGTGATAAGGGATGAGGGATAATTATACCGATGAAAGAATTTTGTTAATTGGATGAATAGTTGAATTATACAAATTCATCACTGCCTCTTCATAATATTAGTATAGATATTAGATAGGTTAAGATATTTGGCTCGTTAAGACGCAAATTAGTAATAATAGTCTGTGGAACTTGCGACAGGAATATATTGCCGCGACAGTTTTAAATATGTTTTCTACAAACTGTTTAAATTTTTGAGAATAATATATTTCAAAATAACAAACTATACAATATACTGTTTTAGAGTAACAAATCAACATGCTGGCTTGACATTGGCCAACTTTTACATTAGTACCCTTATTAATTACCTAACTATTGTAATATGTAAAATAGTAAAAATAAAGTATCAACTCATATACATATATCATACTGCTGGGCACGGACCTCCGGGAAAATATGCGAAGAGGGTTGGGAAGGTGAACTTCACATGCAAGGATTATAAGAAGGCATGGAAGATTCCTCATAATGTATTCCCACCCTGGTGAGCGTGCGATAGCTTCCTGTTTAGGGTCTACTTAGAAATTTAGAAATATGTACTTTTAGGTACCCGAACCGGACGTAACCCGGAACCTCCCGCTAAAGGGCCATGATCTATCATCTCGCTCGCTATAACATGTAGTAATTTCTTCAAAATGCACCTATATAATATTATACACTCGAAAAAGATCATATTTCTTGTATATTCCATTTGTAATTTTACAGATTCTATTTACAAGACAATGATGTAGTGGCGAAGATGGCTCTAGCGAGTATTCCGTATTCGTACGAGTATCTGGGAGTTATGACGGGACAGTTTGTGAGGACGGAGGTCACGGACGAATGCTTTTTGATACTTACTCAGGTATATAATGTGTACATATACAAATGAAAGCTGAGCTTAATACATACTATGAAGCTAATGCTATTAATTTTACAAACCTGTATTAAAATGTACTTAATATTAGATAATTATTGTATTATTATTTCTTTAGTAACTCTCCTTTGGCTAAACACTACTAATGTACTGATTAAAAAATATAAAATTTTCATAAGCTTTTTATTATGATACAATACATAATATTATCTCAACTTATGTAGACAATATTAAAATAAATACCATGTTATTTTTAAATTTAAAATCCGTGGTAAATTTAAAATATATTTTCGTTCTAGGCATTACACCTGGGCCTCGTCGGAAACCCGTTCGGTCCCGCCGGCACGGGGAAGACTGAATCGGTGAAAGCGCTGGGCGCCTTGTTCGGTCGCCTCGTACTGGTATTCAACTGCGATGAGGTAATTCATCTGTGTGTGCACTGTGCGGCTCCACAACTATACCTTTACCGCGAGTCAATGGACTTGTATAGATATACAGGCTGCTGTCTATTTCTTTTGTATATATCCAACGACAATTTTCTTATAGCTCTTAGATTGCATTATCGCATCCATTCTTTGAAAAATAAATTTGAAATATACTGACCAGATGATACACATTCAGTACTTATATGTAAATAATAATCATAATAATAACTCGCAATTACTTAATCCGATATATACTTAAAGAACCAATAGAAACTGATCAATGCACGTTATGTCACCAAAGCACTGGAACAATAGACCACATTGCAGGAGGCTGCAGTGTACTCGCAAAGAATACACTCACCGCCATGATAACGTCGCAAAACACATTCACCAGCTACTCGCCCTGAAATATAAACTCCTTGAAACTTTCACTCCATATTACAAATATAAACATAAAAACGTTTTAGAAAATAGCATCAAAAACTTATACTGGAACGCGACATTATAACATTTATATTAAATTATTTATACATTGACCACGAGCGACGATGGTCTAGTGACCTAGTCTCCAATGGATATTGTCTCGGCCTGTTGAGTGAGAGGTCTGAGTTTGACCCTGAATATGATACCACATCATCTATATCGGCATTCGGCAGGCGATGGATGCGGCGTGCGTGGGGCGCGTGCTGCGCGGGCTGGCGCAGTGCGGCGCGTGGGGATGCCTCGACGAGGTCAACCGGCTGGGGGCCGCCGCGCTCGCCGCTGCCGCGCACCAGCTCGCGCCGCTGCTCGCTGCCACCGCCGCCACTACCACCACCGCCGCAGCAAGCAAACCGCCGCTGCTGGACAACAAGACGGTATGACATACTGACGACCAGCAACATAATAAATAGTTTACGTCCTTCATGTTAAACCATGAACACAACAGAGCATTTCCGGAACTGACCCTAATCGTGACAAACTAGGATCTGTCACTAGAGACTATTATTATAAATAAATCTTAACTTTACCACTACATCACAGACAGTCATAAAGTCACCTGTGCAGGTGGCCGTGTCCCCGTGGTGCGGTGTGATGGTGACGATGAACCCGTCTGGGCGCGGCTACGGCGGGCGTCGCGCGCTGCCCAGCGCCCTGTGCGCACTGCTGCGGCCGCTGGCGTTGCGGCCACCCGACGCCCGCTGCCTCGCCGCGCGCCTGCTCGCCGCGCGCCGCGTGCCCGCAGACCACGCGCACGCGCTTGCCGCCGCGCTGCACAACGTTTTCACTTTTGCCAGGTGATAGACACTAAATGCACTACCCGCATCAAGTGGGTATATAAAAAAGCGGTTTTGATTTCATTAATATCTTAAAGAATCAACCTTTATACGTGCCACTGCTCGACACGGTTCTCCTTCTAGAAATCAGACGAGGAGGGTATTGGGCTACAGTTCACCCATGCGCTAGAATTGAGCTAATGAATTTCATACACCTCCAAAGACGTCAGCCATGCAGGTTTCCCGATGTTTTCGTTTTCCTTCACCGGTGTACAAGCGAAAGTCTCGTGGTCAGGTGAAATTATTTGAAATAAATATTGGTGTTTATTTTCACGTGACTTGTTTGAATAAAAGTAAAAGTAACAACCCTTATATGTCCCACTGCTGGGCACGGGTCTCCTTCCTCGAAATCAGGCGAGGAGGGTAATGGGCCAATAGTCCACCGCGCTGGCCCAGTGCGGATTGGTGAACTTCACATACCTTCAAAGACTTTCAATCTCATCAGGCATGCAGGTTTCCTCACGATGTTTTCCTTCACCGGTGAGCGAACGATGGTCTCGTGTGCACTTAGAAATTTAGAAAAACCCATTTCAAGGCACACACGGACGGGTCAGGATCGAACCCGGAACCCCTCACGTAAGAGGCCGAGTCCGTCCACCACTGGACCACCGTCGCTTGTTTGAATACTCGCGTTAATATGATATGTCGTATTTTCAGCTCTCTTCTGAGCGGCGCGCGGCACTACGACTGGGGCCTGCGCGCACTGAAGGCGGTAGTCGGCAGCTGCGGCGCGGCGCTCGAGCAGCGCGCGTGCGACTCGTTAGCGGAGCGGCTCGCCGTGCTGCGCTCCGTGCTGCGACTCAGCAACCTTTCGAAACTCACGTCCTACGACGCACAAAGGTATGTTATATTAACATGTTTATCACAAACGCCTGCTTCAACAGAGATAACATCCGACAGTTGCTGGGTCGGCTGGACGTTAAATTTATACACCCTTCATTTACATGAATCAATTCTAATTGAATTATGTGAAGAAGTTGTTAAAGTAGTTATGTAAAAATGTGAATCCCTTTTAGGCGACTCTGCTTTTATTAAGCTGATTAACTCTGCCTAAATTGCGTAATTCTACCTGTTGGACATAATTTCTATGTATGTTTATGTTACAATCACGTTTACAGATTTGAAAACATTTTATCCATGGTATTCGCTGGAGTGCCAGAAGAGGAACAAGGTACTGACCCTCTTGATTCCGCTTTAAAAGCTGCAGTGAAACATCTCAACTTGATACACAATGAGTTTCAGGTAATATTTTATTGTTCTGAACTGTCAGGCTTAGATGCTACAAAATTAAAAATAAACAATTTTATTGGTCCTAAAATTATGAATTAATGTCAGGCAGACTTCGCTCTACAGTGCAACATAGTGCTTGTGCAGTTAAGCGATATAATATGTTGCTTAAATTAAAAACTAAACTTGAAATAATATGTAAGCTATGGCTCCGGTAATAATCTATCTTTGAATTCGAATATTATGTCAAACTTCACAAAACGTTTTACAATAATTTACAGATACATAAGTGTAAGGAACTTTATGAACAAATGCAACAACGAATGGGTGTCGCCATCGTGGGTCCGCCGGGCTCCGGAAAAACCACCATCAGGAATATACTGAAAACTGTGAGTCTTTATAATAATTTCTTTGCACTAAAGTAAAAATGTATATTATATGTGTACGGTGCAACCGTACAAAGCGCATCATCATCAATTTTGTATATTTCACGCACTTGCATTTCCATTTAGTTATAAGTTTTAGACAATGCACGAAATATTGTCGCGAGCCGCGGACGTGTCACTCTATAGCAAATATACAGCATTAGCAGCATATCAAAGTATTTTAATTATCATCAGCAACAACCCCAACAGCAACTCAAGAGTACGAACCGTTCAATATGTTTGACAAGATTTTTGATTTGATTTGATATATGCAGGCCCTGACGCTGGGCGGTGCGGCGGTGTGCGAGCGCGTGGTGCGGCCCAAGGCCATGAGCCGCGGCTGGCTGCTGGGCCGCGCCGAGCCCGACACGCGCGCCTGGAGCGATGGCGTCGTGTGCGCGCTCGCCGTCCACGCCGCCGCGCAACCCCACGGTAAATACACGATATTCGAATCGTGAAAACAAATGCGAATAGATAAAAAAACACATGACTTTCAAAGTATTATATGTTACGATTATTTCCGTGTAGAATTTAGAGCTAATTGAATGATAATAATAAATTACATATAGACGTCTCCTCGTGGATGGTGTTCGACGGAGACGTGGACCCGCAGTGGGCGGAGGCGCTGAACTCGCTGCTGGACGACAATCGATTGCTGGCGCTGGCCGGCACGCGCGTGCAGCTGCCCGCCTCCGCCTCCGCGCTGTTCGAGACCCACCGCCTCAGCGCCGCCTCGCCCGCCACCGTCTCGCGCCTGGCCATCGTGCTACTGAGGTGAGTGCCGCTCGCCCGCCACCGTCTCGCGCCTGGCCATCGTGCTACTGAGGTGAGTGCCGCTCGCCCGCCACCGTCTCGCGCCTGGCCATCGTGCTACTGAGGTGAGTGCCGCTCGCCCGCCACCGTCTCGCGCCTGGCCATCGTGCTACTGAGATGAGTGCCGCTCGCCCGCCCGCCGCCATCTCGCGCCTGGCCATCGTGCTACTGAGGTGAGTGCCGCTCGCCCGCCGCCATCTCGCGCCTGGCCATCGTGCTACTGAGGTGAGTGCCGCTCGCCCACTAATGTTACGTGCCTGGCTTAAGAGCGATTCATCGCTCTGCAATAGAATCAGAACTTGAAACGAATAACTTACGATTTTCTATGATACTCATATTCAGTGTAATATTGCATTATATTACACTGAATATGAGTACAACCACGGCGACGTCAAATACGATTCTCAATACCGCCTCAAGCAAGATGCCTTTTTCTTGCAGTGACGAAAGTAATTGCTTCCCACAAGTACTTGAGAGCTGGATGCAAAACACCGAGTTCGACGACGAGACCGTTAAAACGGCATTGCCGCTGCTGCGTGCAACGATCACCAAGTGCATACAATGGTTCGACTGCAACAAACCTGAACTCAACTTCAAGATAGATAATATACCTTTGGTTGGTATTCGTGTAACGATATTTTTGACACACATATTACTAATTGCTACGTAAATAAACAGTTGAATATAGGAAACTAGCTATTGCCCGCAGCTTCGCCCGAGTTAACTTAGATTTACGGACGTTTCTACTTAATAATTAAATTACTTTTTTCTGGTAACTTTTAGCTGCTCAATATAACGAAAAAAAGGTATTAAAGATATTGCTAATAGCAATTTCACTGTGTTATAGGTGCGTCAAATGACTGCACAGTTTGAATATATAGCACAAAACGCCCAGCAGGGCGACCGTTATACCAGTGCGGAAGATATGGTGTATTTGTCGGTGGAAAGGAGTGTCGCTGGCATAGTAAAAGACACTGCGTTGGACAAGTTTTATGAACAGGTAAGTGCTTTGTTAGTTGAATACTAGATGTACCCCGCAGCTTTGCCTGCGTTAACTTATATTCACAAAAAAAAATAAGTGATGTTGATAATTTTTATAGTTACTCAACTAAAACCTATACTATATTCAGTACCCGAAAGACCGAGAATTTGCTCGTTTTTTTTTTGTTTTGTTTTGGATGATAAAGTTAAACACTAAAACATTATTACTACTAAAATTACTATTATTACTACTAAACACTTAAAAAAACTTATAAATGATATGATAAAGATTTTCTCCTAAAAGAAGGAACTTGAAAAAAAGGAAAAAACGTGACATTTTACTAAAAAAAAATACGGCCGTTATAATTTTGAAATAAAAAGACCAATAAAAATAATTTTAGATGCATTTTTTTAATTACAAGTTATTGAAAAATCTTTCACCTCTATTAGATGTCCCCATATTTGAACTAAGAAATTAAAACAAAATCTGTGACTTATCTATAATAGTTAATGGTTACCATATCATACATTCGCGGTCTTTTTAGGATTAAATATGAGTAGTACTACTAATAGTCAGAGTAAAATTTTATATATTAAGCATAATAATGACTTTAATGGGCAAAATTTTGATGCCCTGGGTAACATTGTTCCAATTTAGTATTCTAGGAATAGTAAACATCGCTAAATGGAAGTTAGAACACAACATTTTATTCATAAAAAATATAATATAATTAAGTTATGGAAACAAAAAGTTGATAGGTAGGTACAACATAGATTATAGTTATTTTTGATAGTATTTTACTCTTACACAGGTAACAGGAGGCGTTCGTGTAGTAGATTCAGCGGACAGCGGACTGACAGATGAATTGGAAGGTTCTCGTCTCGTGACGTCTCAGCGCATGCGCGACGCCGCAGTCGCGTTGCGGGCGACACTACGAGCGGGCACGCACGTACTGCTGGCGGGGCCGAGCGCCTCGGGCAAGAGGTTATCTTTTTTATTTCATTTAGCTAGCTGATTCTAATAGTAAATAATCAATGTCATCCGTAAACAAAAAAAAATATGTTAACCTAGGACTTCACAACTCGCCTTCTTGACAACGCGAATAAATAGGCTGTTTATTACCTGAAATCTAATCTCACACAACATTTAGTATGTTAAAGTGATCTTCTTATATATTCGTTATAAGAAGATAATTTAAACATATTTAAAAGATGCTTACCTACATAAATATAAAATAATTTCTAGTTTGCTGCTGGAGCAAGTACTCAAGGAACACAATGGTACTGTTGTAACCATCGAGTGCACCCCGCTACTGGAACCGTCTGATATACTAGTCCAACTTAAAAGGGTAAGCTTCGTATTTCGTGTTTCTAC
Source organism: Lycaena phlaeas (assembly GCA_905333005.2). Classification (NCBI taxonomy): domain Eukaryota; kingdom Metazoa; phylum Arthropoda; class Insecta; order Lepidoptera; family Lycaenidae; genus Lycaena; species Lycaena phlaeas. Next base: position 11,352,821 of record HG995174.1, on the reverse strand, counting down.
TTTATTAAAAACAAAACAAACTATGTATAACATTACTTTAAGACGAAGGTATTCCTTCCTTCCTTAAATACTTTGACTTTGACTTTGACTTCTAGACCGCGGGGGATAATACCTGACTTAGTAATTTGTTTCATCATCATCTTAACTTTTTGTTTTCCATAGTTGTGTTGCAGTTTTTATACTTTCCTAGTAGACAGGCACTTGGCAGAATAATTATGGTGGTAGAGCTGTGAACGTTACAATAAGCGCGGTTTTCACTACCCCATCAACCAACACAGTCGCCGAACTATTGAAAAGGATGGCCTTTATTATTGCGGCTCATGTGACGTGATTGTATCATATGTTATTGTTATAAGGACCTGTTTCACAATCTCCAGATAAGTTCCGAATAGGCTATTCACAACATATTTGACAGATAGAGTATGGAGTATGGATATATGGAGCAACAGGCCCTAAGTGTAATTATTATTAATGGCACAATATATCGAATGTTATGTTTGGAATCGTTCCTGTATCTATTATAAAATTTCATATTAATTAATTTCAATCAGAACAACGTGCTGCGGTCGGGTGACGCAGGGAGTGCGAGCGATGTGGGCGGGGCGGGCGGAGCGGGGGAGCCGGCCACGCTGGTGGTGCGGGGTCTGAGCCGCGCTCGCCTCGATTGCTGGGGCTCGTGTCCCGTACACGACTTCCTGCTGCAGGTAAACGACACGATATACATACATTTATACAACCTGCAAATACATGTCAAGTTGAAGAAGCACGATTGAAGCAACGTGAAAATTGAAGACGATCCACTCGTCTTCTTTGCCATTGCTCGTCATCATTCGCACATCAAGCCGAGCAACTGAGGACGTTAACGTGTATTGAGTTTGTTCGGGATGCCTTGTCACAACTTGGAGTCACTAATTACCACTACTTTCTTCTCATTCTTAGCGGTTCTGAACTTTTCACATCAAAGCGGTGTCAGATTTATTAACCGAAACAAATTGAAATCAAAAAAATCGACTTGCCTTTTCTCGTTAATCAATTAATAATAAAAACAAAATATATATATTCATGTGTAGTGTAGTGAGTAACTGTCTTTTGACACATCACACATCAACGGCGGATCCACGGGGGGGTCATGGCCCCCCCCTGGGCTGGTTGCAGAACTAAGGTGGACCACTAATTGAACATTAGTCCAGTCAAAAGTCAAGACTTGACCACTACTATGTGACCCCCCCTGGTACCCAAGCTGGATCCGCCCTTGTCACACATGCGTTTCTTATTATGAAATTACCATAGTGTAAATATTTAGAATCGCTTTAGTGCATGAGAATATTTGGACAACCAAACAACAATTACAAATTTTTTACAAACTTGCCTTATTTTTGGCCTATACATTGGTTAATTTTTTTTTCGAAATGTCTAGACTTATAGGCCATGATGGCCTTTAAGCTCAATCGGTAGGTAGGTGAGCAGATGGCTCACCTAGTAAAATTCGAAAGGGGGGCGCCCCCCTCCGTGCGCGTATATCGCGCGCGCTACTCTGGAGAGTAGGTGTTTGGCTAGTCAAATCCAATACGGTCGACGAGTCATTTGCGGATGAAGTTAAACTATTAGTCGGAGGGCCGGCCCTCTCCTCCCCCTCTGACGGGGGAGGTGGGTCGTGCGCGGAATCCGTGCAATTGACCGATAGCAAAGTGCTATCGGTGTTTTCGCAGTTTTGATTAGTGTTGACTCGTATCGGATTCGGCATTGGTTAAAGCTCGCATGTAACGTGCATCAAGTTTTAGGTTATTTATTTATTTATTGGTAATCCAACAGCTTTACATTTAATCTTATTCTAGTTAACATATTTTATAGTTATATTGAGTGGTTTTTATTTTATTTCACAACAAAAGGGAATTTAGAATTTAACAGAAAATTCTTTTAGAACTTTGTGGTTACGAATTGGAGGACTTCTAGATTATGTAATTGGGGAATCAATAAAAAGGTGCCACCGTTATCGCTGGTGTAACCCGCAGGTGGCGTGCGGCGGTGGCGCGTGGGAGGTGTGTAGCGGCGAGGGCGCGCAGTGGCTCAGCGCGCGCGTGCGTCTGCTCGCCACCACGAGCTCGCTCGCTGCGATCGCGCCGCGCTTGGCCGCCGCACTCACCCTGGTGGTGCTTGAGTGAGTAATACATATATCATAAGTAATCAGTAATAGTGAAACGAATCGTAAGTCGAGCAGATACTATTTCTTTATTTCATTCCTAGATTCGTTATAGATTTTTACTCAAAATTACTGTATATTACTATTATTTCTAATGTTTACTAATGCTAATTGATCCTTCACATCTGCCGTCCAGTGACCATGTATAATCATTTGTAATAATAGTTAATATATTTTTATCATTTTTAGATTGTTCTTTATGTAGTTTAATTCGTTGTAGTGAACCAGACGAGGTTGAATTGATAGAACTATCAAAAAGTCGCTTAAGAGAAAACATCGGCAAAGATATTCCTGATGAAGACGTATCTCGTTTAGCTGAAAACATTGTCCAGTTATATAAGGAAGTAAGTACCTTTGTAGTGTTAAGAAAGATATATAAGTTTTTATTTTAAGAACAAGGACATTATATTATTTTTCATATAAATCACTTAAAAAAATTGATCGTTTATGAAATATTATTTCTACGGTATTTTTATGTTAGTAACATACACAAGCGGGTAGACGAGCCACATAAAAGAACATCCACATAAAAGCCACGTCTCCCGTTAATGTCGCCTATCCTTTACAACTAGGCTCGTATTCTAAAACTTGACTTGAGCGCTGATCGGCGCTTGGTACTAGTTTTGGGTACCGCCAAGACTAGTATCAAGCGCCGATCAGCGCTCAAGTCACGTTTTAGAATACGAGCCTTAGTTCATGTCGCAGGACACAATAATGTGTCATGCCTGTGTAAAAATTATTACGCTACCTTCACGAAAGAAAAAGCAGGATTATATTATGTACCGTCTGCAAGCTGTATACCAGCACAAGTTTAAAATAAATATTTCTAAAATATTGAAATACTAAATTATAATCTATAAAATATTTGGCTCTATAGGTGATCGAAACATTTGACTCTCAGCCACACTATCACTGGAATCCGTCGCACCTGGAGACTTTATGTGAAAATATGAAATGGTATTCTCCCTCAGCCACGTCGGACGCTCTTATGGTGAGACGTATTTGTTTTTGTAACTGTAACTAAAACTAAACTGCTTTAGAAATACCTTAGATAAACTCGGTTAGTTGCTAACTTAGTAGATTATTAAACTTAATTTTATTTCTTGTACAAACAATTATTTTAACTGAATAATTTTAAATATCTTATTTTGTGTGCACAAATAAAATGTTACATATTTTCATACGATAATGAACGTATAAATTAAGTTATTGTTTTTATAAGTTAATTGAGCTGAGTACTTGAGTCATATTATGAGAAAAATGCATAAAGTCAGTATATATTTAACATATTATAATATTTGAATTCTTAACTAACTAATAACTAATTTGAATATTAAAGGCAATCAACGCGGAATCCAATATGATATTCCGGGAGAGACTCGTGACTGACGAAGAGAAGTCTAAATATATGAGCATCGCCGGCAAGTACATACCGTACCGCGGTGACGTGTACGTACGAGCGTGCGCGCGCAGCGACGGCGTGTACGCACAGGCGATGGACCAACGCGAGTGGATCGCGCACACTGGACGACTCATCAACCAGTGCTGTGAGATGAAACAAAATTATTTTAGATTTACCATAATATACAAGATAAGCATACACTATTTTTTAAATTTTTATTTAGTTTAGGGCCTGTTTCACAATCTCCAGATAAGTTCCGAATAGGCTATCGGCAACATATTTGACAGATACTTGACAGATACTCCATACTCTATCTGTCAAATATGTTGCCGATAGCCTATCCGGAACTTATCTGAAGATTGTGAAACAGGCCCTTAGTGTAGTCAATTTTGAATACAATTTTAAAATATTGTATTCTTTGAATATTATAATCTCCGATGAACAAAGGGGTGTTATTGATTTGACCGTGGTGTGTCTATCTATAATATATTGTAACTTTTTTGGTTTTGGCTGTTTGGGATTCGATTAAATTTGAATGCAGTTTGTCCTAATAGACAACGTTTATTGTAAAATGTATATTAAATAATAAAATATGAAAGTAAGACCACGATGATCAAAAACTATTGTTTTGAGGATCGTTAATTGAATGTATAAATAAAACAGATTTAAACATGTATAAACACATGGTTTGGTGTGTTTCAGTGACAGATAACGAGAACGCGTTCGGCGACACGGGCGTGGAAGTGTGCAGTGAGCTGGCGGTTCTTTGCCCGGCGATAGCTACTGCCGTATGTTGTTACACTTTTGTCTTCATTCAAATTCATTTAACTGCATCTATTTATTTGATATCTGGCTAGTATATAATATTGATTTCGTGAACGCATACGTGGAATGAATGCAGTGTGTCGCGCTCCCAGCTGGGTGGGGACCTCCATCTTCCGTATTTCTTATGTAAAATAGCTCTAGCATGAATGAGTTGCCGGGGCCTGTTTTTATGGTCACGGACGACACTGTCCACTTACCAGCTGGTTCCTCTGCGCTTTCGTTTACCTGAAGCGTATACAAGAATCCTTAAAAAATACACAGATGCGGGATGGGGTGGTGGTGTGCGTGGGCAGCGCGGGGGCGGGCGCGCCAGCCGCCGCTCGCCTCGTGGCCGCTGAGCTCGGCGCCGCCTACTATTGCGTCGCGCCCGTCAGCGATGCCGCGCTCTTGGCTAACACTTTCAAACAGGTACGTTTAACTATGGATCAGCTGACTAACCTATATGATAATATAGCATAAGCTTCGGACGATTTTTACTATCTCAGTTATAAAGTCAATTCAGTGAAATTAATTTAAAAAAAATGTATATAGTTACTCTATAAAAATAACTTTCGTCAAGCCAAACGTTCTAAACCGATCTTATTTGCTTATTCGACCACATAAAATGTAAGTCAAGTCTTTTATAGAAAAGTTAGAAGTCATTTAAATTTTTATATTGTAGGCGCTTACGGCGGCCAGCGAAGGAACACGCGCTTGTTTGGTGGTATACGCAGAAGGAAATAGCAGGGTGGACCCTATTGACGATGGGGAGGAGGTGGAAGGTGGCAAAGATGGTTCGATGTGGGCGTGTCTCTCGCGGGTGGAGGCGTTGTTCCGTGCGCGCACGGCGTCCGCGCTGCCCGCCGCTCTCGCACGCGCCGCTCCTGCACAGCAGCAGACCACGTTACACGGTAAAAATAAGTGTTTTTATATATTTGTTACTTAATTAGTTTGTGAAATTTTTATGGTATTGGAATCCTAAACTGCTTTGCCATATCATTGTAGATATGAAACAGAACTTGGGCATCGTGGTGTGCATAGACAAGGACGAGGAGAGCCTGTCTGAGTTGATGGGGCGGTACCCGTGGTTACACGGCGGGCGGCTGGTGTGGGCGGAGCGCTGGTCGGACGCGACCCTGCACAGTCTGCCCGCGCTCGTCATACAGAGGTACCAAGCACCATCATCAGCACCTCCACCAGGTAATGTATATGCACGTTTTCATGGCACCTTAGTACGCGCAAATTATTTAAGCCGAATTGTGATTCGTGTGACATCCCTTTTATCAAACTTTAGGGCAATAAAATTACGCACTGTAATTTATTTTTACTCACATTTATTTTACGCGGTAGCTTAGAACTTAGTTTATAAGGTAATTTGATGGATTCGTGTCCACCCTTATTTTCCAAAATTTTGGATAATTTTCATTTTACCTCCCTTTTTATATCACAATGAGTGTATTATGTTTTTAATAGGTTAATGAAAGAAAACGCACAAGAAATCACCAAAGATGAAATGGACGCGATACCGGTGGAGGGTTTTGTGAGCATTTACAACAGCATACGCACGCCGAGCCTGCGCGCGCCCTGCAGATACGTCGACTTCATTCGCTCGTACCACCACATCGTCACCCGCAAGAGGACGGCGCTAGTGCACAGGAAAGATATGCTATCCGTGAGTTTGTTAATTTTACCGTTTATGTATAAGCAGCTTCTCGATCCACTGCTGGGTAACGATCAGACGGGTGTTGAGCAAGAAGTTCGCCGAACAAAAAGCTCGTCGAAGCAAATGGATGGTTACACATTACACAATGTTAAAGCCTTTTAATTTGATGGATTACATTAGCTAGAGAATGATCCCTAGTTTTCAAAATATCAAATTAATTGTTACTTTTATCTATGACTGGCTATTGCCCGCGTGTGATGATGATTATTTCTATAGCCAATGACACTCAGTGTTAACAGAGCATTTTAATGATGGTGTAGCGGATCAATCTACGAGCCAGTTTTCTATTAGTGAAAGATTTTTTAAATTCGCTCCAGTTGTTTTAGTGCCTACTTAATGCCAACAAACAGAAAACCAAATTTTTCCTTTTTATAATATAAGTCTATATAGTCATATATTACTAATGCTCTAATCAGGCGGGTGTGGAAGCGCTTCGCCGAGCGAGAATTGAAGTAGCCACCTTACAAGATGAAGCGGCCACTCAAGAAGCGGCCCTTTCAGAAGAGCAGAAGAAAGCTAACGAAGCGTTGGAACAGATCAGCGCCACCGTCCGCGCCAACACCGACAAGAAGGAGGAGATGAACGAACTCAAGAGGAGTATCGAAGTCGAAAACGAAAAGTTACAGATACGGTAGGCTCACTAATAGGATTATTATACAATTTCCACCTACTTATTTACTAAACCTATCTTACTTGTATATAATGCAAAAAAAAATCCAATAAAACCCTATAATTAATATTGTCATCAGGAAAAAGGAGATAGAAGCGGAGCTGGCGGGCGTGGAGCCCGTGATAGCGGCCGCGCGCGCCGCCGTCGGAGACATTCGCCCCGAGGCTCTTAGCGAGGTCAGTGGTGGATGCTGCAACAATCGATATTAATATATCAATACGCATTCAGCATTCCAAAGCTCCGGACGTTCAGAGCCTTATAATGACTGCCAAAGATGTGAGCGAGAAGTACCAAACCGATCATGCCGACCCAATTCGGCTGAAAAGCATATCAAATCCAAATTATTTAGTGCAATTGTAAGTTGTAATGATAAAGCAGAATGACACTTACAATACTTGTTCATTTTGCAATTGAAAACCAAGTCTGCGTTCCATTGCTTAGCCGATTATTGACACGTCATTGTATTTAACTTAATAAAAAAATATAACAATTACGATATGAATGTAGGTGCGGTCACTGCGGGCACCGCCCGATGCCGTGCGAGACGTGTTAGAGGGCGTGTTGCGGCTCATGGGCGTCGGTGACACGTCGTGGCACTCCATGAAGAACTTCCTGTCAAAGCGTGGGGTCAAGGAAGACATTAGGTGAGCTATGGAATGTGGTGTACGCGTTGTAAAACAACTGGTAGAATATTAGTATCCTACCGGCCAAAAGAAATAAAGATCTTTAATATAGCAGACAGGTATGTTCACTTTTAGTCTCAAAACGTATAGCAAATTAGCTTGTCAATTAAGTATTTGTGTTAAATAAGCTAGCTGATGATGAACGTGACGAGATTTTAATCATGACATAATGCATATAGACACCTGGATGCGAGTGACATCAGCGAAGAAACAGTGGCGGCGGTGTCACGCCTGCTCGAGCGGCGCGCGGCTTCGTTCGAGGAGAGCACAGCGAGACGCGCGAGCGCCGCGTGTGCGCCGCTGGCCGCGTGGGTACGCGCACAGATGGCCCACGCTCGCGCGCTCGCACACGTGCGCCCGCTGCGGGACACGCAGGCTCAGTTGCAACGGTAGGGTATTTTCTTGATTCGTTAAAATTTTATGCATAGGTACAATAAAATATATATATATTTTTTTTTTATTTATGACACGGAATGGAAATTTTTTAATTTATTTTATAAGCTATACATGTTCTGTTCGGGCAATAAACGTCAAAAGATTTTTCTTTATTTCACGTCGTGTTGTGAGGCTTTGATGGGCTAATTAATTAAGACAGTGTCTGATGATAACAAATGTATTGCTTGGTTCATGTATTTTTGTATGTCAATTATCTAAATTGTTATATTGTATAATATATTTGTTAAGTTAAATTTACTCGGATACCAGGGACCTCATACAAGTACATCATACAACATCGATACCATGGTGCACCTAAAAGATCGATATACCTTACGCTATTGGGCGCTACGCTATTACGCTATTACCATTTTCTTGCTAAAAACAGTAAGGTGCGCGAGGCAGAGGCGCAGCTGGCGGCGCTGGCGGGCGGGCTGGCGAGCGTGGAGGCGCGCGTGGAGGCGTTGTCGGCGGCGCTGGGCGAGCACACGCGCGCCGCCGCCGCGCTCGAGCTGCGCGTGTCCACCGCGCGCGCCGCCATCCGCCGCGCCACCGACCTGCTTGCACAGCTGGCGCACGAGTACACCAGCTGGGAGGCACACGTGAGTCTGCAACATAATATTGTCATAACAGCTATTTAACCTTTTACAGAGTCTGTAACGTCCATCCTGCATTCGTACGTTCTCCTGGCCCAAATCCTATAAAGATTTTTACAAGATTTTCGCTAAACTTCTTTTTTGGATTACAAAGAAGGTTTCAAGAGGATACAGCTAGATTCTATTTTAATAAAAAAGAAAAATATCAACCCTATATGTCCCACTGATAAACACGGGCCTCCTCCTAGAAATCAGGCGAGGAGGGTAATGGGTCATAGTTTACTGATGCGCTGGCCCAATGCGGGTTGGTGAGCTTCACATACCATCAAAGACTTTAAATCTCATCAGGCATGCAGATTTCCTCACGATATTATGCTTTACCGGTGAGCGTACGATAGTCTCGTGTTTAGGGTGCACTAAGAAATTTAGAAAAACCCATTTTTAAGGCACATACGGCGAGATCAGAATCGAACCTGGAACCTTATGCATAAGAGGCTGAATCCATACCCACTGGACCATTGTCGCAGTTATTAATATCGAATTAAAATATATTCTTTATTAATACTTACTTATTCTTTTACAGTTAGAAGAAACTACTAAAGAATTAGTTGAATTGAACTTGCTCTCCCTCCTAGCTGCGGCTTATCTCGTGTATCTCCCGGAGTTGACAGAAACACAAGCAAGGTAATAAATAGTCTATTTGATAAGATAGTACTTATACAAAAAAATCTACATTTACTGATACATTTTTCAGTGACGTAATAACAAACTGGGCTGCACTTATGGGGCACGAAGATTTGGTATTCTCACCAATAAATTTCTTATCAACCCCAGAGAAGCAGTTAAAGTGGAATACTGACGGTCTTCCCACAGATCGATCGGCTATGAAAAATGCGATTGTTATCGATCAGGTCAGTAAAATATCGATACAAATATCCATATCAATCGATAGAGATAGATATTTTTGCTAATGAAAAATTTAATAATCACATACCTTGAAAAATGTAGTTGCTTTTATAATTATAATATGTTTTGCTTTACTATATTATAATACTATTTTTTAAAAATTTAAAAATTAATTTTTTAATTAATATTAACTTATAACTTGATAATAACGTGAAAGGAAGTCATTTAAAATCTTACCCGATACCAACTTCCGTACGTAAATTATAAAAACTACGTCTTCAAATAGAACTCAGTATGTATATGAAAACGCTAAACTATGCAACACTGGTACACCTATATATTTGTCACGCTTAAGTATAAAATAAAACGTGAAATTCTCCCGCAGTATCTCGACGATCAGAAATGTGGCTTTACACCGATGATCATAGACCCCGACGGAGAGGCAGAGGCGTGGCTTCGAAACACTCTGGCGGGTACGCCCGCTGACTTCGTACCGCAACACAGCGACGAACTGAGAACAGCCGTGCAATACGCGATCAGGTATTATGGCTAATACCATTCGGTATCTTAAGATTCAATAATTATTATATATTTCAATCACACCACACCTAGAGCGATGATCAACGGAATATTGCAGCAGTTACAATTATGTTTAACGCAGGCCAACTATAAAATAATGATTTAGATTTGCATAATAGTTGGTTAAGAAAACGGATGCTTATTTACCAATTACCAGATACACTAAGCTTATTGAAATTGATACAACAAAAGGTTTTGTATATTATATTATTGCTATCATCCTAGAATATATATCGTACTTTTTAGTACACATTATACATATTTTTTTATAATATTTCTAATTATTAAAAACGATAAACAATAATATTTGATAGACACGGGCGCGTGCTGGTAATCACAGAAGTGGAGCAGTGCGGATGGTGGTGTGACGCCACCCGCGAGGGCGGGGTACGCACGCTGCTGGTGGCACGCACGCCCCCGCGCCGCCCGCCGCCGCCGCGCTGCGCCGCGCAACGATCCGTGCTACAATTCGCACCACGCCTGCACGCACTTATCGGTACGTACGCACCCCTAACAGCTACACAGATGGCAAGAACTTTGACATTGAAATACGATACCGATATGCTTAGGTATAATTGCCACGCTGAACAGGCGGGTTGGCAATCGCAGATAATACATAAACAAATATTGGTATAATTTGAAAAAGAAAATAGTAGAAGTAAGGTAAAATATATGAAACAAGAACGTAGACAACGTAGTTAATATAATATTATGTTTACAGATCAACTAGTGCATTTTACCATACAAAAACAGGATCCTTCTTTGATTGAAAGCTACAACCAGATCAAATTACAAAAAGCATCTTTACAAAAACAGCAGCATGAGTTACAGGTAAGAAACCTTATGTTAAAATGAACTTACCTATAAGAAAATATGATTTTTGAAACTTAAATCAAATTAAAACAGGAAAATCTTCTGAGGGAGCTATCGCACAGTCGCGACATATTGCACGACGAAAAATTGTCAGAGTCGCTGCAGAAGACGCGTGCTACTGGCGCCACTATCGCAGAAGCGCTGACGGCGGCGGACGCGCTCGAGGGGCGGGTGGCGGCCGCGAGCCACGCCCACCGCCCCGCCGCTGCGCGCGCCGCGGCCCTTGCACTCGCCGTCAAGCGCCTGCGCCCGCACCATCCCATCCTCGTGCTACCCATCGAAGCGGTACAACAGGCTTTCCTAGACGCAGTGCAAGGACGTGTGGTCAGTTTATACCATCTTCTTTTTACTAACAAAACACTAGCTTAATTAATATCTCGTAATATATAAGCATTATTGAAAATAACATAAAACCGCCGGTTATATGTCGATCAAATTAATAGGGGACAAATTCGGAAACATTAGCTTTCAAACGAAGAAAGAATCATCAAAATCCATTCAATTGTAACAAACATACAAAAAAAAAAAAAACACCCAGACGAATTGAGAACCTCCTTTTTTTAAGTCGGTTAAAAGGTACATCCAATACTAAAAAAATACACAGCCGGTGTTAGGCACACATTCACACCGCATGGGCCCCGGGGTCGTATGCGACGTCGAACCCTACACTCCGTTGACCAGTTGATCCGGATCAACCGCGACAGCATAGGCTCAGATCAGCTACGAGTCGACACCAATATAGACCGTGTAATCACCGATAGCACTCTGCTATCGGCAGCTTGCTCGGGTCCCGCGCTTGATCCGCCTCCCCCGCTACCGGGGGAGGGGAGGGCCGGCCCTCACGATAGGTTTCTAACGTCACCCGTTCCAAACCAGTCGACCGTAGCTGACCAAGTTAGGTACAAACCCGACGCCATGAACATGGCGGGGGGCAACCCCCCAAATTTTTAACGTCATAGGATGATCCAACCGGATCACCCCATTTCCGATGACGCATAACGGTCACTAGGACCATTAGCATAGATCCAACCGAAAAAAAAAACTAAAAAAATATTATGCGTGTATAAAGTAATAAAATAAAATCTTTAGGATTATTTATAAGTATATTATTAAAACATTGCTACTGACTTTTCTATGCAATAGTAGAAAATTTATTTATTCTTTTCAATTCCATTATAGGAGGACAAAAATTTGAAAACGGAGGAGACTGTAAGGTATTTGATAAGGACAATTGTTGACCGCGTGCTACTCAGTCTCCACAAGAAGGACAAATACATCATATTAATACATCTATTGAAACAAGTCTACGAGGACACCATGCCGGATAAGGTGACTATTAGAATAAAAAACGAGTATTTTATATATGTATGAAATAGGTTTAAATTATGCTGAATGTGTATTTGAATCCACAGCTATGGAAAATATTTATAAACGACATAAGCGTCGTCGAAGAAACGAGCACTATGGACGAAATTAAACAACAATATCATTGGATTCATGCCGATTGTATGAAGAAACTTGCTCAAATAAAGGTACATAATCAAACATTGTCATATAGCAAATTATCCATTTCACGAGTAACATATTACACTTAAAACACTTAAAATTTTAATGATTTTTTTTTTGGCAAGACGGTGTATAATATTCTTTTTTTTTTCGTTTATTTGTTCCTGTTGGAACCGGCTAAGACCAGAGCCTCTGGTCTTACCTGGGAATTGGGCCTGTTTGACGTAAACTCTTTTTTTTCATAATTGACTTAATTAGGAATGTAAAAATATTTTATAGATGCAAGACGAAGACCTGTTCAATCGTTTGTCTCTAGACAATGCCTCCCTGTGGTCGAGTTTCCAGTCGTCCGGAGACTTGACGAGCATCCGCCATTTAAAGTTAAGTCCGTTCGAGCGGGTGTTGGCTGTGGCGGCGCTGCGCCCGCAGAGTACGTACCGCGCCATCGTCGCGTTCGTCGACAGCGTACTAGGTGACTTGATTTCTATTCTATATACTTCGTACATTCGTATATTTTCTACTTTCAATTGTATATTTTTAATAATATGTCAACGCTTTATTAGTTTTGTGGTTAAAAGAAACAAAAAAGACGAGTATAAAGTTTTAGGCGGAATATAATCTCACTAACGTCAAACAAGTTATATCAACCCATTATATCTCACTGCTGCGCACGGGTCTCCTCTCCTCGAAATCAAGCGAGTAGGGGTGTTCGGCCATAGTTCGCCGATGCGCTAGCCCAATGCGGGTTGATGAACTTCACATAACAACAAAGACTGTCAATCTCATCGGGCGCGCAGGCTTCCTCGTGATGCTTTTCTTTACCGATGAGCAAACAGTGATCCGTGTTTAGGGTGCACATAGAAATTTAGAAAAACCCCTTTCATTTACCACAGGGGGTCAGGATTGAACCCAGATCCTCTCGCTTAAAGCCAAACCCATTACCCACTGGACCACCATCGCTCTACACTACATTTTTAAATGTAACAAATGGAAAAACCAACTCCAATTAGCAATCCATGAAATGGGATGATTATCCCTTGAAATATACACTTGACTAGCTATTTATATTTACCAGGTTTATAAACTGATAATAATAATGGTTGTGTAGGTGGAGTGCGCGGCGGCGCTAACCTGGAGCGGGCCGAGCGGTTCACGGACCGCGGCCGGCCCGCGCTGCTGCTGGGCGCTCACGCATCGCTGCAACTCGCGGCGCACGCGCACGCACAGTCGCGCGCGCTCACCACGGTACATACACAATATATACTATTAACGAATAATCCAAAATGATAATAAAATAGGCAATGCAAAGCAATGACGGTATTGTTTGTATCGGCTCGACTTCGACGTAAGCTGCTAGGAGTTATATGGGATCTATGAAAATAGGTTGCTCTGCCTCCGCGCATATTACATATTTATCAATATCATTTACTCTCTTGAGAACACCAGTAAAGGCACAGCGCCTTTGAGTTTAAAAGTCTTTGACGGTTACCCAAACTACATTGGGACATTGCATAGTCGCAGTCGAACACTCCTTTCCCGAATTTGCAGGACATCTGATCAAGGATAATTTAGAAAGTTTGATTATTTCCCTTCTATTGTAGGTAGGAGTAGAAGAAGGTATCACGGCTTGGGAGTCAGCTTTGAAAACGTCACAAAATGGAGGTTGGCTCGCCATCGTCGTGGGCGCTTCTCCGTTCACCCGCGACTTGCAAACGTTTATCGCAATGCTCTCCCAGCGAACTGTAAGTATTACTTCATCATTATTCTGGATAAAGGCATGCGATAGGCAGAGCTGATACGATACTCTCTTTATTAAATAAATAAATACATTGTCTTCTTATGCTTTAAGTAGCTTATATTTTTCAGGCCGAGGACCTAAGTGAAGACTTTCGTTTGTGGATAATAACAGAGGATCGCGATATACCCCCAATGATAGTCAACATGTGCGTCAGCGTAGTTCTCGAGGTAGGTGCCCGCATAACTGTCACTTGTATCATCATTGCATAACAACAAAAATAAATTTCAACATAAAGAAACGAAATAATCTCAGAAGTATTTTTAGCGCCAACAAAACTCAGAGGGCCTTGCTAGGTGGAGGATCTGGTAAATACAAGAGTGCGAGCCCCCATACCTCGGTCTTTAGGAGGTTAATGTCCGGCACACCCCCTCCGTTTCGCCAAAGTAGAGGGATAGGCCATGGGCATTTTTTACACCCCGAAAATAATTGATAATTATGTTCGTTTCCTAACACTTTTCTGATTATTTCAATTTAAAGTTTTCATATATTGTTCAGGCCCCTGAAGGCGTGAAACACAATGTATGCGGCACTCTTAGTGCGTGGGTCGGGGTGCGCGCGCCGCCACCCCTGCTTCGGCATCTGGCTTGTCTGTCGCTCTTCCACGCCGTCGTACAGGAGCGCCGCGCTTACATCCCACAAGGTAAGCGAATATAAAATAATTTAATTTTCGTAGATTATAATTATTGATTATATTATTATTATTTATTATTGGCGTTCATTGAGGGAGGCCTGTGTTCAGCAGTGGACGGATAAAGGCTGATGATGATGATGATGATGATGATGATGATGAGATTATAAAACGCTCAAAAAGATAATTAAAGTTCGTAGATTACAGTTATTATGTAGCTGAGATAGTATATTAAAATGGCGATATTTGTCACAGGTTGGAGTCGATGGTACGACTGGGAGTGGGGCGAGGTAAGCGCGTGCCGGTGCGTGGTGGAGGGCGTGGGGGCGGGGCCGGCGGCGCGCGAGCTGTGCGGTGCGCTGTACGCGGCGCGGGCCGACGACGCGCGCGACCGCCGCGTGGTGCGCGCGCTGCGGCGCACGCTACTGGACGTGGCGCCGCAGCGCGCCTGGACGCCGCCCGCGCTGGCTGCGCCGTTGCCGCTCGCCCCCACTATGACGGTACGCACTATTCACAGTACTGATATGCACACAGTAAACTTTTTTTTTTTTCGAAAGGTCTAGACTTTTAGGCCTGATGGCTTTTAAGCTCAATCGGTATACCTATCTTTATTAGTTATGTTAGGTGTTAGGTGAGATGGTGTTAGGTGAGCCATCTGCTCCGATTGCTGAATTTTACTAGGTGAGCAGATAGCTCACCTAGTAAAATTCGAAAGGGTGGCGCCCCCCTCCATGCCTCGAAGGGGCGCGGTATATCGCGCGCGATACTCTGTAGAGTAGGTGTTTGTCTAGTCAAATCCAATACGGTCGACGAGTCATTAGCGGATGAAGTTAAACTATGTATTAGTCGGAGGGCACACAGTAAACTATGTCTGTTCTAATGACAACATCATGGCTCACCTCAACTTGTTTTACAACCGGGTGTCCAGATGCGATTTTGCGACTCTTCATTGTCAAATTAATATTTAAAACGGCTCTTATCTCTATACGCTCTAACTGTATAAACACTGTAACAGCTTTTATGTTTAAATAATAAGGACAATCAATGGTATTGTAATAACTTGGTGTAATGATTTACCTGCAAGTTGTTCAATATCTTATTACAGACGTACTTAGAAGCGTTCAGTACGTTGCCGGACTTCGATCCTCCGGAGCTTTTGGGACTCCCGGCCAATTACCGAGTCGCCTGGGAGAAGAATGCCGGCGACAACATAATAGCCGGACTACGGGGTACTGTGTTTTACTTGTTTGTGTAGTTGTAGTAGCAACAATATGTTTGTTTATTAACATTGTGTCTAATATTCCCTGGCACATTAAAGAGGATTAAAAGAGGCTAATTTTAATAATGAACTATTTGTTTCTAGAATTGGACATAACTGCAGCGGCTAAACAAGTTGACAAAACGACGCCTATCAATACAATCTTAGCGCTGTGGAAGAAGCTTATGGCAGGAAGCCCGCTCATCAAAGTAGATTTCGATATCGATATGGTATACCACGTTTACAGTTATTGTTTTTTTTTACGTGTGAATATCAAACTATGACCCTTTTTTTAATACGATTTTTATTACAAGATGCGCACAGTTACATCAACCATTGAACGCCCCCACGAACTATGAGACTAAGCCGCGTAGATTCCTCTTTATTTTCGTTTCTTGACCAATAATTTGCTTTGCCGTCTTATTAATTGCAAAAGTATTTTTTTTTTAAATTTTATTTGACAATACCCTTAGATAATGAAAAGAAACAAAATGTTTAAAGACGACGACGACGTTGGTATTAATGTTACTGATGTGAGTGGTAGCGCAGCGATAGTCTGATTATAAGACTAGTTTTCCCAAAGACCATTAGACTTAAATCGGTAAGAGACTCCGTATCAAAATGAGATCTGGGTGGTTGGTTGTGCAGGCGGATGGCGCTGCCGGTGGGCGCGACTGGTGGCGCGGTCTGTGCGTGGCTGAGGCGCGGGACGCTCGGGCCGCGGCGCGCGCGCTGCACCACGCCCTAGCGCGACTGGCCCGCACGCCGCGCCGCAACGCCGCCCCGCTGCACAAAGTACACCTCCTTACGACTATTATTATAGACACATTTACACCGCAACATACGTGCTCATCTAAAATATTTCATCGGATATTTATATAAGTTATACAAATATTACACACTCCTCGCTTGATTTCGAGAAGGAGACCCGTGCCCAGAAGTGGGACATAATATAAGGGTTGATACTTTACTTTTTATTTTTTTTATACAAATACCTCTGGCAGGGCTTCAACGCTTACCCACTAGTTGTCATTCAACTAGATTTATTAAAATTTTTTTTTTTTTAATTGCCAACATTTAAAAATTTTGTTGTTGTGTAACTTGATATAATTGTTTATTGTTCGGTCTTAGGTCCCAGATGAATGGCAGCTGCTGTGGTCGGGGCCGGAGACTCCCGAAGAGTACATCAGGGAGTTCTGTTTCCGGGCTCGAGCTGCGGTGCAGAGATTGCAAGAATGTAAACGAACAAGCGACATGCCTACAGGTACTTCATATTTTTTATGTTTAAGTTTAATCATATTATTATATATTCAGACCAAAAAGAAAACTAAACCTATGTTGATGGTGTACAGAGCTGGACGTCCGCACGTTGTTACGACCGGCCCGCCTACTCAGCGTGCTACAGGCCAGCGCCGCCGAGCGCCTGCGCCGCGCGCCGCACACGCTTGCACTCGCCGTCACGTGGGGACAGCGCACAGGTACAGAAGATTCACCAAGCTCCAATCCCTTCATGCTACAGCGGCACTTCTAGAACCGCGGGGAATACCCCCGTGTATGAATTTGCCATATTTGTTCACATGGGGAATTATGAACAAAATTAATTCATACCACGCATTTATCTAATAGAAGAATCAAGAAAGTCTAATTACTCGCCGTTAATAAATACTTATACAAAGTGTTATTTTTTGTAGGAAATATTTCATAATTTAAAAATTTCTAATGGTGTAAAAATTATTATCCATTGCAAACAAATCTTTCTTCCATCAGGTATTCTTGCTCAATATACATTATGTTTTGTTATTCCTATATTTGATATTCCTTTGAAATGAATAATACTTAACATTTATGGCATAGCAGAAACGGAAGAGGAAGGTGTGGCAGTGGTCGGGCTGCGTGTATGCGGCGGTGAGTGGGCGGGGCGTGAGCTGCGGCCCGCGCGAGTAGACGCTCCACCCGACACGCCCGCGCCGCCGCTTTTGCTGCGTTACGTGCCCGCAGATGATGACCACGACATTGAGGTAAGGTATACTTTACTTTCAAAGCAAATTACTTAACATTGCAATCTTCTTTTTTCCACAAAACAGATTTATTTTGTTCCTAATTCCCACTCTCTATGATCTTGATTTGTCTGGACCTGCCACAATAAGAACTAATTCTCTAACTTGTTTGTGTTCATTGTTTAGTGACGTGACTAATAAACAAACAATCTTAGTAAGCTTTAATTTTCTTACAACGCAAATTATGATATAGAAATGGGCATTCCATTTCTAACGTTCTGGTGATCGGCAGGAGAGCGAGTCTGCAGGCGAGTTCCTGGCGTGCGTGTACAGCGACGCGTCCCGCTCGCACGCGCTGTGGCGGGCGCGTGCGCCGCTCGCTGCGCACTTTACGCCCGACCACGCCGAACTGCATGCACTCGCACTTTACGTTGCACCCGTTTGAGCCTAGTAGTAAGCTATGCCTTAAGTTTTCCTTATTGGATTAATTTTGTGTGAATAATAAAATGTACAATATAGTGTGATTTATTTTTAGTAAATAACTAATCCTCACATGTATGCAACTTTAAAATAATATTATGCCCGTGGCATAATATTATTTTAAAGTGGCGACTGTTACAAGTAAATGCTATTCTAGTACCCGCCATTATAAAGGAATACTTATTAAATGTAATTTACGGTTTATTATTATTTTTTAAATCGAAATGTCAATGTCGCGTGGGGGTGGTAGATGCCCCCAGCGAGCACGATAGGAAGGGGGGTTCGGATAAGACTTACCTTATCTCGAGCCAGAAACTTTCCTTGGCTGGCCCACGTTCCGACAGCGTATTGCGTAGGGGTAATAAGGGAGGAATCACTGGCCTGACTGGACTCCTGACGATGGTAGGTTGGCTGCAGCTTGGGTCTTCACGGGGCGTTCGGTTCAGCCGGCCGGCTGTTAGATGTTCTACACTTGGATACTTAGTCTATCCGAACTGTGCTCCGCGAACTCCCAGCGGAATTCAATAAAATTAGACGAGGGTTAGCCTCGGCTTCCGCCAGCCACGAAGTCAGGACAAGAAAGAGGTCCAAGAGGTCGGTTAGAAGTGACAGCAAATCAAAAGGTCCCTAATCACAGCTTGTCTATCGTTCCATAAACAATATAGTTCTATAGTCAATTGTCAAACGGACTTTATAACTAATTAAGTTTTAATTTAGTTTATTTGTAATTTTGTTTAGAGATTAGATTAAATTATTATATTTATTATTATTAATTACAAAAGGTAAATTAATTTTATTTGAGAAAAAGAATATTAGAAAACGGTTATTGAATTATAGAATGGTCGCTAGTGAGCCAATAGAGTATGTGAATAGTTGACACTAGTTAACGATAGATGGCGCTTATACCATCAGTATGCTTAAACATAACATCTATTGCTGAATCTTTAATTTAAGCCTAAAATTATGTAACGAGCTAGCGCAACGTTACAACGGAAGAAAAGTGCAAGCAACAAAAATGCGACAGAATATCGGAATCAGATGCACGCGTGAGGTTCGTAGTGAATGCGTGATAAGAGCGCGTCACGTTTGCAGCGAACATGCAAGGCAAAATGATACATTGCATGTTACTTTGCACCAATCTGTACGTGGCACCAAAGAGTATGTAAAACTAACGTTTAAGAGACGGGACTGCCATACAAAAAAAACGATGTATGAAACGTGCACTCTAAACCAATACCAACCTAACAGACAGAACCATGGCGCCTGGCGGTACATACTGCCAACATAATGTCATAACTAGTTAGTACTGGGCTAGGACTAGTGAAAATTTATCGATATCGACTTTTTAAAGACTCTTTATAGTGCGAATTTTATTTAAAAAAAATAAACAAATGAAAGGTAAATGATACACAGATTGTTTTAATAAACCTATAATTAACGAATTAACGGAAAAGAAACTTCAAATTTTCACAAAATCATTTATTATCAAACACTACAATTTTTATATAAAAAATTTTCTTAGAAACATTACTTCGCTTTTCTTTAGCAATATGTTTGTTTCTTAAATTTACGTATAAGTTTATAACAATTTTCACAAGTAAATATGCATTTTTGTCAGTCAGGGTCCAGGTATTCTTTAAATTAACATCTTTTGGGAATCTGAAATAAGATATCGCTTTGACCCATTGTTTACACCTTAAAAGTGAATGATAAGTTGAATCTTGAAATTTAACTAAATGACTCAAACAGCATGTAATGCTTACGTTATAATATATTATAATAGAATAATAATTAGTCTGAGTTTATACATCGATGTCGATAAATCCTGATTGATGGGTAAGCACTACAATAAGTTTTTATAACAAGTTTATTTTATATATTTAAGTTGTTAAAATATATTAAATCTCTATAATTTCTACTAGAATTGACTTCCTTTATGGATTAAATAAGTAATTTAGCTTGCCGATCTTCATCTAATGGATATTTTACCATAAAAATACGTTTGTTACCAACCCGGCATGTTTTTATACCACAAATCTCACAAGTTACTTTTCTCATATTGTTTTACAGAAACACTATTTGAATCTCTGAGAATCACTCACAAAATGACTATAACTAATTAATATAACACTTTTATGTAATAAACACGTGAAAATGTAACTTTAGAAAACACAATATCTTTTATCTGCAATAACCGTCCATCTCATATCACTTTTTGACTTTTTCAATTTGTCTGTCAAAAATCAAAATGGGGTCGATATAATCCATCTATATGTAGAATATGTATGAGCTATCGGTAAATGTAGGTCCAAAGTTAATAATGTTCTTCTTAATTTTATCGGATTATAGCAGCCATTAAAAAGGACGTCCGTTTCATACATCGTTTATTTTGTATAGGAGTTTCGCCAGCCTGCGCGGCACAACGCACACATGAAGCACACGTGGCAGCGTTTCAGTAAAACGTACATTACTTTCCGTCGTATCATTTTACTCTATGTACATAACAGGGAAATGACAAATCTAGGAAAACTACACCTAAAAACTTCATAACTTACCAATGAAGTTCATCACAATGAGTTTAGTTCCAATAAGTTTGTGTTAGTAGACGACGTAGACTTGTTAGTTGTTACTGTTAGGTTCGATTGTAAGTAATAAGTAATAATAATATTTAATAAGCTAATAAGATTATTTATTCATATTCAATGAAATCACAATCATATTTTACTTGAAATGTTGTAATGATTCCTCAACAATTTTTTATGCAACTTTTCTAGAACTCTAATAATATTTACAATATTTTAAAATCAAAGGGTAGTAAAAAAACAGAACTATATTTAATAGTTTTATTTAATAATAATAAAAAACTAACATGGCAATCATTGAGAAGCAGCGGTAGCTGCGACTAGATACAATAGTCATGCCGAACATACCATTCGTAGTTAACTAAAATTATCAATGTTATTTATAAAAATAAAAAACACACCTTTCTTTCAAAATGCATCACAGCCAAGTTCATCGCAAAAAGCCACTTGATTTAAAACCAATAAATATAATATACAGTGAGCAATCAAAGTAATCAAACACAACTTACATGGTAGAATCATTATCATAGAGTTCTTTTTGATTCTATTGAATAATTAGAAAATGGTTAATACATACAATTTATTACTGTTCAAAATATTAACAACAGTGTTTGTAAATATACTTCCGCTATAATATTCTGTTGTAAATAACGTAACCTTTGATGATATCTGCAGTGTATGCGTGTGGATTTTATTTCAACTATTGTATCATGGGACAATTTGTCGTGTAAAGAATATATTTTAAATTTATTTAAATCAGTAGCTACCTTATCTAAACTAACACACGGACTGGTCAACTGATTTGTATTTGAGCAAAATTCTTGTTGACAACAGTAGTAGGACCAATATTATCTTTTAAAAGTCTTGGTCCAAAATATTATATCTCTATTTTCGAATTAACACTATTATGAACATGCATTTTGAAAATACCTAATATACATTAATTATAAAGCATGCCATTTTGCCTAATATAATTAATAACAATATCCATACAATGACACAGATCACTCCTGACTTAACTATAACTAGTATTGAGCATTAACATGTAGGAGACATTTGTACATTTGTGAATTGATTGTAGCATCCTACATATTGATATTATGCTTTGAAACTAAAAAAGATATCAAAAATTTTGTCCACATTCATATACACACTATGAAATGTTTAAGAAATTTATAACTTTATTTTATTTTTTAATTTTTCACTTTATATAAAAATCTTTTAGCAGCCACTTTTAATCTAAATACTGTAACAATAATAATAACAAAAATTAATAACATTAAATGCTATGAGTATAATAGTAATTAAGGCACAGTCGTTTTTATTTAAAATCGATATATTCCGGAAGACTTTAGTCACTTATATAATACAACCAATATTTTTTTTTGTTTACCAATTTTTTTAGCTTGCATTTGAGTATTTGGATCATCTGTGAGATCAGAAAAAAGTCTTACAACTGTAAAAACATGGTGTTGAGTATGTAAAATAGTGATAAAAAATTATTGTCACTACTGTAGTGAAGATTTTTTTAGGTGTGGTGTTGTTGAAGATTTATACATATATATATATATATATATATATATATATATATATATATATATGTATATATATATATATATATATATATATATATATATATATATATATATATATATATATATAAGATACTGGTTGGTATATAATATATTTTGTATATCTTTAAGAGTTTAATAAATAACTAAAATATTTCCTTGACACTGAATTAATATACGATTATTAAACACGATTAAAAATAAATGCTTAATTATATTAATGAGAAATATATGTACACAAGAGAAACCATTTAGGCTAATTTTGGCATTTAAATAACTATTCACAATTCATAATGAAAATGTGAACCTATAAGTACTCATAATACTTACTATTTCTTTACGGTAAAGTTATAATGAAACAACTTTTACGGATTTTATCGCGGTTTATTTAGTTTTTTACAAGCCCGACGTTTCGGAAACTTTACAGCAACCATGGCCACGGGAGGACTGCTGGTGCCATGGTTGCTGTAAAGTATCCGAAACGTCGGGCTTGTAAAAAACTAAATAAACCGCGATAAAATCCGTAAAAGTTGTTTCATTATAATGAGTGAAATTCGCGTAAACTTAAGAAAACAATACGGTAAAGTTGCCAAATTAATTTACTAAAACTTTACTGCCAGTTTTTATTATTTATACTTATAAAAAGACTTCTGTTTATTTAATTTTACTAAGCATTTGTTTAAATAAAATGTATTTTTTTTTTCTCTTTTATATTTTTCTTTTCTTTTTTTTTTATTTATTTACAGTATTTTATCAGTTAAAGTAATGGTATAAAATATTAAAAAATTTCAAATATATATATGTAGGAAATTTGTGCACACAAAAATTACAGTTAAGAACTTAATCTAGTAAGTAAACATACCATTATGTAAGAATACGATAAAAATAACGACGTCAGAGGTAGCGCGGTCGGCAGTAGACTGTACAGGCTCCGACGACTTAACGTCTGAAGGTCATTTGAGCAGTCCAGCGCCAACGTGCCGGAGCGTTTTATTGATATTGACTCTATAGACCTTCATGATTTAACTTCGGAGACCAAAGCAGTACAATAGTTGACGTTAAACACTAGAACCGAGGCAGTATTATCGTACTAATCTATTCACATCACTACTACACTAGGCACATGCTCAGAGCCGCACGTCGTTCTGCTGCTGCAGCGTGTTGATGCTCTGCACGACGTTGATAACAAGCGAGGGGGTGGGCGCGGGCGCGACGGGCGGCGGGGGGGCGGCGCTGTCGCAGTAGCCCGCCCCGCCCCCGCCAGTATTATTGTTCGTGTCCTGGAACTGTATAAGTTGATATTAATATTGTATTGCTTGAAACATCATTATAGTTGTTTTTTATGAAACTTTTTTTACACTGTTTCCGCTATTTATTTGATATATAATTACAAATTAAACGACTGGTTTCGACAAAGTCACTATCAGGTGTAATAAAATTATATTAATGTTTCATTGTCGCACAGATACTATAAACCTAACTTCTAATCGTTAGTTTTTCCGCTCTAAGTATATTCGGGTATTTCGATGAATATTAACGTATATACCCAGGCTATACCCAGTGCCAAAATATATTCAAATCTGTTACATATAATAATATCTATTATTATATAGTATAATTGTATTGTTAGCATGTCGTGTTTGTAAACTAACAAGATACTGACCTGTGGATGCCAGCGGTGCGTGGTGAGGGCGCGCGATCCGCCGCTGACTATATTGTCGCTTCCGCTTGGGACCACGCTTGAAGGATTGCTCAAACTAATGACACTGTTGAAAACAAGAAACAAAGTGTGATGTTAGATAGAGACAACAGACAACATTTTAAAAGGTTGATGGTTATGCTATGGTTGTTTTTATTGCAAAGAAAAAGATTTTTGGTTTCCCTTAAGAATATTGTAAAAAATGTAAAAGAAAAATTAGAGAATCCCGAGAATCGAATTTGTAGCAGTTGACAATACTGCCTCAAATGCGCATAACTACCTGAATAGTGATATGATTATTCATTAAATAAACTTGTCGGATTTAACTAATCTAAACTAATATTATAAAGGTATAGTATGTGAGTTTGAATGGTTGTAGGAGGAAATCTCTGGAACTACTAAACCGATTTTGAATACTATTTTATCAATAGAATACTAAATTTTTATGAACTTGAACAGTACCTACTCCCACGGGTATGTGAAGTACGCGGGTGGAACCGTGGAGCGCTGCTAGTTAAATATAAAATAAAAATATGCAGTATATAATGTTAAACCTACTTTCCATTAGAGTCGCTGGTGTCGGCGGAGTAGCCTGCGCCGCGCTCGCTGGGCGGGGTCGGCTCGCGCGGGAGGCGGCTCTTCCCCGCCTCGACGTCGTAGCTGCGGACAAGTCACTCTTGTTACTAAGACATCCATGATATATTTAAATTTTCGTGTATCTTTTACTAGTGTGTTCAAAGGACAACCACTCGGCTAATTTTACCATAACTGGACCAGCTATTGCAATAATGTATTTTAGCGTGGTTTGAACATAAGTATTTCATATCCTAATACGAGATAGCCTTTTAAAGTGTGTCCACCACGCATTGAGCTAAATTGAGTAAACTATGGTTCGATATGCTCGATTAATTTCGAGGAGATGCCGGGCAGTGGGGCGTACCTGGGCGGTCGGACGTAGTTGGGGTAGCCGTACGGCAGCGCCGCTTGATTGCCGTCCGACTCCACCGCGCCCGGGACCGGCGCCTTGGAGTCCACGCTTATGAACGGGTGCATCGGGTCTGTAAAGTAATATTTTCATTATGCTGACTTACATAAATGATTAAATATGCTTATGTTAGTAAAATTAAACTGAGCCTGACTGTTAGAGGCTCGATCAATCATGAAAAAAGCGGAGGTCACCCAGAAATAAATTATATTATACTGAACTATGAAGACTCGACTATACGTTGCCTATCTTTAAACGCAAGACCTAAATAACTAAATGGAATAGTGCATATACATCTATAACATTTTATCTTTCAAAATATACATTAGTATATGCGACAGTCCTTATTTCGATATACATATATTTTGGATTATTACAACGATTGAAATTATGAATCATCATCATCATCAGCATTAATTCGTCCATAAGCTCGTTGAACATAAAGCCTCCCTCAATAAACTCCAAAAAAATAGAAAAATAAAACATGAATATGAGAGAAATCGAAAAAGCCAATTTTCAATTATTTAA
Organism: Lycaena phlaeas; assembly: GCA_905333005.2. Lineage (NCBI taxonomy): Eukaryota > Metazoa > Arthropoda > Insecta > Lepidoptera > Lycaenidae > Lycaena > Lycaena phlaeas. The sequence goes on along the minus strand of HG995174.1, from coordinate 11,326,918 downwards.
TCGAAAATTGGCTTTTGTTAATAAACGACAGCAAGTTAAATTAATGGCGATACGCACGACGCACTTGACAGGAAGGTCGATACAAATGCGTCACAGCTTTTTTTGTGGTGATGTGGTCTGTGGGTGGAGGTTAATCGACGAAAGGTGGCTTTGTGTAAAAATGCAGTTTGTGTGAGACCACAACGTTTATACCTAATATGAATCACGTGGGTATGTACAAGTGAGTCGATTCATACATTTTGTTTTTGTTGTAAAACATTATTACCGGATGTTCATAAATTTCTAATTTGTTTTATTTTTAATTCTTGGGTTTTTCTGACGTATCCTTTGGTTTTAAATCGAAATTAACGATTTCGAGGAATTTAACGATTAGTGATTTTTTATTGTAATTTTACATGTTAATAAACTTGATGGTACAGTACAAATTAGCTATAGGAATACCGCTGTTTTAGCTGCCCAACAACATATTAGCCTAAAAAGTGGTATATGCGCAGGCATTTTACTCTGTAGCCAGAATAAGTTGACAATACAATAACAGTTAGTTTATTTAATCTTAAATATAAAATTCTCGTGTCACGGTTTACGTTATTGAACTTCTCCGAAACGACTGAACCGATTTTAATAAAATTTTGTGTGCTTATCAGGTAGGTGTGAGAATCGGACAACATCTATTTTTCATCCCCCTAAATGATAAGGAATTTTAATTTTGGCAGAACGAAGTCTGTCGGGACAGCTAGTAATGTATAAAAAGTACCTTCTTCTGGGTAATATATGTCCGAGTCAGGGTAGTAAGGCGTGGCGGGGTGGAGCATCTCGGAGGGGTGCGACGCGTACGGAGGCGGGCACTCCGGCGCCGAAGCGGTCAGCTGCTGCGGGCCTTGCTGTAGAGACGCACTCGCCGCTGGAGAAAAGATAAAAACATTTTTTTTAAATTGTTTGTGACAATGAAATAATCGTCGAAACGTAAATAATCTTTCCCCCAGTTAAATGCTAGCGTTGTCACGGAGTAATACACCTACTGTCATGCAGATATAAAAATAATAATGATTTTCGGTACAAAAAAGGCTATAAGGCGGCTATAGCCTAGCTTACTGAATCGTAAATCGAACACGTAAATTGAATATACCGCTTTCAAGGCAAGACTTTCAACATACATGAAGATATCTGTGAAAAGTAGAGTCGATTCCTAACCAGTGCGGACCATTAAAGTGCACAGAGTCGTGGATGAGTTTATTTTCTAATTTTAAATTTCTTCCAACGTACAAAAGTTGTTACGATCGCCGAGCGGAACCGTAACCATTGTTCAATATTATTCATTTATTTCATTCTCACTAAGAGTAAAGGTCACTACCGACGTCGCTTACCGAGTAAAGCTGCGTCACATAGATAAGGCCATCTACTGCGCGTATTTATAATAGTTACAAGTATGATAAGCTAATGAGCAGATGAGCCATAGCAAATGAGACGCTCCAGGTCTGCGTGCATTAGCAAGCAATAGTGATTTAACTAAATTATCCTAGCTATATTATAAACACTGTTCCTGTTTGTTACTCCATCAAGCAAATTGATTTTGTGAAAATTTACAGTAATATAGCTTACACGTTAGACTAAGGCATACATAGGCTATAATTTATCCCTGTACTCTCACTGGAATGGGAAGTATCCGCAAGCACGGGGAGCTGCTAGTGATATGATAATATAAACTTAACTGATGAAAGGGGTACTAGCAACCTTCTCGCTTCTACAGTGCAAAACCTTTACTGTGTATGTAGGAGATGGGCAGGACAAACGGTGTGACGAATGGCACTTACACTTTCCATCTCACTATCATACAGGCGGGCTAGCCAAAATGCCATTAAGAAAGCATTAGCGAAGTTTTAAAATGATAAAATGTATAGTATTGACATAAGGCCGCGCTTAATCACGTGGTCCATCCTATTCATTTTATCATTTCGAACTTCACTAACGCTTTCTTAATGGCATTTTGTCTAGGCCCCCAGGATAGAATATGGACGTGTTATCAGGGTTATTTCGGCTTCCGGGTAAACTCTTATAGCTTCCATTGACAATTCAAACTCGTTTGTCTCTGCGTATCGGCGTATCAGAAAGACTAGTCGTTCCACTACTACATGGTGCCTTTACTCACATGCTCGTATCTTGACCGTCCGGAGATTGCGCACGGCGACGACGGCGACCACCACGAGCGCCACCAGCAGCAGCCCCATCGCCACGGCGAGCCACACGTACGTGGTGGGGCTGGTGCGCGCGCCGGGCACGCACTCCGCGCTGGTGCCGCCCCCGACGTCCTCCACCAGCCTGCACAGTAATTATTATAATTTAGAGGTAATCATGTAAAAAAAAATCCGTTGGCACGCCTAGGTAGTAAAAGCGAATGAAGTGTCATGTCGTGACGTTAAATGGTAGTCGACTTACATTTAGTCGTATACTGTCCGACAGCAATTATTTCGACAGCCTTCTTGTTTACAAGCTCTCCAAAAATTCAAAGCACATAAAGGATAAAGAATAGATTTCTCATTTTATATTAGAGGTATTAGGTACCGAGATGAACGTGCTAAGTTTCACGGTTATTGTTCATTATATTTCATGTATCACCGTTTTTTTGTAACATTGACGTATACATGTAAGTACGTAAGGCAATCAGACTGAGAGCAATATCACATGATGCTAAATATATTATCCAAGATTAGTGTACCTTATGAAATTAGTAAACGTAAAACATGTAGCAAATTCCCAACGTCTATAGCAGTGTACTTATATCGTTATAGTTTAATTTGTATAATAACCAGATCATTAATATAAATGATAAATCATTCGTTGTTGTTCTAACTTCTGTGAATCGGTGAACTCATACGCCAAGGACATCGTTTGTTTCTGTCGACTTTTTCAGGTATTTGTTATTAGAAATAATCACAAAGTACATTATTCAAATGACCATGTCTAAAAATGAAATAGAACACTATTTACAATACACTCGTTCGGAACCGTCGCGTAAAGTACGAACTCAAGAACTGTATTGGCATTTGGCACTAGCTAAATAAACTATCAATGCAATATCCCCTAGGTATATGGATGGATATTCCAATTTCAAAAATACATTATATCTTATTATGCATTAGAAAACTTATCATTTATTAATTATCATCATCATCATCATCATCAGCCTTTACCCGTCCACTACTGAACATAGGCCTCCCTCAATGAACGCCTCATTTATTAATAATGATCACATATTACTCGCAGCCAAACAGTCAACGTCCAACAGTAAAGACGATGCTATTTGACAACGATCCTAGTTGACTATGCCATGTTTAGCATGACGTCTGAAGAAGTATCCCTTATAACTCACCCTTCAATACAGGTTCCGCAGTCGACGATGGATTTGATGCAGGACTGTTGAGTGTGCGGTGGTTTCCTCTTGAGCGTCTCGCAGTCGAGGCACTTGCGGCACAGCGATGCGTCGAGGTCGCAGTATGAGCCAACCTTGCAGTGGTCGTCGTCGCTGCACTCCGCGGTCTGCGCTTGCGTCGTCTGATACAGCAGCAGACAGCTGACGAATGCCAGCCATTTCAATTTCCTAAAACAAAACGAGCATCATTTAGTAATCGCCCATAAATATATGTTTTTTAGCAAATTCTTATCACATTACTCAACTTTTTAGTTTTTTACGTGCCAAAGGTGAAAAATATAGATATGTACTTATAATGAAATTGTATAAAAAGTAATAACGTAGCCTGTGCCCAATTTTCTTAAATTTTGTCCGAATTTTACAATAGTGAGTGCAATTACGAAATATACAAACACGAAAATATGTCGATATTATTTATGTTTGATAGAAATAAAGATAAAGGGTTCAGCAGATAACGTTCCGAGAAGTATCATATATCAGTTATTACCGAAATAATTAAAATGTAAACATTGTACCGGCGGCGTCAAACATATCAATATTTAATAGACGGCGACACTATAATTATCACTACATATTATAAAACAAAGTCGCTTTTTCTGTCCCTATATCCCTTTGTACGCTTAAATCTTTAAAATTATGCTACAGATTTTAATGCGGTTTTTTTTAATGGATAGGACAATTCAAGAGGAAGGTTTATGTACATAATTTATTAAGTTTTTATATACATTGGCTAAGATATAACAATAATTGTTGGAGGAGTCGGAAAAAAATAGGCCGTCTGGGAGTTTTCAACGAAAACGCTGCCTAAGCCCTTTGAGATATAACAAAATACTGTATGGTGAAATTGTGTATGTTAAATAGGTCTACAAAAAAGTCCGCGATGGCATATGTCTATCTGTTAAGGATATCATACTATATCCATTTAATACTTAAAAAAAATGGGCAATTATAACGTGATAATTTGAAAGTTATTTACACAAATACGGTATGACTCCTTATCATTTTTAATCAGTTAATTAGCTTAAGCACTTCATGATGATTATTTTTCCCCTTTACATCATGCAAATTAAATGAATACTTTAGGAGATATGGTAAAATCAAAACAATACGCAAGAAAATAAATCGTGTTGCCGTGATTCGAACGTCAGATCTAAGTTCACGCGGGCGAAGCTGCGGGTAACAGCTAGTTATCTATATATTATGTCAATACCCAATTAACGAATGCGAATTCACTAGCGGAATAGACCAAACAATATTCTCGCAATATCGCTTATTTAAAGAAAGATAATGAGAATAATTCGTAAGCTAAAGTTTGTAAGGTATAACATTATTGAATCGATAGCTCACGAAACGCGCAGAATCGTTGTAGATATGTAACATCACACAAGTACTAATAAATAAACAAAACAGGTCGATGATTCAACAAGATCCAAGGTCAGACAAAGCCTTGGTGACTTACACTGACAAGTAGGCAGAAGGCATTGTGTACGTTATTTTATTATTTTAAAAACTACCTACTTCTGAAAGTGTGTCTAATTTCTATGCGTGGGACATTGAAATATTTACTAACGAAACGTTAAAGATGATAGGATAATAGACTTACATTTTAATAAAATGATAATTCAACTTACGTTGTACCGTGTACGTATCAAAAGCGGTAGATAAATAAAACTTTGTGTGCGAGGATAATGCAATAATATTTATACCTACTACATGCGGAGTCGTTTGAAACTGTTATAGCATAAAGCTCGAGTGGCAAACTTGCAAGTCATGACGCAATATGATGCAAGCGCTCTAAAAACTAACATTCTATTGTTATTTGTTTTTGTTCTTTATGGTTTATATTTCGAACCTGCTTATGATAATTACTTAATCATTAATACCTAATCAAAATTAATGTAGATTTAATCCAACAATAAAAATATGTTCTAGAATGTCCTCTCTGAATTTGTATGACACACTTTCAGTAAATAATGGTTGGACCCATTTTGGCTTGGTCCTTCATTTATGACAAATTCTAAAAGGGTTAATAAGTAATAACCATGTGTGAATTTATATAATTTAGTAAAATTTACGGCACCTATAACTAATGCTTTTGAGGGTATGCTTTACCATCTATATTCGCGGGAGATGAGTCTAATGAATTTTTAGATAACTTTGTTTTAAATTCATTATTTATTAAGCTACAAAATATAGATTAAGTAGTTATTATATGTACTTGAACCAAATAACGTAAGAAATCGCATGTTCGAAAACATACATCCACAATACACGTGCATAAATAACATTTATTAATGTACATATGTATGCAAAGGATTTTATCTATTTAATACTTGAGATAGCTAATAGATTACTGTTACAATTATTACGCATAGCTCGCAACCTGTCTAACAACTAGTGCATATGCTGCGCCTTACGAGTACCTTGCGAGGAAACCATTGGAGATCCGATGGACGCGTCATGTCGGCAGTGACCGATTTAGGCTTGATGCCGCCCTAGGCCCTGTTTATTTTGCCGCCCTTAATGCTAGAAAAAAGTAAAGTATCAACCCTTATATTATGTCCCACTGCTGGGCCAGGGCGAAATTATTAAGATTTAGTCATTTTTAAAAGCTTTATATGCATGTGATATTCAGTTATGAAACAAAAAGTAAAGAACATCATTCGGTAAAGACTATAATTAATCTTAAAAAAAACATAATCTTATTCATAGACTGAAAAGTAAATAAAAAAAGTGAATTGTTATAGGTATATTCTATAGAGAATTCTTTAAAAAATTAATCCAAACTCATTTTCAAAGACAGTCTTCTTTACTTTTTTCGTCTCTGAAATTTTGGCGCCCCTCAAATCATGCCGCCCTAGGCCCGGGCCTCACGGGCCTATACGTAAATCCAGCACTGCATGTCGGGTGATCCGTGATCGTCAGTCGTCAGTAGTAATCCCATTCTTTATCAGTCAATTACACAAAGTCAACGCGCGCATATAGGTACATATTATACATATTACGCGCTATTGTATGTTGTTATTAGCAATACGATACGTAGTAATTGTGCAAGCATTTGTACATATTATATTTTATGAAACGTAAAAAGGAATGATGTCTGGTCGGTAGTGGAGTTAAATTGCATTGTGCTGACAATATTTTGTATGCTGTACTTACACCTACAGTCTTTTTCAACGTATTCCTAATTCCTATAGGGGTTTTTTTTGTTTTCGGTGGGGAAATCATAACGATACCTTGGACCCGGGAGAACCCGATGGTTATGTGGAACTCTCATCCTAACTTTTTAATTAGAGTGAGAGTCTGAGATTTTTCTTAACGGTGTTCTCTTCGTCGTCTGGCCGACCTGATGCGAGGGACAACACTTTGGGGTTTTAATTTAGGTTAAAGCCCCACAACCAACATGTTCCCCCCAGGGCTAAGGTATAAAGATGATCCCGCAATTTAGAAAAAAAAAGTTGGAGGATTACAATAAGAATTAATAAAATATAATATATTTAGGGCCTGTTTCACAATCTCCAGTTAGGTTCCCAATAGGCTATCGGCAACATATTTGACAGATACTCCATACTCTGTCTGTCAAATATGTTGCCGATAGGCTATTGGGAACTTAGGAAACAGGCCCTTATTATAAGTATTGTCTTCACTTATAGATAGTAAATACTAATTCACCTATAAAACTGAAGAGTTTGTTTGAACGCGCTAATCTCAGTAACTATTGGTCAGATTTAAATGATTCTTTCAGTGTAGCGAGTCTTTTAATACAGGCAGGCTATAGGCTATATCATCCCACTAAGATTTCGTTGTAAATTTTAGTTAACGCAGACGAAGCTGCGGACAACAGCTAGTATTTAGTAAAGATGGGGCCTAAAATAGGTCTGTAACCAGTCCTTTACAATCACAAAACCATTACCACTCATTTTTTTACCCAATACTGTTTACTACGTTTGTAAAATCTGTATTATTGATCTCCAGTGAACTACGTTAATATTTTATCATTAAAGCATTACACGATTAAAATTAGCAAAATCATAAAATACTACTAAAGTAAACAACTAAAACAACACAAGCGGACCAAATATAGGAAAGCAGTTTGAAAACATGACTAACAGAACCGAGAGGTGCACAAAAAGACAAGGATAATAAAAGGAGGAGGGGAATACATCGGTCCGCGGGCAAGAAGAGTAGCACACTACCAGGGAGTCGTCGATCTGCTTATTCACAGCACTATTTTAATTTACACTAAATCCACACGTGTCCTATACGAGATGGGCTAAAACGGACGGTGATGCAATAACGAAATTAGCTAACTAGCGACCACTAAGCTAAACTACAATATCACTACTTAATATCTAAAGTTTTAATCGATTATTTACAGCATCTATGATCATGGGATGACAATTGCCTTGCCGCTATAAACAATCCGAAATGTAATAATCATTAATCCGTGAAAAGCTGTTTTATAATGAGTCATTAATGAGGAAAATTCTCATAAATAGCTGAATTATTGTCTAGAAATATTATTATACAAAATACTATTTGCATTATGCAACAACCAAGAATATAAGATATCAATCACTACTTGTCGAACGAGACTTATGTACATTATATCTATAATGGGTACAATTTTTTTATTAAAGAACAAACATAAAAAAAGCTTAATACATATTATTTATATGTACATAATATTATGTCTAAATACCGTAAATAAATACGGTCAAAATTGAGAAACGCATCCTTCCTTGAAGTCGAAAAAAATAACACAAGATGTTTTTTTATTTCAATATAAAAAAATGTTGATAATCTCGGACTGTTATAATTTTACTTTGTGTTTCGGTTTTGTCCCTAATTAGAATATTATTATATTATTAGCATTATCCGTTGCTCGGGTCAAGTGTTAAAATAACTTATCCAGTATGAGACGCACACGGACTGCTGATGGTTCATAAAAAATGTGTGCAACCACTTTTGGCCGAACAAATATCCATACCTATTCCATGTATAAAAGACAGATGGTTAACTTTTTAAAATTATAATTGCCTAGTACGTACAGAGTAGACTCAGTTTCGAAGCGAGGGGATTGGGATCGAGCACTTTCAGTGATTGGTGACTCCCAAAACTAGGCTTTTGAAAAAAGATCTTTCCTCCTGAGTCCTGACCTTATCAATATATCTCAGTCACCGGTAGAGGAAAACACCGTGAGGACTGAGCATACCGACGATGGTCTAATACCCCCTTCGTCCCATTCTAAGGAGGAAACTAATGTCAAGCAGCGGGATTTACAAGGATGGGCCATCGTCATAAACTTCTAACGCCCATAAATAAAATAAACAGAAATACATATTTATGTTTTTAAGTAAGTATACTATTTAATATACTTACCTAATTAAATAATTAATTAAATGTACATACCTCTCATGCAACCGCATTTGAACGTTTTAAAACTTAAATTAGGTACTCAATATTAATTACTACAGAAGCTTGATTGAAACTGACAAATTTTAAGAAAATTATGAAGCTTATATTAGCCCTTAATGATACCACAAAACGAAGCGTCTTTGTTTCGTTGGGAACATGTTGAGACATGTCAGTGATAGGTATGTCGCGTCCTATCCTGTTACCTACCCAATACCCATATTTTTTTACCTGATCAATATTCAACAATAAAGACAATATTTCATTGAGATGAATTAGTACAATTTTTAATGTTTGCGTGAATTTTACTCATGAAGTATCATGAAACAACTTTTCATATTATACATGAATGTAGGGTTGCCATCTCTAAAATTTGGAAAACAGGACAAGACGCGTGAAAACCCGGATTTTGGAGTTCGAAAGCCGGACATATCAACAAGATCTTTTAAACATAGTCATGTAATAAAAAAACCGTTGAAAATCACCTTTTTTATTCATTCATTCGTGGTGTGCGAGCATAGTGCGTCTCTTTATTCTTATTATTATATATACTATTCGTCTTTTAAATTTACTTTGTTTAACTCTGTCTACAAATGAAACCTTCCCGTCCGGGGAAGGATCCCCTCTTCCCGGATGCCCTCTAAACTAGGACAAATCCAGGGAAACCCGGACGGATGGCAACCCTACATGAATGCAATATAACACAATATTATGTATAGTTCCCGATAAAGTAGTTTTCTTCAAGCGTACGGACCTCTATTTTAATGCTATGTAGCATGTACGTTATACGTACTAGTGATGTAACGAATATCAATTTTTAAGCATTCACAAATGCGATTTTTTATTTTCTAAATCTGTTTCCGCTTCTCTATGATTTAAGCATCACATCGAAACAGGGATTGACATAAGGCCGCGCTTAATCACGTGGTCCATCCTATACATTTTATGATTTCGAACTTCGCTAACGCTTTCTTAATGACATTTTAGCTAGGCCCCCTGACTTCGAGGAGAAGAGACAAGCTTTTAAAACTGTTTATAAATCAATTAGTTTATTTTATGTATAAAATGTTTATTAAAATAATGTGTAGACAAAAATTGATCAAAACAACACTTATTATTAGATTATTTAACAATATAAGATTATTTGTTTTGTACGAAATGTCAAAAGAAATTTAACCATTGTACAAATGTTTTTTATTAAAAAAAAAAAGAGAAGGCTAAAATTTAATTTATCTAATATTATTTTCACGATCTCTATTTTTTTTTTGCAAGTTTATATGCGCAAAATGTTCAACGATATTTGCGAATGCAAATGCGGATATTCGTTACATCACTATTACCTACCTACATTGATAAAAATAACCATTCATACTGGGGGCTCAATTAGGTTCAAAAGAACAACAATTAGGTACTTGTAAAACAAAACTTATTAACAAACTATGTACTTATATTCATCAACACCATCATTATTCATTATGATCTTTATGTTCCCAATTCCTTCCACTAGAGACCTATGTAAAATATTTTCTTTTCTTTGATGTGTAAGTAATAAGTATGTATTAAATAATATAAACATACAATCGATTAAAAGTATTATTTCAATAAAATTAAGTCATTATATGTGGGCTACAATTTAAAAATTGCGGACAAATGGTAGTAGGTTTATTTCGTCTGCAATATGAAATTGGACAGAATAAATATTGGAATAAATGATGTAGATTGTAGGTACACGGGCGTCGAGAGCACCGTTTGTAAGTGACCTTCACGATCTTAAATAATTTGGATATCTCTGTAGGAGGCATCGGGCAGGTAAAACACATTACGCATTACGTTTATTACCGGACGATATTAAAAATATAGAGAACACTATATTTTGTCAACTTCAATGATTTTGTTGTTCGGGTTCGTAAGTTACTTACACATATAGATGCAATGATGTATTAGTAAGTATTGCCTATATTTTGTAAGAAGAGCAATCGTTTTATTATGAAACTAAGGCAAAAAAGCCGACACAGCATAATCAACATCAGCCTTTATCCGTCCATAGCTAAACATGGCTTCAAGGAAAAAAATTCAATGAACGCTACGAGGACTTATCCCTTGACACTCGCATCCAACAAACCGGTCACAATATATTCTAATTTTATGGCTATAATTATTGTCTCTTTACGGAAATACTGAAGAAAATTTAATTAGTTTTAGTTGTTACCATTTTTATGAGATAAACTTTTGTAAGGATAATAATGGCTCGCGCTAGTGCCATGAAAAAAATATTTACTTAACTCGTATGAAGCTTAAATGTTGCAAGAGATGTTGTACAAAAATTATAGGTATTTTACATTGAAGCTGTTATTTTCGCGATGAGAGTTTACCGATCCGGTTTATATTCACGACTCCCAAGACGCAGGACGAGTCGCCAGATAAGTTGGTGCGGTGTGCCGCGTGAGTCATCTTAATGCCGCGCCGCGTCCGAGATGGGCCGTACGCGTCGTGCCTAGCGCGCGGCATCACCAAACAACAAGTAAAAAGCTAACGTCGAAAAATCATGCCTATCCAACACGTCATCGAATTTTATACAAACATGGAACGGATATTATAATAACTCCAAGAAAGGAGGATATTGTAGGTATCCTTCGAATTCGGTTTCTCAATTAGATATAGTATTATTATCATGTAGAAATGTTTAAGAAAGTATTATGTTATGGTTAATTCAGTTTTCATCATCAGCCTTTATCAGTCCACTGCCAAACATAAGCCTCCTTTAATGAACGCCAAGACGACTGATGCCTCGTTCCACTCACATTCGGATGAACCCGGCCACTGCACGGAGATCGTCTTCCCCTCTGGCTAATGGCCGATCAACACTTCTTCTATCTAATCGAGGTCTCCACTCTTGAATCTGACTGGCCCAACGACCATCCTTTCTAAGTATGTTACCAATTCACATCATCACAAGTCATACCTATTTACATAGCATAAATATAAGTAGCTTTTTACGTTGCTCTGTTTGTGCTTTGATATTTTTCGAAAATTTATTTCAGTAATATATGTAAACAAGATCAGGTGTAGGAACTAGGAATCATATAGGCACTTTAGGGCCCTGCTTAATTCATCAACAACTGTATAATAGGTGCTATGCTTGACCAAGCTTTAGAATTTAGATATCTATTAATAAACGTTAAAAGGCATAAAAGAAATTCTATTGACTATAATTTTTTGTGACCGACCTTCGGCCAGTTTCGGCCATAATCACGTGTTCGATCCAATAATGACCGAGACTTTCAGCCGCATCGAAACCAGAGTATTCGCGAGTTTTTGTGCGTCGTTGGATGATCTCTTGCTCGCCCATCCGAGCCAAAATAAAAATAAATACATATTACATTATTATACCGAGGAAGGAAAACATCGTGAGGAAACCTGCATGCCTGATGAGATAGAAAGTCTTTGAAGGTGTGTTAAACTCAACAACCCCCATTACCATGAACATATAAGTATAAGCAGTAGGATACTTTATTTTTTTTACATATTATATTAATTTTAGAAATATTGTGACCATCGTAATTAAATTACTTAATTGAGTGTAAGTAAGTTATAGTAGATCAGAGTAGCCAGAAAGTCAATAAACGACGCCAATTACAATATTCTTGGCATTACCTAGCATGATTCATCGGCCGCTTTATTTACTTGGGGTCCCTAATTGAAAATGATGACAGCTGTGTCTCCGAGATAAAAAGTCTTATCAGGATTACAACAGACACTATGACCTATTGAAGCACCACACGCAAAAATAGAAGAATTGGTGTCAAGACTGAGATCAGATCGATACAAACCATGGCACTTCCTACCTTCCTGTAAGGAGCAGACATGGACAATCCTGGCCTTAAAATAACAGAGGACTGAAGCGTTAGAGATTTGGTGCTAGAGACGCATGTTAAGATGCGAGCACTGAATTTACCGGACTACGGAACGCACCAATGCATTCATCCTGATATAGCTGCAAATAAGAACCCGCTTAGCCACAATATGCCAACAACGCATTTCATCATATTTTATCACACATTGACAGAATCGACAACTGACAAGTGTTTAGAAAAACTGATTGTGGTTGGGAGCAGGCGGCAAGAGATTACGCGAATGTCATCTACAAGATGGACCGATCAAATCAAAGACTCATCATCCTCCAAATTAATATGGTAGGGTAATAATGTAATACGGTCGTAAGACACCGATTGTCGCACTGGACAGAAAACGGTGGAAAAAATCATCCACTCTGGATACAAGTTACAAACCTGGTGCTGACGAGCCTAAGACATGAGTCATGACTAAGGACACCAGGGATCATGTCAAGTGAGGGGCCAACTATAGAGACAGACAAAGAGTAATGCCCGGATACTCAAATGCAACTCAAATTTGAGAGCTGCTTACATTTTGATGACACATGGATTTAAAGCATGCTTTATAGTTTGAGGAGCCCCTCAAATATTTAAGTGGTGTTTGAGAATTTGGGTGTTAGTTATGTAGTATAAGTCTAAGAAGATATGCGCTCTAAGAAGATATGCGTGACAGATGGTATTTGACAATCGTAGTGGAGTTACCTAACGGAAATGAATTGGTTGTTGAAAAATATCCAATTAGTTCATAAAGGAAATGAAATCAAAATTAATTTTAAATTTATGAATTAAATTGATAAGAAATGGATAATTTGTTAATAAACAATTAAAATTTATGTTGTACCATTTATATTATAAATTATATTATTCACTACAGAAGTTCTGGTCTATGCATATGACATTTTATCTTATTTTCATTTCATAATTAAATTTTACAGACATAATAATATATTACAGCCAATAATAAAAATAATAACAGTTTTATTTATAATTACATAAAATACATTTTATTTTCAACAAAAAATAATTAATTTCATTTGTTGTTTTACTGTTTATTTGTAAGAATTTAGTATAGCAAGGAACATGAGAACTGTCACACATATCTTCAGTCAGCTTTTCGTAAAGTTTCCTTCCAAGAGATAGATATGACATCCCCTAATATGTTTATCCTCTGCAATGCGAAACTGACCTTCTAATGATAACTAATGATCACTGAAATTTATAGAATAAAGAACAGCATACAATTTTGAATAAAGGTCTGAGTTTAAATGTTATCTTTTTCAATAACTTTTTTTAACAAGACAGGATGTTTACAGATATCCTATCACAAATTGATCAGATTAAGTTAAGGTGTACTAAACACTTTGAAACACTGCGGGTATATATATACATATAGTGGCAATGTGGTGGACCCATGTGACATGGGCTATGTTCAGTATTTACATATTTTTAGATAAAGTTTGCCATTACAGACAGAATTACAAGACAGGCAGTGTACTAACCTACCATCTTATACATCTCGAGGTTAGCAATTCATGAGTATGACTGTGTTGTTTGAGCTAATCCTAGAACTTGCTTATATTCATTGACAGCACTGACTATGTCTGTCCTTTTAAATATCTAACTCAAATTATAATTCATCATCATCATCATCATCAGCCTTTATCCGTCCACTGCTAAACATAGGGCAACAGAAAATAGAAATTATAATTTAATAAATATAATTAAATGTGGACTTGTAGGTGTCATATTCTGAACACTGCAAGAATATTTTAAAAAAATTACTTAATACTTTTACCCCTAGGGGGTTCATTCATCAATTTTTATTCATTGAGCCATTTTGAACATATTTAAAGCCACTTTCTAATAGACTGACTGATAAAAAATCTAGTAGTTATCATAATAAGGTATTTTTATTGATTGATAATTAGTATATAAAAAGATTTTAAATATCAAAATTTGTCATATAATATTTGAAATAATAATGTCGCTGTTCAGTGCGTAAAACATAAATTTTAATTTTTTAAATTTTAAAATAAAATTATAAAAAAATTTTACACTTACCTTAGCATTTTTGAGATTTTGATCTTGTTAAATATATTAAAAATACAAATTCTAGAAGTTTTTATACGATTGTTCCTCTTAAATATCACATCAGTCATTCATAAAAAAATTGTTTTTATTTCTCAACTCACTCCACTACCGCTGTAAAATTGTACTAATTATTGGTATTTTATTATTGCAATTCAAAAAAGAAAACACTTCGCAGTTCGCACATTACTACTAGTCACACGTCTGCACACAGCAACAATACAAACTAAACTGAATGAAATTTTCGTCATTTCGATTATTCATTCTGATTTTTGACTTCCGAGTTCTGAGTCCTAACTTTTGTCAAGTTAAATCTATCTGATCTCTGCTTCATCTGCTTCAGCTCACGAGTCACAATTCACAAATACAATTCACAGTATCATAAAATAATAAACTTAAAAGTATTTTTTTTTTTTTTTTTTTTTTTTTCCTCTTTTGGCAATAGCGTTTACTTTTTGCCAATGACGTAAATTAAAAGATTGGGAAACTAAGATAAATAAGGATACGGAACACGGGAAAAGATCAGATAAGTAGGAAGAGGTTTGAAACGGATAATAAAAATTTCATAAATATACATATATATACTTACACACCAAATATTTAAACTTTAATATGGTTTTGAAGGATGAAAGATGACAATATTTTATAAAATTTACATGGATACATAATTATACAGGATATACAGGTAGGAAATGGAACATTAAGAGATATTAGATCATTCAGGAATGAGGAGCGGTCGTATAGAGGACATGAAAAGAAAATGTGATCTAGATCACATTTATCGGATTCACATTCACACATGTCAGTAGATACAATGCCTAATCTATTAAGATGAACAGGAGTGCAAACGTGACCCAAACGCATTCTTATGATAGAAGAACATACTAGCTTATTGCATTTCGCACGGAAAAACCATGGTTTAAGTGAAATAAGTGGCTGAAGGTTAAAATATCTCCTGCCTTTTGATTGACCAGTTTCAGTCCAAAGTCCATTCCAGCAATCCTGAAGGTGAACTACAGGAAGAGCACCTAGATCCTGGCAATAAACTTTATAAGGGAAAATATCGCCATCGACCACGGCTTCATTAGCTAGTTGGTCTGCTTTTATATTACCAGGAATGTCTCTATGGCTAGGGATCCATACAAACAACACAGAAAGACCAAATAAATTACATTTATTTAATAGATTTCTTATTTCTATGATAATAGAAGAAATATTTTTTGATTTAAATGGGAACCTATTGAGAGACTGTAATGCACTTTTTGAATCAGAGAAAATTATTGTTTTTGGAAGTTTAAATAGAATAATATATTCAATAGCCTTAAGAATACCGTAACATTCCCCAGTAAACACCGATGTTTCCGGAGGAAGTTTGATTTTTTGTGATATTTTAAATTGGGCGTGATAGACACCTACACCAACAGGATCAGAAGAGGAGTGTTTAGACGCGTCTGTGTAAATATGATGGTAATCAACCCAAACAGTATTTTTAAGAAAATTAAATGAAAAATTTATACAAATATCGTGCTTATTTAAATCTAAGTTAAAATGAATTTCTGGAAGAGACATTAATGCTTCAAAGCTAGTACTGAAAAGAGGGTAATTAATGGATCGATGAATAGGAGCTTTTATGTTAATAAATTTCTTAAAACTATTGATTAGACAAGGTGGTTTTTTATGTGTCCAATATGCAGATGAATCTATACAATGAGAAAGTTGCTGAAGTTTGTTATAAAGAGGGTGATTAATAAACTGAAAAGATCGGAATATAAATTTGTCAGCTAAATATTGACGACGTAGATGTAGTGGAGGATCACCACATTCTACTTGAAGAGCATTGATAGGACTTGACCGCATAGCACCAGAAACTACTCGTAAAGCTTTGGACTGTATGAGATCTAGTTTTTTAAAAGCCTTAGCACTGCCAGGCTCCAGCAAGAATGTACCATAATCTAACATACTTCTTATAAGAGCATTATATAACAATTTCATGCAAAAAGGGTGAGCACCCCACCAAACACCTGATAGACATCTTAAAATATTAAGAGCACGTTCACATTTAGTATTTAGGTAATCACAATGTAGGATACCAGTTAGTTTCGAATCTAAGATAATTCCCAAAAACTTAACATTATCTTTAACTGGAATCTGATTATCCTCATAAAATATAGAAATAGGAGGAGGAGTTCTTGATCTCGTGAATAAAACTATTGTACTTTTTGAAGGTGATAGATCAAGGCCATTTAAGTCCAACCACTTTTTTAAAATCATCAGCGATTGTGTTACAGAAGAACTAGCTTTTTCAATAGAATTATCACAACAGTAAATTAATAGATCATCAGCATACTGAAGAACATTTACACTATTAAGAGATGATTTTAAATCTTGTGTATAAATATTATATAATATTGGACTAAGTACTGATCCCTGAGGGAGGCCCTTTGAAACAAGACGAGTAATTGACTTCCCGTCATCTAGTTTCAGGATTATGTATCTTTCAGAAAGCATGTTTATGATAAAATTTGTTAATAGCAGTGGTATATTAAGTTGTAAAAGCTTACTCTTTAAAATACTTATCACGACGTTATCATAGGCACAGTTAATATCTAAAAATGCAGCTATTACTGATTTATTATTTGAAAATGATAATTGAATATCAGAAATGAATATACTTAAGCTATCAATAGTACTTTTCCCACGTCTAAAACCGAACTGTGATTCACATAATAGACCGTTATGCTCGACAAACCATTCTAAACGATTTTTTATAAGATGTTCTGTAATTTTCATCAAAACAGAAGAGAGTGCGATTGGGCGATAGGCAGAATGGTCTGAAGAACATCTATTAGGTTTCAGAACGGGAATTATTTCTTGACGTTTCCACGTGGAGGGGATGTTACCAGATGTCACTATTGAATTTATAAGAGATAAATAATAAAATAAAGCATCATCGTTTAAATGAGAGATAAAGGAATAAGGAATACCGTCCAGTCCAGGAGCAGAATCCTTAACATGTGACAATACACATTTTAATTCAGTGAGAGAAAATAGACAGTTTAAACCAAAACAATTATCATTATTTATATTTATTACAGGGTAACGAATTATTAAGTCTTCAGGAACGAAAGGTGGAGCCAATTTATCTAAAAAGCTATTAACTAAATGAGAAGGGATTGATTTTGTAGATGAATCTCTGTATGCAGATCTAAACCTCCTTATATTTTGCCATACAAGAGATGGTCTGACATCGGGTGATATTGAATAGCAGAAGGTTTTCCAGCCATCAAATTTCTTTTTCTTTAGAAATTTTGAAGTTTCTGACATTATCTTTGTAAGAATTTCAAAATTTTCATCAGTGGAACATTCACAGTATGTAATTTCAGCATATTTTCTTCTCTTTACTGCCTCAGTACATTCATTATCCCACCAAGGAGGAGAAGGAATAAAACCCAAAGAGCTATTTTTAATAGGAAAAATCTCATTGGCAACCTCAATAAAGATTCTTGCTAAAGAATCTGCACACTGAGATTCTGTACCTGGATTAATTTTTGGAAGTGTAATAATTTTGTTTTTTATGAGATCTTTATATAAATCCCAATCAACATCATTAAGCTTATATTTTAAACGAGGAGAATAAGTTTTATGTAATACTTTATTGTTCTTATTGCAGGTTGGAAATGATAATAATAGTGGGAAGTGATCACTACCAAAAGTAGATTGCAATGGATCCCAGGACAAAGAAGAAGCAAGATTAGGTGTAGTGACTGTTAAATCTGGAGCACTTGGGCCCTCGTCAGGATGAGAACGTCGAGTAGGACGACCATCATTTAATATACACAAATTCACTGAATCAAATATATCTATTAATGTGTTACCATAACTATTAGAAGATAAGTAACCCCAGGATTCATGGCGACAGTTAAAATCACCAAGAATAATAAAAGGCTTCGGAAGAATGGAAATAATATCTTTAATTTCATTCAAGATTGCAGAAGAAGGATGAGGTATATAAATAGATATGTAGCAGATATTTTCGACTGAAGCAGCAATGATAGAAAAATCATTACTGTGAGAAGGAATAGAGAAGAGAGAAAAGGAAAGAGGGTGTTTCACAAGTATGGCTACTCCACCATGCCCATCCACACGATCTTCCCTGAGACATGAATAACCACGAATCTTAAATAAAGACCCTGGTTTCAACCATGTCTCTTGAAGAGCACAGACATAAGGTTTATATTTATTTAATAAATAAATAAGATCACTTTTTTTAGGAGTGATGCTTTGACAATTCCATTGAAGAACTTTGTCCATTATTTGGTTTATAAATTTGAGTAATTGCGGAAACTAATAAGGCAGCGTTGGACGGTGTAAATTCATTCGTTTGACTAAGAGATTTTATAAGAGAAATAATTAAATCAATTACTGAGGATTCCAATGAGTTTTCATTTTCTTTGTTAATTAATGCACATCCATTAGAGGGTTGGGGAATATTAAAATCCCTTAAAATTTCTTGGTGAGCTGATTTGTCATACCCTTTGCTAAGTGTAGGTGGAGGCTTTGGTTTAACAAAAACAGTTTTTTTATATGAAGAACTGTTTATAGCTTTAGGTGTAGAATGTTGATGCTGGGTTGGAAAACTATTAGGAGTGATGTTAGGAGATGAGAGCAATGCATCTGCATAAGAAATTCGAGAGACAGATGGATGTAACTTTGAAGCTTCAGAATAGGAAATACAACTTTTAGCCATTGATTCCTTTATAGCTCTTTGTCTTTCATATTCTAAACATTTTTTATCAGTTGCAATATGGGAACCTTTACATAAACAACAAGATATAAAATCTTCTTGAATAGAGCAGTTATCACCACTATGTCCTTGACCACATTTAAAACATCTTGGTTTAGATCTGCATTGAGATTTTACATGACCAAACCGACAACAATTGTAGCATTGTATAGTAGGATAAATATACAAGTCTACAGTAAGAGCAGTGTAGCACATATAAATTCGTTTAGGCAAAATCTGTCCATCAAAAGTAAATACTACAGACTCAGTACATTTAAGATGGTTTTGTCCATCAATCATTGTCTTCCGTTTTATTCTTCTAATTTTTATGATTGGGCCGCAGCCAATAGGTACAGAAACATTGTCTTTTATTTCCTCTTCGGACCACTCAGCTGGTACTCCTCTTACTATTCCTATTCTACTCACAGAAAATGATGGAATAAAAGCCTTATATTTTTCAGTTTCTAAATTTTTGTTTTCAACAAAGTCATTTGCATCTTGGTGCTTAGAAAAAGAAATAGATAACCTATTCCGGCCTATCCTTTTTAAACTTCCATTTACAATATTATTAACTGAATTTCTTTTGAGAAAGCGTCCAAATGTAACTGGATGTAAAGTAACATTATCGTCGGGAGATGAAAATTGTTTAAGAATATGTACAACATAAGGAGCAGCATCAGATGAATTATATAACAGCCTTGCAACAGGGGGCTGTGGCTGTGGTGTAGTGTCCGTGTTATTTTTTTGTATAGTCTCTACTACTATAGAAGAATTATTGCAGGAATCGGCTTTGGAAAGAATTTGTTTATCACTAATTTCTACACATTGGCAATCACATTCCTTAATATCCTTTTTATCACCACGATGTTTTCGTCGTCTTTTATTACAATGCCTGCAGATTCTGGGCCGAGCTGACACTCTTTTACGTCCACTACATGTCTGAGACACAGAACCATCTGTATCCATTGTACTACCATCGTCATTATTTGTAATTGTCACTACATGACCTATATCGGGGGGCTCGGGGGCTGTCCCCCCAGGATCACCCGGGGGGTCCATCATGTCATGAATGAAAAGTAAGGTAAAGAAAACTTACCAATAGGATGAAATTTACAAAATTAAATAAAATTTACACTTTAATACAAACTAACTATTAAAATATATACAAACTACAACTTATCTGATCTAAATATCTTAAAATTTACATAAAATTCAAATTAAAATGAAAAATTATAAAAAACTACGTGCGACCGATTTAAGGTTTCCCGCCCTTTTTAACTTAAAAGTATTGTTTACCATTTTAATTTTGAAGTTTGAACTTTCAAACTAGCATGTTTCAACTTGTTCAGTAGTTTTTTAAATTTGTTTAGGCTATAGCCTTTAGCTACAAGTTCAAGGCTAAGCCATGTTACTTTGATGCAAATTACAATGGCACACACATGACCATGATACCAGACTGCAGTGGTTCCTAAACTCTTTTGTTTCATAGACCCCTTTCAAACTTGTCCTGCATAAGGTGGACTCCCTGCTGACCTTTTCTTGTTTGCTCGTTTGAAGATATTTCATTATAATAGTAAAATTCTCTTAACAATATTGATAGGAGAAGTCAAGCCAACATGGGTCTTCTTGGTTGAATGGCTCATTGGTTTTTCACTATCGAAATCAAATTACCTAATTTTCTTTATTTTCATGGACTCCTGGGGGTCTAACCACCACTTTGGGAATCACTGGTATAGAGTGTAGCTCCCCAACGGTGAAAGAATCTTGCAAGTTGCAAATCAATGTAGATGACAAAATTAGCACAATTCAGCATAATGTGGCACTGAGTTGCGTTAGAAACACACATTGGGCGTTTTCCAATTACAGCACAAACGCGCATTGTGCGGCACAATGCTCAAAGTTGGTGTTCCAATTACAGCACCGCATCGCATTTTTGAGCTCTCAAAAAAGTAGTGCTTTCGCGAAATGCGTGCAATTGGCCAACTGTCACAGAAAATTAACAAGTGTTTTTTATTTAAGTTGTTCATTTATCGAAATGTTTTATTTAAATGCTATCGTTAATAATATTATTTATTGTTAAAAAATATACGCGTACGTGCACAAAAATATTATTATAATGTTTCAAGTTCATCTACAATAAACGTTTTAGTAATCTTACTAATATTAATAACGTGATACATATAAGCTATGATTTATGCCTGCACTCCCACGGAAATGTGAAGTATGCGGGTGAAACCGCGGGGCGCTGCTATTATATTATATAGTATAAATGCTTAAAAGTCCAAAATATGAATTCTTAAAATACGTACATATCAGATGATATGCAATAGTTGATAAAGAGATAATTTAATTGAAAGGTATATAATTGTTTTAGAACTCTTTAAAAAAAATTACTCAAAACAAAAATGTTATTGAAATAATCAAAATCCAAATAACTTAAAATAACCGTAAATAGCTTTAAACCAATAATTATGTATACCACTTTATTTACATTAATAAGGTTATTGCCAACTTTATTCTTCCCAGAGCTTAGCGCACCCTGCTGGCGCATTTTAAAACTATCGTGTTCCAATTAAACAACAGCATTGTGCGGCACTGAGTCGCATTATGAGGCGTTTTCCAATTACAGCACAAACACGCATTGTGCGGCACAATGCTCAAAGTTGGTGTTCCAATTACAGCATCGCATCGCATTTTTGAGCTCTCTTAAAAGTAGTGCTTACGCGAAATGCGTGCAATTGGCCAACTGTGACAAAAAATTAACAAGTATTTTTCTTTAAGTTGTTCATTTATCAAAATGTTTTATTTAAATCCTATCGTTAATAATATTATTTATTGTTAAATAATATACGCGAATGTGCACAAAAATATTAATATAATGTTTCAAGTTTATCTACAAAGAAGGGTTTTGGTAATCTTACTAATATTAAAAACGTGAAAGTTTGTAAGTATGGATGTTTATTACTCTTCCTCATAAAAACTCTGATGAAAAGAATGGATTCTATTGAAACTTTACAATAATATAGCTTATATACACCAAAACGATACATATAAGCTATGATTTATGCCTGCACTCCCACGGAAATATGAAGTATGCGGGTGAAACCGCGGGGCGCTGCTAGTATATTATATAGTAAATACTTAAAAGTCCAAAATATGAATTCTTAAAATACGTACGTATCAGATGATATGCAATAGTTGATAAAGAGATGATTTAATTGAAAGGTATATTATAATAGGGATGTTGACTAATTTTTGTAATTGATTTTATTTCATAGGTATACTATATATGAACACGAAAAAAATACTTTTGTAAAGAAATATCGTCCCCGTAGGGCGGAAACTCACCAACTCGAAAAACACCGTTTCGAGATATCGACGTGCAAAGTTTTAAAAACGAAAAAAAATTCTAGCGTCTATTATACAGGAGATATTTTGAATTTTATAGTCTTAAATCATTTTTACTCCAACAAAGCATCGTCTGAGCTGAATTAAAGTATACCTTTATCATAATTATCATAAATCTAAGAGTTATGCTCGATAAACAGTTTTTCTCTTTAATATTTTGATCTTAATACCGATTTAGTGATTTTCTGCCCAGAATTAGTTAATTTCTACCCAAATTTGACTATTACTAGCAGAAATAACTCGTTTTTAATGATGGTACAAGTAGTATCTGCAAATGCATAACAGTCTCAGAAATAAATAACTAAGGTTGTTTTTTTTTCGAATCATATAAGAAAACAGTAAAAATAACTTTCTAAACTTTATTTGAAAAGAAAAAAAGAACAAAGAGTGTAACAAAATAAACATAAAAAAGAACAACGGCTAAAAATCTTTTTCATCGTCTTCATTAACATCAGACTCGGCGAGTCTATCAATGGTGGATTTATCAGTGGGAAGAGAAGCAAACCACGGATGAAGTTCCTGTGGAATAATTCCTTTCACACAAAGACCAACAAGATCTTTCTTCTTTGCTTCTGAGATAGGTATGGGTGCTGAATAGGCCCTTGGTATAGCATAGACTTTTAGCTGTGCTATCCAATTTTCTTTATTAATTTCTGTGTCGCTTGCTTCTAAGCTGTGCTCCACCTAGAGCCTGCGCTGTTGATGCTGTGCACGCTGTTGCCCGATGTCTTTTCGATCGAGCTCGCTGCATGATGGACTTCCAATCAATCATGGAGTAAACTGGTGTATGTCTTTGCTCCCGTTCTATAGCGCTGTGCATTGATTTTACTTCCATGTGTGTGTGACCACTCTCCAGATACTTTTGTTCAAGCACATAGAGGTTGTACTTCAGGCCTCTCTATAAGGTGTATGAAAAAAGCTGCAATTTTGTTCCGATTTTGGCCGGCACAAGTGTCACTGTAAATTGTCACTTCTTTGACGTTTCCAAGTACTTGGCTAATCCACCAATTCAACGCACTGGCAATTTCTGTACTTCGTCTCCTTCCGTTTACTTCATTTCATGTTAAACAGTATGCATCATTTGGAATTTTAGCCGTATGAATTTTATAATTTTGAACATTTAACTTCTTGGTGTAGTAAAAAATACCAACACCACACACGGGTATGTGCAGGGTAGATTGCATATCTGCTGTAACAACTAAGTAGGATTGGTCATTAATATCTGTTTCTCTGTTTATCTGTTTATCGCTCTCCTTAGCCTGCTGCGCCTCATTTTTTCTTATAATATGAGCATCATATTCTGCTTTTAGACTTTCTGGCCTACCGGCGCCATGAAATCGCGTGCATACAATGCACAGGTCTTTCTTGGGCTTATAAAAGGACAAGTTGAATTTACTGCCAAATACTTTTTTATAAACGTAAAACGAGCATGGTTCCTCTCCGCTTGTAGCATCTTCTCTTTGAACAAATCGTACATTTTCGATATTGTGAGAGAGATATCGAGATATTGTCTTTGAAATTTTTTTCTGCAATAATGCGATTCCAGCCGAGGAAAGGAATTGATGTGATCAATTACTCTTTGCTCAGTTTCAACATCTGTTTTATTAAAAAGCTCACGCGCACCTCGTTTGTCTGACTTTTCATAGATCTCGAACTCATTTTTGGTTTTCATTGCTTCATTAACTGGTCCATTGGAAATGCATAAAGTCTTTAGAAAAAAATCTTTGCACACTCTCAGTCTTTTTTCGTCTTTATAAAAATAATACGCATAAGCATTCAATCTACGCATTTTTTCTGGAACCCCAACCTTCATTGTCTTTATAGGCATTGCAATTACACTATGCACTATGAACTGCTTTTGGGCGGAGAAGAATAGTTTTGGCAAAGACGTTTTCTGTCATCTTCTGTGAACAAAGACTTACAATGATATTTGCATGTATCACATTTGGCAGGTTTCGGCAGTTTTGCAGGCATGGAGACTCCTTTGCTATTCGTGTAGGGTAAGCTATTGCGCTTATTACTTTTACTAACGTTTTTTCCATTTTGTGGGATCACTTTTCTTCCAGCGAGTCAATGAATTAGGATAGTTTGAAGCCGGTGTTGATTCTAAATTAGGAACTTGTTCTTCCAATTCACACGGAACAATTGAATCGCTTGGAAACAAACCTTGGTCAGGTTGTTAGTTGGAGTCTGCATATCTATTAACTACAGTTTGACTCGCGTGGCTTCCACTTCCGCTTGAAGGCACTGATAGACAGTGTCTTCCAAGATGACTTTCTAACAGTCTACGTCTTTGTTTCAGAGACTCTAGAGTATCGCTGTCGCTGCTGATACTTGATTACCTAATAAAAACTCTTCTGCATTTCTTTTTCTGTCTTTTTTCTTCACTGTCTGGATACCAAGACGCGTCTGATATTACTGATATAAATGATATTACTAATGGGAGAACTAAAAGGTTCAATGCCACTTATTTCGGAATATGTGCTTTTAGGTGGCTCTATTTTTTCTTGTCCTTGTGCTGTCGGATCTGGCAGTTCGCTTCTGATAGTTCGCAAAGGGCATTCAAGTAGCCATTTTCAAATGCCACTCTCTTTAACACGATATGATTATATATCGCACGTCAGAACAGCGTGCAAACGTTTAGCATTTAGAATTAGAAATAACTAAAAATACTTGGGTAATTGTCGCTTTTAAGAACTTCTACGAAGTGGTTGGGCCACAAATAACTATTTAGTGTTGGATGGTTTACGAATTCATTATTTCATAGTAACAATGTTGGTTATGTCTATGCCAAAATTAACTAATGTGGGTTAGGTGATGACGAGACTGTACTTTATATGGACATAAATTAATTAAATAAACTTAATTAATTGTTCTTCTCAACGTGGCTGTAAAATATTCTATTTAGTTATTTTTTGCAATTTCTAAATTTGAAACTATGGCACCTATAAAAAAACCGGTTAGACAGAAATTTAGAGAAAAAAATGTGATTCCAATGATATTAAAAACTCATTTTATCCCTAAGTCGACTTGGTGAGTTTCCGCTCTACGGGGACGATATGTCCAATTTTAACAAAAAATTAAATAAAGAAAAATGGTTTTTAAAATCGCCCTTGAAACGCTCCAAGCGTCATTACGTCACACACCGCATTCAGAACTCGCGCTATGTTAGGTGAGTTTGTACTTAGCTCAATGTTCAGTGACGTCATCGCCTTATTGGCGTTTACAGTCACGTGATCATGCATGATAAATAACGCATTTTAAATTAATTTTCTAAATTTTAAGACAAATAAGTAGACTTTTTAAATGTTATTTTAGGTTTTCAAATACTGCATTTAATATGTAAAACATAACTTTACCTGAATTTGTAACATGTGTCAACATCCCTATTGTTTAAGAACTCATTAAAAAATACTCAAAACAAAAAATGTTAATGAAATAATCAAAATCCAAATAACTTAAAATAACCGTAAATACCTTTCAACCAATAATTATGTATACCACATTATTAACATTAATAAGGTTATTGCTAACTTTTATGAATATTTTTTTATTCTACCCTGAACAGCATTGTGCGGCATTGTGCGGCACTGAGTCGCATTATGCTCTGTAATTGGAAAACACACATGCTCGGTAATTGGAAAACGCACATGACTTGCCTGCATGGCCATCTGGTCTTAGTCGGTTCAAATGACATCAAAAAAAATCTTAAGAGCGCAGTGAAATTTCAATTAAAAGATTTCCCAATCAATAATATTTATAGTTTTCCAATTTCCAGCTTTTTACAAGCAAGCTTCTACTCAGTTTAAAGCTGTATTTGTGTTATTCACAAGAAAATATTTTATTTAAATATATAAGTAAATTTAATGGCATCTGAAGAACCTCGTAATAATTTATCAGTTAATTCAGATATGCCAGCAACAGAGAGAAATTCAGAACGATCTCAATTGATCTCATCGAGTAATGAATCAAAACCCAGCTATATAAATCTGATTAGTAATATATGTGCTATTATTTTTATTATTATAATAACATACTGCTGTTTTAAAAATGGAGTCTCTCTATTTTCATTTCATCCTATTTTCATGTCTTTTGGGGTAAGAAACGCTTATTTACTTATTCGTCAATGTCTAATATTTTTCACTATCCTACATGTGCCAGGCCAATCTACCAACATTAGGTTGTATATGTATATATGTGATTGGTCACACTAGATACTTTGAGATAACTGGTTTTTATTTCTATATTCAGATTTATATTTTTAATTAAAAAGCAGTGCTACGCTTATTATTTGCTGAACATTTCTATAAAAATTTTATAGCAGTGCAACAGATCGTCACCTAAGTTAGAATGTGCAGGTACCCCTCAGTTTAACTAATTCATCAATTATAGAATATGCTTTTGTTTTCAGTGGCTTATTTTGATGACCTCAGCTGTAAATGCTATTACACCTGGAGATTTGGCAACTGAGTGGATGCCCATAAGACTCCGAAGTGCTCGACATTGGGTCATTCAAGTTTTGGCTATAATAATTATTATAATAGGATTTCTTATTATACTTTCAAATAAAATAATCAATGGTAAAGACCACTTTGTTACTTTGCATGCAAAGTTTGGATTAGCATCATTTATATTAATGATTATTACGAGCATGGGTGGATTGGGAGCATTATACAGCTTAAAGTTTAAGCATTATATAGCACCTTTGTATACTAAAATAATACATTCCTCTATTGGCTTATTTACATTTTCTTTGGGAATTATAACTATAATTCTGGGATGTTTCTCCAACTGGTGGAATTCTTCTTCCAATGGAGAAGCCTTGCGTTACATAAGTTTAATTTTAGTCCTTATTACTATGATTCTCACAATATTACGCCCAAGTTTGAAAGTGTATTTCCGCATAAAAGAAAGACTTGGGTATTCCAATTAAATAAATTTTTTGAGAACAAAAATATTTTTAATACACATAATAGCGACTTATAGAAAATATTATAAAACCAAAGCCATATTTAATGTTGTAGTTTTAAATGCCTTTAATAAATATCTTTTATATATACTAACAAAATAATTTAAGTTGCTGAGTTTAGAAACTCCCAACATATTTTTGATTGGTCTATTTTTATATTTTGTATATTTGTTCATTGGTAAAGAACTTTGTTAGGTAAAATACATTCATATGCTTTTGTGGAGGCTTTAATAATTGTAACTAAAAATAAAGAAACAAAATGATTGTATGTGTATAGCAATATCACATTTTAATGTGTATACTTATGTTATAATTAATGCAAATTATGATTTCATAAATCCCTAATATTATAAATGTAAAAGTAGGGATGTTTGTTATGCTCTCAGACGAAAACTATTCAACCAATGATCATAAAACTTTGTACACATATTCTCGGAGGTACTAGAAGTAACAGGATATATTAAAAAAAAGGATATTTTTATTTGCTAACACGAACAAGCCACGGGCTACAGCTACTATCTTATAAATGTTTAACATTTTTCTTAAACTTAGACTGAATTTTATCAATATACATAAGAAATATTCTTCCTTAAACATATCCCCCCGGAAACAGATGATTGATATAAAATATTTGTAATGTTTTATTAAATAATACTATCGATTATATAAATATACTAATTCTAAAAATGTACTTTCAAGTTGAGTTTAACTATATTTTATTGAAATAATCAGTCACTGATTAATAAATTTAAATGGAAAAGAAATGCATGCCAAGTTAGGGTTAAGGTAGAAAAAATATATAAAATGTGTACTGAATGTTTAAGGTTAATATTTACTATATTTATGCCAGAATAAGGCTTTACGAAATAAAAAATGTAATTCTATAAATATTATGGTTTATTAATGTCATTGATGTCTTATTTGTTTGGGGTATATATCCTCCTTATAGATAATACATTTATTGCAAACTTATTACTTGTACTTATACAATACAATTTAAATAATTTGTTTACTGATTATTTAGAAAATAGTCATAGGTGCATTAAATCCATATCAAATTGGATGAGCCAAAAATTTTAATACAATATTTTTTTAATACAAAATGTTTTATACTAACTATTATTTAAGATTAAGTCATAATGTGGTGCATAAACTTAAATGACTAAACGTTTTTGTATATTTTGCAAGGACTTTATAAATTTGCATTAAAAATGTTAATTTCATTCTAATATTATGATTTTTTTTTGTAAGTATGAAATAAAAACAAATACTAATTAAATTTTACTTATCATAAACGCAATTGATATGTTGTATATATTTGTTTGTTATAATTATTGTTATCTCTTAGTTCCTATTTTTATAGAATTTATATTTACAATTATAATTCTAATTATCTAAGAATATTTTTGAACTTAAATTAGAAGTGCCAAACCTTTTGATGTGTAAGTATAATGCCGAATCTATTGATTATACAGATCTTATTTTTTAATGAATATTTTAGCATATTATGCGTATATTGATGTGCTTAAAAATAAATAGATATACAAATATGTTTAATGTAATAAATAACATATATCAAGTCATTTTTTTATTATTTGTAACTAAAGTATCAATATTGGTGGGTTAGCTTCGCCTGTGCTGCGCTCCTGTGAACACGCGTACTAACCATCCTGCTTATTTCTTCTTTGAGGGCGCTCAGATCAGAGGGGCGAGGGTCGGAACGACTAACGAGTATATTATAATTTATAAAATAAATATTAAGTATTTGGGGCTTATCCTTGACGGAGAGTGGACTTTCGGCCCACATTTCTCAATGTTGAGACCGAAGGGCGTGAAGGCCATAGAGTAAAGTGATGTGGAGGCAGTGAATGCGTTAGGCAGACTCCTTCCAAATCTCGGAGAACTCAACGACGCCTACAGGTAGCTGCTGTACTCAGGAGTCTGCCAAGGTATTGCAACGTAGTGTGCAGCCTTTTCGGCGGGTCTCCTGACACCTCACTGCGAGAAGTAAGGCCCAACTAAAGATAGAGAAGAAGAAATAAAGAGAGGAGATAATCCTATTCCAAAGTTTTGTATTCTGGAGTTTGTTCTTAATATAGTAAAATTTAATCTGTTTTTTAAGAAGGGTGACAACTCCCTTCTTATAACTACAGACCGATATCACTTCTAAGTAGTCTTGTGTAGTTCGTGAACGAACTAGTTCGTAAGAGCGCTCCTACAGGCGAACTACGCGAACTAGTTCCTTCATTCACCATTTTATAGTTCGTTAGTTCGTGCCGAATGAACGATATTGACGTCGACTTATCGAATGAACTGAGATGATTCTGTCCGGGAACGGAATTATCTACATGTTTATTATTTTCTAATTAATAAAAATATTAAAAGGCGAAAAATATAAAGGGTTATTTTATTGCACCAATATTTTTGTAGATATTCATTAATTTATAGGTTTTTGCTGTTTTTAGAGACGAAAAGCATTCCATAAATATTGTAACATACATCAGGAACCATATTAAAGCGAGCGAACGATGGAATCGGTCTAATTCGGTCTAGGAACTAACGAACTAGAAGAACGAACTAGTTCGTTTAGGAGCGGCGAACTAAACTGAGCGATCTCAGTTGTGAACTATTATGCCCAAGACTACTTCTAAGCCATATATACAAGCTGTTCTCGAGGGTCATGAACCGCCTTACTAAAAAGCTCGATGGATTCCAGCCACCGGAGCAGGCTGGGTTTCGAAGAGGATTTAGCACCATAGACCACTTCCACTCCATAAGGCAAGTTGTATAGAAGACCAATGAGTACAACCAGCCACTGTGCCTTGCCTTTGTGGACTATGAGAAAGCTTATCACTCTGTTGAAACCTGGGCTGTTCTGGAAGCTCTGCAGCGATGTCAGGTCGATTGGCGATACGTCGAAGTGATGAGAGGATTATACGAAGCCGCCTTTATGTCCGTTCTGATTCCGGGAGGTCAAACAAGACCAATCCAACTGCATCGAGGAGTTCGACAGGGGGATGTTCTTTCCCCGAAACTGTTCACAAATGCTTTGGAGGACGTCTTCAAGACCTTAAACTGGGCAGAATGCGGCATAAACATTAACGGCGAGTATCTCTCACACCTTCGTTTCGCCGACGATATCGTTATATTGGCCGAGTCGCTGGAGGGTTTGCAGGAGATGCTGCACAGCCTAAATGAATCCTCCCGACGGGTGGGCCTTAGGATGAACTTGGACAAGACGAAAGTCATGTTCAATGAGCACGTTCTCCCTAGGCCTGTTAACGTCAATGGCAAAACTCTCGAAGTCGTGCAAGAATATTATGTCTACCTTGGGCATACTTTGCGGCTAGGTCGACATAACTTCGAGAGGGAAGCCGATAGGAGGACTCAATTAGGATGGGCAACATTTAGGAAGCTTCGCCATATTCTCACGTCGTCTATACCGCAGAGTTTGAAGACGAAAGTCTTCAACCAATGCGTTCTCCCCGTGATGGCCTACGGGGCCGAAACGTGGCCTCTTAATTTACGACTGGTCCGCAAGTTTGCCGTAGCTCAACGTGCTATGGAGCGCGCTATGCTGGGTGTTTCTTTGGCAGATAGGATTCGAAACGAAGACCTTCGCCAGAGAACTAAAGTTACCGATATCACGCGAAGAATAAGCACGTTGAAGTGGCAATGGGCTGGTCACGCACTCAGAAGAACGGATGGCCGATGGGCCATTAAGGTTCAAGAGTGGAGGCCGCGTTTAGGTAGACGAAGTGTTGGTCGGCCATTAACCAGATGGGAAGACGATCTCCGTGCAGTGGCAGGTCCGCGTTGGATGCGAGTAGCAAGGGATCGGTCGTCTTGGCGTTCATTGAGGGAGGCCTATGTTCAGCAGTGGACGGATAAAGGCTGATGATGATGATGATGATGATGATGATAGTAAAATTTAAGTATTAACAAAAGTCAAAAAGTGTATTAGAATTATTTCAAAAAATAAAATAATTGGATAAACAAAATCCTATAAGGCTAGTGTGTAGTAAGAGTATCAGAGAGGCCAAACCAAAAACATATTCAAACCGCATACCGCCAACAACGTGCAAACTTTCGCGTTCCATAAATGTATTAGAGTACTTATTGCTTGCGACTAGGCTCAAAAGCCCCAATCTGTTAGTTGTAGGATGCATGTACCCTATAGGTATGAAAAAAATGCGGTTAGAGTGTTTCGGTCATACGGTATCGTGGGCAGCAGCCGCTATTTTGGGCGATGGCCTCGCGAACCTCCACGGATCCAACGAATAGAGCAAGAGGCGCTAACACGGAGATGAAAGGGAGGACCTGGCGCGACATCCGTATTGCAAAAGCCTAACGGCTGCTTGAGTTCAAGCAGTGCATACACCGTAAGCTCAAAACCCTCACTTTCGTCGTCCTCCTCACGTCTGACACAGGTGCTCACCAGGTACGGTTGCTTCGGTGAGTACTTGTGCCAGATGACCCACAGAATACCTGTTAGAGAATGTAACGCAGCGTTGAACTCTCATCTTACATTTGTTAAAAAGGGTAATTAACTCTGCCGAGCGTCATCACCGTCTTGCTTAGTGACGACAAGTCCTTGACGGCGATGGTCTCCTTCTGTGAGGCAGTAATCTCCCAGGAGAAAGTTGATATATTATTAAAATATCGATATTTTATACTACTACGATATTTTATTAAACTATCAAACCACCGTCAAATGAAATATCTAAAGGAAACTAACATTGAAGAAGAAGAAGAAAAAGAGTGTCGACTGTAGTGACACTTGTCAGTTATCAGTCTTGTCATTTGTGTTTTCCTTGGAATTTGGATTCGATTCATTTCAGTAAATTTTTAAAATTAAGAGACTGCTATATTAGTCCCGAATAAGTTATTTTGACTTTTCAGATTGTCTAAATCTAAGAAAAATCTTGTCATTATCTTAATATTTAATTCTTAAGGTAAATACGGATTAAGGTTGCCCCGTTACTATTTATACTAAAAATGGCGTCGCTTATACATTCATTAATTGATTAATCATGATTTTGTATTGTTATAGATGCCGAACATTAAATTACAATCGTCTGATATGGAAATATTTGATGTTGATGTGGAAATAGCTAAATGTTCTGTCACAATAAAAACCATGCTGGAAGATCTAGGCATGGATGATGATGAAGAAGAAGTAGTTCCATTACCTAATGTAAATTCTGCTATTTTGAAGAAGGTTATTCAATGGGCCACTTACCACAAAGATGACCCGCCTTTACCCGAAGATGATGAAAATAAAGAAAAAAGAACTGATGATATTTCATCTTGGGATGCAGATTTTTTAAAAGTTGATCAGGGGACATTATTCGAATTAATTTTGGCTGCAAATTACTTGGACATAAAAGGGTTATTAGACGTAACTTGCAAGACAGTAGCTAATATGATTAAAGGCAAAACACCAGAGGAGATTCGTAAAACATTTAATATTAAAAATGATTTCACAGCTGCTGAAGAAGAGCAAGTACGTAAAGAAAATGAGTGGTGTGAGGAGAAGTAAATTATTTCATAAAACAGTATTCATAGACTGGATAAGTCCCTATGATTATCATTATACATATTTAATTGAAAAATTAAGAGGTTAAATGTAATTGCCCCCTTTGGATATATCGAAGGACCATATTTGATTTAATTTTGAAATCTTTCTTGAACAGTTTTTATGTCTTTACTTGCCTTTTGCATAAATTCTTGAGGCAGCACTAAATGTAAAAAAAAAACCTAAATAAAATGATTGGCAGACACATACTTAGTTGTATAAATTAATGCAATATTTAGTGTTTTTTTTCCAATTTTAAATAAGAATAATTGTAATTATTGACCTTAGAAGGAAATACTTTCTGAAATTTTTGATTTGCAATATCTTTGAAATGTGTAACAATATCCTTAGTCATGAAAATTAAAAGTAGAAGCAATAATTGTTATTTGCTCATATTATAAGTATTAACAAAAGATTACTTAACATTTTAATGAGTGATTA
Organism: Lycaena phlaeas; assembly: GCA_905333005.2. NCBI lineage: Eukaryota > Metazoa > Arthropoda > Insecta > Lepidoptera > Lycaenidae > Lycaena > Lycaena phlaeas. The sequence goes on along the minus strand of HG995174.1, from coordinate 11,292,916 downwards.
AAAATAGATTCAATGTTTTTAAACTGTAGTTTCCAGTGATGGTGTTCTTTATAATTTTTTTGGTAAAGTCCATTAAATTTTAATTTAATTCCTTGTAAAATAATAACAGCTACATAGTCATAATATAACAAATTAAATGGATTGTCTCTGATGTTTGTTTTAATGTGTAAAATAATATCTATGAACCTGCATGTGTCGACCTAATCTTATGGGAAACTTGTAAGAGTTTGTTGTAAATTCCAAATCTCTGATGTTTAAATTTTAAATAATGTAAAATCATGTGTATGTCAGTGAAATTATGATATTATCAGGGATTTAGAAAAATGCCTTGCATTTTGTGAGATTCTTAGGGATAAGTAATATATCCTTATGGAGTCTCATTTAAAAATTTCAATTCATTAAACACAGATTTATAAATAAAGACTAAACTCTAAAAAGTTAGTCTAAAGAGAAAACGTCCATTAAATTGTATTCGCTTTGGTGGCGTCACTCGCGTGTTCGGCATGAGTGATGCTCTATCTGTCTTTATTTATAAATCTGTGTCATTAACAATTAATTTAAACTTTATCCAATCCAGATTTCACTTATTTTTCTAGATACAGTTCACAGAAATGATGTGTTTTGTCATATCACTGATTTTTTTCGTAAACATTAGATTATTCTACTTCTTCGCGTTGTCGAATGAAAGAAAAACGAAGACTAGCACATTATTATATTACAGCACCTACTCAAAACGTGTTAGTTGTTACATTATAATTTTTTTACTGGAAAAATTATTTTGATAACCTTTTTTTATGACAAAGAAAGAAGCAAGTTTTTTTATACTTATGTCATGGCGTAACAATAATGACATTAATTGCACTGTTTTGCTGGATCTGTATCGCTAAACAACTATCTAGATTCTAGAAAACATAACGAAAAACCGATTTCGTCTCGAACCCGTGTGTTGAATAAAAAGTATTAATTCTGTTTATAAATCTGCCAGCTTTATTTAAATGTCCACAGACGATTATATCGTGCAAAATATATATAGATATTCAAGGAAATCCTACAAGAAAGACTGTAATAGCTCCGTAGATGCCTACACGGTGACTAGAGGAACGGATATACCTGATGACGCCGCAGGTATCTCTCCGGGGTGCAGTTGTGAATTAGATTCTGAAGGAATCATGGCCTCCATATTGCACAAAAAATGCCCTGTTATCGCATTAGCTCAACAACAACTGCAAAGAGTAGTCGATGAAACTGATAGGATTTTCTGTGATAAGCGGAGGTGTGGCAGGTAAATAAAACAATAAGTACTTATTCTCCCGCTAAGTAAAGCGTTTGCTTACGAATAAAAATGTCCTCATATGTCAGTTTCAAATTAAGATCAAGACCAATTTTGCTCATCACTTGGCTGTATCCTTTCGTCTTTACGAAACACGTCAAAGCTTAACACTGAACGCAAAGACTGAATACAAAGTGGTGAACTTTTGATAATTTTAGGGCCTGTTTCACAATCTCCAGATAGTTCCCAATAGGCTATCGGCTTAATTCGGCACTTATCTGGAGATTGTGAAACAGGCCCTTATTAAAGACTTGTCAAACCTGCAGATTACCTCGCGATGTTTTCATTCATCGGTGAATAAGGGATGTTATCATTGGGCACCGTATACAGTAAAATCTAGAAAAACTCAAATGTGCTCCGTTTCGAGCCCTTTTTTAAAAGGGCGCTATAAATGGATATTCGTTTCATATGGTTATCGGCTTTTTAATAGGAATTATTTTCTTGAAGGAAGGAATGTATCACAAATGACAATCAAAATGACTATACTTCTATTTTATACCACTGGGCCTTTATTACTAAGTGCCTACTCTCATTTGCCTTAAAAGTGCCTTTAATTCATCATGTTAAAATTCAATCGTGACCAAATCTTTAAGATTATTATTTTTAATCCTATTTCTTTGTTCTAGGTCAACTTACGAGTTCCTGCTTTTATGTAAGGATTTATCTTGTTGCGACAGTAAATATCTATACGCACTTCTCTTGTTAGTAGTTTGTTTTATCATGGGCATTATACTTGGTGCCGCATCTTGTGGGATCCATTTGAGGAAATTCAACACTCCCGTGTTGGCCTGCATCGATAGCTTCTTCGCATATGATGTTAGAGATGAGACTGATCCCTACCACGCTATATTCTAGCATTAGAATAAGATGGACGGTTTTTATTAGTTGCTTGTTTATTATACGTAATGGTTCCATTGTCAATAAATGTACAGAAGAAAATATGTTATTTCAAGTCTTCCGCGTATAATAGTTACAGTATTTTACAGTTATGCAATAGGGATGTGACACGTGTTACAAATTCACGTAACTTTATGTTTTAGGTAGATATTATAGACAGTATTTGAAAACCTAAAATAACATTTAAAATGTTATTTTAGGTTTTCAAATACTATCTACTTATTTATCTTAAACTTTAAACAAAATGTTTTAAATGCGTTATTTATAATTCATTATCACGTGACTGAAACGCCAATATAAGGCGATGACGTCACTGACCAACGAATTAAGTAAAAACTGTCATGACTCATAACATAGCGCGAGCTCTGCTTAGCGGTGTGTGACGTAATCACGGTTTATATAATAGTTTTTAATATTGCCGCTAAAACACTCCAAGCTGTCATGTGACAGCTTGGAGTGTTTTAGCGGCAATATTAAAAACTATTTTTCTTTACATATTTTTTAACAATAGACTTTTTTTCGTGTTGACCTATGGTATATTTATCAACTAGAATCAATAAAAAAAATTAGTCAACATAATACATAATGTGATCGCAATCAATATCGAGTTTTAGGTTGCCTTTTTCAACGAACAATCTCCAAACCCTACGATCGATATACATATTTCACGCTAACCGGTAAGAATTTTGTGGGGACAAAATAATATTATTTAGGAACTAATATAATTTATTTATAGTTTATTTTTACACGTATACGTTAATCAGTCCCCAAACGACTGATGCATCAACTTCTTGGAGTATTCATACACCACGAATAACGCTGCCGTCGCTGGTATTGTTCGTACTAGTGTTGGCTTTAGGCCATTGTAAAGCGCTAGCACACCTGAAAAATATGATTAAGTATAAGAGTTTTTAAATTTTTTAAAAGTTCATTGGATGAGACAAAATCGAGAAATGTCAGAACGTGCTGGTCGTCATATTTATATTATAAAATTCCCTTTAATGCTTTTATCTTCGGTAAGAATTCTCGTTATTATACTGAAGAGAGTACAATATGAAATAGGGATGTTGACACATGTTACAAATTCATGTAAAGTTATGTTTTACATATTAAATACACTATTTGAAAACCTAAAATAACATTTTAAAAGTCTACTTATTTGTCTTAAAATTTAGAAAATTAATTTAAAATGCGTTATTTATCATGCATTATCACGTGACTGCAAACGACAATGAGGCAATGACGTCACTGAACATTGAGTTAAGTACAAACTGTCATAACTCACCTAACATAGCGCGAACTCTGAATGCGGTGTGTGACGTAATGACGCTTGTAGCGTTTCAAGGGCAATTTTAAAAACTATATTTCTTTATTTAATTTTTTGTTAAAATTGGACATATTTCTTTACAAAAGGATTTTTTTCGTGTTTATCTATAGTATATCTATCAAATAAAATCAATTAAAAAAAATAGTCAACATCCCTATTGATTGTTTACGATAGTATAAGATTACCCATTTCAACTTGGAACGAAACGAAAAAAAAAGGTGAGGAAGGCAAACTTTCCCGTGACGATGCAGGATCTTGTTCTGTTGATCTTGATTAAGTATTAACCCGTTGATGGCCGACGTTGAACACTGACCGTCAGGTGCTACTTAACCTATCCCCCTATCTCTGTCGATAAAAAGAGGGTGATTACAAGTAAATAGTTAAACCGACCTTCTTTTTGTATTATCTCCATTCCAACAGTTAGGAACTTTTGACTCTTGTTTGATATTTGAACTCTGGACTTGATGACGTCCGACGGGAATATGACCGTCCACAGAACTAGGCCCCCTACGGCCCCAGCGACCATTGTCCTGAAGAAACCTATGTCATCCTTCGATTGGCCTGGTTTCGCTAGCAATTCTCTTGTACCTGAAATAATGAAATGTATCATATTAATTACTATGAAAAAAATAAACCACGAACGAATGATTTTATTTTTTTTAATAAAATAAAAACTATTAATAAGTCATTACGGTAAAACCACACTGTAATTAATTTTACGTCAACTTTTGGAGCGCGCCTTTGAACGACATAAACCATCTCCAATCCGCAATTAGTGTGAGTGCAGCATACTTATTGTGCTCAAACTGTTGAGGTGTGCGTGTGTTTTGGGCCCTTAGGGACACCTGCTTCAAATTTTAAACTGTTAATTTACCTTTCCTTTATTAAGGTGAAGGTGAAACAAAATAGGTTAAATAGAGTAGACGGTAGCGTGTGTTTTTAAGTTGCACATTCAATAATAGCTTGTACTTATCCACTGCATAAATTATTTGAATATAGTACGTAATAAAAGGAATAAAATAAGTCTATTTTGGTTGTACCTTCATATCCACCGAAAAAGAAGAAATACCCAGGCATCTCCCTCATGATAGTTGGCACTAGACCCCGGAATAGACCTTGTATACCATTCTGCTTAAATATCTGCTGTGTCAGCTGTAGCGGTGTGACTTTTACCTGAAATGTTATAAAATATAATCTATAGGTATAGGCACATAATGTATACTTTGGATGCTATAAATAATTATGAAAAATATAGCAATAACTTTCAAATAAATAAATACATTCATATAATTTTACTAAAATACGATACATATCGACATCAGTCTTTTGTCCGTCCATTGCTGAACATAGGCCTCCCTCAACGAGCGCAAAGACGATCGATTCTTAGCCACTTATATCCAACATGGACCGGCTACTACACGGATATCGTCTTCCCACCTAGTATATGACCGACAAACACTTCGTCTACCTAATCGCGGCTACCACTCTTGAACCTAAATGGCCCATCGACGATACAAATGGACATGTGGGAATATGGTGGAAAGCCCCAAAGGGAGATCTCCGACCGGGCGAGGTGCAATGCTTGGCCAGGCCGAGGCCCCTAGGTATCGTGTTAGATGTTGTATATATAGGGATCGGACTGTAGAATTCCGATAGCGCGATTCAGGATTGTGGCGCTGTGATTGGTCCGCCACAGACATTTTTAATTTAGACTCAGACGATACAAATGGACATTTCAAATAATTACTATAGCAAGCGTACCATTTGCTTGAAATTTAACTTTAAAAAAAGTTGTTGTTGCTATACCTAAATATAAATCCTATATGCATCCGGGTCACTTGTATATTAAGGGTTACAAGTACATGAATCTGTTAAAAAATTATGCATAAAATCTGGTATTTGGCCTAGATTTTCAACGTCTGTTCATATCTCAAATTACATTGGTTTATATGCTCCAGTATATAATATACTAGCTGTTACCCGCAGCTTCGCCCGCGTGAATTTTGGTTTACGGATTTATCATGTTTGATGACGATCATTTTCCATTTCAATAATGACTAAGTTTTTGTATTAAAATGGATATAATATGGTATCTTGAATATAAAGACATATTATATTCCTTCGCAGACTTTCTGCATTCATATTTACTATTTATAATTTAGGATACTATTACATATTAATTACACTGCCCTCTCAAATCACGGCAACACGATTTATTTTCTTCTGCATTATTTTGATTTTGCCATATCTCCTAAAGTATTCATTTAATTTGCATGATGTAAAGGGCAAAAATAATCTTCATAAAATGCACATGCTAATTAACTGATTTAAAATGATAAGGATTCATACCGTATTTGTGTAAATATCTTTCAAATTATCACGTTATAATTGCCCATTTTTTTAAGTATTAAATGGATATAGTATGATATCCCTAAGAGATAGACATATGCCATCGCGGACTTTTTTGTAGACCTATTTAAGATACACAATTCCACCATACATTATTTTGTTATATCTCAAAGGGTTTAGGCAGCGTTTTCATTGAAAACTCCCAAGCGGCCTATTTTTTCCCGACACCTTTAACAATTATTGTTATATCTTAGCCAATGTATATAGAAACTTAATAAATTATATACATAAACCTTCCTCTTGAATTGTCCTATCTATTAAAAAAAACCGCATCAAAATCCGTTGCATAGTTTTAAAGATTTAAGCGTACAAAGGGATATAGGGACAGAAAAAGCGACTTTGTTTTATAATATGTAGTGAAGAGTCGGAAAAATTAAAGTCACTTGGGAACTCATATTGAAAACTCTGTCTTACCTCATTTAAAGATATATTTTAACAGAAAAGACTACAAAAAATGATCATCATCAGTACAGGGTATGTTCGCAAATATAAGATAAGGCGGGCAAATCCTCGGGTAATAGCTAGTATAGTATATTATCTACTATATGAATTGAAATATAGTAGATAATATACTATACTTAATACTATTACTAATACTACATATTAAAGGCCTTGAAAAGCGTTTGATTGAGACAAATAGATACCCATGTAACTGTTTACACAAGAGCGTTTTTAAAGCGCAACGCTTTTTTATCGAGCACTTTTGGATATTAGACGTTAAGTGTTTGACGTTGAATCGAATTTAGGATACAGAAGGTCACAGCTCGAGCCAACGTCTGATTTTAACGCGACGCTTTTGACGCCGACGTACAGAGCCTTATTCTTAGATTAATTGATCGCATCTATTAAATTCTTCAACTTTGCCTCTCCTATATTTTAAATGCGATTATAGATTGTAAGGTGTAGGTGTAACTTGTAAGATACAAAGATTCCGACTTCCATCTAGTCGATAGGCGATGCGAAATGTATATAGGGCGATAGGAATATTATAAATAATGATACAAAAATGAACAATAAAAAGCTATGAAAAATCATGGAGGTATGTAGGTACTAATATCACAAACGATAAATGTTTGAAAAATACCCAAATCAAATCATACAGCTGTTTGTGAGCCTTGCACGTTGACTTCTCTCATCGCCTGCAGCTGGCATTTGATAAGTTCCGTCGGGCAGAGCGTAAACGATGAAAAAAATGACGCCAGGAACCCGGCGGACGCGTTGCCCAGCGCCGATAGCTTATCGACGCTCTGAAAAGATAACATTCAATTATGACCCAATATATTTGTGACGAAGTACAAATCTGTTCGAAGCTCAATTTTGTAAAACGATACTGATTATATACGTAGTTGACATTAATCTCTATTTGTACCAATTTTATCAATAATAGTTTAGTTTTAAATCGATACCTTCGTTTGTCACAACGTAACTACGTAACGTAACGTAAAAGTAATTTTTAGCTAATAGATGTATAACAACGTCTTGAAAAAATATATAATTTACCTTGTTGGGTAAGAGACACAATTAAGGCCTCGTGCACACAAGCGCTTTTTTCGTTTAAAAGCCTTTGAATAAGGCAAATGGATGCCTATGTACCTATATTTTGTTCGGCACTTTTTGTCGAGTACTGTTGGATTTTCGACGTTGAGCGTTGGACGTTAAATCGAATTTAGCATGCGGAGCTCGCAGCTCGCGTCAATCTCGCCGCTTATTAAGCGCTTGTGCGAACTAAATCTACAATACTAAATTTTACGACACTGAGATTTCACATCTATTTCCCAGTAACCATTATTCCAAAAAATGTGAAACTGTTTTGAATTCCTTTATACCATCAGTTGACGACTATTAAGATTTAGACTGTATTAAATACAACGCTGTCATAAATCAGCCGTAAATATGCATACCTCAGTACCGGTCATGTGACAGACTAATTTTTGACAATATCCATATGCAGCGAAGAGAACAGAATTCTCTGCAACATTCGCCATGATGGCTGGCGTGGTACCAGCGTACAGTCCCCGAATAACACCGTCGTTCTTTAAAGTCACTTTCAAGCAGTCATACATGCCTTTGTATAGGTGTGGAAAAGTCTGCATTTTCACTTTCACAGTATCTAGTGGTTGTCCCACGTACACAACAGCGACACCACCTACAAACAAAATATTATTATATTATACTGGAGCTAAGGTCAGGGGTAGGGCTGCCAGGTCGTCAAACCAAATAGCCGGACAGATCAACCAGCTTGGCCAGACATTCGGGTAGAAAAAACCGAACACCTAAAATTATTGAGGATTTTGTCTCAGTATTTATAGGTACGACAAAGAAATTGTATGTAAAGTCAAGCTTTTTTTTTGAGCATCATACATTTTATTAAATTCTGGTGAACTAATAGATAAAATCGAATACCAAGACAGTCTTAGCCTAAGACGATTTTAGTATCACACGTTTGCAAAATGTAAAAAGTCTAACAAAACCGGACACCGTTTACTTTTGGCCGGACACGCAATCACATGTATGTCTATGTCCTACCTATGTCCGGCTTTATCCGGACGCCTGGCAACCCTAGTCAGGGCTAAGACTCATTTATCCATAGGGTAGGTACTGGGCGAATGTCTAGGATTCCGCGATCGATGTACCCTCAAATTCCTATTAAATCGTATATGTGTATAAAAAATGTGAGTACCCTTAACCTAGAGGCCAAGTCGTCATTGGTTTATAGTCGGCATTGAATAAGGCATGTGTCATTTAATCTATATCTTTTAATATTTGCTTTGATATCGAAACCTAAGTTAATATTCCATACAAACAATAAAGCGTTTTATCAGTGCCACTTCGCCTAGTTTTCGCACTACATATCTTCATGCATTCCATTTGTTTGTTTTATTCTATTTAGTTTAAAAAAAATATAGACCCTAATTTATTTTATTTGGGTAATTCATTGCGAGCGTATATTGCATGGTTTGTGTAACTCTAGTCCGTTTTGTCCACACTTCATTAGATTCAGACGACTTTGTGCAAGACCTGCGCTTAGATAAGAAGGGCGTAGTTACACTTGTGTCAACCGCAACAATAATACGGCCCCGGGGCCCCAAATTGAGTAAAAAAAGTCTTAAAACCATCTAAAATCCCATTAAAAATTATACCCGACATATTGAGACGAGGTCCCGCTAGAATAAACTTCGCCTTTGCTGTTTTTTTTAGGTTGGTGCTATGCTAATGGCCCTAGTGGCCTTAATACTTCATCAGACGTGAGGCGAGCCCGTTGGCTTCACCATTGGATGAATATGGATGGGGGTTGCCACCCGCCAGCCGTGGAGTGTGACTTCCACGGCTTCATGCCGTCGGTTTTTGATGTGCTTACTCTTAAGTCATATTATATAGACCTCACCTCACTAAAAGTATATTACATACGAATTTCTCCGACAGATGTCTTGTCATAGGTAACATATAACCAATCATATTATTTGAATTGGCCACTGCACGGCAACATTTTTATTAAAATCATTAAAAAAAGTATAGTAAGTAAATACCAATCGCTTGACTTTTACAACTTTTTCAACATTCATCGGCTCACTGCTCTGTCGATTTACACAGTCCTTAAATATCTCTCTCATCTCATAAAACGAAAAAAAATCTCTCCGAAAACGTTCAAACGTATCGCCGATAGTCAGACAGGCGCTGATTTTTATTTGATTTAGGCCTAGGATTATGTGAAACAGGCCCTTACTTATATATAATATTTTGTAGTGATTATTATTGTTCCAATGTTCGTATTACTTATCTAGTGACCTCAGAGTCGCGAAGATATCGTTATTGATACTTAAACAGAGGAAGCAGATTGCATTGCGTCAAAAACACACTCCACTACATTGACACTAACATGTATACAACACAGTACATGACTAGCCAAGCGCATATCGGAACGACGTTGAGCTCTGAAATATGTTTGTTACCTTCTTTACTATTTCCTAAGTTAAAGAACGATATATATTTAAACAAGTTGTCTTTAGAGTAATGTAAGTTTGTATAAGAACTACAGTATTATACTGCTTTGCCAAGCCAAATCGGGTCGGCACGATCGGGGTGGTACCTTTTTTTTTCTTTAATCCCTGGAAAGGCACTGAGGCATCCCGCTGGGGAGTGGAGCGAGTCCCACATACCCGTCTGGGGAGACCCCAGACGGGTATGTGGGACTCGCTGCGCCCGAAATCTGGTAAGTGGACGCAGCTCGACCCACTATAACCCGGCGAGTGCCACCAATGCCGCATTTGTTAAGGTGCCACGGATCTGTCAGCAACAGGGCACCTCGACGGCTAGTCGGTTTCCTGATGACGTCACCTTCACAAAGGGGCTGTCCCGTACCACAAAACAACCCATCCCAACGTCGGGACAGTACAATGAGGTGAGGTACCCGTCCTCACCCCTTTCCCCCTGCTCTTTTGCCCCTTCTTCTAATAAGAAGGGTACAAAGAACATCGGGGTGGTACCTCTCGCTTGCACAATGCCGGCGTAAAGTAACAGCTATGCTGTTGCGTTGTACGGTGAGTTTCCGATGGCTCATTGGGAAGATAGGGTAAAGGAGGGCAAGGCATCCGCATAATCTCTGTTTGTATGGAATAATTAAATATAAATTAATGAAGCAAAGCGTTAAACTATAGCAAGACAGCGGATATAACATACTCTATTCTGTGCTAAGTCATTCAGTGTAGAATCATAAAAATTACTGTCCGCAGTCCGGCAATCGGACTCCCGTGTACCCGTAACATAAATATACTTGCGTTGTTGACTGTTGTTATCTCATATCAATGGTGTTTTAGGCACGTCTAACACGCAGAGGCGATTTGAGCTCTTCATGTCGCATTAGTAAAGGGTCTAGGTCATAGTGTCAATAGAACTCGAGATCAATAAAAAAGGCATGTATACGGTCGAATTGAATCAAATAATATTTATTTCGTAGGCAAATTACATAGCACTTGAAACATGTCAATATTTTTTTATAAGCTAATGCTAGTGCATATTTAAAAGCTAAATTGAGAAACGCCTCCTTCCTTGAAGTCGATTAAAAAGAGCGGAATTTAAATGAAGGATTATATATACCTACTTAGGTATATATAATCCTTCCTTTATTTAAATTTCCTTAGGTTTATTCGGGTCTGAGGAGAGATAATATGTAGGTATTTTATAAACGAGATTATAAAATCTATGAGATGTTCTAAACATAAGTAAATCTAGATGAGCCTAATCTCATGCGTCCTTGGCATATGCTAAATATCAGTCTATTTTTTGGTAGGTAGTAACTAGTACAGTAGAATTCACGTAGAGGCCTTGAATCCCTTCAAAGGAAGATAATATGTACGATATGCAGACTATTACTAATACTAAAATATATAGTAGTGTAGCAGAAATTTCTGTACTGGGATTAAGTATGGACGTATTTGGCATCGAGATAAATATATTTACAGTCTTCCTAACACAAGTCCCTTATCCTCACTATGTTACTTAATAGAAAGAATATTATGAAAACAACACTATTAAGGAAGTAAAAAATTGAAAATCGTTAATCGTTATCTATTAGATAAACTACATACTTATTTAATTTAAAGATAACCCTAAATACGTAAAACATCGGATCACGCATCAGGTACGAATTTGAACGATGCAATTGTCCGAGAGAGAAGTACAAATACGATCAAATATTTTTTTCGAGTGAAACTTCGTAATATGGACTAGGGATTTAAAGTATGAATACTTGTGACCGTCTGGTGCGACTGCGTCGGTGGGGCGGGCAGTGACAGCCTCCAACACCACCAAATGAGAATGGATATTACTAGGCCGCGTTTATATAGACAATGTGTTGGTCAGCCATCATTACTAGGTGAGAAGACAATCACCGACAAAAAAAATATTTTTTCAACAATTTTCTCTCAACTTGAAATTTACCTGGTGTTATGAAAATTAATATCAGTTTGGCACTATGTATATCTCAGAGTAAAGTTTCTCAACAGGATCTATCACCTACCTGTTTTGATTATTTAATAATAAATGTGAAATTATCAAGCACTATGCTTCACTTGAGCATTTCAATAACAAATATAAAATTTAATAATAAAAGAAATTAATATAATTAATGAATTATTTACTGTAGCACAATTTTTTGATGAATTAACTTTAATTTTATTTTATTTAACATTTTTGTAGGTTATATTTGTAAGTATTTATATGTTGCCAAGCAAAGACAGAATGTTTGATGAGTTTTATTGTTGAATTAGAATACAAAGAGCATAACCTGTATATCATTATAAATAAAAGCTAAGATACTGGCAATATAAAATAAAATGGGCTATTCAAATAATAGAGGAATGTGTGCTTGTGAGAATATATTGTATACCTACACTAAAAATCATATCAAATAAGTAATTCAGTCTAGGTTAATGTCAACTCATAGAATTAATTGTCTTATGATAATGTGGATCAACTCACCCCATAAGATTTATTTATTTAAGCCTTAGAAACACAAAATAATACATTATGACATAGAAATTTAATGTCAAAACATTTATATGTAATAATGTAATTACATGTTAAAATACTTGCAAAAACTAAGCCAATAAAAAAATAAAAATTACCTAATGAGCCGGCAATAAAATCAATAACACCACTTTTCAAATTTCCCGTATTTTCTGAAGAATGTGTCATTTTGAATGATGAAGAACTAAAAGAAAAATTGTAAATATTTTAAAATATTCGTAAACTACTCAGATTTTTCATTAGCATTACATAAAAAGATTATAAATAATCAGATTTTATTAGATAGCATTAATGATAATGAATTATTATCAATCAACTTACACAAATATTATTCTAAAGTGATTAAAAATAAAAGTTTTTAAACTTTTTTCTTGTATACTACAATAATTATCAATTACCAGTTATAAAATAAAAAAAAACACAAATTAAATTACTTTGTTTTTTACAAAGTGTTATCTTTTCTTAGATTTCTCTGAGAAGTCTGAATCTGAATTTTAATCCTCTGGCTCTCTAAAGTGCAAAATACAAATCACATACAAATTGCAAATTGCAATCCACATTGCAATCTGACAAGTGACAAGTGACAACTGTATTCTTTTGACAGAACTTTACAGACAGTTGAGTGTTTTTTTTTTTTTTTTTTTTTTTCATGGACTGCACTTAGTGCATTGCCAATAACGAGTAGGAAAAATGTATGAGGATCAATATAAACGAACAAGAGGAATTTATGACAGGATTCAGAACAGGATATAAAGGAACAAAAAATATATGATATAAGGATAAAGAAAAGAAAAACATATATATGCGAGCTATATTATAACAAAGAAAAATACTACGTTGTAAATATTAACACCAGCTAAAAAGGCTGAGGTAAACAAAAGTTTTACTAATTAAATCTCTATATTATTAAGATAAATATGTTCTATTACAATTTTATATATGTCATATTTTCTATTGTACAATAAACAAGTTATAGATGTGGGAAATGGAATTTTATATTCAATTAATGACTCCAGGAAACGGGTGCGGTTGTAAAGAGGACAGGAGAATATAAGATGATTGATATCACCCATTTCATCACCACAAGCACAAGCGGGACTCGAAATAATATTAAATCTAGCCAGGTGGTGTGGAGAACAAGTGTGGCCAAGCCTTAGTCTTGATATAATGCTACAAGCTTTTCTATTAAAATGCATTTTAAAAAACCACGGTTTTACCAAAATTTCAGGTTGTAGGCTATAATAATATGTTCCCTTTTGCCTACTACTATGATTATAGGACAATTGCCAAGATGTATCTATGAAAATTTTAGGTAAAGTTAGCAAGTCTGGGTAGTTAATTCTATATGGAAAAAGATCACCACTTATTATAGCTTCATTAGCTAGAGTATCTGCTTTTATATTTCCATCTATACCACAATGGCTAGGAATCCAAGCAAACGATATTAAGAGACCCTTCTCAGTGCACTCAGTTAGTAGTTGTCTAATACCAAATATATTAGGATGCTGTTGTTTAATTTTAAAAGGACTCTTGCTAAGCGCTTGAATTGAACTTAATGAATCAGTGAAAACGATTGATTTTTTAAGTTTAGCTAACCTTATGTATTCTACAGCTTTAAAAATACCTAAACATTCCCCAGAGAATACTGTACATTCAGAAGGGAGTTTGATTTTTTGAACAATATTATATTGTTGGTGAAAAATTCCTACTCCAACGTTACCATTAGCCAAATTTTTTGACGCATCTGTGTAAATATAATGATAATCGCCAAATCTTTTTTGAACTATTGTTTTAAATTTTTCATCAGCCCTAAAAGAATTTGTTTTTTCTATGTCGAGGCTTACGACATTAGGAGTGGATGTAAGAGCATTGTAGGTACAAGAAAAAATTGGTAAATTACTAGAGTTTTGAATTGGAGCGGAAAGAGATTTAAATTTAAAATAACTTGTTACTAAACACGGATTTGATTTATTTGACCAATATGAACTATTGGAAACGAAGTAAGCGAGTTGTTGAAGTTTTGCAATAATTGGATGATCGCTGAGTTGAAGACAACGACAGAGGTATTTGTCTGACAAATATTGACGTCGTAAATGCAAAGGCGGGTCACAGCATTCCACCTGTAAAGCATTAATTGGGCTAGATTTCATGGCCCCACAGATAATTCTCAGACATTTATTTTGTGTTTTGTCTAGAGCTTTAAATCCCGACATTAGCCCAGGTTCTAGCATAAAGGTACCATATTCTAATATGCTACGGATTAATGCATTATATATCAGTTTGAGGTAATAAGGATGAGCACCCCACCATACACCTGCAAGACATCTTATAATGTTTACATTTTTTTCACATCTATTTATAATAAAATCACAATGAGGAATTCCTGAGAGTTTCTCATCTAAAATAATACCTAAAAACTTATGTTGATTTTTTTGTGGTATAATACTACTGTTATAGGTCACATGAACTAATGGGGCTCTACGCATTCGATGAAAAAGGACGACGGAGCTTTTTGAGGGCGATAAATCAAGCCCATGATTATCTAACCATTGCTTAAGATAATATAGGGATTCTGTTAGTTTTGCAGATGCAACATCAATATTATTTCCTTTTATGTACAAAAGTAAGTCATCCGCATATTGCAAAACATCAACATTCTCGTCAATTGCTAAGTCTAAATCGTAGGTATACAAATTGTACAACAAGGGGCTCAAAACTGACCCTTGTGGTAAGCCTTTGGTAAGGATTCTTGAATATTGTTGATTATTATTATAAAAAATAATTGACCTATCAGTAAGCATATTTATTATAAATAAAATAATATTTTTGGGAATTTTTAGACTCAATAATTTTTGTCTTAGTATTGATACAATGACATTATCATATGCATTCGACAAATCTAGGAAGGCTGAAAGCACGAATTTATTTACAGAGAAAGCTAATCTTATGTCCGAAGTTATAAGAGCTAAATTGTCATATGTGCTTTTATTTCGCCGAAAACCAAATTGTGACGAAGAAAGAAGAGAATTATTTTCTACGAACCACTCAAGGCGATTTTTAACTAGGTGTTCAATTATTTTTAATAGAACTGATGAAAGAGCTATAGGGCGATACGATGATGGGAGTAGAGGATCCTTGTTTGGTTTTATTATAGGGATAATAAGTTGACATTTCCAATTTAAAGGAATATTGCCAGACTGAAAAATAAAGTTTATTATTTTTAGGTATATTGTTAAACTATTGTCATTAAGATGAGAAATAAATGAGTAATAAATACCATCAGGTCCAGGTGCAGAGTCTGAGACATATGATAATACATTTTTCAATTCTGTATGGCTAAAGGGAGAATTTAGTTCTGACTCTTCATCATATTCGTCTGTGAAGTCAATGTTGTTTAAAAAATTAGTATTAATATTGACTGTTGGAGGAGCAAGTTTGTCTAGAAAATCATTTGTTAAACTAATAGGAAGAGAAACAGAATCGGAAGTATTATATGCTGATTTGAACCTCCTTATCCTTTTCCATACATCTGATGGAGGGGTATTAGGGGATAACGATGAGCAAAAATTGCGCCAACTATCACATTTTTTTCTTTTGAAAAGTAATTTAGTGCTGTTCATGATATTTTTTAAAGACAAATAGTTTTCTAAACACATATTGTTATTATATTTTATTTCAGCCTTTTTTCTCTTTTTTATAGCTTCAGTGCATTCTTTATCCCACCAAGGTGGGCTAGGAATATGAGAAGTTTCATCTTTCACCGGGAAGACTTCATTAGCACTCTCAATCAAGACATCAGTGAAAACAAGAGGCTCAATAAATTCATTTTTATTAGACAACAATTGCAACAGTTTTGCATCTACTTTATTGCTGTACTGCTCCCATATATTTGGTGTAACATTATTGAGATTATATCTAGGAAATAATCTTATGTTTTGTTTTGGTACATTTACATTTTTAAAAGAACAAAAAGTTATTACCGGAAAATGATCACTTCCATAAGTTGAAGTTGATACAGAGCATGTTAATTGTGACACAAACTGTGGTGAGCAAATTGTTAGGTCAACAACACTTTTACCTTCCGTAGGATGAGTGCGCCTAGTTGGCTCTCCAGAATTAATAATACACAAATTATTTACATCAATAATATCTAAAAGCTTATTACCATAACTGTTACTAACTGAGCTACCCCAAGATTTATGCTGGCAATTAAAATCCCCTGTGATTATTAATGGCTTTGGAAGTAATGCAAAAATATTACTTATTTCATTTAAGATATTAACTGAAATATGAGAAATATATACAGACACATAACATACGTTATGTACACTTATAGCTAAAATAGAAAGTTCAGAACTATGTACAGGAATATTTATTAAATTGAAAGGAAAATTTTTCTCAATGAGAAAGGCTACTCCGCCAAAACCATCTAACCTATCTTCTCTGATGGTATTATAATTTCTAAATCTAAAAGTATTACTTGGCCTAAGCCAAGTTTCCGAAAAAGAAAATAAAAAAGGTTTATAATTATTTAACAAATAGGTTATATCACTTTTTTTATTAATAACGCTTCTAGCGTTCCACTGTATTATTAACTGGGAACTGTCCATTTTGGATTATATTTGTGATAAACTGTATTAACGGGGCAACGATGGGCGGTAAGCTTTTGTTGTTTTGTAAACAACTTTGTAATAATGAAAGAACATCTGAAATTTTGGTAAAATCATTTTTAGAGTTACTATCAAATACAGGAGTTGAATTTTTTTCAAATTCATCAAATGAAAATTGTTTTACTATATTTTTATGAGCAATTTTGTCATATCCTATATTAGGCATACTAGGACCCCGGGGTCTAGATATAAAAGTTTTTTTGTATGATTTAGAAGGGCTAACATTTATTTTTTTACTGACTTCTGAATATGATTTATATGCTGTTGGTATCTCTTTATTGGCCTCTGCATATGATACACACTGTTCAGCCATATGTAATTTAATTGACTTTTGCCTATTCAATTCAGGGCAAGCTTTGCTATTTGCCATGTGATGGCCAGAACATATACAGCAAAAATAATCATCTTCATTCATGTCACATGATTCCATTGTGTGCTCCTGACCACACTTTAAACACCTTGGCTTAGATCTACACTGAATTTTTGTGTGCCCATAACGGCAACAATTATAGCATTGAATTGTAGGAAAGATGTAAAGCTCAACTGGAAGAGAATTATAACACATGAAAATTCTTTTAGGTAGGACCCTGCCATCAAAATATATTACAACTGATTGTGTGGGCTTCCACACAGTAGAGCCTTCCACAACAGTTTTATAATTTAAACGTCTGGCCTTAACAACTTTCCCACAACCAATGGGTGTAGAAATATTTTTTATGATTTCTTCTGGGGACCATTCTATTGGCACACCCCTGACAATACCTATTCTGGTTATATTAAAAGACGGAATAAAGGCATGGTAACTGTTTTCAAGAAGTAGGTTATTGGTTAAAAATGAATTTGCATCTTTAAAATTGTTGAATGCTACAGAAATTCTGTTTCGACCTATTTTTTTTAAGCTGCCGTTAATAATGTTATATATTTTATTTTTCATAAGGAAATCTCCGAATGTGATTGGGTGTAATATCGTTCCATCGTTATCACTTTTTGTAATTTTTTGGATATGGACTACATATGGGGACACGTCATTTTCATTATAAATATTCCTACCTATGGGACTTTTTGAAATAATGTTATCAGGTTGGTGGTGTGATTGTGGAATTGAAGTGGGTGCATCTTTACTAATATCATCTTTATTATTTTCATCAGATTTTTCGGACTCGGAACAATGGCAACCAATTTTTTGATTTCCCGCGTTTTTCCGAACTTTTTTGTTACATTGTTTGCAGATTTTGTGGAGGCGAGATCTCTTAAGTGGTTTTTTACTCATAGAATGGTCAGTATCCATACTCGACTCATCGTTTTCTATCGTTATAAAATTGCTAGGCTGCGGAATAGAATTTAGTAAAATATAATCATTCCCGCCCCCCGGGTCCGGAGGTTCGTTCATTTTAAAATCTTAATATAAGTACTAAAACTTACCGGAAATAAAAAGAAAAACAAACTACATATAAAATTAAAACTAAATAACTAAATATATACACTTAACACCTGTTCTGAACTATAATAAAGTAATTTTATTGAGAGCAAGAAAAAACACAACCGCGCGCGTTCAAGTTTCCCGCTCGTTCCCAGTTGAGTGTTGACCATGGATGTAGTGGGTGTGTTCCGTTTTATACTGCGAGCACTGCCCAGTGCTCAGTACTGGAAGAAATTCGTTCCGTTTTATACTGACAGTATACTGTCACAGTGCTAGTGACGTCATGACTAGGGTGCCATTTTTCTACTGCAAGCACTGTCACCAATCACAACGAGAGAATTGTTCGGTAATGGCCGACAGTATTCAGTCGCAATATGACGTCACAATTTATGACGTCATAAAATCGACGCCATTTTTGTACTGTGAGCACTGTTTTTTCGAGGTAAGGTGCTCCAGTACTTTGTCTATGGAAGCACTTGCTTGCTTCAAGTACGACTTGTGAGGTCTGATAATGAAAGAATGCGTACGAATGTTGAATGTTGTTTTTCCGATTTTATTTGTTATGTTGAGTTCGTTTTAAACATAAATGTGAATGGTATAATTGCTAAATACAAGGTTCAACAATATTAATATTACAATGAAACAACTTTTAGGGATTTTATCGCGGTTTAATATTAACATTTTGTTAACATCTTTGATTAGTTTGTATGTAGTTTCGATTATCGAAAAAATGCGTATTTTTTTTAGTAATAATTTGTTTGTGTATTTGGCGCGTATCGTATGTATGGTCAGTGAGTTTTGGAAAGTTAAAGTAGTTTATAGTAAAAGTTTATTAATAAGTATTCGATATTCAATATTATTCGATATTCATATTTCATGTTTACTTATTGTTGTTATTTAAATGGATATCAGTGAGTGAACTCAGTACCTATCTACCAGTAGAGGGGCTCGTTATATCATTCATTTCAATGTTTTAAATTTTAGAACATCAGCTCACCTTACCGTATAATATAAGAGCGACCCGCGACTTTGTTTGGGCAGTATTTGGACAATTTACACAATATCTTTATAAATTATGTGAATGGTATACTTAATTGCTAAATACAAGGTTCAACAATATTAATATTTTGTTAACATCTTTGATTTGTTTGTATGTAGTGTCGAATATCGAAAAAAATGCGTATTTTTTTTAGTAATAATCTGTTTGTGTATTTGGCGCGTATCGTATGTATGGTCAGTGAGTTTTGGAACGTTATATAGTAGTTTATAGTAAAAGTTTAATAATAAGTATTCGATATTCAATATTATTCGATATTCATATTTCATATGTTTACTTATTGTTGTTATTTAAATGGATATCAGTGAGTGAACTCAGTACCTATCTACCAGTAGAGGGGCTCGTTATATCATTCATTTCAATGTTTTAAATTTTAGAACATCAGCTCACCTTACCGTATAATATAAGAGCGACCCGCGACTTTGGGCAGTATTTGGACAATTCACACAATATCTTTATAAATTATAATTTACTCTGCCTATTTATTATAAGGTGTTATTAAAATATACTATTAATATATAAGATATCGTAATGAAAAATTTCATTTACCAAATAACTTAATCTAATCAAAGTAGTTTTGTGTGAAAGAGTTACAGATTCCATACTTACGATCTTTCGCATGTTTATTAACGTTAGTAGGATTAAGGATATCTTCCATCTCATATCTCAGGTCATATTAGAAAATAGCATAGCAATAGCTAAGGCTTATGAATTCGCATACTAGTGAAATGAATGCGAAATAGCATTAATTCCCATTGTTACTACGAATAAACCCACTTCATAGATTTTTTTCTAGTTTGTTTGTTGGTCGATGATTGATGAAAGAAAAATATTGCTAGTTAACTATCAACATTTATTTTCATTTTTTTTGTCTGAAGATTTTACTGAAACATGGCTCTAGTGGCACAATGGGGATTTCATTACATTGATATGTACATAAATTTTGAAAGCGTAACGAAACATTCTAAATCAATGCTGCAATGTATTGCTTTCGTGTCTACAATTTTTAACTTGTTGGATATTAATGTAAATGTAAAAGTTAAAGATGGTTGAATTCTTGAGGGACAAATCCTACGGTTTTCCGGCATTTTTCAAAATTAACTAAATATTGCTTAATTGGTAGCATGGTCTCTGGTCTTAGCCTGTTCCAATAGGAACGAAATTAAAAAGAGACGTCAGATGGCAGCTGTCACTCGTGCGTGTAGGATTCATCATCATCAGCCTTTATCAGTCCACTGTTGAACTTAGGCAAACCTCAATGAACACCAAGACGACCAATCCCTTGCTACCGCATCCAACGCGGACCAGTGGTGGTATGACTCGGCCTCTTATGTTAGAGGTTCCGGGTTCGATCCGGACCTTCTTGTATCCTAAATACCCTAAACACAAGACTATCGCTCGCTCGATCGAAGGTATGAAAAGTTCACCATTGGGCCAGTGCATCAGTGAACTATCAATGGCCCATTATCCTCCTCGCCTGATTTCGAAGATACCCGTGCCCAGTAGTGGGACTTGTAAGGGTTGATACTATACTTTTTTCACATATATCTTTATCACATAAGTACATAGAAATTACTGAAAATGTTGATGAGTTATATTTAAGAGTATTTTAGTCTAATTAATTATTTATTACATATTTTTCTATAAATCATTTTTAAAACACTTTTGTTATTTCTTTCTTTATTTAATACTCATTTCTAATATTGTCTTAAAAGTTAGGTGCAAAACAGGCAGTAAAAATTATTAAGGATATGTTGTTGTATTTTCTTTAAATAAAGTTTAATGTTTCTAGTATTTTATTATGTACGCCTTTTAAAATTATAGTATTCAAAAACAAATCAAGGGTTTTTTATATACTCATTTCTAGTCTTATAAGCTAGGTATAAGCAATTACTGGCTGTACTTAGTGCAAATATTAGAGATTACACATTAATAGGTACTCAGTACCTGAACCTGATTACATACTGAAAATGTTTATTATTAACATTTAAGTTTTGTGCGAGGTCAGGGCTATATGGTAGATGATCCAGTAATTCCATGCCTAACACCAGCAAAAAGTTGATTTATTGTTAGCTTGGCGATGATGTCGTGGTCAAGGGGGACACAATTGGAACATTGTTTCTTCTGATCTTTTTTAAGACAAGTAGCAAATAATTACATATTAGTGTACCACCCTGCAGTAACTGCCTTTAAATCATCTGAAATATTTTTTCCATAATGCAATGTCCTTCTGAATAAAGAAGCCACCATCTTTTTTTCCCGTGCTTCGACCTGTCTTCTCTTTTGTTGGCAATTTCTCACACAGCAGGAAGGAAACAGCCACTCAGGAGACTTAGTAACCTTCATTAAATCTTTATACTACTTCACGGCGCCAATAGACAGAAAGATGAAGTTTTTGGGCCTCTGCCAAATTATGAGGTATCCACCACAAAGCTTCCTCACCACTAAATGTTGATGGAGGGTTTTTTGCAATTACTCAAACCTATGCCTATGTTTGTCAGAATCATGTAATAGGATACCCTTCTGTTAGTCTCTGTCATACACTCCATAACACTGATGTCATCTTCAGTCGTCGCTGTAGACGTTGTGCGTCACACAGATCATCAGTGAGATTTGTGCTTTTCTTGTTGACTTAAATGACATAGAAAACTATGTCAATCATTGCGCAAACTTTTTCTGGAGTTAAATACATGCTGATGCATGACACTTTATTTTAATTTGCCATCACACCTAAAAAAAGAAATGACAAATGAATGAAATTTGATTTAAAATTCCTTTATAGTTGTGCCGGTCAAGTGATATAACACTTTTTTATCATAATGTTTACAAGTGGCCAGTCCTGAGAACTTTTAATGTCATCCTCTTATATTCCTATAAAATCTACAGTGAATTTTTATATAATCAAATTGTATGGTTCATCATCAGCCCTTATCCATTCACTGCTGAACATATAATATAGGTATAACTATTCAAGTTGCTCACTTTAATTAAGAGTTGTCGATTAAGTTATGCATCATCATCCATCCACTGCTGAACATAGGCCTCCATAACATAAATGTAATAATATAGACCTCCATAGCATAAATATGCATAATTTGGATTGACTAATGCTTTGAATTTGTCTTCAAACTTGTAAATTGTTAACATTTTTTAAAATATCCTCTTTTTTCCATCCCCACAAATTTCATGGCATTATTTCCATCAATGTTCACATCAAGTGCAAGAACATTATGATTCACGAGAATGGGGACTTCAATCATATCACTTCTGAAAATACAAATATTGTGCAAAATGCGACAGGCTAAAACATTTTATGGAATTAAGTCAGTGCTTTTGAATGGTAGTTTGTCCAATAAACTACAAAATCTACCTTTTAAAGAAGCATTAGCTTATTCTATAATTATATGCAAACTTGAATGTGCAATAATGTATTGTAAGCAATCTTGCCCCAAATTACCATTATTTTGGTAAGGTGTCATTCAATAAGGCTAGACACTGTAAGCTTTGTATTCTAATAAATGAGTGTAATCATGCATGAATAATTTTCAATTTGTGGCCACATACTAGAAATTACAATTTTTTTTGTGTAAATTTAAAATTTATATTGTTATGCATGTAAGTAGTCTAACTATACATTTTTTTAATACCTGAGTTTGAATGGAATGAAATCCATTACTATTATATAGCTGACATAGTGTTCTTTGAGTTGACTTAGTCTAATATGTTTTCCATCAACTGCTTCTAGAATACTTGGAAACAGTGGCGGCTGGTGGGTTATCGAACTGGTAGTGCACTTTACTTGCTCACTGAGTATTAAGATTAAAAATAACAACAAAACAACAATTTACCTAAAATATGTTAATTTTTTATTATTTTTTGTACAATAAATCAATAAGAAATTTTTGTGAAGCGAAATGTTCGCTCGCTCACCTCCACACAACCATTTCTTTCTATTAAACAACTTTTAAAATCTTTGTTTAAAATCATTTTCACTGACACCAAACACTGTACACAGTACGAAAATACGAATATTACGAATTTACTATTAATAATTTACACAGAATATTATGAAAAGAAAAATAGTAATTGTTTTTACAATAACTAAAACAAACAATAATTAACGCAGAAACTCAACTTGCAAACATCATGTCCGCCGTCGTAGTCGTGCGCCCGGCGACATTCGTTAATCATCGGGTGCTCTCGGCAAATTCGGCTTCGGACGCGCGTGCGGCGCACGAAATCAGTGTAATTTCTCGGTACATTTCTATGAACTATCTTTTGTTTCACGCGTCAGGCGTATAGCGCGTAACTCATACAAGATAGATTAGCAGTCCTCGTGCGCTCGCGGAAGCGCACGAGATTTTTTCTATTATGGAAAATAAGTCTTAATAGTTTAGCAAAGCGCTCAAATTGTGTCGTCATAATTGGAAATTTTATTAGTTATAAAGATTTTTGTATGTACTTATAAAAATACTTAAATATCTATTAACATGGTTTATAAATAAAGATCAAGTAATGTTTGAAATTTTTAAATCTTAAATTGGTGGTTCAGCGCACGAGCGCACTTAAGGTACAGCCGCCACTGCTTGGAAACCCATACTTTCAATGTATATAATTTCATGTTCGGCTAGCTTCCTTGCACATAGGCCATTTTGTAGAGATACTTGTAGATATTTATAAATTGATTTAACTACTTTTCACAGTTCTACATGCTGTTACTTTTACAACATCAAAGCAATCACATACTTATCTATAAACAAAATTATCATACATTAAACTATGTCTGTATTTCAATGATGTTTCAGGGTAGAGAGGTCAGTTGTGGCTATAGTCCAGATATTCATACGAAGCTATTTGTACAGTAATGGGCTGTCTACCATATCAAACAGACTGCTAGTGTATGTTAGGTTAAGGTCAAGTAAACTTATTAGGAAACGAAGAGTATCTAGCCACATACTATAGTCAATTAACAAATGGAAATGCAATGAACAATCCAGTTACGTTGACTTTTAATAAGAAAAATTAGATAAATAACTTAATGCCTTACGAATCTGACTTTTAAAGATATTTTTTTAATGACTGATATTCTAAAATTATTATATTTTGTTCAGCACGATTTCTAGATATATGTTTATATTATAAGGTCTTCCTCATCATCATCGGAGTCCGAAAAATCTAATAAATATTGGACAGCACCAGTAATTGTTACGTTTTTCATTAGCTAAGGATATAAAAAATCAGTTATTTAGCTATTAAATCCGGTCTGTAAGTTATTATTATTTAGTACATTTAATTGCTTGAAAACCAATATTTTCTTTTAAGATGAAGTATACCTATTTTTATTAAGCAATTACTTCAACCGACAATAAATAAAAACAATACTTTCACAATTAAAACACAAACACGTGAAAACTGAAAATGTCAATGACGAATGTCATAAGTTCTTAGCTCATATGTGATGGTAGATGACAGTTTACAAATCACAGTATACTGTACTGCGTTTCGATTTACAACACTAACCAGTATACATATTTATAAAGGAACGGCTTCGCTGACAGTTCGCAGTATACTGTAGTGACGTCACGGTTTACAGTGCTCCAGTGTAAAAAGGAACACGGCCATAATAACAGGATGGCTTACTCGGAAAAAATGTATTTACGAAAGTGAACACTAACTCAACGCATTAAGTATTATATTCTAATGGGCATTACACAGATGCTGATCCGAGCCGAGCGGGATAGCAATATGTTAGAAGTGTGTCTCGTTCTTTTATCTTGCCAGCTTAAAAATGTATTTTATTAAAAATTTGGGCTGATCAAAAATTTCATCGAAAAAAAATGTCTTTTTAATATTATTTTGACAATTGTATGTCAAGAAATTGTAATTGAATTTATTTATTTAAATATATTTCCAATTCAAAAAGAAAACATAAATTATTATTTTGCTTATTTCTTTTATTTCTTATGGTAGCCCAGTTAAGTGTCATCTTGACATTTTGTATTGTAATGGTTGCTATGGTTACTTAAATAACATAATTAGTAAATCAAACTACTATGGTGACCATGATTTTTTGAAACGAAGTTCCTTACGGCAGGCTTGGAGGGGAATAATAGCAATGCGAAAAGCAATGGTCAGAACGTGAGACAGAGTGACTCCGTACTAAACTTCCCACAATCCTAATTATTTTAATCAGTTTGAATCCATGGCATCTTTAATTGTTTTGTAATCTTAATTCAAGAATGCGTTATAATGAGAGTAAACCTAAGATTTGCAGTTAATATTTTGGGATGATAATGATAACTCGACCACCTGATGACGGATTCCTGTCAAGTCTGTAGTATGGAAGTATTTGTATTATGTATTTCGTAATCCATCTACTATTCTTCAGATTTTAACCATTGCTAATGTTGGTATTTTCGTTTATAAGTATAATACTTGTGTCAGATTTTTCAAGCACCCTAAATGCATTCAAGCTAGCTTGCGATATCTGCCGGGGCTAAACGCGCCTTTTGAAGAACTTAAAAATTCGAGATTTATAATATTATGGCAGACGTGGCAAACTCATGCAGCGCTTAAAACTGCATACATCAAGTATGTACTAGTAGGATATAAACCTTACAAAAAAAAACCAATAAAAAAAATTAAAATTAAATAAAAAATTTCAATACCCATTTCCTGACAGTTTGAATTTTTGAAAGACATTTGTCCCACCTGTCAAAATCTTATTGTCACCTTATAAGAAAGGGACACACTCCTTAACACTGGCTATCTCTGTCGGCTCGTTTTTCTGTTACGAGTGCTCGCCGCTCGGTCCTGTTATATATTATTACGTCCATTGTGTTGACACTTAAAGATTTTTTATTTGGTCCTGTTGAAACCGGCTAATACCATAAGCCTTGTCTTGTACCTTGTCTGTTGTAGAATTTATTATAAAATTTAGTCTTCAGCATAGAGAAACAGCGCGAAACGCCAACAGATAGATTCCACGCACGACACAATGGAAAAATGAGTCTTACCCCTGAACTTAGCTCCAGTAAAAAAAAAATGTATCATCCCTTATATTATGTCCCACTGCTGGACACGGGTCTCCACCTCGAAATAGGGCGAGGAGGGTAATGGTCCATAGTTCACCGATGCGCTGACCCAATGCGGGTTAGTGAAATTCACATACCTTCAAAGATTTTTAATCTCATCAGCTATGCAGATTTCCTCACCTTGTTTTCCTTCACCCCTGAGAGAACGATGGTTTCATGTTTCGGGTGCACTTAGAAATTTAGAAAAACTCATTTTAAGACACCCACGGGCGGGTAAGGATTGAACCCGAAACCCCGTACTTAAGGGACTGAGTCACCCACCACTGGATTATCGTCGCTCCAGAGAGAGGGAGTTTATTCCCAATTTTTTTAGTAAATGATTTGCCTGAACTCTCTCTCTCCCTGAACTTAGCTCATCTATGAGTTACTCCCTAGTCGCGTCTAAGGAAGTTTTACTTAAAACAAAATTAAAATAGGATTACCTGTTAACCTTGGGGCAAAATGTTATTCAATTAGGCGCAACAAGTAGTCAACTCCATTACCCATCCCACTTTTTACTTCATCCTTCACTTCATCCCATTCTTTTCAATGGCACTCACCCTCCAAACACTCTGTATTGTACATTGATTGATACACTTGTTGAAACGTTTTTATACCGGATCCACACGTTTGTGGCTTGCCGCAAACTCCAAACCTCTACAAGGCACAAACATGTGGACGCATCGCAAGCGCTTGCGGCAAATTCCCTTTTATTTGTAAACAAAATCGACACTCGTCGGATCGGTCGACCTACGCGTCTGCGTAGGTGTGACCGATCCAACGAGTGTCGCAAGTCAAGACAAACGCTCTATCCAGACGTTTGAATTGGTGAGCGTTTGTCGAAGTTTGGCAAGCGTGCGGACGCTATTTGTAGTTTAACTGCAATAGAAACACGGTGCATTTACAAAGAAACTGTTATTTGAATAAAAGTAGTTTTATTATTTTTTATAACAAATTCTAATCATGGTACAACATATTTTATACGCGAAATTAAACTAATAAAAATATTGTTTGTTTATAATTAAAGTATCATTTTTTATTTTATCACAGAATAGGCATTTCGCACAGAATCCAAATCTCTAGAAATGTTCGATAATATGAATGAAGTGAACGAAAACATGGTTGTTTTTCAGCGTTTCTTTGAATTTTTCAGACATAAATAATTTCATTTTCTAATTTTAAACTTATGTCCTGAAAATGAATTTTACGATTACATGTTAAATTAGTTTTTTTCGTATATTTAGGAAATAATAACCTATTGTGAGCGTCAGTCTGTGAGCATATATATGGCTTGTTATCTAAATAAACATGAATTTCAAGTATACTCAATGAAATAAGTAAGTGAAATGAATTGTTATTAATGTAATATGTTTTCTAGATTTAAGTTTTGTAATTTTAGTTTCTTATTAAGCTATAATAAGGGTATAAATTTGACGTGTCGTTTTTTTTGAGTTTCGTTTTCGGCCGCCATGTTTGTCCTTTTATAATCCAGTGATGATAGATTGTTTGAAAATAATTGTTGTATACCGCTTCTTCTTAATCTCAAATAATGAACAAATATTTAAAGATTTTGTTTCATAATGCTATCAATTTTTAACCACCTTTCATGAAGATATGATGTGATTTTATCAACTCGATCGTCTCTTTGTTTAGGTGTTCAGAATGGTTGTTGGATCAACTAGTTATCCAGGGAGGCAAGTGCTCCACAAAATGCAGCCCATGGGTATGACTCCCCGTGAGCTGTCTGAATATGATGACTTAGCAACGGCTCTCATAGTGGACCCTTATCTGAACATCACAACACACAAGATGAACATTCGTTATAGGCCTCTCAAAACAAACAAAGAAGAATTAAAAAATATTATCAAAGAGTTTATACAAACACAAGACTATAACAAAGCATATAACAAGTTAGCCAATGGAGAATGGATGCCTAGACATTTTAGTAAAAATAAACATCAACAAAATAAATTGAGAGAACATGTAAGTAATAAAATTTTAAATTTAAGTTACATATTATATTATTGGTGTTTCAATATATTATTTTGATTTTCAGATATATAGATATCTACGTGTGTTTGATAAGAAAGCAGGCTTTGCCATAGAGCCATGTTATAGGTATTCTTTGGAAGGCAGAGTAGGGGCTAAAATATCTACAACAAAAAAATTTTTTAAACATGAGAGAATTGACTTCTTAGTTGGATGTATAGCAGAAATGACAGAGGAGGAGGAGAAGCAGCTTTTGCACCCAGGAAAAAATGATTTTTCAGTTATGTATAGCTGTAGAAAGAATTGTGCACAATTATGGCTCGGTCCAGCGGCTTATATTAACCATGACTGTAGGCCAACTTGTACATTTGAAGCCACAGATCGTGGTAAGGCTTTTGTTCGTGTATTGAGAGACATTGAAGTTGGAGAAGAGATAACTTGCTTTTACGGTGAAGATTTTTTTGGTAATGGTAATTGTTATTGTGAATGTGAGACATGTGAAAGAAGAGGAAAAGGTGCATTTTCTGTACAGAGTTCTTCAAATGATGAACAAGTTTCTAGATATAGGTTTAGAGAAACAGATAATAGAATTAATAGGACAAAAGCTAAGCAAAGTCAGAAACAAATTAATGGTAAAAATGCTGAAAAATCTCGAATATCAAATAGACAGGTATCTAATATAGTCTCACCATTAAGTATGAAGGAAATGAAGCAAAAGGGTCTTACAAGATATGATGCAGAACTTTTAATAGCTCAAGGGTGTATAGCAGATGTTGTTGAAGGACCTGTTAAAGAAAGTCAAGGAAGTAGAGAATCTTCTGCTTCAAGCAGAAGTGAAAGATTGCGTAGACGGACTGATAGTAGCAAAGTAATAAATGGTGCTACTACAACCACTGCCATAACACAGACAAGAGCTCCACCCTCTCGATGCTGTAGTATCACTAGTTCACGTAGCAGTCGGGACTCTCATTCTGGAATAGTTTTGCGGAGTCATAAACGCCTCAATGAGGGTGGTGTCCAGTCTTCTAGTTCTAAAGTTAAAAATAATGTAAAAACTAATTCAGAATTAAAATCTAATAAAAACAGTTGTAGTTCTATGAAAATTGAATGTGAGGCTTATGAAGAGGATAGTAATAAAATAACAATCAAGGATGAACCGGACCAAGATCTGCAAGCAGAAAGTTACGGATCGGAGTCTAACTTATTTGAAAATAGTAAAACTAAATTAGTAATTACAGAGAAAGAATGTGATACAAATGAATCTCTGCAGAAATGTGAAGAAATATCTATGGCAGATGATGTGCAGACAGATAATTCAGAGATTAAAAAAATTGAACAAAATTCTATAGTAAAAGTTGATTGTGTTAGTGGAGAGAGTGCACATATGAAAAGTGAAATTAGTGACTTTAGAGAAAATGTTAATCCAAGTGAATGTAATGATAGTAATAAAATAAGTAAACATCACAAGGGCGATGTTGCAAATAGGACTGATGAAACAAAGAAAGAATCGGATTCTGCACCACCATGGTTAGTTGATAATTCTAATAAAAGTAGCGAGTGCCCTTGCACACCACCTCGAAGAGGCTTAAAATTAACATTGCGTGTTAAGAGAAGCCCTGTTGTTGAAGAAGTAATGGATTGTGGTGGTGTATCGGAAGTTCCAGAGTATGAAGTTTTACGGCTAGAAGGCGTAGACCCCGAAACAGCCCGACGACTTAAAAAGCGACGTAGATCAAAGGAGCGTCATCGAAAACACAGTCCTATCCGTCCCCTGCCTCCTATGAAACGCTTAAGGTTAATTTTTGGGAATGAAAGTCGTACTATAGATTTACCCACTGCCATGTCGGCAGACTGACAGCCGCAACCACCTTATGGTTATATTTCCACCGTTATTATTCAATTATTAGTTTAATTATTATAACTGACTAGGATTATTCTATCTGGTATTTATTATTGTGATGTGAGGTTCAGGCTAAGTATTGTGTAGGTCTCATTTATTTAAATTGATTATTCCCTGTATATTTATTACATTTCGAGATATGTTATTTCATTAGCACAAAATTAATACAAATTTATTGGATACTGAGATAATGTTTAATAATCTCAGGTATAGGACTGTTACAGTAGGTAGGTAAGAAACATAATTAATGAACTGTGTTCAGTTTTTTACGCTCCCTGATAAGTGACATACATAATGTTAAGTGAAAACTTTCTTGCTTTCATGTTTATTATTCATATATTGACATAACTATGTGTAATACTTATTATATGTTTTAATGATCAGTTACTTAATATTTAGTTCCAGGACTAGTAGAGGCATAGGAATGTAAAACTTTAATAATGGTTTAGCCAAAATTCTGTGGAATACAAAGTATTATTAAAATAAATGTATTTAAGGAAAAATGCTGGAATTACAAAACAAATTGCAATAATGTTCAATTTCATATTATATCTTTTTCTATCTTACTTTAACATGACATAATTTATTTCTAGGTATAGATACATACTTTTTAAACTACATAATTAATTAAATGATGAAACAAATTTATTGTACTCAGGGTTGCCATTTTCTTTTCTTATTACTTTGATATTTGTTAATAAAAAAAAATTGGCATAATTTATTCATCACTATGTTTTAATATTTTGAATATTCAAATAATATTGTTTTAGTAAATTAGATTGAATTTAGCAAATATGGCAGCCCTTATTATAGATAGGCTTTTTTATATCAATAATCACACAACTTAATTCAAAAACAATCAAATCACCTAGTTGTATGCTAGGTTCAATATATATGTAAGAAGAGCTAGATGAAAAAAAAATGTAATTCCGGCCTAAAATGATTGTCGCAAATGTTCTGAGAATTTGTATAGGTCAGTTTTCCACGTTAGTAGGTTAACTTTTTTAATAAAATAAATGATGCGCATAAGCTTTTAGGAACATTCGGCGTTAAAAAAATTGTAATTAAAGCTGACTGCCATAAAAAATCAAAAATTATTAATTGTTATGAAAAATAAAATGCCTAACAAAGTAATAAAATTCAAACAATCCAGTAAAATGAGAATTGGTATTTAAGGGAAATTACTTTAAAATATAAGTAAATTATGTGAAATAGAAATTGCATGACAGAATTCAGTCGGGTTAAGACATTTGTCGATATAAACTAACATAATTATTATTATAACATTACTGTCGCATATTTTAGTTGAACATTACTTTAAATGATATTTATGAAATGCGTCATTTTGATTTGATTGATCTGTCCACTAGATTTACTTATGACCATATCAGAGAGTTAATTGAGCCTTACACCCGAATTATCAAAGGCCTCTTAAATATGTAAGGGCTCCTCATACTACTAAGCACGCCCTAAATCCGTATGTCGTCAAAATATAAGCAGCTCTCAAATTTGAGTTGCCTTTGAGTATTCGGGCATTACTTTCCCAAGTGAATGCTAAATAAGTAGGCGTGGCAAAACTGAACACTCAGCAGTCGCACTTATTGGAAAATGTATTGCCGCGTGACCCAACTTTAACGTTTCCGGCATCCGTTAAGCGTACCTGCAGTGCGGCCCTATGTTCATTGTTAGACGGTTTTACGCGCCTAATCTGTACACGGCCTTATACAGCTAGCTTCACACTGACGTTTTTTCAGTATAGCCTTCGATGAGCGTAGGCACATCGCAGACATGGCGTTTCGCGTCGTTTTGTTGCGACATTCTCTCTGCAGTAAATTTGGATATCGTGTGTTCAATATTTAAAAAAATACAAACATACTGCCATGAATTTCGGCAGGATGCGTTGTCGCGATCACTTCATTGCGCATACGTTTATCGTTCGGTCGAGCGCACGATACGACGCACGCAACTATACACGATGTATAAAATTAGCTACAGTTCTGATAAAATGTAGTGTTTAGGTGTTTTAAACCTTGTTTTAAACGCGATAGCCAGAAAAAAATGAAAGCAGTGAAATCATTATAAATCTAATCATGACAGGAATTTATTTGACGGTGCGTTTTTTGCGTCCTCTGTGTTGTGTCAACCTATGTGTTGGGAATGTAAAATGTAATCTGAATCTTAAAAATGCATTTCACACTTTGTTATCTGATGTCAGGGATTGGACTGATTTTTAGTAACGCCGGGTGGATTAAATAAAATATTCTAACAATTATTGCAAGTACTTCATGCGGCCTTTTCGTGGCACTTTATTGCGAAAACTGCGAAATATAGGAAAACGCTTGAGCAGTTACTGGTTGTGTAAATAAAATGCAAATAATGTGTAAAACTATTATTTTAATAATTGGCCAAGTGCGTATCGCGTATAAGGTTTTATATTTTTAGATCTTTAAATTAATGTTTAACACATTTCTTTAGACTATATTTTATTTATATTTGACAGTGTAATATTTATTTGTATAATAGTGCATAATTACATTATCGGGTTTTGAGGCGGCCGAAAATTTAAAGAAACCTGAGGTTCCTTATTTATTTTTACGCGTGTAATATGCTAATTGATGGTTAGGAATATTTAAAAGATATTGAATTTGGTATTTGTAAATATATTTATTAGTATGATCAAAAAAACCATCAATAGCTTTTCTACATTTTTCTAAAAAAATCATAATAAATTAATTAATATTCTTTTTCCATACGATAAAATAAGGTCCCCTTTGTCAGGTTCATTGTAGTGTCAAATTGTTCGACACTTGGCAAGGCACCGGCGTATCGGGAGTAAGCTCGCGCATGGGTTTTATTTGAAAGTAAGATGTGCGAATTTCCCGCCCAAATAGGGTTGCCAGATCAGAATTTCAAAATACATATCTGGAAAAAAAACAAATAATCGGGATTTGGGGATTGTTGGCGGGAGAAAGAAAATATTAATAAGAAAAAATATTTTTAATTTGAATTTTAGAAATATCCGTTTTTCTGGGGATTTTGAGATTTTTCCGGTTTCTGGATATCAAAAAGTCGAGAGAATCCAGATGATTCCCGACCATCTGACAACCTTATGGCCAAACCTTGCTAAGTTACGTGCCACGTGCCTCGAACAATATGACACGACAATAACAAACCCTGACAAAGGAAATATTATTTATCATAAGGAAAAAGGCAAGTGTCTCGAATTATACCGGCGGTGTAATCGTAATAAATATTATTGGCAAGAAATTTAATATTAAAATATTTTAGCAATGGCAAAAAGATGAATTCGGTCTCTTAGAATAAACTAGGCATTGTTGTAGAATTATAAAATGGACATGACATGGTGGAACATGTATGCCTCGTTTTAATATATTCGTACTTTATTTAAATGCGCATCATTTATTGAAATGATATGTATAGTGACATTGTTGATAATGTAAATATATTGCCTGTCTGTAAAAATGCTAGATCACTAGCTTAAATAGGATGCAAGTATAGTGTACGTAAAATGAAATTAGTTAAAATATTGCATCTTGTTATCAGGTTAGCCATTATGACAAATTTTCATTTGGATCATAATAAAATGCCTCAACTCTTTTCATACAGTATTTTTGAATTATTTATTAACCGTCATCCGATTAAGAACATCAATATATTATATAAACTGAATTTTTAAATGTTTGACTTTTGAAAATGGGCGGAAATCCATAAACGGCAGTAGTGCTATGGTGTTGTAAAGTACTAATAATTGACATGTCTTTATTATTTCTACAGCATAATGTATAATGTGTGGAAAAAAGTTGCGAGAACACCCATCAGAATAAATACGAGATTGTCCTGTTTACTGAAAACCCTTAACATTTCATACGTCCTCTTTACCTGCTTGTCTAATTATTTCGTGTAAACCTTGTTTCCTTTCTAAATTAAGTAGGACTTGTGCAATTAATTTGTTTTTGTGTTAAGGGCCTGTTTCACAATCTCCAGATAAGTTCCGAATAGGCTATTCACAACATATTTGACAGATACTCCACACTCTATCTGTCAAATATGTTGTGAATAGCCATTTCGGAACTTATCTGAAGATTGTGAAACAGGTCCTAAAAGAAATACTACAGCATTTGGCTTATATAAAGCCTGCTCATAGCTACTAAGCACATAAGTGGCAGTCACAAATCAAAAAAGTCAAATCGCCAAAAAGCAATGCTAATATATTGCGCTGAACCGAAGCTCTTTAAGCTTATACCATGACTGTTGACTGAGTCGGCTATAACTCGCGCGAATTAACTTTGCACCTGTTCGATGTCGTTTTTGTAAATGCTAAGTGCAAATAAGTTTATTTTACAAAAAATAATAAAATTGATAGTCGACCCTATAATAATTATGTTGTAGTTGTGTAAAAAAGCTAGCATACATATATATATAATATTGCGTCACATGTTAAGGGAGAGGGACTGCGTTGACCAAGTGTGACGGGTGGGAGGGGTCCTAGATTTTGTGACGTCACGTTACTGCTTCGAAATATCAAAGATATTAAAATCCCGAATTACAAACTATTATAGGACAATAAAAAAAAACTAGTCTTAAATGGGAAAATTGCAAAACACACTAATTGAAGGCACACTAGGGCTAGGGGACAGTCTCACAAATGTGACCAACTGTGACAAGGATGGGGGAGGGATCGAAATATCAAGAAATTCGTGTGACGTAATTTATGAACGGTCCCAAACTACAATTATAGGTACATTTGTTTTAAAAATAAAAAATAAAATTCATTTAATTCAGGTTTCACCCAAAGCATAAGAAATAAATCTAAAATTAATCAGTTAATAGCTTACAAATATAAATAATAATAATAAAAAATCAAATCATAATATAGAATGTCAAAAACAGCACATAATAAATATAAACAATTAATTTTTGCAAAACAATGATAATAATTTGAACAATTTTGGAAAAAATAAAAATAAAATAAAAGTCTATCCTGCCTCATAAATTTCTCTCCGGCTTTGGTACTGCCACATGTAAGCTGCAGCAGTGCCTTATATACGGACAGTCTATCCTGGCCGCAATCATGCTCATATCGTTGTTGGAGCTGCTCCTAACTCGGCGAACCAGAGATGCACTCTTCTTTCGCATTACGGTATAAAAGCAATTTGTTCGCGCATCCGCGAACATGCCAGAGGCGCTACAGTACCGGGGCAGCCCCAACAGCATTCTAAAAGCATTATTGTAAAGCACTCGGAGGTCATTGTACTTTTTCTTAGTGTAATTAGCCCACAGGCTGCACGTGTAAAGAGATGTACAATATGCTCTAAATAACGAAACTTTGACCTCTGCTGAGCAATGCGCAAACCTGCGGGCTATCATATTTGCCCTTACCGAGAGTGCTCTCCGCTCCCTCTCAATATCAGCATCATCACCAAGGTCGGTGGTGATGACATGCCCCAGGTATTTGAACTGTTGTACTGTGTTTAGCGGAGCACCACACAGAAACACGGGTGGCACATCCTGATGGCATTTATCACCACCGGCCTCAAAGACCATACACTGGCTTTTCGCCACATTGTATATCAAACCATGATCACACGCGTACTCCTCGCAGAGCTTAACTAACTTCCTAATTCCACAAATCGACGCACTCAACAGCACCATGTCGTCTGCGTAACTTAAATTATTTATACATACGTCGTCAATGTGACAGCCGACATGCAGACTACTGAGCGCGACGATCAGGTCGTTCATGTAGACGTTGAACAGAGTAGGAGATGATAATCCACCCTGTCTGACTCCACACTCAAGCCGATACGGTTCCGACACTGCCCCCGCCCAGCGAACACTATTAGACTGGTGCGCATACCAATATTGGAAGATGTGGACCAATTCCTGTGGTAACCCAGCACGTTCGAGTTTTTTCCACAGAAGGTCATACGCCACCAAGTCAAAGGCCTTGGATAAGTCCAGAAAACACGCGTGTACGGGAGTCTTGCGATTTGTATAATACTTTACGGTGTGCTTAAGAGAGAGTATTGCATTTTCGGTGGATAGTTGAGGACGAAAACCGAACTGGTTATCGTGCAGCTCTATATGTTTATTTAACTGCATATTAAGCAGACCATCAAATATCTTAGCCGCAACGGTGGCAAGAGAAATGGGCCTATAATTATTCTTATCGGCTAAATCACCGGTTTTGTTTTTCATTATAGGCACAACCACGGTCTTCATAAGGTCCTCAGTCAAGTAGCAGTGACTTACACAAAGAGAATAGAACATCGCCAGGACTCTGCAGATATGAGGTCCGGCGTGCTGAATGTGCTCAATGCTGATTCCGTCATGACCTGGAGACTTGCCCCTGGCCATTTGTTTGATTGTTTTGTGAACATCTTTCGCAAGGAAAGACATCGTTACCAGTTGACAGTTCACGCCAGCACTTTGCACCCTCGACGCCGGACCCAGTGGTGATTTCACAGTAAAATGAGCCTTGAAGATATTGCTCACACCCTCGATGCTCACCGGGAGGCCAGTTCGTATATTCGCCTTTCGCGTCTCCTGCCAGAAACCGCGAAAGTCACCTTTACTATGCTTCTCGACCAAAGCGTCCATTTTTATCTGCTCCTGGTGATCTTGGCACCACTTTAATCGAGATTTAAATGTCCTTCTACTGTCGCACATTTCGCGATATACTAGGCGACCCGGTGCGCATCGCTGACGTGTTTTTTCCAACCTACAATACGCGGGCCACGCCTCTCCTTTTTTTGGGTTTCCCTGACTCACCACCGCTGCGTCTCCCAAAGCGGCGACAATGTCGGAATATAACTTATCCAGAACACGCCTGTAATCACGGTCATAACAAAAACGATCTGCTTAAGTTTTAATAATAATAATAATCACTGCGCGATAAAGATAATGCATTGAATTCATATTTCATTTGAAAGGCCCCGTTCACACGACCTCTTTAAAAGCGTCGCGTTAAAAGACGATGTTGCCTCGAGTTGCGAGTTCGGCATACTCAATTCGATTTAAACGCTTTCCCGTGAACCAATACTTGGGTATCCATTTGTCTCATTCAAATGTTTTTTTAACCTTATAATTTTATATGATACGTGTTACGTTAGATCCTAGTTCCTACTTAGGCTTCTCTCTCTCTTTAAAATAATTGACATACAATACAAAATTAAGACATTCGTACAAGGAACTGGTTACGTCTAAAGTAAAACTTCACTTTATATAGGTACTCACACCATCACGTGCCTCATCCTTTCGGCTCCTATTTCCACTTGGATCGTTTGAACATCATTAAATGCGTTTACAATGTTTATAGGACCCTAGGCATTATGATAGCGAGGCTTTTATGTAACCTACACTTACTTATTCAATTCTATAATTACTAATCATAGATTCAGTACCAGGTAATCTAGACTCCGATCTAAGTATGATAGTCAAATATTGCGAAGCGTTAAAACCGTAATGTTTGGTAATCCACCAAGATCTGAGCACAAGTGTTTTCCATGTATTGCAGCTGGAGAGGAAAGCTTGGAGTATCAAGGACAGAATACCTACTGAAGGAACGTCTCCATATTTCAATAATTCTGTATTACAACCCGTTTATCTTACTTCGTGCAAGATCGTATAACTCAGTGGCAATCTTGTAGCACTACGCACGTGTACGTCGGTTGAGACGGGGAGACGCATGCTGCTATCTCATGCGCGTAACTACAAGTGCGAGTGTACGATTACCGAGCGTCGCGGTGATACTGATGAATAGTGCTACATCAGTTTCCGTACCCTTTTTTATTGGTGTAGTCTATGGCACCTGCTTAGTGAAAGCAATCACGAAATAATCTATCTGCTAATCTGTTCAAAAAAGTAGGTTCAAGAGAGAAATGGAGTCGTATTGTGAGGCGGATCACTAACACAGATGCTGTTGAAGTAACGACCACGATCCTCTATCAATTGAGTGTAACGATAAAGCAGTTATTGCTTATCTTATTTAAGTAGGAAAGGAACACGAGGCACCCGACATTAGGTATGTATACAGGGCCTCCCATGGCCATAGCCATGGGAGGCCCATGGAGGGGAAGTACCTTAACCTAGTTGAAATTCATGGCCTTCTATTTATTTCTGACACTATGTTACTTAGCTAAAATAATCCTCATGATGAAGCCTTTAGATCGGTATGATAAAGCTACAGGGTAATATTTTACACGCTTTTTATTATTTCTCATATAACGGGTTCGATTTTCGGTTGAACCATGTTATTATTTAAACATCTTTTCAAATAATGTCTTCTTTCAGTAAAATATTCTACCTACAATATTTAGGGTAATTCCTCTCTATGTGGCATAGCCGTGGGAGGCCCTGTATATTCGTGAAAGTAAATAACAAAGGACATTGTCTTGTTGAGCGACGATGGTTCAATGGTGGGTGGACTCGGCCTCTTATGCGAGGGGTTGAGGGTTCGATCCTGACCCGTTCGTGTGCCTTGAAATGGGTTTTTCTACATTTCTAATTGCACACACGAGACCATCGTTCGCTCAGCGGTAAGGGAAAACATCGTGAGGAAACCTGCAGCATGCTTGATGAGATTGAAAGTCTTTGAAGGTATGTGAAGTTCACCAACCCGCATTAGGCCAGCGCATTGGTGAACTATGGCCCATAGCCCTCCTCGCCTGATTTCTAGCAGGAGACCCGTACCCAGTCGTGGGACATGATGTAAAGGTTGATACTTTACTTTTTTTTGTCTTGTTATTCAGTATTCTAGACAACACGTTGCTCATAACTATGAGCTCTCTGGTATTATTTGATAAAGTAAAAAAAACAAGGCAGCTTCCAGTATTCCTGTCATCACAAAACTGATATTCAGCTTGGATGCACTTGGTTCCTGGTATGCTTGTTATATGATCAGGAGTGACAAGGGTCTAGTCGGCGACGCTTTTATTATTCGCTACAGTATTGTCGAAGAAGAATCCCACCTTGAGCGAATGAGGTGTTCCCTCATTCGCTCAAGGTGGGATTCTTCTGGGTTTTTAGGCATTGCAAGCTTTTTACTCCATAAGGTCAAAACAAGATGGCAGCTCTATTAGGGAGCAGAGCAGTATGGGGTCAAGTCTAGGTTCAATAGGTTGAACGACCATGAGTCACATACAAAGGTTGCTGATAGACCCATGGTTATTTTTGTAGTGATAAGTTATTTTAGTGGTTTGGGTGGGGCTTTTTATTGAAAAAAGGCAACCTTGGCACCAGTAATTATAGTATCTCTAACAGTGACCAAAAAACCAGCAAGTTTTTGCAGACATGCATGCAACATTGTTTTGCTTAAAAAAACTAAACATTATAATATCTTAATTAAAATATTATATTTTGCTTACCACAATATGCACTAATAACTACTTAATTTAGCTTAGGCCTTAGACCTTATGGCTTTTTATAATTATGAACTATAAATGAAGGTAGATCATGTCTTTTGCAATTTTTTTATAATTTTCACAATTTATTTAAGGTAAATTTCATAAAGCAAGCAAATCAATAACAAATTAGTTGGTAAAGTTTTAATGAAAAAGTATGCTGTGACTTTACTGTAGTCATAAGTTATTTCACTTTTCGTTTTGTATGTCCAATGTGTGTGTGACTTAATGTCCATATCTGAAATACAAAAAATGAGGATGAGCATTGCTAACAAAAATATTGGATATTTGCCACAGCTGATCATGTCAGTCATTATCATCAGCTTCTTTCTGTCCACTCTTGAAGATAGGCCTCCCTCAATGAAAGCCAAGACTGGCAATCCCCTGCCATGTCCCTGTGCAGATGTGACGGGATTTGAACCCACGAATGTCCCACTGGTCCCACAATGCTGGACCACTTGACCAACCAGCCTTTTTTTTTCTTTTACGCCGGAAAATGCGCTGAGGCCTCCCGCTGGGGAGTGGGTCTCCCCAAACGGGTATGTGAGACTTGCTGCGCCCGGAGGTGGTAAGTGGAAAGATGGAATCTCTACCCACTAAAACCTGACGAGTGCTACTAATGCTGCCTTTGGTGAGGTGCCACCAAAACCATGCCTCATTTAATATGTAATAATCAAAGTTTAATAAGCAAAAAAAGATATATTACTTACTTTTGGAATTCCCACTCTCTATTGTCTAGAGGGCATACTTGACGAGTTTTCAGCCAACGTGAAATACAATGGAAATGGAACGCGTGCTGAAATAGTAAAGTTATATTTGTTTTATGAATATACATATATTTACTCTGTTTTATTGGTATCTGTGATTAATCTCATCCAGAGAATAAACAGATGAGATCTCGTTTTTTGTCCTGCATATACAATTATACATAGTAGCAAAGGATCAGTCGTCTTGGCGTTCATTGAGGGAGGCCTATGTTCAGCAGTGGACGGATAAAGGCTGATGATGATGATGATGATGATGATACATAGTCTTGCCATAAATACTTTTACAACTACAAAATTGTTACAATTGACAGCATTTTTGCTAGACAGAAAAGAAAGCTATTGCTCTAACTCACACAAACAAAAAACTAACATTAAGTTTAAGACTTAATCACATTATTATGTGGAATGGTTAAGACGATATGATTCATTTTATTAAATTGTTAAAGGATTTTGGCTCTAGTGAACATTTTGCAGATCACAACAGCATTGATTTTAACCATCAACATTGACAATAATGTAAGCCTAAAAATTTCATAATTTTATTTTACAAGGAAGTTCATTATAATTTTTCGATTATGTATGAGATCTCTAACTAACTAGCTCAGGAATATCAGATCAGATAGAACATAATGTAAAAATAATACGCAAATTTAAAGATTTAATAAAAAATGCTTAATTTATGCTTAATTCTATTAATAAATGCTACTACAGTAGAACCTCGACAAGTTAAAGTCCAAGGAAAACACAAAATATTTTAAGTTAAAGAGGTTTTAAGTTATCAAGGGTCATATTAGTGATAGGTTAAGGGAAGGGAACATATTATTTTTTGAAGTTATCGAGGTTCTACTGTATTTTGATGTCACCTACTTAGGTTATAAAATAATTATAGTATAAAAAAACAAACATACATTACAAACCCCCCATGCTACTGTACATTCTTCACTTGTAGCTGAAGCTTGGTTTGCCTGACATTCTATACATAGGTCCATAATGTGATTGCGGCAAATGGCACAGTTGTCCACAACAATGTCTGAAAATTAAAGATGCATCATTATTAACTGTGAATAGATTCATCTAGTACTATAGCTATGAAGGTTAAAGTATCATTCTTATTAGAAAATCTTGAACTGAATTATTTATAGTTATAGAAATTATAGGAACACTAGATATTTTTTTTCAATGTTATTAGGACAATTATAAGAAGTTTATCTATGTATTGCTTATACATACCCCAAGCCCACAGAGCGACGGCATTCCACTGAAACAATTCAAATAATAACGTTAATTTT
Source organism: Lycaena phlaeas (assembly GCA_905333005.2). Classification (NCBI taxonomy): domain Eukaryota; kingdom Metazoa; phylum Arthropoda; class Insecta; order Lepidoptera; family Lycaenidae; genus Lycaena; species Lycaena phlaeas. Next base: position 11,250,841 of record HG995174.1, on the reverse strand, counting down.
CTGGTTTTAAAAATTACATTGAATTATTCGTGAAAACAATGAACGACACAATGAATAAGCATTAGTTATTGTAGTACCTTTTTAACTTCGAATCTCTTTTTGTCTCCTTTACTGCTACTAGATGAAGCCATCTCTACTTCTTCTTCATCAACGTCCATTGCAGAAGCCATTGTTTATGTGTAATTTATTTTAATAATGAGAAATTACTTTAAAACTGCAATTTTAGATATTTTTCATTTGCAGTTGGCTACCGCCTGCTTTTTGCTTGTGTTTGACGCTTGTCATTGCATGACAGCTGTCACTAGTGACAATGAAAAACTTTTTAAGTAATAAATTAGGAGGCGTTAGTTATAAGACTATTAGTCGTTTTATGTCGAATGATTATAAAAATAAAAGCGATGTTTCACTTCAGGCCAACATGATGTACGCATATCCAAAATAACGGCTAAAATACGGCTATCACATTATAGTCCATTTTTTTAGAAGTGACCAAACTAGTAAACAAACCCTGTCGATTCGTAATTTACGATTTTTCGGCTTTTATCACTCACTTTCACAACACATTAGCTTATGGACATTTGTAACACTCCATTTACTACTTATTTCACTAAAAACAACTATCAATCTAGCATTAAAACACTTAAAATCTTATAAAATACGAATATCGCGTGCATCTTACTTTTTTTAGAAGAGAAATAGGGATGGGGTCATTTCATTTTTAGAGGTGATCGTATATAAATGAATGAACAAAATGAACAATAAAACAAGCCGTGTTCTATAGTACACACATGTTTTAAAATTCTATTAATTACAATTTATTAATAGTTTTTAAGACAATGTTACTATAATGCATTAGTTACTAAGTAGTTCAAATTTTTTTAATGTTGAGAGCAAAAAATGCTTACAAAATATAACAAAATAAGGTCAATCTTTTACATGAAATTGTTTAGTTTTTATTTTATAATATGAATATTTTTGAATATCAATTTCAGCTTAAACATTTAACAATGTCCCAGATAATATAAAAATATAGCACTGGCATGAAAGTTCAGGATAGTTCACAGGAATTTTTTTGTAACTTTAGGATGAGACTAAGGTAAGGATAAGACTACTATGTGAAAAACAATGCAAAATTAGCAGTCATTAATTGGTTTAGATGTTGGAGACGGTGCGCCGCTGGCGCAAGGTTTTTTAGCCATAGTAAATTAAAATAATATATTAGGGTTGACTTTTGTTTCTAGGCCAGGCCGCGTTATTGTATTCAAATATCAATAGTGAACAAACACAGCTACTACTACTAACTAGCGTCTCTTTTGTTTCCTTTATCTTATAGAAATTGTGAAAGGCTTAAATTGCACGTGTTCCTAAAAAAACATTATTCTTTCTTTTGTATTGTTAATCATTATACTTTTATAGATGATTGTGTATTTGAGAATGAGCAAAATGAACAATAAAATAGGCCGTGTTCTTTACACATATTTTAAAATTTCAAAAATGCAATTTATTAATAGACTTTTAAGCAATGTTACCGTACTGTAATTGGTTATTAAGTTATTTATTTATTTATTGTTTATTTTACATTATTCTTTCTTTTGTCCATCGTTAGTCATAGCCGCTAAGCGTTTTAATGGTTTATCGACTGACCTTAAAAATCCACAGAAAGGTAAAAGATTAATAATTACGCACATCGGCAGCACAGATGGATTTTTAAAATGAGCGAAGTGGATTTTTGAGGCCAATAAACATGATGGGGATTATTACAGTGTAATGGATGCTCATTATTTTGAGAAGTGGTTTAATACTGTTTTAAATAAAGTGGAGCCTGGGTCAGTTTAATATTTTTAGACAATGCACCGTACCACTCAAGACATTCTGTCAAAGTGCCTAACATGAGTTGGCGGAAAGCAAACATACAAGCGTGGTTGCTAGAAAATAATATAAGTTACCATGAAACTTAAATAAAAGCTGAACTCTTAACAAAATTTAATAAACACGATTATGACAAAAAAAAAATATTGACGAAATGGCAGCCCAAAAAAATAAAATTGTCTTACGTCTTCCGCCCTACTATTGCGAATTAAACCCCATAGAATTTACATAGGCACAAGTAAAAGCTTACATAGGCAAAAATAACAAAAGTTTCAAAATGTCAGAAATCAAGGAGCTTTTAAGAAAGTTTAACTCAAATAAGTGCGGTGTCATGGAGGAACAGTATTGAACATGTAATAAAAGAAGAAGATAAAATGATGCAGCTTGACGGAATTATGGATGCTGCATCAGACGCCCCAGGCTTCAATATCCACGTCTCTGAAGACTCTTCCGATTCATCAGAAAGTATGAACAGCATTTAATAAAAAAATAAAATAAATAAGTTCCTTATTGGCGTTTTTTCGTATTCTAGTATTTTCCTTTAATATTTTCATAAATAAATCAGTTATAATAGTTTATTTATCTATTCCAGTCGAAGAGCAACTTATTTCTATTATTATTATATAATTGTGTACTTCTACTAATTCTTAAAATATATTATAAGTTAATAATAATATATTATAAGTTTTTGAAATAATTTTAGCAATATAGTGTTGTTGAAATATTAGAATATAAAATTAATTATACTTTTGTCTATGGCTTATTATTTTTATTCATTAATTTGCTCTTTGTGTCACTTCACTAAGGGTGTGTTCCGTTTTATACTGCGAGCACTGCCCAGTGCTCAGTACTGGAAGAAATTCGTTCCGTTTTATACTGACAGTATACTGTCACAGTGCTAGTGACGTCATGACTAGGGCGCCATTTTTCTACTGCAAGCACTGTCACCAATCACAACGAGAGAATTGTTCGGTAATGGCCGACAGTATTCAGTCGCAATATGACGTCACAATTTATGACGTCATAAAATCGACGCCATTTTTGTACTGTGAGCACTGTTTTTTCGAGGTAAGGTGCTCCAGTACTTTGTCTATGGAAGCACTTGCTTGTTTCGAGACTCAAGTACGACTTGTGAGGTCTGATAATGAATGAACGCGTACGATTGTTGTTGTTTTCACGTTTTTTGTTTTGTTGAGTTAGTTTTAAACATTAGCCTGGTGCATGGTAATGTTCATTTTGAAATGTAAAGTTCAACAATTGATGCGTTAACATCTTTGATTTGTTTGTATGTAGTGTCGAATATCGAAAAAATGCGTATTTTTTTTTTAGTAATAATTTGTTTGTGTATCGTATGTATTGTCAGTGAATTTTGGAAAGTTATAGTTAAGAGTTTATTAATAAGTACTTATTCGAAGTTTAATATTATTCGATATTTAACATTCAAATTTCATATGTTCACTTATTATTGTTATTTAAATAGATATTAGTAAGTGAACTCACTCGACCTATCTACCAGTAGAGGGGCTCGTTATATTATTCATTTCAATGCCTAGAACATCAGCTCACCTTACCGTATAATATACTAGCTGGTGCCCGCGACTTTGTTTACGCAGTATTCGAACAGTATCTTTACTCAGCCTATTTGTTATAAGATGTTATTGGAATGTTAGAATGTACATAAGCTATCAGAATTACACATTTTAATTACCAAATAACTTTACCCAACCTAAGTAGTTTTGTGTTAAAGAGTAACGAATTCCATATTTACGATATTATGATCTTTCGCGCGTTTATAAGCGCGCGAAAGATCCAATCGATCGAAGTGAGATTTCTTCCATCTCATTTCTCAGGTGAATGGTGATATTAGAAAATAGCATAGCAATAACAATTAGCAAATTGCGACTTAAGAATTCGCATACTAATGAAATTAATGCGAAATAGCATTAATTCCCATTGTTACTAGGAACAAACCCAATTCATAGATTTGTTTTCTAGTTTGTTTGTTGGTCGCTGAAAGGAAAATACTGTTGGTTAACTATCAACTTTTACTTTCATTTTTTTTTGTCTGAAGATTTTACTGAAACCTGGCTCTAGTGGCACAATGGGGATTTCATTACATTGATATGTACATAAATTTTGGAAGCGTAACGAAACATTCTAAATCATGTAGTATTGCTATCGTGTCTACAATTTTTAGCTTGTTGGGTATTAATGTAAATATAAAAGTTAAACATGGTTGAATTCTTGTGGGACAAATCCGTACCCTACGGTTTTCCGGCATTTTTCAAAATTAACTAAATATTGCTTACTTGATAGCATGGTCTCTGGTCTTAGCCTGTTCCAATAGGAACGAAATTAAAAAGAGACGCCGGATGGCAGCTGTCACTCGTGCGTGTAGCATTCATCATCATCAGCCTTTATCAGTCCACTGCTGAACCTAGGCCAACCTCAATGAACACCAAGACGACCGATCCCTTGCTACCGCATCTAACGCGGACCAGTTGTGGTTTGACTCGGCCTCTTATGTGAGAGGTTCCGGGTTCGACCCGGACCTTCTTGTATCCTAAATACCCTAAACACAAGACTATCGCTCGCTTACTGATGAAGGAAAACATCTTGAGGAAACCTGCATGCCTGATGAGATTTAAAGGTCTTTGAAGGTATGAGAAGTTCACCATTGGGCCAGTGCATCGGTGAACTATGGCCCATTATCCTCCTCACCTGATTTCGAAGATACCCAGTAGTGGGACTTGTAAGGGTTGATACTATACTTTTTTCACATATATCTTTATCACATAAGTACATAGAAATTACTGAAAATGTTGATGAGTTATATTTAAGAGTATTTTAGTCTAATTAATTGTTTATTACATATTTTTCTATAAATCATTTTTAATACACTTTTGTTATTTCTTTCTTTATTTACTACTCATTTCTAATATTGTCTTAAAAGTTAGGTGCAAAACAGGCAGTAAAAATTATTAAGGCTATGTTGTTGTATTTTCTTTAAATAAAGTTTAATGTTTCTAGTATTTTATTATGTACGCCTTTTAAAATTATAGTATTCAAAAACAAATCAAGGGTTTTTTATATACTCATTTCTAGTCTTATAAGCTAGGTATAAGCAATTACTGGCTGTACTCAGTGCAAATATTAGAGATTACACATTAACAGGTACTCAGTACCTAAACCTGATTACATACTGAAAATGTTTATTATTAACATTTAAGTTTTTTTGCGAGGTCAGGGCTATATGGTAGATGATCCAGTAATTCCAAGCCTAACACCAGCAAAAAGTTGATTTATTGTTAGCTTGGCGATGATGTCGTGGTCAAGGGGGACACAATCGGAACATCGTTTCTTTTGATCTTTTCTAAGACAAGTAGCAAATAATTACATATTAGAGTACCACCCTACAGTAACTGCCTTTAAATCATCTGAAATAATAGAAGCCACCATCTTTTTTTCCCATGCTTCGACCTGTCTTCTCATTTGTTGGCAATCTCTCACGCAGCAAGAAGGAAACAGCCACTCAGGAGACTTGGTAACCTCCCTTAAATCTTTATACCACTTCACGGCGCCAATAGACAGATAGATGAAGTTTTTGGGCCTCTGCCAAATTATGAGGTATCCACCACAAAGCTTCCTCACCACTAAATGTTGATGGAGGGTTTTGTGCAATTACTCAAACCTATGCCTAAGTTTGTCAGAATCATGTAATAGGATACCCTTCTGTTAGTCTCTGTCATACACTCCATAACACTGATGTCATCTTCAGTTGTCGCTGTAGACGGTGTGCGTAAATGACATAGAAAACTATGTCAATCATTGCACAAACATTATCTGGAGTTAAATACATGCTGATGCATGACACTTTATTTTAATTTGCCATAACACCTAAAAAAAGAAATGACAAATGAATGAAATTTGATTTAAAATTCCTTTATAGTTGTGCCGGTCAAGTGATATAACACTTTTTTATTATAATTTTTACAAGTGGCCAGTCCTAAGAACTTTTAATGTCATCCTCTTATATTCCTATAAAATCTACAGTGAATTTTTATATAATCAAATTGTATGGTTCATCATCAGTCCTTATCCATTCACTGCTGAACATATAATATAGGTATAACTATTCAAGTTGCTCACTTTAATTAAGAGTTGTCGATTAAGTTATGCATCATCATCCATCCACTGCTGAACATAGGCCTCCATAACATAAATGTAATAATAAAGACCTCCATAGCATAAATATGCATAATTTGGATTGACTAATGCTTTGAATTTGTCTTCAAACTTGTAAATTGTTAACATTTTTTAAATATCCTCTTTTTTCCATTCCCACAAATTTCATGGCATTATTTCCATCAATGTTCACATCAAGTGCAAGAACATTATGATTCACAAGACTGGGGACTTCAATCATATCACTTCTGAAAATACAAATATTGTGCAAAATGCGACAGGCTAAAACATTTTATGGAATTAAGTCAGTGCTTTTAAATGGTAGTTTGTCCAATAAACTACAAAATTTACCTTTCAAAGAAGCATTAGCTTATTCTATAATTATATGCAAACTTGAATGTGCAATAATGTTTTGTAAGCAATCTTGCCCCAAATTACCATTATTTTGCTAAGGTGTCATTCAATAAGGCTAGACACTGTAAGCTTTGTATTCTAATAAATGAGTGTAATCATGCATGAATAATTTTCAATTTGTGGCCACATACTAGAAATTACAAATTTTTTTGTGTAAATTTAAAATTTATATTGTTATGCATGTAAGTAGTCTAACTATACATTTTTTTAATACCTGAGTTTGAATGGAATGAAATCCATTACTATTATATAGCTGATATAGTGTTCTTTGCGTTGACTTAGTCTAATATGTTTTCCATCAACTGCTTCTAGAATACTTGGAAACCCATACTTTCAATGTATATAATTTCATGTTCGGCTAGCTTCCTTGCACATAGGCCATTTTGTAGAGATACATGTAGATATTTATAAATTTATTTAACTACTTTTCACAGTTCAACATGCTGTTACTTTTACAACATTAAAGCAATCACATACTTATCTATAAACAAAATTATCATACTTACGTTAAACTATGTCTGTATTTCAATGATGTTTCAGGGTAGAGAGGTCAGTTGTGGCTATAGTCCAGATACTCATACGAAGCTATTTTTCTACAGTAATGGGCTGTCTACCATATCAAACAGACTACTTTTGTATGTTAGGTTCAAGTAAACTTATTAGGAAACGAAGAGTATCTAGCCACATACTATAGTCAATTAACAAATGGAAATGCAATGAACAATCCAGTTACGTCGACTTTTAATAAGAAAAATTAGATAAATAACTTAATGCCTTACGAATCTGACTTTTAAAGATATTGTTTTAATGACTGATATTCTAAAATTATTATATTTTGTTCAGCACGACTCTTCCTCATCATCATCGGAGTCCGAAAAATCTAATAAATATTGGACAGCACCAGTAATTGTTACGTTTTTCATTAGCTCAGGATATAAAAAATCAGTTATTTAGTTATTAAATCCGGTCTGTAAGTTATTATTATTTAGTACATTTAATTGCTTGAAAACCAATATTTTCTTTTAAGATGAAGTATACCAATTTTTTAAGCATTAAGCAATTACTTCAACCGACAATAAATAAAAACAATACTTTCACAATGAAAACACAAACACGTGAAAAGTGAAAACTTAAAATGTCAATGACGAATGTCATAAGTTCTTAGCTCATATGTGATGGTAGATGACAGTTTACAAATCACAGTATACTGTACTGCGTTTCGATTTACAACACTAACCAGTATACATATTTATAAAGGAACGGCTTCGCTGACAGTTCGCAGTATACTGTAGTGACGTCACGGTTTACAGTGCTCCAGTGTAAAAAGGAACACGGCCTAAGCTACACTATTACTCTATTTGTCTATGGCCGGAAGTACGCCATATTTGTTTACTCTTTTGGTCACTTCTATAAAAATGGACTATATATATACTAACACATTCGCATTTTCGTTTGTTTTTTTGTACAAAAATAAATTTGATTGTGTGTATTACCATGCCAAATGCAAGTTTTGTAGCCATACTAAATTAATGATTTATGCGTGCATGGATTGTGATCATGGAATGAGTTTTTTTCCTACTAACATATTTTAATAATCGGATGTTTAGATCTATCATAAAAAATATATTCATGAAAAATAGCTTAGTAACCTAACCGGACAGCGCGACAGAAAATATCTTTGTACACGAAATCAAAGCTATTTTATTCAAAATTAAATGTTAATTATTGATGTTGTTTATGTTTTTTGAAACACCCGTATCAACTGCACATCAAGTTGGCCCAGGGTCCATGCAACAATGAAACGTATTATTTATTTTTAATTCATTTTCCTCATTGAACGTCAAAGTTTTAAATAACGCCAATATTTTTAGACTGTTGTGTGTAAAGATCTGTTTATTAGTGAACTAGCTGTTGCCCGCAGCTTCGCCTGCGTTAACTAAGATTTACAACGGGAGCTTAGTACGCAAAATAAGTAACTTTTCTGGTTGATTTTTTACACCTTGTGTCCGAAAAACCCAAATATTTTACGGAACCCTATTTTTTTTTTCAGAATAAAATGTAGCCTATGTTACTCGTGGATAATGTAGCTTTCGAATGGTGAAAGAATTTTTGAAATCGGTCCAGTACTTTTTGAGCCTATTCATTACAACCAAACAAACAAACAAACAAAGTTTTCCTCTTTATAATATTAGTGTAGATGTAGAAGTTTGTATAAATGTTTATAATAGAGGCTCGTCTGTTTATAAAGTATGTCACGCCAATATCCGCTTTTTTGACCTCCTCTCCCCGTCGTCACTAGGTGCACATTTTTGTTGGGAACCCTAACTCTATAAAAAAAACTCTATAAATATAATGTCACAAAAGCTACCGTATCGTAAATCAATCGTATTAAGTATTTGAAAGAATATATCTGTAGCTTTATGCTGAAGCTTACAGCCAGACAAGCAGGTAGATCGATATGATATGTACCATATATCATATCGATCTACCTGTATAGACAAAAATCACACAAAAGCTACCGTATCGTAAATCAATCGTATTAGGTATTTGAAAAAATATATCTGTAGCTTTAGGCTGAAGCTTACAGCCAGACAAGCAGGTAGATCGATATGATATGTACCATATATCATATCGATGTACCTGTATAGACAAAAATCCGTCTGAAGGTAAATCTCTTGATGTTAGAGCCTAGCCGCTGATAATGAACTGCGAACGTCACCTCGCCGTCCCGCCTTGTTACATTTTGTAAACTGACTAACATTTCTCCCACTTTCTTCTATGTGAACATATTTTATGAATATTGGTCATAAATAGTAAACTAAAATTAAATGAATCAAGAAGGTGTAAGCTTGGTTTTGCCCTTGAGAGGGATGAGCTATGCTGCTCTCTTTTTGCATGGGGCATGACACTTTACGTCTTAGGACAGGCAACAAATGCATGAGTTGCTTGGTATAGTTTCACATTAACTCAGAACTCTAGTGTTCACCAGGTGTATTGTCTGCCAATTTGGTCTTTCATAAATAAAATAGTTTTTTAGGTATCAATAGCGCAGCGAGAATATTATCCATAAAATCTGACTTTGATGATGAATACTATGCATGTGAGCGACGGTGGTCCAGTGGTGGATGGACTCGGCCTCTTATGCGAGAGATCCGGGTTCGACCCTGACCCCTCGTGTGTGCCTTGAAATGGGTTTTTCTAATTTCTAAGTGCACCCCAAACACGAGACCATCGCTCGCTCACCGGTGAAGGAAAACATCGTGAGGAAACCTGCATGCCTGATGAGATTGAAAGTCTTTGAAGGTATGTGAAGTTCACCAACCCGCATTGGGCCAGCGCGGTGAACTATTGGCCCATTACCCTCCTCGCCTGATTTCGAGGAGGAGACCCGTGCCCAGCAGTGGGACATAAAGGGTTGATACTTTACTTTTTTATGCATGTATTTATTTGTTGATGTTGTACGACGGTAGTCTAGTCACTAGACTAGACTCTAGTGGGAATGAGAGCCAAGGATAGATTAAATAGATAGATAGTTTTTCGAAATTTTCCTCAGCACCTATCCGGTGTGTTTCTTCATATTATTTATAACGTATTTATCTATTATCATATTAAATATACAATTTTTTGTAGCTTTATTATTAAATAAACTTTATTGGTAAAATAAAAAAATATATACAATTAAGCCACGTGATAGTTTTTCAATTCGATATCATTCGACTCATATTTTCTTGTTTTGTAGGAATTCTTCCAAATTTCATAGAAACAAACAGTTGCTTGAAATCTGTAGCAGACTAGTAGGGGCACAGATACGTGTGTTATCAGCGTCCAGGCCCAAACGCCATAGAATTCCATCTAAAACAATAATATTATCTTTATTATCATCAAAGTTCTTATTCATCATACATACATCTACGTCTTCAGCGAAGACGATGATCGACGAAATAGACAATAGAAAGACAGCCGGTACTGCCGGTATTCTCCTAGCTTCTCCTTGATCTGACAATGATGAAGATGGCAGACCTCAGAAAAGAATTTGCCACTGCCATGTCATAATTATCTTGCATTGTATTGCCATATTAATAAGCTTATGTGTGGTCTCTTAGTACTTGCCACGGAGAGGACAATATTGATTAAAAAGGCTGCTTAGCATAGAAAAGGGTGAAAAGGTATATATAGAAAGGTTAGGTGGTTTTAAAATTAAAAATATATTTTACTTGCGATGGATGAAATTCAGCTCGAGCATTTTTGACTCTGTTTAATAGCCATAGAGCAAAATTGCCTACTAGTAGGAAAGTAACAAGCTGCCTTCCAGGGCGTTTTTTTCTGTCCAAACTTCGACGTGTCCAAGCGTCGAACACCAGTAATGTCTGACAGGAGCTTTGTACTATTGCACACAGAGGGGCTATAATCCTATAATATCAAACACCGTATTATTATAAGTATTATGCATTCGTATTATATAGGAAACAATCAAAGTTATCAATAGTAAATAAATATGTTCATGTATATGGTGTGAATTATGTACGGGTATAAATTATAGGCCATGTGTTACTGTTTCATTAAAAAAAGTAAAGTGTAAAGTTTCATTAAAATATATCCAATAAAAGTTTGGTGCAAAAGAGTAACAAATATACATCCACACATTCTTAATAACTTTTGCGTTTATAACTTTTGTAGGATTTTTAGCTAGTAGGTATTAAGTATTCAAATTTCTTTTATTATAATGTGTTTGATATAAATGTGGTATTATATACCCACATTGAACACATTTGTCTAACACTGGTTTATTGTGATCATTATATTCTCATAGACGATTTGTTGATGACGCAGGAAAATCCTTATGGATGTAGCCAAGGCCTTCGGGTATATCCTAAACCTATATGAGACTGGCACGGGGCATCTATACTTATATCAATAGTATCTAACGGCTGTTTAATAAGCCGGCTAGCTATTCTAATTTATTTTTCGACTCTCTTGATTACGCAGTTGTTATACATCGGTAACAATTTTATTACTATGATTCTGCAAAATCTGTAAAGGTTTGTTTACCTTGTCACTCTTCTTCCTTCTTGGTGTGTTTGAATGAGAAAGCATGCTCCGATGATTTGGAACATATAGTACAAGTATACTCCACACTGGGTTACCACTAGCAAGGCATGTTCCATCGGCAAGGCATATGAAATTTTCCTGACTGTCAGTGCACGCATACGCTGAATGCATGCAGCCGATCCTAGTGTCATTAGTATGAACAGTATAGTCTCCCATATGTTAATCTGAAAATATAGACGCATAAAATAATTGCAGAAGATATAATAATTATGAATCAATTATTCAATTGTTTTCCAATTTTTAATGCGATTTCATTCATCATTGGTAGTGCATGTTGCATTGCAAACGAATTAGGCCGTCACGATCTGTGTGGCTAGTTCTCGCATCTGCCTAACCCGTGGATGTCTATATGCGATGTCACCAGAAGGCTCCGACTGTTTTTGTTTTCCTCCTTATCACATAAAAAAAGAAACTAGTTCTTACAAGTTTTATCGAGACTTTAAAAAAAAATACATATCCGACGTTTGGATAATTTTCAGACCATGTTTTAGTGACTGTCATTCTAAACGAATGGCACGAAGTTACTCCAACATTAGAAGTTTAGGTTTATTAAAATTAATACGTAATTAACTTAAATGTTTACTTGCAAATCCTTGCAACTGAGGCTAACATTAAAGAGGAAGAGTAATTAAAAGAAGATAACATTCAACGAAGAGTACCTGTAGTAAGGCTAAGTCCACGTGCTTATGGTTCTGGAAGAGCCCATTAAACAGCATCAGGCTGACGATGGTCCCGGCCAGGGTTGCGATCCCGAGGAAGAGGCCCCTGTGCGCGCTGCCACAGTCCACAGAAAAGTGATTACTCGACTTTGTTTGTCCACAGCATTGCATCTTCTCTGGTTTGTTGTTTGAATGGTGGCTTTTAGATTTCTGAAACAAATTATAAAACATTTAATAGATTTCCTTGATGAAATAGCTTAGTCTGAAACTTGATGAAAAACAATACCGATAAGAAAATATAAGCTGAAAATGTTTTAATGATTGTGGGCCAATATATTATGCAGATATTGAGTTGCGCCCACATCCAGAAAGTTGGAATGTTGGTCGACTATCAACTGGATTATACGACTATATTATCTCCATAATAATGAATAAATATTATTCGGCACCATGCTTAACAATATAACATTTTGAACACTTGGCATTCTTAGATCACCTGATAGTTTCATGATGGTGTACTAGTATGTTGATAAATAATATCACATTAGTAAATATCCACCACAAACCTTTCTATATTTATTCATTTGTGGAGATCAAAAAAGGAATGTTGAGTAAGCAAACAATAGATGAATCGTGGTATATTTACCGATCCTGGCACCGTGCAGATATCGTTCCATATCACGACGATTATAATAGAGCACAGCAGACTGTACTCGACGCCGCACGGCCTCAAATACGGATTCATGGTGCGAATTAGAGGCGTTATCATGTTGGAAACGTTACACGTCCACGGAACTATTCGTGCTGAGATATTTGCATGCATAATTTGGCTGGCATTTCCAATGTCCGGTATATCTTGGTCTTGGGTTACATTCTGTTCGTTGGTAAAGACGATTGTCGCGGGTCCAGTGATATTGGTGTACCGTAATAGGGCGGGTCTATCGTAGGCGACAGCTATGATGTCATCTCTTGTCTCTTGTATCACGACGTTCAGCCACTCGCATACGTTTGTGGCGATGAGGTGCATCAACCCAAATCTGTCTATGACCACCCCTCTCATTGGGTCTAGTATCTAGAATGCAAAAATTAAGTCCTATTTTAAAGTTTTGTAATAAAATTTAAACAATTTTAATTTTTAATATTTTAAGAAATGGTGAAGACTTCCGTCAGAGACTTAAGTATCCGATATCACGCGAAGAATAAGCTTATTGAAGTGGCAATGGGCTGGTCTCAAATTCAGGAGAACGGATGGCCGATGAACCATTACGGTTCAAGAGTGGAGCCGCGTTGAGGTAGACAAAGTGTTGGATGGAAAGACGATCACCGTGCAGCGGTCGGTCCATGTTGGATGCGTCTAGCAATGGTACGGATGTTTATGGTCAGCAGTGGACGGACAAAGGCTAATGATGATGAGATTTAAATGATACACACATGCAGAGTGAACATTACAGTTACGTTAATATTGATGAAATTAAAAAAAAACTTTCCACTCAATTCCCAAAATTTTACTAAAAGTGGCCAAAATTGTAATTTATTTTTGATATCGTTGGGATTTCTCTAGCCGATGCACGACTTGATTCAAGTCTCGTGATAGCTTAACAATGTAGGTATTTGATTTCCTAATCACTGGCAATCGTGAGTAAGAGTGATAATGAATTAATGTTTGACGTAAGTCAGTGCATTCAATTCAAAGTTATAGATGACGCAACTTACGTCGGTGTAGGAAAATATGAAAATAGTTTGCGCGACCAGAAATAGTATTCGGAAGGCGGGCTTAAGCGCGACGATGATCAATTGGCAGTCCCCCGAGAGGTCGAAGTATTCGGTGAATTGCAGACAGGAATATATGATGGTGCCCACCCCGAACCCAGCTACTCCCATGTGCAGGTAGAAGCTGCCGTATCGGGAACGCTTTATGTTTTCTGTTGACATTTTTAAAAATATTAGCAGAATTCTTAATAATTAATAACAAAAGTATTTACTAACGCCAGACTCCACAACAAAACCAATTATAGATGAAAATCGGATACTGATTCAGTTTTTTTTTATTAAAAAGATACACACACGAGTGAACGCTACGTGGAAATTATTACTCCGTGTAAATATGGGGTGGATGAAAAATATATATGTTATCCTATTTACAGACCTACCCGATATGCACACAAAATTTCTTAAGAATCGGTTCAGGCGTTTCAGAGGAGTTTGGTAACAAACATCGTGATACGAGATTTTTATTAATTAGATATGATTTCTTCCAAAAAAATACTTCCGTTACCAGTAAGGTAAGTAGTACATGTAACACAAGATCTTACGAACTTAGCTCATGGCTATGTTAACATGGTGTGATTGTTTCTTAATATAAAATATTAATATCTAAATATTATCACGGCATTTTTTTATTTTTGTTCTTGTGATTTCTTTGAAAAGGTTTAAATAAGATCTCGGTCTTCAATTTAGGTCATCAACATAATCTTGGTTTCAATTTGTACACATCTTTCATTCGGTTATACTCCGATCTTATTAATTCACAACTATTATATATTTTTGAACATACTTACCATCTATATCCCGTTTTGCTATTCGCAAATGAAAAAAAGTATATGCGAGAAAAACCATACTTATAATATACAGGTACAATGTGAATATCTGTAACAACAAATATGTATATTTACAATATGTATTGTATATTATCACATTTCAATAGTATACATAATTAGTTACTTACGTCAGAAGTTATGTTCGTGTAAAGTTGATTTTGTATTGTGCTAGTCACTGGCAACGCTAGACCTAAAACTATTAATAGTTTGGCATAAAACGCTGACAACACCACCGTCATTGATTCGCTGTAAAATGATTTATGTATTAATTAATAAATTAATCTAAAACACGGCTAATATTAATTAGTATTTTAATTAATTGATATGTTAAATTCGTAACACAGCTATAATAGAAATGGGCATTTCGGATTTCGAATGGCCTAAGGATTCGGTAATCAATGCTGATTTAATATCTGTCTAAAGTCTAAACCGTTATTAAGTTTCGTGTACATATCGAAAAATGTATGAAACAGTAAGGTAAAAATATTGAGATTTCACAATAAAAATTACGATGAAACAATTTTCACGAGGAGTGTTTTAGGCCTTAGTTCACTCATGCATAGACCAAATGCGTTCACTAACCGGCGTTTTTGACCTTAACATGAGCAAAAATATTTTCAATCATCCACGATGCTCACGTGGTAATTTGGATATTCTATTTTCATGGTTTTACTGATCAGGAGTAGACACTATTATCATTATCTGTCTAGCTTTTTTCCTAACAATATAATTCGGTCGGCTTCCAGTCTAACCGGATTCAGCTGAATACCAGTATTTTACATGGAGCGACTGCTATCGGACCTCCACAACCTAGTAACTGGGTGATACCGGTGATAACGCGGTAAGACTGGTTGTCAGATTCTTAGGCTTCTGGCTTAACGTGCTTTCCGAGGCACGGAGGAATCTCGGTATGTAAAAATGGTCACCCATCCACGGACCAACCTCGGCATGCGTTGCTTAGCCTGGTGGATCGATCCGCGCGGCTGTTACCACTGCGCCACGAGCTCCACTAGTAGAAGTAGTAGGAGTAAACACTATTTTATGAAATATGATATATTAATGGGTTTAGTCACTTACTCTCCATGCGAGAGGACTTTCCGTTGCGGAGGCACGGGTATCTGCTCCACGCTGGAGCTGGAGCTGCATGGCAGCACCACGCTAAGACGAGGTAGCGAATGGGGCGGGTGCTCTCTGTAAAGATTTTCATTAAGCATCTTCTGGTCCACTGATCTTGGTACATGAGTGGATATGATTGAGTGTACTACCAAGTCCTGTCAATTTGTGTTTGATGATGCATGTGTATATATCTATATCTATACTAATATTATAAAGAGGAAAGATTTGTACCTATTTTTGTATGTTTGTTTGTTTGTAATGAATAGGCTCAAAAAGTACTGGACCGATTTCAAAAATTAGAAAAAATGCTGCGGGCAACAGCTAGTTATGTATATATGTCTTTGTCCCGTTTTACTATTCTAATTTACATGTTATATTCGTACATGCTTAGCGTTGTGCTGTTTGTTGTTAGTCGAGTGTAAATAAACAACTAAATACAAAGGATTTATAATTTTACTAGCTGCCCCGACAGACTTCGTTCAGCCAAAAGTACTAATATCGCTGTTGAAAAATAGGGGTTGATCGTATCGGGGTAAAAATTCAGATCCGTGTGTAATTTTGAACGCAGTGTCGTTAAAAAAAATCTGAAAACAAGCGGTGGCCTCCCTTAACATTTAGGGTTATGAAAAATAAATGTTGACTGATACTCAGACCTACCCGATATGCACACAACAGAAACGTTCAAGCCATGGCTTGACCGATTCTCATGAAAAAAAAAATGCATTTCGGAGGAGTTTGGCGACAAACACCCCCGAATAAAATAAACTATATTTAAAAATAAACGGCCTATAACTATATTATCAATTGGTTTATCAAAAAGAAATAAACTTATCCGTTAATGAGATCAGCACATTTGATCAAACTCTTTTCTTTTATATATTAGTGTAAATATATGAATAATAAGAAATATTTGTTAAATTACATATAAAATGGCAGGATTTTTCCATACTATGATAAACTGTATACAAACGTCTTCGAAATTCAGACTCTCAAATATCCTAATATTATTAATAAAAAACGCGATCGAATTGAAGCCGTAATAGAATATCTATGAAGTAGGTAAGTATAGGAGATAACGCAGTGTTTTATTAAGCGGACGTTTATTGGTAAAGGCGGGCTTAATGAAGCACTCACTGCGACTAACCTCTCATCTTCAGGGACGGCGAGCAACGGTTCAAATCTCTCTTTTAACTCCTTTGCTGTACTAGCGTTTGGTTTTTCTTTATTTTTCATAATTTTCACATCTATCCCATCTCGTTTCACTGTACACAGATGCGAGTTCTCGTAGCGCAAATATAGTACTGCAGTTGTTCTCACTAACTTACTACTTAGACGCGAGTAATGACTTAATAATTGTTAATTCCAAACAAGGTTGTCCTTTATGATCCTTATATTATTATTTTATTAATATTTATTAGTTATTATTTTTAACTTTATATTACAGAGCTCTATTTACGGTAGCCAAATGAATAAATAAAACGTTAGTGATAATTTAAAGTAAAATTCGACTATATCATGTGGAAATAAAATATTTAATATTAGTAGCTTTGTTTAAAGGACGTAAGGTCACCAGACAAAAAAAATGTAGACTTATAGATGAAATTATCAAATCCAATTTCCAAATAACAATTTTCAGGTACAATATTTTCATTACTAATATTGCTGCTCTAGCCTTTTATCCAATTTGAATGTGGAATAAAAAGTTATTACAAATAAAAGGGGTTACTTGTATAGTTATACATTAAAAATGTAAAATTTTAAAGTCGATTTTTAAAGTTATAATAATGTGGGATAAGTATTATTTAAAAAAAAACATGATTGATATATTGATTGATGATAGATCATAGGTTGTAATTTTATTTTCAAGAAAATGTAGACCGTAAGCTGTAACATAAATATCCTTTTTTTATTAATCGTTGTATGCTAGTTATCCTTTGTGAATTTTGTGACCATATTAAAAATAATTCAGGTGGTTCCCATAACAAATCCAATCATAAAGAAACCGTCCAAAAGGTCATAAGATTAAGCCAAATAAAAGGCATTGAGTATGATACTAAATAGATATTGGTCTGTGGATTATGAGATGTCCTTACGGGTAAATAATTAGCGCCGTCGGTGTCACTTTCAGACGGCCCTCCTAACGAGGCACATGCCCCCCTCCACCCCCCACTTCTTATCTTCACTGCGAGATTAATTAGATGTCTACCTCTAAATGATACGATACTTTACGATACGATGCAGTTAAAATAGCAAAAGTTCATAAATAATATGCATATTTAATATCTGCGTTTTAAAATACTTACGAAAAATATTTTTTTTTTAAGACTAGAGACTAATAATTATACAGATTCTTTTTTGGACGGATATCACGCTCGTTCTATATTAAAAAATAGTGACTTGCATTGGTAACTAGTGAGTATTTATGTAATTCATTTCTGTCGGAAGTAAGGCTCAGTATTTTTTTATTAAAAAAACTGTTTCTGTGGTTGACTGTTTATTCGTTCCTAAGCAACCTGTGGTCCACAGTGGTTAAGTAACGAATAATCCACTTAATGTAAATGCACATTTATTTGATTGTGTATATTTAATTAAATAGTTCACAATTCAGCCCTATAAATGTCTTGTACAGGCCAACGTCTGTCGGTGCCACCAGTTATTTATAAATTTTCTAACGTTTGTGATATCCTTCAATAGTCAATAACAAGGTTAGATTAGCATAATATCCATCTTCAAATTTTTACTCTTAATTATTTTATTTAATGAGTGCTATTTTTGAAGTAAACCTACTTTAATCGCGACTACGGGCTTACTTAGATTGTTATGCAGTTTCACTTTGATTGAGCGTATAGATGCAATACAAAATTATACTTATGGGACAAGTGTCTCCATAATATATACCATACCTACATATACTATGCAGTGCATACCATGCTGTACATACATAAAAATTAGTCAGTTATTTGTCACTGACGTAATATAACAATTCAACATACCAGTGGATCCACGTGTACGTCCCATCATTTATCAATGGCAGCGTCGCAGCACAAATTTGACGGGATTTGTTTTCATACAAAACAGATAGCATTATCGCATCCATTTCAGTTAAATTATGCTCAAAGACTAATAACAAACTTTAAGGCTATACCTACCGACTATGTCGTATTTTTCTTTCAAGGCTCGTGCTTGTTTGTCGCAGAGGATGGTAGTGGCGCTGGGAGTGGTCGTAGGATACTGAGTGGGAGCGCTTTGTCTCTTTGGGGTCGTATGTCCTGAAATTTATACGGCGATATACGGTTATGATTAAATTATTTTGTTTTGAATGCCAGTCTATCTATTAAAAAAACCGCATCTAAATCCGTTGCGCACTTTTAAAGATTTAAGCATACATACAAAGGAAGTGACTTTGTTTTATACTATGTAAAGATTAATACATTTTAATTATATTATAAAGGCCAACGAACAGTTAGAGCCTTTTGGTGATAATTGACGCCCATAGACATCCACACAACCAGAGGCTATGGTGATCTAGAAATTCTAGATGATTCCTAATCAAAATGTGTAGAATTTAAGTTAGATTTATAACTCACCATTCGGTATCTTCTATGATAATATCGTCCATTTGCTGTCGTCATTTGTTCCTGACACACAAACGGGGCCGAATGTGCATTTTTGCTGTGGCTTTTCAACTGATGAGTATCATGGTAAGAATATCGTATATTTTTGTTATCTATCTAGGTACTGGTATTAGGAGATTTAAGATAATCGTTGAGATAATAAACATACATGACGAATATTTTGTGTTTGTCCTTTGTGCAAAAAATTTAAACATTGAACTAATGAACTGGGTTGGTTTATAATTAGTAACGTTAAAATAAATTAAAGTTCAGAACCATATTTATACTTTGTCTTATTATTACATCAATTTACATCATAATATTTTAAAATACCTAAACCGTATCCTTAAAAATTTCTTAAATTAGTTTTTTACTAAGAAATCTGACCAGTTGCATGAATTTTGCACGATAAAAAAATAAATCTACGATCTTTAAAAAGGATTTAAACTATTTTTGCATTATTCATATCATACGCAGAATGTTTAAAAATTAGGTTCTCATCTTTCATATGACCTTGCGAGTTGACCTCATTAGTATATGTATATAATATGTATATTAGTGTGTTATCAATCAATGTTGACGATACGATTCTATCAAGCCATTCCAAGTAATGTCACCTTGCAACTTGCGCTTGATTTAAAAAAAAATACACTAGAAATTGCTCTAGAGTTATTGTAGAAACATCGCAAATCTGCAATTAGTATCCAAAATATCACGTTTACTTTACAGACACTATAAGTCGTCAATATGGGTCTGGGGGGGTATGCTATAAGGTAGTAGTAATAATAGATGGAGGACCAGCCAACCAGCTTTCGATATCATTTTCAATAGGCCCCCAAATAAGTTTCGTCACCCTACATATTCTGAAATTGTTAAATAAATTTCTTTACGTGTCGTTTCGACGTTTACGTTCAAAAAGTATATTGAACCAATTACATAGTCATGGAGCTAACGTAAACAATTAGCGCGTATTGTTGTTAGTTGTTGGTCGTGACAAAGGGTAGAATTCGATGCGTTAAATGCCTCATCACGTTCAGCGGAAATTTGACTAAACAATTTAAAACTTTAGCTTATGTTGATTTTGTTTTATCGCTGAATACTGAAATATATTCCGCGTATGTTTTGTATATTTTGTTTGTATTTGTAAATTTTGAAATTTGATTTTATGATCTTCCGTGAATATGTTATTTTAATGTGAGTCGATTTTTGTTTTACAAATATCATGTTTTCACTACCCTAAAAATATTGTACATAGTGGTATTTGGTTATTCTTTTTTTAGAGAACTGACGTTGAATTTTTTTTGACTGACTGACTGATATTTGTTTGTGTACAATAAAGCTTTTCAGTACTTACTATCAATAACAAATATTACTACTGTGCTATTACTTCTTTGTTTATCGGAAGATTTCCAAAGGTTGATCATACAAATAACGGGATGATTCATATTTTTGTTTTTTCATAAATCAGATATGTTGCGCTAGTAATTCGTTAAGATCTTGGCTAGTAATTGAAGATGATGCTACTTAAAAAAAAATCATTGAGAATTAAAATATAGCAAAAAATATGAAAATAAAATTTGGTTCACTTCTGTAGTAACAATAAAATATAGCAAGGAATGAAAACAAAAGTCAAAACTATTTTTAACATCTTTATTGATATAAAGATTAACTATCAACCTCGTTGTCAATAATAGTAATTCAAATATTCTTATACAAAAATAAAGTATACAATTAAAATCATTACACATTCAAATATATTGGTTTGTTCTTAAAACTGTTTTTCCAAATTTCGAACAGGCAGATCGTAGAGTGGAATCGGTAGAAGATGGCGAGCGGCATCGAGACGTGGGTGATGATGGTCCAAGCCCAGGGTCCGTAGAAGGCGAGGTGAGCTGGTCTGAACTCGGCTCGGTTCTTAAATAAAAATAAACAATAAAAATTACAAAATTACGCTGAGAACCGGTCAGACCTATATCTACATCTATAGTATCCATGCGGTGTCAATATAATCATCCTATCCTCTTTCGTGGAACTGTTTTGAGTTTTGGAAAGATGAATAAGATAGGCTGTGTAATTACTGGTGGTGCTGGACCTAGCATCTCGTATCCACAATCAAAGCATGTGTAAGATGCTTGGCTTTACAATAAGGGCTGATCTCCGATAGTGTCATTTGTGTTGAATGTTGCCATTGAACATCATCCATAAAATAGTATTATAAGCCTGGCTATTGTCCGCGGCTTGAACCATGCTAGCAAAAAAAAAACCTTTTTTAATGTATCCTATGTTACTTCTAGAACCTCCAAAAATATGTGTACAAAGTTTCATAATGATCGCTTGAGTAGTCTTCGCATGAAATATCGGTTGAATAGTTTTGTAAGGAGGTAGTGCCATGCTGCTTTGCAGCCGAATTGGGCTGGCACGACCAGGGTGGTACCTC
Source organism: Lycaena phlaeas (assembly GCA_905333005.2). Classification (NCBI taxonomy): domain Eukaryota; kingdom Metazoa; phylum Arthropoda; class Insecta; order Lepidoptera; family Lycaenidae; genus Lycaena; species Lycaena phlaeas. The sequence goes on along the minus strand of HG995174.1, from coordinate 11,228,841 downwards.
CCGCTCACATAATACCGGCGTAAAGTGACAAATATGCTGTCGCGTTTCGTGTGGTTTGTGAGTTTCCGGTGGCTCATTGTGGATAGGGAAAGGCAACGCATCTACATAACCTTCGGTTGTGTGAATGTTAATGGGCGTCGATAGTCGCAAGGCTTCGTCTGTTCGTTTGTCCTCGAGGCTATAAAATAAATTGAAAGCGTAACAAAAATCCCTACTTACACATTTATAATATTAATAAAGAAAGGATGTCTAAATAACATAGAAATAAAAATAGGATGAATAAAGTTATTTTAAGAGAGATAGATATACAACATAAGCTTTGCGAAACGCAGCACGATTCAAGCCGCGATTTTCACGAGATCAATGCCAGAGAAACCTATCGAACAAAACAAATACGAACGGCATGAAAATACATCGCAGGAGCTTTTATTTTCTACTCTCTTTGAAAGTATGAAATAATTGTAAGTGTTTTTATAAGGACGCACTTAGGATAATTTTAGACATATTTGCTGGTTTAGTTCAAATATAAGAACTAGAGGGAAAATTAAAAAGAATCTGCGACATCAATATTATACGACAACTGCAGTAGAATAGAAAACTCCAATCTAACCTTCTCAAGGGTATTTATAGCCCACATAGCCATATTGGCGACCAGGAGGAAGGTGACTAACTGTCGGCCCGGCTTAGTGTTTCTATGTTCAGAGCTGCTGCTCCGGCGCCACCAAGCGTCGATTATGAAGAGGGTTTGTAGGATAGTCTGAAATAGTTTACCAAACATATTCAATTATTCATTATTTTGTAAATCATTAAGTTTTATACTTCGGCGCTATATATAATTTTCAACCTTTTTCCTTCCACTGCTAGACATATGCTTCTTTCCATAAGCGCCAAAAGGGCCCATCTCCTGCCACTTGTATCCATTAGAACCTGTCAATGCTTGGAGATTTGTGTCCTATCTGGTTGGAGGTCGATCTTCCTGTCTACCCGAAGCTCATTTATTAACTACAGTACTCTCATTAAGATCATCAACAGCTATACATTCAGTTCTGAATATTGGCTATCCTCAATAAACGCCAAGATAGCCGATCACACGAACCTGGTTAGAAGTTTCGAGAGTGGAGGCCGCGTTTAGGTAGACGAAGTGTTGGTCTACCATTAACCAGGTAGGAAGTCGATTGATGTTGGTCATGACTTGTTTTTTAATGTTTATGTCAACCTTATTTCGTATTAAATCTAATTTAATATAATTTATTGAGATTTTTACATGCCCGGTGATTCGGAATCTTTTTAGCAACGATGGTCACGGAAATATTGTTGTTTGAGTATCTTGTTTGTATATATTGTACCTGAATTAAGGAGAGGAATTCAGAGAAGAACCCGGTGAGATCAGTGTCGTGAGTGTGAAGGCTGTGGTGACAGCCGATAAGACTGAACATGCAGTAGACGAACATGCCCGACTGCGCCAGAATCAGTAATGAGGTGTCCAATCCTAACACAGCTGGAAAATTATTAGAATACTTCAGTTTAAGTCTTCCCTCTAATTTTATTAATAAAACTTTTGAGATAAGTTTAGTATCCAGTTATTACAGATATATTATGTGTGCCAATGTCTTAAACGAATGTATACGATTCTTTTATGCTATTGTAAATGAAATAAATATCTAAAATATTACTTAGCGATAATAGGTTTTGTATATAATGCATTTTTAAATGCAATTGCTAATTTTATAGCAACTACCAAAATTAATGTTGTATTTTATTTAATCTATAATCATAATTATAATCTTCATTTATATTAATTCAGATACATTGAGTAAAATATTTTTTCTTTCATGGTTTTTTTTTATTTATTAACGTAGGAACCATCTAAAATGATCCGTGCATAATAATGTAAATAAAATTTAATAATTAATCTAATATTAACCTTCGCTTTTCCTTTTGTATGGCAACACTCTCATTTGCTTGAGGGCCGTTAGCGTAGCGATTAAAGACAATGAATAAAGAATCAATTCGCAAATATTCACTTCAAAAATGGCGTCCTGAAAAAAAAAACATATTGTAAAATCGACTCGTATTACACAGTCTACACATGTCGTGACGGCACACGGCGTGTCCTGCCATTTTTCATTTTATTCTATATTTCGTAATGTTTTTTAAATATCTGCATGGCAATCCGTGAAAGCCATTTTTATTGCACTTATGTTGAAGTAGTAGCTCTTCGCTTCGCGAGAACGGGGATAGTAATTTATAGCCTATGTCACACACAAAAACGTATCAAAATCAGCTCAGCAGATCCATAGGATACCCCGTAAAACCTCACATACTTACAAACTTTCATCATCATCATCAGCCTTTATCCGTCCACTGCTGAACGTAGGCCAGGCCTCCCTTAAAAACTTGCAAACTTTATTTCTTTATAATATTAGTGTTAAATACTGTTAAATAAATTTGTAAAAATCATATTTACGTTGATAGTATTCTTATGGTTTGCGAGAACAAAGAACATGATCAGAGATATGATGGTAAGGACTATGAGGAGTATCCCGGCTATGAGCCCTCTGTGTGCATGAGAACAGTCCACCGAGAAGTGGTGCAGCGTGTTGCGGCTGCCGAGGGCAGAGTTGACACCCAGCATGCCCGCTGAAAACAAATGTATATTCAAATACAAACCTAAACACTGTTGAAATAGTTTCAAATTCCAATAGAATATAAAATATTAAAAGGTATACTCAAAAAAAATCCAAGTCATTAATAAAAGTTCTGTTAAAACTGAAATGATTTTTGAAAAACCATTTCTAAAAACGGTATCCGGTTTAACCCTGTTTATTTAATAATATAATAAATCTACATATTAGTTTGAAATGTTTACAATAATTACAACATTTGAAGAAACGTTGAAAGAAAGAAAAAGCATATTTACCAAACTGTTGTAAAATTTTCTCGGGAGTAACTGAATTATTTCGTGATTTATTTTTGGATACATAGTTGAATTTCTTCTCAAAGTCCTCGGGAGTACATTTCACCTGAACAATTTTAATTTATTGACATTTTATAAAATACATGAAAATGTTCGCGTTAAAATTACTTGGAATCGTCATTTTATGTTCCATTAGTAAATATCAGTAGCCTTTTTTGTATTTAATACTAAATTTATTGTGAACAAAATGTAAAAGTGTCAGTCATCTGTATAATTAAAAGAAAATGTATTGGAGAAATAAATTAAATAAAAAATCACCTCCTTCCACATTTCGTATAAAATGACAGCACATATTAGGGAATACTCTATGGTACAAGGGAAGAGGAACGGTGAGGCGTTCTGTATCAGCGCACCCATAATATTTGACCGTCGACAAGGCAGCTCTCCGGTGACGTTGTGGCCCAAACTCTCATTCGATAACATCGAATGTTCCAGATGGTGTATCTCGTGTTTTGTCTCTTGTACCAAAACGTACAACCATTCGCAAAGGTTAGTCGCAATCATGTGCATAAACCCGAACCTTTGTATCAGTTTAAATTTGCCAACTTCGATGTCTTTGTTGGTGAGAAATATAAATTGCATTTGGGCAAGTGTCAAAGCCATCCGTATTGTAGGTGTGAGGGCGGACAGTACCGAGCGGCAACGATCCCTCTTTTCAAAATACTCTCCAAAAACCAATCCACTGTACACCATTGATCCGATGCCGAATGCTAAAAATGTTACAATCGAATTTAATTTTCCATCCATTTATCGATGTATAAAGCAATATTGATAAAGTCGTACCTATGGCTCCAAGCCTCAAATAAAAACTGCCGTAACGGGAAATAACTTCCTTTCGTTTTATTTTCTCGTTGGGTGTTGCTTTGCCAGTGCCACTGCCGTTTTTATCTTCTTTTTCCACCTGGTCTGAAATTAATAATATTAAAAGCTCTACAGAAACATGCCGGATTTATGTATGTTGTTTGTGCAAACAAGGAAACAAAAAATGTATGAGTAATAAAGACTTAAAATGTTAAGACAATGATTCAATTAGTTTTCATTGGACGTATTTTAAATCCTTCTTTTACTAATGTCAGTCTACCTACAATAATTAAACAAATGACTGAGAATGTTAGTTGAATACAAAGACGATATTCTTCGCTGCAGTAATTATGTAAACAAGATGCGATTTTAATGTCGTATTTTGTTACGCAAATGCGACTAATTGCTACGGTCTACATATAAACGAATTTCAGTTAAGATTTACAATTATTTTAGGATAAGTAATTCTTACCTTGATCACTAACAATTAGCTTGACAGCCTTCTCCCTCATTAGGTTTGCGTATTGGAATATTATAAAGAGTAGAGATACAAGATACAGATATAAGTAGAACCCCTGAAAATATTGAAATACATTGATTATATCTGTTGTTTTCTTAATAAAAAAAAGTTAAGTATCAACCCTTTATGTCCCATTGCTGGGCACGGGTCTCCTCCTCGAAATCAGGCGATGAGGGTAATAGGCCATAGTTCACCGATGCGCTGGCCTAGTACGGGTTGGTGAACGATGGTCTCGTGTTTGCAGTGCACTTAGAAATTTAGAAAACCCATTTCAAGGCACATAGGGAGGGCGAGTCAGGATCGAACCCGGAACCTCTCGTATAAGAATGGACTACCGTCGCTCTTTAGTAATTACATTCAATATTTATTAATATTACAGTGATTTACTAGTAGGCTGCATTTTGTACCTGGTAATACGCATCTGGTACTCCATTGGCTATCACCTCGGTCACTGGGAAGGCAAGACCTAGAACTACTAATAGCTTCGCGTAGAGCGCGGATAGAGCCTTGCTTAAGGCTTCACTGGAAAGAAAATTCAATTTATCTTATTTGCTCTCATCGGTTATAACACTAAGGGCCTGTTTCACAATCTCCAGATAAGTTCCGAATAGGCTATCGGCAACATATTTGACAGATACTTTACAGATACTCCATACTCTATCTGTCAAATATGTTGCAGATAGCCTATTGGGCACTTAACTGGAGATTGTGAAACAGGCCCTTATATATAAATATAATCGTAGACCAAAAGCGACGTTTTAAGGAACAGTGTAGGATTAATGAATGATAAAAAAAGTTGATCTAAAATTAAAATAAGATGCGCATACTTTTAATCAATAATATAACGAATACGAGGTATTGGGAAATTATATTAAGAACTAGAGAAGAAAAGGCATCAATCACAGCTTAATTTTGATATTGACATATAAACGAACATCATCATCATCCTTTATCTGTCCACTGCTGAACATAGGCCTCCTGGGATGAACGCCAAGACGACCGATCCCTTGTGACTCGCATCCAACACGGCCACTGCACATTAATAAACGAACATACAAATAGATATCTCTTTTCTTAAAAAGTGTCAAAACTTTTCTGAATATTCCTTTTATTCAAATAACATTCATAAAACCCGATATTTATTTGTTTTTATTTAACATTGATCAAAAGGCAATGACAACATCAGGCGCGCTGACGAATTCAAAAACAACTACTTTTCAGGCTTCACTGGTGTCTTACCCCTTCAAAACTCAAGGCGACCAGAATTATTATTGTCGCTCTAATAATATAAGTTTAGCATTCAAATATGTATTAATAATCTAAAAGATCGTTTAAAGCGTCGTCTTTTTGTAACCCATGTCATATGCCTGAGTTAGGAGAAGATGTCGTTTACATCCGCGACTCACGATTCTGAAACTACCACGGAATCTTGATGTATGTATTTTTGAATATTAACTCTGTATCTATATCTTTTTGAATATCAAATTTTTATCAACATAAGAAACACAATAACTTTCAATATGAATACATATTGAAAGTTTTTGTGTTTCTTAGTAATTTGATATAAACAGAGTATATAGTAAGTAAAATAGAAAGTCTGCACTCTTACCGTCCTGAAAAATGCTTAGAGTGGTTGTGATATTAGTAATAATTAATTTCAGTAAATTTACTATTTATTTGTCACGTGAGTAAAACAATTATGTCTTTACTTTTTAGGCATTTTGAGGCTTGTATTTTACGTATGATTAGCATTGCTTAATGTCTCTAAGCTTACGATCTTATAGACAGTAGACGAGCCCGTGAGAGAGCGATCTCCATATATCTGATAACCAGTTGAAATCATTTTTTAATGAAATAGTTTAAATTATAAACACGTCTATGATAGCTTGCCTACCGAAAAGTGTTCGCACTTATTTTGGCTATTTTTAACTAATTATTTTTCTTTCAATGTTTTTATCATGTTATCCTATTGATGATGTTATATAGGTATAACATACCTGTTCGTACCTGCTTACCAGTTAGCTGTGAACAGAAAATAGTAAGCAAGCTCAGCAAGGCATACTTTCTATGGTAAAAAATCTATTGAGACTAAATTTTTTTGGTTATTATAAGAATAAATTAAAATATCAAATTAAATATATATTTAAATTAAACTAAAATAGCCAGGAACACAATAAAATAGGCAATCTATCATAGGTGTGTTTATAAATCAAAAATATTTAATAATATAAAGGTATCATCTGGTCATCTGGTTATTAATGAGTGAAGGTCGTTCTTCCACGGGCTCTTAAGCTATTATAATTTTCACTTAAGCCAAATTATTTGTAAATAATGTCTATAATATGCTCTCTATATTCAGGAAAAAATAATGACTATAATTATTGATCTAGGACATCAATAGAGCCAAATTTTAGACTTATCTTGGTGTAATATCTGTATACTTACTGTCCCAATATTTCAGCGGCCGATGGCGGAGGTTCGTGTGTATTGGAGGATACAGAAGCGCGGGAGTTTGGAGACAACTCCGACAGGAACCGTCTCTGTGTCGCGGCACACAGCGCGAGAGCCTGCGACGGTCGGCGGAACGCGGCGATGATTGCCGATGGCCGTCTGGAATATTAGATAATGTTAATACTGTCTAAATATATCTTATCATGTGTTGCAGGGAGGTTTGCCACTGAGGGTAATATGCCAGCTTAGAGTCAAATCAAATCGAAATATCTTTATTTTATAGGTAGCAACTTATACACTTAAAATACGTCTAAAGAAGTTGCTAATAAAAAATAAATAAAAACACTCGTTTGAGATAGGATCTCTAAAGAAAAACACTTAGGGGTTGCTCTTTTGTCACCAAAAATGAAATACATAATTTAAACTAGTTTAAATTATGTATTTCTCTGTCTATGTCTAGTCTATACAGGTCAGCCTTTAAAATGAGATGGCCAATTTCTACAATCTTTAATTACCACTACTGAAGTGGGGCTCTGTGCAAATAAAACAATACGAACATGGCTGATTATAAAACATTATGGGCATATTAAATTAAATTCAAAATATCATCGGACATCTAAAATGCTAATCATTATTAACCTAAGGGTTTCTAAGGGTTTAGTTGAAATTAGAGTTCTTTATTTGGCGATAAGAGTACTTAAATACATTATTATTAAAAATATTTATATAATAGTTTATATTTCTCATATAAACTAAGCTGATAAATCTTCATACATTTCTCTATTAAAGGACTTGACATAGATAAGTTTACCTTGTGTTGAGGTTCGCCGCGAGTTTGGCCTCTATGTCGCTGGACACACGGCGGCTATTCGGCTGCGAGTGCGAGCTTTGTATTAGGGGCTCAACTGCAGGGCCAAGCACAGCTCTGGTTCGTTCTCTTAGATGTCCTAGGTCTGAGTATGAAGATTCGACACTGGGAAAATATTTTAGAAATTAAGAGTTTATTATAATATTAGTATGAAAATAATTTAAATCAATATCAATAATTTACGATTTGAAAATTTAAAAAAATGTGGCAATCATATTATGACAAGTAATAATTAAATTAGTTAATTTATCAATGGACTTGCTATCATGCTTGTTTTTCCCGTGAAACAGCTTTGCTGTCTTTCAGAAAGGCAGAACAACACAGAGAGATCTTATGTCTCAGGATGCTAATCTTATCTGTTTATGTTTGCCAGTTTGCATTGTCACTAACTAAATGTAATACTTTTTGCAAACACAAAAATATCGTGACATTATTCTCTTTCGTGTGTTTAGTTTAGGTCATTACTTAAAGATATCGTTAAGGCTTGAACATTTAAGTTCTTTTTTACTTTACTATGTGGTTAATCTTTCAAAGTGTTTTCAATCAGTCCCACATGAGCAATATAACGCAGACACGTTGGGGCGTATTTAAAGGACACAAAGCGCTATATCAAACGCTATAAATATATTCGCAGCTTCTGTGCCGCTTTTGCATCGAAATCCCCTGTTGTATATGCGATTCATACTTCACACTCGTATACAGCGTGATAAATTATATTTATTTAAATAAGATTTCTCTCAAGTGCATCAATTTTAAGTACTTGTAAAATTGCTAAAGTATGCGCGTAGATAATTATAGTGGTTTTTCATCCTGGATTCGTAAATAATAATTTTTCGAAAAAATGATTTATAAAATATCTAAAACCTTTAACAAAATTGAGAATTAAGCAGATTCTTAAAAAAAGTTCATTTTAAGTATTTTTTTTTTTAATGAACCAAATGTTGCTGTATATGAAGAATTTCATTGAATACTATCGAACTATTTCGACTACAAGACTGAGCGCAAAATCTCCAAAATGTGTATTTCTTCTCGAGAGGTATAAGCGGAAATATCTCCTTAAGCTTTTGTATAGCTCTATGTCCACGATATTTCAAAAATGTATCATTTTATTTACAGTATTGTTTTATTTACTTCTGTTTTCTTCAAATAAGATTTATTTTACCATAAAATTTTTCACTCAATATAAAAATGACGATTCTTTTTTATTTTGTCCATTTTATTCTTTAAAAGAAAAAAAGTTGTCTTTTTTTCAATATTTCTTAAATTGCGTGATAAATGTGACTTATTTTTCTTTATGTGTTACTCATCCTGAGACAAGACGTTAAGTATATCTGACAGTAATTACACTGCCTTCTTAAAAACACAGTGAAAATGTTTCACGGAACATGTAGTTGCCCAAGCAGACAGGAGTACGGCACACTGTAAACTCTTCCCCCGGTTAATAATAATATAGAAATGATTTCAGATTTAGCTTATTATCTTTTAGCATCATTATCATCATCATCAGCCTTTATCCATCCTCTGAACATAAGCCTAATCATATCATTACGACTAACCATATCGTTCTATAACTAAAAGCAATCTCTATATAATAGAGCTTAAAAGATATTCTAAAATTAGAAGAAAGGGAAACACATGAATTGTTTTTTAAATTTTTTTTTAATTCATACAACCCAACATCCAGTCAGAGAACAAGAGAAAGGCTTATTTATTTTGAATTAGTAACTATAAATTTGTGTTAAGTGTTACAATCATCTAATGATAATATTTTCAGTGCAAATATGTTTCATTTAGTACTGTTCAATACTGAATCCTAACCAATCGAATGTTAAACATCGCTCTTTATTCAAATTAATGACATGACTATCATTTTCTGAATCGTTTAATTTTTATAAAGTTTCAATAAATATAAAACGCTAATGTCCTATAAAATCTCCATGTAATAAGATTGCGGCGATCGTGTTCAAGATAAAACAACAAAGGTAGAGTCAACAACAAAAATCATATTTTAAAGAAACTTTAATTAAACTTTTGCGTCTATTAGTCGATTCGAATAACGTTATAAAAGTTTTACTATCGTATCAAATGCATTGCAGAAGATAAATAGATACTATTTTTCTTTTTAAAAATTTAAGTACCTGCTATAAGAGTTTCCATATAATTATAAAAAATATTAACCTAATATAAATATTCGTCTTAGAACATACTTTGCTCCGACTAATCTAATACACTTGTATTAATTATTTATATATTAAACGAAGTTTTGTGAATCGTTTTATAGCTTTGTCGTTTAAATATTAAAGAAATAAAACCTTATGTTTCACAAAATTTAAAGTATAAGAAGGGCACGTTCTTGCCTTTGCCTTTGGATAAACAGCTTTGCTGTGTGTGTGAGCCAAGGGCAGGAAGGCAGCCAGTAGCCATAGCACCGTGGCATATTATCATTTTGGGTATCACATATTCATGTGTGTCATTTTCATGGACTAGTGCCGTATGAAGTCATTTATGCATAAGCGTATCGTTGACTTGCCTGCACTAATACGGGAAGGAGCTTCATTAAAAAAAAAACATGTTTAGCAATTTCTTAAGTAATACATGCTCTGCATTATACGAATTTTGTAGTTATCTAAAAGGTTTTCAAGATTTATTAATAAAAAAGGGTATCCCTATACTGCCGACAAATAGAAGACATTTTGAAATTTCAAATTTGAATAAAAATTTGAATAAAAACATAATAATTTTCTAATGACGTCATAATGTCACGTTAGCATGTCGGTGACGTTAACTATATAAACTATAAGACTTTCCTCTACAAAAAAAAAAAAAAAGATGTGTGTGCGATTCACACACGATAGAAGTGAAACACACGTTAAATGCTCAAATACAAGCAACTATTAAATAGTGGGCAATATACATACACACCGACATTTGCTCTCTCGCTCTTTTTTATTTGTGTCTCTTACCTGTCGTTTTTTCCGTTGCACCCGGTTTGAAACAACAATTCTAAAGAAGTTTCACTTCAAAAACCTTAACACGGCTAAAGAAATTTTCACTTAAAAATCCTATTAAAATAGATTTCCCTATCGGAACAATGGTGTTTACCTATCGTTGTCATTTTCTTCCTGTACCGTGTCCATGTCTGTGAGCGTGACAGCCGGACGCGCGTCGCCCGCCTCGCACAGCGTGCTCCGTTTGCCGGGACTCATCTGTGAAGTCGTTCATAAAGCGGCCTTGTTTAAACACATTTCATGTTCACTGATATTTTATACATTATGATGACTGAAATTAGCGTAGACATTTTAATCAAGATTTACTGTGATAGTGAATTGTATATTATTAAAAAAACTATGCCAAACTATTCGACGGCTGGTTGGTCGAGTGATGTCACTGGACACTTAACGCAGCGGTTTTGGGGCTAGGTTGACGTGGTGTGGTTGGGCAATAAAATCTATTTTTTTATCTATAAGTAATGTTTACGCGAATTTCATTCATTAAAACACATAAAATACAGTGAAGTGTATAAATATTAATAAATATTTTTATTTTTTATATTATACGCAGTAAAATGTTACACCTATTTTTACTGCTCAAGCACTTTTTGGTCTTTCAATGCCATCGAGTATATAACCGATAGAGCGGTAAGTAGTATCACTACGAATTACGATTAATTTGTGCTGTGAGGCCGCGCCGGTTCTACGCTCTGATTGGCCAACTGATCGCTACTTATGGTTGATTGTTCAATGAGACGTAAACGCACATTACTGGTTGGTTGAATTCCTATTACGTCAGTGACAAATCACGGACAGATTTTTATGATCACTACTCTATCCTGTTATATGCTTGATGATTCGTGCAAAAACTGAGATATATAAAGGCAAACAAACAATGGTTAGTATTGTAAGTATTTGGAATAAAAGAAGTTGACAAAGTCTTGGTCCTTCGTAAAGTATTTGTTGATGTTTGTGATCGTCTTTAGCTACTTATCATTCGGTTGTTAACTTATTAGTTTACTGTTTGTTTGTGTCTGCTAAAATAAAAGTACCAAACAATAAAATAATAAATAATAGCACATTAAATTACATTTCACATTTTACATCCGGCAAGTATAAGAAAGTGTTGCTACCAAATTAGAAAATAATTTAAATATGTAATTTCTTTGTAAATGTGTAAGCTGAATATCAAGAGTAAAAGTGAGCAATACAACAAATATGTATTGCAAATATAAAATTTCACCTGTCTATTAAATGTTTTCTAGATTTTTTTCTGCAATATTTTTTCATTGCCCTAATCTTCACCGAGATATTGAAGCGCTGAGCTCGTAATTGAATTGACACGGCACATCCAAATTGCTTCCAGCAATTTTACTTTTACAATTTTACTTATACTTTTTTTTTTCAACCTAAGATTAACTAGGTTGTTGAAACGCGTTCGTCGCCGTACAGCCGACAATACACTATACGTATCTGTGACGCAGCCTTGGATCTTGATAATAGTAATCCTATAATATCCTATATTGAGATGTTAATGCTAGGATAGCGAGTAAGGCGAAGTTTGTTTACATGGGATAAGATACGCCAACTAAATTTTAAGGGATAAGCCAGTTATATGACCTTAAAAATGTTTTTATAATCTTTACCATCATCAGCTGATTAGTATTCCTTGGTAATTCTACTCCGTTCACCTTTATTAAATATTGAACCTTAATAATCACAATTTTAATAATCAAAATTCGTTTCCAAAGAATACTGACACAATATGCTTTAAAATGATGATCAGTCATCTCTATTTTATTTGACAGAGAACCCAACAAGCTCCGTTTCCATTAAATGAGTTTTTAAAACTTATTCGATGTTACGTATATACATAATTAATAAAGCATGTATTGTTACAAATTAATAAATTTCATTTTATTGTAATGCAGTCGAATTGGTTGGTACCTCTGGCTCACATAATACCAGCGTAAAGTGACAGATTTGCTGTCGCGTTTAGTGCGGCTTGTGTGTTTCCGGTGGCCCATAGGGGGTGCAGGCAAAAGGAGGGCAATGGAAGCCCACACACCCAAAGGCTATGCAGATTGCATAGCTTTTGGGTGTGTGGGCATCGGTAGCCACCAAGCTCTAGCTGCTCAGTTGCCTTCAAAAGACAAAAGAAAAATACCATAACACAAAGAAAAAGGATTTATAAAAAAGAAAAGAAACTATAGAGAAATAAAGTCTTTTTAAGTGTACTTTATATTATATAGCTTAAAAACCACATTTTTATACAGCAATTTTTTTTGTTTTAGGTTTATTTTAATAAAGACAAAGATTAAAGAGTAAGTTTGTTTGTCGTGTGTCCGCCGGGCGGTCCGCTCTAAGGTTGTTAGGTTGTTGAATAAGTTTCTGAATTAAGAGAACTGAAAGTTTTCTCATCTCGAGATTACAGCAAAGTGTTTACCGTTTGGCTGTAGGATGCGGCCGCGACGCCGACACCCCTCTAGTAATGTATATTAACATTGTAGTCGATATTAAAAAAAGTCATTATTACGCTTCCAAGTAAAATTACTTTGTTTGAAAATTTTAATGTAACCTCATTACGAATCGTTTAAAATATTCAATTTAAATGAAAGCAATTAGTGATGTGGTGATGTGAATGAGAATAAGCGACTGTGTATCGATGCGGGGACATCCCTATCGCCAACACCGTCGGTATTTTCATAAAATATTTGCCCGAGTGTATCGCACCTGATGCTCAGTCTCCGAGATGTCGCTGCACTCTAAACTCGCTTTGATTTACGCAAACAAAAAGCCGCTAACAAACACTGAAGGTAACTGCGTCTTGTGGTGGAAGGGGAATACTTTAAACATAACATATTCGCATAAGTGTTGTCGTATTTATATAAAGATATAAAGTCAAAAATCCTGGCTCGTTTCCTTGTTAATGAATCCTGAAAATTCATAAACCTTGTCTCATGACACTTTAACTATTCGTGTACTTATTATTTCATGAATATTATTTGCGCAAATATAATTTTTGTGCATGTAACAATTACGTCGTTTTTGTTTTTTCCAAAAACAAAATAACAAATCAATACTATTTTCATTCGAAATAAGAAAAGGTATTTCCCATTTTTTTTTTAATTTATCGGGGATGAATGTGGTTGTAATCTTGAATTATTGTTGTCATCCAAGATGCTATCACCATAATATCAATTTTCAGCCAAATCGATTCAGCCTTTTTGCCAAAAAAGAGCAACTTACATACAAACTTTAAACTTTCGCATTTATAAAATTAGTAAGATTTATCGCCAGGTTGCTCCTATAAAAATAATAATATCTGACGTGAATCAAATATTTAACAACGATGCTCTTTGTATTGATATTTTTTAAGCTTTGTACAAATCCGAGGTGTATTGTATGTTCAGTTGTATAAGCTTTTATATTATTATGTTCAGATTCCTTTTCATAGCTGTAAATATACAATGGCGGTTGCAAATGCGGAAAATCTCGCAGCTTAAGTTTTTGTTATTTATGCGCAATTCCGTAGTTTTTTGTCGAGCGGCGGCGGGAACGCGGGACGAGAAACTTGAATTATTATAAAGTGCGATTTTTATCTGACCGTTGATCCTGGACTCTGGTTTAACCCTAATTCCTTACGTTTCATTCGCTATTAGGTCTGTATTTATTTATTCGACTATTAGGTCTGTATTTATTTACGACGGCATCGCTAGATGTACGTTTTCATGTCATCATCAAAAAATATCTTTTTGACGGTCGACTGGTCGAATAGTCGAGCTATTAGATACTACGCAGCGGTTGTGGGTTCGACTACAACTAACTGTAGATAATTTATAAGTTTGGATATTGCCTGCACGATGTCATGGACGTCATCATCATTATCAGCCCTTATCGGTCCACTGCTGAAAATAGGCCTCCCTCAATGAACGCCAAGACGACCGATCCCTTTAGTAATGGACGTATTTATTATAAATGATAAATATAAAAATAAATATCAATATATAATATAAGAGATGGCAGCTACCTCGGTCAAAGAATTAGTCTAGCTATTCAAAGGGGCTTGTGCGCACAAGTGCGCGCCAGTGTCTTCGGAACCTTGCCATAAGGTACTCCTTTTAATATTATTATATTTTTGTTATTATTTTAATATTTTATGGTTTTTAGTTTTAAGTTCATTGTATTATATAAATTTTACAATTTTTTTATATTTACAAACAAGCATACAATAGAAAAGGAAAAACTAATAATCCCCACCATAGTTTAGGCCTTGTCGTGGCGGTCGGTGGGGCTCAGTAGCCCTGGGTGTCCCCAACACCTTAGGCGAAGCGAATTGAGCCGAGGGGTTGTTTGCATCCCTCTTATAAGAAGAGGGGACAAAAGAGCAGTGGGCAAGGGGTGAGGATGGGAACCTCACCTCATACCGTACTGTCCCGACGTTGGGAGTGGTTGTTCTGTGGTGCGGGACAGCCCCTCTGTGGAGGTGACGTCATCAGGAAACTGACCACCCGTCGAGGTGCTCTGTTGCTGACATATGTGGCATCTCAACAAAGGCGGCTTTGGTGGCACTCGCCGGGTTATCGTGGGTCGAGCTGCGTCCACTTACCAGATTTCGGGCGCAGCGAGTCCCACATACCCGCCTGGGGAGACCCACTCCCCAGCGGGATGCGCCAGTGCATTTCCCGGCGTAAAAAAAACGAAAAACTCATAATACTACAAGTATCTAGAAAAATAATACATGTATTTGTAACTTTGTATTATGAACTTTTTTATTTACAAACACCGGTCTTTTTTTCTACAGTTCTTTTTTTATCAACTTTTCATAGAAATTAGTTAATTTTATTTGTACAAATTGTTGATAAATGCATAAGCTAGCTAAGAAAACTATGTATTTGACGAATTTAAATTATATTGAAATAGCGAGATAGGTTTCGATGTGACCTCCATATTTTGGTAAAATGGTCATAAAACACAGACAGTCGGTGTCGTAACGTTCACTATAAGCGCATTAGCGTCTTTGTGTCGTGATCAATATTAATTTACTTTAAACTTGTAAGTAAATAAAGCATATTATGTAAACCAGAATCAGTAGCTATTAGTATTATATCACACATTAAAATATATTATTATGCATACATTCATTACATTATGTTATTGGCATTCATTGAGGGAGGCCTATGTTCAGCAGTAGTCGGATAAAGGCTGATGATGAAGATTGTATCCGCTTTGCATCGTGATATGAATTTTATCATTTTAGTGTGGAGTTTCTCTAAGCATCATTTTAATAACGTGCAGTAATTTTAAGTGTCATTACAAAAGTTTTTATTTGCAGACCACAGTAAAAGTACGTTGTCTATTTATCTTTAATCTATTACGCAAATAGTATTTGTTACTATTTCAGCATATGGTTAATATCATAATGAAATGTTAACTTAAAACAATTTATATTATAGCTTGTATTTTGATATAAAATAAAACCTTCCTTTGCTTTCGCTATTGTTGGCAAAAATGTCAAGTAAATTTGGAAGATAACGCGATTCAGGTTACACCCGATAATTAATTATAAGTTGAAATTTTATTTTAGGTCTTTAAAATAGGTACTTTATATTGAATAGTACCTAATCATTTCTAATAATTACTATTATTATACAAAACAATAAAGTCCTTAAATGTCATGAAATTGTCTGTGATTGAAAATTAACAGCTTTTATTAAATAATAATAATATGAAAGTATATACAGTATTAACATAAAAAATCATGTTTTAAAACTTTTGTCTGTATGTATGTATGATCTGGCTAATCTCTGAAACGGCTGGTTAGATATTAACGGGACTTGTATTGAAAGATAGCTGATGCTTCTATAAATAACTTAGGCTATAAAACTAATTATCATCAATCCGAGTTACGCTGCAAATCTAAGTTTCTTATTGCATCTTAAATATTTCGTTTCTTAATTCTTTTTAATTACATTCATTCGTCTACATGCAATCTTTACGTTTTAAGCTAGTAGTTCGCTAAACACGCTAAACTCGGATAAACAAGTTTAGCCTATGCTAATGTGATTTTTTTATGTGAATTATTCTTTTAAATTCATGCCGTTACTTCGTAACTTATTCACTAAAAACAACCAATCAAATCTTTTCTTGTTACAATATTAGTATAGATTACAACAAGATACTATATGAATATAATATGAATGATATTATGTGTGTCATTCATGTTATATTCATATTGTGTGTCCATTGTATATGAAAATATTATTAAATTAATATTGTTAAGAATTACAAACGTAAAGGTTGAAGAAAAGTAAACAAAAACACTTACATTGCGCCACACTGAGATTGATTTGTAAAACAAACTATCGTTACGAGAACATCCTACTCAGTACTTACTCTACTCGTCACTGATTTTTGAAGACTGTACGTCTGCTACGCTAATGAACATATAAATTCATTTTGCACGATCCTAAACGACGTACACGCCGATATTGTTAAATATAATAATCTCCTGTCACGTTGTTTGTCCGTGAACTCCTAAGCAACTAAATAAATTTTAATTAATTTGGGTGATGTAATTGCTATGGATGCGATAGGAGCCTGTTTTCACCATAACGATCTTTGCTCGTCCTAAAGATACATTATTCTTTTAAGACACGAGAGTTTTTATGGCACAAGGAGGCAAACAAGCTTATGTTGATTACCCCAAAGACCCGCACAAGCAGAGCCTATGCACATGCGTTGATCTTCTTATCCCCCATAAGACCACCGGAAACTCACAAACTGCACGAAACGCAACATAGCTGTCACTTTACGTCGCCATTACGTGAGCAAGAGGATTCCATGAACTGAGAGGGCCACCTGGCTCTTTCCCTGACTATTACTACCTTTCGCAAAAATTAGGTGTCCAAAAATAGTTTGATCTCCATGTGATAGCCACACGAGTCTGTAATTTGTTATGAATATTAAGAGTACCTTTAAAGTCGCTTCAAACATTTTATAAGAATACTAGCTGCTCCGACAGACTTCGTTTTTCCAAAAGTAATATTGCCATTAAAAATAGGGGTAGATCGTAGAAGGGTGAAAATTTAAGGTTGTATGTTTTTTGTATAATACTAAAAATAAAAACATAAAAATGTCTAAAAAATAAAATAATAAAACATCATTAACAAACAAACAAAAAAAAAATAACATTTAGGGGGATGAAAAATAGATGTTGGCCAATTCTCAGTCCTACCTGATATGCATACAAAATTTCATAAAAGTCATTCGAGCCGTTTTGGAGGAGTATGGTAACGAATACTGTGACACGAGAATTTTATACATAAGAAGATGTAAATGCACGATTTTAACAGGATAACGTCTTTTTAATTTATTGTTTCTGATATTTTTCTATTTTTTTTTTTTATGTAAACTTTCTACAATAAAATTGACGATAATAATATGATTAAAAAAGGTTTTGCATTAAAAAATACAAGCAAGAGATTGATTTAAAAATAGTTTGACGAGCTCATTCGGCTCAGACAACGTTGTAAAAACGAGACCTTACAAAGCTGCGGATTTTTCAACATGTTTTGTGGACACGCTCAAAGAGCTTTGCCGTCCACCGCAGTGCTATCGCACGTCATTGTGCTAGCCAGTTTTTCAGCGTACATCATAATACTTTATAATTGACTAAACATTTTGTTATTTTAAATATACTTTTTTGAATTTGTCAGTTTAATAAGCCATATTTTTTTGTAAGCTTCTGAAGCTACGATGCGATTTCTGTACTGTTTTGAAGAAATTATTAAAATGTAACCAAAGAGTAATTTTATGGAGAGTCATTTTTCAACATTCATTCTAATTTTTATTTAATGCAAGTTAAAGAAAAAATGAGGCTGCGATTCTAAAAAATCTCTAAAATAAGGCACGGTACAGCGCAAATGTCACAATCGCTTTGACATTAATGAATTAATTAACCTCCCTTCGGTGGTCCTGCACAGCTTCACGTAAACATTGAGAGCGACAAAGGCCATAGCGGTGCCGTGAAAATTATTCTGAAAAATTAAGTTGAAATTTTTGTTACTTTGTCGTTAAAGGCTATATAATTGAATTTATCGTCTCTTAAAACGAAACTCCGGTAATGCTATTTGCGGGTTAACCTACGTTTGTTGATATTTTCCAAAAAGCGAGTGCACCAGCGCCTAAGTGATTCGATACACGCTCAATATGTTTCATTAGGGACAGGCAGCGGCACAAGGCACGGAGCCCACTTATTCAATAACATCGGAAGCGACTCGCGCCCCGCGCAGCCTATCCGAGTACTTCACTCTATTCTTACGTAATCAGTTTTACGTGCTCCAAATGTTATTTATAAGGTATGCGGAACATTGTCTGATATACCTATTATACTTTTTATATTTATATTTTATTTTTTACTTATTAAATCATATTGGAAACTCATATTTGCTTTGAAAGATGTCGTAGAAAAAGGTGATGCCAACTATTACAAAACATCACTTTTTTATGGAATAGTATTTCTTAAATACACGAGGAATCTAACATGAATTCAACATTACAAAATAATGTTTAATCTTGTACGCCTAACTGAATGCGCCAAACTAAATGCGCATCGCCTAAACATAATAAAAGATATGTTTTCCAACGAAACTAAATCCGATTTGATAGGTTAAGAAAAACGCGTGATACAAAATCGATATTACGTGACAAACATTGCAACTCTTAGGATGCGTTTCCGTCGTGACTCTTCTGAGAACCTCTGCCGCCGTCTGCGTCCTGTGTCACGGGAAATGGTAATTACCGCCTAATCTCGCCTCGAGCGCAGGGCGGCCCGGCGTCCGGATATGAACTTCCGTTATGAACAATTTAGCGCGCGAAATTGGACGGCGCTGCGTCCTGCATTCACGTGAATCTCACGTGACCGGCTCACTCGTTGCGCCCCATTCACTGAGTACACGAATAACTTAACGGCCATTGAATACGAATCTGAAGACTTATCGTTTTGGGAATGGAAAATTGTGAATTATGTGTGAAAAACTATCATGAGAGCAAATTTTCCGATTTGCATATTACACAACTGTACTGATATAATAAAACTGAATTAGACTTTTCTTGTTTCAGCTATCTTTAAGTTAGGTAATAGGCAGCCTAATATCAAATTACTCGTCAGTGATTACGATTTATATTAAATAAAATTGTAGACGAAACAGTGAAGTATAACGTAATAAGAGTTCATATTGTGATGGATGCTAGTGGCAAGGGATCAGTCGTCTTGGCGTTCATTGAAGGAGGGTTATGTTCAGCAGTAGCCAGTATGATGATGATAATATTAAAAATATACATAGTATGATAAAAGAGTGTATAAAGAGCTACTTAGGTTTGTAGCGTCCTCTTTTGTCATGCGTAATCCATCAAAATAGCGTAGAAGGGCTTAATATTTTTTTCTTATTTTTTCTTGCTATTTTTTGCGCATTTAGACATAACAGTTACATCTATATTTTAATATAAGACAACCGACTAGTACAGTCCGGTGCCTTTTTTTATGTCGCAGTAGAAATGCTTTTGCACCGTGGGGACTCGCATTGGGGTGTTCTACCCCACTAAAACCGCTGCGAGCGCTTTCAGCCGCTTCGTGAGGGTCCCAGATCTGCAGGCAACAGGATCACCTCAGTGGCTGGTGGCCTAGTGCAGCCGCTGAGGTGACGAGTTCAGACTTTCCAGATATAAGGGGGACTGCCCGACCGACAGTCAGGTGCCTAGGGTAAGACCGTGGATTCGAATTTAGAAAGGGCAGATTCAGTATATAAATAAATTACTTGAATAAGCAAATATTTGGCGAGAGGGCTGTGCCGCGCTCTCGGCTGCATGGGTATTGCCATCTTTTATTTGCATATTTCACTAACAAAAAAAAGTCTGTCTTTATATCGAACTTATTTCTATCATATTATACTCGTAGCGCAAGTTCTTATTAGATTGTCATAATCACCAGCTTTATCCGTCCACTGCTAAACTTCGGCCTCCTTTAATGAACGCCAAGACGGCCGATCCCATAAACTTTCATTTGTCTTGTCTTGACTGGTCACAACAAAATAAATATTTATTTATATACTAGTTTAGTCTATTTCTAGTTCATAAAATGAATTAAATTAGCTTATAATATGTATCCGAAAAGCATTGATCATCATCAGCCTTTATCCGTCCACTGGTGAACATAGGCCTCCCTTAATGAACGTCAAGACGACCGATAACATGCCACTCGCATCTAGCACGAACCAGCCACTGCACGGAGACCATCTTCCCATCTGGTTAATTGAGAAGTTAAAGTGCATTACGTACGTGTAATTCTGTATATCAAATCTAAGCCGCATGTATTGATTCTGGTTTCAATTACCCTTGGTTACTTGATCTAGTTAGCCATTGTGTTTCCCCAGTGTTGAATGTGAAAGCAAGCCTGCAAACTAAAATATACACGAAAGTATGTCACTGAACTTACAATCCTTATGGCTGGCTAGGGTAAATATTATAATTCGTAACTATATTTGTTTGTGTAGTCTTTTTACTTTGACATGGTATTTGGTTGTGTTGTTGGTATTTTTATATTTTTCGTTATTTTCTTGATGACCTAATTACCAACAGAGATGAATAAAGAAAGAATTGTGAATAAATTTTGGGGTAGAAGATATGGTTAAAGTTATGTTTTTAATTTTTTATTTTTGACTCCATATTAATTCATTTTATATATTTTTATATGGACGAATTTTGGTTGATTATAATAACGACATAAAATGATATCCTGCGAAATAATAGAGAGCACTTTTTGTGAGTGAAGCCCTGTAATTAGCGGCTATGATAACAATTCCTTTGCCACCACGTGACCCACGTGGGCAAACAACGGGAGGGTGGCATGACACTGACACCCTTTCATTCATATTAGTGTTTGTTAGTAAGTAATAAATAATCAATTTTATTTCTGTGCTTCCGTTAGGAAACATAATTAAAGTAATACATTAATATATTTATATTAATATACAGTCTTACAATATACGTTGGAACAAGAAAAACTGTTAGATCAATATAAAACTGATATTGTATTGTCAATAAATTCTCCTGTAGTAGGATTACTGAAAGAATGCCACTTATGGAATAGGTAGTACCTTTGTACCAGTGTTTGTTATAACCATTTCACAACACGTTTTTCAGTGTATATAAATTATTAAGTAAATAACTAACTAAAAAAATAATATCATATAATGTTGTACACATATTATATTCATAGGCAGGTTATATGAACATAAAATTGCATATAGATTACATAATTAAGTGCATGTACGCCTACCCGAGCGGACCACGATGCGCAAGGTACTCCTGCGCATCGGGGTAATTGAGAGGAAACAAGGGGGGCAATCATAAGCCTCGCAGAAGAGTCTGCACCACCAGCAGACGCCCGTCAGCAGAGTCGCGGAGTACGCCAACGCCACCCCGCGGCACAGCAGTGTGACGAAGAGGAGGAGTACCGCCGGGTTTTAGTGGGTAGAGGCTGCATCCATTTTACCATATTTCTCGCGCCGCGAATCCCGTATCCCGTAGCGTAAGAGAAAAAAAAATATGTACGCAAACTTCATTTAAAAATATAAGTCATTATAATTAAATCCTGCGACTCATTGCTGACGTCTATAGCATTATAATAGACTGTTTGAACACTGCTACAATAGAAACATCGATGAAAGTTTAAATAATCTAAACCTATAATTTTCCTATATTAGCAAGAAGTATGTTTTAAAACTCATTTTCGAGTAATGCTCAAAAATCACGTGAACCAGACTTTGTGATGGAGCCAAAACGGTTAGCCAACCAAACCAAAGTCGCTCCCGATATGATATACGGTAGGTAAATTAAAGTGAAGCAAAACTCATATCCATAGATGTGTTTTAGCTTTCATTTCTAAACTTTTAGCCTACCTCGTAGGTGTATAGAGCCATTAAAGTTTCCATTCTTTCTAAACCTGTAAAATAATGAGCGTGTTTTTCTCTTATTATCTATTAAGTAAACAGAATTCCAGGAAGCTTGTATGGAGGTTTTGTGAGAATCATTTTACACAAGGGTAAACAAGATGGAGGCTCAATTTATCGCGAATACTAATCCGTACGGGTATAGTTTATTATTTAAAACGGGTCCAACAATGAATTTTTTTTTCAAATCAGTCAAGTAATTTCGGAGCCCATTCAATTCAAACAAACAATCAAATCTTTCCTCTTTATAATATTAGTATAAATGAAGTAACAATTTCAAACATAATTGAACATACATATCGAATTGAATTAATAGTTTATTCACAATTTTTATGTCAAATATATGTTTCACATAGAATATCAAATGGATGTTGATGCAAATGATGACGGTCGGTAATGACGGCCATTCATCGTGATCTGCTCTGATATGGAGCTATTATTGGTACAAGCTCCGTCAATGCAAGTGTAACGACGGCAGTGTGTTCTCGTCATCTAATCATCGACCAATCAGAATACGGTTATTGATACTATATTAGAATTTATCATTCGATTATGAATGTATGATATATTCGCTATTGTCGTCTCGTATCAGCGTGAACTGAAGGTCTGCAAATGATGAGAAAGGAATGCCAAATTATAAAACGTGATCTTTAACGTTTAAAGATATCTATATCATATGTAGAGTATAATAGCGGATATACTATGTATTAATAGTAACTTACGCGTGATCTTTTTAAAAAAATTGATAATAGGGTGCACTTAGAGAACGCAATGTATAAAATTTTGCCCTATAGTAATTCTGCTATTCTTTAGCCTGTCACCGAGTGCCTTATAGGGGAAAAGTTTTTCTTCGTCCCCTAAAAATATAGTTGTATCATCATTTGATTTGGAATTGCGTTTTTGAAAAAAAAAATGGTTTTTTTCTTATTAAAAACTATTCCAGATGTTCCAAATTTGAAAAAAAGGTCCTGTTTATCTTTAACTGCTCTTTTTATAATGGATCCCTAAAAGTCGCTCCGAAAAGGGAAATATGAAATAATCGTGACAATTCGCATTTGTTAAATAAAACGTGAAACGTATGTAATTAACTTATCGCGGGAACACGATAAAAATCAACGCTACAAAATTGTCAACAGTTAAAATGCAATTTTGAGGAAAATGTTGATATTCAGGGAACGAATGGGCCCGGTCATTGTCAGCCCGCCTGCTAACTCCAAATGGACTCCGCTCGTTCAATTTCGATACTTTACAACACAATGGCGACTGTAAGGCGTATTCACTCACCTGTCAAATTAAAAAAAAAGCTCTTCCATATTCAAAATAACCCGGTAAAAGGTACGCGGAGATAGTATACAGCGCCGGTTTTAATTTGTGCAGAGGTAATTGAATTTTCTCTTTCCTATTATAAAGCAATAGCTGAAACTGATATTGTTGGACCCATTAAGCTATTGAAAACATTAAAACAAAGGATTGTATTTTCGATTTTAATAGAACAATAGTCTCTTGATGTATAAGACACTGTGTAATATTATCACTGCTAGTTTACTTAATACTTATTGTACTTTATATTTTATGTGAGGTAGATAATTCTAGTTTGATCATCGCCATCTCGTGTATTCTTAAATATCAAATGATCTATCTTCGGAAATTATTTGACGAGGGCCTGAAGTTTTTAGTGTCTAATTTTATCTAATTGTTTTGTGTTATACGTTTTGAATTCAGGAAGCGGAAATTTGTTATAGATTTTTGATGATAGACATATAATATAGATGATGTTATATGTATATCTATTATCTACAAACAAAATTTTCTATAACTGATAAATATCAGACAAAATTTATTTTATTAAAGGAAGGTATGCAGTGATATTATTGATGTTTTATACGGGGCCAACCTTTGCGCGCTACAGAAAATGGATGGTGGCATTCGTCCAATTGCATCCAAAATCTGCTGTAGGCACATCCTGCTTGTTTTGCAGCAGGAATTTCAGCCAACGTAGTTAGGTTTTGGAACCAAGGGAGGATGTGAGGCTGCTGTTCACGCTGCGCGCACCTTTCTCAAGCAAGGCGTAAGCGAGGTGTTGCTAAAGGTAGATGTAAAGAATGCATTTAACTCAGTGGACAGGGGCGTTTTGCTGACCCAGGCAAAGAACCAGATACCACTTACCTTTGCTTACCTGTGGCAATGCTACAGCGGATCGACCTGCCTAGCCTATAATGGTAAAGTAATACCATCAGCTGTCGGCTGTCAGCAGGGCGACCATCTCGGACCGGCAATATTCAGTCTGGCAATACACCCCCACATCAAGAATTTGACTTCCAAATTTAATGTATGGTATTTAGACGACGGGACCTTAGGAGGAGACGCTGCTTCTGTTTTGTCAGATTTGGAAAAAAATACAAAATCGTTCAGTGATATTGGTTTACAGTTAAATTATTCTAAATGCGAGTTGTATTTCAGCGAAAAAGTCCCGGCACAATCTCGTTATGAGCTAAATTCTAAATTTAATCTTTTGGCTCCTAATATTAAAATTATTGAAGACAAGTCGCTCCGTCTACTAGGGGCCCCAGTGCTGGAAGCGGCTTTTACCAAAATTGTAGAAGACCAAATAATAAAATTTCAGGAATCTTCCAGCCGCCTAAAAGACATCAATCCTCACATGGCTTATTCGATTATAAAATTCTGTCTTTTTGTTCCCAAGACCACCTATATGCTTCGTTGTACGCCGCTTTGGGCCCACAATGACCTTCTTTCTAGCTTAGATGAGACAATAAGAATATCTTTAAATAACATCTTTAATTGTCCTTTGAGTGACAGATGTTGGGCCCAAGCAACCTTACCGATTCGCCATGGTGGTCTTGGAATACGAAAAATTTCAAGTGTAGCACTGCCAGCCTTCCTGTCCTCGGTTTATAGCTCGGTTAACCTCGTTGGTAGCATATTAGGCCCGTCGCTCTGCGGCGTAGAGGTTGCCAGTTTGACCGAGGCTAGGGATACCTGGCTCAGTGCATCCGGTCCGGACCTACCCCTGAACCTGGCTTCGCAGAGGCAGTGGGATGAGCCACTCTGCATGAAGACCCGAAATCATCTCTTAGAGTCTTCAGAAAATGAAGCGGAGCGGTCTCGTCTCTTGGCCAGTTGTGAGCCAGAGTCAGGATACTGGTTAAATGCCATTCCATCGCTTAGCGTAGGTACCCTTTTGGAGAGGACTACATTTAGTTTGGCGGTTAGTTTACGACTAGGGGCCCGGACGAACGAACCCCATCGCTGTCGTTGTGGGGTAGACGTCGATCCTCTGGGTCATCATGGTTTAGCGTGTCGTCGCAGTGCAGGGCGCATTCCGCGCCATGCCGCCTTAAATGACGTCATCCGTCGCGCCCTTGCCTCTTCGGGGGTACCCGCAGCTCTTGAACCCAATGGCATCGCCCGAGATGATGGCAAGAGGCCCGATGGTATGACGCTCATCCCATGGAAAAACGGGCGGTCACTCGTGTGGGATGCCACATGCGTGGACACTGTTGCCCCATCCCACGTGAGAGCGACCGCCCGCAAAGCCGGTGCAGCTGCGGCGACAGCCGAGAACAATAAAAGGCGTAAATATGCGGCCTTGGGAGAGCCATATATATTTACGCCTTTTGCAGTTGAGACCTTGGGGCCTTGGGGTGCGGAAGCCCGTCAGCTGTTTAAGGAGATTTCCGCACGCCTCATTGACGTCTCCGGGGATCCAAGGACTGGCGCGCATTTCGGACAAAGGTTGAGCCTTGCCATTCAACGGGGAAATGCCGCCAGCCTCTTAGGCACCCTACCCTGTGAGCGTAGCGACTTGGGGTCGATTTTTTATATTATTTAGTTTTATTTTTATTTTTAATTTGATATAGTATATAGTTTACTTTAAGTAGTTTTAGTATATTTTTGTCTTATGTTTATTACTATTATGATATATCTAAATTGTAATTTAATATAATTTTATTAATAAACATTTAAAAAGCCAGCTTAAGTATTTCCAATCCATCATCATATGTAATGATCTTTTTTACTTTGCATGGCGCGTTACTTTCTGTTCGATGATGGTGGAAAGTTGACACTTTCCGTTCGGTGGTTGAAAAATTATGATTCTTTTTCTGTCGACGGCCTGTGACTACAATTTTTTTTCATTTCATCATCATCATCAGCCTTTATACGTCCAATGCTGGTTTAAGTATAATAATACCAAGTTTCATCGTAACCGAGCCGGCAGTTTTTGCGTGATGGCTGAAGAAACAAACACACAGACAAAAAAAAATTTATATCAAATTTTTGGGTTCAGTATCTATCTAATAACTGCAACTTTTTTAATTATTTTCAATGTACAGAATTTACACCCCTTAGGGCCTGTTTCACAATCTCCAGTTAAGTGCCCAATAGGCTATCGGCAACATATTTGACAGATACTCCATACTCTATCTTTCAAATATGTTGCCGATAGCCTATTGGGAACTTAACTAGAGATTGTGAAACAGGCCCGTTTCATTATTATGAGTAGATAAATCAATGTATTATTAAAATAATAAGTATTTAGCAGTGGGCCAATAGAGGCTAATTTAGATAATGAGATGAGATTAAATGTTGTTGTTGATGATGATGATGATGATATCTATAAGCCTGCACGTGGGCATTATTTCGCATACATTTATCTTTGCGCTAGAAATAGACAAAGGGAGGTTCAGACAACGATATAATATAAGGTTTGGAGTACCTAGCATTATTATGCTATCATCATTATAAA
The DNA here is from genome assembly GCA_905333005.2 of Lycaena phlaeas. NCBI lineage: Eukaryota > Metazoa > Arthropoda > Insecta > Lepidoptera > Lycaenidae > Lycaena > Lycaena phlaeas. The sequence goes on along the minus strand of HG995174.1, from coordinate 11,201,458 downwards.
ATATATTGAATACATTGTGATTTTTTTTTTGTCGCAAAAGATATAAATCTGTTAAAATTCCAACTGTCTCTCACAGCCTGGTGACAGACGCAGAGAAAGACGGACGATCAGCGGAGCCTTAGTAAGAGGGTTCCCATATGTAGAATATAATTTTTGGATATTTTTAGTAGTAGTAGTAGGTACAAAAATAGTTTTGTTGTATTTAACACCTTCTATATTAAAATTTTTATTGTCGATTTATCTAAACCTTTGCTGCCTGAGCGGAATAAACCTAACGCAAAACTTATATGCTCCATGTTGAAAGGTCATAGATTATAGGTCACATAGAACATATCTCGTAGGTTATAGGTATAGGAGTGGACCTATGACCTACGAGATACGATCTATCGGCTTTTTTTTATTACATATAATTGTACTTTATAAGTTTATTTTTTTACTATTATAAGAAGTATTACAGGTCATGCTGCATTGCAGCTGATAGGGCGGGGTAGACGGGTGTTGTGCCTCTTGCTCACATTATATCGGCGTTAAGTGATACTGTCGTGTTTCTTTCGGTTTGTGAGGATTGAAGTGGATAGGAAAAAAGAGGATAACGCATCAGCCTTTGGTAGTGCGGATGTCTATGGGCGTCGGTAGTTACCACAATGCTATGATTGCTTGGTTGTCTCATTATAATATATAAAAAAAAAACTTTGTTAGACATAGGTTCACTTTTTTTTAGATCTATATCATGGGCTATTATTTATTTATGTTGTTATGGCCATTTTCGTACAGTATTGTGAAGACTGAAAGTTGTTTCATGGACTTGCAATCTTTTCGTAATGCGGGTTTCTTTACGATGTTTCCGTTCATCATCATCATCATCATTATCATCACCATCCTCATCATCATCAGCATATTTTCGTCCATTGCTGAACATTGAACTAGGAGATCTCAGTAATAAGAATTGCAATGAGGAAAAATGAGTGGTAAAGCCTATGTTCAGCAGTTCTGCCTAATTGCATGCTTGGCTGCCGTCCCATTACCATTAGCGCTTTTTATTGAGCGTTAAAAAAGCTATGGATAGCTGGATAGACAAATGGATTTGTTCGAAAAAAAGCGTTTTTAAAGCGCAACTCGAGGCAATGTCGGGCTGTAACGCTATGTTTATAAAGCGCTCGAAACGGGAGAGAGATTTGAACTTAGACCTTTTACACAAATGGGAGATCATCACTCACTTTACATTTAATGCGAATTTCATTTCAATGAATTTTATAAAATGTATAATAAATATTTGATAAAAAAAACAATTTAATAAAATAAAACAGTATAAAGGCTTCCGTAAATTTTATTCAGTTTATTTTACAGTATTGGTCTTCTTATAATCTGCTGGGTTGTGTTGGTATATTCACTCTTCTACCCTTGTCCAGTTGTGAAGAGCTGCTGCCCCGCTATTAAATAAATGACAGAACAATGAAGTTACTAAATGTATTTTTTTATACCTTATAACTTCATCATCATCATGATCAGCCGTGTCCGTACTGATAAAGATCGTCGTCCTTCAATAAACACCAAGTCGTCCGATCTCTTGCCGGCCACTGCAAGGGGATCACCATGGTTGCTGTAAAGTATCCGAAACGTCGGGCTTGTAAAAAACTTAATAAACCGCGATAAAAACCGTAAAGTTTCATTATAATGAGTGAAATTCGCTTATACATAAGAAAACAATAAATAAAGTATAACTATACTAACATCCTACTGTAAATTTTATATTTCGACATAATTTACGTTAAAATTATTTTTAAAATTCAATACTAGTATCGAATTCTTTTTATATTGTATGTGTAATTATTGAATTTAACCCGCGAACTTGGCGGTTCACTATCCTGCACTATTCTGGTCGCTGTACTACGACTCCTTCATCCTTGCACCAAAAGAGTACTTAAATCTTTAAAAGTACGTAACGGATTTTGATGTCGATTTTCTTTTAATGGATAGAACATTTTAAGAGGAAGGTTTATATGCATAATACATACAACATATATTATCCCGCTCAGATCCCCTTCTAAATCTTAGTATCTTAGTTAACGCAGGCGAAGCTTCGGGTAACAGCTTGTTTACAATACAATCAAAATTATTATTTATTGTTATCATAAACACATGAGCATTTTTAGTCCCTTAAAATCTAAGCAATATAAAACTTTAGTCACATAATGCCGTGCTGTTTGTGGCCCTAGGGAGGGGGGGAATAGGGAAAAGAAGGGCCACGCATGGACATAACCTTATTTATGTGGATGTCCAAGTATAAGTAAGCATATAAGGCTTTGATTGCTTGCTGTCTTCCTTATACCCGTCTGCTCTCCAGATGTTCCCGGGAGGTGGTATAATCTTCAGCTGTTGCTCCAGTTGCTCCTGGCATGGTCGGAGTTCTCCGCACATTTTGCAGGTTTCGTCGACAACGAACCAATTACAATCGTCACGGCTACATTGTCCCGAAACCCGAATTATGTGCGGATTCTTCTTTTGAGTTTCTTAATCTTGTGTCTTCACATTCAGGAACGTTTACATCTTTCTTCCCTTTCCTTCTTCTTACCTTAAAAATCGTTTTCCCCTTCTTCTTATCTTATATTATATTTTATTTTACAATTTTTGTGTGAAATATTTGAGCTTGAATATGAAGAAATGGAAGTATAGTACAACTTTTATTAACCTCTTGTCTGCCAGCTTTGCCCAACGCGGGCAACTTAGATTGAAAGCTTTATCTGACGGGATGATGATTATTTTAATGTTTAAAATTTACTTCTATCTAATAATAATATCGGCTATATGCTTGCGAAATCACATCATAATCGGTCCAGTCAAATATGACAGACAGACTGGCAAATATTTTTTTTTGTCAATTACAAACAGACACTTCGCTTAATTTAATATTATTTAAGTACACAAATTGATTTCTTCGATTGTTTGATATATTTACTAAATATCAGTCTTGTGAATAAACCTTTAAATAATTTCAATTCAAACAGAAAATGTATCTATAACGTTAACCATTATTACTCGGCTATCTTAGTTTAAAATAGAAAGCTAAAACAAATTTTAAATATACGCGGAAATTGTGCAAAACAATTTATATTCTTTTAATTTATGATTATGAAGTGAAACGGCCATTTAATTACTTCAGAATGAGCTTCCTTAATAAACAAACAGAGCACAGAAAACGAGTGGTGTTGTACCGTTTGTAAAAAACATACAAAAAGAATAAACTTACAATTTACTTTGAGAATATATAGGAATATATTTTGTGATATTGAAAATGGGAAATATAGACTGTGGCTTCTTGTGTCATATTCTTTATTTTACTTTTTATGATTTCACAATATACGACCTAAATGGAATTGAAACCATTATAATATTATATGTATAAACTATAATTTAATGTAAATTATATACGCTGTGCAGTGGCCGGTCCGTGTTGGATGCTTGTGGCAAGGGATCGGTCGTCTTGGCGTTCATTGAGGGAAGACTATGTTCCGCAGTGAGGAAGGAGGAAACGAGGACAAGGACGGAGGAAAGCTGATGATGATGATATACACTGTACTGTCCTACTGTACTACTAGATACTACAATAACAGCGCTCAACATGACCCCGCTGCATTAATATTACAGCAACACTTTTGTTAAAAAGATGCTAAGCGTATTCTCGAATGATGACCAATTGTTCTGCGAGCGGGAGGTAAAAGTTTTCCCATTTATTCATTGCTCATACGTCAAGTGATGTGGGCGGCGGAGGGCGGGCGGAGGGGCGAAGGGGAGGGGGCGGGCGCGTTCCGGCGCGATAAGGCGGGCGGGCCCATTGTAGCGGCGTCGGCGCACGTTTCCTCCGCAGCCGTCGAGCCTGCCTCTTTGTTCGCGTCGTAATGAACAAACTTACTCCGCTAATGCCAAACCAAATTCACTCTTTAATGTTATCTGCCCTAATTGTCACTTCACACAGCCGAAACCCAAAGGCCCAGTTTTGTTTGTTCAATATTAGTGAATGTGTGCTCACATTAGTGGAGGTACGAGGGTTGTTTGACGAAGGACCCACAATCTATTAGCCGGCTGATGAAGCAGATATTTGTAGCTTCTCTGTGACATCTTAAACTATATAGGTAAGTCATCATAGTAAATAGTTAATCTGATATTAATACTGTTATAATTAGAAAGTTGGTTAAGGGCACTTTACATGGATGTAAATCAGAGCCTAAAGAGAATTTAACAAAAATTCATCGGCGAGATGCGGCTGACCTAGAAGGCACTATTTTTATAGTACTGCACTTTTAGTGATAGTCTTTCCTGAGGCACAAAGTATATCTTTAGTTGCACATGTTACTTCACCAGCTGGGCACGGATCCCTTCCTAGAAATCAGGCGAAGACGGTATAGGCCATAGTTCAACGATGCGCCGCACTGGCCCAATGCGGGTTGGTGAACTTAACATACCTTCAGAGACTTTAAATAATCAGGCAAGCAGGTTTCCTCCCGATGTTTTTCTTTATAGTTGAGAGAGCGCGAGTCTCGTGCTTACGGTGTTTTTAGAAATTAAAAAAACCCAGGAACACGGGGGGTCAGATTCGAACCCGGAACCTTTCGCAGGAGGCCGAGACCATACCCACTGGACCATCGTCGCATCAAAGCTGATTGACTTGAAATAATCATTATGGTGGTCTACAAGCGCGTAGCACAAAACTCGTATCAACACTCTACAATGTGATGATGATGAAAACGTTCATGTTAATCAATATTACCGTGATAGATGGATGGATTCTCCGCTTTTAGTCGTTTCAGTTTCTTGTTTGTTGTTCGTTGCTGTAGTTGCCAATCTGGTAACAAAAAGCAATGTACATTTAAATACATATTAAGTGTCGTCTCTTCTCTTGACCTATGGTTCTCTATATCTTGTAACATTTGATATATGGGCTAGGTATCGGTGCTATCAATGCACACGCTTCTAATCTCCACACGCTCATAACAATCCCAGTCATCTTCGTCAGTTACTCGCGAAGATAGTTTAACTAGTTGAGATTTTTTTCTAAGTTGTGTTTTATAAACAAACTTGATGACACTAATAATTATCCTAGAACTATTCTTACAGTAGATAATGATGATATATGAATAAGTAATACCTGATCACTATTTAAAACTGTTACTACTGTTGTAGTAAGGGCGCCGCTCCATCGTGGAGAGGCTACGCACATTACTGCCGCGGTATGACTAAAATGCCGTTATCCAATATCTGGGCGATTTTCGTTTTTTGACACTAAGGAATAGAGAAAAAAATTCTCTATCGATCTGTATTTTCAGTTTTTTGATATCTTCATTAGTTTTAAAAATAAAAATTAAAATATTGCCGTTAACGGCATACATTATGTACTATTACAAATCATAGTTTTTTCGCGTTTACTCAAAACTATGATTTGGTAGATAACGGCATTTAAGTCATACCACGGCAGATTTGCAAATTTCGCTTTGCAGGAAAATGTGATTGTTTCTACTGCGGTCTCGGGGGAATGAACAACTTCAACCTACAGACATTCTAAACGTTAGTTAATATCTTCTTGCAATTGACATTTTATCACGTGCGCAGCATCTGCCAGCACTGCGGCGAGGCCGTGCCCTTACTATACAGTATACTAATACAGTTACAAACAGTGATCGGGCTTAAACTCATAACTTAATCAGTAATGTAAATGATAGTTGAACCAAATGCTATTTACTATTGGGTCTTAATGTTATTCGACCGCCTTATAAATTTTTATTGCCTTTGTTACTGGTATAAATTCAGATGTCGTAAAATTATTTTAAATCAGGGTTGAACTCGGATCAGTCCCAAAATAAATCTCAAAATCAGACATCCGAAAGCTATCTTACAATTATAGAAGCTCCATCTCAAATATATTTATCAGCTCGTTGCGTATGCATCATCCACGCTTCTTAAATTTCGTATTCATTCGAATACATTCAAAAATTTCTAATAGCAGTAGCGCTTCGTTTTCAATAGAAAAATTTCGAGACGACCCGGCAATAACTGTGAAGGGAGAAAATCGCATTTCGGTCGAAAAGAGGGCAAATCTTTTATGTAATATCAGATTGTCATCGCGATTATTACAGGCAAATAGAATACGGTGGATCAGTAAGTAGGTTATCTTCTTGCTTCCTTTGGTCGGAATCACTTTATTGGATGTCGAAAGGTACGCAAAGTACAATCTCCTTATTTTTTATGCCTTATCATGTTTCATCATGTACTTTTATTTATATAATTGACAATAAAATCGCGCGCCTGTAATTTGGGATAAATAATGATGAAGATATTGTGGGATTGTAATATTACCATTGACGGACTTGAAAATTGAAGTAATCTCAGGTCTTCTACGTATATTTAGAATAGTAAATACATACCAAACATATGATCTTGGTGGGGCTGGTAACAGGCTACTCTGTTCTTAGTTTTACGTGTTGTAGAAAAGGAACTTTTGATGGTGATGCCACTATAAGCTGATGGTATTTTTGAACTCTGCAAAGAAAAAAGTATTTTATAAAACTTTATTACACTCCGGAACGCGTAGTCATTGAAACCATTTCATAGATAATACTTAAATGAAAATCACGACTATGCGTCTGTCAAACCCATATAAAACCCGACTATTGACAAAGCGCTCAAATTGAAGCGTTCTTTGCATAGTGTTGTTTCATTACTTAGCCAAGTAAGCTTCTTGAATACGGGTGTATAAGAATGCATCGGTCAAAAGTCGTCATTCGATCGGGATAGGCACTCCTTATCTCTCTAGCTAAGAAGCGGTACTATTGCATTATAATCTCCAGATCATCATCATCATCATCGTCATCAGCCTTTATCCGTCCACTGCTGAACATGAGCCTTTTTTTTTTAAATGCACTGACGCATACCGCTGGGGAGTGGGTCTCCCCAGGCGGGTATGTGGGACTCGCTGCGCCCGAAAGCTAGTAAATGGACGCAGCTCTACCCACTAAAGCCCGGCGAGTGCCACCAATGCCGCCTGTGGTGAAGTGCCCCGGATCTACAAGCAACAGGGCACCTCGACGGCTAGCTAGTCCCTCAGGGGACCCATGCCACCTCCACAGAGGGGTTGCACCGCACCACAGAACAACCCCTCCCACCGTCGGGACAGTACAATGAGGCGAGGTTCCCATCCTCGCCCCTTGCCCCCTGCTCTTTTTTCCCCTCTTCTTATAAGAGGGATACAAAGAGCCCCCTTGGCTCAATTAGCTTCGCCCAAGGTGTTGGGCTCACCCTAGGCTACTGAGCCCCACCGCCACAAGGCTTGAACCGTGGTGGGGCTGAACATGAGCCTCCCTCAATGAACGCTCAATCTCCAGATACTCACAATTATATTAGCAAAGATTAATCGAGAAACCATTGTGATTTGATGATAACGAATCTGATGAACTCCCATCTATTGATTTTTGCTTTTAAATTGGTTTGATTGTCTATAATAGTATAAAATATTGCGTACCCTTGTTTCTATAATCTTGAAAATATTTAGTTTCACGAAGATGAAGTTCTTACGAAGTTACGTGTAAACTCGTGTAACGGACAAAAAATCTTTCTCTATTTCGCAAAAAAATATGAATCAAAAGTTTTCTCTCGTGAGGGGTGACGTCAATTTGTTGGAAATGCTTCACCGTAACTCAAATTACTACCAAACAAATGTCTATCATGTACTTGTTATCTGAACTTATCGAAACTGTATACCTATAGAAATCGTAAAAGAATATTCTTGAGGAAATTTTTCTTCATTTTGATAAATTAGTTAACGTTAGAATTATGATTTAAGTCATCTGAAAACTCTTAACTGAAATAGTACAAAAGTTCTTGTCAATGTAGTAAATAAAATAAAACAAATCAATAGTCTTCAGTTATAAGTTCTCAGATTTAAAAGAAGATTTATAGACATACCGTAGCAAAAAAAAACACAGTGTAAGAAATTATTGCAACCATATTTTGTAAAACTGGGTATTAATAATCACATTATAAAAATTATTCAGATAAATCTATTGCTTGGTTGTGACGTGAAAATTAAAACTAACGAACTATTGGTTTATATACATAAATAATATGTAACATAATTTTAAATCCTAATTAATAAATATATAATCAAAAACCTCAGTAGGTACTTTAGAAATTGGTAAAGTTCGAATTTTTCTTGGTCAGCATTCATTCATACATTTATCTGTTGAATTGGAATGTATATACAGGAGTCCTATAACCATAGAGCAACAAGGACCTCCATTCGGCAGCGTCCCCGTGTTGAATAATGATATGACTAAATTCAAATAAAATGTACTTATTACTTATATTTAACGAATAATACTGATATCAAGTATCCACATAGTTGAGTGCAGTTATCCTAATCTTGATCGCTACGTTGAATCCTACTTGGAATACGAGTTGTAAGGCAAAAGGTAATAATTTAATGAAGCGAGCCATGCATAAGTTGTAGATTGCGATTGCGACGTTGTTAGTGCATCGAGTACGGGTGCAGATGCGCGGAAAAATCGCAGATTATTAGCAGCTCCGAGACGGAACGACATATTCATATTTAAATGTCACCTCATGAATGCAGAGACTGCTAACTCGCGTGTATTATAAATAGGCAGCAGTGCGAGGTAACACACGGGGAAGGTAATAACTTCGCACAAGTATTAAATGTGTAATGTATGGAACAGTTACTATTTTTACATTGTCACTATACACTGAACACTATATATATTTTTTGTACACAAATATTTTTATTTATTTTATGTTTGTTGTCCAAAATGTACCGTTCTATGTAGTACTAGACCATAATAATTAGGCGCAAAGCAAAATATATCTGAACCTCTTCATCCCGCCCTGCTTCTAACAGGGTAAGCGTGGAACAAAGTAATACATCATATAAATTTTAGATGACTAATTTATAATAGTTTCATATAATTATTTAGTTAAAATGAAATTTTAGTTCGTTAAAGAGAGTGCAACTCTCTCTAAATTTAATAATGGAGATCTACATATTGTATAATTTATTATAATGTAGTTGAGATTCATTCGGAAAATAAAAAGATAGCGTGCGAATATGTAAATAATGTTATTTTCAGAAGAAAATGTACTCGCAAATTTTATTTTGTTTTAGGGGAACGCTTCGATTTGCTTGTTATAGTGGATAATATTTATAACGAAAAATAAACTGGCTGCTTTATATATCGTAGCCATGTAAGTATATATAGGTAGTTTGTACTCAATGGGCCAAATAAATTTTCCTCAACCACTATAAAGAAGATCATTTTTCGATTATAAAAAATAAATTATTATAAAATTACCTAGGTGACTAAAATAGTTACATATTATCTTATATATTTACTCAATATAAACATTTTGGAAAATAGAAAATGAATAGAGTTTATGTAACTCATTAACTTTACTTTTACTGACAAATCATCCTTTTTTTTAATACGTAAACAAAAATAATAAAACAACTTTTACGGATTTTATCGCGGTTTATTCTAGATAAACCGCGATAAAATCCGTAAAAGTTGTTTTATTATAATGAATGAAATTCGCGTAAACATAAGAAAACAATATACGTAAACAAAAATTTAAAATCGTTATAAATATTAAGTGTTTTTGAAGTAAATAAAATATCGGAAAACAACCAAAACGAGTTACAATTTGAAAGACTAAAGGGATCTTTTCCTAAACTTCTCAACTACAAAGGGATAAAAATGTTGCTTGCAATTTTGCGGCAAGTCAACGACTCAATTCCTCGTCGCTTCGGGGAGCTAAACCAAATTTATGGTTTGAAAATTAAACTCAAATTGGATATTGCTGTGATATTTTTAAGGATTTACATTTCGTTATTAATTATTACGTAATGCAATTTGCGATCCCTACATGATTTATAAATTGGAATTTAATAAAATGGCCGCCCGTTAGCGCCGTGGCGTTAAAATTTAATTTCAATTTACACAAATACTGTGATAAAAATATTATGATAACAATCTAAATGTTGAAAGATCAATGTGAGCGGCCTGATTTTTTTCGACTCTTATAATAATTATCCTTATATTATTTACCAACTTAGCGCAAAATTTTGATAGATTAAAGTATTCATTGCCTATGCCTAATAATATATTTTTTTATTTAAATGTATCCTATGTTACTTTTAGTACCTTCGAGTATATGTCTACAAAGTTTCATCATGATCGGTTGAGTAGTTTTCGCGTAAAAGCGTAACAAACATCCCTATTTTCACATGTGTCGTTTCACATTTTCACATTTCCATTTGTGTCGCTTAACTTCAAACTCGGATAAATCCAATTCTAATATTTTTTAAGATTTTGGTATCAAAAGACAGAGTAAAAAAAATACTTTCAAACAATTTGATCAAAAGTGTATAAATCCTCGTGGTTATTGAGCAATAAACCGTCAAACTCAAAATATTTTATCAAAATCAGACAGATCCATGGGCCAGGTTTTTTTAAATGTATATACATCCATGAGAGCCAATCAGTGGATGGCGTTTGTTCAACATGGCCGTCAGTTGCACCATACTATTTGTATTAGATCCAGATAAATCCAGATCAGTTAAATCAAAACTCTATAAATCCACACTTAATTTTTTCAAAGGTAGATTTTCATGCCATTATATCAAATGAAGGTAAATACAATCTAAATATTTAATTTTTGAAAGAATGAAGGGTTTTAACACTAAATGTACTGAACAGGATTGTTTTGTTCATTATTATTGCCTCAATTTTAAAAAATCTGCCTTTGAATCATTGAATTAAGATGATTATACGTTTTTTTTTAATATCTCCTAAGTGTGTAGAGTGGATTTATCCGAGTTTGAAGTTAAGCGACACATTTATAAGTAAGGATAACTTGTCTCAGGAATTACTGTATATGATGTTGAAAACTACATCGAAATTCATTCTAGATTTGATTTTATCTCGTACAGACAGACAGACAAAAGATAACAGCAAACGGAAATGATATATTTTTCAGATAATTATTGATTTTTCGTGTATATCAAGGAAACAGAATATCATAGCAAATCCCATTGTTTGAGATTAATCAAAAACGTTTGTCTTGTAGTATAGAACAATAATGTAGCCCGCAGATATTTCACAGTCGGATATGATATCGCTTGCACTAGAGCACTCGCATGGATTGAAGTTATACCAATAGCAAGCTTTTATGCATATCGTACGTACTTGAATTTTGTCGAGAAGATCTGAGATTATGATGCGGGTAATACTAGTCTATATCAATATATTATATTAAAAAAATCAAAGTGTACAGTTAATTTATTTCTAAATCTAAAAAGCTTTAATGTTAAACGGGAATTTACAAAGTAACTTAAGATATTTTTACTCAGCATTTGTCCATTACAGCAAAAGCTGATTTTCAGTGACTCCTCCTTTAGTATTGTAACACATTATCCTAACCTTTTCAATACACAACAAACCTGTATCACAAAAGGAATTAGTACGAGACCCCACGTAGACGCGAGCCCGGCAAAAGCCATGACACTTACACCTACATACTATTTTTGATACGTCGCGTTAATTACAAATTACTCATATCATTATCGTTCAATTAGGGAGCACTTCACGATCAAGTAGATCCAGATGCCGGGATACCTGGAGTGTGTGCTCACTATACTGTGCAATGTTTTAACATAATGATATTCAAAACTAATAACGCTCATAATTTTCAGCACTATGGCAACTCTGTTAGTCATTTTGATTAAGTAATTATAAACGCGCTTAGCGAGTAATCACTTTGTATTTTCATTTTAACATGGGCGATTTAATGAAATGGATAATGCTACATATTATATAGACACGGCATACTACGTAGAGTACAGAAAAAATAGAGCTAATGAAAGTTTAAAATATATGGTTCTAGAATTTTATTTAGTATGTTTTTTACTTAATTTTTTCAAGGCATACTAAGAGGATTTAATTTTTGTTGCTCGGAGCTCAATACTTAGGTACCTGTCCTATATAATATAAAAATATTAAAAACAGATTTTAATTTTTATGAGAAGCAAACCGAAATCGTTGCCTTATAGTCCACCACGTTCCTTATGGACATAAAATAATTATTTATGATATCAATGCATATTATATAGCACCATATATATATTCTAACATATGAACCATGAGTACTGTAAATATTTACAGTATTTATGTTAAACGAAAAATATTGTTATTTATATTTATTGTACTTTATAATTGTATTCTATTGTATTGTCATTTTTTTCTATTGTATATTATACAAACTTTATTCGAGTAAAGTTTTAATAATACGTAATATGGTTCAATAAAATAATAATAGGATAATGCAAACAATAAAGGTATTCATAGCCGATTCTAATAGGATGTTCCCGCTCTCGAACGAAAGAAAAGGAAAAGTGTTAAGATTACTTTTTTGTAAAATGTGTTGACATTGAAAGCTTTTATCACCTTTTTTCAGAGGGTGAAATCTCTTAAGCATATTTAAATAAGCAAACAAAAAGGCTACGCGTATTGTTGACGGAGAAGGTTAAAAAAAATGCCATTGTTGATTCTATACATTGGATTCGAACCGAACCGTTCCGCGTACACACACAGTCTTATAGGAAGAAAATGGTAAGAAATAGTGGATGGATAGGAAGTGTTAGGGAGTTTATTACATATTCATAAATTCATAAAACAAATTATGATTGTTACTAGAACGAAAGCACCATTAACTTTATTTGCATTTTAGTAGTAATATTATCTGTAGGAGGTAGTCCTACTAGGATCCTGTGATGTGACCTGTTGTGCAATGAGCAATGCTACTTACTTACTAAAAATAACATCTTTATATAAAGATATGCAGAAAGATAAATAAACATAAAATTTAAAAAATACTGTCATGTTTTGGAGACGGTGGTAGATTTCACTCACCTACCTACCTACCTATGTTCATGTTGTACCTATAACATGGATTTTGACTGACTTACAAATGATAATACTAATAATATTTTTTAATATACGTCCGGTAAAAAGCTAGTTTATGACACAATAAATACATATAAATACAATGTCCAATTTATCATGACTGTCGCACATCGTACAGATAAAACGACCGTCTTTGTATTGCGTGTCGAAAAGGAGACGTCAATTGAGCGCCCGATGACAGATATCTTACCCGAAACAATCGTGTCAAAAATCTCGCTCAAACGAGTAACTGGATCATAGGGACGTGTCATATTTTAAGTATCGAGAAGTCGACTGAGGCGACACCTGGAGAACGACCCGTGTCTCCTGTCCCCGATACATCCGACTTTATTGATATTACGGTGGGCGCCCACTCCACGCGTTGTGAACTGGCTTTCACGATACTACAATAATACTTAAATCAAAGTGGCGGTTTCTTTACTACTTTATGCTCAAATAAGAAATATTGATATTGATATAGTATCATCATTATCATCATCATCGTCATCAGCTTACATCCATTGCCAGACTGCCTGTATTGATGAGTGCCACTACGGCCGCCACACGCACTGACAGTAGTATCTAAAGGGTATTTATATGCAATATTGGTAATATAATGTATTGTATTCAAATTTTATAGAACATAGCTCTTATACCTAATAGCGTATAGAAAACACTTCAACGATATGTTATAAATATAAAAAACGTGACTTACTCAAATCTGATTTTATAACGCCTTTATTACATTCACTTGCAACTAAGTTACGTTCTATCTCTTTAAATCTCGGCAATCGACGTTAACCTACTTCTAACTATCCTGTCGATTTAAAACTTTCCAAGTGTATATAGTCTGGACGACAAAACTAAAAGATAGTATTTTATTTACTTGTGAAAACTTGTAATTGGCTCATATTTTCATTTTGTATTATATTATAATAAACTAGTTGTAAGTTTTTCTGGTTACACAGGAGAAGGGATGGCCGTCGACCGAGTCATTAAGGTTCAAGAGTGATTTTATGGTCCTCCTCCTCCCGAGACCATGCTTGCTGTAAAACTTAATAAACCGCTACAAAAGTTGTTTCATTACAACGAGTAAAATTCACCTGAACCATAGACAATCTTATACATTTATATTTTAAGTTTTTTAATGTTAGTTGGATAGGCAAAGTGGTAGAGTTACATGTTAATTCTCGAAGCCAGTTATTATTCTGTCTGTCTTGCCCCGCTCTCCGACATACAGCAAAACGTTTTTACATGAAAATTAAACAAGAGGTGCTACCCATGAGGTGGGAGCGCAGAGCGCGTTCATCGCATCGGTATTTTTTTTATAAGTAAGTATCTACCCTTATATGTCATACTGCTGGGCACAGGTCTTCTCCTCAAAATCATGCGAGGAAAGTAATCGTCCATAGTTCACCGATTCCTTCCGATGTTTTCCTTCACCGGTGAGCGATGGTTTCGTGTTTTGGGTGCACTTAGAAATTTATAAAAACCCATTTCAAGGCACACACGGGGTGTACATTTACTGTTTTCTTATGTTTACGCGAATTTCACTCATTATAATAAAACAAATTTACGGATTTTATCGGTCCGCCCGTGACCATGGTTGCTGTGAAGTATCCGAAACGTCGGGCTTGTAAAAAACTTAATACGCAGCGATAAAATCCATTTTGTTTTATTATACTGTGTACATTTATGAAATACAAATAAGATATTCATTTACAAATATCTATAAAACATTTTATGATCTGTATTGTGTGAGTATTAGAGTTATAAAGAAAATCTGTCTGTGGACGTATTGTCAGACCACAATAATGGAAGAGCTCTTCTAAGTATAAGCTGATATAAGGAGCGGTCACTGGCGAGAACTGTCTGTAATTGTGTCCGGCTCATACGTTGCTTTTATTATAAATTCATAGTGGTCTTCACTTTACTTTGAACGGTGGTAAGTGTGGTAACTAATGCAAATTGTCACGTGGGGGGTATACTTTGACAATGCCTCGGATAATAATAGTCCGCTTTCCTCCGGCAGATAGCACTAGGTCTGTATAATCATTTATTTAATTGAGTACTCCTATACGTGGAAGGATTTTGATAGTATTAATTATGTTTTACACATACACTGTCTCAATTATTTATGTTGTATTTTGTAATGCGATGATGATCGTCAATTATGATTGCAAGAATACCAATAAATATTTAAAGTCATAAGAAAAGAAACAATTCTCTATTTCCTCCTTTATGGTCTTCACTTTTTAGACCAGTTGCTGCCTAAAAGCTGTGGAAAATTAATATTCAAATATGACATTTTCATTTTTTATTTTTTTTGTTTACTAATACACAGCCATCTGACCCCAAACTTGGCAGATTCTGTATTATGGCACTCATACTAATTTTATTTTATTTAAGAATTTACTATGCATGACTTAAAACACTGATTTATTCTTACATTTATTGTATATATTATGTGCTTCACTATTCATATTAAAACAATTTATATAATCATCAAGTAAAACACTGGCATAGGCAGTGACCGATTTAGGCTTGACGCCGCCCTAGGCCCTGTTTATTTTGCCGCCCTTAATGCTAGAAAAAAGTAAAGTATCAACCCTTATACTATGTCCCACTGCTGGGCCAGGGCGAAATTATTAAGATTTAGTCATTTTTAAAAGCTTTATATGCATGTGATATTCAGTAATGAAACAAAAAGTAAAGAACATCATTCGGTAAAGACTATAATTAATCTTTAAAAAAACATAATCTTATTCATAGACTGAAAAGTAAATAAAAAAGTGAATTGTTACAGGTATATTCTATAGACAATTCTTTAAAAAAATAATCCAAACGCATTTTCAAAGGCAGTCTTCTTTACTTTTTTCGTCTCTGAAATTTTGGCGCCCCTCAAATCATGCCGCCCTAGGCCCGGGCCTCATGGGCCTATACGTAAATCCAGCACTGCATAGGTCTAACTTAGTACCTAAATTTAAGTATGTGGTTAGTATACTCGTATATTATATCTTCAACATCCAATGTCTCATGACTCCTATTTTTTTAATGCACCATCGTCATCATTATCATCAGCCTCTATCTGTCCAGTGCTGAAAATAGAAATAAAACTGAAATGCAGAAAATATTATAAATTGTCATTGTAAAAAATGTTTTATTTTTACAATATAACTGAATCAATCAATGACCACTGTTTTTACTAATCATATTATAGCTCTTCTACGTTTATTTTTATCAGATGCTGGAAGTCATTTATCTTATAATTTAATTTAAAGAGCATTTTCATTAATTAATATTAGCAGTTGCCCGCGATTTTTTCCGCGTTACCAAAATAAAATCTTTTTTTTATAAAATGTATCCATGTTACTTTTAGTATCTCCGACAATATGTGATCAAAGTTTAATGATAAATAAAATGGTTGAGTAGTTTTTGCGTGAAAACGTAATAAACTACTTTCACGTTTATAATATCAGTAAGGATTCAAGTTGATGTATTCGCATGTGTTCCTATAATTGAGTTGTAAGGTGCATTTCCTTACGAGCTTGTTACACCCGAGGGGTATAAAAGTTTGTGGATGGGCGACGGCGTCTGACCGCCCGCCCGCAACAACTGCCGAACTTGACAACACTTTAATTAGTATTTGCTTCTCTTAATAAGTCACAAAGTGTTCGGAACATCACTTAAGCGAAGACGATATAACTTAAATTGGATGTTTCGTTGTTTTCATTGAACATTCTTAAATCAAACAATGCGAGGAATTTGTGAATTTTGATTTAAGAACATCACAAAAATTTGTTAATTAAGTAAGAGCTGACTGAAAATGAATAAATAATTTGCAGGATGGAAGTTTGTTTAGAAAAGTTGTTATGCCATTTCACTCTCATTTAGTTTTATAGTTCTTGTATAAGTATTACGAATAAATTGGTTTGATTAACTAATAAGGAAAATTTAAGAGCTCGCGTCGAAGCAATATCAGCCGCATGGGTTAAGTCAGGTTAAGTTACACAAGGGCAGTGGATGGGTGACCATTTTTGCATACCGAGACTCGTCCGTGCCTCGGAAACCTTTAATTCGAGGATATTTGACAGTCGTTACGGTTCGTCAGAAGGTCGAAAATTTGACCACCATTCTTACTACGGGGTACCGTACTACCCAGTTACTGAGTTGTGGAGGTCAGATAGTTAGGAAAAAAAATCAAAAACTCATAAAAATTAGAGTAAAACACAATCTAGAACAAAAACGAAATTTGATTGCCTTTATTCAAAGGTAATAATAAAATGCTCAAAAAGCCATCACATGGAATAAACGAACAAAACAAATAGTACTATAAACACTCATTTACAAATAATGCAAAATAAGAAAGAAGATATTTTATAAATACATTAGCGTTCGCATCGTCTACAAGCTATTTTAGATATCCGTAAAGCCGTTCTCAATAGATGGCAGACGCTGTAATAAGCTCAGCGATGGGCTATTACGAGGCTACGGGAGAAATTCATATCGCACTAGAGCCTAAGGGATATCATGGCAACTTTTATGGTGTACGCGGTCGATTGCAGCTCCAAGCCGGCACAATCGATTAGATATACCAGACCGACTGTCTGCAAATTACAATTGTTGTCCGCTGCTCTCATTGTGATATAAATCTACCAATTTCGGTAAAACACACTCCATCGATATACCTATTTCGATTTTATATTGTTTTATAGTTTACGCATTACACTTAATTTTTTTAAGTATTCCAGCGTTTAAATAATCGTTCATTATTCATTTTTACGACTTTAGTATACCTACTGAATATTTATTTATGTTGCAGTTAAAACTCAAAGTCAAAAGTACTTTTGACTAGCAAAATCAGGCAAAAATACTTTTGACTGTATGCTTTAGTCAATAATACTTTTGACTAAAATAACAGTTAAAAGTACTTTTGCCCAATGGAGCTGGTTAAAAGTACTTTTGACTAAGTGATTCCGTCAAAAGTAGTTTTGACTGGTTGTATCAGTCAAAACTCTCAAAAGTTATGGTGGCTGTTAAAAATAACGACGAACGCACATATAAACTTTTGTATCACTTACTAGCAGTGGCCCGCGGTTTCACCTGCGTACTTTCCATTAAGCGATGATGGTCCAGTGGCGGATGGACTCGGCCTCTTATGCGAGAGGATAAGTATTGTAAGGTTTCATTAAAATCCATGCAGTGGTTTTTATGTGAAAGAGTAACACACATCCATACTCACAAACTTTAACGTTTATAATATTAGTAGGAAGTAGGATAAGCAGAATTACAAGTGGAGAACGTTGATATTAGAGCAAAACTAAGTGACTATGAAAAGAAAGAACGCTTTTGATAGTCATGCAATGTGATGACAAAAGGAAAATTTTAAAAGCTTACAATGTATGTGGAAAACGCGAAATTAAATGAAAAGATGACACCACTATAACAGTACAACAATTAATGGATATTTTTTTGCTTTTGAAGCATATATTTTGCTCTCAGATAATGGCAGAGAGATATTTAAATTTTAATTAAAGTTAAATATTATTTAAGCATAGCCATTAGCGTAATATAACTAATATTATTACCTAGTTTAATGTCAATTTTTAAGTGCGTTTTCTTTGTATTGATTGTAATGCCAAATTTTTCGTCCTAAACGAATTCACATTTAATAAATATCTGTTTATTCACATCTATCGAGTTAATAGTACTTTTGACTGATGCTTTATTGCAGTTAAAACTACTTTTGACGAAGAGTGTTAGTCAAAAGTACTTTGAACCGCTAATTTGTAGTCAAAAGTAGTAATAACCAATAATTTTTAGTCAAAACCACTTTTGACCAACCTGTTCAGTCAAAAGTATTTTTGACTGATTTAGTTAGTCAAAAGTACTTTTGATCTTGTAAATTTTGATTAGATTAGATTTGATTAGATTTTGTAAAAAAAAATCTGTTTAAAAATTGTTTCGTTATATTGTTTCGATTACGAATATAATCAATTAAAACTCAAAATAGTAGTGAATGAAAACTATTTTATTGAGGAAGTAAAATAAGTAATTATATCATAAAAATCATCACGGGTTTGCCTACGGTGACTCCGTAGCGGTGTAGCCAAGACAATTATTACCCATTTCAAACGTATATAGTGAAATAGAACTGCAAGTCCATTACGTAACTGATATTTTTTTTGTATGTATGAAGGTCATTGAACTCCTCCGACTTCGGATGTAAACTAGAGTCAGGATATATTTTGATGGAATTGTTTGTATCTCAAAGTGGATTCGCGAATTATTTAGATTTACGATTCGGTCCATTATTAAATTGTATTTACAGACATCTGTCGGGTCTGCTAGTATAATAAAGTTTTGGTTATGAATAGTATAAGTTTTAGTTATAATTTGAGTTTACAAGGGGCCAGCATTATCAACTCACCAACGTTTTCCTTCCAATGCTTGACTTTAATTATATTGAAATGAGTCAACATGATTACCAATGGTTAATAAAATAAATTAAATACTTTCTTTTTTATCTATCGCCGGTAAAGAAGTAAAGTGTCAACCCTTATATTATATCCCACTGCTGGGCACGGGTCTCCTTCCTCGAAATCAGGCAAGGAGGGTAATGGGCCAATAGTTCACCGCGCTGGCCCAGTGCGGGTTGGTGAACTTCACATACCTTCAAAGACTTTCAATCTCGTCAGGCATGCAGGTTTCCTCACGATGTTTTCCTTCACCGGTGAGCGAACGATGGTCTCGTGTGCCCTTAGAAATTTAGAAAAACTTATTTCAAGGCACACACGGACGGGTCAGGATCGAACCCGGAACCCCTCGGATAAGAAGCCGAGTCCGTCCACCACTGGACCACCGTCGCTCGTATAATAATAATTTATTATATTTATATTTTGTAAAGTAGGAAAAGTAATATTTAAAGGTTCGTAGCAATTGGAGATAGTATATTTTTTTAAGGAATTGGGGTAGAACACCTGAGTTTTTCTCTAAGCATTAACCTTCGTTTTTTGTTTCGTCCGCTATGTTATAATGACATAGGGTGAATTTTGGTCGTCTATCCCGTTAAAGCCCCTTTGACCGAACCCTTGTTGAAAGGCTTTTAACTAATCATACGCTTAAGTAGAAAACTTTGCTAAAAAAATTCAGCTGAATTTTTTTAGCAAAGTTTTCTACTAAAGAATGTCGTTCTTATAATTATCTATTAATAAGTTGTTAAGAATAGAAACTATAAAGAAATTCTGTTGTTTCTTGAATAGATGCAAATAAAATGACAGTTATAGAACCATTTACCTTGCGTTTTATTAAAGTACTTAGCTGGATAACTAAGCTTTGCTCACTATTTTTTGTAGATATGACTTACATACTGAGAAAATATAAATAAAAATTATCTTAAAACACAATTAATGTATTATATAATATTTTTATAATTTCTATAAATGGTTCTCAATAATAGTTTTTCTTACAAAAGAAGGATTAAAAGAAAAGGGAAAAATTATTGGACTGGAAAATCTATGCATACTAAATTTTATAAAAATTTTTAGTCGTTTCCGAGAAACAGTCAGGGATTCGTGTTTACTAAATAGATTGGAGGGCCGCACAGATAAAAAAGACAATAAAAAATATGCGTGTGCAAGTCACACACGGTAGAAGTGAAACTCCTAAAAAGTCCCTGAATAAAAATACTGCTTTGGACAGCCCTGATCTAGTAGATTCAACACCAGCATCATAGTTCCATTATATCACCAGTAATCAATAATAAGGAGACAATAGAATGAACTTCTATACGCTATGCAACGCTTGATTAGCTACGAGCCGCTGTGTTACCGACACATTATGTTTATTGATGGCATGTAACAGACAAAACCACGCCTCCGCTTTAAAATTATAAGAAATTGGTAACTTAAGTGTCTGCAAGATTGCATGATTTATAGGATTATTGAATATACATAATTTTCTCATAGATTTTAGTGCGTTGGAAAACCAGTGTGAATAAGTGAATATAACTAAGCTTGATAAATTTAACACTTATTATTGTTGTGCGTTACAGTAACGGCGGGGAGTATCGAGATTGTGTTCTTTGGTTTCCCGTAAATAAATTTGGTATTTAGATTTTTTGGCATTCTGAGCGGTTTTCTATTATAGGACGTTTTGGCGGTTTTGTATAATGTTTTTTTTATAAACTATGTAAAAACTTAATCCGTACATAGAGTGATTGGTTGGCGAATGTTATGGGGGTCTATTATTGGTACTTGGAGTGGGAAGTGATAATTAATCGATGGGGACTGGAAGGACAAACTAACCAACAGAAGGGAATAGGTCCCTAAGAACCTATTCTACACGGCTTTATAAAATCCTATACAAATCTAGAGTACCTATCTGTTTTTGTTATTTATTTTACATGCATAATCGTTAATTTTGTAAAATATGTTTTGCTAAGCTCTGTATATTCATGGAAATCTATTCAAACATTTTAATAAGTGATTATAATGTGTGTGATGTGGCGTAATCTCTGTCAACCCACAACTTAATTAGATCGTTTTTAATGGTGCCTGAGCGTTTCAATTAGTATTGTTCAATAGTAAATTCATTCATTATGATTCTTGTTTGCAGTGACGCGGGCAATGCGGTTTGCTTGTTGAGTTGCTATTCTATTAATCAACACACCGGGCATTATTCACGCGCCTAACTAATCAACCCGACCGTGGATATTTCGATGTTATTTACATCTGGAGACTGGTATTGAAAATCCAATGACTGCGATCACATAGTCGCCGATAGTCGACCTCATGGTTCAACTAAATCATTAATATCTTATATCTTTAAACGAGTAATTATTGTATACTAGCTGTTGCCCGCAGCTTCACCTGCATTAACTATAATTTATAACGGTGGCTTCCTATATAGCCTTACAGCCTTTCTTGATAAATAGGCTATCTAACACTGAAAGAATCATTCAAATCCGACCAATAGATCCTGGATTAGCGCGTTCAAATAAACCCCTCCAAGCCTTTTGATGAATGAATAAACTTGTATGTCTGATGAGATTGAAAGTCTTTGAAGGAATGTGAAGTTCACCAACCCACATTGGGCCAGCGCATCGTCAAACTATGGCCCATTATCCTCCTCGCCTGATTTCGAGGAGGAGAGCCGTGCCCAGCAGTGGGATATATATGGGTTGATACTATTAAAATTACTCTGCTGACGGCATCTTAACATTATATATTAACATTACATATTGTTTCAAGATAATTATGGGCGTTTCATTTGGTAATGAGATACATTGGAGACCACTCAATCATACTTTACTACCATATAATCAAACATAGAATAAGAGATACGACCATTATTATCACCAGAGCGAATATAATTACAGATCTGGAACACAATGATGAAGACACAACTGTTTGTGACGTAATCATTTTATAGTTATGGTATTGTTTTAATAACTGAAGATATTATGTGCGTTTACACTTTTGTTCCTCTTAAAGAACCACCTGTGGATGCTATACAAACAACGATTTGTTTTACTTTCATACATAATATAATATCTTACTAAAGGAGATATAAAATAACAAATAACAATCATTTTACAAGCGCGCAAAGCTGCTGAAACGTTCGGAGATTTCAAAACAATGTCGCCCAACCAGATAACGATGTTATTTGAGAGTTGTTTATTTTAAAAAGGAATTACGTTTTAAAGTTAATAAAATCAGAGTAATAACAGAGTTGACAACGCGTTAACTCAAAATGAGCTCGCCGAGATTGTTATAATGTCGCCAAATTTAATTGAATAAGGTTCGTTTACATTTTACGACACGGCGAGGCCAAAGCCGCGGCGTTAATCTCTTACGTAAAATCAATTGCCAAAAATTATATTTCCAACCAGCTAAATATTTAATTTTGAGTCTTATATAAATGGGTTAAGCGATATAATTGTGCGCTGGCGGAGGAGAATCATATCAAAGTATATTATTTCCTCATTTCCCGTCATTTTCAAAAGTACGCATCTCTCTTCCGCGTTTTGTGGACCGCTAATGTGTTTTACCTAGTTCCGAGAAGGTGTATTTTGCCGTGGCCCCAAAGAGAGCAGTGTTTTATTGGTAAATTTATAGAGCGCCGTTTAAGAGCATCACCGTGCGGTAGGTTGCCGGCGAAGGCCCCGTGAAGACATCTCGCTGTCCTTTATTGCTTGCTCGAAATTAATGTCTCGACCTAACAGCGTAGGTTTTTCTACTTTGTGGAAACGTTTATCGGATTTTATTACATAAATATTTTATGAGAAAATGAAACAGTTAAGCTTCACAATAATATTGAATTTAACAAGTGAACGTAACAAACTACGTTTATTAACTACAATATTTCATTCCGTCGTTTACGTTCGTTCATATTTTCATAGAGTATTCAATTTTATATTGCAATTACTTAGACAGCTTCAGAATACGAAGTTGATGATAATGATTTTACTTAAAAATCGATCAGAATTAATATATTCCATTCCATAACGATTTATTATATTAATTATCTATGGAATATTTTGTATGTCTGAAATTTTTAAATTACAAAAAGTAGGATACAATAGGCAGTATAATATCTAAGACCTCTTTCGGATTGTTGAGTTATTGTGTTATTGGTTAACTGAACCATGAAGGCTATGCCCGGATGAGTTCCTTTAAGTTCATGGTTGATAAGGCCTAAATTTAGAACGAATCAAGTCTGAAAGTTTACCAAGTTAAGTAGTAAATTAGGAAGTTACCAAGTCGTATATGCCTGCCGTTTAGGCAAAGATATTAAACGCTTTTATCTATTTTATCTGTTTAAGTTGAATCCGGTAAACATTGTCCTATCCTCATCCGAAAATGTTTAGCGTCATCATCATTTTTTTTACAAACCTTGTGCTGACGAAGATCAACATAAAAATATTATCTAATCTGTTGCAGTGGTTTGAAGTTATGTACATATATTTTGTCGATTTTTTTATATAGATAAATTTGGATGATATAGACGTAACGTATTACGTACGCCCACGCAGTAGCTATATTGTCGCCTGACAAATATCACACGACGGTGTGTCACGTCGATTGGACTTTGGTGTGCGAATTAGACGTGTGTGATAGATTTCTTTGTGCTTTGAGAATTGACCCTTTTTATTTTTAGAGCAAAGATTTTATTAACACATAACGAAAAATGGTTTGGTAGAAAACCGGTGTCAGGTTCCATTTTTACTATAGTAATCTGAGTAATGCCGTGTGGTATTAGTTGGCAGGGTCGCCATGTGGTGTTGGTTGGAAAGTCAATTAGAAAAGTTATGTGGTGTCCATACTTTATTGGTGTCTAATACAGACTGTCCATAAAAATGAACTTTACGTTAAAACTACAATATTGCTTACTCTATATTATAATATGATATTATTACTATAAAGGAACATACAGTTATAATTTATATATAAAGGAACTTACACACAACATCACAGCCGAACCAAACCATTTTGGCGCTTTCCTGAGACACACGATAGTTTTACGCAATATTGTAAGAGTAATTTATTTATTATATGGATGTAGCTCTCTATAGTCAATTTCATTTTCAAATTCAACTATATTGTTGTAGTCTCATGTGAGTGTTCCAATAAAAAATTTATTCTTTCTTTCTTTCAAAAATGTTTAAAGCAAGATTTTGTTAAAATATTGTGCTTATACATTTAAAATATAACTGAAGATGTTCATTTGAACGTGTACAGCTCATTGGCGCGTTTAAAATTGCCTCGCAAAGTATGTAACTAGTAAACCTTGACAAACAGCCCCCGTTTGTTAGTGTTACGTCCAGTTTGCCGCTTCGTGCGCATCGGCAGGGGAGAAGGGGCACGGGGCCAAGGAGAGGGGAGGGGGACGCGTGTAATTTTCAGATTAGTTTGTTTAGCAGCGAGTTGGGCGCCGCCTCGCCGCAAATATGTGGCCAATAATAATGCCTTGCCGCGCGACGCTGCATGCCAGCTCATCACATTCTTCTGAAATCTATAAATAGTTCACAAATTTAATGTGCATATGCTTTACATTTGCATTCATTTATCACAGTCTATATATTGTTGTTTAGCGGAGGTACGTTCATTTGGCTTGTAAGGTGTTAAGCATACATGACTGATTTTCTTATTTTAATTACATAATAGATTAAGGAAAAAAATCATTTGTGATTTTCACTGACTAGTATTATTTTGATATAGTTACCTAACACCAGGATAATACCTGTCAAAATTTTCTATGTAGTGTAATGTATACTTAACACCTTATAGGTGTTATATATTTTAGTCATAATTTTGTCTTTACTTCATTACGTTTTCATATTTACTACCCTATTTAATTATACTATTGATACAAAAATGATACGTAATAAAATATTAATTGTCATCGAGCCCCTAGTTCCGATAAAATCAGTGCCAGCCAGATGTTTATTATCAGTTTCCTTCGCAATAAATAAAGTCGTATTATATTCTTGAGCAGGCGATCGCGCTCTATAAATCATTTTCATTGTGCGGGCGAAGGGTCGTAATGGCGACGGCTAAATTGGGTCTCCTTCTCAATAAATAGATAATACATCAAATTATTGAGGTATTTCAGCTCGGTGCAATGAATACGCATGCAAATGAGAGGCAAATGCCTCTACACCTCTATTTTTACAGCGCACTTACGGATGAACGCGCTTTAAAACAGTTTGTACACGGCTCGCCAGCTTGACATTACCTACAAAAATATTGCTCTCACTCAAAAGCACCGCGAAGTAATGAAAAAAAATTAAATGAATTTTTCAATGCGATTATGATTAAGTATTCGCAGATAAATATATATGGTAGCAGATCGCAGATAGATATGGTTATTATTCATTGAGTTTAACAGTGTGTAAAAAGTACTTAAGACCAAAGACGGTGAGCGACAAATTGAAATATATGTGTATTTAAAACAGTGTAATTAATGTTGTTAAATATGTTATTTATAGTAATATTATAAATAGGTAAGTCTTTGTTTGTTTGTTTTGTATTGAATAGGCTCCGAAACTGTGCGACCGATTCGAATAATTCTTTCATCTTTCAAAAGCCTAAAAAAAATACAGTGAGCAGAGGCTATAAATAGTTTACACGTTCGAAGTCTAGTAAGTAATTAATCACAATATAAATAGATTACTTTTAAATATTTGTGCTCATTATAATATGCCCATTGTCAGCATCCTCATCATCATGCTGGATGAAAACTTTGAAACCAATCTCTATCATATACATTTCCTACTACCATGGCTTCTCTACGGTTTCCGAAATGGGAGGGAATACAAAAAAGGATATTTAAATGTGAGTATACCATATATCTATGGTATTAAAGTATTAAATTGAATAAATATTATTCATTAATGCATACAATTTTATTAAAATCTGTTACTTTTTAAAAACGTCAGAGAAAATCAACTGAAGATTAAACTTTTGGAAATGGAATGTCAGCATCATATGATCAACAATTAATAAAGTGATTTAATTAATGAAATACTATCGTTTTATCTCTTGTAAATGTTTATTTAAATTTAGTTAATGCCCCTGACCGAACGTGTGGTTACAAAATTACTACCAGAAATTAATGCAACATCAAACTAATGCACTGCGGCGATATTTTAAACGTACTAATTATTATGTTATAATATAAATTTAGAATCAAAAATATGAAGGCAGTATAAGAATGCGTATTTCATTTTTTGTTATTGAATATCTGAAAAGATTAGTTCCACTGAGTTTGTTTCGCCGGTTCTTCACAGTGGGCTTGCTTTGGAACCGGTGGTAAACTCAATTGACGTTCAAAAAGATATGTACTTTGATTCTACTATTAAAAAAAAAAGACTTTGACTTTGAATGAATGAGAGTTTCACATTTTTCTTAGCGGTCAAAGGCCGATGATGATGAAAAGTAACTCATACAAACTGATGACGACGAATTAATAATATTAATATTCTAGTACCTGGTTGACCGAGCACTTGCTCGGTACTCTTAGTGATAAAATACCATAAAATTTTTCTTTAAAAAAATATGTTAAAAAAAGGAAAAAAAAATCTGACTGGAGATTCGAACCAGGCTCGTTCGGATTTAACTGCCTAATTTCACCACTAAGCTACCATGACATATTATTTGGCAGCGAAATTTACGTTCGTATTCTAATCATATTTTATCGATGCCTCAAAACATGGATAAAAAAGTTTTCTAAAAAATTATCCTAGCTAGATCGATTTATCGCCGTTTTTGACACATGTATACAAAATTTCATGAAAATCGTTGAAGCCGTTTCCGAGATCCTGATTCTATATATATATATATACAAGAATTGCTCGTTTAAAGGTATAAGATATAATATTAATATCTACAATAGTACTGGTTTTCTACTGCGCACAGTGTGACAGTGTTTAAAGCTAAGTCGTATCGTCGTTTGTAAGTCCATTTCCATCAAAGGAATTTATAGCAAGGTTCGCCGTTGCCTGATACGACAAGGATCAATCAATATTAATATTCGAAAAAGTATATTTATATTTTTTTAACGAAACAAATATTTAGAAAGCTTTATTATACTAACAAAATGCCTGATATATGCATGTTCGAAATACGAATATAACAGCGACACAGGAACTTACATGACATTACTATATTGGCATTTCATAGAGTCTATTGTGCACAAAAAACTAGAGGGACCATTTTACATACGCAAGAGCATTGTCCCGCTCCATTAGTTCAGTTCAATTAAAATGGGAGAAAGAATATTCATTTGTGAAGCGCACGGTAACGTCGAGAGCGACATTACTTCCGGTAGTTGGGCACCACGCCTCACTAGAAAACACCTTAACAATGTAAGTGGACGTAAACGCGGTGCATTAAATAGAACATTGTGTACGAAGTGTCTTTACATACTGATATCAAATGGACGATGGATGGACGTTGATCCCATAATAAAAGTATGGAAATGGAATATTGTTAACTTGACTGTATGTTGGGCCATTTATTTACAATCTTCTCAATTTATGGTAACCTAGTAAAAGTAAAGTAAAAGTATCAACCCTTTTTTGTCCCACGGGACATAAATGACGCTGGGCACGGGTCTCCTCGTCGAAATCAGGCGTGGAGGGTAATCTAGTACTCATTAGCAATTATTTTAAATTTGTAAACGATCGAAATTTGTAGCCGCCAGTCAACGCTAAGGGTGGTGCTAGTGGAAAATTACTGTTAAAATACTCAATACTCAATTACATAGTATGGAAAATAAAATATTTAAATTACTTATTTAAAATATTGTTTATATAAAAAAACTTCCTTTTTGTTCTGTCTCGCCTTATGCCAGTTATATTTGGGGTCGGATGCAGTCGGATGCAGCTGAGTACAGACTTAAATAGAGCGTCTGTATATGTGACCTCTCAGTAACTAGGTAATACGGTATCCCATGATAATAATTCCATAACCCGTAACGACTGTCAAAGATCCACGAATGACAGCCGGGACCAACGGCTTAATGAGCTTTCCGAGGCACGGAGGAGTCTCTTTATGTAAAGATGGTCACCCATCCACGGACCAACATCGGCATGCGTTGCTTAACCTGGTGAATCGATCGACGCGACTGTTATTACTTAGCCACAAACCTCTATATCTATCTCATCAAACTCTCTATATATATCTTTAATAATAATCTTTATTTATGTAAAATTCATTTAAACTTATAATCCAGTGCCTGTTAATTATGACTTACCCAAATTAGTTCCTCTCAGGTATTATAATATACACTATGTAAGGTCTTAATTAAGATGTTACAAACAAGTCCTAGTGTATACCGGCCACAATTAGTGTACAGTCAATAATGATATCAATATACTATGATTAGCTGTGATCAAACTTAAACAAGACCCTGCCTTACTTGAGTGAGTAATATCATAATATTGTGTCTTCTATACTTGTGTCTTTTAATTAATATACATCAGTTCAAATTTAGTAATAATAGTGTTATTTTTTAGTCAATTAATACGGCTACTACTTATGTGAACAGAGTTGATTAAATATCTTAAGGGAACGTACCAATACAACGTGACCAGTTCAGGGGTTTAAAATACTACACTTGGTCACAGGAGTAGGACCACCCCGTTCTTAGGTTTTCGTTACACTTCAATAATAAAAAAAATTGCATGCTTTATTTAAATAGTGCTTTTTAAACTCGTGTTAAAACTAAAAGACAAACATAAAACAAAAAATATACAACTTTTTGATTGTAAAAAATATATTTAAAGTATACTTCTGAATAACTACATAAAAACTGGGAGGAGGATGTAAGAAAATACTATGGTGATTAAAAAAAGAATAAAACATTCATTACATCATACATTCCCTAATAAGCAACGATGATATAATAGCAGATAAATATTTTTCAAGAGAACTAATGGCCAATAGAAATAAGGTTTAAGAACGGAAGTCGCCACGAAGACGAAGTCATCTACCCCAGCGTTTCCCATTTGGTAGGTAGCGACACGGTACTCACACTGGTGATGTGGAGGTAAGATAAGCAGTCACTCTATTTAAAATACTGGTAATCATTATAATGAAACAACTTTGACGGATTTTATTGCGGTTTATTGAGCTTTTTATCAGCCCGACGTTTCGGATACTTTACAGCAACCATGGTCACGGGAGGACTGAGGTGTCAGACTTGTGTCAGACGTCCTACTGTTATAAAGTTATTTGAAACTACCTTATGATACATCAATATGTTACCTATCTACGCAGAAGGTGCTAACTGATTTTTAGTCTGTGAAACGTTATGCTTGGATTTTGATTTTATTAATTTTTTGAAATTAGGATGTTTTTTTTAAATTTCAATAGCCTCGATTAAAATTAGCCTCGAAAAAAATTTCAGGTTTTCTCACGATGTTTTCCTTTACCGTAAGTAAGCGATGGTCTCGTGTTTAAGCACTTAGAAGTTTGATAGTTAATATTTATTGTATACGTTTAATAATAATCCTCAGACAATCCTTCGGTATGCAATACCTATCTCTCGAATACAACTACGAGATTGAAAAGTGATTTCTGCTGTAATAAACACAGTATTACATTGCCTCTTTGCTCTCGATTCAGTCTATCTTCAATAACTGCATAAAATTCAGTTATAAAAGTATATTTGGTTTCGCATGCAATAAACTCGCCATCTTTGAGGACAATAGATCGTTGCTATAAGAATATGGAGCGATATTGTTTCTTTTATAACTTGGTGGTATATTCAATATTAAATCAATCATGGTATATCTTTTTATTAGGATAGACAAATTGACAAATGCGAATCCTTGTTGTACGAGATGTCTGGAATATAAGTGTCCCTGTATGTAGTACTGTAAATAAACTAGTCTACCGGCGTATAGCCCGGCCATCTCATTCATGTTTTGTTTATTCTTTGATGAATGATTCTGGGATATTGAAAAAACATAGATTTGTATGTTTTTTTATCTTAATTTAAATTAAGAAAATCTTGATTTAATACAGGTATGACGTAAATCATGTATAGAGTCGAAAAGAATTACATACTTGTATACAACTGCGATTGTTGGCCGTTTTTTTTTAAATATTTTTAGTTGCAGTAACTCAACGGTAACCAAAAAATAATATTTATAATAAATTTAGTGTAAAAGCCAGATTTTAAAGCACACATAAAGTTTGAAATTTGTTTGGTTGACGCAAATTAAAATGAGTTGTATCGACGCTTATAATAGGTTTATGTTTTTTCTTATGCTAATTAATTTTTTATGCTCTATATCTATATTAATATTATAAAGAGGTACGGTTTGTGAGGTAAGCTCTGGATTTACTGATACGTTTTTAAAAATTATTTTACCAGTAACAGACTGCGTTATTTGTGAGTGACATAGTTTATAATTTATACTATATGGAAGTACGTGTAGGTAACACAGGTATGTAAATTACGCGGTGAAGAAATTAATGTATTATAGGTACAGTAGTAGGTACCGAACCCTTCAAAACCCCGGAAATTCCACTGAGGTTGAGGACATGTTTCGCCGGTTCTTCTCAGTGGGCTTACTTTGAAACCGGCGGTAGACTCAGTTGACGTTCAAAAAGATACTTTGATTTTTGACTTTGACTTTGATTTCATGCGAGAGTCCGGCTCGCACTTGGCCAGTTTTTTTCTTTAAACTACTTTATTAAAGAAAAGCTATGGTGAAAACTTATAATCGTATGCATATTATATTTTCATGAAAGCAGGCGGGATATCAGAGAATGTATTCATTAGCTGCTCCAAAGGTTGTCGCTACAATCTATTTTGATAATCCCGGCAAGTGCAAGGGATCAGAGGCCAGCGGTGACAACTGCACAAAGGCCCGACTAGCTCGTTAGTCTAAGAGACTATGGCCGTCTTCGATACCTGATAAATTAAACCACAGTAGCATTGCTCTCGAATTTCATGACTGTATGTCAAAAACGTGAAAATTTAAAATAGTAATAATTTTAATAAAAAATATTTGCAACTTCGTGCAGTGGCCGGTCCGTGTTGGATGCGAGTATGGGATTTGCCGTTTTGGCGTTCATTGAGAGAGGGCCTGTGTTCAGCAGTGGACCGATAGAGGAGATTATGATGATGATATTTGTATGTCTCTTGTTGGATGGCATGTTTAATAGTGAATGCGGCCTTACATAGTTGCATATTTTAGATAATTAAAAAAAAATAGTTCAATGTCCAGCAGTGGATGAAAAAAATTATTAATAATGATGATGATCATGATACCAGAAAGTTTCTATATGTTGGTCAAAAGCTCTATGTTTACACTAATATTATAAAGAGGAAAACTTTGTTTGTTTGTTTGGTTGTAATGAATAGGCTCAAAAAGTACTGGACCGATTTAAAAAATTCTTTCACCGTTTGGAAGCTACATTATCCACGAGTAACATAGGCTAAAATTTATTCTGGAAAAAAATAAGGTTCCGTAAGATTTTTTCAGACACAAGGTGTAAAAAATCAACCTGAAAAGTTACTTATTTTGCGTACTAAGATCCCGTTGTAAATCTTAGTTAACGCAGGTGAAGCTGCGGGCAACAGCTAGTAATACATATAGACAATGTAACAATAAACTATTAAAACATTCACGTATAAAATTTTATCTACCATATAATGATTGCAAACAAAAGTCAATGGTTGGTTTATTAATAAAAGCAGTGTTATAGAATTAAAAGCAATATCAATAGCTGAACGCACAATTACCTTTATAGAGAGGATTAAAACATATGAAACGAATAGCATTTACGGGTGAATGCGGGAAATGGTCCAGCCATCGCAATGGGAAATGCTTAAAAATCCGCTCAACGTTTCCCCCCGCTGGTCTTATTAAGCGATGCCACAAGTAATTGTGGCAGACTTACAAAGTTAAGCAGTTGGAGGTAAGCCCGTGGACTCATAATCGTTATTTCGTCTGCGGACTTTATAAATGTAACAGAAGCCCTCCTCCCTTCTCGAGCTGCACGTGTAATATTATTTTAGGTCTTATAGGATTATTGTTTGTTAGTTTCTAATTTAATAATTATCTAATTATTTTTTATAAATATTTTTTTTTGCATGTACAAATTACATCAAAGTATGACAATCTTATTTGGATGTTGGATGCTTTCTTGGCGTTCTTTGAGGGAGATGATGATGATGATGATGAAAACTACATCAGTGGTACGTATATACGAATATCGATTCTTATTCCCTATCGATTCCTATCGATCTCAGAATATACTAAGGAATTTTTTTTTGAATTTTAGCTGACCCAAAAACAATGCGTATTAATATAAATATATTATGTTTAGTACATTCTAGAATCATAAACTGCTTCGGAAGCATAGCTACGAATTCTTCTTGGGGTTCGTTGAAACGTAGGCCGCGTTCAACAGTAGACGGATAAATGCTGATGATGTCTTTACTCCTGTATACAATAATTTTAAATATCTATGATATAATATAAATAAAATATAACGAAGATTTTGAACACTTCATAAAATCTTCAAACGCGTGATTCATGTTTTATAGATTTTTTATATTTTATACTTTTTTAGTTGGCTGATGAATTTTAAATAAGAGAATAATAAAATCTGAAACAGAAAGTGTAAACAAGATCTAGGAAATTCATTGGGTTTTAAGCAGTTTTTAACAATCAATTTTAATGCACCGTAATATTTATGTATTTAAAAAAGATAGTCAAACACATAATTGGTTCTAAAACATCTAAGCCGATTGAGTGGTATTGCCATACACATAAGTAGTGTGAAATGGCAAAGTTATCAAATCGGACGTACGTCGCATATGCAGACGTCTATTGGCGTCAACACGTGGGCCGCATACGTGTCCACAATAGTCATTCAATGGAAGTCGGTTAAATTCACCCAGACGCAGCCTGACAGTATATTATGCTTGACGCTTTATTGCGTGAAGTGACGTTGGATGCATGCTCTTTGTGATTTCATACAGCGTGATTTGTGACTTGTTCGACGATGTTGGTGATAATGGAGAAATAAAATGATCGTGTCTTTAAATGATAAAACGTATTACGTGCTAAAACGTTTGCTAAATAGATATTTAGCAGTTATATCCGAATCCGAGTGAACTGAAATTTAAAATTCTGATAAGTTTGATTTAAAATTATAGTATTTAAAATTGGGGAAACTGTTTTTATAGTAGAAATAATTTACCAGGAGCATAATGTTAATGCAATGAAAGTTTTGAAAGGGTTAATAAGCTGGATCGAAAAATAACATTAAATTAATCTTCTCTAAGTATAAAGTAGCTACAGATTTATTTTACAGTCATAGATCAAAATATACATAAGTTATATATATATATAATTAAATTATATATTTAAGAATCAAAATATTATGTTTTAAAATTGTAAGCATTAAATTTGATAATAATAGTAATAGCGTTTTTTTATGTTTACTCTATTTTCTCTCATTATGATGAAACTGTCACGGATACTTTACAGCAACCATAGTCCTCACTTGGTTACAGTAAATTATCCCAAACGTAAAAATGTAAAAAAAATAATAATCTGCGATTAAATACGTAAAAATTGTCTCATTATAATATACTAGCTGTTGCCCGCAGCTTCGCCTGCGTTAACTAAGGTTTACAACGGGATCTTACCGATAAATGGGCTATCGAACACTGAAATGTTTCATTAAAATCCGACCGATAGTTCCTGAGATTAGCGCGTTCAAATAAACAAACTCTTTAGCTTCATATAAGCATGAGTAAAATAAACCCGTTTAAATGTAGTCCAAAAAAATCAAAATTTCTGAATAAAATATGGTTGTTGTGCCTTACTCGACATAGATAGGTATAGTGTGTTGTGAACTTTTTTGTAGATATTTATAAGATCTACAATTAATTAGAACATTTTATGGTTCTATCTTTTATAGTTTAGGCAGCGTACGCAAAATAAATAGCTTTTCTGGTTGATTTTTTACACCTCTTGTCCGAAAAACCCAAAATATCTTACGGAGTCCTGTTTCTTTCCAGAATAAAATTTAGCCTATGTTACTCGTGGATAATGTAGGTTTCGAATGGTGAAAGAATTTTTGAAATCGGTCCAGTACTTTTTGAGCCTATTCGTTACAACCAAACAAACAAACAAAGTTTTCC
The DNA here is from genome assembly GCA_905333005.2 of Lycaena phlaeas. Lineage (NCBI taxonomy): Eukaryota > Metazoa > Arthropoda > Insecta > Lepidoptera > Lycaenidae > Lycaena > Lycaena phlaeas. The sequence continues at coordinate 11,166,779 of HG995174.1, read as the reverse complement.
TCTTTATAATATTAGTGTAGAAAAATTTAGCCTATGTTACTCGTGGATAATGTAGGTTTCGAATGGTGAAAGAATTTTTGAAATCGGTCCAGTACTTTTTGAGCCTATTCGTTACAACCAAACAAACAAACAAACAAACAAAGTTTTCCTCTTTATAATATTAGTGTAGACATAGTAATTCAATAATAATTGCATGTTGTGATCGAATTAAATTATTTATTGTATCCAGATTTAAAGATTTTATTGCTCTGTACTTTTTTATTATTTTTTTATGCATACTGTGTTTGGTACTATTAAATAGATAAATAAATAAATAATATTTTAAATTTCCTGCGAGTGTGATATAAGCGAGGTGCCGGCGAACACGACAAAGTTTTATTGGTTTCAAATCACTGGAGTTGAAATCCTTGGAACTCATTAAAAGTAAACAGAAAATGTCGAAACCCGAATCAAATATGACTAATATTATCTTTGCTTTTTAACTTTTGCAATATTTATTTATATTACGACAGGCAGGATGTGGGTCTGATGAAATTTGTTTGCTCGAAATCTAAAAGAGGTTAATAAATGACTTCCATATTGTTTTATAATGCTTATGCGAATTTAACTTATTATAACGAAATATTAAATGCTATGATTATATTTTGTATGTATAGTAATAGATGATAATTATTATGTTACTAGGACTGACTGTTATAATGTTAGAACGAAGTTAACTGTTTCAGTATTTTTTACAGAGAATTCATATTATGGGTGTAAATAAAATTTTGTATGATAAAAAAATTAAAAATATAAACTGCTGATAATTAGGTATTAAAACACGATTGTGGGTTTGTGGGTGATAAACACACATTCGAGTTAAGAACTATTAAATACTTAATCTTATTAGTTTCAATTGTATAAATAACTTAATAAAAAATTTAATAAAATGCATTATTACTCAATTTGTTTTTTATTGCAAAAAGAAAAAAGAAATTTGAAATTTGTCATGATAGCTGTTCGCATTAATTGATGAACATTGCAAAATAATAGCTAATATAAATATGTTTGGCAAAAGGTTCATTAAGATGGAGTACCCTGTGCTGATCAGCGAGTGAAAACAAAATGAGGACGAGTGTAGTGGCGTCGAGTGTCGTCCACAGCTCATTACTAGATGACTGTCCGATGCGTGGAGACCAGGGATTTTCCTTTGTTACAAGCCTTGCGGCAACAATCACGTATTTAACGTCGTTTATAGTCTGTTTGTATGGTATGTACCTTTGGAAATTGTCATACGTTCACAATTAAGAAATTATTCAATAAGTTATTCATGTTCTAATGATATTTCTTACTAAAATATTTAAAAAAAAAGACTATTATTTTGTATCAACTTATGCAATTATAATTATTTATTTATTTTATTTATGCAGTATTTCTTTTTATTTGATATTAATTCAAGTTACACTTTTGAGCGTGGTGACCGATAAGAAAACATTTTTTTTTCTTTTATTAAATAAATAAAAAGTTAATATTTTTATTATTTTACAATACATGTGTTATATTTTATTGTTATTCGTGCGAGCTTCGTAGAGTCGTACAATACGTCTAGTTGCACGCACACAAACACAGTGTCGAAGACTGCCGAAAAGAAACGACGTTAGACAATGCACGGCCTTCAAGCCACATCTCCGTGCCCGTTGGAGTGGGGAGCGTGAGGTTTTTTCGTTACGGAATTTCTGGATTCGGTCCCCGCGCTCAAGGCCCGCAATAGAAGCTATGCAATAGCTTAAAAATCACGCATAAGTAGCTTATGCGTGAATTTTTTAAAAATATTTATTTGAAGGCATGAAATAATTTTCATTAATATATTATAAGCCATTATATAGCTTATACTAAACAATAACGGATGGCCGATGGGCCACTAAGGTTCAAGAGTGGAGGCCACGTTTAGGTAGACGAAGTGTTGGTCGGCCATTAACCAGATGGGAAGACGATCTCCTTGCAGTGGCAGGTTCGTGTTGGATGCGAGTAGCAAGGGATGTTCAGCAGTGGACGGACAAAGGCTGATCATGATGATGACGATAATGATGAAACAATAACACAGAGGATGAAATTTATCTCTGTCTCACACAGGAATAGGAAGTATATATACAGGTAAAAACGTGAGGCGCTGCTAGTAGGTAATAAATTAATTTGAATAAAATATTTAAAATACCATTACTAACAATGATTACAATTTCTCAATTTCCCAATACGCGAACAGTAACAATAATTAAATTTTTAAAAGTTAAATTTTCAAATTAATTAAATTTCTAAAAGTGCATCATGGGGTATGTATAGGTATAGGTATCTACCCATTATAACATTTATTTTATGAAATACTCAAATCACACTTCAAGCATTCCATTTCTATTCTAAATTCAAATACAAAATAAAAATACACTGTAAAGTAGTCTGTGCATTTTTGGCTTGTTAAAATTATACAAAACACGAACGTAGTACGTAATTTAATAAAATACTATCATGAACGCAGTTAATGATTTAAAAGGTTTTGCAGGTACAAAATGGCCAACATAGGACAAAGTTTGCGTTATCATAACTTTATACTTCACATATTATGGTCAATTTAGTAGCGTCATATTTGTTCGATATTGCTCGCGCAATTTGCTACTGATGTTGCCCTTCACCACAGCGTCATCTATGATATTTTAACAGTCTATACGTCACTTATATAATCTGTAGCTTGGATTTGTTTATTATAAACTATATGGAAAACAAAAGTGAAGTACAAAAATAAATTTAAATTAAGAAAAATATCCCCGAGACATAAATCGCCAATATATAATGCATAATTTTAGGATTTTAATTTATCATCATGTATAGATTTCTACTAGTCAAACCCTTTTATTTGATACCCATATTGTTGGGGGTTGTGAAAAAAATATTCCCGACAAATTCCTATTTTAAACAAGAAAAAAAAAATTAAAATCGGTTCATACGTTTGGGAGTTACGATGCCACAGACATTCACCCACACATGTGTTGTGCGTGTATAGTAATGCACATAGAGTCACCCGCACACATACTCATCAAACTTATAATATTTAACACCCCCTGGTTTTTTTTGGGAGTTAAAAATATTGTCCAAGACACATTTACTTTTTTAAATGCTACGCTGTAATATACAACTAGAAACGGCGATGGCCTCTGTAAATGATGTCGTCGGCGAATCGGAGATTAGTTAAAAAGTTATATACATATTGTTATAATATGTATACTGGTGCTATAGCCTATATACGATATAGCATATGTAATGCATGTGAAATGTAAAACAGTAACATAATACGAAGGTATTGTCTACGCCAGTAATGGACAGTCAGACTAAAAGTGCTCTAATAGCCGAACTTAATCTTTAAATAATAAAACATCGAAAAAAGATTAAATTAAAAAGTTGATCGCAACTCAATTTATAAACACTTTAATTGGCACCTAATAAAAAAAAATAGATAAATAGTTTAGGCGCTACGATAATACATACCTACAAACATTGATTCAAATTCCACCTGTAGATTCAAACTTTTCTACTTAGGTATCCTCTGTATAAAGATAAGTGTCGCAAGTAGCCAGGAACGTCCGTCCTTCCACGTCTTAACGTAAACTAAACTTACTCTCATTTCATCATCTGCTTAGCCTTTTCCCAACTATATTTTGGGGTCCGCTTCCAGTCTAACTGGATTTAGCTGAATACCAGTATTTTAAATACGACTGCTTATTTGACTCTCACAACCCAGTAACTGGGTAATACGGTACCCTGTGGTAAGATTGGTTGTCAGACTCTCGGGCTTATAAAGACCCGTAACGACTGTCAAAGATCCACGAATGACAGCCGGGACCAATGGCTTAACGTGCTTTCCGAGGCACGGAGGAGTCTCGATATGTTAAGATGGTCACCCATCCACGGACCAACCTCGGCAAGTGCGCTTAACCTGGTGATTCGATCTGCGCGGCGATGACCAATGAGCCGCAAGCTCCTCTATAAATTAAATTTACTATACATTAAAAAATGGCAAAAAGGAAATCTACTCTAGATATAGAGCTTTGTAAAGATGATTAATGTAGTAGTAAACTTATGTAGGTGAAGGTCTCATTGCTTTTCAGAAATCAATTAATACAGTGCACCCCTGTATCGGCGTCACGGTCAGAAGGGTGACCTCCTAAATTGTGCAGCAAAGGGGGAATTATACGCACACATAATATTTGCACACATATAAACCTTATCGGCCAAACTTTATTACATTTTCTCTAAAAATAATAATATAATAATTAAGATTTGGAATAAAACTTTTAGAAAAAAAAAATATTAGCGGTAATATTAGACATAGCATTCGCGCATAAATGCTAAAAAATATATATAAAATATCGTAGAAAATAATTTATCTGGTAATAAATTTTATATTGAACTGAATGAAATAATTGTTTGTGAGGATGAGATGTCGATGACTTATTAATTACCTCGCGTTCTAAATAGTAGTTAATCATTTTTATTTTTTGTTTTATATATGCATCTATAATTACATCATCCGTAAGTATTCTGTCCGTCATCTTTTCGTGCTATATCGCTATTCAGATTTTGACATAATTTGGTTAAGATACGCGCGAAGGATGATAATTCACCTCAAAATCATGATACGTCCAGATAATTAAAGGCTGGGAAAACCGTGGGCCCCCATTAGCCCTCCCGTGACCATGGCTACTGTTAAGTATCCGAAACGTTGGGTATGTATAAATATTAATAAACTTGTGAAAATGAGTGAAATTCTCGTAAATTCGTCGTAGGGTTTGCCGATAGAAGTGAAAACTTGTAACTTATAATTATGGCAGTGTGAAATTTTAATACTAATAAGACTAGGCTGTATGGACTCTAGTTCTTTGCCTTTCCCTACTGGGGATAAATATTAAAAAAAACAATATCACATCATGTCGGTGACGCGACCCTATAAGATTTTTTCTACTAAAAAGTGATCAACGCAGTTAAAGATGTTTTCACTTCAAAAATATCCACGTTTTAATAGTTGAACTGATTAGAGATTGTAAATAAAACTTATTTCACTATTTTCCCATTAGCATTAGTGATATTATAGCCAGGGAGCCAGAGATATCAATAAAAATTGTCTATATGCTAAAGATAAACAAACAAACCAACGAAAGGTGTTATTAGACATACATATATTCAAATAATTTCATTACCATTCTCTCAAAACAAACAAAACATACAGAAAAGTATGTAAATAAATAATCAAGAGTATCTAAACAACTTTAAACGGAAAACGAGACGGCCACGGTTGACAAAATTAAATCCTTTGAAGATAAGTTTTATATGATGAAAATAAATTATATATGATCTCGTGCAGATATTAAATCCAGATTGGAATTTAATATCTGTACGAGATCATATATAATTTCAAATGAATGCATCTCTTACGGATGTGCATTTTTATATTGGACACAACTTTTTTATTACAAAATTGCCGATTTGTAAAAAATTTTGATATTGCTATGATTGGGGTATCTTGTTTCATTTGTTTTTGAACTCACACACGGCCATTTGATTCCAAACTAGGCAAAGCCTGTTTTTATGGTAACCAGACAACTGATACATTTTATGAATAAATTACGCCCAGACCCAGAACAAATGATCATGCTCATCACACAAACATTTGTCGTGGGTGGGAATCGAACCCACGACCTTCTGGTTTAGCAGCCAGGGTCACTAACCACTAGACCAACATACCAGTCACCATTTCAAGATTAAATCATAGATTGATGTCTCTTGATGTACGACGTACATGTAATCGGCTTAGCAAATTAATATATTCTAATTAAAGGCTTAATTAAGAATATACGTATTTAAAGAAATGTACTAATGACTTTTATCATTATTTAGTTTAGTATAATTAGGGCCTGTTTCACAATCTCCAGATAAGTGCCGAATAGGCTATCGGCGACATATTTGACAGATACTCCATACTCTATTTGTCAAATATGTTGCCGATAGCCTATTCGGCACTTATCTGGAGATTGTGAAACAGGCCCTTAGTATAATATAATATTATACAAAGCCAAAGAGTTTGTTTGTTTGAACGCGCTGTTCGAGAACTACTGGTTAAATTTGCCTTCCTTCAGTGTTAGACAGCCCATTTATCGTGGAAGGTTATAAGCAGGCAAAGCTGCGGGCAACAGCTAGTATATCTATAATTTCCAGTAGCCTGACGTCAGCTTATATTATTATCTGTTGAGCCGACGGCATGTTTAGAATACTACAAAAGTATAGGACCTTTATTTAAGACTTAGTAGATATGTTTGTTACGCTTTCACGCGAAAACTACTCAACCGATCATCATAAAACTTTGTACATATATTTTCTGAGGTACTAGAAGTAACATAGGACACCTTAAAAAAATGATTTTTTTTTAACGCGTTCGAAGCCGCGGGCAGCAGCTAGTAAACAGACATGCTCAAGTGAGTATGTAAAATCCTACTACTATTATAAATGCGAAAGTTTGTAAGTATGGATTTTTGTTACTGTTTCACATATAAACTACTGAATGGATTTTGATGAAACTTTATAATAATATAGCTACATACGTCAGAATAACTCATAGCCTGTAATAATTTATCCCCGTACTCCCCTGGGAATGGGAATTACGGGGGTAAATCCGCGGGGCGCTCCTTATAGTAAATATAAGCAGTTATTCGCAGCTTCGCTCGTTTGAACCAATACGATATATGGAATGATGATGATAATTTTTATAACAGAGATAGTGTAGCATTTATACCGGTGGTAAAGGTTTTTTAATTAAGATCAGAATAGCACTCTCGACGCGTCAAAAAAGCAGTTTTTCCAAAAAAAATATATGGTTTTTTGTTATTTATATCGCACTTTTAAGTATATAAAGGTTCACATATTTATATGTGGTCCACATAGGAAGGAAATAATAGGAAATAAATAGGAATTAAAAAATAATAATCTGTACGGCACATAAAATATACTTCGAAGATAATAATTTTATTTAGCATTGTAAATAATAACATTCTCATCCCATTTCTCCTCTAATATAATTAGAATTATGTTTTCGACACGGGCATGTTTCTGTTTTATTTAATGGTATATTTTTTGTCCGGCCGGAATATTTTTTATCATCTAAAATAAGAGCACTATCTCATATTGTTTTCTTATCTATTACTATCTCAATTAATATGAGTGTTCAATTCATCATTACCATCATTATCAGTCTTTATCCTGAACAGCGGCCTCCTTTAATGAACGCCAAGATGGCTGATAACTCGTCACCTGCATCTAACACGGATCGACTGTATGGAGATCGTCCTACCACCTGGCTAGTTGCCGACCAACGCTTTATCTACCTAACCGATATAACGCGAAGAATAAGCTGGTAGTGGGCTAGTCACTGGAAAACGTATGGCCGATGAGCGAATAAGGTTCAAGAGTGAAATCCGCGTTAAATTCCCTGTCGTTGAATTAATTTAAAATAGTACTAAAAACTAAGATACAATTGCGTATTTCTCAGAAATATCAGATAATTTATTCGTTGCTTAGAAATTGACACGTCAATCCGAATTTTACGAAATAATCAATATTATTGTGGAAAATGAGATAATGATTCCGTGCACATTTGGATAAAAAAAAAACACCAATTTTTTGACTCTCTAATCATAGTATAAATTTATTGCGACGCCAATTTATATGATAGGTAATTTTGTAACGTATGTGAGATTATTTTGTACACGTAATATTGTTAAATAATAACCATTTTAATGTATAATTATTTAAATTGTATCACATATACTGTATTCTTATAAGTTTATATAAATTCATTTATATCTGCCTTTGGTCGCAATAGTAAACAGAGTCCCCGTGAACTATAATATAGTTATTGCATTGTTTTCCCAGCGATGCGGTTATAGGCTAACTTTTATCTAATGTCGAACTAGCGTACGCCATAGAGTTTAACGATAATGTTACCAACTATTATATTTTGCGCATAAATATGCTACCTACTTCCCTAACTACTTATTTAACGATTCTATCACTTATTATTCTATCAAGTATTAATAATAGTAATAGACTTTTGTTAAATGATATTATTACATGAAATGATTTTTAGCATTATGATAACTTAGTAAAAACTACTCTCCTAATCAGGTTTAAAGCAGGAGACCCGTGCCCAGCAGTGAGACATACGAGTATTTTTATATAGAGGTTGATATCCTTATACTTTATTATAAAAACTATAGTTATACGTTTTTTACTATTTTTTCGAAATGTATTGTATCTTTAATGCATTTTATATATTTTTTTCTAGTTAAATGCTTTATAGTTTTTTAATGACGTTGATTAGTCAGTTTTAAAAAATTAGAAGTATTCAAGAACAAATTTATTTGGTAGATAGATTTGTAAAATAAAAATAATTTGGCGCAACTGGAAGGAGCATAATATCTGCATTAAATTGAAGGTATTGTATTTATATTTTAATTCCTCGTGATTTTTCCCGATAAATATGCTATTTAAAAAAAATGTTATATTTGTGATCGGACTATGATAAAAAAATGGTTATAAAACATCACTAATGTCAGCTTTAATCAAATTCTAATGGTATTTTTAAATAAAAAAAAAAACTTTATATCTAGTAAAAAAATAGATTATAGACATTATATAAAATTACTTTTATATTTTGGAATAGTCTGTACCGGATTTAATTAAAAGTTAAATAGAAATAAGTAACTTTAATATTTAACTTAAAAATATTTTGTTGGGAAAATATTCATACATTACCATTAAAACTTTGATGACCACGTTCGAAGCTGCATCTCTTACCTTACCCGGAGTCGCCATTTAAATTCAGTTGTTAATCTCGGGGATAATCACGACTTCTTCACAGAAATTGCTTTCTAATTGAATAAAATTTTCACTTACCCTTAGGCGGATGTCGGGGCTGTACGTCGAAAGATCACGCGTTCTGGCACAACTGTTCAGCTCAACCCTGCGACCACAACTGATTTTCCACCGCGAAAACTTCCCTCGCTCGCGTCATCACTCACCCCCTTTCCATCCGACCAATGGGCGGCTGGCTCGTTCGACGAAGCCTGCCGATTACGTCCGAGTACTCCCGAGAGCTTGGGGTGGCGATTGGATCTTTTAATCTGAAACGTAAATGCATACAAAAAGAAAATAAGTGAGTTGTAAGCTTCCGAGCGCTGTATGTAGGCCGTAGCGCTGTGCAACAGGTAATGCTTTCTCACTCGATTTATTGGATTTGTATGCCATTATTTTCTATTCTACTTGATATTATTGTTCCAAACTCAAATTAGCCGTTTCATTGGACCAGTGCTCATGATTTCATTATAAAAACGTTAGTTCAAGACGATAATTTTAGCAGTAAAAGAAATTCTATAAAGTAAAGTATCAACCCTTTATGTCCCACTGCTGGGCACGGGTCTCCTCCTCGAAATCAGGCGAGGAGGGTAATGGGCCAATAGTTCACCGCGCTGGCCCAGTGCGGCTTGGTGTGACTTTCAATCTCAGGCATGCAGGTTTCCGCACGATGTTTTCCTTCACCGGTGAGCGAGCGATTCGAAAATTCTCGAAAAGAAATTCCATAATACGTCAATTTATTAATTGCCTAATTTGCAATTCAAACGGTTTGTTTAGAAGAGTCCAACTGGATCCCAGTGTTAATTTATTCTTGGGACACAATTTTAGCTAATTAGCAAGCCGGATATGAATTTCGGTTGCCTTCTTATCTACATTGGACTATCTTTTATTTCAATTGCTAATATAATTGTTCAATAATCATCAGTCAGCGGATAAGCATAAATCTTAGTCTTAATCTCTATAAGATATGGCTATATTTTAAATTATATTCAGTCATATGTTGTAAATGCGTATATGATATAAAATCTAGCGTGTTATATATTATACTAGCTGTTACCCGCGGCTTCGCTCGCCTTATAAAAAAAACCTTTATTTTACTGTATCCTATGTTACTTGTAGTACCTCCGCAAATATGTGTACAAGTTTATTGATGATCGGTTGAGTAGTTTAGCGTGAAAGCGTAACAAACATCCTTTCTTTCACATTTATAATATTATTAGTAAGGATAATTATTCAACAATCTCTCCACGTTAACCTTGTTACATGGTAATTTTGTAAGAACTTGTGTTAAGTATACAACATCTATGACCCGAAACAACTATTTTTCACTTACAAAGTATTTCCACTAGGCGGTATTCGAACCCGCTACCCCTGCGTGAAGTGTCTGAGCACTTGACCATTCGGCCGTCAAGGGCAAGGTACGGTTTTGCTTCTATCGATTCCTATCGTCTAGAAGCATTGTGGATACAAGGATTTTGTTTTCAAACCTTATCCGATAGTATAATCTATACAAATAAATACAATTTGAGTGTTCGATTGAATTAAAAATTAACAGCTTGTCACTAAGTGCATATAAAAGTATAAATCGTACTGTACGTACATCAAAATTCCTTTTTTTGTATGTCTGTTTGTTCCGCCTAATCTCTGGAACGGCTGGTTTAATTTTAAAGGGATTTACACTGGCCGATAGCTGATATTGTAAAGAGTAACTGAGGCTAAAAAATAATCATCATACTCCGGACATGGCTGTCAAAGTTAATATAGCGATACATAATAATAATAATTATGTATTAGTTTTTGTTGCAATTGCACTATCCCTATTTTTGCAAACTCCAAATCCAAATTTTCAGTCTATTCCAGTATATATTCATAGACAACACAAAGAAACAAACCAGAAAGTTTTTATCGTTTAGTCGCCATTTTCCAATGAACGTCGACCGTAAAATTTTATTTTGCGCATTAAAATAAATGGAAACATCCGCATAATCCCTTGATCACGTGCACCGCAAACAAATCGTGTAATTGAAATCCCTTAATTCCCATTACTTGTTTAATTCTTGACCACGGTAATCTAAGTTGTAAACTAAATCTTGGGGCCCGTCTCACATATCCCGTAAGCCGTATTTGAATGCTCCTCCGACCATGAATTAGTATGCGCGCTCCATTCGCTGGCCCCGATGGGTCCAACGTGCCTATTCTAGTCATTTATTTGTTCTTTAGTGATGTTTCTCTATCACATCGGTGATGCCGAATATTCGGTAATATAAATGTCTAATATTCCGTAAAATACATGTCTAATATTCGGCTAATATACATGTCTGATGTTCGGGTAATATACATCATAAATATTCGATAGTATAAATGTCTAATATTTGGTAAAATACAATATGTCTAATATTCGGCTAATATAGATGTCGGATGTTCCAGTAATTACATCTTAAATATTTGGTAGTATAAATGTCTAATATTTGGTAAAATACATGTATTATATTCAGGTAATAAACATCTCGAATATACGCTAATATAATTGTCTAATATTTGGTAAAATACGTTTTTTTTTCTCAAATATTCGATAGTATACAGGTCTAATATTCTGCAATAAACATATCGAATATTCGGTAATATACGTCATTTTACTTTTAAAACTTAATTCGTTGATAGTTAATGTATTGATAGATTTCGAGATATTAAGTTTTATATTTGCACATATATTATTAAATATCCCATATTCCGTATCGGATATCCGCACAATGACGAGGTTCTATTAAATATAATAATAGATTTCATTGTGGTATCTGGTTTTATATAAAATTTCACATCATAATATTTTTTTTTCAATACGTTAAATTGTTATAAATAAAAGTTAAAACGAAATTGTAGTTAAGGACAAATGAAAGTTTAATTAATAGGTGTATTGAAGTTACGGAATAGGTCTGTGGGGTTCAATTTGTAAGCGGGATCTTGGGATACGTTCATTTCGTGTAATACAGACCATCATTCCGGCGGCCGGCTGAATTATGTAAATATGGATTCAAATATGTATTTGTGCGGATAAATATTGCTTTGGTTTCACGACCAAGTGTTTGTTGTTTTCAAATGATGCTGTGTTTTTATTGATATTTAAATTATTTGTTGCGGTGGCTTGTATAGTTTCTTGAAAATTGGAAATCGATAATTGATGCACATACATAAAAATGTTTACACCTTAACATACAAGTGTTAACGTGCATAGAAGCGTTTACATACATACAAGTGTACAATACAAATAAGTGTTAACATACTTAAAAGTTATTACATAATAATATAAAAAATATTAATATTAGCTCAAATATCTTAATGTTAATACTAGACAAAATATTAGTTTACTCTGATGTTGTATGTCATGTATAAGGCGATTTAAAAATTGTTCTGAAGATGTCGACTGTTTCTACGTTATGCGGACAAGCTATCTGTCGTAGCGCATCACCCTCGCTACGAGCTACGAATCTATGAGATATGGCGGAAAATATATTATTGAAATTTATTTAATAAGGTAGAACTTATTATCATCAGCCTTCATCCGTCTACAGTTAATCATAGAATGTATAGGCTGTAATACATATTCATCATCATCAGCCTTTTTCCGTGCACTGCTGAACAAAGGCCCTCAATGAACGCCAATACTACCGATCGCTTGCCAGTCGACCAACACTTCATCTACCTATGGAAGTTACCTTACTTACACTTATATGAACGACTAAGGGAGTGGGAAAAATTAAAGTTTATAAGTTTTACATATTAAATTTGAATATCCTTCTATTCATATACATATATGAATAGAAGGATCTATATATATATATATTCAGAATTCTAATTTAATCTACCTTTGCATGGATTCAAATTAACAAAAGTGTGTCGTTCAATTACATTAACCAGAGTATATTTTATTATAAAGCAAAAACCTATTTTATCATGATAACAATATCGAACTCACCCAGTCATTCCAGGTAAACTATAAATAGCAATGCATTGTTTTATGTAATAGTGCTATCGTTTACATGAGCTGACACGCATAAGGGTGGTGGTGTACGTTACGTAACTTTTGCAGATTACTATTAGGGAGTATCACTTAACATATCACAGACCTGCTTCCAATCTAACAGAAATCATCGACAGTTTCTTTTGTGTCAAAAGATGGTGAACATTGAAAAGATATATTAAAAAAAAATAACCAAACATAGGAACTGTCGAATGTCGAGAGAAGTAAAAACCTTTATGACTTCGATGCTCGTGAACATGACATTCGTAGACAACGTTGAAATATCGAGCTCCACGAAATAACACTAAAAACATGGTAAATATCTCGTTTGAAATAGTTTAAATAAAAAAAAAATTATGACCTTAAAATTTTCTAATTATTAAAGAAAATTCCAAATTATGTTTCAACGTGCTCAGTATGTGGCCAAATACCCGTGGCATGGCATCCTGATGAATAGTTATGACCACTTGAAAAGTGCATTCTGAATGCACGTAGCTCTCTTTCTCTTTCTCTCTCTATCTCCACTTACTTATTCTCTTAACTTTCGCATGTTTCTCGTCACGAATTCACCAGCTTAGTCCTTAATCCACGCGTCTTTATGAACGCGTCATTACTTTAAAAAAAAACTGTCTTTAGCAATGAAAACCTATAACTTAAAATTATGAAATTTAAATATAATGAAAAAAATACATTCTAAAGCACGTAGAATAAAAGATAGTTAGATAGAAGATAGATTCTGCATGCGGACTTTGCGCAAGTCTTGATGACTAGGTGTACTACGTTCCGCTTCGTAATGGCTACGAAGAACTTATAATGTTATAGATTGTCTACAAGCGCTACGAGCGTTTGGTGGCGTCCTTGACTATGATGTGAATTCAATGATTTTTGTACAAACTGGTTTACCCATTCCCATAAGTTCTATGGTGCCCCCAAATACATACGTTTAGGGGTCAAATTTATATCCGCCTTTTTACGCCGGAATTTAAAGTTACAAATAAGCAATGTTTTGGACAAAATTACTCGATGTCATCACCTCAATGGACATGACAAGTATATGGATAATAGAACCATTAACCAACAGCCATCTAAAATATTTCAGAACGTATACGACTTACGTATCCGTTCTGAAATATTTTAGATTACTACATACAATGAGAAGAAAGCATACTATTTGAAACGGCCAGCAACGCTCCCAATAAAGGTGTGTATCCATCGATTTCTCTATAACTTATCACAAAAAGAAATCGATTATCCATTTGCTCAATTTTCTATATAAAAATATATTTGTCTACAAATACATTTTATCCAAAAGTCCTGTCTAAATATTTCTAATGCTATAAGTGTCGGCTAGTGGGGCGCCCGAGCGGGGGCCCAAAGACGCCTTGATTGGAAACCCTATTCCATATTTATTATGGGCCTATTTCACCGTGTACATCGACGTCTGTCAACTACATTTTTATTTCACTTTTTAAATCTATTTTTTCTTAGAATATCCAACAAACTAACTATAACAGCTCGTAATAAACTATAAAAATATTGAATATCATATTTATTTCACAAAGTGACTAAAATAAAATAAATGTTTTGGGCTTGTTTCACAATCTCCAGTTAAGTTCCCAATAGGCTATCGGCAACATATTTGACAGATATTTGACAGATACTCCATACTCTATCTTGACTGGAGATTGTGAAACAGGCCCTTAGACTACTTAATTACACAGTATCCGGGTTATATTATGCTAGTTGGTATTTTTAATTACAGAAAAAATACAAACAAATTCTTGTCTTGTATATTATTGTGGTTTATCAAAATTTTATTACTTTTCTTGAGTCAGTATGATAAGAAATTAATTAAACTAAGTAAAACACAAATTCTGAACCATGAGCTCTGTCCTATTTTTTTTCTTTTACTATTAAAATTGTTATCAGTTTCACTGCCAAAAGCATCTCAAGGAAAGTGTACCCTTTGGCCCAAAACCCTTTTCGCCCGATTTAGAGGTGTACTCGTATGTAGACCGTTTCTCAGCAGTGCCATAAGGTTTGCCTACGCTTATGTTTTGATATGTAGACATCAAAATATCTGGAAAAAAACCTTTAAGTGGCATTTGTATGTTAATTGTACGTGAAGAGAATTAATTGAATATATAGTCTACATAACATTGAGACATACGGATCAGAAATATATTATTATTATAACCGATTGAATGTACCGAAATCCATGTTATAGCTATTACAATGAATTATTTTTACACTTAATCCACTATTAATTTTATATTATTATTATAACAGTTACAAATTAAACGACCGGTTTCGACAAAGTCTTCATCATAATATCACTACATTAGTGATATTCATGTTCTTCCACTCATAGCTTGTGTGACGTACGTATGTGGCGTCTACCACATGTTATAGTTATATGATTTAGGTTACATACACCGGCCGGTTGAGAGGTAAGGCTTCAAGATACGCAATCGTCGCGGCTTCGAATAAAATTTCTTATTTTATTCCTGTTCCTACTACCCGTAACATAAGTTCTTATGTACTTACCACGAGGTTAGGTTAAGTGGTGTTATTGTTGAATAATATTTATATTATTTATAACATTGAAATTAAAAAAAGTGTCAGTGACAAATTGATTATTAATTTGCTAGAAATCAGTGTATGTTCAAAAAAATAAAATGTTTCGTAGATGCGAAAGATTTTCAGAAAACACTTAATGCGAAGTCGAAAGTCTATCAACGGCGAGCAGCATGACTTTAAGGCGGCGCAGACCTTGTGCTACCTTTACAATTACATTGACTTGCATGGTCACTTTATTAATAAAGTGATTAAATCTAAATACCAACTGTATTTAGATTTTATACATTTAATAATATTATACAATTAAGATTTTATAAATTACTGAATATAGTTCAGGGAAAGTTTAAGATATTATCAATGCCAAACGTAAGCGAAGAAAAAAAAAGGTGTGTGTGCGATTCACACACGATAGAAGTGAAACGTTAAATTCTCAAATACTGCTTGTATTAACAGTGTGCAATATACATAGATGCTGTACACACAATACAATGATACATAGATGCTGCTGTGTGGGGCGGCTTAAGAATACCCCTACCCCTATACCAACCCAGGGTGACGTAGAAGTCGTCAAAGGGCTTTCAGCCTCCCAACATCAAAGGAGGCTAATGCTGTGAATGGATTGCTCGGTGTCAGTCTGTCTCATCGTGAGAGTGAGATAGACGTGATCACTGAGCACAGTTCACCCCGAGTGATGGCGGCACCATCAATCGGATCGGCGGCAGGCAGCAGTGCCGCCAAAGATACGGCCCCTAGTTCCCGGCCGTCCCACTATTCCTGGCTACGGTAGCAGCCTAGGTTACGGTGGGACAGGGGGTGCTAAGAATCCCCGGGCTACGGATCGCTACCACCAACTTGACCTGGCTACGTATAACGGACGAACGCTAAGACCTAATGACCATCTGGTTGAACTGGAGGTAGAACTGGGCAACATCCGTTGGCACGTCTTGGGGTTATGTGAAGTCCGATGACAGGGAGAGGACACCATAACTCTGCCTTCGGGTCACTTATTCTACTTCAGGGAAGGCGACACTCCATCACAAGTCGGCGTGGGATTCCTCGTCCATAAGTCCCTTATCAACAACATTGTCGAAGTCTCAAGTGTGTCGAGTAGGATTGCGTATCTCATAGTTAAACTCACCAAGAGGTACAGCCTCAAGGTGATACAAGTATACGCACCAACCTCGACACACTCTGACGACGAACTACGACAACTTACGAGGATGTCTCCAGGGCCTTACACAACACCTCCAAGGCCCACTTCAACGATTCTAAAGAAGGTTCACTTCAAAAAATGAAAAAAAAAAAACAACTGTAATTTAATAAGGCTCAGTGAATTTCTTGTATTTAAGTTTGAAAATAGTTATATTTTGTTACAAGCCCTAACAGTTATAATATACTGCTAGCTTGTGTTTGCCGATCGACTTCTCAATTTTTATTTTAGTTGTAAAGCTGTCATTCAATCTAGCAAGCAAGCATATAATATTATTAATGAAATGTGTGCATACGCAACGCATTAGTATAGTTACATATATTATTATTTTATCCACCGATACAAGGATTTCATTATCCGCACCATTTTCATATGTTAAGGATATTACAAAGACAGTTGAGGTATAATGATTGACCGCGTGACTATTTCACTACCTAATCTTAAAGATCGAATGGATTATTCAAGTGACTGTGGATGTTTTTATGTGTGGTCAGAAGGCAGCCGAGCATTTGGAGCTTAACGGCGACTACTGACGCCCATAGACATTCACAAAACCAAAAATTATGTGGATTTGCCGCCTTCTTTTCTCTATCCCCCAATTACTTACAAGAAAACTTACAAGTTACAACGCACAGTCACTTAAAGCATCATGGCGCTGCCTTCTACTATGGAAAATTGTTGCTTATTTTATTCTTAGATTTGCCGTTCATTCTTAGTTGGAACGGGTGATAGATTCAATCAATGTTCAAAATAAATTACACTGTTGTGTACAGTTATGAGTTTTCCGAATAAAAAGCTACTTTGTTTCACACCTTATGTCTTTCGTGAAACAGTTCTGTTGTATTTCGGTGAAAAGGTAAAGTAATATGTTATGAGATACATAAAAACAAATTTATCTACTTATCATACCTAAAAATATCAACGTAAGCAAGAGACATTAGTTTGTGAAAGTGCAGTCGAGTGGTAAGGGCGAGTAAACGCGGCTCAGTGGCCGGAAGCGTTGTTAAAGGCATTATTATCCGGCCGGTCGCGCTGCAAATAAATCGTCTGCCGGCGGCCGCTCTTTCGATTATCCTCAAATCTTCATTACTACGACATATGCTCTCAAGTATCACCTCATACCTCTTACCTTCATTTTGTTTTATGGATCGAATAACTCTTTACTTTGTTTTTAATTGATAATTTATTAGTTTTAACTATACTTTAGATATATTATAAATTGTTTATCATCCGCGATAAAAAAGGTTTATAGCCTATATGTTATTAATTAACATTTTCAAATTTATTATTTTATTATGTTATATTATATTATGTATAGAAAATATGTTGTAGAGAAAAATGGCAAATGCATGTGTGCAGGTCCGCGTTGGATGCGAGTAGCAAGGAATCGGTCGTCTTGGCGTTCATTGAGGGAGACCTATGAGCAGTGGACGGATAAAGGCTGGTGATGATGATGATCATGATGATAGAAAAATATTCAATTATTAATATTAAATTAACTTACTCAACCTCGTGATTAAACTACTTGATAATTATTACTTGTCTTTCAGACAATATATGAGTGTCTGGGATGTGACATTGTTTGGATTGTTTTAGTCGATGCCCGATGATGATGAAATATACAATTCAATATATTAAGTTACATCCACGAGAGTTATAAATAGAGCCTCAAATATTTTAATGACGAGGATTGGAAGTTTCTTTCGCCACAATTTGTGTTTTGCAAAGAAATTCAGTCGATGTACTCAAATGAAACACAACTTGCGATCTGAGCTAAACTTTTAATGAATCAACGATAGCTGATTACTCTTATCGTTTCCCTTTATATTTTATATATACACATATCGTTATATAATGTTTCTTAACATATTATTTTATGAGCTTATTGTATTTGTATAAATTGTTATATATAAATATGTATTTTTTAACAGCTCAAATCACGATTTACAAATCGATATTTCAAAAAAATGCTTTACTTTCGATTTACTTACTTTCTTTAGAATATAATATTGAAAACTAACTTTTCTTTATTTTTCAAATTATTACATCCAACTTAATTTAATTAAAGTGTCTGTTTGTATTTTCAAATTATTAGCTTTTCATTTAATGAATATGATCTGAAATTGTCTTTTTCTGTCTGTTCGTTCCGGGCAATCTCTGAAACAGGTATTTATATTATGAAGGAGTAACATAAGCTATTATTAATAATCATTAATTCGGATAGGGCTGCAAATCTAACTTAACGCGGGCAAAGCTGCGAGTAACACATCTGAAATTGCTCCATATTATTTTCGTTAGTTCATATTATATGTTATAATATAAAGAATATCTAGAATAATACTGTTACTAATTTCTAATTCATGTTTGGTATATTGATTTAAAATAATGTTAGCGGCTACAATTTTTATTCGCATCAAAAAAAGTTAGTTCTAAAATGCTCGTGACATCGTCCTTTCTGTTATACTACAGAGATTCATATCTCGAACACTTTACGATGTTTACATAAAATCCCGTACGCTCCACAGGTTGTTTCAGCGAGGGAATTCAGTTAGTGAAGCTCCTTAGTTGAGGATGTTGTTAGTAGTTTTATTCAAATGGAAGCAGGAGCCATCGACGGCCGCGCCCACCGGATATTGATTTACACAGGCCGCTGGGTCCCGCAGCCTCCGATACACCACATAAGCTTTGTGCTGGGTAATTAATTTTGAGGACGCTTCATTTTGAGTGATATATTTTAAACACAATTTGCTGATGCATGTTGTCTATTGATAAACTAATTTTCATACATAGTATTATGCTATATTGATAATGCTTTGTATTTTAATTTTATTACGGTCATAAGGCCTCAAGGACATGCTTTCACTCGTTTGTATGGGTATTAATTTACTGATTATTTATAACTAATTAGTTTTTGCACGTAGCTTCACCTGCGCCAACTAAGTTTTGATGTTCCCTAACCTTTTTGAAAATTTAATTTAGCCTATCATCACCGGGGATAGTGTAGCTTCCTAACAGTGAAAGAATTTTTCAAATCGTTCAAGTAGTTTCGGAGCCTGTTCAATACAAACAAACAATCAAATCTTTCCTCATTATATTAGTATATATATTAGTATAGATAATCAACCTGTATAATATATCCTACTGCTGGGCTCGGGACTTCAACGGAAAGGGGGAGGCCTCAGGTGGGTATCTGGGACACGCTGAGCCCGAAAGCTGGTAAGTGAACGCAGCTTTACCCACTAAAACCCGGCCACCATCAATACCGCCTTTGGTGAGGTGCCTCGGATCTACAAGAAACAGGGCACCTCGACGGCTACTGTCCCGGTGCGTGACATCATGAAGGGGGGGGGGGGGGGGGGGGAAATCCCATCCTCCTTTTCAGCGTAAGGTAAAACACATAAACCATATAATATAGGGTAAATGTGTTTATGAACATTGTCTCATGTTCACATTACAAAGAGGATTATCGACAAATCGTTGATCACGGGCGACATTAAACAGGTAAAATAGACAAAATCAGTGTAATGCTTCCTAACCGTTTGATACAGTATGAATAACATCAGAGGGCGGTGCAAATGAATGAACCGCGTGTGGCCCAGGATCACATATTAATGGATATGACGTGGTTAAATATTATGCTACGTTTAATTTGTTCATTTTAAATATATTGTACTTATAAAGTTGCAAATAAACGAATTCTATTTCTTTTGGAATGATTGGAAAATTTGGAAATTCTTTGTCATGTTGTAAATTTGAAAATGTTTTGTGTTACAATGTTTAAATGTGTTACAATGTGTTACATGTGTTACAATGTTTAAATGATTATTTCTAAAAAATATTAAAAAAAAAATATAACATTCCTACGTTTAAGAAAAAGGTCCCAGTTTTATTTAAGAATAATACATAGGCTATAATTTATCCCTGTACTCCCACGGGAATGGGAAATACGCGGGTAAAAAAGGTGTTGCTAGTTAAGCTATATTATTGTAAAGTTTCATAAAGATCCATTCAATAGTTTTTACGTGAAAGAGTAACAAACATACTGTATCCATCCATACATTCTTATAAACTTTCGCATAATGTTTTTTTTTAATGTAAATTAAAATTTTAATGTAAATTTTGCATGATGTTATTTTTTCGCATTAAGATTAGTAGGATAAAACAATTTCAAATCTTTTAGTAAACGTATGTAAAATAAATGACATAGATATTTAGCTTGGACCGCGTGTCGGCGGGATATCCATTAGAGATAAGCTAAGTACAGCCGGTGGTTGACAGGCGACTGTATTGACGGTGTCATCCTGTTTGCAGTGCTATTCTGTAAGAGACGCAGCGCTATCGCAACGCTGTGATATCGCTGTGAATTCAACTTGGTATTTACTAAACTTGTCAAACCATATCAAACACCCTAGCAACGTCAACGCTGTGGGCGCGACGAGCGCGTAGCAGCGTTGCGACAGCACTAAGTTTCTTACAGAATAACACTGCATTTCTGTGATAATGTGTCCAGCAAATTACTAAGGCCTTCTTAATACATGTAATATGGTCTGTATTTTTTCTCAATAATATACTCTATTCTTTTTCAATAAAAAACTCTCTCCTACAACGCTTTAAACTAATGATTATTAATTGTATTTTTTTAATTGATTTAATTATGAAAAAAACACCCCGTTTTTGAGTTAATGTTTAAACAAACAAGAAAATTGTTCAACATAAACAAAATACGTTAATACAAATACATAGGCCTTCCATACCTCATCCTTCCGGTGAAGGAAAACATCGTGAGGAAACCTGCATGCCTGATGAGATTGAAAGTCTTTGAAGGCATGTGAAGTTCACCAACACGCACTGGGCCAGCGCATCGGTGAACTATGGCCCATTACCCTCCTCGCCTGATTTCGAGGAGGAGACCCGTGCCCAGCAGTGGGACATAAAGGGTTGATACTTTACCTTTTTACTTTTAGGCCTTCCATAATGAACTTCAACCGATGCCCACATACAAGACATAATATGTACATTTTTTATAGTGTGTATAAAACTAAAAATTATAACCCCACTACTCCACTTTGCATTAGTTGGGTAAAAATCATCAATAACTTACTACTAAAATACACAAATTAACAATTCTTAAACAGGGCGTCAGTTATGTTCAAAACTAAAATATTGTTACATAAAACGATTTATAGAGCCACGATTATTATCTGTGGGAATCGGGTTGAACGGGAGGCGGGGCGCGATTTTCTCACTCGAGAGATCACCTGAAAGTGTACCACTTAATAACTCACATCCCGTCCCGGTTCAGTGGGCAATCGCTGGATCGTCACATATCTCTAAATATGACCAGCGGAGCGGATACTCCATACCACGGATTAAGCGATTGCACGACGTTCAATAAATTATTACTTCAAGCATCAGGTGTGGTCAGATGGCTATTGGAATGGACGCACCCCTCGTACATTCAAATGTAGCTCTTAAGCTCATGTTTATATCGATGTATAGTGTTTTTGGGAATCTGGTGGAGTTGCGACAATTTTTAACGCGTATTCGTACCAAAAACAGCCCCCCTAGACTAGTGGCAGAAACGCTAAATGAATAGAATAGAATAATTATTATATGGGAATGACACTAGCTGTCAAATTATATGTCGTAAGCTATTCTATTCGTTTAGCGTATGTGCCACTTGTCTGAGGGGCTGATAATATGAATGCTTTTATTATTTCTGTGTGTGTGTTTTTATTTAAGTTTTTTTACACAAACCTTTTGTTATTTATACAATCTGGATACGATCATACGACATTAATTCAACTTAACGGCTATACTAGTCCATACTAGTATTCTGAATCTATCAAAAATGTCTAACGTATATATAAAAAAAAAAGATTTTTTCAAACAAACTAAATAGCATAAACATAAAATATTTTTAAAACAGTTATGTTAGAATAGGTTCACTGACCGATAACAATAGCCGTGATGTAGTGTGCGTACTGCGTAGTGTCGTGTTACTTACGCCGTGATATTTTGGTGATAGCTCAGTGAAAAGTTTATGATATAGAAATGAAAATATTGTCCTGTGCCTAAACTACGAGGTATTTTTGGATAATTTTTTGTATACAGACTCTTATAGTTGTTTTACATATGCAGTTTAATTTAATGTCGTATCGTCGTATCCAGTCTGTATACATAAATGTTAATATATTAATATATTAACTGACTTAAAAAGAAAAAAGGTAAGTAATAACTTAGTCTAAATGTTGATTTTATGTATGTTACACGATTATTCCGTCGATTGTGAATGGATTTTGATTATTCTTTTTTTTAACGTATTATGTAGACGAAGTGTTGGTCAGCCATTAACCAGGTGGCAAGACGATTTCTGTGTAGTGGCCGGTCCGTGCTCAATGCTAGTGGCAAGGGATCGTTTTGGCGTTCATTGAAGGAGGCCTATGTTTGGCAGTGGACGGATAAAAGCTGTTGATGATGATGATGGTGATGATGAATATATATAACGTAATTAGTATATAACATAATGTATTTATTCAATAAAAAAACTATTATAACGGCTCTCAAACCTTACACACGCTAACATCCTCACAGAATAATATTTGAACGAATGTAAAATGAATATGAGAATATCATGTTACTAATATAAAACTACACGTTGTAAATGTATTCCCAAAGCGCGATGTTTTCTTAACGAGAGGAAAGTACATGGAACTATTGAAGAGTTTAATAATATTCATTGGGTTGGGGCAATTTTCCGGGCGAGCGGCGGCGCGTCTTTGATCACCATCTAGTCTGAGAAGTCAAATTGACGTACGGAACTTGATAAGTATTAAGCTTGTAGTGCTACTTACATTTTTGTTCACAAATAATCAAATTTTCATGTACACTTATCGTACAGTAAAATCGATTTCGATGGTGTGACGGGGTGGCGCTATTATTATTTTTTTAATTCAAACTTTGGTTATAGGTGGATTAAATTCTGTCGGTCTTTTCGTTTCGACAAAAAATTTAAATAGTGTTTTTAGTGTATTCAAAGTAAATAAAAATAGTTATAATTAAGATCTCTAATATATTGCATTTTGATTGACGTAGTAATTGCTATTTCGAAAATCTTCTAAAGACTTCAATGACTAAAATGGCAATGATGTATTTAAAAATTGGGTTTATGATCATTCTACTCGTGTAAAATACTTTATTATACACGATACGTTTTTGAAGTGAAACTTCTTTAGAATCGTTGTGATTTCAAACCGGATGCAACAGAAAAAACGACAGGTAAGAGACACAAACACAAAAGAGCGAGAGAGCAAATGTCGGTGTATATGTAATAATAATAGTTTATTTGCAAGAATGTAGTACTATGTATATTGCACACTGTTTAATACTTGCTTGTATTTGAGCATTTAACGTGTGTTTCACTTCTATCGTGCGTGAATCGCACACACACCTTTTTTATTGTTAAATTTTCACATCTGTGTATTATTTTTTTGCTAATATTACTAATACTATAAATGTTAAAATAGGGATGCTTGTTACGTTTTTACGCGAAAACTACTAAACCGCAACAGCTAGTATTTAATATAAGTTAAGGTTAGCGCAAGTTAGTGCGGTGAAAAGACAACTTTAAAAGGTATTTAAGGAGGTGAAGCAAATTAAGTGGGGGACGATTTGCTCTCGAAAGTCATTGTCTTTATTTTACATTTTTTACTATTGAGAATAATTTACGAAAATGTATTTTGGACACAGTCATTAACATACGCATTTTTAATACTCTCAAATGCATACAGTTCCAAAAAACTGTTTAATTAATCTTAATTATAATAAAGATTCTATTAATAGCCGTCACAATTCAATATAATAATAATATTATTATTTTAGTGTTAATATTACAAAGTTATTTGAATACACCCTAGGAAACTTTAATATTAGGCTATATTAAGTTTTATAAAACTTAATAAACCGCTATAAAATCCGTAAAAGTTGTTTCAATGTCATGAGTGAAATACGCGGAAACATTTAATCTTATACCTTTAAACGAGCAATTCTTGTATATATATATAGAATCGGGATCTCGGAAACGGCTCCAACGATTTTCATGAAATTTTGTACACATGTGTTAAAAACGGCGATAAATCGATCTAGCTAGGATACATTTTTAGAAAACTTTTTTTATATCCGTGTATTGAGGCATCGAAGATCATTTTTTTTGGAAGAAAAATTTTATCGTATTTTATCACTTAGGGTACCGCTCGGTCAACCAGGTACTAACTATTTAAAGTATATGTTTCCAATAATTTTGCTATAAGACTTTAGCATTATAATATCTTATATGGATACGTTATTTGTATGTTATTAGATGTTATTCTTGAGTAATCGAAAGCGGATTTGATTTATCAATAAATGTCTTGTAGCTTTTAGAACGGCTATTTGATATATTGAATCAATTACGCGATGTATGAAATATCTGCCATGTTCACGAATCACTGGAAAGCGGAACTAACATAAAAGCTTTAGGAAAAATACAAATAATGTGAGAAAGGTGCTTTAATACCATTAAAAATCAATAATCAGGTCAATTGATGAAATTTTTTTTTCAGAAGTTATGTGATTCAAGAGAAAAAATAATCTATGTACACCACATTCTTGCAATAAACATATTATTATTATGTTTACTTAATACATATAATATATTATTATAGCAGTACACACAGAGGAGCCGAAAAATATAATACTGTCGTGCACTTAAATCGCAAACACTATATGCACTTTACGAGGTATTATACCTGGAAAATATTGCACGACGAAATTATAATAATATGTTGTATATGTTGAAAAGACCAAGAAAAAAGTTCACTTCTTACAAGTCTTTGATGGTTTTAGAATTTTTAGGATTGTTAGACAAAGAAAAAAAAAATACTTATTCCTGCCACCTGTTAAAAGGATTTTTAGCATAGTATTACATAATTGAATCCTACTAATATTATAAAAGCGAAGTTTGTAAATATGTATATTTGTTACTCTTTCACGTAAAAACTTATGAATGCATTTAAATGAAACTTTACAATAATATAGCTTATATATCAGAATAACACATAGACTATTATTTATCCCCGTACTCTCACGGGAACGGGAAATGCGCAGGTAAAATCGCAGGGCGCTACTAGTACTAAATATATCGATAAGACTAGTGCAAATCACACATGTGCAGTAATGAATAACTAGTAAGCTCAAGAAACACATTACAATTAAACGTTCGACACTGATTGGCCACTTACCGATGAAGGAGACAAACAAAGAAATTGCTTTTTCATGTCACTCCAAGTCGAGGGCGTGTAGGGCTCCTAACGTTGTGTAAACACCATAACTTTCGTTGTGAAACTTCCATTGGCATGTCTTAGCAGTAAAATCGAATGGCATGACGACAAACGGCCTGACGTTGTCGTGTCGTGCGCGTTTATTCGTAGTAAGTTTTTATTAATTAACATCCCGTGACAGCATTTTTTACTTTTCACTACGCGTGTGTCATATGCGGAAAGCCGTGCGCATGTGCAGGCATATGTCACAGGTCGCATGGACGTCCGGTGCTGCGCCCTTCCGGTGCGCGGGCGCAGCTCGCCCACCGTGACCGTACCATGCTCTGATAAGTGGAAATAGAACCGTACCGTCATGGGTTGTGATTGAAATTGTTTAAACTATTTATTTCTTTGTTGTCTATGGTGAGTTTGAATTCTACCAATGGGATTGCATAACATGCTTTGCGTGGGGCCCGATGGATTGGTACTATCGTTCTGTTTATTCTGGAAAGCAGCTTTACTAATAAATTAATGATTTATCAGGGGGCCTAGCCAAAACGCCATTAAGAAAGCGTTAGCGAAGTTCGAAAATGATAAAATTTATAGGATTGACCACGTGATTAAGCGCGGCCTTGTGTCAATCCCATACATTTTATCAGTTTCGAACTTCGCTAACGTTTTCTTAATGACATTATGGCTAGACTCCCTGGGGATTTTTTATCTTCCACAGATATCTATCCGTACGTAAATATAGAGAGTTGCTCCTAAAGTAAGTAACTTTGGCAGATATAGATAAAATATTATATGCATGGTTTTGTGACGCATATGTCAGCTAACTTATTACCGTGTGTCGGTAGGAGAGCATTTTCCGTTTGCGGCTCATTTCCGACGGATATTTACAATGCCTTAGAACGGATTGCTCGTTGTTTCAATTGTAGACTTGCACGTCGTAGTATGGTTGTGAGGCATTTCCTTCCTGCATTGGTTGTGAGAAAAACATCATTTTAATATGAAAAGGATAATATTGTTACTTTTCTTACAGCATTGATGTATATTTTTTTTTTAATTATTTTATTTTGTATTAAAAAGGATATATTCGTTATCTACACTTCTACACTAATATTATAAAGAGGAAAACTTTGTTTGTTTGTTTGGTTGTAATGAATAGGCTTAAAAAGTACTGGAACGATTTCAAAAACTCTTTCACCGTTTGAAAGCTACATTATCCACGAGTAACATAGGCTAAATTTTATTCTGAAAAAAAATAGGGTTCCGTAAGATATTTAGGTTTTTCCGACACAAGGTGTAAAAAATCAACCCGAAAAGTTACTTATTTTGCGTACTAAGGTCCCGTTGTAAATCTTAATTAATGCAGGCGAAGCTGCGGGCAACAGCTAGTTATAGATAAAACGGACAAATAATATTATGTATATTGATTCTAAATTAATCTTGTTAAAATCATAAAGGCAAAATCATTATTATTATCAGATTCATAGAATACATGAAAAATACATATATTTTTTTATCCATATGATAAATTTTTATTGATGCAGTCCAAAGCTTTTTAAAGGCATTTTAAAATATTATTGAAGTTTAAATTATTGGGACATTTATTCCAAAATGGATATAATAATGCAATTACTGTACGCGTGTTTCAGTGTTGTAAAAAACAAAATGGTATTAATTTCGTAGTGTCGCACTAATGGAGCCCACCTGAGAGATATTGCTTTAAAATGTTCCCTGATATAAATTTTGTTCGCGGTCATATTTTGTTGGAAAATATTTTACATGAATAGCCACTGCTATCGAATTGAGTGCTTTTAATTAATCTTATTATTTTATTAGACCGAACGTGTACCATGTATCGACAAAACTGTTTGCGAGCCTGTTTCATATAAATTGAAAGGGTTTATTGATATTTCATTATTAAAGCACACGTTAATAATGATAATTTTACAGCTGTCAAAGCTTATTTGATAGAAAATGCCTTTTAAGGGTATTGCGATAATTTTCATTCCTTATATGTTATCGTTTATGTGTGTAAATGAACACGAAGACCGAAATCGAGACACTAGAATAAGGCTGATCGAGTGGTCAGGCTATACTTTATGCAGTGGTTGCAGGTTCGAATCTTGCCAACTGTAGATAATTTGTATGGTGTATATAGATCTGCAGTCATCAGTAGGTCGCTGAAATGTATATTATGATAATTACATATTATTATATTGTATATGAATTTATTTTTATTCTTAGTACTGTAACACAAGCTCTTATGAGCTTACCGTGGGGCTAGGTTAATGATAAAACAATATTAGTAACATGTTATTAATATTATTAACAAAATGTACCACTAAGTTTGTTTTGCCTCAGTGGGATCGCTTTGAAACTGGTGGTGAAGATTTAATGAGTTGTTTCAATATATTTGAAAAAAAAAAAAACTTTTACACAATATATTTAGAAGGTATATCTTGTTATCACTAAGGGGCCAAAATTTTATGGATGCAGGTTGGCCCCATAGATGAAGCAATGATTTAACTATGTATATATTAATTTATTACCCTATTAAGAATATTGCTCCCATAAAAGCTGGCTTAACAATAACAAATATAATATTGTAACATATATATTATGTTACATAGATTTAGTTACGAGTTATGTACTGTTTATTCGTTTTTTTAATACTAAATTCATATTCCGCGCGCGAATTTTTTCATTCGCCTACTCGATTACTATTGGTCGTGTCATATTACGATGTCACGATATGTGGAACGTCTTGGAATCGAGTCGTGCCGGTTACGGACCGGTCGATCGTTCTTTTTCTGCCTGAGAGTGCTGAGGAGCGCACACGCGCCGCGTTATATTTTAAGTGGGGTCCCAGGCGTTGACGTCGTGGTCGGTGCGGTGCTATCCTGGGCGTGGCTGAGTGGCTGTTACGGGGACCAGAAAGGAAGCAGACGACGGGAACCAGAGCAGCTGGGATCCCACTACCCACTTATTCACTTACCCACTGACCCCACGGATCCCACTACCCAAGGATCTCACTGATCCCACACTTCTCCCGACCTCTCTCTTCGGGGACTGCACACCACAATACTAGCTTCGGTCCTGCTCACCGCCACGCTGAGCAACGAGACGGCACGCTGAACGAAGCACGGACCACGTGGCACGAGACCCGGACGCAGTCTTCGTTAAGTTCTCTTTTTAATTAGCTCCCAACTTGATATCAGGAATAGCGAACTATTACGGAGCGGTTCAGGATTTGCTTTTTAAAAAAAACTGTTCTTTATTTCAACACTAAAATATATTATGGAAAAGATAACTTAAAATAGACCTGCACCCGACGGAAGTCCAATTCAATCTGATTGAAAAACAATTTTAATTATCAAAGAGAAAAATAGAGGTTTCCTATTGCATTAGGAATAATGCAATGGGAAACTCAGCAGTTTTACTATACATATGCAACCATGCGACTTGCGATATAACAACCCCCCCGTTAAGATCGATCATCACATCTCAAAGTGATGAGAGATTAACTTAGATTAACGCGGAGATTGGACTTTCGTTTGGAGTATACAAATAATTGTGAAATTACAAAAACAATATTATTTACTAAGATTTTATCAAAAACTTTTTTTTTATTCTAAATTCTAAATTAACACAAAATTACTATTATAGCATTTATATAATAGGATTTCTAAGTCATTAGTTATATTTATTGTTTATATAATATTATATTTGAACTTAAGAACCAATTACAATTATCATTATCATTATTATAACTTTCAGATTTAAATTGTTTAACATTAAAGTTACATTTCATGATCTTTTATTATATTAGTTAACATAACATTTCTTTTCAAAGGAGTTGGCGTGTTGATGGATGTTTCCTCCATTACAGAATCATTTTTAATATTACTATCCTTAAGGACAACAAGAGATGTCGGGTGATCTGTGCGAGATTTTGAATTATGACACTGATTGAAAATCTGAATACAGCAAGGCGATTTTTTACATGTTACATTTCTTCGACATTTAAACATTAGATATATTATGAATATAATACTACTTAACAAACTAATAGACAAATAATGAATTCCATATGTATCTAAATGAGATGGATTTTCTAATTTATATAATTCATCTTCCATTGTATGGAGATGGATGCTTGCATGTAGTAGTGAGTCAAGATTTCCAATATTTTTTAAACTAGAGTGTGGAAGTTTAGCAAATGTTTTATTAATTTTTGAGTGTTCACAACAATCGTCTAGTAAAATGTTAAAATTTGACACCACATTTGTTACATTGCCGAGTGACGTTTCGCCAACTGCGGTAAACTGTAAGGTTTTATAAAATGCTTTACAATATTTAGGCAAGGTCAGGATGCCAGTTCCAAATAAAATAACATCTTTATTTACGTCAGATTTCTCACACATGATATGACATTTACCTGGCTCAGACTGAACAAAAATCCAACGATTAAAACTAAGTTTATGGAATACATCTATAGAACCATGAATAATTTTAGCTACACAGGAATCAGGGAGTTTAGTTACCACTTCACTTAACAGAGTTGTTTCACACGTAGGGTTAGCAATAGCTGAAAACGAGTCGACGAGCACACACACATAACACTTTTCACTGATTAATTTATATTTGTCTATGTCTCTTATTAGCGAGTAGAACATGCGATCAGCTGTTACTGCCACATATGAGCTAGTTGGCTCGATTAAAATGTAAGTGTCTGGTTTCAATATATTGTAAGGAACTGGTAATGGTATTATATTATAAAGATTATAGGTTTGAGGTAAGACTAGAGGAATGTGAAGGACAAATATGATTTTATTTTGATGATAATAAGAAACTAATTTAGAAATATCTATTAATTCTTGTATGTTTTGTAGCGTTAATGGTACAGGCAAATCATAATGGCTAGGAAGTTTATTTCGGTGTTTATCTAGTTCATTATACAATTGATAAGGACTCAGTATAGTAGGATGTAGAACGTTGAGCTTTGCGAATAATATGGCGTTATTGATGTCGTCGATGTCGAAAGATGATGTCAGAATTATTGCTTCCAATGAATTTGATAAGGAATTAATTTGATTTTTTAATGTCAGCTTGTCATTCGTGTTAGAGATTGTGTCTAATATTTTATGTATTGTTAACATATTTTCTAAAAGATGTTTTTCGTTTAAGTTAACTTTAGACATGGAATTATTAAATGACGAAATAGTGGACTGTATAACATGAATATTGTCCTTCATAAGATGAGCGAGATGTTTTTCATCTGTCTGTACAGTATTGATTGCTTCCGAAAATTTAACAGCATCTTCGGCGTCCAAAGTACCGAAAATAGTTTTTAAGAAAGAGCCTCCTAAATCAATGAGACCTCTTTTAATACGATCTTTACTTTTATCACTACGTAACAAATATGAAACGGAAGAAAACTTATTCACATTTATGAGATGCTGATTTTTTAGTGCTGAAAGCGAATTAATACAATCCGACTGTATCTTTGATGACATAAGAGAATCACAAAACACATTTAACTTTTGTAATAAAAACTCTATTTTATCTAGATTAGATTAAATATGACTTATATCTATATATGATACGACTTTCCAGTCATTATTAGTAAACTTAAGATCTAGGAGCTTATCAAAATAAAGGCCCGGACTACTAATTATGGGCGATACGTAATCTGATATAGTTAGCGGCGACAGCGCGCATCTGAAATAGAATGAAAAGACTTATGTTACGATTATATAATTATGTTTACTATTGTTACTACTAACTTACTGACCTAGGACACTATGTTGTGTCGTCACTTGCTGGCTTAATTTCATCGAAATGGTGACGTACATGCTTACGATTAATTAATAACGTTGCGGTATGGTTACCACTTAGTTTTATAATTTTATATGGACCTTTCCACACCGGAGATAAGGCCTTATTTTGCTTATGGTGGCAACGGACATATACCATATCGCCAGCATTATATATAATAGGCTTTGTTCGAGAATCATAATATTTTTTAGATTTTTCCTTAGACATTTGAATATTTTGTAGAGCCTTTTGACGGCTGTAATAAAGACGATGATTAAGTGCACGAATATAATCTGTATATGTGTTATTATCGAGAACGTCTATGCTAGACGGTAGATAGGGCTTAAAGCCAAATAATAGTTCTAGTGGGCTGTAGCCTGTGGTACTATGTACGTTAGAATTGTAGGCTATCATAGCGCTTGGGATGTAAAGGTCCCAAGTGTTTTGATTTTCGCCTATATAAGACCTCAAATATTCCTTGAGGGTAGAGTGGCTCCTTTCTAGAGCGCCACATGTTTGGGGATGATATGGAGAAGCGAAAATATGTTTAATATTAAATAATTTTCCTAGCTGCTTAAAAAGGTCTGAACAAAAGTTTGTGCCTTGGTCGGAGATGATCATTTTAGGTATTCCTATGTGTGAAATATAATTAACGAATGTTCTAGCTGTTTCTTCAGCCGAACACGACTGCATAGGATAAGCTTGCGAATATTTGGTGAGATCATCCTGAACGGTAAGTAAAAACTTATATTTATATTCATATGTTTCAGGAAGTGGACCAACCAGATCTAAATAGATTTTCTCGTTGGGTCGCGACGCTGAGGAAGTTATTATCATCGGTGCCTTATTGGTTTGTCGTAGAGGTTTGTTTATTTGACACGAGCGACAATTTTTTACATAATCTTCGATGTCTTGTCTCATGTTTTTCCACCAAAATTGTGACTTGATTCTTTCTAGCATACGAGAGACGCCTGGATGCCCAGCGACAGGTGAGTCATGATTATCTCTTAAGATTTGTTTGGTTTCGCTCGGCGTCGGATATTTAATACAATTATGATAAATATGAATTTTTATATTGGTTGTATGAAAAAGAAACGCAATAATATTATATATTTTTGTAAATGAAAGTTTAGAAAAAGGATCTGTAAAATCTGATAATGCTATCTCTTTCTCATCAGAATACCAGTATTTTATCATTTCTCGGTATTCGCGAAGGACATTGAATATATCTTTATAAGTCATTTCATCAAAATGATTTAATTTAATGAACAAATGTGTGAAGACATGATTATCGTTAGAGGTTGAATAGTAGGTATGGAGCTCGCGTTCGACATTTCGGATATTAGGGTCGCTTGTGGATGCTTCTATGATATCACTACAATACGGAATGGATTCGTCTAGATCAATTGACGTTGGATATGCGATTAATTTTATTTTAGTTTTTAGTAAACTTTCGTTGTGTTCTTGAATAACGGTATCGAAGATGACACCAGGTTGTTTTGAGATTTGTAAAAATTGTTCGTAAGTTTCGGATATTGACGGAAGATTATGAGAGTCGACGTCACTTCCGGGTGACAGTGTAGGATTACATATTATTGAATTATCACTTTTATCGTCTAGGGCGAGAATTGGATAGCGAGATAAGGCGTCGGCGTTTGCGTTCAATTTTCCCTTTTTATACACAATTTCGTAATCATATTCCTCTAATTTAAGACGCCATCTAATGAGCCTGGATCCGGGGTCTTTAACACTAAACAACCACATTAGCGGCTTGTGGTCTGTTATGATTTTAAATTTACGACCATATAGATAAGGGCGAAATGTTTTTACCCCAAATAAAATAGCTAAGAGTTCTTTTTCTATGGTAGAGTAGTTACCTTCGGCATTATTGAGCGTTCGTGACGCATATGAGATAGGTTTATCTTTGCCTATTTCTCCTTGCGATAATACGGCACCTACCGCGTAGTTAGAGGCGTCGGTGGTTAATAAGAAAGGTTGATTAAAATCTGGATATTGGAGTAAAGGTGCTGACGTTAATTTATCCTTTAGAATCGCGAATGCTCGATCTTGTTCATGAGACCATTGAAATATTGCATCCTTTTTTAAAAGAGATGTCAATGGTTTTGTGATTTGTGAAAAGTTATTAATAAAACGTCGATAATAGCCGACTAGGCCCAAGAAGGATTTTATATCTTTTGGATTTTTAGGTATCGGGAATTGAGTTACGGCCTTGATTTTATCAGGATTTGGACGGACACCTTTGTCAGTAATCATATGGCCTAGGTAAGCGACTTCACGTCTTAGAAACTCGCATTTATCCGGTTGTAACTTTAAATTAAATTTTCGTAGCCGGTCAAAGACTAATTTAAGTTTTGAAATATGACTAGGAAGATCGTGGCTATATATTATGGCATCGTCAAGATAAATATAGGCATGAAGACCTTGAAGACCAGAGAGAACCGTATTCATCAGCCTCTGGAATGTGGAAGGGGCATTTTTCAACCCAAAGGGCATTCTTATGAATTCGTAGTGCCCAGAAACGTCAGAATTTGTATTTATAGTAAATCCCGTTTTGGGGGCATCTTTTGGATTCATCTTAAGTTGATGGAAACCACTTGATAAATCGAGGGTGCTGAAATATTTGCTATGTCCTAATTGGTCTAAAATATCTGTTATAAGAGGTAAAGGATAACTCTCTGACACAGTGACGTCATTTAATTTACGGTAGTCTATAACGATACGCCACTTCTTTTTACCTGAGGCGTCCATTTTCTTGGGGACGACCCATACTGGGGCGCTCCAAGGTGAGATAGATGGACGTATAATATTTTGACTAAGCATTTTTCGAATTTGTGAATCGACCTCTTCCTTATGACATTCAGGGAAACGATATGATTTTACATGAATAGGAGGCGCCTCTCCTGAATCTATACTGTGTTCAAGCGCGCTCGTGAAGGATAGAGGTTCACCTTCCATATGAAATATATCGGTGTAATGTGAACAACATTCCAAGAGAGATTCTTTCTCTTCTTGATTTAAGTGTGAACAGCGAATAAGAGCAAGTACTTTTTGTACTCTATTTGAACAAGAATAAGAAATAGTATTAACGATTTGTGAGGATTTAATATTAGAAGTATTTTGTGAATCATAAGGAGTTAACTCTACAGCGTGATTTTTGATTTCGATAGGCGAGTCAGTGGTATTTAAAATTGATACGTTAATTCTCTTATTCGATTTTATTGTGACAATACAATTAGCAAAATAAATGCCATCAATTAAAGTATGATCTAATAATAATCCTTGGTTATTCGGAAAACGCTCAGGTGAGTAATTTGACACTGCGCACTCGATGACGGCCTCGGAACGAGCAGGAATTGTATAAGTTGGCTGAACATAGTTCATATCTATGCTTTGCCCGCTAATATTAATTGATTTGGAGTCGTAATTAATGCTAGCTTTAAAATAACCTAAAAAGTCACTACCAATGATTCCATCATACTCTAAACGTACATCATCATTAAAGATATGAAATTTATAATTATAAATGTTATTAAATATATAAAAATTAATCTGAGATGTACCTATAGATTCAGAGCAGTGCTCAAAATTATTAATCCCTTTTATTTTTACAATTTCGCGGGATAAGATATATTTATCAATGTCTAAACTAGATTTTTTAATAAGACTTATAGTTGCACCGGTATCTATAAGGAATCTTAAAAGACGCGTAGAATATTCGATTTTTAATTCAATATAAGGTAGTGATATTTTTGTACTGAATGAATTTATCTCGTATATTTGAATTTCAGAATTAGAGTCAATTTCATTTTTAGTATCGGTGGAATTTTTCGTAGATTTTTTAAAAGATTGGACACATATTTGGGGCTGGTTACCCGTGGCGATGTCCGATGATTTTTGATTTTGGACACATATTTGGGGCTGGTTACCCGTGGCGATGTCCGAAGATTTTTGATTTTGGACACATATTTGGGGCTGGTTACCCGTGGCGATGTCCGAAGATTTTTGATTTTGGACACATATTTGGGGCTGGTTACCCGTGGCGATGTCCGACAATTTTCTATTTTGGAGACATATTTGGGACTGGTTACCCGTGGCGATGTCTGACAATTTTTGATTTTGATTTACCGATAGCGAAGAAGAGTCATTAATTGATTCATGATTAGATTTAGGAAATTTAGAAATAATCGATTTTTTATTAAGTTTTCGTGTGCCTGAATTATTCGGAAAACGGCGGCACTTTTTCGTAATCCGACCACCTAGTTTAAATCATTGTTGCCGACATTTTCACACGGAATATGATAAGGTGACGGTGACGGCGGCGACGGCGGCGACGGCGGCTCGTATGTTATATGATGCGCGTTCTCAGATTTATTATAATTATTAGATTTATTATTATACGAATTGCGTTTTTCATAATTATATTTCCTTTTACGACATTCTGATATGTCGTGACCACCTATTTTGCAGTATCGACAGAAAACGTGGGAATTGAATTTATTATTATTTGAATATGTTTCATTTTGGTGTTTCGAAAAATTATGTCGTGGATTTGAGCGCCTCTGTAAACTGTAACATTCCGATGTCGCATGTCCTATTTTCCCGCAGGTTTCACACTTAGATTTGGTAGTTTTATGTAAGAGGTTTTGAATTTTTTCCTCTTCGAGAGCAATATTAATTGCATCATTAAGATTTTTAGGATTTCTGCATCTTACGTTGTTACTAATTCGTGGCTGAAGCCCAAGAGAAAAAGAAAATAACGCTAAATCCTCTGTCATAGCGATTCGACCGGAAATATCCTTTTTTAAGGATTCTGAATTATAGATTTCGGACTGTAAATCAGTAAGACAGCTTTCAATACGAAGTGCGAATTGTGAAACGGATTCGTTTATTTGTTGTTTACACGATTGCAGATCTAATAATAAATGATTGTAATGCTTTGTCTGACCAAAATTTTGCTTAAGAAAACATTTTAATTGGTTAAAATCTTCAAAAATTTTATTGGAACAAGCAATTTGAGCTTTACCTTCTAAACGCGACAAGATATACTTATTTAATAATGTTTTTTGAGATATTGATGCTAAATCTAAAGCATTTTGGCAATTGGTAAGAAAAGCGGTTAATGTTTCACGATCTCCTTTATAAGGACTAATAAAATTACATAAAACATTAATAGGAAATTGTTCGGTTAATAAAACTTCTGTCTTTTTGCTTTCAGTCGACATTGTAAGAGAAAATTAAAGTTCAACTATATAAAAACGATAATATGTGTGTATATAATTTACTAATTACTTATATATTTTTCACGTGAGGACTAAAGATGGGTAAGGAAATAGGTAAGTATATTGAAAGACACTCAATTAAATTATAGCTGAAATGTAGCAGTAACAGATAATAATATGTTTTACTCACAGAGACAGGATCACCAGGGACTTGAACGGCATCACAGCAACGATGAGTTGGCAGCAGGCAGCGGCAGCGCGTTTCCACAAACGCGACTGCGTCAGGAAACACAGGAACAGCGGCAGGAACGACAGCAGGAACGGCGGCAGAGTGGCAGCAGAGCCACGGCAGGAACGACGGCAGGAACGGCGGCAGAACGGCAACAGGAACGGCGGCTGTGCGTGTTTTGCACAAGCGAGATATGGGGTGCAGGATGTACTTGGACTGCTCCGCAGGCTTACGAGTAAGGCTGACTGTCGAGACACAGTATAGAGTTTGACGAAGTGGATATTAAAATAATTTGCCTTTTGTTTAAGATCACGATCACACTCCGGAGATGAATTGGCTTATAGAGTTTGTATAATATATTTTATTTTTCACAGTTCAGTTCTTTTATTTTTATTTTTTCGCGAACCGTTATGGAATTCCAGTGGAACGAATACGGCTTTTCAACACTGGAATCCCACTTCTGACACCACTATTACGGAGCGGTTCAGGATTTGCTTTTTAAAAAAAACTATTCTTTATTTCAACACTAAAATATATTATGGAAAAGATAACTTAAAATAGACCTGCACCCGACGGAAGTCCAATTCAATCTGATTGAAAAACAATTTTAATTATCAAAGAGAAAAATAGAGGTTTCCTATTGCATTAGGAATAATGCAATGGGAAACTCAGCAGTTTTACTATACATATGCAACCATGCGACTTGCGATATAACACGCTCTCTTACAACCTCTAATTAACTTAATTAGCTTATTTAATTATTTTCTTACATTTTTAACAGTCTGCCAACATTTTTTTTCCAAATTTAACTTAACTTGTTATGTAAGATTTAATATTTCTATAATATATTGATAACTAATTTTATATCTTTTATTTCCATTTATACTCATTTATATAATTTCATTTTTTTAAGCGTAACAATATTGTGAACTTATCATCGGTGGTTATTTAGCATTTGGCCACGTTTTATCAAATTCAATTCGCGTGTTCAAATTTCGTCAATGTTCGTGGTTTTGTAGAGAAGGTCGGAAACAATTAGATGGTAATGGCATTGGTCAGCCGAGCGCAGATC
Source organism: Lycaena phlaeas (assembly GCA_905333005.2). Lineage (NCBI taxonomy): Eukaryota > Metazoa > Arthropoda > Insecta > Lepidoptera > Lycaenidae > Lycaena > Lycaena phlaeas. The sequence continues at coordinate 11,128,377 of HG995174.1, read as the reverse complement.
CGCGCCACCGATACAATGTCGGATTTTTATGTTTAGTACAACTGTTACAATTTACATCGTCATAATACATAGGCCATACGTGAATAAAGGTAGTAAGGCTGGTAAAGGAGTCGATGGCATCACACCGTAAGGAGGAAGGAGGTCCACGATGCTTTTTGATGTCATCATAATATAAAGATACATTACGTCATAAACCATTGTGTTGTAAAGAATCATTTGAATAGAACTAAACTAACAAAATTTAATTGTATTATTCAGTATATATCATTGTTTTATAACTTGTACTTAATAAATAAAGATGGAGGGTCAAATCTCATCAACTGTTTGGTTCGATTTAAATTATTATTTTACTGTTAGATAGCCCATTTATCAAGGACGGATATAAGCTATTAATAATCTCGCTAAGATGCCACTGTAAATCTTTGTTAACGCAGGTGAAGCTGCAGGTAGCAGCTAGTGTTATTACACTATTAGGAGCTTTACTCCGTTGACCAGTTGATCCGGATCAATAGCGACAGCATAGGCTCAGATCAGCTACGAGTCGACACCAATATAGACCGTGTAATCACCGATAGCACTCTGCTATCGGCAGCTTGCTCGGGTCCCGCGCTTGACCCGCCTCCCCCGCTACCGGGGGAGGGGAGGGCCGGCCCTCACGATAGGTTTCTAACGTCACCCGTTCCAAACCAGTCGACCGTAGCTGACCAAGTTAGGTACAAACCCGACGCCATGAACATGGCGGGGGGAAACCTCCTAAATTATAACGTCATAGGATGATCCATGATGAGCCGTGAGGTGTCCGGCAGAGTAGAATAGCACCTACCTCCGTCTTACCGAGGTGTCGTAAAAGGCGACTAAGGTAACCTGTGAAAGGCCTATGTAATATGCAGATGCACACCATAACCTGCAGAGCCGTTTCAATTCAGAGAAGGAAAACTCGATATAAACCCGGAAGGGTACCGCCGTTAGGTCCTGCAACCGATCCGGCTCCACACGTATTGACTCGTCATTCCTGTGGGTCATGCCGGCTAGGTCGAGAGGATGGTGTAGGCTCTGGGCACACCTGCACTATCAAAATCACGTCCCAGGCGACGCAGCGTCCGTGGAGAGGGCACTTCACCCACCACAGCTTGCTGGGTGGAAAACAACACGGAGAGTGGCAGTGACCGGTTATAAGTCTGTGCAGATAGACGAAAGCGCGGGCGCCAGGGGTTACTCTCGACAGTGGGAGGGTCCATCGAAGACCCATTGACAAGTTACCGCCCGCTTTAAACTGGGCAGCCCCCGGTCAATAAGGTACTTGTTCGTCTCGGCACTGGCATGTTTCCTTTGGGTGTGGGGAACACTAGGATAATAACTAGATAGTTGGTGTCGTTACTTTGTACACCTGCGAGAAAAGTAAGAAACTACGGAACTAAAATTCATTCTATAAGTAAGACTATGCGCTTTGCGACATGGAATATTCGAACTATGAGAACTGGCTTCCCAAACACCAGCGGCAGCCCAGGTGGCGATGAACATCTTCGCAAAACTGCTGTTATTGACATTGAACTACAGAAGCTCAACATCAAAATTGCAGCCCTTCAAGAAACACGTTTACCCGACGAAGGCTCTATCCGGGAGAGGAGTTACACGTTCTTTTGGAAGGGTAAGAGCTCTGATCAGGTTAAGGAGCATGGGGTGGGTTTCGCGATTCATAATGACTTAATACCTTTCACTGATGGACCACGTGGTATCTCGGAACGTATAATGGTTCTTCGTTTGTCGACCACCTGCGGTTTTGTGACCCTTATTTCCGCTTACGCTCCGACATTAAACTCATCCTCTGAGAGTAAGGACCTATTTTATTATCAAATGCGGGAAACGGTAAGAAAAGTGCGCTCTAGTGATCGCCTCATCATTTTGGGTGACTGTAACGCAAGAGTGGGGAAAGACAACGTAACATGGCCAGACTGTCTCGGCAACCACGGCATAGGAAAGATAAATGAGAATGGCCAGCGTCTCTTAGAATTTTGTTCTACAAATCTCCTATGCGTCACCAATACCTACTTCAAAGGCAAATTGCTACGCAAGGTGTCCTGGAAACATCCACGATCCCAACACTGGCACCAACTTGACGTTATTTTAACGAAGCGGAAAGATTTGCGCGATATCCTACATTCAAGATCATATCATAGTGCTGATTGTAACACTGACCACTCTCTTGTAGCAGCTACCATTCGTTTGTCACCAAAAAAAATTCACGCGTCTCGACCAGTTGCAAGAAATAAACTAAACGTTTCTAAAATGACGGATAAAGAGACGGTCGAATTGTTTAAAATGACAACCATAGAAAAAGCTGCTACTTGGGATCCAAGGGCACCAGCTTCTGAAGAGTGGACCAATGTCAAAAATATTCTAACAGAGACCGCTGCGGATATATTTGGCCTTCAAAAACCCACGAAATGTTATGACTGGTTTCAAAACAACCTGGAGCATTTTTTGCCACTACTAGACTCAAAACGTAAGGCCGCTTTAAACTATAGACTAAAGCCAAGCAACAGTACACGTGAACAGATATGCAAGGCAAAATCAAATCTGCAACGTAGCGTTCGTTATTTTAAAAATCTTTACTGGACTGAATTGTGCAACAGTATTCAAGCCTTTGCATCAGCTGGAAATTTTGAGGGAGTGTACAGTGCAATCCGAAAAGCTTTGGGTCCAACTCCGAAAAGGACGGCCCTCCTCAAGGAAACTGATGGCTCTGTTATAACTGATACAGCCCGCCAACTTGAACGTTGGACAGAACATTACTCCAGTCTTTACTCCGATCCCGTTGATATACACCCAATGGCTATTGATATGCTACCAAAACTAAATACTTGGGAAGACCTAGACGCTGTTCCAACAATGGAAGAGTTTCATACCGCTGCGAAACAACTGAAAAATAAAAAAAAGTCCTGGGAAGGACGGCATTCCCGCGGAGTTAATAAAAATGACGTGTGTGTTACCTTTCTTATATAAGCTGATGGTGAAGTGCTGGCTTGAGGAGTACGTGCCTCAGGATATGCGCGATGCAAACATAATAACTCTATATAAGGGTAAAGGTGACCGTGGCGACTGTAACAACTACCGCGGCATATCCCTTCTTAGCATTGTAGGTAAGCTTTTTGCACGCGTTATTCTTAACAAATTGCAAAAGCTAGCTGATCGCATATACCCAGAGGCACAATGCGGATTCCGAGCACAGCGCTCTACTATTGATATGGTCTTTACACTACGACAGTTGCAGGAGAAATGTAGAGAGCAGCAAACACCACTTCTAATAACTTTTGTTGATTTGAACAAGGCATTTGATACAGTCAGCAGAGAAGGACTTTACATGGCATTGGAGAAGATTGGATGCCCTCCCAGGCTTCTATCACTAATAAAATCATTCCATCAAGACATGAAAGGGTCTGTTATCTTTGATGGTAGCATATCTACACCCTTTAACATGCGTAGAGGTGTACGTCAGGGATGTGTCTTGGCACCTACGCTATTTGGTATTTTCTTCTCGCTTCTGCTAAAAGTTGCATTTGGCGAAAATAAGCAGGGTGTACACTTACACACGAGGGCTGACGGCAAACTTTACAATATTTCTCTCCTCAAATCTAAACGCCACCGTGAGGATATGTTTGCGAACAGCTTGCTCTTCGCTGATGATGCAGCTTTTGTTGCTACATCCCAGGGAGAGCTCCAGAGTATCATGGACAAATTTTCAGGGGCTTGCGCTCTTTTTTCTATGTCTATAAATGCAAAGAAAACTGTAGTGATGTCGCAAGGATGCGCGGAAAAACCGACAATTTTTTTGGATGGCGCACCACTGGAATGTGTTGAAAATTTCTGCTATCTAGGGTCGACTATATCGAGCAATCTCTCACTTGATACCGAGATCAACTGCCGCATCGGTAAGTCCGCCACGATGTTCGGGAGGCTTAGTACAAGAGTATGGGACAATAAACACCTGTCCATCAAAACTAAAATGATTGTCTATGAAACCTGTGTCTTGAGCATACTTTTGTATGGAGCTGAGACCTGGACATCGTATGCTAAACAAGAAAGAAAGCTCAACACGTTTCACATGCGATGTCTTCGTAGCATTTTGGGCATAACTTGGCAGGACAAAATTACAAACGAGAGGGTATTAAAGACTGCACAGCTACCTAGCATAACTGCATTACTCAAACAAAGAAGATTGCGTTGGTTAGGGCATGTGTATCGGATGGACCCTTCTCGCCTGCCTCGTAGAACTCTTTTGAGTGAAGTTTCCAACGCAAAACGTCCAATAGGTCGCCCCATGTTGAGGTTTAAGGACAGTGTGAAGCGAGACATGATAGCTTTTGACATCGACTGGACTAGGTGGGAGAATCTGGCAGAGGACCGCGACTCCTGGAGAAAGACCATTGCGGATGGAGTCAGTGTGCACGATAAGGAATGGTTTGCAGCGCTGGCCAGTAAACGCGCAAAAATACGCAGTTGTGCAAATGATCTCCCACCACCTAGGGACATGCAGCCTTCTAACCACTGCACATTGTGTGGCCGGATATGTAAATCCCGGATTGGCTTACTAAGCCACGAAAACAAATGCCGCAACAACCCCAAAACGAATAATTGACGCTGTTTAAATCATCTTTCAAAGATGTTAAAGGCCTAGGTAGGATGATCCAACCGGATCATCCCATTTCCGATGACGCATAACGGTCACTAGGACCATTAGCATAGATCCAACCGAAAAAAAAAAAAACTATTAGGAGCGACGATGGTCTAGTGAGTATGGGCACGGCATATTGATTGAGAGGTCCGGGTTCGATTCTGACCTCTGTGGTGCCTTGAAATGGGTTTTTCTATATACACGTTCTCCGTGAAGTATACGACCATCGCTATATCACCGGTGAAGAAAAAACATCGTTAGGAAAGTTTCATGCCCGATAAGATTATAAATATTTAAAGGTATTATGAATACGTATTTATGAATAGTATATTGTTATTGGGCGACATTTAGGTAAGAACTCGCGTTACATGATCATTAATTATGGAAAAGGAATTGAAATTTTTTTCCATGCTGAGTCTTTTTTAGGTTTTCTTAGGAGACTCTACGTTCCAATCAACAGAGCTTTAAAACTTTTTATAGTGATTTACTGAAAAGTATTTGAGTTCATTATCAGAACACTGAAATTCCTTGTAATCTTAACACCTTCAAATTCATTCACCTTAGATCAAAATGTTGCCATTAAATATACATAAATCATTTTAAAATCTCTTGTGTAGTGTGGTGCAGTGTTTGATTTTATAACCTTACAGGAATATAGGAGGAGACCCTGCACGTCCGCAGGAGGCTGTAACTAGTTTGTATCTCGGGCGCTAAGTGCGTCCAGCCGGACCGGAGTACTTAACCTAATATTCGGTAATTGTGTTAGCGCAGAATTAATCAACCGCCTCTCAGAGTTGGGCGGCTAAGACGGCGATACGTGCTTTGTGTCCGATAGCTGCATCCTTGCATGTAACGTTACAATTTTGGTATTAAAAATATTCAAATTTTAAATATAAGTTCTCATACTACGCAAATGGTAGATCAATAAATAGCCAGGCGTTCAGGGCAAAAGAAGAAATTTCAGGAGTGGATGAAAAAAGATAGGTTATTATGATACATATTGTATATAGTATATTCATTTTGTTGACATATTTTTTCACTGTTTAGCGAGTGTCTTTGTATTCGCATTTTAATTTATATTATTATAGTTTCACCAACTTATCCGTAAAGTGACAAAAAACGAATCCTATCTAACTAGAATCCCTATGTCACACAGCAGTTTTTTAGCCTATGAATGTGGTGTTATAATTTATTGTAAATACAAACTAAATAATACAAATAAAAATGTGTCGACTTTCCCGACTTTTGTGTACATTGGAACACTGAAACGATGATGGCGACACCCACCAGTTCAATTGTTGGCACGTTGGCAAGTTGGTGGCACTGTACTGTTATACTTTTGTAATTCTGCGTGTGCGCAATATATACTTTAGTATATTCACCCATTCATCATCATCATGTCAGACAATCGACGCCCACTGCTGGGTATAAGCCAGGGACCTTCACAACGATCGGTCCTGCGTTGTCCGCATCCAGCGGCTTCCCGCTACCTTTACCAGATCGTCAGTCCACCTTCATTCATTGCACCTCATATATTATCATTATCATCAGGGCGTATTCGTTCACTGATAAAAGATTTCAAATGAACGCCAAAGACACTTTGTCACTTCAATCTTGCCACTCTTGTGAAACTTCATATTGAAATTAAGGATTTAAACTTACAATAAACAAGATAAATGAAGGAAAAAACTGGATGTGGTAGTAAATAACTAAGCATTCCTTGATAAGAAATACATTTAATGTTTACTGATTATTGTGTCATATTATATCCAAGAAAAAAATAACTATATAATTGTTGTATAGTATTTATTAATAATTAACTGTAATAAATAATTATTTCTACAAAATAACTTACTTTCATATAATCTATTAACTACATATTTTCTGATTCTACTTTTATTATAGCTAGTAAATATTATTTTCTTTATTGGCTAAAATACAGTACAATTCTACTTTAAATATTAAGAGAAGGCTAACATTATATTAAAGAAATATATATTGTAAGTTCCAAGATAGGTAATGAATAACTGTTTTTTTTGTTATCTCAGTTTATTTCAGTTATATCTTAAGTATCACAAATAAAATAAAGAGTTTAATTTTAATCCTTTTTTTTTCAAAGGAAAAAAATAAAATATATTATATATATATAAATAGCTGCGTCTACACTAAATTTTATGATAAGCCTTATTTCATTTCAATATTATCCTAATTCAATGATCTGATCCCGGTTTGTAAGCCGCATCCCACATATCAGCGAAACATACACTGGAGTGAAACCGGTAAAACATGATGAGGGGTAAGCTGATGTGACCCAGGATTGACCACAGAGCTTTACCATAGTACGCATATCTCTCGTCCAAGCTCTCTGGGGACTTGTACGAGAAGGTATTGAACACCCACATAGTAACGTTGGCGATGAGAAGAAACATTATCAGTTCCCTACCCGGCTTCTTCCGACGAAGCTTCCTGCTGTTGCTGCATCTACGTAGACCATCAACTAGAAGAGCCGTTTGAATGACCACTTGTATTGTCTGAAAAAGATCAAAATATTCATTATCAATGACCAGTTTGAAAAAGGCTTTTACCATATTTTTATTAGCTGTGTGGCTTTATTTATTACCGTAAAATTTCGTATGAGCTTAAGGTAAATCATTTCAACACAGAGTCGGTAGTAGATGCGTGAATATATAAAAAAAATTAAACTTTTTAGTCCGTTGCAAAAAATAATAACTGGTGGGATGGATATGCTGTGCTGCTCTCCCTGCATGGGCAACACCATCTTGCATGTTTCTCCCGTGATACAGCTTTGCTGTGTTTCGCGGGAAAGGCAAAACAGGCAGAGTAATCTTTATCACATAAACGCTGGTTGCGTCTGTCTTTAAAAATCTTCGTTCCTAGTTACTATTAGCCATTTGGCACAAGTCTGCTCTATTTAACTGACCTCATTTTAAGGTAATAATAAGCTTAGATCTTTACCATTAATAAAACATCGATTGATTTGATGATGTTCAAGATGTTGACAGTCGCGACCATCGAGAACACGGTCTCCATGAAGAACGCCGGTAGACAGATGAAGAGAAGAACGTCATCTAGGAGTGAGATGGGGTGTTCGTTGATATCCAATTGCCTTGTCTGGTGGTACGCGATCACAGTAGCGAACAGCAAGACAATGTGAACTGACAACTTTGTGATATCATTCATTTGATAGCCCAGTTCCAAGAAGTCTCTGAAATCAAAAGAAACAAAACAAAAATATTGAAATAGATATTATTTCATCAACGGTAATAAGGCGCTGAACTCGAAATAAAAGAGACAATTAACTAGTTAATAGAATCAGGCGTTACTTTGCGGAAACCCATTCTGAAAAGGATATTAAACTATATATTAATTGCTAATAAAAATAAAACTATATATTAATTGCCACTAACCATGCAGTCCTTACAGTAAATGTGCATATGCATGCATATACGTGCACACACACACACACACATTTACTGTAAGGACTGCATGGTTCGCGGGACATTGCTAATTAATATATAATTTAATATCTTTTTTAGATAATTAGCTACCATTCGGACTCACACTTTTTTTCATTTAGGTATTACAACAAATTAGTATTCAGATCTTTGTTTTACATAATATGCTTTGATATCTAGTTTACTCTTTAGTTTCCCGATGACCTGTAAAGTTGATTATTAAAAACACGAATAAAACGACATTTTCTTAAATATTTATCCAAGCTAGATCGATTTATCGCCCCCGAAACTTCATGTGTGCTAAATTTCATGTAAATCCTTGGAGCCGTTTCCAAGATTCAGATAATATATAAACAAGAATTGCTTGTTAAAAGGTACGTAAATATACGATATTGCTATGTTAGAAGGTAGTTTCCATTAGGCTTTGGTTTAAATGTACAACGAAATGAAACTGTAACGATTCTGTTTTGTCATGAGTCCTAAAATGCTATATTTTTACAAAGCAATGTTAATATTCTAGGTTTTATTGTAATTGTTTTAAAGCATGCAATAAAATGTATCTAATAGCAGCGTCTTGCGGCCGGCGATGTACGCGGTAATTGCTTTTCCAATATATGAATATTGGAAAAGCAATTACCACCACGAACCACGAACGATTGCTACAACTTACAAACGAATTAAATGTCTCTAGAATTTTTTTCTTTCATATATATATATATATATATATATATATATATAGAATCTGAATCTCGGAAACGGCTCCAACGATTTTCATGAAATTTTGTATACATGGGTTAAAAACGGCGATAAATCGATCTAGCTAGGATACATTTTTAGAAAACTTTTTTTTATCCGTGCTTTGAGGCATCGATAAAATATGATTAGAATACGAACGTAAATTTCGCTGTCAAATAATATGTCATGGTAGCTTAGTGGTGAAATTAGGCAGTTAAATCCGAACGAGCCTGGTTCAAATCTCCAGTCCGAGTAAGTATTTTTCCTTTTTTTAAGATCTTTTTTTTTTTGGAAGAAAAATGTTATCGTATTTAATCATTAAGGATACCGAGCATTTGCTTTTTGCATTTGTCAACCAGGTACTAAAATATAAAATTTTCAATACTACATTATTGCTCAACGCAACATATTTTGAAAGGCGGGTTCGATGTATAATAATAAATAAAACCAGGAGGAAAGGTTAAACATAACGATTACTAACATCTACAGACAGCCTTTGGTCGAGTTTTGGACACTTTACATAGCGGTCGCGCTTTCGAATCCCGTCTAGTGCAGATTTGAATGATTAAATAGACGTGTTGTGTGGAATGTATTTATATACCTTTTTAAAATTAATTTCTGTTCCTATTAGCCCTAGCACAAATTCTAAAAAGCCACTGGGCAAGGTTAGTGTTGTGTTTGTTGGATTATATTTATTATTATTTATTAATTAACGAATATAGCCAGTTTCATTAAAGAAACAAATGCTTCATGTTGTCGCTATTATCATTCTTTCGCAATCGCACACCATTGTTGTTTTTTTTAACACAACCGCAAGTAAATAAATATATGCGTTAGATACATATTATAGGGGTGTAGATTACGTAACTTAAACCTCAAAAAATATTATTTGATTTTAATACTTAAATTAAATATAAAATCTTAACAGGAAAATTATTAATCATCAATTTTTATTATTTAAGTTGTTAGAATATAATAATAATTACCCGCCGACGTTGCTAAAGACAAATCCTATGATGAGCATCCCGGCCACTATGACCATTAGTATGAGGCCCAGGAACAGCCCCTTGTTGGAGGCGTGGCAATCGGCGTATATTACAATGTTACTCGTGTAGTCGTTCTCCTCGTTCGCCGTTGGAATTCTAAAAAGAAAAATTAAAAGGTGTCGCTTAATCGTATTCATGACTACACTCAACTTACTTTACATTTATAACCGTTTCCACTCATCATCATCAGCCTTTATCCATCCATTGCTGAATATAGGCCTCCTTCAATGTATGTCAAGACGATACTACGTTTGTATGTTTAAAGTATCAACCCTTTATGTCCCACTGCTGGGCACGGGTCTCCTCCTCGAAATCAGGCGAGGAGGGTAATGGGCCAATAGTTCACCGCGCTGGCTCAGTGTGGGTTGGTAAACTTCACATACCTTCGAAGACTATCAATCTCATCAGGCGAGGTTTCCTCACGATGTTTTCCTTCACCGGTAGGCGAGCGATGGTCTCTTGTTTGGGGTGCACTTAGAAATTTAGAAAAACCCATTTCAAGGCACACACAGGGGGGAAGTCAGGATCGAACCCGGAACCTCTCGCATAAGAGGCCGAGTCCATCCACCACTGCACCATCGTCGTTCTCGTTTGTATGTTCAGGATGTTTAAATTAAAGTAGTGAACAAGGCATTCGTTAACAATATCGAAATATCGAATTCCACGAAATAAAGTTTAAAAACATAGTAAATATTCGGTTTGAAATAGTTTTTAATAATGTTTGTATGTTTTTATTGTAACTGTAAAAATAATCTTCATTAAAAAAAAGTCCCAGAGCTTTGGATTTAAATGAAGCGATATTTACTTGCAAACTGTCTGGTTGCCTTCCGAACTTGAAACCCCGTCATCAATTTCTTCATTATCACACGCACCGATGTGGTTCCAAATAATGTAGTACACAGCGACTGTAATTAGACATTTAGAATGAAAGTACATTTTACAAGGAAAATGCTCATAATCAAATAAACTTTAGGATATTGTTTATTTATTAACCAAGCAACTTTGCTGTGATAAGAATGAAAGAAAGTAAGTGTAAATACTGTCGATAAGATTAACCTTCTCTTCAATGGTCCTTCAATGAAGCAACAAGACAACTTCTGTTAAACTTTTTAAATAGCATGTACTTCGTTGCGCCCTTACAAAGGACTAGTCCGGCAACTTCCCTTTCTTCTACTTGAACATATTATGTATAGTTATTAAACAATAATAAATGTATTTATGTTTGGAATATTATTATGATTATTATTTTCTTACATGCCAGTGTGAATAGTAATCTAATATTACCTGTAATTATTTGACTTTGTATTTGTATATGGATTAAAATAGCCAACAATAACATGGGAGTAACTGGAAGAGGCCTATAATACCCGAATGGCGACCAATTATTTCGTACCTACATATTTACTAAATATATTGAGAAAATATAGTTCCCTGGCCAGATTCGAACCCACTACCTCCGGTTCAAGCGCAAACGCGCTAGCCATTGGGTTGTAATATCAGGTCTCAAATTTACGCTTATGTATTACGCTTACTTATGTATCTGTAACCTGTTATTATATCCATTGAATAAAAGAAAATATAAATCTTTACCAATAAATATATTGAACTCCACACTGAAGGGGTAAAGATAGGGGGAGAAGTTCTCGATTATGGTGGTCATAGCTTCCGGTCCTTGACATCTTTCATCATACAAGCCGCTGACATCTAGTAACGGCTTTATGTCTAAAATTTAAAATAATTAAATTAGTTTTGACATTGGTGTTTACTTCGTTTAAACCTGGCCGCATATATTTGTTATCCCTATTCGATTTACGAATTCGTTTTCCGTGTTCGGTATTGTAAAAAATGTACATAAATATTATAATATCGGTGCGAAAAAAAACGAACGCGTGCCGCAGTCCATGCATTGTCATTTTCATTAGATGCATTCAGGTCTTCGAACGCAGAAAATGAATTCGGAAATCGAATACAGGCTAAGATACGTTAGGACTAAACTAAAGTGATTTTAAAAGCAAAAATAATAAAACAAAATTCGAATAAAATAATTGTATTATTGATCAGGTAATTATAGCAAAATGAAATAATTATTTATTGTGTTAGGTACATTTTGTACGATGAAGGTGAATAAGAATGTTCAATAGTAAAAATAATACTTAGGCTTTGGTAATCTTCTTCGACAGTTTTATTTCCATACACCGAGTTGGCGTAAATAGTCAGAGCCAACACAGTTTCACGGACAATAGTTGAAACCCAAAAGCACAAACTGCTGCCAATCATGTGCATGAATCCAAAATGAGCTAGGCCCTATAAACGAAAAAGAAAATTATGATTTAGAAAAATAAATCATTTTTACTTACTTTATTTTTTGCTTTGTTTACTATCATTTCCTATTAAATCACTGTCCTTTATTATAACAATGAGTGTAATTAGATGGGCATAAGATTAATAAGATAAAAGTAGGCAACTACAGAAGCTAGGGGCCTGTTTTACAATCTCCAGATAAGTTCCGAATAGGCTATCGGCAACATATTTGACAGATAGAGTATGGAGTCAAATATGTTGTGAATAGCCTATTCGGAACTTATCTGGAGATTGTGAAACAGGCCCTAAAGATAAGAAGTGGATGAGAGATATCAGTCTCAGTCAGATATCAGTCACTCTAATATCGATGCTCTAGTTATTTTACCAGTAAAAAAATAAACAATGATATTAATACAAAATATTAATAAGGGCCTGTTTCACAATCTCCAGTTAAGTTCCCAATAGGCTATCGGCAACATATTTGACAGATATTTGACAGATACTCCATACTCTATCTGTCAAATATGTTGCCGATAGCTTATTGGAAACTTAACTGGAGATTGTGAAACAGGCCCTAAAAACATAATAATTACAATAAAATTAACCATTTCACAAAACGATTGGACATAATAACATGGCCGATATGGCGATTATGGCGACACAAATACGTACCTGAGCTTTTAGTATTAGCACGTTGGAATATTTGAACATGAAATAGAGTTGTAGGAAACAGTAAAGAGGACTGCATATATCAAGGGCCATTTGCATCAAATTAACACAGGCGTCGTTGTCGATATTTTCATCATAATAGAAGCTGATTTGCACCGTGATCAATAGAATTGAGTGAATTAAATGACCCAGAGCGAAACCTGCGAATCAATATGCTGTTTTAATTTATGTTCATGTTTTTAAACATGTTTTTTTTTTATAATCTTAATTTTACATTCCTCATATAAAGTTTATGAACTTTCATTTCGAATCCATGCTTACTACTACTGAATATATACTACTACTGAAGTCCATAAACATCCACACAGTTAGAGGTTGTGCAGCTGTCTTGGCCTCCTTTTCTCTATCTGTGAAATAGGCTACCGGAAGATCACAAATCACACGAAACGCGACAGTATAGCTGTATATCTTAACCTGCCGAAACTGCGGTCACAAGTGATTAAATCCCAGTCATGCGAACTTCTCATTCAAGTTTTTTTGTATGAAAGTTATAAATGTAACATAGGCCTATAAGTACGTACCGGCCGCTCCCAATTTCAAGTAAAAGCTCCCAGAGTGTCTTCCGTGACTGAAGCAGTAGTCATGTCTTAGCGAGAGAAATATAGGTGTAGGATATATTTGAGAGCGACTACTGTCCGGGGTACGGTCGCCAGCGTTAAATTCCTCCTGAAATAAGATAATGTATGGAAGAAATGTTTATGTCAATATAATGATTCTAATGTTTATGCGAATTTCACTCAGTATAATGAAACAACTTTTACGGATTTCATCACGGTTTATTATGATTTTTATATGCCCGATGAGGGCAATAGTGACTGCTAGCCCTCCTGTGACCGTACTGTAAAGGGTAAAGTAACTGAAACGCCGGGCATGTAAAAATCTTACAAGCCGCTATAAAATCCGTCAAATTTGTTTCATTTTATTGTTAATCTTTTCTATCTTCGGTAGTATGTGTACTGATATAGTATTTAGACTCTTTTTCGCTTTAATCGTTGACACAATGACGTCACAAATATGGCGACCACTGTGAAATCTATGTCACTAATATTTTTCAAAACTTTATTCAATTTAGAAAAAGAATTAAAGGCTGTTCACATTAAATACACATATAACTTATAATAAATCATAAAATACATAAAAAATCAAGCTTTACAAAGCTTGAATGTTGATTTTTTAATACATCTCCGTCTAAGAACATAGAAAGGTGCCCGGATTAAGTTTTTAAATTAGGCTACAAATACGTATAATGAACGATTAAAATACAAAGTAAACATATCTTACCTCTTGTTTTTTATAAAATTCACTTATTTTATTTTCATATGCTCCTTTCATCTTTTGATTTTTGAGTGCCGACAGCTTATATCTTCTTATATCAAATACTAGGTACATTTGATAAAAAAATCCAATACCCAGTAAAACTAATGAATAAATCTGAAAATAAATATATTATACATTTTTAAGTAACATATTTTGGCGTGCGATGTGTGACATCATGGTTGTGTGTGAAACAGTTTTTAATGGTTTTCGACTCTCTATCTCTTCTAGATTATAATAGTAAATAGAACACTTATTTTATCAAAATAAAATAATCAGTTTAGGCGCTACGTACAAAGGTAGGAACAATCCTAACCATTTTTCGGTTTTGCTAATGTGGTAAGAAAGTGTCAAATATAATATCTTACCAAAGACATGTTTTCAAGTGTATCCACGAAAGGACTCGATACGTATATTATCAAACCCAGCGTTACCAGCAGAACAGCGTACATACAACTTAATATTAGTGTTAGATACTTCCTGAAAAAAAAGAAACGTTTATAAAAATAAAATAAAAGTGAGATTAATTCTAATTTAAAATTGGAATACATAATATATATTCAAATGTAGAAAGTACAAAAACAAAATTTGAATCAGATCAATCATTATCAGAATTGGTATCAGAATCAGAATCATTAGGCGGCTCTAACTTACGCTGTAAGTCGCGCGTTGTCCTCGGGGCTGGTGGGCGGTGGTGCATGCGTCTCCACCGAGCGAAGGGATTGAGCGTCCATGGTGGCTACAGATCGTTTCCGAGGAGTCATTCCTCCACGATAACTATCTGAAATTATATTTTTAAGTTATTCAAATATTAAATTAATTCAAAAAAATAATTTAAGTTATCAAGAGCTTAAAAAATCATCAACGCAAAACAGGTTGTAACAACATTTTAAGTTGTTTCCCATATTGACTATTTCAACTTAGGAATTATCAAAGTTCTATAAGATTACATACTGATACGAGTGTAAGTCAAGTTCTAAACTAAGTTGGACTGGTGCTACTTACTTAGAGACTTAACATCACCATTCCTGTAGTAGCCAGTGTATGGTGAAGGACTTGGACTGAGTTCACCTGCAATAAAATAAATGTCAAACTTTATAATTATTCAATCACTTGGGCTCAACTCAATTATTTTTTTAAGCGATGCGTAAGTCTGTTAAACTAGTTCCTTATTAGAAGTATCTATATGCGCTTCGGTTTTTTTATGTTTGTGATATTATTTTTGTTGGACTTCAAAGTAATTTGGAATTATATCTCCAAAGATTCAACGATAATTTATTGTCAATAATGAGTGTGGGAGATTTAACAAGTAATGTTTTAATTATCAGGCGAAAGAAATATATGAAATAAAAGTGTGTAAATTCTTTGAAAAAAAAATTGGTTGTCTGTAAATTCTGGTCTGGTTTACGGAGGGTAGTTTGACGTGAGAACGTGAAACATTACATGCAGCACGAACCGAAATGAGCTGATCATGTCTCTCTCTCGTTCGTGCCGCACTCTCGCTTTGGGAACACTACATGACGTCATATTTTTCATGCATGCTGCCCGTAATATCGAGTTATTAGATGTTGTCAAAAATATCTTCTAGCTTATTAGGCTAGACATGGTGAATGTTATTTAATATTAATAAAAATAACTTTAGTACCTACCTATAGGAGTTTGAGGCAGTGAATCTTCATCTCTGTTGTACATTCTTGGAATTCTATCCGTGGAATTTGACTGCAGAACATAAATAATCATCAGCATCATTAAAACTATCAGCGTTACCGGTGGAGGTCGGGGGCGGGGATAGGTTCCACCATCTTGCATTTGGCAGTGTAATTACTGGTACAAAGATTTTATGTCTTCTTATGTGTCAGGATACATGAATGTGTAACCATTTTTGTCTTGATGTCGCAGTGGAAATGCTTTCGCGCCATACCAGGGCCTCGGGCAGTGACGGATTTAGGCTTGATGCCGCCCTAGGCCCTGTTTATTTTGCCGCCCTTAATGCTAGAAAAAAGTAAAGTATCAACCCTTATATTATGTCCCATTGCTGGGCCAGGGCGAAATTATTAAGGTTTAGTCATTTTTAAAAGCTTTTTATGCATGTGATGATCAGTAATGAAACAAAAAGTAAAAAACATCATTCGGTAAAGATTATAATTAATCTTTAAAAAAAACATCTTTTTCATAGACTGAAAAGTAAATAAAAAAAGTGAATTGTTATAGGTATATTCTATAGAGAATTCTTTACAAAAATTAATCCAAACTCATTTTCAAAGTCTTCTTTACTTTTTTCGTCTCTGAAATTTTGGCGCCCCTCAAATCATGCCGCCCTAGGCCCGGGCCTCACGGGCCTATACGTAAATCCAGCACTGGCCTCGGGTAGGCTCGTGGGGACTCGCATTAGGGTGCACTACCCCACTAAACCGTACCGTACACTAAACCGCTGTGAGCGCCTTTAGCCGCTTTGTGACGGTCCCGGATCCGCAGGCAACAGGATCACCTCAGCGACAGACTGGCCTCGGCAAGGCCAGATTCTTCAGATATAGGGGGACTGCCCGATGCTACTAAGCAGTCTCTACGACGTCGTGTCTGTGTTTGGGCTAGTTCTGGGTAAACTCATCTATGTTGATGGGCGACGTTGATCACTTACCGTCAGGTGGCAGTGGTATTTTAGCTACCTATACAAGCAACAAAATGAAAGAAATCCAGTTGCTAGACTTAGATTTATGTAATTTTTTACGGCCATGTTGAAATACATTTCGTTGTAACAGTGAGAGTTCTGTTAGACAACAGTGCCATGTCAATCTCACTAAAACCATGCGATCTTGAACTCAAACGAGATTTTTTTTTTGTTAGTTCTTTTGACTATTTCTTTTGACATATTTATAGTGTAAAAGTTGATATTTACGAAATAAAGATATTTGATTTGATCTGAGATAGTCTTTTCGTAAGTTATATTCGTTTCAACCTTAGCGTGTTTTATGAAGGCTAATAATACCAACAAATAAACGACAGAAGCTATTCGAATGGTAAATCTGAGCTAAAAAATGCGTTGGCAACAACGAAGCCAGGCGGAATCGGATTAATAACTTCATTAGTCGCTTGTTTCTCTCGATCGACACCACCCTATATTTCACTATAATCCCATTAGTGTATTCTACATTCTCGAATCGAGTTCGGCTCTCGTTTATAGGGAAAAATATTGTGTATTAACATTACAGAGGCTGGTTTAGGGGGCAATGTAACTAAGTTATGTACGTTTTCCGTGATTTTTTTCGTTTCCGAGTAATTGTGCGCGTTTAGTGAGAACAACTAAACATAATCGTGATTTGTATTTTTAGAATACTGTACCTCCAATAAGGTTTTAGTAGTATTATTACTGTAATAATAATTGTAAAAATAATTGTAAAGATCAATACAAAATGTATTGATTTTTGCAATACAATACAATTTTTAACAAGAACAAAGAAAAGCTCTCATTGTGCCATGCATGAGGCATGTGTATGCTGCCATATTGTGCTAACTACCTTACATCTTACCCTACAATACATATGCGCCCTCCATTGCTTGTTATAATCATTGACACGTGTTCGACCACGGTTGGACATAAGCTTTTTCTAATGAACTTTAAAAGATGTCATTTTAAAATGTTGTGCAACTTAATTTGAATCAAATTTGAAATTTTTAAACATGTCAAAAACTGGAACTTGATTAACTGACAGTAAAAAAATGCAACCCAAATAATAATTTTCTTAAAGTAAGACCCAAAAGCTAGGCATAGATGATTTTATATATAAAAATTATTTTATTTTCATGAAAAATATCCAAATTGATGAATACGTAATTAAACAAAAATAAATCTACGGTTGAAATGCGATAAGCGCTATCTAAATTGCAAACATATCTGCGGATTCCGATGCCTTAATGAACATGTATTGAGTATTTATGACGTGAGCTAACTCGGTATTGGCAATATAAAAAAATAAAGAGATCGAATTTTCATTAGGCGAGGCGTTGGGGCGGCACGACGTGTCCGCAGTATTTACAGCGAGCGGGCGAGTAGGGCGAGTAGGGTAGGTAGGGCGAGTAGGGTAGAGCGGGCGAGGGTGGCCGGGTGGCTGGGCGGCTGGACTCAAAAGCTTCACAGTTGGCTGCGCGAGAGTGACCCGCCTCACAAACACCGCTTGATGTTATGGAACTGTACCGGCCCTTTTACATTCGACGATTTGCATTTTATTTAAATTGTTATATTATTTCCTGCATTTTATCACATGCACTTTTTAATTTTCCGAAAAAGTAATTAACACGGCCGTTTTGTTTTGCCGTGAAAATTCGAAGCTTAAAATATATTTTATATACACTCCTTGAGTGCTTTTTTAGATATATTTTTTTAATTTGTCACTCTCTAAAGGATCCCTGAAAGAAACAACTTATCAAAGAATCCTGGATATATATTCAAATTAAATTTAACTAACTTGGCTGTTGACAATTCCTAATAGTTTCGTACTGGTTTTCGAAACGAACAAATGTTTCTAAAATAAATGTTTGAATGTGTTACGTACACAAATTAAATGGATATAAGAAGGATGTTTTAGAAAACCTTATCATATATTTTCGATCCTAAACGCAGGGATTTGACAATATTTTCTTCAGTATCATGAAAAATTAAATAAAATAGCAATTAGCATTGTTTAGCATATTTTATGCATAGTAGTATTAGCATAAATAGCATGGTTGAGTTAGTTTTCACTGATGTGATGCGGCTTATTTAATTTTGTATTAAAATGTTTACACTGACGTGTCCACACAAATATAACGTTTAAATCATTTCAACCCACTGCGCCCGTATATACAAATTCACTTGTTTAAACTACTGACGGAATTTAAAATAAATTTCCCTTGAAACGAGACAACAGATTATTACAAAATTGACGTCACTGTAAAATATATACTTCGGTCTATAAATTAATTTTCTTAATTTAATAATTAAAATTTAAAATTTATTATGAACCACTGACTTTACTCCGCTGTTTGTCTCAGAGGACTTGTAAGAGGTAGTAACTAGTAACATGTTGCATTGCAGCCGAATTGGTCCGACACAAGCGGGGTGGCATCTCGATCAAAAGATAGCGCCCTAAAGTGACAGCTATGCTGTGACGCGATTAGTGTGGTTTGTGAGTTTACGATTGGCCTAGGGAAAAGGAGTACAACGCATCTTCTTAACCTTTGGTTGTGAGGATGTTTTCATAAACGTGTCGATTCATGTCCTTGGAAACCGGTAGTAGATTCCACTTACATTTGATAAGCTACTTTGCTAGTACTGTTTTGAATATATTAAGTGAATTTGATTGAAATCAATGTGGATTATTAAAAGTAGAATTCCTAGATGCTATTACTGCGTTGTGGGAGTACTTAAGCAAGCTTTATTGTTATTTAAAATAGAAACAATTATTATTTTTATGTTTCGAAATTTTAACAATAATCATTCTTAAACACTGGTTCTATATTGTATTTTATTCTAGAGACTAAAAAATCATAACGGCTTTTCCGAATAATATTATAGGAATATTTCTAAAGAGTAATAAAATATAATATGTTTCATTGAAACTAATATGTTATAACATCGTTTATTTACTCATACCAAAGAATAGGAATAGCTTAGACTCGGATTACTCTAAAGGGTTATAAATTATTGTAACGATACGACGTTCTTCTCTTGTACAATCTTTAACGCTGAGGACACAACGCATAAAATGATGTAAATATTTGATGTTTGGCGCCAATTAATTGTCAGGATTTGTATTCTATAGATAAAATATAATTAATTACATTTATCATACGAGTAACGACTGATAAAAGTGAGTTGTTAACTTCTTCGTTGCAATTTTTTATCAAATAATTTTTAGCCTATCGTTAGTATTTTGTAGATTATTTATTTATCTATGATAATCGATTTATGCTAATACGTCATAGGATTAAAGTATAATATTTAATGAAACGTAATAAGTACTAGTAAGTTTTGGTCGACCATTAACCAGGTGGGAAGACGATCTCCGTGTAGTGGCAGGTCCTCGTCGGATGCGAGTGGCAGGGGATCGGTCGTCTTGGCGTTCATTGAGGGAGGCCTATGTTCAGCAGTGGACGGATAAAGGCTGATGATGATGATGATGATGAATGAGTACTCAGGTACTCAGGTTATATCGCTTGATTTAATATTTAAGGGCCCTTATCTGACGGTGACTGGATATTCGTTGATGATGATAATAAATATTTTTTAAAATATTACTTTTTAAATCCTATAGGTCTATTTCTGACATAAATTTTATTTCCTCTAAAAATACAGCATTTTTTTAATAGGTACGAGATTCGTTGAGGTTTTAGATACCTACTATTTAAATGGAAGTATTTTAGTGAGCGCATATTGTGTTATTTAATTTTTGTATATATTTTTTTTATTAAAATAAATTATAGATCATAACAACTATCATCAGTCCAGAATCATACAAAAGTAGTCTCTAATCAAGGGCAATAATTTCGGGATCTGTCTGTGTGGACAATTTTTTTTGACGCCGGTCATTGCTATGTATTGCGAAATCATGTATCCAGGATGGGAGTAAGTTTCTGACCCTATGTGGGACTCACGCTTCTGTATACACAAAAACTAAAATCACCTTAGTAACAAGTTAGCCCGGCTTATTAATAAAATAAAATAAATGTAAAGTCCGCGCCACTTATGAAGTCCTGCGACTAATGCCCGAACTAAATTTGACAAGATTGACATCTGATGATCTTGACGTCTGTCTGGAGTAAGAAGTTGTGATATTTTAAATTGTTTTACGTGGAATATGGAGCATATAATATAAAGTAAGGTGTAAAAAGTGAAGGCCGTATAATGATCATTAAAGTGAAATAATTTTTAACCGTCTTCAAAAAGGAGGAGGTTATCAATTCGATAGGTTTTTTTTATGTATATACACCGATTACGCTGCCATTTGTGATTCAATTTACGTGATTCTTTTGTTTGATGCGGAATAGTTGCCATTTGGTCCCATAAAAATTTTACATAGTTTGGCCCAGTAGTTTTCGTTTTATGAGCATTTTGGTTGATTTTATATACCGCGATGATTTAATAATGTCGATGTAAAATGAACAAAGCTAACAAAGCTAAATTGACCACAAAGCTAACGACATTGACATAGTTAATGGGGTTTTCCAGCTATCTACAATTTTTAATCTAGCTTTTAGTCATTTAGACATATTTTTTTTAAATAAAAATTTCAACAATTACGCCTCGTTATCCTAGCTCCGTGGTAGGATCGTGAGAATTGTGTTCGCGTACTAGGACGCAATTAAATTTAAGAAATTTATATAAATATATATCATATCGCGTCCATTACATTGTGCAGACATTGTGCATATTCATCATACAAATTATTGGCAGCTGTGCGTGTCCAGTAACCTAACCAATCGACCAGCCAGTTACATACGTACATATGGATAATATGAACGAAAGTACCTGACATCACACGAAGGAAATGCACAATTAAATGACGATAGGTCGGCCATATACGCTGAAGAACATAGTTATAGAGTGGAAACTGAGTTCAGAAAGACAGGAGGTCAGTCGACTTTTTATTAGATAGGACGACGATGTACATGCGGAGGCCGATCCTAGTTGGTTGTGAATAGCGGGTGCGGCCGTCTTGGCGTTCATGATACAGGCCAATGTCCAGCAGTGAACACTGAATTATATTATGTAGATATTGATAATTTCTTCGTTTGATTATCTTAAGAAAATAGTTACAGGAAATATTGTCATTATGTATGTTTAGATAAAGATGATTAAGGCAGGATGAATAGACAACTTTTAACTGTATTTGATTGGAGAAGCAAATGTAGTGCGGGACAATGCGGGTCATTGTCGCTGGACGTAGATATGAATGAAAACGAAAAGGCGCCGCAATGGCACGACGTTTCATTCGAATTATTTGAGTATTTTATTTATTATGTTTTATAAATAGATTATTTCAGTTGATAAATAAAAACAACAGTTCCTTTGTTATCATTTAAAGTGTCACTGCGATTAATTTTATAAAGATTTGTTTCAAAATAATACTGATAAATAATTTTTTTTTACGTTTTATTTTTAGGGTTATTTTACGATTTTTTTTTTCGAAAATGTGTTTTGAACACGAAAGGACTATCAAATATATAAAGAAAAATAGGTTATATATTTTGTATGCTTTCAATTGCGTACATTTTATTAAAAACTTTTTAATTAAGCCTATGTTGACTATGCACAGCGCTACAGTAAACTAATTCTTGCAGTAGCCATCTTTAGGCCTATTTAGGGAAAAGGCACGCATCTGCATAACTTATAATTGTACGAATGTCTATAGGCATTGGTACTATTGGGTTTCGACACCTCGGTCGCCTTCTCATAATAAAAAGAAAGACGGGTGAGTCCCATACAATTGGCATACTAATGCCCGGATACTCAAACGCAACTCAAATTTGGGAGCTCCTTACATTTTGATGACGTATGGATGGCGTGTTTAGTAGTTTGAGAAGCCCCCAAGTATTTAAGTGGCATTTGAGAATTCGAGCGTAAGTATTCAAAGCTTTAGTAAAGGCCATTGGCATTGGAATTAAGTACATATGACAATGATATGTTTAACATTACTAAGAGTTTTCAATAACTTACAAGTGTGTCCATGCTATCGGCGTACATGACGTTCCGTTGAGGCCGGCGACGGGCGGCGCGAGCCGCGGTGGCGGTCAGCAGGTTTCCAGACCCTGGCCCCGGCTGTGACACGGTCCTCCGTCTCTCAGAGGTCTCCTCCACGGACGACATTGCTGTTGAGTTGGACACCTAAAGAACATTTCTACTATGAGAAATTACGTAAGTAAGATTACTTATTTACTTACTTTTTTCAGTTTATACGTATGTGCTATCGGTATCGACAAAAAAATCCAGCCGTAGAAGGAGTTTAGTGAGATACACAGACACAGAGATACGAAATAGAATGAGAAGACAAACCCCACTGAACTAGAGAATGCATGGATATCCAGCTGCTGGGGACCGCCAAGCAGTGACCAGTTTAATTGGATGCAAGATAAATGGATGCTTGGCGTTCACTGGAAAAGATCTAGCAGAGGACGGAAATATTGAAGCATGGAGCATAAAAAAGGAATAGAGTGGTAATCTTTTGTGTTTTATATAAAACGATCCGCAAAATTTGTGAGCTCTGATTAGCCGACTGGTAGCTATTGATGGATGATTGACCTATTGAATGTAAATGCAGTTCTCTAATTGGTTACTACTTATTACTATTCTATTCGGTTATGTGCTTAATGTATTGCAGTGATGATGATGAATGTATTCGTCACTTAGATCAGCCTTTAGCCTATATTTATAAAATACCAATTTATTATTTTTAAAAGTTTCATTATTTTTAACGTTACACTATCTCTTAATTTGAAAAAAGAAAACTATTTTTATTGTTCACAACAAATATCAAGACCAAAATATAATATCATTCATTAGTGGTCAAAGTGCTCTATGCATTTTCATTGTATCTGCTAGTAGGTATAATATACAAATGCAACTGAGTACTGGCAAGGCTGTTGAATTAGAATGTAAAAAAAAAACTTTAGCTTAGTTAGCTTAAAACTCTTTGAACTCTAGGAAAAAATAATGTCTCTTGCTCTTGATTACTATTCTCACTTCACGTGTTTTTTTCGCTAGCAAAGTGAATTTTAATAAAAAAAATCAAACGTAAATAATATAAAAATCATTATGAAGATAATAATAATAACTGTTTTGATAAAATATAAAATATATTTAGCCAATTTTATCTTACTATCGCCTTATCGTTATTGCCGATGTTTCACTATTTTACATTATTATTGGGAATACCATGCTTACGCAGTGATAATTATTAGTTATATAAAGAGTCGGAGGTAATAAAAAATGTCGGTGGAAGGGATGCGCTATGCTCCCATCTGCATGGATTGCCAGATCGCCAAACCTAAAAGCCGGACAGACCAGCCAGCTTGGCCGGACATTTGGGTAGAAAGACCGGATAACCAACATTATTGAGGATTCTGTCTCAGTATTTACAGGTACGACAAAAAATTTTATGTGAAATCAACATTTTTATGAGTATCATACTTTTTGTTAAATTCTAGTAAACTAATAGTTAAAATCGAATGACAAGACAGTCTTAGCCTCAGGCTAATTTGGCATCGCTCGTTTGCAAAATGTAAAAAGTATAACAAAAGCCGGACACCGATTATTTTGGCCGGACACGCAATCAAAAAGCCTATCCATTGATACCTAGCCTATGCATTTATACTACCATATAGCTCGTTTCTCATATACACAGCTATGCTGTGTTTCGGAGAGAAAGGTAGGACAGACAGTAATTACTTGCACAGAAACATAACATCTTAATATGTCTCTGGAAGGGCAATACATGAACGAGTTGCCTTTTGCTGGATGGAGGCGACGCTTACCATTTTATATCTATTGACTTATCTGCCAGTTTGTCTTTCCTACTAACATTAAAAAATACAATATTAAAAGAGGATAAGAAGTAGATACTAAGGGCCTGTTTCACCACTTTCTGATAAGTGCCGGATAGGCTATCCTCAACATATTTGATAGTGGATAGCCTGTTCGGCACTTGTTAGGAAGTAGTGAAACAGGCCCTAATAGTAAAATATACTCCTAGTAGTGTTCTGTTATAAATGAATTCGAGTCTATGTTAAGAAGCTAGCAATTTGCCACCCAAGAACGTTTAGGAAATTGGACGTTCTTCGAACCAAATACCAGAACTTGAAAATCCATATCATCAACCAATGTGTCCCTATCTTACTTAAGGTGCCTAGACACAGATGCTCACACAGGAGGCTGTGTACAAAATATAATAGTCGCACAAAGGGCCATGGAGCGAGCAATGCAGCAAAGCTCGGCGTCAAATTACAACACCATATCCGCAATACCGATATTGGACCTCGTGCGAAGGTCGAAGACGTCGGATACAGCGTAGCGGAATTGAAATGGAGGTGGGCAGAGGAATTTGGCATGAACAGTGAGTGAGCAATAACGAGTGGACGATGATGATGAAAGATTAGGATTAGGTGATGATGGGAAATATTGCCTTAGCTATTAAGTCTTAGTCTATACTAATATTATAAAGAGGAAAGATTTGATTGTTTATTTGTTGTTTGAATTGAAAAGGCTCCGAAACTACTTGACCGGTTTGAAAAATTCTTTCACTGTTGGAAAGCTACACTATCCCCGGTGTACGTAGGCTTTATTAAATTTTCAAAAAGTTAGGGAGGCCTATGTTCAGCATTGGACAGATGAAGGCTGATGATGATAGGGATATAATTGGACAGGGATTGTTAACATTTTCAACAAATTATACTTCAATAAAATATATCACGGATAGACTTACCCCGGGATCTTTCCCATTGTCAGATGTTTCACCTTCTTCATTGTCACCGTATTGCTGCAGCGATGTTTCCGAATGGAACTTTTTGTTCCCCATATTCTTAATATTCACAATCTCCTTTAACATTTCATTTCTGGCGTTACCGGTAGTTTCCGCCATTTTAGCACTCGAATTATATTATTCCATATATAATATTAGAAAAAAATTCACGTCGTTATCCGCGGTAGCATAATCGTTCTTTGTGTTTACAAGGCGAAATCAGTATTGCGATTAAAGATGGCAAATGTAACAGAAAAAAACCCAATTATCATCGATAACGAGCGGGACATATCTATAATAAAAATGTAATTATCATATCAATTTACTTCCTTTCATTTTATGATACATTTATATTTTCCTGGTCAAATTGCAAGATAAATAAACAAGGCTGTAAAAGATGTAAAATAATATTTTTGCATACTAGCGGATTTTCGGATGATTTAGCTTTAGCTTTCTGTACCCATGGTCACTGTAAAGTATTCGAAACATCGGGAGGCCTGTCCACACAGGGATATTTTACCGTAAGACTTGTCTAAATTCTGTAAGACATTGAAACTAAAGGTTGTCGCCACAATGGCGGTGAAAAAATCGCGTCGTTAAAAATCTGTGATTTGATGTAAATTAAACGCGAACTGGTGGGATTTCTTTCCGCGCTTTTGTGCAGTATAAAGTATGTACCTATGGCTATGTCCGCACTCAATGTCCGTAATCAAATTTGGGCGTTGCAATCAGTCGTTCAATGTAGCGATTGAGATTTTGTGCGCTAACACTGAGTATAGTAAATTAGTAAATATAGAATACTATCAAATATTTTCAATCTGTAACCAAAAAAGTTTTTGCGGTAGTATCGCAATAATTAATATTTTAATATAAAACAATCTCTTCATTGGTTTTGATGCCGTATGTAAGTGAATTCAATATTCATGACATCTATTGATACGACTGTTACGCCTCCGTAGCATAATTAAAATTTTTGTTTGATTGTCCACTGTGCACGTCTTAACGGAGAAATGAATGAAACTAACAAAAATCGTACGAGATTTGACAGTACGTACTAAGTAGGTGTTATTCCGATTACGCTCAAAACTTCGCAGTAAAATATCGCTTAGCTGACAGGCCCTAACCTAAAACAGTTAAACCACCATAAAATCTGTTAAAAGTAATTTTATTTCATTTTGTTTTTATATTGACGCACATTTATTATCTTTGCGATACTGATATTATAATCTGCAATCGTTTTCACGTATTCTTATCGGATAATTAACAGTGGTAATTAATCATATTTTAGACATTTGACAATACATGAAATACATTAAGTAATTAAACAAAACCGTTTTCTTGTACCAAATATTTTAACATGAGAAATGTTTAATATTTTAATATTTAAAAAAAAAAGAGAAATAATTAAGTGTCCGTGTTGGATGCGAGTGCCAAGGTATCTGCGTCTTAGCGTTAGCGAGGCATATGTTCAACAGTGGACGGATGAACGCTGATGATGATGATGATTATAATTATTATTACATCCTTTAAAAGCGAGTGTGCTTTTCTTAAAAAAATAATGTTGAGTGGAAAAAACAATCGATCCGTTCAAAAAAATTAAACACAAAATATTCTTATATCTTTATTAATTTATTACAGAAATTATAGTTACATAGTACACAAAACTTATATTTACACTTAATGACCTGATGCGGGTTTATACACAGAATCCCATATATCTGCTAGACAGACACTGGAGTGGAATCTATAGAACATGATCAGCGGTAGGGTGATATGGCCTAGTATCGTCCAAAGGACTTTTCCGTAAAATTCATATCTCTCATCGACACTCTCTGGTGACTTGTACGAGAATGTATTGACCAGCCACATACAGACGTTGGCTATCAGGAGAAACATAACTGCATCTCTACCCGGCTTGCGTCGTCTTAGCTTTCTGCTGTTGCTGCATCGCCGCAAACCATCGACTATGAAGATAGTTTGGATAATTACTTGCAATGTCTGTAATTGTGAAAAAAGTATTATAATTGTGTTAGGTTATTAGTTAGTTACTGAGTTTGTTTCGACGGTTCTTCTTAGTTTGCTTGCTTTGGAACCTGTGGTAGACTCAATCGGCGTTAAAAAGATACTTTGATGGTACTATTTTGAATAAAAATGTTTGACCTTGACTTAGGGGATTTTCTCGATAGTGCAGGGGAAATCCTTTAAGGATGTCGCCAGGATCTTCGAGTAAATCCTGACTCTAAGTGGGACTGATATCTGGGAGTGCCTACCCAAACTTAAACCACTGCGAGTGCCTTCAGTCGCTTTTTGAGGGTCCCAGATCCGAAGGCAACGAGATCTCGCATCGAGTATTATTGGTACTTTAATGAATGTTGAATGAATCACAAACTCATATATTGATAAGTATGTTTATGGTGTTTTTGACGAGATACGGCAAATAACGGCTTCTACACCCACGTCGTAGAGTGAAATAAGTGTGTTAAATATAGGTTAAATTATTTGCTATATGAAAATCCTATTTCATTTTGATTTTAACGGAGACGGAGGGAGAGATATTAGTCAAAAAATAATCACTTACCATTAAAATAAGATCGATGGATCTAACAACGTTTGCAATATTAATAGTAGCGACCAGTGATAACACAGTCTCCATAAAGAAGGCTGGCAGACATATGTAGAGGAACACGTCATCCAGCATGGACATAGGGTGCTCGTTTACATCCAGGCTCCTCGATTGTTTATACGCTATCACCACAGCAATAATCATCATAAAATGCATCGACAATTTTGTGTAATTCTTCACTGCGTATCCATATTCTATAAAAGATCTGAAATAATTTGAATTATATTTAACGTATCTAGTATGGCTCCAAAGATTTTCATGAAATTTTATTATACACGGGCTAAAGACGGCGATAAATATATTAAAAAAAAAAAATAGTTTTATCCGCGTTTTGAGGCAATGAAAATTCGCTTCACTGTCGTTAGAATACGAACGTAAATTTCGTTGTCAACATATTGACATATCACAATATGTCATGATAGCTAAGTTGAGAAAAAAGGCAGTTATGAATGGAAAACAGCTTGGTTCGTATCTTCATTCCGATTATTTTTTTATCATTTTTTTCAAGTTATTCTTTTGGAAGACCAAACTTTATCATATTGTCACTAAGGATATTCAAAATAACCCAAATAAACCGAGCAAATGCTCGATCAACCAGGTACTAATATTTTTAAGTTTTATGTTATAAGTATGATGGGAAGACGATCTCCGTGCAGTGGCAGGTCTGCGTTGGATGCGAGTAGCAAGGGATCGGTCATTTTGGCGTTCATTGAGGGAGGCCTATGTTCAGCAGTGCACGGATAAAGGCTGATAATGATGATGTTGATGATGTCATAAGTATATGTTATCTTTCCCTCCCGTACGTTGTATTTCAATTTAAACAAAGAAAATAATCAAATATTCAAGTACGGCTTAGTTTTTATACATGATGTTATATTAGTATCGAAAAACCCAAAATTTATTTGCGAAAAAGTTTTGCTTTTAGTGAGTGTGTATAATATAAAGTAGTGGCTTATAACACTACACCATTACATATTGTTAGTTGTTTAGTTCGCAATTTTAACAGTTTGATTAGTTTAGCTATATGCCATGCTATGAAACTGTTGCACGCTAATACCTATGTTAATGCATGCACAGTATACAGCCTCGGTCTGGACTATATTTTAAACGCTATGTTCACATCCAACCTGATTCTATGCATAATGCATTTATGCATGAAATGATGATGTTAATCACAATTTCCTTTAGCTTTTTTCTTTTGCAAAAAACGAAGGCTATTTAAAGTTGTGTTCATAAGACAAATGTACATGAAAAAAATGGACGTAATTTGTTGTCACTTAATATCATTAGTGCCTAGAGATGTAAAGAACTCGAGCCTTTTGAGTCTTAAATTTTAGACTCGGCTGACAAATTGCACAGCTCGACTCGTTATACCAAGAACCCCAGACTCGAGCACTTAAGTCTAAATAAAGACACGAGCGCAACATGGCGCTCGAGTCTTGATTCGCGCTCGAGTCGTTTTACGCGACGAGTCGCGCTCAAGTTCTTTTCCATTTGGAGTTCCTTTATAAATAAACAGGAAATAAAATATGTAACTTTGTGAGATATAATAGTAATTTAATTATTTTTGTAACGTCTAATATTAAAAAAGAAAAAGCAAAAAAAAAAAAGCAAAAAAAAGCGTAAAATAAAAAGCAATAAATATTGTTCCGTACCCACATAACAAATAAGTGTCGCGTTTTTATCCCTCTTGAGGTACACAGAACATAATAATGCCATGCCTAAAGGCCACATTTAGCATGTTGCCACATAAACTATGTATTTTAAATAAATCAACCTTATTACGCTCAAGACTCGATACGCTCGAGCTCTTTTTAAGACTTGAGTTCTTTTTGAGACGTGAGTTTCTTTTTTAAGACTCGAGCTTTTTTGAAATACGAGTTCTATTTTGGCGCTCGAGTCTTCGAAAAAGGACTGGAGCTCGGGTCGACTCATAGCTCTGAGTTTTGTTAGCACACCGAGTCTTGTAAAATTGAGCCGAGTCTATCGAATTAAGACTCAAAGACTCGAGTTCTTTACATCTCTATTAGTGCCCGATGTAAATTATTAAAATTGACGATAATATTTTGATATTATAATGAAGCTTAACATTAAGTACTCGCCCTCCGGTGAAGGAAAACATCGTGAGGAAACCTGAATGCATGATGAGATTGAAAGTCTTTGAAGGTATGTGAACTTCACCAACACACATTGGGCCAGCGAGGTGAACTATTGGCCCATTACCCTCCTCGCCTGATTTCGAGGAGGAGACCCGTGCCCAGCAGTGGGACATACAAGGATTGATACTTTCTATTATTTCCTAACATTTGCACACAGCAGATTTGCACGGTACAAACGTATTGATAAAGTATACCTTTTGCCTGTATAACAGATGGCATTACCTAGTAACCTGATTTTAATAGATGATTGTGTAAGTGTAAGCATTTAGGACTTAGCAAAAAGCAATACTTAACATTAAGTACTCACCCTCCGAGGTTCCCAAACACAAATCCAAGAATAATCATCGAGGCGACGATGATCACGACCACCAGACCGAAGAAGAGCCCTTTACTGGAATGGTGGCAGTCGACATGTACTACCACATTACCGATGCTCGAATCACGTTTGGTGCCTTCTTCTCTGAAAGTAATTATACGTGCATAACCGATTAATTTACCAGCACACGATACATATTCATGGTCGACGTTGACCACTTACCGTCAGGTGGTATGCCTGTCAGTTTGCCTATCCATCTAACATTGAATATATATTCAACTTAGTCAAAATTATAAAACTAAAATGAATTTTATAAACATAAATGCTGTTTCAGATAGTAGATGTACGTTGAAGTGGCAATAGGCTGGTCACGCACTTAGAAGAACGGATGGCCGATGGGTCAATAAGGTTCAAGTGTGGAGGCCGCGTTAAGGTAGACGAAGTGTTGGTCGGCCATTAACCAGGTGGGAAGACGATCTTCGTGCAGTGGCAGGTCCGCGTTGCTAGTTGCAAGGGATCGGTCGTCTTGGCGTTCATTGAGGGAGGCCTATGTTCAGCAGTGGACGAATACAGGCTGATGATGATGATGAAATGCTGGTCTGGATGAGAGTTACAATAGATTTTTCGTCTTGGCGTATATTGAGGGAGGCCGATGGTCAGCAGTATGTAAGTAGTTATTCGAATTTGACATGCAAATGAACATACCTATTACTTAATATAACATTAATAGTAGAGTTAATATATACTTACATCGTTCGATTATTATTATGGTTTTTATTGGTTGCCGCGTGATCTTCTTCAATGGGATGACCGATGTTACTCCAAATTGTGTAGTAGAAAGCAACTAAAAACAATAATTATAGTTCACCATCAACATCATCAGCCCATATCCGTCAACGGTCGACTTAACAATAATGCCTACTAAGTCCGTAAAAATACATTAATTAGCCACATATACTTTAACCAGCATTGTAAATTGAAGACAATATTGATCATTCCTTATAGTTTTTTATGGGATAAGGAGGCAAAGGAGCTGTCAACCTAGCGACAGGCGCTCTACTAGTCATCGGCTAAATAGCTAATGCCCGGGCCGGCAGTAACGAGGCAATACGGCTATATCCTAAGCAGGCAGCGGCGCCCCAGGATGTCTACAAGGACGACGACGCGTAACAGCCGTGACAAGAGTCTAGCGGCAGTACTTCGCCTCCGGCTCTCGAGCGGTGGATGCATCGTGAGCGTAAACCCTTCATCTGTCGTCTGAAACAGTTGCCCATCGAAAATGGTTGCTTTTGTGAGTAGCTGTATCGGACGGTTATGCAGATGCTTTCGTTTTCCCCATCCTACAATGCCTATTACCGGAAATTCACAAATCGCTCGAAACGCGGCAGGATAGCTGTCACTACATAGACACTACAGAGACCAAATTCAGCCGCGATGCAGCAATGGCACTACCAAAATACCTAATGGGATAAAAATATTTACAGTTTGAATACCTATTAGGATATAAAACTCCACGCCAAATGGATACAAATAAGGCGATAAATTTTCAATTATCACGATGGCTGACGCGGTCGGGGTACAGTTCTTATTAACAAAGTTCTCAAGGTCCAACACTGATTTACCTGAAACTTTTTAGAATGTATTAGTAAAATAATAGAAACAATAAAAAAACAAAACAAAAAACAAAAAAACTAGCAGCGCTCCGTTGATTTTCATGAAACTTTTTCCGCGGGAGTATAACGTGAGTTAAATAATATGAGTTATTCTAACGATTAAGCTATATTATTGTAAAGTATCATTAAAACCCATTCAGTAGTTATTACGTGAAAGAGTAACAAACATCCATATTTATAAACTATCATGTTTATAATCTTAGTAAGACTAGTATAAATTGGTAACAAAAAGCCAATGTTATGACAACACATCTGTCGGGTCCGCTTATGTATAAGTTTATGTTTATTCCCCTAGGTAAGCGTAAAAAAGTACCTTCTTTCTCAGAGATACTAGCCTCAGTAACTGTTTGGCCATATTTGGCGTTGGCATAAATAAGCAGGCCCAGTAGCGTCTCCTGGTATATCGTCGATATCCAAAAACATATGCTGCTTGCCATCAAATGCATGAAGCCCAAGTTAGCAAGCCACTGGAAATTTTAATACAAATTAACAATAATTAAAAGTTATAATAATTAATAATAAAATAATAATTATTAATAAATCATACAATCATTGAGGGAGGCTTATGTTCAGCATTGGACGGATAATAGCTGATGATGATGATGATGATACAATCATAATCATCGATTTGAAAAGTTAAGGCGCGGTCTTAGCTCAAAACTCACAAAACTGGGTTTTTTTGACGCTCCGGTACGAGGAAACCCAATGAATATAACTAATGCAAAAAATACAGACCATAGAAAAGGGTCTAAAGAAAATGTGTACGGTCATATAATATTAAATATTTGTTTAATATATCCAATAAAAAAATCGTAATTTCCTTCTCAAAAATAGACTTAGACGTTGGAGTTCTCTGTATTTTCAGCGGTAACAACATATTTTTTTATAAGAATATAATTAGAATATGGTTTTATTAATTATTTGGCCCAACAGATATTGAATTTCATGCGTATATTCTGAGTTATTAAAGAAAAACCCGCAAATTAAATGTTTATTTGCAACAGGGTTACACTTCTGCTTTGCAATTTTTAACCTTATTCAATGTGTGGTAAATGTAGCATTAGATTACGCGGTCATGTTCAGATCTCGGGCGACCCCCGAGCTGGAAGGTTCTGTTACGGTTATATTCTGAGTTATTAAAGAAAAACCCGCAAATTAAATGTTTATTTGCAACAGGGTTACACTTCTGCTTTGCAATTTTTAACCTTATTCAATGTGTGGTAAATGTAGCATTAGATTACGCGGTCATGTTCAGATCTCGGGCGACCCCCGAGCTGGAAGGTTCTGTTACGGACGCTCGTCTTGTGACATAAAACTTTGTGATTTATGCGTAAATTGTAAAAAATTATTGGAATATTTGGGAAAGTATAGGATGGATAATAAGGCTATAATGTTTTTTTGTTGAAATATACGATATTGTGTAATTTGAGTAATTGCACAAACATAACATTCTAAATCCAAAAACATATTGTGGCATTCTATTTATATGCGCATAGAATACATATTTGAATGCGCCAGGTGCAAGCGTGGTTTGTCTGCTACGTCGATCGACCATATCGGTCATGGCTTGCATAGTAAACGTAACATAAACGAAATAATATCATGTTTTCTTTTTAAGATCAACAAAACGAAACATCATCATCCTTTATCCGTCCACTGCTGAACATAGGCCCCTTCTAATGATTGCCAAGACGACCGATCTACCGATCTCTTGCCACTCGAATACAACAAGAACAATATACCATCATCATCATCAGCCTTTATCCGTCCACTGCTGAACTTAGACCTCTCCTAATGAACGCCAAGACGACCGATCTACCGATCTCTTGCCACTCGAATACAACAAGAACAATATACCATCATCATCATCAGCCTTTATCCGTCCACTGCTGAACTTAGACCTCTCCTAATGAACGCCAAGACGACCGATCTACCGATCTCTTGCCACTCGAATACAACAAGAACAATACACCATCATCATTATCATCCTTTATCCGTCCACAGCTGACAAAATACAAAATATTCAATAAACCAAATTTGATACTTTGCAATCATTTTTTACCACAATAAATTTTTATGGAATTGGTTTATTTCACATAAGTACATAGGTAGACGAAATGTTGGTTGGTCATTTTAACCAGGTGGGAAGACGTTCTCTCTCAACGTTTGCTCACTTATCATCATCATCATCAGCCTAAATCCGTCCACTGCCGAACATAGGCCTCCCTCAATGAACGCCAAGACGGCCGATCCCGTGCTACTCTGATCAGGCAGAAGTGCCGTCGATGCGACTTCATCATCATCTGCGATTGTCAATCCGCCTGCTCAGCGTGGCAGTTATGAGCAAAGGCGAATTACAGATAACAGCTTACTTACATATAATTATTGTAAGTAAAAATTATACATCTTTAGTAGTGAAGTGTTTGCTAACTCATCATCATCATCATCATCATCATCAGCTTAAATCCGTCCACTGCTGAACATAGGCCCCTTCTAATGATTGCCAAGACGGCCGATCTACTGATCTCTTGCCACTCGAATACAACAAGAACAATATACCATCATCATCATCAGCCTTTATCCGTCCACTGCTGAACTTAGACCTTTCCTAATGAACGCCAAGACGGCCGATCCCGTGCTACTCTGATCAGGCAGCAGTGCCATCGATGCGACTTCATCATCATCTGCGATTGTCAATCCGCCTGCTCAGCGTGGCAGCTATGAGCAAAGGCGAATTACAGATATCAGTTTACTTACATAAAATTATTGTAAGTAAAAATTATACATCTTTAGTAGTGAAGTGTTTGCTCACTCATCATCATCATCATCATCAGCTTAAATCCGTCCACTGCTGAACATAGGCCCCTTCTAATGATTGCCAAGACGACCGATCTACCGATCTCTTGCCACTCGAATACAACAAGAACAATATACCATCATCATCATCAGCCTTTATCCGCCCACTGCTGAACTTAGACCTCTCCTAATGAACGCCAAGACGGCCGATCCCGTGCTACTCTGATCAGGCAGCAGTGCCATCGATGCGACTTTGTCATCATCTGCGACTGCGACTGCTGATGGAGGATTCAATTAGGATGGGCAGCATTTAGAAAGCTTCGCCATATTCTTACGTCGTCTATACCGCAGAGTTTGAAGACGAAAGTCTTCAACCGATGCGTTCTCCCCGTGATGACCTATCATCATCAGCCTTTATCCGTCCACTGCCGAACTTAGACCTCTTCTAATGAACGCCAAGACGGCCGATCCCGTGCTACTCTGATCAGGCAGCAGTGCCATCGATGCGACTTTGTCATCATCTGCGACTGCGACTGCCGATGGAGGATTCAATTAGGATGGGCAGCATTTAGGAAGCTTCGCCATATTCTCACGTCGTCTATACCGCAGAGTTTGAAGACGAAAGTCTTCAACCGATGCGTTCTCCCCGTGATGACCTACGGGGCCGAAACGTGGCCTCTTAATTTACGACTGGTCCGCAAGTTTGCCGTAGCTCAACGTGCTGTGGAGCGTGCTATGCTGGGTGTTTCTTTGGCAGATAGGATTCGAAACGAAGACCTTCGCCAGAGAATTAAAGTTACCGATATTACGCGAAGAATAAGCACGTTGGAGTGGCAATGGGCTGGTCACGCACTCAGAAGAACGGATGGCCGATGGGCCGTTTAGGTTCAAGAGTGGAGGCCGCACTTAGGTAGACGAAGTGTTGGTCGGCCATTAACCAGATGGGAAGACGATCTCCGTGCAGTGGCAGGTCCACGTTGGATGCGAGTAGCAAGGGATCGGTCGTCTTGGCATTCGTTGAGGGAGGCCTATGTTCAGCAGTGGACGGATAATCATCATCGGTTGAACTTTCGTCTTCAAACTCTGCGGTATAGACGACGTGAGAATATGGCGAAGCTATCTAAATGCTGCCCATCCTAATTGAATCGTCCTATCGGCTTATTTAGGATACTATTATTATATATTCCACCATACTTTAATAATATTATTACACCTATCAGAGTTGATACACCATGGCCTTAGACATCAGACCATGGGCGTAGCCAGCTTTGGGCTCAACGTGGGGCAATAAAGGGGTTTTTTTAATTAAGCCGTTTGGGCTGCATCTATGCCAATTTGTTAATGTATAAATTTTGAGGGTTTTCGGACCCGCTTTTTGTTTTGATTAATTGATTGATTTGACATAATAACAAAACAAAAATTATGATAGTTGTTAATATTAGAAAAAATATTTTATGTTTAATTAGGCAGCCTATAGGTGCCAGGGTGGGGCAAGCGCCCCAGCTTGCCTCAGTGTGGCTACGCCCATGCACCAGACAACCGCCAGTTCGAATCATGGCAACACGATTTCTTTTCTTGTGCATTAATTTGATTTTGCCATATCTCCTAAAGTATTCATTTAATTTGCATGATGTAAAGGGCAAAAATAATCTTCATGAAGTGCAGATACCAATTTACTCATTTACAATGGGATTCATACCGTATTCGTGTAAATAACTTTCAAACTATTACGTTATAGTTGCCCATTTTTAACCGACTTCAAAAAAAGGAGGAGGTTATCAATTCGACTGTATGTTTTTTTTTATAAGTGTTACCTCATAACTTTTGACTGGGTGAACCGATTTTGATGATTCTTTTTGTATTAGAAAGCTTATGCTCCCCATGTGGTCCCATTTTAATCTAGTCCAGTTCTGATGATGGTATCCATGAGAAAACCATAAAAGTCATAAATTTGCATTAGGCATGTACGCGACAAATAGATGAATAACTGAATATCACGCCAACCGATTTCGATGATTATTAGTTTATATGAAAGAATATAGTTCAAGGATAGTTTGGTGAAAACTTGGTTAGGTTCTGATCATGGGATCCATAATAAAGTGACGGAACTCTTCAATTCTTAGGAGCAAATTAACGATACTCGGCTGAATTTTTTATAGGCCATCAGGATATTTGGCTTACGTAACGTCTTTATGGTCCAGTGGTCAAGTAACTGTCGTAGCCAAACATGATGATCAATTCCTCAACGGCTTCCTGTAAGGATGCGGTCTGTGGCAGAAATTCTAACTAATTTGTGTATGCACTCTGTAAAATTGTATAAGTATGCAAAACATAAAATTATCATCATCATCTCATTGTCATTCTCTAATCGGTCATTGAGGGAGGCCTATGTTCAACAGTGGATGGAGAAAGGCTGATGTCGATGATAATATATGTATTGCATACAACTTTCCAAATCGCTTTTGGCTGTGTGTTAATTTAAATCCTTTCTTTGTTCGTTTTTCATTAAGCCTTGATAAATTTGGGTAAGCCCTCTAAGAAAGTTTACTATCCTTACTGGCCCTATACTTAAAACTAAAAAGTACAAAATAAAGTTAATTTTAAATGAAAAACCAAAACCGACTTCAAAACTATACCCTCAAATTATGTACAACTAAAAAAATTTAAATACTTCGAGTACTACTTTTTAAAATTAGTTATTTTTGGAGTCGGTACCAGCCAAAGCAAAGATAACCTTAACAGACATCTA
Organism: Lycaena phlaeas; assembly: GCA_905333005.2. NCBI lineage: Eukaryota > Metazoa > Arthropoda > Insecta > Lepidoptera > Lycaenidae > Lycaena > Lycaena phlaeas. The sequence continues at coordinate 11,090,299 of HG995174.1, read as the reverse complement.
TTCAATACTGGGTGTACTCGTATGAGTACAAAATCAATAATTGCAAAGGAATTTATAATAGATGTGAGAGTATAATATTATGTATTCAAATGCTGTGAATTGTGATTAGACTGTCCTTATTGGCTGGCACCGACTCCCAAAATGACTAATTTTAAAAAGTAGTACTCGAAGTATTTAAATATTATTTAAAATTTTTTAGTTGTACATAATTTGAAGGTATAGTTTTGAAGTCGGTTTTGGTTTTTCATTTAAAATTAACTTTTTTAAAGTATTAAATGGATATAGTATAATATTCCTAAGAGATAGACATATGTCATCGCGGACTTTTTTGTAGGCCTATTTAAGATATACAATTCCACCATACATTATTTTGTTATATCTCAAAGGGCAATTTAGGCAGCGTTTTCGTTGAAAACTCCCAGACGGCCTATTTTTTCCGACACCTCCAACAATTATAGTTGTAACTTAGATAATGTATATGTCGCAGTCATCTGGTTGAATCAGTCATTTGATTGTATCACTAGCGCGTTATTGAAATGACGACATTTAATTGAATGACTAGGCCGAACGTTTATTGAACAAGCGTCGCTCATCGTCCAACTAGATAGCGGATTGTAACATAGCCTTTTGAACAGAGCGGACGTAAAATCAGTCAGGTGATTGTAATTTAGTTCATTTTTTTCCCACCGCGGCGTTAGTAGTCACTAAAACAAACTTGGCGTAAAACAGCTAGAAACTGATCCTATGATTATAAATTTTTTGTTTTTTTTTACCTAAACTTTCATTTCACAAGGTGACAAAGACTTAAATTAAAAACTTTCTGGAGTCATAGAGACTTCCATATTTTAATACATTACTTTTAAAAAAATATCATATATTTTTAGCCTATGATAAGACTTAAAATACAATATAAAATCATAATGTTCATTGCTCATTTTTGTTATGTAAAGGAAGCTACCTTTCGAGTTGCGAACTTATGGTCACTCTTAAAACATTACAAAGTCGGCTATATCCCATTCAACGACAATGCTAAATGACGTTCAGTCAAGGCGTTTAACGTCACATTCAACAACTTGACGAGTTGTCCTTTAGTCATTCAATTAAATGTCGACATTTGATTAACGCGTTAGTGATACAATCAAATGACTGATTCAACCAGATGACTGCGACATATATAAAAACTTAATAAATTATGTACATAAACCTTCCTCTTGAATTGTCCTATCCATGAAAAAAAACCGCTTCAAAATCCGTTGCGTAGTTTTAAAGATTTAAGCGGTTTTTTTTAATAATATGTAGTGATATGAGTAGGAAATGTCTGATTACTTTGTAAAAAATAATAATTTTATTTTTTGTTTTATTTAACTAATGATTGTAACTATCTATTATAAACATAAAAGTGTATGCATTTATGCTGGTGGTTACGCTTTTTTATTTTTAATATAACACCCATGTTTACTCTGCTCGTTGCGTATAACCATGCATCTTTCTGTGAGCAAAAATGGTTGATGGCGCGTGTGTGTGTGTTACCGTATCGCGCGTAGATATGCGGTTGTGTGAGTGAAATCGCAATTTCAAATCGTACTAAGACCGCGCCTTAAGAATGGTCATTAACTTTTTTTGATCCCCTGCTGCACATAAACTTATTTCAATGAAAGACAAGACGAAAATGCCAGCTGTTACTCGTAGTCAGGCTACTGGTTGCTTTACGCAGCGGTCGTGGATTCAAATCCCTCCAGGAGGCCTAGCCAAAATGCCATTAAGAAAGCGTTAGCGAAGTTCGAAATGATAAAATGTATAGGATGGACCACGTGATTAAGCGCGGCCTTATGTCAATCTCAAACATTTTATCATTTTCAAACTTCGCTAACGCTATCATAATGGCATTTAGGCTAGGCCCCCAGGTGTTGAAAATTTTGATGTCTGCACCGTGTCATAGTAAAGTAAAAGTAAAGTATCAACCACTATGTGCCCCAACAACTTCTACTCCTCCTAAAGTATTTTGAACCTTTTTTTTTTTATTTAAACCTTCCTAATTATAATTTAAACCTCCAAAGTTATTTTGAGTTTGTGTGAAGTTCACCAACCCGCATCGGGCGAGCACATATACTATGCGCCCGCCAGTCTTGCCATCATCCAACCTGATAGATGGAAATGGATCCTTCTTGAACTCAGGCGAGGAGGGTAACGGGCCATAGTTCACCGAGGCGCCGCGCTGGCCCAATGCGAGTTGGTAGATTTCACACACATTCAAAGACTTTTAATCTAACTTTTTAAATATATAATATAGCCTATGTTCACCGGGGATAGCGTATATTCCCAACAGTGAAATAATTTTTCAAATCGGTCAAGTAATTTCGGAGCCTATTCAATTGAAACAAATAATCAAATTTTTCTTCTTTCAGTATAGATTTTTATCTAGTATAGAAGTTTAGTATAGATTATTAAAATATACATACCGGGTGCTTTAATATAATAATGTTTGAATAGTTAAATATAAAGTAAAGTTGTAGGAAACAGAATAATGGGTTGCATATCTCATGAATAGCTTCTATTTTGCTTCGACAGTCGTCATTGTAGATGTTGTCGTCCATATAATAATGCAGCTGATTCGCTATTAACAGCACCGAATGAATTAAATGTCCAATAGCAAAACCTGAAAGAGACGGATGTTTTTAAAATTAATATTAATATTTTCACGAATAAAATAAGCTACGTAGGCAATGATAAAGAAAGAATAAGTAGCTTTCTACTTTTTTTTTCGGATGGAGCTATGCTAATGGCCCTAATGGCCCTAATGCTTCGTCGGTGGTGGGCTGAGCCGATTGGCTTCACCTTGTGACATAGTAAGTGGGGGGTTACCCCCCGCCAGCCGTGTACTTCCACGGCCTCATGGCGTCGGGTTTGTTCCTGTGGTGGGTCTCTGCCTCACCACCGTCGGATGAAGAATCTTTCTATTTATTAGGTGGGAGTTTGTATGGGGTTCTTTATTTCTAGACATAAAATATGACAAAAATATTGAAATGTTTCCTATGGCGAAATTGGCGACTTCAAAGAGGGAGGTTTCAAACATTTTTTTGACTACCTAAATATTAATTAAAAATAAATTGCCTATCGGTGGTACCCATGCAGTCAGGAGCGCAGCACAGCGCATCCATCTATAGGATCATTGCCAGCTGCGAATATTCCGTGTAATTATTCCTACCAGTTGCTCCTAGCTTGAGATAAAAGCTGCCTGAATGTCTTCCGTGAGCGAATTGGTAGTTAGCAGTCACCGGTGTTGGCTGGGCTAATAATTGAGAACGATTGCTTTCAGACTCTAATTCCACCTGTAAAGAAAAATAGTATTTTTATTTTGTAGTAAGTGAATATAGCACGCTCTATAGCATATTGAGCTATAACAAATTTTCGGTTTGGTCGTAAATTTTGAACGGGGAGAACGACTTGGTTGAAGACATCTTGGCATTAATTGAGGGAGGCCTAGTTGAGTGGTGGAGAGATAAAGGTCGATGATGATGAAGTAAATCATTTAAGTTATCAAAGAAATGTAATTTTGTGTATCAGATGATAAATATATTCCATATCAGATCTAGATTATTTTTGTAATTATTTTACGGCCATATGATATAAGTGACTGAAGTATATCGATGCGTGACCTACAGGTACACAGTCTGACACACTAATCAACATCATCATATTCATCATAGCATCACCATCACCATTATCATCATCATCATCATCAGCTAATTTATATAGCACCAAAGCTATGACGACAAATTCCATGCACCCGCAAGCATTTAGAGCTTGCTGGCTATTGCACTATTAAAACTAATATTATGACCTAGAAATTGAAAAGATTTAATCATTTTCAGAAAGTTAAATTTTTCGTTATTATATTCGGCTACCTAATAATAACTAAACCTAAAAATAAATAAATAAATATTTACCTACTTACATTTTCGGTTCTCTCTGCGTGTAAGCTTTTGCTCATTTTTAATTTATTTTGATTAAATTTGTCAATATTGATATCTGTTATCAAATAGACCAAATAGACAAAACCTATAAATAATAGCACTAAGGAGTAGACCTGAAAAAAAAATTAACATATATTAATGACTAGTTTATTTATGACTAGTCAAAAAAAATGAATAATGTTATAGTACAATATAATTGTACTTCATTAGGTACCTACTTAAAGAAATATTTGTATAACATGAAATAAGTATCAATTAAACTTAAATAAAATGCACCACAAAAGAACTGATGAGTTTAAAACAGCTGAATCGATTTTGATAAGACTTGTACATAATATTATAGTCTAGATACTAAGATAGACTACTTCTACTTCTAGATACTACTAAGATATATCCTACTAATATTATAAACGTTAAAGTTTGTAAGTATGGATGGTCTTTTACGTAAAAACTACTGAATAGATTTTAATGAAACTTTACAATAATATAGCTTATACGCCAGAAAAATACATAGGCTACAATTTATTCCCGTAACGGAAGTACGCGGGTGAAACCGCGGGACACTGCTAGATTACTAGTACTAACATAACCTAACCTGTCTAGCCCATAAAATAGGGATATTTTAGTGTCAAGAGCTAATTAAGCAAAATGTTAATAAAACTAATTAAGTAAAACTTACAGCTGAGAAGTATCCCATGTTGAAGAAGTCTCCCGTGTATATAATACCTCCTAGTGTTAACACAAACAGTACGTATATGTAGCTAAGTGTTAACGACAAGTTTTTGCTAAAATAATTTTTACGAATGAATAGGATGACAATAAGAACTTTTATTATTTATTCAGTTTTTGACTCGTGATGGACTTTCATGTATGTAGAGTTCCTTACATACATGAAAGTTCAGTAAGCTTAATAAAAAAGCTATTTCTATTATATAAATTTTGGCATCACTTGGATTTTTTTGTTTGTATTTTTATTTAAGCGCATGATAGCCAATTCGGCTCTCCCGGATTATTCCATTCTTTCTGGGACATTCTGTGAAAGTACCTGAACGTATACAAAGTAAATTATTTATGTAAATTAAATAGAGCTTCATATTGTGTGATCATTGTATGATATACATTTTTAATATTAAGCCCTGCTGATATATTGGTCACTTCTAAATGAACTCTATCACAAGTCTATATCTAGTGTTATTTTCATATAATAAAGTCCGGCTACTGTCCAGATCATATTAGCTTTTCACCGATCCACTGGTCCAACGCGCGTTGGTGAAGTTCACGCACCTTCAAAGACTTTCAATCTTACGCACGTCTTATAAGGTTTTCTAACGAAGATTTCCTTCACGGGTAAGTTTAGGTTACTAATAAAAATATAACATAATATACCGAAGGAGAGGAAGCCACGAAGTGTTGGTCGGCCACTAACTAGATAGGATTAGTCTTGCAGTTGGCGGTCCCCAACATGGACTAAGAGGCAAAATATCATCTTGACGTTCGTTGAAGGAGGCCTAGCAGTGATGCTGCAGCTAGCAGCTAGTTAGCTGATAATGATGATGATGACGATGACGAACTCCCAAAATATTTATCCACAGTTTCTATAAAACTATTCCTCTAGAAATTATTAGGACCAGCTTGACTGTGCCTAGCCCAAGTGATTCATCTATTGTCTACCCAGTACCCTGGCATACAGATGCACCCCCCCCCCCAAACCCCCATACACCAAATTTCAGCGAAATCGTTAGAACCGATTCCGAGATTACAAAAACGTATAAATTTAAAAGAATTGCTCGTTTGAACGTATAAGATATAGCACAACGTTCATTGACACTTACGATGTGAATTTAGACTTGTTCTCCGAACTCGTCGGGTGAGGAAATACCTGTAGTACGTCAGGCGAGTGGGTTGATCGAGTCGCTGGATGTGCCGTGGATTCAAGCAAACTGGACTCTAAAAAATCTTTATTGATTATACTTTACTATGTGCATATTGAACATAAAATTTGATATATAATAAACCATATAGAATATAATATAAAACCGATCTGATGCCTGAAGACCGCGCGGTTGGTGACCTCACGGCTGGCGGGGGAGACCCCCACACTAAACCTTTTTAGATGAGCCATCTGCTCATCTGCTACACCCACAAACTACTATGGCATACTACCGTATGCTACACCGATTAAGGATAAAAGTCTTTAGACCAACAGCATAGGCCATTTCGAAAAAAAAAATCTTATATCTCTTATATATAAAATTCTCGTGTCACAATGTTCGTTCCCGTACTCCATCGAAACGGCTTGACCGATTCTCATGAAATTTTGTGAGCATATTGAGTAGGTCTGAGAATCGGCCAACATCTATTTTTCATACCCCTAAGTAACAAGGGTTGTTCACCCTTAATTTTTTTTTTAATTTTTGGACAATATTTTTGTTTTTATTTTTTTATAATGTGGTTTTAAAAAATACGTACAACGCTAAATGTTCACGCGGAACGAAGTCTGTCGGGACAGCTAGTATTATATAAAATAATATAAATATTACCTGCAGACTGAGGCTCAGTAATACCATTTTCACACATGAAAGTAAATTCATCGATGGATATCTATAGAAATGTAAAGGGTTATGCTTAAAAAGGAATGCGTGTAAAATAAATAATAATAAACATATTTAAGAAAATTAATAACATACCCGTTCATTACTTTCTTTGTCCATTTCTTCATGACTTTTATTATTCTCTTTTAATTCATTCATCATTACATAAACTAGTTACTATATTTTAAATTGAAATATTTACAAATACCATTGAAGGTACATTTTAACATCACCGCTCTATTATAACTAAACCGTAAATATTTATCAATACAGCGAATTGATAATATAAAAAAAATGAATCATAGATAGTGTTAGCAGGTCAGATAATTTTAACAGAGTATTTACTTTTCTTACATAATTTTGAATTATTTACATACAAATATTACTATATTTAAAATGTTTTATTATTTTTTTATTTGTTATAAAACATCCCGTGTTGTATGCTTGATTTTGTGAGCTATACATAAGCAAAACATTAACATTGTTTTCATACAAAATGCACATCACCACTCTATTTCGGTTATGCTCGGAGCTCACTCGTCACCACCTGATGATATATTGATAAGCGTTTTTTTCAGAGGCGTCACTCAATTACCTCTTATTATAGTTCTTTTTATTTTTGTTCTTGTTATTTTAATTATCTTAGCAAATTTTATTTCGAATATTGTCTAGAGCCTAAAGAGGACATTCAAGGGGATCAAAATTTATAAAAATAAGCAAAACAATTAAAATATATATAAACAACGAAGAGTGAAGACATAATATAGAGGCAAAAAGTAATATAACATTATATAGACATTTTGCTAAGCACGTCTCTGAGTTCCAGAGTAAACTTCGACACTGGTAATTCTAGGTCTATATCGGAAGAGGAATAAGCATTTTCTTGCGGGTAGAAGTCGGATGGCACTACGAATGGTGACTTCGCATCTTTGGATTTGTTGAGAGATTTCAAAATGGGCGGCACATGCGGGTACTGTCTTGCCTGAAGCCATTTGTGAAAAGCTTTTGTCGAACTGCAATGTAAAATCGAAAAATAAGATACTGTGTACGACTATATCATAGAAGGGCAAACCAACAGTCGTAGCTTTTCGACTATCAACGACCATTTAGATCCACACAACTAGATGCTATGCAGACGCGTTGCCTTACAAACCACACGAAACGTGACAGTATAGCAGTCACTTTACGCCGGTATTATGTGAGCGAGAGGTACCCCCCAGTCTTGCCGGCCTAATTTGCTAGCAAAGCAGCATAGCACTGCTTCTTATAATGCTCGTCGTGCCTGTTCTATTTTAACCCTTAACCACTGACGTGTTTTTACCAACATTAACACTGACATACGTCTGAGAGACGTACATAATTTTTGTAACCCTCCCATACACTAGATTTTCAGATAAACATTGGTATTATAACTATATCCTCTAACCCAAAGTGTTTTCTATTATGTTAAATAAAAAAACAGCTTTATTCTCTGAAAATATTTATTTTTATATCCAAATTACAAAATATCTAAAAAATCAACATGAACAAAAATAGTCTTTCTTCTTATGACGTAAAAACTTAACTTATTAGGCTTGCATGATCATAATAATGATAGTATTCAAATACATAGATAACATTCTTCTAATTTAAATAAAAAAATAATGGCACTTCTAAACAAAAAAAATTAAATTAACGGCATGAGTTACACGCAGGTTTCTTACGTAGTGCTACACGTAGGCATACAGGTTTCTTACGTACGTGACATAAGTAATAAGTTTTCCTTCGGACGTTTAGGCGATTATTTTCCTGTGCTGTATGATCGTGAGGTGTTGTACCCATACCAAGAATACGAGTGAGAAGTCCCTTGAGCTCCAATGAAAGCTGAGGCACATTCACTCGTCTTTCTAGATGTGGTCGAACTAAGCTACAGGCAACATTTTTCGTAAAAACGAATCTATCTTCTCGTTGATAATTTGACAGAATAAAAGCCTTTACAGCTGCAAAGTCGATTATTCTATAGAATATTACCAATGGCCATCGTCTGGAACGCCTGGAACAAGAGTATTTGGCGCAAGATTAGGAAATAAAAACTTACACTAACACTGACGATACGTCTCCCAGACGTAATGACGTAAATATTTACCTGTAAGAGGCGTGCTCCACGACCGCACACCCCCGTCACCCGCGCGTCACAGGATGCTAGGAAGGTACAGGACCCGAGAAGTTCGTGTGCGCAAGCAAAAAAAAGTTATGATGTCTTTAAGTGCGCTCGTACGTCTCTCAGACGTACGTCAGTGGTTAAGGGTTAATGGTATTATATGTCTGATGAATAAAAAATAACATTACAACAAAAACTTACGTGAGATGTTGAATGCCGTCCCAAACGCATGCCATGGTCTTCAGGTCTTTGGGTACTTTTACAGGTCCCCACATTTCCTTGGTGTTGTTTTTAGGCGGAATATGCTTTAGATGTTGAGGTAGGCTCGTGGAAAAGGCTACCGTATGGGCTGGGCTTGTTTCTGCGTGTACGTCATATGCTATTTGTCGCTTAAGGACCTTTGGGCAGGCTGCCTGTGTACATATAACTGTTTTAACTACACTAGCATATATTATGTACATATATAGATAGTTTAAGCCAACATTGCGCGTGACACTATGTGCCTGCGCTTGTCATAATAGCATTAATTTTGTTGTTGTTGTGTGGTAGTGATGTAGCCGTCCACACATATTTAAATCTGTGTGCACGCAGTACTCTCACATAGCGCCACACCCAAAGTTGAGTTGAACTATCTTAACACGAAAGTAATAAGTAATGCTATACTTATGATGCGTAAAATGCAACATTTATGCCATTTGCGCCAACTTTTTTGCCGTAGCCATTTGCATAAACAAAACGCAACATCAGGATTGTATTATAGTTAAATTGCGAAAAATATATATTAAGAATGTATTTCAATATAAAAGTTAGAACGTCTTTACCTTATCGATTCCTTCATAATGTGCAATCGTCTCGAGGACGCATGGAAGGATTTTGTGATCCAGCACGAGCCCACGCGAGGCGTGCTCATCAAACCACACCTAAAGGATAATAACACTTGTTAGTAGGGACGAGATATGCAACATCCGTTACTATTATGGAGACTCGAGAAAAAAATATGCGCCATGCGGTCGAATTAAGTAACCTCCTTTTTTTTAACTAGGCTATAAATATTAGGATAAATACAAAATATTTGATCGTTATAATCGAAAGTTATAATTATATTCTTTTTGTTTTTTATCATATGAAGTTGAAGTTTCTCAGATATAGCAAGATATAAGAAATCGTTGTCATCAATCCACCCTTTAGGTCTCCTCCAAGCATAGCTCCTCGTTCCATATTTAAAATAGTTATTTGTAAAACTTCTTTAGGCGCGACTAGAGGACAACTGACTGATTGAAGATTTCTTAAGGAAGTAACTCTCATCCTTTATTCAAAAATAGTATCTTGCATTGGTCGTGAGTATAATATGCTTGTAAAGGCTGATGTACACGTTAGCCAAACACTGTCAGTGCATGAGTTCGAACAACGTGTTTTGGGCGTTGTGGCAACTAAGAACAACTGCAATTACTAGTAACAAAAATCATTATATATTATGAATATTTACTGTGAAGGTTTACTTCAAACGCGCGTAAAAGTTACACGCACACACTTTTTTCTTGCGTCAAACCGTTTTCTTGTTTAATAAAATATATGCAAGACGGGCAGCGTAGTCATTGACACCAAGACGTTTTGTCATAGAGTGATACCACGGAAACGTTTTGTCTCCTTTATTAATTGACGAATTTTGATAAATTTCATCATACCAGTCGATAAAAAGATTATTTTGATATACGTTTCGTCCCTAGTTGTAAGCCTTCTGTCATATGTAAATTGCTATAAAGTTTTACCTAACAGGAATGTACATAAAATATGCTTTTATTTTATTATACATAATATAATTACACTGTACATAATATAATTTTTAGTGGCTCGTATATTCGATAGCGGATGAGTGGGAAAAATCATTTTTTAGTATAAACTGACACACATTTTTAAGGACCAGTTTAATTTAACTATTTACGAAATTAAAAGATCATGGAAGAAAAAAACCCTTAAGTTTAATAAATAGTAGACAGCTTTTCGAGTATTGACTATTTGGCCTTCATTTGCATTTATTGACGTGTGGAGTGACGTGGGAACTAACAAGTATGAGGCCAGAGTGGAGGCACAAGACATAAAGCCTACCCCAAATGAATGGGAATAATAATGACTAGGAAGATGATGATGACTCTATCTCTTAGTGACACAATAGAGATTCTATAGAGTACATGCTGCACACTATCATTTATGTAATATAAAATGAATCCCTTGCGCTCTCTGTTCGCTTAGATCTTTAAAACTACTCATCGGGTTGTAATGCAGTTTTCAGGAATCGATAGAGTGATTCAAGAAGAACATTAATAAGATACGAATAATTACCTGAAATAAGTCTTCTATATCTTCTGGACGTTTTATTTCACTTTTGAATTCTACGTGGCCTAGTTCTACCCACCAATCATAAAAATCTTTGGCAATCTGCAATAATTTATTATCAGTAAGGAATATTTTTGATAAAGTAAGAAAAAGATTACATAGTGTTTTTTTTTCTAAATCTTTAGAAATAGAACAAGTAAGGCCTGTACTGTTTAAAACTTGCTGATAAAGAATAAGCATGAAAACGACGGTAAATTAGAATTTTAAAATGGTCTTAGTAATACAAGTTAAAGCACATAACTCAATCTTCAGAAGTAAGCTCAGATAAAAAAATTGACAGTTTTTAATTAATTTTGTAAAAAACTAACATTGACACTGCAGCTTAAAAATGACAACCAAGAATAGTTGTTTAAACTTTGCAAGAAAGACATTTTTATCGCAAAAGAAAAAAAAAATCTTTATTAGTATTCTATTTGTGATGAAATATTACAAAAACCCAAATCTTTTGTAATTTAGTATTTAAGATTCATATGTCATTTAATCATAAAAATTTTGAATAAAGTCTTATGTTATAACCTTCTTGACTGTGTACTACTGGTCTGAGTCCAATCTGTTATAACTTCTAGCTTTAATCAGATTAAAGGTTCATATATTCGCATCGTACGCATCGCACGCAACGCACGAAACGGATTAAATCATATAAGTGCGTCCACTGATCTCCAGCGTATGAATCGCTCTGAAGTTTCAATTATACAGAAAGATACTAGGATGCGATGCGTGCGATGCGTACGATGCGAACACGTGGACCATTAACTTAATACTGACTTACTTGTTTAGTCAATATTTCAGCTTTCTTGCTAAATTCATCAGAGGCTGAAACTTGAAATGTGTTTTGCTTGTATTTAGATTTCCATTTTATCATATCAGTTTCAGACTTGTTACAGTATAACATATTGAAGTGAGGATTTTGTTTGCGTCTTCTCTTTTTTGTTCTGTCAAAAAAAATGCAATTAGGTCTTTACGAAATAATTTTACTGTTTTATAATTTTTTATATCACATAATGATACATAAGAGACAAGCTGTTGCCAACGGCTTCGTCCGCCTTCAAGCAAAAAAATATCCTTTTTTTAATGCATGTACTATGTGTCACTTCTAGTACCTCCGAGAATATGTGCACAAAGTTTCATCATGATCTGTTGAAAGTTTTCGCGTTCCCATCCCCACTTTCTCATTATATCTCAGTATTATTCGAGAAATCTTACTAATATTATATATTAGTAAGATTTCTCGAATAATACTTTGCGGCTGATGTATGTATAATACTGGACCTGGACCTCTATAATCTTATCTTATACCTTTAAACGAGCAATTCTTGTATATATATAAATATAGAATCGGGATCTCGGAAACGGCTCCAACGATTTTCATGAAATTTTGTATACATGGGTTAAAACGGCGATAAATCGATCTAGCTAGGAAACATTTTTAAGATTTTTTTTTATCCGTGTTTTGAGGCATCGATAAAATATGATTAGAATACGAACGTAAATTTCGCTGTCATGATAGCTTAGTGGAGAAATTAGGCAGTTATGAATCGAAAGGACATGGTTCGTATCTCCAGTTCGAATTATTTTTTTCCTTTTTTTAAGATAATTTTTTTTTGGATGAAAAATTTTATCGTATTTTATCAATTAGGGTACCGAGCAAATGCTCGGTCAACCAGGTACTAATATAATAATCATAGAATAATACCAACAAACATTATCGCCCCCTTTTCAATCGAAAACAATAAAAACTGCGGTAGATGTTATAGTACGATTTTTCTTTTTGTGAATGGTTTAAATATAATGTCTTAGTGATCGTTGTTACGGCCTTTTAGGACTCCTAGGCAGGAGGAGCCTTGGAGTCCTAAAAGAAAAGTCTAGGAAGACTAGTCTAGACTCCTAGGCTAGTCTAGACTCCTAGGCTAGGCTCTCCTCAAAGAACGTTGACATTAAAAAAAATAGCAATACATTTGTAGACTGCATGTTATCATAATTAATATCTCATATCTGTTGACTAAGTAATTCTCCTAAAATATCCACTCACCCCTCTCCACTGACGTGTACGATTAAGTCATCAAGATAAGAAGTAGACGAATTGATCGACGATATTTTAGACGAATATCTCGACAAACTTCTGAACATACTCGACTTGGATCTTAGAACGCTCTTACTTTTAGCAGGTTTACCGATCTCACTGGCTGATGTCCAGTTTTCGATTTCTTCATTAGAGATCTCCTCTTCTTCCTCTTCTTTGAGGTCTTCGTACATTGAAACATCAAAATCAACGACGGATCCGGTAGTACGAAGCTTAGACTAAAAGGAATATAATACGGTAGAGAAGAATTTTGTAAAACGCATTAAACTCATATAAAATATATTTTATTCGTTTTTATCAGCTATTTTAAGAGATAATTTCTAGATGTGGACGAGTTTTATGATAAAGTATTTAGGTAAATGCTAGGAGCAAAATATGAAAGTTATAAAAATGCTGCCTTTACTTAGGCCGAGAATTATTATGGATAATTTTAGGATATTCTATTTACAAGTGGAAGAAATGCGCGTATTTTGTATCAGGCATACTATTCTGTTTATATTTAACCTCATCTTTGTGTTAAAAGACAATATTAGAAGAACTGCATAGTGCGATTACATATTATAATAAAAATAAATTGTCTTCGTGAACTTGTTTTCTCTCATCGGTAACGTTCCTTCCTTGAAATCAGGAAGTTAGTGGCCATTGTTCACGTAAACATCACACCTGACAAAAGTCTTGAAGGTGGGCATTTCTCTCTCATCAGGCTCATCAGGTTTCCTCACGATGTTTTCCTTCAGCGATGAGTGAGCGATGGTCAGGGTGCTCTTAGAAATTTGGAACAACTTATTTCAAAGCACCATAGGTGGGGGTTAGGATCGAACCCTTTCGGTCAAGAGGCCAGCCCCTTACTGGACCATCGTAGCTGATAGATGTACCTTTTAAAAATATATTTTGATCATACCGTGCTCTTTAAATTCCTAACAACATTTTCATAAAAAATCTCCGACGGCTCTTGTGACCACAGCTCCGGCGGGATCGTGTAGTTTTCGTCGGCGGGGGGTAGGTCGAATATCTTCGCGATTCTTCGAAATAATTTCGGACCAACAAGCTCCCGAACTGTATCGGTTTGAGATTCCCAAAACTGAAGATACGATAAGAAATTTACTGCTGTACAGGTATCAAGTACAGTCAGATAGTGCTTTAGTACTAACCGTCTAATGCCCGGTTTCTGAAACGTTGGTCAAAGTGTATGTCAACTAAGATGGCTGTTAATGGCGGTTAACACACGATTCTAGATTCAAAGGCAGCTTTTCATTGCAGTGGTTATGTCAACTGACAGTCTGATCAAATTAAGTAATTTAACCATGGCTCTAGCAACCTATTTGACACTTAACAAGGGATTCGACAGTTGATTGGTTTTTTGCGTTGATCAGCCTTTCGGGAACCGGGTGATAGTGTCATCAAAATATAACATAAACGATTAGTATACATAATTATGAGCAAGAGCAAATATATATTCCTCTTACGTAATCTAATCCATATGAGAGGCGGGCGTCGAGCAGTCGTAATTTAGTGGACGTATACGAGCAGATTTTTTTTATAACAATAGGAGGCAAAGGACCAGACTAGGACTTCTGCTGACTACCGAAATCCATTCACATCCACACAGCCAGAAGCTATGCATATGCGTTGCCCTTCTTTCCCCTATTCCGCTCAATGGGCCACCGTATACTCACATACTGCCCAAAACCAGATAGCATAGCTGTCACTTATGCTGGTATCATTTGAGCGAGTGCCACCACGATCGTGCCAGTCCCATTCGGCTGCAATGCAGCATGATACTATCTACATTTTTATTTTATTACTATATACTTACTACACGGGACAAGCTCAAAACGACATGCTGTCCTTCGTATAATCAGCAATAGACAGCAGTAAACTAATGATGATGAAATAAATACCCTAGATTTTAAAAGCTGCATTTTTCACCGTAGTCCGAAATTCGATCGCGATTCGTTCGTATGTCTTCCTCTATCTGTAAAAAGAAAATACTTTCCTTTTCGTCTTTGTACGAAGACTCCAAAGAGCGGATTACGTTTTTCCAGTGAACTTTGACGGATTCTTCGTTTTTCTCATAGCGGGACGGCTTGATAACCCGAATATTACGAGGTTTGTCCCAGTTCTTTACTAGCGGTTTTTTCCCGCAAGACATTTTAAGGAATTAAATTAAAAATATTTGTAAAATGCTTATTTTATTGTCAAAAGTCAAAATTGTCAAAAGATCTTTGTTCTTTATAACAAATATATTTTAAAGCAGTGCATCAGGAAATGTACGCCTACTGTAAAATTCGATTACGCAGAAAACGCACAATTTCTATTTATGCGTGCCTAAATGAATAAAATATAAAATTAATTAAAATCAACACAATGCAATACCATATTTTCACTTGATTGTTCCTTCCATGAAACAGCTTTGCTGTGTTTCGCAGATAAGGTAAAGACAGGCATTATAATTATTCTTATATCTCTAAGTAATCTAATTATTAGAGTTCTTATATCTCAGTATAGGCAACACATAACTTAGTTACCGGGGCTAGTTCCAGGTAAACTAGGTTACGTTCACAGAACAATATTAACCTAGGGACCTGTCTTTAGTTAATATGAAGTGTACGATACAAAAGACCTAAGAGAGATTAATTTTCACTACACAACATCGATAAAACCAGAGTAAAGAAGCCAGATTTTATAAAATTATTTTATTCTATAAATGAATTCTTTTTTTGGATAGCTCTATTCCGTCTAATAAATTTAAGTAATTCAGAGACATCTAGCGGTACAGTTGATATACACTTATAAAGTAGTTCTTCTTCATTAATAGCTGGTTCTTAAATATTATAGTAGATGTCACTACTTTATTGCAGATTTTGTTATTTAATTATATGTTAATTGCTATTGCTATAGATTATTGATAAACATTTCAACCATAATTTAATTAAATAGTAAAAAAAATTGCCGTTAAAAAATCTTGATTTTAAGTATTAGTTAACATGTAAGGCCATCTTTGGTCATATTATCGTACTAATGATGTAATTTCTAGTTCTTTAGTTGTAATGTAATAAACTAGATGGCTCTTTATTTAATAATTTGGTAGCCTCATCAATCATCATCCTTTATCCGCCCACTGCTGAATATATGCCTCCTTACACCACACGCATCTAACATGTACTGCACGGAGCTAATTATATAATTAAATAATATTTAAGTAGGATAAAGTGGTTACTCCTACATACATTTTTATCCAAAACAAAGTTATTTTATTTTTTTTTTTAATCTAAACAATAGTGTCGTACGAATATTATCATCATCACCACACTTATAGGTAGGTATATAGGTAGTAATTCAAAACGAAGAAATATCATCATATAAAATATATTTCATAAAATAATATTAGTCTTAAAATTAATTCTTAAATATATTGCTGTTTTGTTTTTGTACTATTTGTTCGGCGTCCTCAAACGTATCTGGTACTTTTCGGCCGCGTGTCTCTGGTTGTGTGAGGACTAGCAGTCCAGCTATCGTTGCCATGAAACCGAACATCAGAGACGGTAGTCCTGTCCAGTACACCATCAACGGAGGAGTGAGAGGAGCGACAATGGAACCGATACGTCCTAGCATCGACGAAAAGGCAATGAACGAATGCCGATGCCTCGTTGGGTACAGTTCCAATGTAAAAAGATATAGCGATGTAAATACTACACCAGTACAAAATTTTCCAGTAAGATACAAAATTAACGACAGCACGTACAAATTTTTGGGTATAAACGAAAACGTAATGCAGCATAGCGCACAAATCATATACCCCACAAACAGTGTGGGCTTACGGCCGATTCTATCTAACAACAAAACTGCCGTCCAATAACCAGGAATTTCTATGAGTGCCGTCAATATATAATTCAAATACATATTTCCTGATAAGCTGACAGAGTTTATTGATAAGCCGTAATAAATAAACGTCGTTGCGATCCAATACACGGGCGTCGTGCAACATCTACGCAATATCGTCGGGGAGTGTATAACGCGAATGAAAAGTAGCCTTTCGTTTGAATCTGATTTAAATTTATCTTGTTTAGGTATAGCTGTAAGAAGAAAATTCATTTTTTCATCAGATATCTTCCTTCCGTTCAGCCTAGCGGCGCGCTCTAATGTGGCTTTCGCTCTATCAGTTTTACCCTTACTAAGAAGCCACCGGTGGCTCTCAGTGACAATCCAATAATAAGACAATAGCAGAAATACGGGGGTAAACGCGGTCAGTGTGAGATGACGCCACTGGTGGACGCCCGCAGCGATCGCTCCAAACAAAGCCTGGCCGAAAGCAAAACAAGACGACATAGTTGCGCTCGTAGCAACACGATATTTGGCCCCGACCAGTTCCGTAGCCAATATATAAGCCGCGCTATACAGTCCGCCGCCGATAGCCGTTTGCATAAATTGCAGCGTTGCATACATAATATAATTTACTGAAAATGCACGAACGACTCCCACTAGAGCGATGTTGAAAGCGAAACCCACTATAGATATCCGCCTGCCGAGTGTGTCGGAAACGAGGCCGGCGAGCGGGAGGGCGACCATTCCTCCGGCACTGTTGAGCGTGCCGGCGAAGGCTCTCAACCATTCGTTGCACTCCAGGCCGAAGTCGTAAACAACGGTGTTAGTTCGTTCGTACACAAATCCATCGCAGGGCACGATTGTGTTTCTGTCGAACAATTCCACAGGGCAAGTGTCGTTTTGAATTGTATTGTTCGAAATTTGAGCGTATTGAGAACAATCGTCGAAGCCGGTGGCCGTTTCGGGTACGGCGTTGAGTATCCAGTCGGGGGAATATTCCGGTGATAATCCGTCGCACGAGGGTACAGTGCAGCGGTGCGGCAGCTTCCCCGCAGTGAATATATAATCCCCAGCCAAGAATCCGGAAACAGTAGTCGGTATCATGAGCAGTAATATGTTCATTATTTGATACTTTCCGATCTCTCCTAGTTCCTCGTTTAACACTGTTTCTAACTCCATTTCGTTAGCACTATGATGAGTATATTATAATATTAGATGCTATCTTATATGATACATTGTTCGAACTAAATATTTAAGAAGTGTGTGTACGGCGATATGTATTGTAACTGTGTAGGTATAATAAAGTTGTATCTCATCTTATCTTTATACACAGTCGGTTACCACACCACGAGGTTACGTAAAACGTAGGAACAAATATAAATGAAATAATAAAACCGACTCGAAATTTTACTAACGCTAGAACACCTGTTTTACAACGTTTGTAAAGTTTATTTTTATGTTTTGTATACACTCAGTTTATGTATAAAATCCTCACAACTGTCGTTTTTATCTTGATTGATTACTGCTAATGTAACTGACGCCCGCGACTTTGTCTCCGCGGTATTACATTTATTTAGATTACTCACGGTATAAAGTCCATTCATGAGGTATTTATTATTTATTTTGTCAGATATTCCCTAGACTTTGTTTTCGCTTTTATAATATTAGTATGAATTAGTGTGGCATAAAATTGTTCATTTTTTTTTATTTACGTTTATAATTCTTGGGAAAACGACAACGGTCAAAACATTCTTGATTCATAATTTATTATAATATTTTTTAAATTTCGAATATTATGGTAAAAATTTGTTAAATTAAATTATTTTCATTCAATTTATAAAAAAAAATATATTTGATTGTTTACATGCTTCGATCACGTGTTTGTTCTGAAAACAATTACAATCTCCAAATATAATGTAAATAAGAAAATCTGTTGCCCTATTTTCTTACATGTAATTATAAAAAATAAAATTAGTCCATCTCGAGCAATTCGGACAACCTCTTCCGTATCTGATCAACAGGGGCGGGGGTCTCGAGGGGGGTGCGTCTGGGTACCTCTTGCATTTCGATGGTGAGCCTGGCGTCCAATACCCCCTGGTCGAACATGCCCAGACTCTTCAAATATGGCGGCCGCTTGTGCTCGGGGTGGTCGATCATCCACCGACAATACTCTTTTACACTTCTGGAAATTTCGAAGATTAGATATTCTATACTTCTTTAACAATTTTTAGGTAACTATATTAGGTTTCCAAGTTTCCTAATTATTAATATTGATACGTCATGTCTGATGATATCAAAAGTCTTCGGTGTATAAAGTTAGTCTACTCCCATTGGGTCAGCTCATCATAAACTATGGCTTCCTCCTCGCTTGGCTTAGACGAGGATATCCGTGTCCACCAGTAGGATATTAATGATGAATATAATATGATACAAATACAAACATCCACAGGATAACAAATTAATAAATAATTTAATGTAGTTGACATTGATCGATTGACTTTTATCCTGTTCTTTGCTGGTTAAGAATCCGCCTTTACATACATTTTTAGGATTCCGTACCCAGAGGATAAAAATGGGTCAAAGACTTCGCTGTCCATCCGTCCATCTGTCACTAGGCTATATCTCAAGAACCGTAATAGCTAGATAGTTTAAATTTTCACAGATGTTGTATTTTTATAGCCACAATAATAAAAAATACTGAACATAAAATTAAAAGAACTTTTAAGGTGGGCTTCCCCATAGGAGTTTATTAACAGGATAATTTTATTATAAAATATTTGTTAGAAGCAACCGAGGAAATCTTATCACAATAATACTGTAATAAATATCTAAAATATTAAAATAAATGTTAATACGAATAAACAATATCGAACATTCTAGTCGAATATTTAAAAATACTATCGTGCATGTAGAAATATTTTGTTTTGCAATATTGTAACGTGTGACCTTTGGAATCATATCCGATTCCTGGCCACCGTCCCATACAGATGCGAGTTCACGTTTAAAAATAAAATATATATTTATAGCCTTCCCGTTTGTCCTCAATTCAAATCATTTTATGTCTACTATACGCGTCTTGCGACGATGGTCCAGTGGTGGGTGGACTCGGCCTCTTATGCGAGAGGTTCCGGGTTCGATCCTGACCCATCCGTGTGTGCTTTGAAATGGGTTTTTCTAAATGTCTAAGTGTACCCCAAACACGAGACCATCGTTCGCTCACCGGTGAAGGAAAACATCGTGAGGAGACCTGCATGCCTGATTAGATCGAAAGTCTTTGAACCTAATGGCACATTGTCGATATATATTTCATTATCATCATCATAATCATCATCAGCCTTTATCCATCCATTAAGAACAATAACAACAGAACCAATCCCTTGCCACTCGCATCCAACACGGACCGGTAAATGCATAGAGATTGTCGTCCCACCTGGCTAATGGTCGACCTACACTTCGTCTACCTAACCGCATAATAATATTGTATTCTTATGTTTACGCGAATTACACTCATTACAATGAAACAACTTTTACGGATTTTACCGTATAAGTCCTCTCGTGACCATGGTTGCTGTAAAGTATCCGAAACGTCGGGCTCATAAAAAAGAATCCGTAAAAGTTGTTTCATTATAATGCATAATAATATTGTATAATTTTTACTGACCGCAAATTAGTAATGCCGTCCCATACTGTTTTCAGAGTGAACAGATCCCGTGGTACATGTCTGGCAGATCGCCATGATGAATCCGTATTATTGCGCGGGTTCTTCCATTGGCTTCGCCTTGGAATACTTTTCCCGAATGCCACAAGATGATCTGGTAGCTTCTCCGCCTCGATGTCCTTGGATATCTCCCTTTGAAGTGCAGATGGTCGAGATTTCTGAGACATTAAAATTAATTTATACGCTCTCGGTAACTTATAATTATAAGTGTAGTTGGACTAATGATGATTATTAAAAAATATAACATATTTTATCTTGCATAGGAAAGATTGGCAAATTTGCAACCTGACGGTAAGTGGTCGACTTAACATAAGCTACTTCACCTGTAATTAGTTCAGCAAAATAATTTACGTGTTGCCTCCGCCTGTGATCAAAAACAAAACTGAAAATCTGTTTCACGGGAGAGAGAAGCAAGACAGTATAGAGCTTGTATTCACAAACAATACTTCGAGGTGTCACAGTACTCCCGAACGCATAGGGTCATTGAAACCAATTCCGCAACTGTGCGTCTGTCAAACCCATATAAAACCCCCACTATTGACACCAGCCCCTCTAGACAAGTAGCAAACGCTCCGATTCTAAGCAGTTGCATTTTACGCTAACTCCATAAGGTCTGTACTTTGTTTGAAATAAATATTAGTACCTGATTGACCGAGCATTGCTCGGTACCCTTAGTGATTAAATACGATTAAATATTTCTTCCAAAAAAATGATCTTAAAAAAAGGAAAAAAAGATATCCTTCGTACTGGAGATTTGAACCAGGCTCGTTCGGATTTAACTGCCTAATTTTTCCACTAAGCTATCATGACATACTATTTGAGAGCGAAATTTACGTTCATATTCTAATCATATTTTATCGTTGCCCCAAAACAAGGATAAAAAAAGTTTTCTAAAAATGTTTCCTAGCTAGATCGATTTATCGCGGTTTTTAACCCGTGTATACAAAATTTCATGAAAATCGTTGGAGCCGTTTCCGAGATTCAGATTCTATATATATATATACAAGAATTGCTCGTTTAAAGGTATAAGATTATTATAATAATTCTTAATTTTTTTCTAAATGTAGTAAGCTAGTATCATGTCCATACAATAAGTATTCTATTCGTTAAGCGTTTATGCCACGTGTCTAGGGGAGACGAAGTACATAAGACGTTTTTACAAACAAAACCATAATATACTTTATGTATGTGTCTGAATAAATATTCGTCAAAGATTTTGCAACGACACTATGGCATTATATTATTGCGTTTAACGCAACTGAGCTTCGTAGCGTTTGCCACTTGTCTAGAGGGGCAGGTGCGCATAGATAAAAGCGTTCTTTGCATAGTATTGTTTCATTACTTAGGAAAGTACGCTTCTTGAATACGGGTGTACAATTATTGGGGTTCCCTAAAAATATTTAAGTATAAATGTTATAAGAATATACTAACCTCTATAGCGCCTGTGGCGACTGCAATTTTTTCTACTACCGTTGGCAATTCTTTTGGCACTACTTGAAGTCCACGAGATACGTGTGTATCGAACTCAATCTGTTGATCATTTTACACGTTATTATTTTAAAGTTAATAATTGTAATTATAATCATCATATCTATTGTATATCCAAGCCCAAAAGCCGGACAGACTAGCCAGTTTGGACATTTGGGTAGAAAACCGGACACCCTATAGTATTGAGGATTTTGTCTCAGTATTAATAGGTACGACAAAAAAAAGTATGTAAAATCAAGCTGTTTGATTTGCCCAAGACTAATTTGGCATGGTTCGTTTGGGAAATGTAAAAAGCCTAACAAATATAAAATGCGAAAACGAAACAAAATGTAAAAAGCCGGGATCAAAAATCCTAACTATGTCCGGCTTTATCCGGACGGCTGGCAACCCTAATATACCATAAGGTTTCAACTGCTAGTTTGATTTAATAACAATAAAAACATAAAAAAATATAATTTACTGAAATTTGAACCCGTTACTGTCTCAACGATTGTCATTTGTAAATAATAGTCGTTTTATAATAAGCCGTAGAAGACGTTTCTATGCGTTAACTAAGATTTACAACGGGATCTTAGTACGCGAAATAACATTTTTTACACCTTGTGTCCGAAAAACCAAAATATCTTACGGAACCCTATTTTTTATCAGAATAAAATTTAGCCTATGTTACTCGTGGATAATGTAGCTTTCGAATGGTGAAAGAATTTTTGAAATCGGTCCAGTACTTTTTGAGCCTATTCATTACAACCAAACAAACAAACAAAGTTTTCCTCTTTATAATATTAGTGTAGATGTAGATGTAGACAAGTACTGAGACGTTCATGCAGCGCTCCTTAATCTCTTAGAGCTTAAATTGTATACAGCATTATTGAATACTTCTTAAAGATATACCTGGAAGAGTTCTTTGATGGTCTTCGTGTTGAACAACTGAGACTGTTGGTCGCCGCCGAGCTGCTTCATATAGTCGCTGAATTCTAGAGCTATCTTAAAATACATTTTACTCATGAATTATAAAAATGTTTGAGCGATCAAAAATACTTATTTATAAAAATTATATATTTATTTATTGATAGATTATATTGTCCATGAGACTACCTAGCTGCGCGAAATAAAAATAAAAAACATTTAATATCCCGTTTTAAATAGTTTTAATAATGAAAATAACTATGCTAATTTAAAATGCTTCTTCTTATTATTTTATTTAAAAAAAAAGAAAATAGGTTGTAGATAGTCCAGAAAGTACAAATGGACTATCCTATTACATGGAGCATATTTTTAATTAATATACAAATATATTATATGTTCCTTTATAGTATTATAGTAAGGACTTATTTAATTTAAATGAAATTAAGTTAAATCTTTATATCAATATTTTTAAACGACTTCAAGCAAGGATGCGTTTCTAAATTCGACCGCATATAATATGCTTTTACCAGATTATATAGATAGATATTTAGATATATAGATATTTGGATATATTATTCCATATTGGACATAAAGCCATCATTACGTCTTATGGAGACAACATAAAAAATCTAGGTCTGGCTTTTATATTAACCTCGATATTGGTGACTTATTATTAGATAGATATACAAATAATATTTATACCTTGTCTGTGAGGTCGTCTGCTCTCCTGATGAGGTTTTTCTCATGATCCTTTTCGGGTTCGAGGAAGCGAGTTGCCCACGTTACCTGTTCACGTATAGGTTTCTCAAGAAATTCTCTATGAATTTCCGTTTCATTGCTTTCTTCGTTGCTGTATGAGGTTACACAATATACATTTGATGCACGTACTTGTAAATATAATTATATTACGTATAATAAAATACTAAATAATATAATCAATTATACATGAGAATTCAATATAAAAAGTAACTTTTAGGTTAATTTAAGTAATTCATATATAAATATGTTCTAATAATAACAACGTTAAAAAACACTAGAACTTTTTTTTGAAGTCGGAATTATTTTTAAAAACCTAATATGTAAAGGTTTTTTTTATTTTTAAGTTTTTAATAATTCATTCATCGTTCGTCAATATAAAAAATTGTGATTTAAAAAATATTAACTTATGAGTGTTTAAGTCGAGTCTGATTCAGCGATAAGATCTGGAGTTTTATCATTGAGTCAGGCGATCATAGATTACCTTGTACATATCACGTTCATCAAATAAATTACGTATTTTTATTAGAATGTGTTTTATTACTTTTTAAATTATCGCGTAAAATATCGGATTCGCGTAATCAATGATAATTTTGGCGCCCGAAATACGGAGAGTGCTAGATGCACTCTACATTTATGATTGAAATGTTTTCATTGTTGATAATCAGTAATACACATTAAAAGCACGTTCTTATAATCATAGGCTGATGTGTTAGTTGCGAGTGACATAGGAGTCTTGGCGTTCAATGAAGGAGGCCTATGTTCAGCAATAGACGCCATATGCCAAATTAAGTTAAATAATAAAGAACTAATTTTGCTAAGGGAAAGACAAATTGTATTTAA
The DNA here is from genome assembly GCA_905333005.2 of Lycaena phlaeas. Classification (NCBI taxonomy): domain Eukaryota; kingdom Metazoa; phylum Arthropoda; class Insecta; order Lepidoptera; family Lycaenidae; genus Lycaena; species Lycaena phlaeas. The sequence continues at coordinate 11,065,584 of HG995174.1, read as the reverse complement.
GTATATTAAATATTTTCGTAGTTATTATTCATTATTATATTTTTGTTGGAGATTTATGCGCCCTTATTCCTACCGGGAACAGTTGTATTTGAAACGAAAATATCCATCTGATAGCCGTTTATGGTAAGTATAGATACATATTTATTTTGGAGGAAAGCTTTACTTAAATAAAGCTTTTTAGATTTTTTGATAATAATATCTAGCAGGTGAAATTACGGAGGATACCTTATGATGAGTAGGTATTAAATAAATATAATATCTTGAGGTTTATATATTTGCACACTTCCGAAGTAGATAATACATATATTAGATACTTACTCAGATAAGAATTCTACGTCGGTATCAGAGTCCAACTCTCGGTCTATATACAATTTTTGCCTTTGCGATAGCAAGGGCTCTTTAACTAATCTTCTCTGTTGTTGCACTTAAACAAAACATAAGTTAATAATAAAAAATAACATACATTGTTTCTTTGAGCAATTTACCTGCATTAATAATAGGTACCTACACAAATTAAAGGGTCGTATCGTTATCTATCATGACATCACAAGACAAAATGAGACTAGCGACTGTTTCAGACGTGGCGTTATATCGAGTATATGCCTTGTTTCGGTACTTTGACTACATAAGTCTACTCTACATGTTTTGTTTTTTCATATTTTCTTATTTTTTCAAAGAAGAGAAACGATTGCTATAGACATCCACAGACACAATCAGCAGGAGCATTGCCGTCTTTTCAAATTTGAGTATGCCCTTTTCTCTAAGGTCCCTAAGTCATATCGGTTCGGAAATATTATAGGTGGCAGTTGATTCCTTAAAGTGGTCCTATGAGGCAGGTGCCGTATGTGTATGTTATTGACAATATTTCATGCGTATACGTAAGCAGATCCAATACATGTATCTTTAATAATATTACAACTAAGATAGAGACTGAAAGTACCAGTGTTAAACAATGCCATCTAGTGATGTATCGAGGAACCAAATCTGTACTAAACAACATCGAGCTAATTAAATAAAAATGAAGGTTTTGGGCTTTAATAAATTAGCGTCTTTATTTTTATTTTTAATATTTGCATTATTACCTGATGGTGTTTTAGACGGCAGTGCCTCCTTCGAAGCGACACCAATGCCCAGGACACTACACACTCGTTCACAGAGGTCGCTAGGTAGAGCTTCAGTAAGTGGATCGTTTTTAACGCGATTTACCTGAAAAACGACTGCAATTATTTCGAATGAAATTGGGGTCATTATTTACTTCAAAATTAATTTGCTTCATAACTAAGTGTTAGCTGTATTTCGATTTGAGTGATGATTTCCTTACAGCAGTCAATTTAATGGGAATTTGAATTGAGATTGGTCAACTTGGAGTGAATTAGAAGAAAAAAAAACATAGTAGTCATAATATGGACTGCCGACAGAAGTGAAAGCCTATATATATTACTTTGAATTTCACAATGACGTCATACGATAGTATATGACATGCTAATGTGATAACATTAGCATGTCGGTTACGCGAACATCTAAGATTTCCTCTAACAATAAGTGCTCAACGCGACTTCTTTATTAGTTATTATGGGACCATATGTTCAGAGTAAATAAAGAGTTAAATTTAAACGACGAAGTATGAAATATTGGTAATTTTGACTTTAGACCATTTGTACATTAAAATGAGTACTCTATTTATAGAACCTAGACAATCTGACAGAGCCAGTTCCTGTTTAAGTTTTATCCATAAAATACTAGCCCCCCCCTTTTTTTTAGTCCCTCAGGGGACCGACGCCACCTCCACGGAGCGGTTGTTCCGCACCACAGAACAACCACTCCCAACGTCGGGACAGTAGTTACGATGAGGTGAGGTTCCCATCCTTACCCCTTGCCCCGTGATCTTTTGTCCCCTCTTCTAATAAGAGGGGTACAAAGAGCCCCCTCGCGTCGGCTCAATTCGCTTCGCCCAAGGTGTTGGGGTCATCCTGGGCTACTGAGCCCCACAGCCACGACAAGGCCTGAAGCCTGGTGGGGAATATACTAGCCCCTGGTTCCCACGATTGAAATAAAAATAATATGTAAAATGCCTTTTACTATAAAAAGTGGGCTGTCAAATGCAAAAATAATATTTCAAAACGTACACGTGGTTCATTAGATTAGTGCGTCCATACATACCATTGCCTTTTTTGAATATTTGTTTTATATGTTATAGTAAGACAGGCAAATTGACAGACGTCCCATTTGGTGGTAAATGATCAACGTCATCCATCAACATACACTACTTTACCTGGAACTGGCCCAGGCAACTAACCAGGCTATCGTGAGAGATGAGATGCTAAGTTTTCATGGAAGGTTAAAGCTAAGTTTTCAAGCCAAACAGGCAAAATATTTGCCTCCACTTGTCTTGCCATATTCTCCGAAACACAGCAATGCTGATTCATGGGAATAACAAGCAAGGTGGTACGTGGTGGATGGATATTGGTACCCAATACAGCGAGGAGCGCGACACAGCGCATTATTCCTTTTTTTTGATGACATGACGCAGTGGAAATCCTTTTCGGACCATACCAGGGCATTGGCTAGGCGCGCTGGCGTGTGTGGGGACTCGCATTGGGTGCACTACCCCATTAAAACCGCTGCGTCAGCCTTCAGCCGCTATTTGAGGGACCCGGATAGCAGGCAACGGCGACAACAAACCCTTAGCGAAAGACTGGTTCCGGCAAGACCAGATTCTCCACAATAGGGGGACTGCCGGCTATCACTTGGCAGTCCCCAACAGCGCATTATTCCTGCCGTAAACTTATATTATATTAACATAGTTTTTTTTTTAAATTTTGGTGGTGCCATTAATTAGCATATAACTACAATATACTTACCGATTCTACGTTTTCAGTTAACTCATTAAACACATTATTCCAATACTTCTTATAACCGTGAATCACTTTCGACCCTTCGTACTCTGAAGGCTTAATGTGCATTAGTTTTCTAGGTTTTTGGGCCATTCCTTTTTCACAAAAAAAAGTCGAAAATGCTCACATACAAAAATACTTTTGTTTTTCTATTTACGGAGCCATATAGATTAAATGCCCGTGAAAAACGTTGTCGATATGTAGTGCGAATGTTTTGTGAACGCTCGTTGCTATACCGACTGTAAATAACGGGAGGCGTGGGGAACTATATACCTAGATATACCGCGCAATTTACACTTAGCATCAGAGAATATACGCACTATGCTAAAATTCATGTTTTTCTTCTTGAGATTGTTCCTCTAGTGACGTTTAAGCCTCACAGGTACGGTAAGATAAAGCTTACATAAAAAGTTGCTATAATATACCCATAACACATTAAAAAAAGTAAAGTAACAACCCATTATGTCCCACTGCTGGGCACGGGTGCCTCAAAATCTGGCGAGAAGGAGTTTTGGGCCATAGTTCACTGATGCGCTTGTCCAATGCGGGTTGGTGAACTTCACACACCTTCAAAGACATAATACATTTATTCACTCTCTTGTACATGTTGAAGAAGATTTCTTCAGCTCCAAATGTCAGCTAGTGACGTGGCAGTAAGCAGGTCACACTCTCTGGGGACGGATTGAGGGGATTGAGGGAGGGCCTCCTGCGCAGCAGTGGACGAACAAAAGCTAATGATGATGATGATGATTGGTAAAGATATTATATTTTTCATTTAATAATCCGTTTAACAGGGTCACAAAATTCGAATAAAACGATGAAATAAATACGAAATACATTTTATTTAATATAACAATGAAATTAATACGAATTATATTAATAATTTCACATATTTCCAATTATGATTGTTAAATAATAAAGCAACGTTTAATTATTTTCATTTACGTCAGTCTTCGGAAAATACCTTTCTCTGTTTTGGAATTTATTGAGTTTCCTGTCAGCAGACGATAACGAACTGACGACGAATTTTCATTTTGTTTTACATATATAAAATGGGAGCGAGAAAATTTATATAAACATTACGACTATCCATATAACTACTATTTGTATAAGCCTATATTATGTATTTTATAAGAAAGTGTCCTTTCAACATACTTTTACGACTGAGAGTTGAGAGAGAGAGAGAGAGTTACTGGGGAGAGGGCCAGAAACTTGGGTTGGTACTCTGTGAAATTCTTGGGTGGTGGACTGTCCTATGGATATCTATGCTATCTTTATTTTCTTCATCTTTATCCTAACAAACTATAAAACAAAGTCGCTTCCTTTGTATGTATGCTTAAATCTTAAAAAATACGCAACAGATTTTAATACGGTTTTTTCAATAGATAGAACAATTCAAGAGGAAGGTTTATATGCATTATACATGCACAATATATTATCCCGCTCAGATCCCGTTCTAAGTCTTGGTTAACGCAGGCAAAGCTGCGTGTAACAGCTAGTATTTTTATATTTTTTATATATTATTAATAATGTAGAAACGGTGTATCGATATTTCTATCACACCTCATTTATGTTACCTTAACAACGCGGTTGTTTGATCAATAATCGACAATAACACTATCTGATATGCAGTGAAACTTGTTTTTAGTGTTAAGCTAAAATAGGAACAAGACTAGGACAATGTTGGTTTCATTCTTGATTTTATTTAATTGGTCCCGATCTCGTTGTTTGTGGTTTAAATATAATAAGACTAACACAAATTGTGCTTATCATTACTTGTTGTACTATGGGTGGCTCTTGGCACTAGAATAATAGGGCGCCGACGAAAACAACTATTTTACTAGGTATTTTAAATACCAAACCTTGATTGATTTTTCTTCAATTATTACTCAATCATAATCTGATAATAATAACGGGGCAGAGTACCCAATTGAAAATACGGGCCTGCTTTTAATATCTATATTAAAAGCAATTAGAAAAAGAATTCTAATACTAGCTGCCCTGACAGACTTCGTTCTGCCAAAAGTACTATAAAATGAGGGATTGTGATAGAAGGGTGAAAATTTAGGGATGTATGTATTTTTTAAAGCCACATCATAAAAAAAATGTAAAATTTTGTCCTTATCATTTAGGGGGCTGAAAAATAGATGTTGGCCGATTCTCAGACCTACCCGACATGCACACAAGATTTTATAAAAATCGGTCGAGCCGCTTCAAAGGAGTACGGGAACGAACATTGTGACAAGAGAACTTTATATATTAGATTTTTTTATAACATAGGACGGCAAACGAACAGTCGAAGCCTTTTGGCGAATATCGACGCCTATAAGCATTCACATAACCAGAGGTTATGTATATGCGTTGCCCTCCTTTTCCCTATCCCCCCAATGGGCCACCGGAAACTCACAAACCGCATCAAAAGCAACAGCGCTGCCACTGCCACTTTACGCCGGTACTATGTGAGCGAGAGACAATTCGGCTGCAAAGCAGGATGGCACTACCTCACCTCTTTCCAATATTACACATGTCTTACAAGTTACATGTATGCATTTTGGAACAAAATTCCTTACGGCAGGCTTGGAGGGAATAGGGATTTTGCTGCGCGACTGAACTTCGTGAACTTGAAAAAGTCCGTGGAATAAAAAGCGTTAAATAAGACGTGTGCAGGCGCGACAGTCGCATACACAAGCGAGTAGTGTATATAATACTATATAATACCTTTCTTTTTAGCCGAAGGAACTTCGTTCCTACCTGGTGTCCCACGACAGCACATTTTTATAATTTGTTTGTTTTTTCTCGTATTGCAAGAAAATATATAAGCTACTTTTTCAAACGTGGGTGAATAGTTCGTGAGTAGCAGCTAGTAGTAAATAATTATCATAAATGTTGGCTGAGACATGTCTCACCTCACTGCGAGCGTTAAGGCCGCGTTGCGCTCGGCGCAGCGGGTCATCGCGGTGAGGGTGATTCGGGGGTACCGTACGGTTTCGTGGGCTGCAGCATCCGCTCTAGCCGGCGACCCCCCGTGGGAACTTGTGGCGGAGGTTCTGGCCGAGACACACTCCTATGTCTCGGATAGGAGGTCTCTGGGCTTGAGCCTTTCGCCTGACGGGGTCCTACGGGTCCGCCGACTAGGGATGGAGGCATTAATGCGGAGGTGGGGAGAGGACCTGGCGCGTCAGCCGTATGGCAAACGCCTAACGGCTGCTCTGCGCCCGGTTCTTCAGCGGTGGATGCGTCGTAAGCGCAAACCCCTCACCTTCCGTCTGACGCAGGTTCTCACCGGGCACGGATGCTTTGGTGATTATTTGTGTCGGACGGCCCAAAGGGAGCCGACGACTGGATGTCACGATTGTGGAGCGGCGGTGGACTCTGCCCAGCACACCCTCGAGGTGTGCCCGAGATGGGCGGCGCTGCGTCATGATTTGACGTCTGTCATCGGAGGGGACTTGTCTTTGTTGAGCGTCATCACCGCGATGCTTGGCTCTGACGAGTCCTGGACGGCAATGGCCTCTTTCTGCGAGACAGTGATGTCCCAGAAGGAGGCCGACGAACGGGTGAGAGAGGAGGCCGCTGACGTAGCCTCCCCCCGTAGACGACGAACGGGGGTGCGTCGGAGGCGCTATTTAATGCGCCTTCAATAAAGCCCCTGTGCTCGTGTCGGGCTCGGGATGGGAACCCGGGCCCAGCTTAAGACACGACGTCGTGGGGACTGCCAAGTCGTAGCCGGGCAGTCCCCCTATTGTGGAGAATCTGGTCTTTGCCGGGACCAGTCTGTCGCTGAGGGTATCCCGTCGCCTGCACAGATCCGGGTCCCTCAAATATAGCGGCTGAAGGCTCACGCAGCGGTTTTAGTGGGGTAGGGCACCCAAATGCGAGTCCCCACACACGCCAGCGAGCCTACCCAGGCCCTGGTATGGTCGTAAATGATTTCCGCTGCGTCATCAAAAAAAAAAAAAAAAAAAAAAAAAAATGGCTGAGACATGTCTTACGCCTTTGCGGACTGGATTCCCGCCAAAACTAAACCTTTGCACGATGAAAATGTCTGCTAGTCGCGGGATTAAATCTTATGTATAAATTATTATTACACTTCCTAACACAAGATATGTGTATGATAGCCACAAGCGTACATTCCTTTTGGTTCCGGATGTCTGGATGGACTTAATTTCTGTCACTATAGCAGAGTATCTGGTTACTAGTACGTGCCTCTATTATTTGGCCTTTCTATGTAAGAATTACATCTGGTCTAAACGGTGTCATAACTAATAATAATAATAATAATAATTATTTTCTCACCACAATATTGTAAAGTCGGTATTTGGTAGGTACATACATAATAACATTAGCATTAATATTGTGGGAGACTGGTGCATAATCGCTAATATTGTTAGTCCACTGTGCCCAAAATAAAGTTTGATGGTAGTTTTGAAGTGAAACTTCTTTAGAATCGTTCTGATTTCAATCTCGATAAAACGAAAAAGCGAGTCTAGAGAGATTCAGCTGGCGAGAGAATGAGATAGAACACATTAGACGTTCGAGGTGCGGGGTAAGTAGATGTATGCCATCTAGCGGCAAAAAGCTAAAGCTGGTGCACTACTACTGTCGGTAACACTTCAAGTATATTTGTTAGATGTCGCTTGTAATTGATAATTTAAGTATTTTTAATCAGCGACTGCTCAGGAGTTTTACTTCTACCGTGTGTGACTTGCATACACACACTATTTTTAATATTTAAGTTAGTTCGATGCATAAACTGACAGCCGAGCCCCATAATGGTAAGTGGTTGTCTAAGAGCTTAAGTAGCTATATCTGGAACTAGCCGAGGTAGCTCATTGTCCCCACCATGGTTCAAGCCTTGTCGTGGTGGTGGGGCTCAGTAGCCTAGGGTGAACCCAGGACCTTGGGCAGAGGCCGCAGAGCGAATTGAGCCGAGGGGGCTCTTTGTACCCCTCTTATATGAAGAGGGGGCACAAAAGCAGAAGGCTAGGGGTGAGGACGGTAACTTCGCCTCATTGTACTGTCCCGACGTTGGGAGGGTTTGTTCTGTGGTGCGGACAACCTCTTTGTGGAGGTGGCGTCGGTTCCCTGAGGGACTGACTAGCCGTCATGGTCTATCAGAAGATAGAGATACTATCAGATCCGAGGCACCTCATCAAAGGCGGCATTGGTGGCACTTGCCGGGTTTTAGTGGGTTGAGGTGCGTCCACTTACCGGGTGCAGCGAGTCCCACATACCCGCCTGGGGAGACCCACTCCTCCGCGGGATGTCTAAGTGCATTTTCCGGCGTTAAAGAAAAAAAATGGTAGCTCATTGTTTTGCCTCATTATTCTAAAACTTAGAATATTAAGTATCGATGCATGCCAGTAATTACACTCCCTTGCCTTACTTTCTGAAACACAAGAAAGTTGTAACGCGGAAGAAATGAGCAGGCCGATGGTAATATACATACAGTCACTCCAGTGAAAACAATAATAAACTTGTGTAAATATGTCATAGCCACTATTATATCTTCATCGTTGTTACATAGTAACATAATATATAATATTCAGAAAAGATAATTTCCATTTATCATTTATGTATGGCTGAGTAACCGGCTCTGAATACACAAATCGGTTATGCCTTTCCGGTTTATAATTGAACGATATCCATACCTTCATTTGCTTTCCCTTATTTGTGTTATAACTTTCATAATATTATTGTGTATTTCTCCCGTGACCATTTCAAACTATCCGAAAATTCTGAAATGTTAAATGTAAGCTTTATTTAATTGATAGTTTAATTAAAATCAGAGAAAATCTCCAATATAAAAGGAAATATAATTTATTTCTGAATGTATGTAATTTTAACAAACGGTGTCCAAGGAATTGATATTTTCAATTTAGCATATTTATTATAAAAGAAATGTTCATTGCCAGGAAGAGCATATGTTAGACTAAAACAGGAGTTTGTAGCCGATTGAAACATCCGATTTATTTGCATCTAGAAGGACATTGTAGCTGATGGAAACGTTTTTTTTTAATCTGCCATTATCACTACGATATCTTTCACGAGACAAACAAATTGAATGTTTCAATCGGCTTCGGTTGCTTAAAACACCGACACCGTAAGGAGATCCGAGATGCTTTTTGTTAAAACATAACAATTACCTTAAAACTAAAAACGTTTGAGGTTTTAATGGCTTTGATTTTGATTTAGTTTGTATATTTCAGGATAAAATTGTTGACAGGATGTAGACCTGGTGGATATCTTTTAGTGAATGACACGAGGATATCCGATCCCTGAAGTAAGATGAATAGGTTTTGGTTTCTCTACGGCCATGTCATCAATCATCAAAATTGTAAGATGGATAAGAAAATTTTAAGATAGATAGGATATTGAAAACCACCGTTAAAGATGTACAATCGAAAACCAAAAAATTTAGAGTAAATAAATGTATTATGTCTTGAAGGTGTGTGAAGTTCACCAACACGCATTGGGTCAGCGCATCGGCCCACTACCCTCCTCGCCTGATTTCGAAGAGGAGATCCGTGCCCAGCAGTGAGATATATAAAAGTTGATACTTACTTACTATATCCGTCCACTGCTGAATATAGGCCTCCCTCTTTACTCTTGTGTGGTCTTATGGTATATTGAGACAGGATATATTATGTCCAATGTTCGAAGATGTTGAAGATATATATGTTCTTGTCTAAACTCGCTTGCCCCGTAAATATTGAATTAACCTCTCACAGCGTTACTCACAACAATACACAAATTTTGCATTTACTACGCTGTCGTGTAAATTACTCCGTTAGCTAAGAATAATGTTGGGATGGGTGAGCGTATATCGGGCGCGAAGGTAAATTTACACAAGGTAACTACCTAACTTATTAAGTCATCACACGTCTCACCGGCGTTAATGCAGACGCGACTTATGACATTCCGTTGTTAACCTACGATTAATACGGATTAGTGATGTGCATTGTTGTAATTAAAGTCTCTAACAATATTTTACCAAATGGGGATGATGACAAATTTTTTAGTTTGATTTTATTTGATAGATATACCATAGGTAAACACGAAAAAAAGACTTTTACTAAGAAATAAGCCCAACTTAAACAAAAAAATATGTAAAGAACTTTTTTTTTAATTGCAGCTAAAACGCTCCAAACTGTCATGTAACCGTGATTACTTCACACACCGTTATACAAAGCTCGCGCCATGTTATGAGTTATGACAGTTTGTACTTAATTCTCTGGTCAGTGACGTCATCGCCTTATATTGGCGTTTGCAGTCACGTGATAGTGCGTGATATCTAAATAACGCATTTTAAATTAATTTTCTAAATTTTAAGACGTGTCAACATCCCTATTGTAATTTAGTAAAATTATCTGAAATTTCCAATCGAGGGTGAAACGAGTGAAGATAAAAAAAAAACTCTTTCCTTCAATTTAAAAATGGCGACTGCTTAGATTCTATTTGTATCTGCTTTTGTGTTACATCTATGGACTCAATTTTTATAGCAGCAATCTACTTAAACCATTATCTAAAAATTAGGTTTTAAGCTTTCTTACGCGATTTATAAAATATATAATAATTAACATAAACATAAATTAATGTAATTGCTACATTAGTTTACTCGTATGTACGTAAAAAAGAATATTAGCGGTTATGAAAAAAAATCACTTGATAATAATGAAAGGAACTGTAAGCACGTCACTAATTAATGTATCAGATAAGGCCGCTACGAATCTCATTGTCAGCGGCAAACTATAATTGCGGTAATTATTTTATGAAGTTTTAAAATGCGAGATATGGTTGCTTTTGATATCGACTAGACAAGTGGGAAGAACGAGGACTGCGACTCTTGGAGAAACACAGCTGCAGGCGGTTTTAGTGTACACGATAAGGATTAGTTTGCGGTGCTGGCTAAAAATAATAAAGTAGCAACCCATATAATATTATTTCCCACAGCTGGGCACAAGCCTCCTCATCGAAATAAGGCGAGGAAGGTATCGGGCCATAGTTTACCGGGGCGCTGGCGGGGCCTATCGTAGGATAGCCTGCATACAAACGTGTTACATAATATGATCATGAGGATTTATAGAGCGCATGGGCAAGCTATAGCCCATGAGCGACTTATAATTCTAGGAGGAGCGGATTTCATATGCCACTTATATTACAACAGCGCAAGTTGTCGTTAGTGCAATGTTGTCGTCCTTACGCATATTTTTTGGCGTTGTTGAAACTTGTATTTAGTATTATTAATTGAATCTGAATTTTAATATAAATATTAATAATTTATATTGCTTAAGAACAGAACAAAACTATTTTATGAAAAAGTTCGAAAATTACTGTCCTAAACTTACTTCTCTTGTAAAAGGCACGATAACGGAGTCTCAGTAATAGGGATTTCTTGGCAGTAGGAAGGTACGGAACCCTAAAATAATCGGAGAATGAAAACAACAAATTTAATGAACGTGATATTTTGAGAACTTGTAAGACGACGTAGCATCAATTCTGTTAGGGCAGTTCAAACATAAATAGTGTTATGTTAACTTGACGTTTTGCCGTGCCATAATATTGTGTTAAGCGCTAGTTCCCGTTAAATCTGACACAAATGCAACAGACGGTTTATTCAGACGAATAAATTTGTTAACTTCAATTTTCGAAAGTTCATTGTTCATATTAAAAGCCGAAGACTTGTTATCTAGGTCAAACAGCTTAATACTGATATTTCTCTAGCGTCATATTTAAATAGTCTTTTAAACTGGTTGAATCGTAATTTTCTGGATGTGAAACTCAAGACGCTTGTCTTTTTCTAAATCTTCTAATATTTACGAACGTGGACGTAGCGTATAAAATATAAAATTCTTGTGTCACGGTGTTAGTTACGATACTCCTCCGAAACGGCTCGACCGATTCTTATTAAATTCTGTGTGCATATCGGTTAGGTCTGAGAATCGGCCAACATCTATTTTTCATCCTCCTAAATAATAAGGGTTTTATGTGAGGGATTTTTGGGTGGGTACCTCAAAATTATATTAAAAATTACATACAAAAATACATATAACCCAAAATTTTCACCCCTCTACGATCAATCCCTAATTTTTAATAGAAACATTAGTACTAACAAATCTTTAAAAAAAACAATCAGATTCTAATATTTATTTTGTTGTTATTGTCAATTTAGTTTACAGATGCTAGATGATATGTAGAATTTTACTAAATCAATCGACTTTCATAACAGAAATATTTTCATTAAATTTTAGTATCGTAGCATTCGTCAGAAAACAAGTTATATAACTTTGGATTATCTCGAAGTAATTTACTTAACGATTTTTCCCGTTTGGCAAAAACATCTTCCACCTTTGGTTTTTCAATTGTTCTCGAATCGTTTTGAATACATTCACATTCACAGGGAATATCGCTAAAGTGGATATCCTCTTCACTAGAATATTGGGTTCCTATTGTTTTAAACTTTTCTTTCGTAGCCGAAAAGGGTAAGTCTGTGCGTACGATATCTTTAACTCTTATCGCCTCAGTCAATAAAGGCTGTTCTAAATCTTTGTCAAGAATTGTTTTTGCTCGAATATAATTTTGTTCGGTGTAATCTAAATATGAGAGTAGAAATGGAAAATCATGAAATTTAATTCTTTTCCCACATTGTTTGGGACACTCTTGTAAACGATTGATATCTTCCAAAACAAGTCGTTCATGTGATGAGATACTTTCTGATGGTGTAATTATAGGATCCTGTGCCTTTTCACTTTCTATTGATACCTCAGAAAGTGATTCAAATTTCGGTTTCGTGCACTTACAAATGTTTGAATTAAGCATTTTCTTAATTTCTTCGTAGCCATGGCACTTTGCATATACATATTGCCTTTGTAGCCTAAAATATGGCAAATCAACATCAGAATCTAATGTTTCCCTACTTCCATACGTAAGAATCTGGGGAACTGGACTGGATAAATCACCAACTACTGTATAAGGCTCTTTATCACATATAACAGATTCTGCGTCAGGTTGATAGAAATGAAATAAATTATTTTGGTCTTGTTCATCTATTAAAGTTGAATTGGTAAAATTAGGTTGCTTTTGCATTTCATTCAGTTGCAAAATTACCATTTTTTCAAAATCAAGTAAAAATGTAATTTGTTCTGGTAACAATTTTAAACAAAAACTTATAAATTTTAAAAACAATCGAAGAATTTTAACAATCTGCTTCTCCCACTGACTATTTAAAATCGATAACGGTACTTCTTTCTTATCTAGATCAACTAGTAAGGCGTCTCTCTCTTCTAACATTTGTAGGTACTCTATTGCCTCAGCATGTTGAAATTTTTCTAGAAACATTCTTTTCATTTTGCATTTTTTTCTTTCCAAGCTTAATACGTACATAGTGCTTGTGAGACGCTCAGCCTCTATTTGTTTCAAAAATGCTTTCATAGCATCATTTTTCTCCTGGATTAATTTGTTTTTTAAATTATTACTTTTAAATTGTTCGTGTCTTAAAAGTAGCTGATAATATATTTTAACTTTGTTTATTTCTGTTTCATATTGTTTGTTTAGCAGATTTTCTAAAGTAGTTCTTTCATTTTTAAGTCGTTTCTGTAGTTTATTATTCACTTGAGTTATTATACTCGCATGTGTACTTTCAGCTATACTTTTTACTTCACATTTAATATGATCTTCTAATTCTGACAGTGTTTTTTCGTAAAAAGAGAATATTTCTTTCATCATTATAGTGCTTTTGTGTTTAAATAGGTTTTGATAAATATTATTAACTTTTTTGAAAATCTTCTTTTTCTCATTTTCTAAAATAAAATTCCACATGTCATCATTGTCTTGTAATAGATTATTGAAAATATCATAAATTCGTTCTTGTTCACATTTTAAAATAACGTCTCCGATTGATAAAATTCCTTCATGTGTTTTTCCTCTTATGCTTTTTGATGTAAACGGTAGTTTTAAATCAATAATGCCTATTAGTTGGTCACTGGGCGAGATCCAAGTACTGTTGGAATTAATACTTGAGAATGAAACGTCATTATTTGTTTTCGTTTCTTCCCTACGCCCGCTTGATTTACAAACATCATTATTTAAGTAAATATCTGCATATGTGGAAATATTTTTATCATCTATGTCTAAAGTATTTATTATACCATTATGCTCCATATTTCTTCATTGCAATTATTAAAATATACTAAAGAGCAAATATTAAAATAAAAATTGACGTAAACGTCAAAACCTTAACATACAAAAAAGGTCAAATTTATTTGAAAATTGCCAATCTACATAAAAATCATTGCATTCCTAAAGTACTAGACTAATTTTGATAAAATTTTGTTCTAGCATGAGATATTCATGTTGACACAGTCCATTAAACATACCAGAAATGCTAAGCGGCCACTTTTACGAAAAAAATATACAATATTAATGGCATCTACAATAATGGTCTGCGTAACTTTTGCCCCTAAGTGCATAGTTTCCGAGGCATCAGCCAAAAATTTTTTTCAAGGCAGCGCTTGAAGCTCCGACTAAATCTGTCAGCCTTTTTTTGATTTTATCCTCAGTACGTGACCTTAAAGGAAAAAAATTGATCTAAAACCCAGTTTTTACTGAACACATTAAAAATTAAACAAAATGAAGCATCAGCCTAAAAAATTGGTCACGTGAGTAGCAAGATGTACCGTTATAATTTGGCGCAAGCGATGACTTTATCCAGTCTGTTTCACCATCACATGATATGCCAATCACCATTTGACAAACTTACATAGGAATAATGGAAGCTAGAGTCATAATATATATTTGATACGTTAGTGTTGGCATAGCAATAAATTTACAACATCTTGTAGTAGTTATTAAGTTTCGAAACTATCTTATCAATCTTAAAAATAAAACAACTCATTATTTTCCTTATTTTAATTAACCTAACATTTTAATAAGACGATTTATATCCGTACAAAGGAGTTTCGGTATTCAAATAGACGGGCGACGACAACCTACCTGTGATTAGCAACGGCAATGTAGAGCGAAATGCCCCGCCGCTTAATTTAATTAAATACTTCCTTGGGCCGCCCGCCTACTATTTCACCTGGTGTACTTATCTCTCCTAGTGAAGAACATTGTAAATATTCCGTTTTAGTCCCGCTGTATCGTTCTCTAAACACTGACCTCGGGTTAGCTTTGTAGATTCGATTTCTTGCCACATGTGATAATAAATTACGGATATCTCGACCCTATTCTCATTACGGATGCGGCAATGTCCGTTGGAGTTTTGTCATAACTCAGTCTCGGTTAAAATTATTTCCGTTGCTTCTGATGAGAAAACTAGAGGTAGGGAAATGTAAGTGTTCGCACAACAAGCCGTGGAATACCGTTGGAACATATTTCATTCTTAATGAAGTTAAATTTCCGGCCAGAACCTGTAAGGCGTACGTAATTCAGATAAAAATGACGCCCTCTTACAACGCCGCGTTTTTAATTGCGCCTACCTTACGCGAGATTAACAAGAGTAAACAATTATCATTATCCTGCTGACATATATAGATTTGATTGGCTTTTGCAGGCGCGAGTTACAATTAACTGGTATTAACCTTTTTCTATTCATATAAAAAATGGTGCCCTACTTTTAAGCGGCTCTAAAGAAAAATTAGGACAGGAAATGCTAATAGAATTGAAAACTTTTATCTCAGAATTATGACATTATGAAATTTCAAGTTTTAATACATTAAAATGGAATTTCAGAACGGCGTCATAATGTGTAAGTTAGCATGTCGTTGGCACGAACCTAGCTTGTCTCGAACCCACATCATTTTACTCTTCACAAAGTTTACTTTAGATGCATGGGGTTGTCCTTGCATATGCGGGTCTTTGTCTAGCAGTGATTGCTTGACGCTCGCTCTGATAGACCAAATATTCAAAATTTGTGTTTTTAAAATGACACATCTAAAAAATACCAGCAAATTCTGTTTTATATAAATCCGATGGGAGGGTGCCACCATCTTCCTTGTTTCTTCCCTAAAATATCATTACTGTATTTCAGAGAAAGGTCAAGACAGGCACTGTAATAAAATCAAATCAAATCAAAATATCTTTATTTCATACGTCATAAGAAGTCGATAAAAAGTAAAAACCGAAAAAAAACTCGTTTGCGATGCTGGATCCCCTAAAAAAAAACAAAAAAAAACTTAGGGGTTTCTCTTTTATCAAAAAATTTAGATTAGGCAACAGATTGAGTAACCCACTAATGAATGATGGTGTAACATCCTGGCGGCGGTGCATCCGCCGCGGCGCATAAACAGACAACGCAAGTTTGTTAAGATTCCTTTGCAAGAAAATGTATGTTATTGTCTCCACTAAAATACATACAACGCATTAATTTACATTTTCTTGCAAAGCGTGCGAAGCCTCTCTGTGCGCTGCGGTTGAGTCGCTCCCTTAGACCAGGATTTCTCCAACTTTGTCGCAAATGGTCTTACAACATAAAATAACTTTCTGACTGGGTATAAACTACATGAAAGTGTCAGTTATCAAGCCAACATTACGTAAATCTTGTCGCGAACCCCCTGCCGCCGAATGGCAAACTCCAAGGGGTTCGCGCACGCCACTTGAGAACCTCTGCCCTAGACTATCCCATACTTCTAATTCGCCTCTTTGATCTAATGATGGATACACCACTCCAGGAATAAGTATTAGATATCTAGAGGAGGAGATATCATTGATGATGATTATCGTGTAAGCAAATCGCGAGATGACCTGAAAATAAAGTTGTTTAAACTTTCCACGTATATCAGCTTTAACTTGTCCAAACTTGGTCCGTATTTCGACATATTCACTATAAAACAACAGCTATAACTCAAGGCGGGCAAACGAAATGTTTTATACGTCATATCAACAAATAAATCTTTCGGCCGCTTATCTCACGTCAAACTTAATTCCTATGCATAATTCATTGTGTTGATTCCCTGACAGAGGAAAAGTTCCCTAACTTTGGCCGACAAACGTCTAGAGTGACAGACATCAATGAGTTCCACCGACCTGTGAAAACTATTGCGCACTTAATATTTGATATTGTTAATAAATGCTTGCTGACAGTACGTTCTATTTTAAGTAAATCTTTGGGATTATAACGCATATTTTGTCTTATAACTCTTAATTATCCTTAACTTATTAAAACTTATTACGAATTATACAAAAATATTAAGCTATTTATCAAAATCATCTTTAACTATTTTTCCGACAATGTCGGACTTATATATGCAATTTTCTATTAATCGCATCTTATAGGATGCTATCAAATAAGGTATTGTTTAAGATAAATTTACTGCTAACAATTAATACCTAAAATAATAAATAATGAAAGTACGCTTCCCTATTACTATTTTTTTTTTGTGAAAAAATGAAGCATTTATTCATTAAAGTCTATGTTAAGTATGTTTACGTATGGTAGATATTATATTTAACATTAAATTGAATTATACATTATTAAGAAATTTTAAATAATCAACTTTGTTAAAAATAATTGAAAAGTTGTATCACGACTAAACGTTAATTATTTTTATGTAAAGTTAAGCCAGAGCGAAACTTTGAGTCAGCATAAGTTGGGAGCGACGAAAATGACATGTAATATAATATTTCATGCTTAGAGAAAACAAGTTTGGAGACTTCTCCCGGCGAGAACAGAGCGTGCTACTCGTAGATAAAGACCACTTCTGAGATTTTCCGTTTATGGATTTTTGAGCACTTAGTTTTAGTCTTCTTGTAATATTGAAAGTATATTGGTATTATTTACTAGTTAAAATCGTACTCTGGATAGCCTGTGCGAAAATTGCAGGCAAATCAAACAAAAGATGTGTGCTGAATATTATATTTTCAGGCGTCTTCGCTGCACAGATCACATCATTTCAAAAACATATTTTGATTTAAAAAGCACACTTCATTGGATGTAAAAATGAAAAAAAAAAATTTTTTGCATAATGTCTACATAAAAAAGAATTTGAAAAAAAACTAAAAGATTGGCTGCTAGCAAAAAATTTTTACAATGTCAAAGATTTCTTTAATAATTAAAATTCATTAATAATAATAAACCGTTATTGGTAGGTATTAAAATGTAAATAACATACATATATATATATAATTGAAAACATGCTTTTTAAAACGAAAATATTTGCATGCCATTAAAATTGGCGAACATTGTAACTAAATGCCTTAATTATTATAACACCTTATTTGTACCGATGTTCTGCAAATAAATGATTATTATTATTATTATTATTATTATTGAATAATCTAAACAATATTTAATGTTCGTATATTTTTTAATGGCGCAAGTGGTTAATGCTATGCCTTTCAACGAGCGTAGAGCAACACATGATATTCTGACTGCACGATATGAATAGAGTGATTCAATTACTAATTGACATAAGCTTCTTATAGCGCAAGTCATTTTGTGAGACATTTCAAAGAGAGAGGCTTATTTCGCTTTATTATTGAATATATTATATGGATGAATGCAGTGCAGTCAGGTCTGACAAGCGTCGGTGTGAGCGAACTGTCATCAATCGGAGTGCCAGAGATTGACGCGGCGCAAATCAATTTCGGGTACCACCTGCCTTGCTCCACGCCGCACTGTTGTTATTCTTGTTGGCAAACCGTAAAATTGCTTTTTGTTTTATGTACCATCTAAATAATTTTTGTATGTATTCTAGAACACGTACTAGAATGGCACGGCTTATGTGAATAGTAAAAATAGCTTTTGTTGATTTATGTATACCAAAGAGTGTGTGCGTGTAATCTTTTTGCACGATTTAAATATAACTTCATAAAAAACGAATTTATCGTCTAGTTCTCTAAAGAAGTTTTACTTAAAAAATGAAGACTGCACTAACCATAAACAAAAATCGGTTGTATGTAAAGTCGGTTTACTGACGATAGTTGAACGTGATAACGTCATAAGGAAATACTTATGGGTCATTGCGCCTCTGTGTCGCTGGTTTCGCGCTCTTGCTGGCACTTCAAGCCTTAAATGAAACGCATCAGAGCGAGGTAACGCCGCATGAGTCATGTTTTTTCGTGCGCGCAGCCAGCTCCATCGAACGACTCCATCGACGTTGCGTTGTTACGTCAATAATAAATAAAATGTATTATTTACTAAACCTACTATTCACGTAAACCGTTTGATGATCCATCCAAAGTTGGCATGAAAGACAAGAAGTGGAGAAAAAACAAGTAAGAGATTTTAGAAAGAGAACATATAAATTATCTCCAGCCAACTTCTTTTTAGCATCAGCAGCAAAAGCTAAAACGATAAACACTTGACAGTATATTTTGGTTGTAATGTTTATAAGCAAAATAGCCACCCGTCTTGCATCAGCTAATGAGATTCACTAATCAAATTCAACAAATTAGATCTGCCTACAAAGTTTATCCGGGTCTTGACATTTTAACTGAATCTAATAGGAAATTCAGTTTTATTTTCTTAAGTGGTTTATAAAGATCTTCATGTACACTTTTAGTTATAACAAAGAATGAATAAAAAGTGATAATGTAAAGCGTTTAGATGTCTGTGGAGACAATGGAATGGTTTCCTTTGACTTCCTCTATATAATTAACTGCATCGGATTGGTGTCCCACTATTGTTCAAGATCTCGATTACATTTGATATTAATTTATCATATATATTTGATATTAATTAAATTATTATTATATATATTTGATATTAATTAAAGTTTATCCGGGTCTTGACATTTTAACTGAATCTAATAGGAAATTCAGTTTTATTTTCTTAAGTGGTTTATAAAGATCTTCATGTACACTTTTAGTTATAACAAAGAATGAATAAAAAGTGATAATGTAAAGCGTTTAGATGTCTGTGGAGACAATGGAATGGTTTCCTTTGACTTCCTCTATATAATTAACTGCATCGGATTGGTGTCCCACTATTGTTCAAGATCTCGATTACATTTGATATTAATAATATATATGTGATAATGTATATTATCACATACATAATAACCTCTCTCGTTTCTTATGTAGGAAATCGGATAAAACAGAATATATTTTTTATAAAAAGGTTTTGAGAGAAAATGTTTTTAAACTGATTGGTGACAATTTTAAAATACACTGTAGAAAAACTGAATGATAAACAAAGCCGGGCAAATAGTCGGACATAGCCACGCGATTGCATGTGTATGTTGTGTTTGTTTACGAAATTTAAATTCAGTGCGGCAACTTATGGAAAAAGTTTTAGCATTTGTCCGGCAACTGCACTACCACGGAATTGTAAATTTTAAGGTTTACTTAAAAACCTAACAGCATTCCTTATTCAACATATATTCATTTGTAAATTGTAAAGCTATCTTTTGAATGCGGCAATAAGTTGACTATAAGGAAGAAGTAAAATATATAGGAAATATTTGGTATATTTTTAAGATACCACAATCCGATGACAGTAGGAGAGATACACGTGCATGGGTCCTTATTTCTTTCTTAAAGCTGCTTTTCTAATTTCAAAGAAGTAAGGCAGAATGGGAGCCAAGTAGTAGAAGTTCATACTTTCTTTTATCCCAGGATAATAACGTGCCCCACCATAGTGAGCCATGGCTTAGGCCTTGGCGTTGCGGTGGGACTAAGTAGCCCAGGGTGAGCCCAACACCGGCGCGAATTGAGAGAGGGGTCTTTACAAAAGGCAAAAGGGCAAGCGGTGAGGACGGGAACCTCACCTCATTGTACTGTCCCGACATTGGCAGGGATTGTTCTGTGATTCGGGACAACCCGTCTGTGGAGGTGGCGTTGGTCCCCTGAGGGACTGACAAGCCGTCGAGGTGCCCTGTTGCTAGCAGATCCGGGGCACCTCACCCAAGGCGGCATTGGCGGCCCTCGCCGGGTTTTAGTGGGTAGAGCTGCGTCCACCATCAGTTACCATCTTCAGGGCGCAGCGAGTCCCACATACCCGTCTGGGGAGATCTACTCCTAATCGGGATGCCTCAGTGCATTTACTGGCGTTAAAGAAAAAAAAACAAAGGGTGAGTGACGGTACTGTTGTATAATAATCCTAGATTGACTGCTATAGATATCAGATGGCTCTGGAATTTATTAATAAATTAAAACATGCAATAAGGTACATCAAACGCTGATGATTGATTGGTATGATTGCCAGATTTGAATCATACATTTACGAGTAATCACAAATCAACCATTATCAAATTTAAATAATGACCACATCTCTCCCAATAATAAACTCGCTATGTGATCTTCCTTTAAAATTCAATTTTAATAATGCTCTATTTAAACATTTTGGGCCAATAAAATTAAGTGAATTTCGACAAAAAATACTTCGGGTATTGAATCGTGGTTGAAATTAAATTATAAATCGTTTCTACAGTGTTATTTAATTAAAACTATCAATATTTTAATACTTCGTGTACATGCTATATTCGTATTTTATAAAAGTGAAAAATTTTATGTGGATAAATTTGAATATACCACGTATAAATAGTATATCCATCAATTAAACCACGTTAGTCTAGCCTAGAGGTAAGTTCTAACTTGTGTTACGGGATCTAAGAACGGAAATAAATTCAAGATATTTACTTAAATTCAGAGCGACGATGGTCCAGTGGGGATGGACTATGGACTCTTACTATTATTCGAGAGGTTCCGGGTTTGATCTTGACCCCCCACCCCCCGTGTGTGTGCCTAGAAATTGTTTTTTTTTATATCTAAATGCACCCTCAACACGAGACCATCGCTCGCGGTGAAGGAACACATCGTGAAGAAAACTGCATGCCTGATGAGATTGAAAGTCTTTGAAGGTATGTGAACCCGCATTGGGTCAGCACATGAACTATGGCCTATTACCTATTATCCTCGCCTGATTTAGGAGACCCGTTCCCAGCAGTTGGACATATAAAGGTTGATACTTTACTTTTTTTATACACCACTATTTTTAATTACCAAAAAAAATGCTATATCAGTCGCCTCTACTGAATACATTACAGAAGTCAATTATTCATTAATTCTTCTTTCATGCAACGTGGCGATAAAGATGAATAAATTATTCCTGAATTTATATTTGTGGCACTTGTGTAAAAATGCAAACGTACATCTAGGAGTTGGCTTTAAATGCATGAAATATAAACGCAGAGTCGGCATCCGTTCAGTTATTGCTTGCTCGCCGTCTGTACGTGTTACTGCCTTTAGACACGGCATAAGAAGGTGTTGCTTATAATTTTGCCGCTGTAAGATTGCGCAGTAATGTAGGGTAAGGGCTGGTTGAATTGCTGTATTTCCTTAATAGTCTACATTTACCCTCGCCGACAATTTGTGACAGCTTCGACTAAATTGTCGCTGAGGAAATAAGCTAATTTAATTATACAAAATATAAGGAAATGCATTTGCTAAGGAGCGTCATAAAACATACATTGTATAAAATGCAATCGATACGTCTTCGTCCTTTCTGCTTTTTGCTTTGACGTTCTGTATTTATAAGTAAAGTAGCAACCCATGTCCCACTGCTGAGCGCGGGTCTCCTCCTAGAATTTAGCCGAATTATCGGGCCATAGTTCACCGAGGCGCTGGCACTAAGCGGTTTAGTGAACTTCACACACCTTCAAAGACTTTTAATCGATCCCGGACCCTCTCGCTCAAGAGGACTTTTTTTTTCTTTTATGTCGGGAAATGCACTGACACATCCCGCTGGGGAGTGGGTCTCCCCAGGCGGGTATGTGAGACTCGCTGCGCCCGAAAAATGGTAAGTGGACGCAGCTCTACCCACTTAAGCCCGGCGGGTGCCACAACTGCCGCCTTTGGGGAGGTTCCCCGGATCTACAAGCAACAGGGCACCTCGACGGCTAGTCAGTCCCTCAGGGGACCGACGCCACCTCCACGGAGCGGTTGCCCTGCACCACAGAACAACTCTGTTGCCCCCTCGGCTCAATTAGCTTCGCCCAAGGTGCTGGGCTTCGCGCAAGGTGTAGGGGACACCCTGGGCTCCTGAGCCCCACCGCCACGACAAGGCCTGAACCATGGTGGGGTCGCTCAAGAGACCTTTTACGCGTCTATCAAATAATAATAAGTTATCAAATAATAATAAAATATAACTATTGTTAGTATAATATAATATATATTTTATTATAATGCAGCTATAATATGTAACTATTGTTATATATTTTTTTCAATATACGTTTTTGATGAAATGTAGTACAAATAAATCCTACCGTGCGCTCACAGAGATATTATATCAGGCAAAAATGAAGGCTTCTGTATTGTGAAGAAATAAATTATAAAGTATATTTCTGTATTGTTTATTATAATTTTGTGCCTCGTCGGAGCCATCACAACCTACCTCAAAATATGAAAAGCTACATGTCATACACATTCTTTAATAAATTATATGCATTTTCATTTTTTGAATGAAAATCTGATTGGCGTGTGACATGACCACGGATTTATTTAATTAATTATTTCAATAATGAATAATGATTTATTGAAATAATATTTCAGTAATTATATGACTACAATATATTTATTATATAATTACGATTTTTTACAGCACACTGAAATCCTGCACAATGAATCAGCCCCCTGATTCTGTAAGAGTCATTTTCTAGGCTGTGCGCCGCGACGAGCTCGTCTCGGCGCACAGCGTTGACGTTGCTAGGGTGTTTGATATGGTTTGACAAGCTTAGTGAATAACAAGTTGAATTCACAGCGCTGTCACAGTGTTGCGACAGCGCTGCGTTTCTTACAGAATAGCACTGCTGATCGCGACGCAGCGCCGCCCTCAAACGCGACATACTGTCACCGGCACCCGTGGGCCGTCCTAGACGGGTACTCAGAGACACAGTGCCCGAGACAGGCGCACGGCAATCACCTCCGCCACGAATTCCCACAGGAGGTCACTGGTCGGTACCCCCAATAATCCTTACCGCGATGACCTGCTGCGCTGAAATACAATTACAATTAGGTGTACGGTAATGTTTGTTAAATTATCTTAAATATAATTTTCGTTATGAATTTTAACATATTATGTGATATAGATAACTCACTATCTTATCAATATTCCACTACTGGTCACGGGTCTTCCTGAACTAAACGATTAGTATTAAATTTACACCTAGATATAATACACCGGATGATGCATATTAAGCACTACTTGCAATTAGTAGTGAAGAGCATTACATTTCAGCTTAAACGTTTTACAGAGTAACATAATTTACTGTAATGTTTGTTTTTTAATTGTTTTAGGAATATATTATGATTTTTTTAAGGTCAACCGTAAAGAAAATATATTATGATAGACCTGTGAATTATACCTACATGAAATAATATCCATGTAGAAGTTATAAGTGACCAAAGCGTGTTCTCCTTTGTTCCGCTAAAGTCAGTCAACCCTTGTAAAATAGTTTGGTGCGACAATCTTAAGTCAATTTATCGTTCTCAGAAACGTCAACACTGTATTCTAAAACTAAGTTTCTGTCAAACTTACAATTATCAGGGATGAACGGCAATAATAGAATTTCACTAGCTGCCTCAACGGAGTTCGTTCTGTCAAAAATACTAATGTCGCTGTTAAAAAACAGGAGTTAATCTTAGAGGGTGAAAATTTTAAGTTGTGTATTTTTCAATCATAAAAAAAATGGAAAATTTTGTCAATTAAATCAAACAAAATATTTTGGGGTGGGTTACCCTTATCCTTATGATTTAGGGGGATGAAAAATAGATGTTGGACCTACCTGATATGCACACAAAGTTTTATAAAAAAAGATCGAGCCGTTTCGAAGCGTATGGGAGCGAACACGGTGACACGAGAATTTTATATGTTAGAAAATTTAGAAAAAGACAAGCGTCTTCAATCACATGATTTTAAGATAACGAACGCGTTATGATGTGAAATATGATTACATAAACTCATATGTTATATCCCTAATAGTGAAGAATTAAAATAAGACTCGAGTAAAAGTTTCGGAGCGAAAATTTAGCTCAGACTTTATCATACTAACCTGTACGTAATGGCAGTTTCAAGAAGTGACGTCACCAAATGTGTCCCACATTTTGTGACGTCACTTGTTTGAACAATGCGGGGTCTTGTGTCAATACATCCGGACTTTTTTCATGAATTCTGGTTAGATTTAATTAGTTGACTATTACAGCTTACAGCCTCTTTAGCCCGAGGTTTCCGTATTGTTGAAGCGGTAGGATCAATGGTGGTTGCGCCCATATCTATGCCAAGTCAGACCTGTTTTGATCGGCTCTGGCTAACACAAACTTCCAAGACATTACATATACATACAAATTATAAAACTGGAAAACGTATTACAATTTTCAAACGTTTTATTGGAAAGGAAAATCGCAGTTATTTAATGCAAGCGGAGTTTTTCGAGCCCCGAGCATAATAAATCACGTGTAACATTACTCCCTCCTTAACAAACAGGCACGTATTGCATCTTAAATCCTACTTAGCATTAACTCTGGCAATTGCAGTGGAGGTATTTAATAATGAATTCTTTAACCCTCACGTATTTAATATCGTTGCCATTTTAATGAGGGCGTCATAAAATGTTATGGTGACGGCGAAGACAAGATTAATTGTGTACATTAACACTACTGTTAGCGCTGAACGCTTTGTAAGTTGCAGCGTTGTTCTGGAGCTCGTTTATTAAGAAGATACGTATCTGACGTTTACGAAATGTAAATATCGCAGATATATTTCAGCGAATGTTAGCAGTGAAACTTCTTGGTTTCATCATTGTAAGCCTTTTACTTTCACGATTGATCATAGTCCTCCTTCAATAAACGCCAAGATGTAAATTACATTTAAGACTATTTTCCAACAGTTGCGGTTAGTTTTTTGCATTTTAAATCCTAAATATAAATGCAATTCGTATATTTTCAACTGAGTAGGACTGAAAGTATCAACCCATATCTGCTCTGCTGGACGCGGGTCTCTTCCTCAAAATCAGGCGAGGAGGGTTATTGGGCCATAGATCGCCGATGCTGTGGGCCAATGCGGGTTGGTGAACTTCACACACAGGTTTCCTCACGATGTTTTCTTTCACCGATGAGCTAACGATGGTCTGAAGTTTAGGGTGCACTTAGAAATTTATGAATCCCCATTTCAAGGCACACTCAGGATCAGAATCGACACCGGACCCTTTCGCTTAAAAGGCCGAATCCATACTCACTGGACCACCGACTACGACTAAATACATATGTAATATTTGCATGATATACCTTCAATCCATACTAATAGTCAAAGTCAAAGTCAAAAATTTTATTCAAAATAGTACTATCGAAGTATCTTTTTGAAGGTCAATTGAGTCTACCACCGGTTCCAAAGCAAGTCCACTGAGAAGAACCGACGAAACAAACTCAGTGGAACTAGCCTTTTCAAATACAATATTACAAAAAATAATAATAATAACAATACATACTACTATAGTAGTATAGTATATAAGAAGAATTCAGCAAGAAATTCTGTTGGGTTGCTCCTTTCAAAATATAATTTACAACTTTTTATAAACATACATAATTACATACACTTATTACTATAACACACTTATTACAGTCTTATACACACTATCCTAAGATAAGTAGAATAAGTAGATAATAAATTTAGACCCCGCAATATCCAAAACAAACCTGTGGGTGAGTGATGTGCGAACGTACATCACATTAGCAAGTATGTACTGAGAAGCTACAGTTAAGATGGCAATTTCTTTAAATTTTTCTTTCAATGATACCCAGGGGCCCAAACAGTATATAGTTCGAATAGCTCACTTCTGCAACAAGAAAATCGTATTAATATCCGCCGCATTCCCCCACAGTAGAATGCCGTAAGACATTAGACTGTGAAAGTAAGCATGGTATACTAATCGCGCCGTATTTACATCTGTCATTTTTCTTATTTTTTTAATCGCAAAAGTCGCAGTACCGAGTCTATTTGCCAACTTGGCTATATGTGGCGCCCATTGCAGCTTACAATCTATGGTTATTCCAAGAAATACGGTCGAATCCATTATGGATCTAATTAGATCCAATAAGAATTATTAACAAGCTCTCATCACATCATTGATGTGAGATCAAAATTCACTTTGGCAATCATATCTGACGTCACAAAGTGCTATCGCGTCGGTTAGTCCCTACGTGTTGCATGCGAGCCTTACGTATGCTGGATACGATTTGGCATTCGCCAAGCATTCTACAGTATTGATGTCTAGCGAAGTATACAGAGTGTTTTAATTTTGGTACTTTATTACTTTACTTTGTTACTACGAGTTCCTATTGCAAGCGTATTGTCATTATACATTTATGCATAAATGAAGAAGTGAGAATTAAAAAAAATATGTGATCTGAACAATAAATATTATTTTTTCAAACACCATAAATATGGCCATTGGCCACGTATGGATTATATTCCAGAATTCCATCGTAAAAACATCACAAAGCTTTCAAAGCGAATATGCCTTTCAATTAGGTAGTGCAATATTTAGTGCTAAGCTGTGATGGAGCCTAAATGCCTGCTTGGAATCTTGTTCTATTCCGTTACCCAATGTTCGCAGTTGAATCGCATTACATTAGGTCTCGCTTGCATTCCGACCGTGCTCCGGTTGACTGAACCTACATATTTAAGTCAAATATCGTATGTATTGATCCCGTCTCAATACATTTTTAAATAGCTATTCAAATCGTCCGGAACGGATCTAGGATTAATATTTTAGCATTCACAAACCAGGGTGGAGACAGGCACTCATTTTTATTCCGAGCTGGCTAATACATGGGGTAAGTCTATCTCAGCGATTATGCCAACCTATCTAGCCCTTACCAATATCTCTAGATATTTAGTTTTTTAAATCAAGTTATTTTTTTTTTCTTCAACGCCGGGAAATGCGCTTAGGCATCCCGCTGGAGAGTGGGTCTCCCAGGCGAATATGTGGGATTCGCTGCGCCCGAAAGCTGGTAAGTGGATGCAGCTCTACCCAATAAAGCCTGGCGAGTACCACCAATGTCACCTTTAGTGAGGTGCCCCGGATCTACTCGTACAAGCAACAGGGCACCTCGACGGCTAGTCAGTCCCTCGGGGGACCGAAGCCACCTCCACAGAGGGGTTGCCCCGCATCACAGAACAACCCCTCCCAACGTCGGAACAGTACGATGAGGCGAGGTTCCCGTCCTCACCCCTTGTCCCTCTTCTTACAAGAGGAGTACAAAGAGCCCCTTCGGCTTAATTCGCTTTGCCCAAGGTACTGGGTTCACCCTAGGCTACTGAGCCCCAAAATCAATATTACTGATACTCATATAACCCATACTTATTACCTATACCGTGCTAAGTAAGCAGACAATCACATACCTCTTCTAAATAACTATATATACTAGAATAAACTATCTAAAACAATATTGGACCAGTTTCAAACAAAGTGCCGAACAATTTGTTGTCATACGTATAATGGCCGCGTAAGCATCGCCTATCAAGTTTGACAGGAATTTTAGCGTGATAATTTTATTGGGCCGTCACGTCGGTGGCGTGCTGTCGCCGTGACGTAGGTCAGCGTGAAGACGGTCCTGGAGTGAGACAATTCAATCACGTGATACGTGATTTACTCACATTTCCCCGCCAATATTTTTGTGTTCATCAAAATCATTGCGTGTTTATAATATATTAATTAAGTTTTAGTTTTAATGTCTATTTATTGAGTAATTACTCAATGAAACAAACTTTTGCGGATTATATTGCGGAATTGGGATTTGAACCTCCGGATTGAGCGCCAACGCGTTAACCCTTGAGCCACAGAGGTCGCCTTTACGTTATTAAATTAGGAGAATATTCATCATTGATGACAGTTTTAGTAGTCATAAAAATGTTGTTATCCATAAGTTATATTGACGACAGGAGTGAAATCAAATCCTCCTCGAATGTCCTAATCGAGGCAAGCCACGCGCGACCTCCGTCAAATAGTACATGACCTGACTGTCACTTCGTCGAGATAACTGTTTTAATAATTTTCACTTTAATTTACAAGTTTCGGATACACTTTCAAATTGTTCAATAATTATATTGAAAACTTCGTCTTCGTTATTCATTTTTGGCGGATTTTTTTTAACTTGAACACTCTGGAGAATGCACTGTTCTACACTCCCGTTTGCATAAAATAGTGATAATCATTGTGTTTGGGTAAGAGGAGGATTCAATAAGAACGGGCAGCATTTAGGAAGTTTCGCCATATTCTCACGTCGTCTATACCGCAGAGTTTCAAGATGAAAATCTTCAACCAATGTGTTCTCCTCATGATTGCCTACGGGGCCAAAACGTGACCTCTTAATTTACGACTGGTCCGTAAGTTTGCCGTAGCTCAACGTGCTCTGGAACGTGCTATGCTGGGTGTTTCTTTGGCAGATAGGATTCGAAACGAAGTCCTCCGCCAGAGAACTAAAGTTACCGATATCACGCGAAGAATATGCACGTTGAAGTGGCAATGGGCTGGTCACACACTCAGAAGAACGGATGGCCGATGAGCCAATAAAGTTCAAAAGTGGAGGCCGCGTTTAGGTAGACGAAGTGCTGGTCGACCATTAACCAGATGGGAAGACGATGGCAGGTTCGCGTTGGATGCGAGTGGCAGGGGATCGGTCGTCTTGGCGTTCATTGAGGGGGGCTTTGTGCAGCAGTGGATGGATAAAGGCTGATGATGATGATGATGATGACGATTGGGTAAGACGTATAGGAGCGGCAGTGGTAGTGTGATTCTACTCTTGACAATAAATTCATGGTCCCGACATAGATATTTTTATTTATCAAATAAGTATCAGTGTAACTAACATTTAAAACGGTATCTTTTAATATAATATAACCTATAGGTTATAAGCCTATTTTCGAGGAAGGCTATATATAGCCTTCCTCGAAAATAGGCTATCTAAAACTGCAAGAATCTTTCAAATCCGACGAAATTCCTGAGATTAGCGCGTTCAAACAAACAAACTTTTCAGTTTTATATATTAGTATATGATTCGAAACGTACTCGGTCTTGTTGCTGGATATATTGTGTGCGTCAGACGCCAGGTAACATACGGTTATAGTGTATCAAGTTGTAGAAAAGTTTGCTGCCTTGCCTAGTGCGAGTACCGTTAATGATGGAGTCAGTCAGGATTTGTGTTGAATTAAAATACTTACCAAAAGCTCCGTCTCAACTTATTTTAAACTTTAAAAATAGTGGTAGTTTTTAAATCTCGTATTATTTACATTTCATCGGTTTAATTAATAATATGTAAAAGCTTGTCAGTTTAAATCTATTCTGATATAAAATATGCACATTGGTTAGTCCTATCCCGTTTTTTTATACAAAATGATTAAATGGCAGTGAATCGAACGCTCATATTAATTGAAAAACTCCGCAGTGTGAAAATATTAGATAACAAAAAGAATATTCTGGTAACGATATTTTTTTGCCAACGCTTGGTAAAAGACGCGTGGAATCGCACTCTTAAAAGGAAACTGTTAATCACGTTAATGAGAATTAATAGACCATAATATTATGGTAGTAAAATGTGACATACTAAACAAAACTGCAGTAATCGAACTTATGGACCCTGCATAAATCGTACTTTATTTCCATCCCCGCCCGACGTAAGTAATGACACCTATTAATAAATTAAATTAGAAAAACCCCGACATATATTATAATGGGCCATTTTGTGGTAGCGGCAATTTTAGGCCTTACAATCTTCAAGATTATTATTAAAAAAAAAAACAAAATCAAAATCGGTACTTCTTCTTCTTCTTGTATAATGGCTCCCGCGAAGATTTGCCAATGTCAGAGTGAGTCTTTGATTTTGTTTAATAAAGGGTAAATGCTCTACCAATGATAATGGTGATATGAAAGTACAAGTGTATAGTTTCAAATTGAAAGCTTTTTAAAAATAGTAATACAAGGTTTTCACTGTCGAATTACCTAAAACAAACACATACTAAATCGGTTTATCCGTTCGCGAGCTACGATGCCGCAGACAGACACGTCAAACTTATAAATCCCCGACGTTTTTGCGTCGAGGGCTAAATAAGATTATAGTTATGTATTTCCAAAATTGATAAATTAATCATAGTCTGTATAATATTATATTACTCAGTTACAATATGTATTCTGAATTATCCATTCAAACCAATTTCTGCTATTTTCTTTCAGGCTGAAAAATTTAGTACGTTTCATTAAAGTAAGCCGATGTTAGCCACTTCTCCTAACTATTGTTGGCTGACTTTCATTAGTTGGCGCAAATTGGTCCAATTTACTGTAGACTCTATATAGATTATTATCGTAAGCTTTCTTGTAGAAAGTTCCAGAGACTGCCACGTGAGAAAACTTGACAATGAACTTGCAAGCTGATACTATATAATCTACACGTCCCTTTAATCCAAGTGAGGAGTTGAGTTCAAAGTTGGCAAACTAATTTGTCATTAGAGCCAACAGATAAAGTGAAATTTAGATGCTCAAAAGTATTTCACCACAAAGTACGAATCATTAATAGCGGCTTACTGAAGAATTGAAAGCGATGTCAAAACTGCGAGAAAATATTTTTTAGCGGACCAATCGGCGCTACAATCTCAAATTCCCACAAATCATATGGCTAGTTTAGTGAAAATATAGAATATTATCAAATAAACCAAATCATTCCCGGACTAACGACTACGATTACATAATATACAGATACGGTTTTTTTAATAGACTCCAAAGAGAAAATACAAAAAAGGCAATAACCTCCAAAACATCCTACTTAATATTATAAATGCGAAAGTTGGTGAGGATGTTTGTTACTCTTTCACGCAAAAACTACGGAATAGATTTTGATGAATCTTCACAATAATATAGCTTATACATCAGAATAACACGTAGGCTATAATTTATCACCGTACTCCCACGGGAACGGGAATCACGCGGGTGAAACCGCGGGGCACACCTATAAATGTTTTTATACCAAATATTTACATAAAAACTAAGATAGTTTAGTCAACAAAAATCAAAAAGTGATAATCATTTTATACCAATATATTGGTGGGACAATTGTTTTGAAAAGAAATTTATGTTGGCAAGGACAGAGAGTGCTTAGAACGTTGGCTCTCCGCCTGCAACATATTTCACTACATAAATCATAACTTTATTTCCTCTCGCTCACCGAATGCCGTCTCGAGGCGGGAGGTGTCTTGGAACGGGTTTAAGAATTCACTGTCGTGCCACAACAAAGAGGTACGATATTAAATTAGGCGTAGATAGGTTAGATTTATACCTTTACAAAATTTAAGTATATTGTTAATAATGAACGCTCTTACGTATTTAACGTTATTTATTAGCTACTTTATGATAAACACAATAAAAATGTTTTTAATAAAAATGTGTTATTGATTGCGTATTACAATTTATTTTCTCTTTACTATATACTTCATATGTATACATCCATAATATATTATTAATATGAGAATTAAAGTAGCTAAAGTCACGCGAAGAATAAGCTCATTGAAGTGGCAGTGGGCCAGACACCCACTCAGGAGAACGGATGGCCGATGAGCCAAGAAGATTCAGGAATGAAAGTTGCATTTAGGTAGACGAAGTTTTGGTTGGACATCAACCAGCTGGTAAGGCGATCTCCAATGCAGTAGTCAGTCCGTATTGGATTCGAATGATTAGGGATCGGTCGTCGAAATAAAGGTTGATGATGATGGTATGTGACTAAAATTAGCCTTAGACTTATCCTTAAGAATTTATTGATAGCAAACAAAATAGTGATAGTAAAATACAAACCATGAAAAACAAAAACTTAAATTAAATTAAGCCTAAATTGCCGCGTTGCATGCGAGTGGCATGGGATCGGTCGTCTTGGCGTTCATTGAGGGATGCCTCAGTTCAGCAAGGGACGGGTAAAGGCTGATGATGTTGATGATGATGCCTAAATGGCACGCTGTAATAGGTTAAGCAGGAAAAAGGTACCGGTAATGTTAAATCGCGCAACAATGTAGCAATTTAAAGCTTTCAATGCTTATAGTGACGTAGTAACTCTGGCTCATTAAAACGGTCCTTTCTGACAATTAGCGCGCCCTAAACAAAGGAGTTGGAGGCCATGAATTTATTGTTAGGTTACTTGCTTAAGTTATTTAAGTGTTCGCAGCGGACGTTATTCACGTGAGACGGTGAGACACAGAGTGCAGCTAAACGATTTATCATGAATCTTTAATTAAACTTTAGTCAACGCTTCAACGATCGCGTCTCGTTGTCTTATTGATGTTTTAATAATATTATGAGTAATAAATGTATTAATAGTATAATTTATAACATGTTTAGTTTTTTAATTACTTATGAAAAAATAATAGTTGCTTAATTACGTAACCAACGGGGCTGGAGAATTTTGTATCTCTATAAAAAAAATCCTGCACATATTTTATGAATTCCTAATTTAATATACTATATAATAATTGGAAATGACAGGTCCACGTTGGATGCGAGTAGCAAGGGATCGGTCGTCTTGGCGTTCATTGAGGGAGGCCTATGTTCAGCAGTGGACGGATAAAGGCTGATGATGATGATGATGATATAATAATTTAGTAACAACTGCTCATAAATATTTCGTTATGTTATATAGAAATTCTATTTATTTCCTACAACAGTAACCCATTTCCAATATTTGCACAGTGTGTTTAGCTAACCAATATTATCTTCATTACACTTTCATGTAGTAAAATAAAAATATTTTCAACGAGTATTTTTCTAAAGTGCGAAATAAAGCAGATACACTATTCTAACTGTATTAACAATTGTATAATTTTAGAACCTTTTAGCGAGTTTTACCTGACTCATACACCAGCGTAAGCCAGGTTGTTCGGGTTGCAAAACATGTTTTAAACTCAAATTAAATGACGAAGTTTTAAAGTTATTGTCAGTTCGTTTATAATACAATTAAGCGTTTGTGACGGATTCTCGGTAGATTCAATTGAAACTTTTCAAATATTTTATACATAAGGAATATAATTCGATGAAAATTTTGCCTATCTCTAGGAAAATTCGTCAAAGCCTCCTCGTGCGGAGAGAAACGTGAGTTTGTTTTCGAAAGTACAAGTTTTAAATGAAATATTCTAGTTTGGTTTATTTGTCACTATCTAATAACAAAGTTAATACTAACAAGGCTTAAGGATTTTCCCATGCTATAAGGATGCTTTAATCAGCTGAATGTTGAAATATAATACCACCACCACCATAACACATATCACATATTGAACAAAGGTGGTCCAGTGGTGGGTGGACTCGGCCTTTTTATGCGAGAGGTTCCGGGTTCGATCCTAACCCTTGAGTGCCATGAAATGGGTTTTTCTAAATTTCTATGCGCACCCGAAACACGAGACCATCGTTCGCTCACCGCTGAAGGAAAACATCGTGAGGAAGCCTGCATGCCGGATGAGATTGAAAGTCTTTGAAGGTATGTGAAGTTCACCAATCCGCAAAATCAGGCGTGAAGTGGTATTGGGCCATAGTTCACCGATGCGCTGATAAAATGCAGTTTGGTGAATCACACACCTTCAAATTAATTATTAATACCATCAGATATTGGTTTCCTCGTGATGTTTTCATTTACCAGAGTATATAAACACCTCGGTACTCGCCTTCTTTCAGATTCGAAAAGGCTGGCTGCTGCGCGAAAATAATATATGTAGCTTACATTATTAGCGATATAAGTTCGACACAAAGTACACGTTTTGACGAGCGTGTCTAAATTGAAATAAAAGTCTTTCGTATTGACTATTGTTTTTTTTTTTTAATTAATACATAGTACAGTATAATTAATAGCTAACTTGTGCTTTGATGGATTAGAATTGGCGCTGCCTACCACCATTTTCCAATCCAGTTATTCAATCGATTATATTATGTTTTATTGTGCCTTAAACGTTGATTATTTTATAAGAACCTCAAAACGAGAGTATCAACCTGTTTATGTCCCACAACTGGGTACGGATCTCCTCCTCGAAATTAGGTGAGAAAGGTTATTGGACCATAGTTCACCGATGCGCTGGCCCAATACGTGTTGGTGAATTTCACATACGTTCAAAGACTTTCAATTACACCAGACATGGAGGTTTCTTCACGATGTTTTCCTTCACCGATGAGCGAGCGATGGTCTCGTGTTTAAGGCACTTAGGGAATCGAACCCGGATCCTTTTACTCAAGAGGCCCATTCCATACCCACTGGACCATCGTTGCCATATAGACCTGGTTTATCTAAATTGGGTACATAATAAATTAAAGTCGAGTATGTCACAATCAGTTTCATATATTTATTTTACTATATATTATGATATATTTACAACAATATCAACAATTCATAGTTCATGTTTGTTTAATTTACAACAAGAGTATACTTATAACCATAATAAAACACCTACGTACTTGCGATTATCCTAACTTAAGGATATGTGTGGATATATTCAGGTAAGGAAAAATAATAATGATTTGTGAAATCTTATTTTATCATCGACTTACTGTACAAATAAAATAGGTAATTGACTTGTTTATGAAGTTAAACAAGGTTATAAACTACGCAAAATATTATCTACATAAACACATGAATCTATAATATATATGTATAACTATCACAACATCGCATACAAAGTTGAAACTAACATACATCGTCTAAATATACATTGCAAGAAAAGATCAGCCAATAGTTATCCTAATTTGCGACTTCAAAAGGCACTAGTTATTAAATATATTATTTGATACGTTTTTAAAGTCGTTGTAATTCGTTTTAATTGAAATATTTTTAACGCACGTTTTTTAGATATGAAAATATAATTAGTCTGTATGCAGCAAAGAAAGATTAACATAATGTTTGGACCAGTTCCCAATTGGACGAAATGCTTCGTGGACTTAACACATCATTGTAATAAATATTCTCTCTGGTATTTTATTTATATCTACAACTCTAAAATGGAAGAAAAGAAAAAAAAACG
Organism: Lycaena phlaeas; assembly: GCA_905333005.2. Taxonomy (NCBI): domain Eukaryota; kingdom Metazoa; phylum Arthropoda; class Insecta; order Lepidoptera; family Lycaenidae; genus Lycaena; species Lycaena phlaeas. The sequence goes on along the minus strand of HG995174.1, from coordinate 11,029,725 downwards.
CGAAACAGTTTAGTTAAATCAGTATTTATATTAACTTAAATAAAAAAATATTTTTACGTATAATCAAGAAAAGTCTTAAGATACGATTTCTATCGATGTAAAATTTCTGCGTTTGAATTATCTTGGAAACGTTGGGATAACTTTAATATTTTTAAGTGAACAGCTGCGGAAGGATTATAAAGCTTAATTTTGAAAAATTTAATAAAATGAAATATACATGGGATGGCTAATGAAAAGCATTTTAATACAATCAAAACCACAGCTATATTAAGTACACTGTTTACGTCCATTTTACAAACCTACTATTACTACAAAAAACTAACAGCGAACAATATAGGTAAACGATCTTAAACATGTAAGAAATATCTATTAGTTTGGTTCAAAAATGTTCTATTAAAATAAAGATTGCTATGTACATAAAATCTTAACGATAGAAGCAAATGAATACAAAGATTTTATATATTTTCCTACGTAGCCCTACATAAGATACATACGTATCATCGACATATTAAGCTCTCCTCCCGAGCGGCACAGACGCCGTGTGGTGGAGCAAGGAAGAGTTTCCCGTTGGCGCATGCGCACAGTTGGTAAATGTTCTGGTGGTGAGGATCATGTCCATGGGGTGTCGACGCCGGCAGAGGTAACGCAGACTTTAGCTTTGGCATGTATATACTTGGCGCGTCTAATCGTATCTGAAAAAATAATACAAACGACTGAAATATACAATCATTTAAAACTTACTATTTATGGACACATAAAGCGAAGTATAGTCAAAGAGGAAATAAATATTACTTAAAGAGAACCGAAGAAAAAATTTGTTTGGTCACCTGATACGACATGACTTATAAAAAATATCATAGAGAGAAAGATTGATGGAAAAAGAAGAAGAGGTAGACCGAGGAGGAGTTATATGCAACAAATAAAGGAGAAGGTACAGGTTATGTCGTATTAGGAGGTGAAGTGTTGGCGGAAAGAAGGAATGAGTGGCGAATACTCCGCCGACAAGCTCTTAAACAGAGAGAGAGAGAAAGCGAAGTACATTTACATTATAACATTTAAGAACTGCGACTTAAATGTTAGACACAAGATAATGTTATCACTGCGTTTAGGTATAATATATACTCAGAATTAAATTACAATTGAATATATAAACGTTCTTTTAAAGCCATATCGAACACAATAATAAACAAATTTTAATCCAAAAAGCATAAAATATGTGGGTCAAAATCTTATCCACCGCGGGATAGTTTTATGCGGATTAAGCGTTATATTAGAAATATGTGTTGTGTTTGAATCCCTCGGTCAGCACTCACCGCTCCGGCGATAGATCGCAGGCGGAAGGTCGTGAGGCAGCTGGCACTAATATCCCCCGCGCGGGACTCCAGCGCGATGCTCTGCGCCGCGTGCATCTCTAACGACCGAGTCGGCGATTCCAGCCTAAAATTATTTCGAACTCAGGACGATATATTTTATATCGGGCAACGTTTTTGAAACGGCCAAGGTTAGTGCAGGTTTGTGCAAACGGAGGAGCTAAACATTATTTTATTGTATTTCGACATATTTGCATATCCAAACAGAAGGCGTCCTGATGGCGTCAGCGAAACCCAGAAGGAAGACGCGGAAGACATGACTGCTTTCTGGATGTACGTATCCTAAGATTCATAATGTAGAAATAGTATGGAAAATGTTGTAGTAAAGTCAGTTTTATTAATTAGGAAGTGGTTTTGGATTACGTATTTTTAAAATGCGCTGTGTCAAGAACTAGCATGTCTGTCTGTAGCGCTCTCATTCAGACCAGTAAAATATTCCATAAATTAGGAATGTAAAAATCGTTAGCGATATAATCACTAAAAAACGTATTTTGACGTGACAACGTCTATGTCCCTAACCATATTAAATGTATGAAACCGATATGCTTCTGGCGCGTCACGACACGCCACGACAAGTAAGTGTGTTTCTGCCTTTACGTTGTCACGTCAAACTACCGTCTGTGAACTGACTTTACATTCAGTTCATGACAGTTCATCTGACTGATTCACCTAATCTTGGCTATACTTGCTATAATAGAGGATTAGGATATGCGTTGCGGCCTTGAAATAGTATAATCACAAATTACTGAATACATACATCAACTGTTTCGACGGCGGGGCTTTAACGAGCGATGTCTGCACGGAGGTGTGGAAGGTGGCTCCGGCCGGGCTGGCTACGATCAGGTTCTCTGCTCCCACGGTGATGGCGTCCTGTCCCGCGCCCAGCAGCAGTGCGCCACGCGTGTCTCGCACCTCCAACTGCGCCACGTTCACTTCCAAACGGTCGGGACCTGCACCAATCATATTTGATTATTATATTTCTAGAATTATTCAAAGGCTATAGAACTTCGCTACAATCACTTCTAAGCGATTATGATTTTTTTTTGGTGCATTACCCTACTAAAACCGCAGCGAGCGTTTTCAGTAGCGATAGTGAGGCCAACGCCAAACATTATTTTTTATTTTGAAACGCATATAATTCCATAACATCATAAAACAATATTAAACAAACGAGTTAGGAATATAAAACTTGTGTTATAAAACAACGAAATTACAAACTAAATTCACAGAAAATTTAAATTCATTAATTCTTTACTCAATTTAAAGAAAATCTTGTATTCATACCATTGGATCTTAAAGGTTGTGGGTAAGGATAATATTATAATACATATCACTTCTAGAACTATCCAAAGGGAGTAAAAGCAATCTATAAATCATCATATCGCGGTGATAACTAAAAGCTTTGCAACAGACTGTATAAATACTTAGGGCCTGTTTCACAATCTCCATACTCTATCTGTCAAATATGTTGTGAATAAGGCTATTCGGAACTTATCTGGAGATTGTGAAACAGGCCCTAAAAGAAATTATTTCACCTCTTTCAGCAATTGGGTGATTTATTGCAAAAATGTGTGACTATATTTTTATTTTAAGATCATGAAAAATTATTGAAAAAGGCACAAATTTGAATTTCCTCAACAGACCGAGAATAGAAATTAACGTAATAATTATATTGTTACCTAGCACTTTTATGCATCCTTTGTGTTCTTAATTCAAATATAAATGTATGCATATACATCATCATCATCTGCCATCATCCTTTTCCCAACTATATATATATATTGGGGTTGGCTTCCAGTCTAACCGGATTCAGCTGAATACCAGTATTTTACATGGAGCGACTGCTTATTGGACCTTCACAACCCAGTAACTGGGTGATACGGTACCCCATGGTAAGACTGGTTATCAGATTCTCGGCCTTCTGACGACCCGTAACGACTGTCAAAGATCCACGAATCACAGCCGGGACCAACGGCTTAACGTGCTTTCCGAGGCATGGAGAAGTCTCGGAATGTAAAGATGGTCACCCATCAACGGACCAACCTCGGCAAGCGTTGCTTAACCTGATGGATTTATCCGCGCGGCTGTTACCACTGCACCACGAGCTCCTCAAATGTATGTATATACGTAGTATGAAAATGAAAATAATTAAATATGATAGAAACACTCACCTAAAAATAATCTACTTTGTACCAAGCCGAGTGCGTCTCGTGTGGTGACTGTGAAATTTCTAGACGATTCGATAGAGATCGGTTGTCCCCGTCGAGATTTGATACTGGATGCAAAAAGTGAATCTAGCACTAGAGTTTGTCCAAGTAATTGTAAGCCTCCAGGCACAATACGGAGCTGCCCCATTCCCTCCTATAAAACGACAATAATATTAACTCTACATGAAATGAGATTTTCATATCAACAAAAATTATTTTAACCACATCAATTCGCAACATTTACTTACTACCTATTTATTGGAATTCATATTTAATCAGTCATAATTATGGTGAATACAAATTTAATAAATTACCAATAGCAACCAACCGATTCATTTTGAACCTTTTACAATGGTAACATAAAAAAAACTTAAAATAATAATACTAATTACTTTTAAATAATTTATATTTTGATGTCCTATTTTAGAACATTTAACGTTTGATAATATTTAGTTCTAACAGCTATAAGTAAAATATCCGTGATATCATATTCATCATCATCATCATCATGCCATCAGCCTTTGTCCATCCACCGCTGAACAGTGGCCGGTCCGTGATATCTCGGTCGTCTTGGCATTCATTATATGAGGCTAAGTTATACAGATTACAGACAAATATCATATAATTCCCTTTCACCAAATCACCACAAAACTTTCAAAGTTAAAATACCATCTGTTGCTATAATGGGAAAAGGTATCAAAACATATTTACCGAATTGAAATCCAATACTTTCAGAACCCAAAGTGTCAAAGCGAGATTTATAATCATCATCAGCATAAGCGACATGACAAGAATGTAGAGGCATTTCTTCCGCCAGCCGTAAATGCCAACTTTGAATTGACTGTTATAACTGTTCCTGATCGAGTCCGCCTTTGTGTCCCTCCCCGCATTGTTGTTGAGAATTGGCTCCGGAGTGATCTTGTCGGCGTATGGAATCCTGTAGGAAAAATATTGCTATAACTTGACATTTACATTTTCCAATAAAACGTTATCGGAGATGGCAACTTTTAATAGAGATATGTGCATCATTTTCATCATACTATGGTTTTAAATAATTTGAAAAGTTTTTTTTACTAAAAAAAAAAAAAACATGAGTGAACTAGAAACTTAGTAGTCTTTATAATGTAGGTGTTGTCTATTACTTCTAAATTTTTCTTATATAATTATTTTATTTTTGAATTATTGCCAATCTGTTTCTCAGCTTAGGGGCTAATAGGCAATATTATATTATAATGGATGAAATTAATTAAAATTGTTTTATTGCAGAAATATTTTTCAGCAACTAATACAAAGTGCTAAAGTTTTTATGATAATAAATTGTATGTATGTTACACACGGTGGAAAAATTATTATTATTATTATTATTTTCTTTTTTTTAACCTTTTATTCATATAGATTGAAACATTTTGCTTAATACATAAAATACATGTATTACCTACATGTAAAGTACAATAATAATTGTTATTTATTTTCTCGTTCTTAGACAATAAACAACGTCTAAGAGAACCGGGTCTGTATTTTTGGCCGTTATTCTCAGAAGTGAATAATACTTGGAGCGGGCTGTAAAATTATTGCTCTTGTCAAATTCTAGAACGAACTACCCGACGATGTAAGCTCAAACCAAAACATCTTATAAAGTCCCTCTGCGGAATTTCTACTATATTCATATACATATTTATACCTTTTTATGTACTAATTATTATATTCATGATAGATTTGACTTCACGTCCAATAAGCTACTTTGTATATTATTAGAAAAAACTTAACAAATAAAAATTTTTAGTGAATTGATTTTTTTTTACTAAATTTTTACCATACATTTGTGGCATTATTGTCGTTAATAATGAAATTAGCAGTTAATAATGAAAACACTTTTCCTAAGTTTCATCTTTAATTTCATTCTTCTGTCTATTCATTCTTCACTTTCACGATCGGATCGGTCGTCTTGGCGTTCATTGAGGGAGGCCTATGTTCAGCAGTGGACGGATAAAGGCTGATGGTGATAATGATGATGTATTTCCGTTGTCTGGTATCGTAACACAAGTTTTTCAGAAAATTACTACGGGACCAGATTGACGTTGTGTAAAAGCAGCCATAGATATTATTATAAGGAGGCCTACGTCCAGCAGTGGACCTATTTTGACTATGTGTATGTAATACGAGTAAAATTAAATTTGGAACATAGTTTTCTATCAATCAATTCAATTGAATATTTCTCATAAATTCATACATAATTTTGATATCAATAAACCAATTCTCATATCCTACGCGATGGGTTTCGAGCTATTAAAAACCCGAGTTGATATAAGGAAATGTTGTGATGTCGAGGTCTCCGAACGTTGTTTGAAACACATTTCACTTGCATAAATCATAACTTTATTTCCTTTAGCCCTACTGATCGCGCCAAATACCGCTTCATGTAATACGAGCGTGAATCCATCTTGTATTATTACATTATCGTACAATGTCTCTTTAAGTATTATATTCTATATATTTTTAGGTTGTAATGTTAAATCTTTGTACTGTACAATGAGTAATTGAATTTAAATAATAACAATATCTATGGACGCTTTTACACCACGTCAATCTGGTCCCGTGGTAAGTTCTCGAAGAGACTTGTGTTACGGGTACCAGACAACGGAAATACTTATATTTAATACTTTTTATATTAATACTTATATTTAATATTTTCATTATATAAAAATACACATCCATGACCAAGGAACACAGAAACTTTTTTGTTCCCTTGCGGGATTCGAACCCGCAACCTCTGGCTTGAACGCCAACGCGCTAACCACTGAGCCACAGAGGTCGTCAAAATGTCAAATGATTACATTTAAAAATGGTTTATAGGCGGCAGATCACATTCACAAGAGTTGTAAGTCCTAGTATTTTTTCTTAATTGAAATTTTTACTGAATAACATATATATATCTAAAAAGCATATAAGAATATTCTCAACATTTTCGCTGACCATAGTCACTTAGTGCATTGCTAAGCCTAATCATAATATAACAGGCAGAGCGGTGATGTTATATGTTTTGTATGAAAACAACACTACGCCGGTTCTGTTCTTTTATTCGTCGTCTGATGGCCATTGATGAATAATTGGCCGATGGAAGGTACATACAAATCACTAGTTGATTGAATAACTATTATGTCAGTGTCAAGTCATTGATAATTTTGTGACTTCGGAGTTTTGTAGCTCACATTATACTCTATCCAGCTATACTCGTATTATGCTCGATGGCGTGTCATAGAAAAATCTTTATTAACACGTTTTTTGCTTGATCATCTTAAAACACTATCAAACTTCGTTTGATTATGGACTGACAATCAATGATTTATATAATAGGATAGACTGATGGCGCTTATGAAAATATGACTAGCATCTGTTTATTTTTTTTAAACATTTTTTTTAAAGAAAGAGAAAGATTTTTAGAAGATATATAGTTTTTTTTTTTACAAATAGACAATCCGTTTACCTGGTGAGAAGGAATCAGCGACATCCGCTACGCCAGAGGATAAGCAGATACGTAACTGGCTTTTCAAATATGAGTATGCTTTTTCATTAAGGTACCTGAGTATTGAGCGACGATGTATGCGAGAGGTTCCGGGTTCAATTTTGATCCCTGTGTGTGCTTTGAAATGGGTTTTTCTAAATTTATAAGTGCACTCTAAACACGAGACTATCGCTCGCTCACCGGTAAAGGAAAATATCGTGAGGGAACCTGATGATGACCGCATGACCGATGAGATTGACCAGCCAGCACTGGGCCAGCGCATTAGTGAACTATGACCCAAACCCTCCTCGTCTGATTTCGAGGAGACCCTTGCCCAGTAGTGGGACATACAAGGGTTGATACTTAATTTTTACCTAAGTATTATTGGTGTCGTGCATTAATGAAGCGTACATTAAAAGTTTACAAAGCCGACGCATTAGAAAAATGTATTTTATAGTTGGTCGATAGTGGTTTTCTTAATTAAGAAGTTTTGTTTTGAAACTAACATCAACGAAATAGTCTAGTCACGCGATATTAAAATGAATGGAATATTGTTATTTACAATATTCCATTTATTTTGAGGTTTGAATTGAATTTTATGATTTAATAATAGGAATATATAATATGATTTAATATATGATTTAATATTTTGACGACCTCCGTGGCGCAGTGGTTAGCGCGTTGGCGCACAAACCGGAGGTAGCAGGTTCGAATCTCGCCAGGGAACAAAAAAAAAAGTTTATTTGTTCCTGGGTCATGGATGTGTATTAAATATGTGTATTATATAATAAAAATCTTAAATATAAGTATTAAAATAAACAGTATTAAATATATGTATTTCCGTTGTCTGGTACCCGTAACACAAGTCTCTTCGAGTACTTAGCACGGGACCAGATTGACGTAGTGTAAAAGCGTCCATAGATATTATTATTATTATTATTATAAACCAAATACATTATTTTAGCATCGAAGTATATAACATAATGCAAAATATAACGAGTTTTACTCAAATAGATAGGAGTATCGGCGAAATATTGAAACATGTAATTAATACAATATGATTTTACAAAAGAAAATGTTATTAAATTACTGCAGTTCGCGTGTAATTGAGTACGACATGCACATAACATTTTAATTGATATTTAATAATATGTAATTTAATAATAACACTGTGATAATAATGTATACATAATGCCGAAATAATTATTGCAAAGACGATAAAACATTTGAACCAATTTCGATAAATAATGTCTAAGAACCATTCTTAGAAGCAGGGCCGCGCCGCTCCTAGGTGCCGAGGCAATAGGGGCGCCGCGCGATGCAGCGCCTAACAAAGACTTTTTTTCAGAGCATTGGATTAAAATAACATAAAGCTGATAAGCTAATTTTACCTACGAGTATTTAGCAAATCATACGAATTAATAAGTTTAAGCATAAAAATTCGTGAAAAAATAGGCGCTTGATAGATTCGCACACAAGCGCTTGATAGGTCCGCACAGGCGTTGTATGGGGTCGGCGCGCCCTTGCCTAGAAGACCCCCTTTTAAATGAAAAAGCTGCATCCAAATCGGTTCACCCGTTTGAGAACTACAATACCATAGACAGACATAAGCAGTCGTATTTATAACCGTATTATTCGAAGTTTAAAAAAATATATAAAAGCAAAAATAATGTCATAAGTCGTGTTCGAGTGTAACAAGATTAACTCTTTGTTACTTGGAAGTTGAAACGTATTATACCGAAGAACGGATTGCAATCCCGCTCGAATTATTGCCATTAAAACACCGTGTTTGCACTTCGGAAACGAATGAAATGCACTTTCATATTCACGAATTGACTTTATAGACTCGTTAAATCAGAATTTTAACGCGTCCTTTATTTATAAAGCTTTTATTAGAGCTGTATAAAATACATATTGATGGAAACGGACGTGAAATATTCTATGAAATTTTAAAACACGGATGGTTACGCGACGTGTACAAAAGCAGTATAGGTCATAAATTTAGAAGGATTTGTGCTGGACACGAGAATTGCGGTCTGAAAAATTCGAACGTGGTCTTACCGCGTGACATACGAATATCTTGTACTCCGTCAGTAAATATACCGTTATACGAATAAAAATTCACGTAAATACATTTTGTACATTTATTTATTTTTATTTAAAAAGTATTTTGGATTTATAATTTGGATGGATTATGCTCTGACGATCTCTATTTGTTGAAAAATTGAGAAATTTTACTTTCTTTGTTATAACAAAACAAAGGCGCAGCTCCACCGCGGCGCACGTAGAGAGGTTACGCACTTTTGTCAACTTTGGCAGAAAGTGTTACACGTGAATGTTTCTATTAAAACTTGGGGCACAGTACGCATTAATTAACGTTTTCTTGCAAAGCGAAACTTGACAAATGAGCGTAGTCTCTTCGTGCGCCGCGGTGGTGCCGCGACTTGATGTCCTATTTGAAATCAGTTAAATTAAAAAATATCTTCATATGTTTGTTACATAGGCAAACTAGTTAAGTTACATAAAGATAAGTGGTCAACATCATCACCCGGATCTAACAGAAGCAACTCATTCGCTCGTTGCTTAAACTGACATGATGGTTGGGAGGACAAGATGGTTAGTGCCACAAATAATGAATATATAATATTTATTAGTCGCTAGCAAATATAAAATTGCCTATCGATTTTTAACCAAAATCCTCACTGGAACACAGCAAATATTTTACTCTGATCTGCTTTTCCCACCACAAAGTAAACTATACGGAGGCAATAAACATTCATGTAAGCCATTGCTTTTCACATGTGTATTCTCATCGTTAGCTTGATTCAAATCCATTTAAAGTTTCGTTACAATCATAATATGGAAAAATATTTGCAATCCAAAAAAAAAACACGACTTCGCAAGGATAAACAATCTTAGCCTATGTTACTCGCTGATAATGTGACTTTCTATTGGTAAAATTATTTTTTCGAATCGTTCCAGTAGTTTCAGAGCCTCTTCAATATAAACAATCAAATATTTCTTTTTATAATATTATAATATTAATAACGATAATTATTATACAAGGGTCTTAAGGTAAAGATATCAAACCATATAAATACAATAATATTATATATTCGGTGCAGGTCTTATTACAACACTGCAATAATCGGTGCACATGTTCAAGGCTTAGCATTACAGATTTGGAGAAGACGTCAAAGAGATTCTGAAATACTAATTCAGGCGCCTGAGCCCCTGCTGTATTTATAAATGTATCTGAGCTGGATAGAAATTCAACAATCGGAAAATCTTTTGTGAAATTGATCTAAAAATACAGTTACCTTAAATGTACCTTTTTTTTTACACGTTATTATATAATAATCTTCACTAGATGGAAGCTTTTTAAATAAATAAGATCAAAAGCACAGTTCTTTTGTGAAGTCGATCAAAAAATATAGAGTATCTTATTTTCTCAACATGTAATAACATGTTGAGAACATAATGACATCTCTCATCCGTCGGGGATCGGCCAGTGCACAGAGATCTTTTTTATAATTTAACATTAAAAATAGTAAAATAAAAACTTCAAAAATATTAATGTAACAAAAATCTTTGGGCTTCTTGACAATGTTAAAAGAAATATAAAACGTGAAATACCAAGAGCCCTGTGTATAGACTTTATCTCTCCGTCCAGCCTCCCAACACGTTTGGGAGGTTTATGTGGCATTAGAAACCAATTACACAATAAGAGTGCCCACACTATCCATGTTTTCCAATTTCGTCAGTAAATTTCCAATTTCCTTGGAAAACTTTGTTGCTTGTTACAATTTTTCTAAAATACATGCAATACAAACTATATTGGGTGCGATTTTTTTTTAGACGTTTAATATATTTGACCCCAAATATTAAGTATCATGACTATATAATTATCAACATTGTCTTTGTCTAATCATCGTCTGTTTGGGACCACTTCAATAGAAAAAGAAAAAAAATTGCTGATAATTTTTTTTGAGTATGCTAAATATCTTTATATCGGTCAATTATGTATTTTGTGCATTCAATGTTAAAAGTATACTCGTCTTCTTTTACTTTGGTTCCCTGAAGGATTTAATAATATAACAGTAAAATTTATGTCATAATAATTATTAAGTTGGGACCGAATTTTGCTTTGTTTGAGGCTTAATGTGTACTCAAATCTCAGTGTAACTTGTTAATAGTTTATTTTATCTATGGAAGTGTGTTTAAACCGACAAACATTCATTGAGATTATTCATTCATAATAATAATTGAAGAATAATATGATTTTTATGAATGAAGATATGATTTTTTTTAGACAACTCACACGTCACGGCTATCTGATCCCGGCAGAGCCTGTAATTATGGAAACTGGACAACCGATAGATGCGTATATTTCTGAATTCTAATTCTGTGCCAGAAGTCATAAGTGGTCGCCATGGCCGAAATCGGTCGGACATACACACACACATATTTCTGAATATATAAGATAACATAGAACGCCTAGGAATCTAACCCACGACCTTCCGGAATATCAGTTAGTAACCACTAGATAAACAGGCCAGTATTGATGATGAAATAAAGTAAAATATTAATAAATATTATTTATAGATCTCAAAACGAAAATATTATGTTAAAGACTTGTAGTATATGCAACAAATACCACGTAAAGAAGATATAAGCTTGATTGAAATTTTATTAAATACTATTAATTAAAAATACTTTTTTTATTTCTTAAAAATATTATTATCGCGCTTGTAGTAAATTTACGGTGAATTCTATTATCTATGTCAATGGTTATTTTTAGTCCAAGTTAACTATTCGTACTTAACATACTTACGTAAAAGCTGAACGTTGCGGAACGCTTCTAATTCTATTTCATTTTTTGTCGTCATATATGGTAACCACTAAAGATAAAATAAGAGGCTTTGTTCCTTTTTATCCAATTTTGTATCAAATGCATTTCGTCATTTCAAAAATACAGATATTCTATCTCATAAAGATTTCCTTTAATTTAAATCTTATTTATGTTAGAATAAGAAAATTAACAACACTAGAGTAGTTTTGTATCTTTACTCCAAATTGTATCACTATTTCTTTTAGGGAACAGTTTATCGCGGAACCCGTAACTTCAAATATTATAAGGTAGGGAGGTAATAAGATGTCTTTAAGTGCGTAATGAAGATAAAATGTGTATAAATGGGCTTGAATGCAATAAATTTCCAGGGTAAACGATATACGTAGCACACGTAGCTACGTACCCCGTAGCTCGTAGCTCGTAGCTCGTAGCGGCATAGACGTGCCGCAAATGAGGCGTATTAATAATCTCCATCAGACCAACTTGACTTCGCCTTCCTTTGAAGATGCGTTTTAATAGGGGTTCCCTATACATTATGCCAATATAGTATCATTATATTATATTATTTGTGAAAATGAAAATAATAACTTTGAAGTGAAATTTCTTTAGTACTGTTGTAATTTTGATGACATTCGATGAAAAAAAAGCGACACAAAAAAACAAAGGAGACAGTTACATTCATAAATAGGATTCAGCTTGCGAGAAAATGAAATAGAAAGCAACTAGAGTTTCACCTATAAACCCTTTCATTGTCCTGAAAGGTAGTTCATAGTAGTAGAAGTAGTAGAAGCCCGGTAGTCGACAGCTGCGTAAAATTATCAGTAAGTTGTACTTCGAAGAAAATAAATGTAATTATATTGTCTTGGTTTTTATTTTACAGACTTTCAAAAAAAGTTTTTTTTTTATGAAGTTTCACCTCTGCCGTGTGTGATTTGCACACACACTCTTCTTAATAAATTATTTTAAAAACCAGTCAGCCATTTTATTTTTCGATACCAAGACATGCTTCTAGAAATAGATTCTTTCGGTAATGCTCAGTATATGAATAGTCTCCGACTAACTTAAGTTGCACAGCTTGCTACATTTCAAGTTTAGCATTAATAATAACTCCTACTACGTCACATGTAACTTTCATAAAATATAATAATTATACAAAATAATTATATTATTAAAAATATTTATTTTTTAGTGTATAAACACCAACGAAACTGATAAATCAATTTATTAAAATTAGTTTTCACGTATCTGTATGTTTCACGCGAATTTCACTCATCGTAATGAAACGAGTTTTACATGTTTGTAAATTTTTTATTGAGTTGCTTCATAATATTATTAATTTGTTATTTGGCATGCCAATTTCGTTTTTGTAGTAAAAGTATTATAGGAGGTGTGTAAAATTGAGTTATACGCTTATGTCTTAGAAGGATCTTTAAATTGGTAAACCCGCATCGTAGCATAGATACCCTAATATCCTCCTCGCTTGATTTTGACCAATTGAGACTTCCAATGAAGCGTCCGAATATGATATCCAAAAATAATAATAAAGTCATCGATACACTCAGACCATGTAGCAAACCATTCGCTATACAAAATTCATCCAAATTTACATGAAAGCTTAACAGTGGCGACATCGTTCAGTGTTGTTACCGTTTATTACTTACATTGCGTGAAATTACTGTTTTATGTGATCGTTGTGTGTGCGTGTTTGTATGTGTGTGTGCGCGGACGGGTGTGTGTGTGCTAATTGAGCGTTTCACCGCGGAATGCGCGGCCGCTGCACATTCGTTAGCAATATTCCACTAACGAACCAAACTAATAGCCATTAACTTGAATAACGTAGCACTTTGCGCCATGAATACTATGACATGACGCCTGATTGTACCTACTTATTTGTTCCTTGTTCATTGCTCTTTTATTTGACATTACCACCACGTGGTCCGCGCCTTAAACCTAGTGCCATGTCCTATTTAAATTAGTGTCGTAGATTTATAACATATGTTATAGATATTAAAGTTAACCTAAGCAGTATTTTTTTTTTTTTTTTTACACATTTCTAAACTCATATAGCCATATTTATTCATCATAAAAATATATTTTTTTACCTAAAAATATGTTTTTTGAATACCGTATAATATAATATAGTCTAACCTGTAATCAAGGCACTGTAAAATCAATCAAAATTAATTAATTGATTGACCCCTGTCGCAAATACGACAGTGTAAGTGTTTCTGACTGTACTGCTTAACTAGTAGAATACTATTCCAAATCCAAGTTAGCCGCTACTACAAAATTTTATATATTTTCGCGTTATATCCGACAAAAGGCATATAAATATTTTTTTTACTCGCATCAGATATATGAACATCAATACTGTCACAAATTGAGTGTCACCTTAATAACAAGGCAAATAAATGCAAATGAGACACCAGAACCAGCCACGCTCCCGGATGCAGGGTACCAGCATCCCGCTTGTTGCACACGTTAAGCAACTTTGCTAGTTTCGCAGGGAGTGCAATTACTCACCCGCCACACCAGACAATTAGCAGCCGCGTTGCTTACCTTGCTGGCCTTATAAATATGAGCATGTTCTTTTCTTGAAGATCCATTAGCAGTTCAGAAATACTGTAGGCCTGGGTGATATTAAATAAATATACTAAGAATAAGTTTTTTAAATTTTTTATATCTTGATCTTGACTTAAGAAATGACATCAATTGACCTTCTCTAACAGATTGTGAATTGTTATTTGTGAATGTGAATTATCCCGTTTCGGGACCTTACAGCAGCAGCTTCGCAGCAGGCTATTGTGATGACTTGATGGAACAATCCTATCCGGGGCTACATCTGACGTGCTTAGTACAGATGATTTTTGGAATCACCCCAAAAATCTTAAAAAAATTAAAGCAAACTAAAAATGCTTGGTTCTATGGTAAAAACGGTTATTTGCCTTTTAAATCTGGTTTAATCTAAAATGTTCAAACTTGCTGCTTGTCACTGTCACCACTATCTTGAATTTTTCTTACACAGTAAAGCTGTTTTATGGCAGAAACAGGTGAGATGATGATAGCTGGGACTACGGCATAGCGAATCAGTCGCATCGCTTTTTAAGGTCGAATTAAAAAATCGTATAATTCTAAAAGAAGGAAGCATTTTATTTGTTATTCTTTATATGTAAATTTAGTAGTATGATAACAACATTAACATTTAGAACTAGTTATTTAAATATAAAATATTCCATCTAAAATACAACATTCCACGTTTCGAGAGATTTATAGAATTGCATACGCGGGGCAAAAGTTGTATCTCACCTTTGGGATGTCCATTACAATGATTACTTGCATATATTTGTTAGCTTCTCAACAATATGGAGTTAAATACGGCATAAGTTTAAACGGTTTCATGTAACGGTAGCCCGAGTACTTCTAAAACCTATGCAATGTATTTTTACTATCGATGCACATACGTTATGTTATCTGATACATCGTTTTATGAATAAATTTGATGTTATTTATCATTTACAGAGAAATAGATATTAAATCTGGTCTCGAATCGGTATTTATTTATACAGATGTATATACCAGTGTCTTAATAAACGTTGTTCAAAAATTTTGCAGCAATCCTATGGAGAAATCTAAATCCTAGCGAGAAAACGCAACTGCATAGAATCGGAGCATTTGCCACTTGTCTAGAGAGGCAGTAGTCCTTATTAATAAACCATCAAAATTAAATAAGTACAAATTCATATCGGCTCAAAGGCGTTTGATATATTTTTAAGCGTTTTAGGTGACTTTATTTGTGTATTGTTTGCCTACAAATATTGCAATTCAATTTAAATGCTATGCCTATAATCGGATTCCGTTCAAACGTTGCATATCAACTATGATAATGTAAAAATTGATGAATAAAATATTATTTTTATGACAGCCATTAACGGGATCAAAATCAGTAACTTATACTAGAGGTTATTTATTTTTTAAATGTTAGTTGGTTCGGAAAACTGTCAGAAGTGCCACCTGATTGTAAGTGGTCGACGTCGCATATAAGCCATTTCGTTTACGTAACTAAGTCATTTCGTTGTTGTTTTGCCTATCCTGAGACATTGTCTTGTCCTTCTCTTCGAAACAAAGCATACCTGTTTCACGGGAGGAACAAGCAAGATGGTGGTACCACCTGTAGCCAGGAGCGGGGCATAGGGCATCTTTCGATCTTGAAAATCAACGGTCGAAATTTTTGACTACCTCTGTGGCTCAGTGGTTAGCGCGGTGGTGCTCAAGCCGGAGGTAGCGGGTTCGAATCTCGCGAGGGAACAAAAAGTTTCCTGGGTCATGGATGTGTATTATATAGTAAAAATCTTAAATATATGTATTAATATAATAGTATTAATTATATGTATTTTCGTTGTCTGGTACCCGTAACACAAGTTCTTCGGAAACTTAGCAGTTAGCACGGGACCAGATTGACGTAGTGTAAAAGCGTCCTTAAAAAAAATGAGTCAAACCTTCTCAGTCTTCGACCGTTGATTTTAACTTTTGTTTAGATATCGTTTGCATGAGCGCATAATAAGCGTCGCATTTAAACCCGGCGATGGCCCGAGTTAGTTCAAAATATTTAGTGGCATGCTCAATTCGATTAAACGTCCATCACTCAACGTCAAAAATCCAACAGCATTTGACAAAAAACCGCTTGAAACGCGTTCGTGTGAACAAATACATGGGTATCCATTCGTCTCATTAAACGTTTTTTAACGCTCGGTAAAAAAGTGCTCGTAGGAACGTAGCCTAAATGTTGTTCTTGATAAGTTTATATCAATTATCAATACCATTTAAAGACGCTATAT
Source organism: Lycaena phlaeas (assembly GCA_905333005.2). NCBI lineage: Eukaryota > Metazoa > Arthropoda > Insecta > Lepidoptera > Lycaenidae > Lycaena > Lycaena phlaeas. The sequence goes on along the minus strand of HG995174.1, from coordinate 11,012,959 downwards.
TACATAATCCAGTGTCGAATGAATATATAATACTTTAATATTTTACAATTTTTACAGCACATATTATACTTGCATTACCTCCAGAAATTCGCGCACTAGTAAATAAATAAAGTAAAATAGTTTTGCGAGGCCCGGCAGTGATCGCATGCAGCAAATGCAACAGTGCTCCATTATGTAGATCATAAATCAAACGCTTTGAAATCTTCTTCCTCCTTCATTTTGGTTGGCTATCGTGCATCGATGGAAACATAAACCGGTGTAAGCCGAAATAAACCGGGGAAACAAATAAACCGTGTAAACCAAATAAACCGGTAAGACCATCGTCTAGTATAATTAAAACAGCTTCCTCCATTGAAAAATAATGTAAACAGTAAAGTGTGACTTATCCTTAGAAACGGAAACAAAACATTAAAAATACGTTCAATAGTGATTACCCCTATAGAGTTAGCGTTTATCGCAACTGAATAGAATCAGAGCGTTTGCCTTGTTGTCTTGCCCAGGACTTGTCCAGGAGGGCTGGTAATATAAAAACAATTTTCTTTTATGTATACCGGCACCGACTCCCAAAATAACTAATTTAAAAAAGTATAAGTAAGACATATAAGTTTCATTATATTCATTGATTAATTATTTTTGTTAACTAACTTCACCTCGAAGTATTTAAACATTATTTTAAACATTTTTAGTCGCACATAATTTAAAGGTATAGTTTTGAAGTCGGTTTTGGTTTTTCATTTAAAATTAACTTTATTCTTTTACAATGTGTATTTTTCTCCAACTTAAAAGATAGGATAGTTTATTTCTCAAAGAGATAAAATAGGTAGGAACAAAAAACTGGTACATACCAAATCTTTTTGACAGAAAGAAGTCTGTCGGGACCACTATTTATGTATAAAAAGTGCATGAAAAAGCTATTGAAATTGATGTAAATTCTCAATGGCATTTTCATGTTGCAATCTGTTCAGCATTCTGAATTCATTTTAAACAGTTCACTTAACTTAGTCAACACTCAATATTTCTGTCGACATCGATGCGTTATAAATGTCTTGTCAGTCCGACTACAATATAAAAAATGGCTGCAACAATTTGAAATTCAACATAGGTTGGTTGGTTTTTTTTTTCGTTCAACAAATAATATGATAAACGCCAAAGATTTTTGTTACGATTTTGAATTAATGTTGACAGATGTTGTGAGCGACGATGCCCTAACGAATATTGCCTCAAATAGGGCCTAAGGTCTGGGTTCAAGAATGCCGGTGTGCTTAAAATGGGTCGTACTAAATTTTTCCTTGCACCTTACTGTTAAAATATCGTTTGCTTGCCGCCGCTGACATTGTCAAAATTTACGTAACGTACGTGTGACGTAACAAACTTCTCGCCTTTCGAGGAGTACCTAGATCTGTATCTAGTAGGGGGAAAAGGTCGCTTATATTTCATCGTCGGATATAAATAGATATCTAAGGGAATCTTGATTGCACCAAAATACTTAATTTCTTTAATTTTTTTTTCTATTTTACAGTGTTGCGTGTGTCAGTGTAGTGTGTGTGTCAAAAAGATAAAAGATAAATCAGAAAATACCACTAAAACTGATAATTATCGTCATATTATACTTAACAACTTTTTTAAAGTCTTAATCGCACCACTTTCGAACAGAATTGAGACTACCAAGTACCAACCGGCAATAAAACAAAATTTTCTAACTTACTCAGTATATTATGTATTTAATATACTTCGAAACTAGCACTAAAATCATAGTTGGTGTAGAACAAAGGATATTATTAATTCAATTCACAGCTTGATATAAGACACGCTGTTTTGAGCGGAAGTTCCAAAAAGATATATGGCCAAACTATAATGAAAACACAGAAGTAGAGATCTTTTGTCATGTAAAAAGTTCCATGAATGACATTTACATTACAACAAAAAGAGTACATTTTTGTTAAAACAGAGATGTAACGTATACAAGCATATAACACTTGTGGTTAATATTGCAGCATTTAATACATATAAAAACTTTTCCAAAAGTTCTACACAATGCTGCCTGTAGATAATCTAAGGTTTAATATTATTTTTTTAATGAACGTGTTAATCAAAACAGATGTGGATAAATAGATATGGATATAAATATGATATTCATACCGCTTATTTGAACAGAATATCACTTATGGCTACTATTCGTTGGTGAATGTGTAGTATTTCAATTAAGATTCTCATAACAGGTGTATGACACAAGGCCAACCTGTATAGAGAGATACGGGTGCAGTGAGTAAGCGCAGAGCGTCGTGTCCGGGCTAATACCTCGCCTGAGAGACACGTCCGCCCGGCTCAGCGAAACGTCAAAGGCAAATTGAAAATTAATTTATGCTCGCAAAATTTCATAACGCTCTTACAGATTGTAAATCAGTCATGGGTTTTTATATTTTGATAATATAAAATAAACATTTTGTTGTAATTGTAAATGTGAACCGCTTTGGATAGACGCTAAAATATACCTTTTACTAATCTGATTTGTACTGCAGATTCTCATGCGAATTTAACTTTTTTTGACTTATTTCCTAAAACAATTTTTGGAACGAAGTTTCTTACGGCAGGCTTGGAGGGAATAGGGATTTTGCTGTGCGACCGAACTGAAAAAAATGTGATAGTAAAACCGTAAGAAAAAGTGCGTGGAATAAAACCGTTAAATGAGACGTGCGCAGGCGCGACAGTCGCATACACAAGCGAGTAGTGTATAATACCTTTCTTTTTAGCCGAAGGAACTTCGTTCCTACCTGGTGTCCCACGACTATTTATGTTTCCTTTTAAGATTTAAGGTCCTGCAGTTTTTTTTAGATTGCTTGATATTAATGTTTATTCGAAGTTTTTTTGGAATTGAAGTTTCAAATTCCAAAATTGAGTCAAGGAAGCAAAGTTTAAAAATTGAAGGAGTTTTGAGCAAGAAACGTTGTTTTTTTTTTTGCTTTTTAATTGATCTTAATTTTGTGTATAAGGTTTAATTTTAAATGGCGTGAGAATTCGTTTTAAATTGAAATTGCTTTTTTAAAGTAAAAATATTGTAGTTTCATTTTGAAATCACTGCCACACCTCCAGAAAAAATGTATACTAGAAGTCCATTTAGAAACCATTGTTAAAAATAATTGTAAGAGAAAAAATGACACTCATAATTTGCATCACAATAAAATGATTTGACTGTAGTGGATAGTAGTGTTGTGTCAGTAGTACTGACATTCTAAGTTCGCTGACTGACAGAAGATAAAAGATATATTGTGAAACATCAAACAGCTTGAACCACATTCGTATGTGATAACTCTGATTGAAAACAATATAAGTAAACTTCCCGCTACTCGGGGGAGGGTTTTTGAAAGAGTCGTAAATACTCCTTACGCCTCTCACTTATAAATTGGGATCATAAACCAGTTTGCGAAGTTTGTTGGCGTCACGACGACCATAAAACAACGCTTACGCTCCGAGGGGGAATGTGCTCGTCTGCCCCTCAGCAATTGTTCAATTTGTACTGATGCACGTCATAACTTTTATGTTCATGTGAAGAAGAAAATTGTTCAAAATAAATCCGAATATCACTATTCGTTGCAATTCCGCTAGAGTGTTATTTGAGCTCTTAATGCATTCGGTTGAGCTCTTAGTGTAAAATTCGGTTGATAGTTTAATATTGTAAAGTTTTGCACGAATATGCAAAACATTGTATGTTTGGGTTTCACAAAATTGATTTCATAATTCCAAATTCTCCTTTTATTTAATAATTGCTGTGTCTACCTTTTATTTAGTGTTCAGTTCAGAACAAGTCTAACCTAAGTAAAAAATCATTGTGCTAATATTTCATTGTAAAATATTATTTAAATATTATTGACAAATAAAAGGTTAGTTATTACTATTTTGGAAAATAAATATAGAACGACCATTTACGCGAATATCGTTGCTATAAAGTATTCGAAACGTGCATAAAATTTTAATAAACCACGTTAAATCTTTAAAAAAAATATTATTATGAGACAATTTTGCGTACACATTAGATCTTGTTATAATTCAAAGTAGGTATATTATAATTATAATAGGCAATATAAAAATACAACATGCAAATTAATGTTGTATGCGCAAAATATAGGAACACATGACATGAATCATGTTTATAAAATAATGTTGTTAAAAGGAGTAATGGCATTTCATTAATTTAGTTCCATCGATGAAACATGTTGTTCGCTAATTGGCTTCGGTTTGGAGAGTATATACAGGGTGAATAAAATATTTACAAATACAATGCTTAATTTTAAATCCTCAAATGTATCGGATTATTTATGTGTATTTAATAATGTCAACTTTGCTTTTTTATATTAAGGTTTTAATAAAGAAATTTTCTAGTAAGCAACATGGGAATTAATATATAGAATAAATAAATTAAAATATGTACATACAATATGATCTAGATAATAATTACTATGAGCTTTTACATGATTGCTATGATGTTGTAAAGTATGCAAGGCTTGTAACATATTTTCAATATGTTACATTATTATAATTATGTGTAAAATATTCTTAAATATAACTAAATGAATGAACGTAACATGTTATAAATAAGGTTTGTTTGTGTATAATGTTATTTTGAAGATCTATCATACTATAAAATTACAAAAAATACTGAACGTTACTAAAATATTTTACTATGTACAAAAAATGCAAGCATTATTAGCAATTCAATTGAAGAATATATAATAGTAATCTTCAATTGTATTGCATCAAATAGAATTGCATCAAACTTATGATAATGTATTTCAAAAGAAGACTGAATCCCTCAAGCCTTGTTTAAACTACGAACGCTACGGGATTGTCACGAACGCTTATGGTTTTATGAGGACAGTTTGAAGTTTAACTGATCGTAGTGAGATCGTGAAATCGAGTGGAAGTAATTCGCGGTGAGTTCGCCGCAGACGCTTTACTTACACCACCCAAGTTAGTTCAGGCGAAGTTGGACGGTACTTGTCTCTCTCATAATGTCACCACCAACTTACTTTTCCAAGAAATTTACTTTTTTACTTTTTATCAAACTTTGCTTTAATGGAAATATACATTTTATTTTCCGTATCACATTTAAGGGAAATGAGATTTTTCTACAGTACATAATATATCAATACCGAAAATAGATCCATCTGGTATTAATAATTTGTATGGATCATGGCAAGTATGGATCATATTATTACAAGTGTGTTTAGAATATTTTATGGAGGCCAATGTTCATCAGCGGACGGATAGAGGCAGATGATGATGATGATGATGATGAAGATGATGCTGACGATGATGATGATGATAATGATGATGATATACTATTTAATTGAACACTGTCCTGTACAGTGTACGTCCAACCTATTATTTAAACTGTACTCAACAATAAAATTATCATCGACAGCGGTAAGCTTTAATCAGTCATCGATCTGAATAGAGCTGACTTCACGAGCACAATGACCGATCCCCGGCTATCGCTGGTTTGCATTTATAATCATCATTCCCACACCCGTTTCCAATACACTATGAAGACAATCACTGAAAGTGACTTCTATTATGAGAGCGGTGGACGGATAATGGTTGATGATTGAGATGAGACATTTGGACACCAGTGGACTGCCGCAGGTGTGCCGCACTGATGATGATGATGATGATGATGATGATTTGGACACCTCTAACGCAAACTGAAAGATACGCAAGATGTTATACCAACCCCTAAGTTTTTTTTTTCTTAAAGGATCCTGCATTTCAAAGGAGTTTCTTTTTTAATTCTTTTGACTATTTCTTTCTATGTTTTTATTTCTTTTGATTTAAATTGTTTTAATTTGGTCAAAGTGCTGCCGTTATAAAATGTTTACTAATATTTGTAAAAATTGTGTTTAAAACCATTATGCGCTGTAAAATAATTGTTACAAAATGTTTAATATTGTTTACAAGCGTTAGCAAACAAAATTATATTTGTTTGTGACATAATCTTTTTAAAATCCTTATCGTGTACTTTAGATTTTAAATTCAGTGTAATATTCAGGCGAATGCTCTGTAAGCACTGTAGCACTTGCAACAAGATGCGTGTAAATTATTCACATGGCTCAGGTCTCGGGGGCTTCGTATCGGAAGCAACATCTCATCTGTGATTGCTACCGATAAATCCATTACCGATGTACCTCTTGTCTTATTTTTGATCACATTTAATTAATTTCCATGTTTCGTGAATCGATAAATGTTTAATGTTATTTTAAAAGTACAAGTATACTTTATAATTCTATAAAATCTTTCTTAGAATTGGAATGGTTACGTTATTAACTTACATATCCAAGTTAAAACTTGAATTTTTGATTTAAATTACTTTTAAAAATTTAAAAACAAGCTGTAAAAGTTTTTTTTAGTTTCACTCCCGAGAAGGGGTGAAAAAATATGAAAGAAGTGGGTTTCTCTTAATTTTGGGGAAACGGTAACTGTTAGAAGGAAAACCTTCAAACAAAAGTTGTAGAGCGTAAAATTTTATATAAGCATGTCCTGATAACTTTTTTCTAAAATTGAAACGATCTGAGATTGATAGATAGCTAGAAATCTAGAAATGCAAAAAAATACGAATTTGACTTTAATGGGCCCGCACTATTCCAGGGTATGGGAATGGGATGGGAACTATGGCAATCAACCTTCCTCGCCTTATTTCGAAGAGGAAGGGCGCGCCCAGCAGTGGGAAATGTAAGGAATATAAGCAAACATTGAACAAAATAAACATGTTATCATAAGTCTTATATTTAAGACGGGGGATGTTCATAGAAAAGTCTTAAAAAAGGGTATCAGGTCTAATAGTGGACAGAAAAAAGACAAAAGTAATGACGATGATATTACAGATTATCTTCTAATGATAATGTAGATTAGAACTTGCCAACCTTATAATGGTAAGCCCAGGTTCGGTAACAACGTGTATAGTCGGTATTGTCCCACAAACAAGCCGCAGAGAGTACGTACGTGCCGTGCAATATAAATTGCGGCGCTGGAATCGGGCGAGTCGACCGACTCCAATAATTTTATTATTACTCTATTGACAGCATACAATAACTATGCGAAGTATTCCAAGCTTCATTATGTATGATGAATATTATTATTGCCAAGTGACAGTGTATTTTTTTTTTAGTTTTTTTTTAATTTTGAATTATTTTTTGTAGAATTAATTCTTCGTCATCGTCGCGAATGGGCACGACCTAATATATTATTACGAAAAAATAAATCCAAATAATCTAAGGTGAATGTGTGTTACTAATGTATCCAATAGACGTTATCCTGTCCGAAATATTTTGTACTTAGAGGACCGAATTATTAATCTAAATTCTAAACCATTCAGAAAACCACTTGAACATACACAATACATTTTAGGAGGTTTTTAGTGACATACACAGATGCAGCAGAATTTTATGTAATATATAAAGAAGAAGATATGAAATTAGACACAAAACAATGTTTTCACATACATCATAGAGTTTTTATAGGTCGTCAAAAAGGACATTAAAACAAATTTATCTTGTTAGGGTATAAGCGTCAAATATTGTGAAATTTCATCCCCTCATTGCCATGTTAATCATTGCAGTATTTTTTAAATAAATATTTTTTTATTTCACGCTATACGTTATATTAGAGTCAGACTAAAGTGTCAACGTACATCAATTTTTTTCTTTTGAAAATTTATATATGTCGTAGTACGATTTGATAATACTATTTTATAATACTTCAAAATCATTTACTAATGTTATGAACGCGGAAGTTTAGAGAGAAAGTACTAAAAGTATTTTAGTAAAATTTTACAATAATATAGCTTATATAACAGAATAACACACATACTATAATTTATCCTCGTACTCTCACTGGAATTTGAAGTACAAGGGTTGAAAAGTCATAAAATAGGCACGTGTAAATTTAAATTTTATATTATACTAGCTGTTGTCCGCGGTTTCGCCCGCGTTGGCAAAAAAAATCCCTTTTTTTCAAGTAACCTGATGATCGGATAAGTAGTTTTCGCGTAAAAATAGTTATCTATTTTCACTATAAATACTAAAACAAGTTTAGCCGTGTATATTATGTATATCAAACCAAAGAAAATCTAATCTAATATTATATTTCAACTCGTCTGAAATTTTCAGTGCTTTAAGGGGAGACAATGAACAGTTACTAGTGCTACTGGTGTCGATGATAAAACTCTAATATGATTAACTAGGACAGGTAATATTGTTACGTTGGTAATATGATAATTAACGATATTTGAGAGGGAAAGTTTGATAGATTAAACATAATTCAACTCATCAATAGGTATTGTTAAACATTGTTAGCTTAAACTACATCCTAGTACCACGAAATCTCTAAAACTAATTAAAAATATGAACAATATAAAACAAGCAAAGCGTTATAAGCGATGTCTTATGGAGCGTTTCAAATAATTAAATTAATTGCGCTGGAAATGATTTCGCCGATCCAAATATTTTAATTGACAAACAGAAATTTGACGCGAAAATAGCATTTAAATTGTGCCTGCATTTGCCGAATGTTAATGCAATCAATAAATATAATGTACGTATTAAATATTTAAATTAGCATACGTTTTGTGTACGAACAAGTTTATGTTTATTCTTTCGTATATGATTTTGTGCAAAAAAAATGTATTAGTCCAAACAAATCTTTTTCAAAAATTTTCATCAGTATATATAATATATACTGATGAAATACCTGAGCTGGAGAATTAATATACTTTTTAATAAAGTCAGAAGAAGAAGAAAGAAATGGAAGCTCTTTGGACATACTACGGGATGATATTTGCAATTAATTTAAAGTTGTTTATCTATATCTATGTATATAATATAGTTGTTTGTTTATAAATTGTTATTAGTACCCGGATGACTGAGCTTTTCTTGGTAAAGTTGATTATCGAAACACGAATAAAACTACATTTTCTAGAAATGAATCCTAGCTAGAGCGATTTATCACCCTCCAAACTCCATGTGTGCTAAATTTTATCATTAATTCAAATCGTTAGAGCCGTTTCCGAGATTTAGATTATATATTATAAACAAGAATTATTGCTCGTTTAAAGGTATACGATTTATTCAACATACATTTTGCTGATGACTTTTTTTGCAGTATTTTTATGAACTGACTGATGTGTATAAAAGTCTAGATGTATCTCCCCAAGGTCCTAAATTGTGCGAAAACATTAACCTGCATCAAAAAAAAAGGTTAGGTGAGGTGCGATAGTCAAATTTAACAAACATGTTTTCCTGAGCTCGAGTATTCCTGAAGTAGAGAGATTATGTTCGCCTCGGACGCGCAGTGAAATTGGCCGAACTTCAAATGGGGAATTGATAGAAGGATTTAATTGGAGTAACAGGCACTAAGTCATTAATAGTGTTCTAGTTGATGACTCGTGATCCATATCCATCCAATACAAGCCCCTGCGGTAGGGTTTTGATACATGATATAAAACTGCAAGATCGCCAATGGAATAGCGCAGGGTTTCTCAAACTTTGGGCTCCACGAACACCTGTTAAAATTTTCAGGTGACAGCGAACCTAACTATCTAATAATTGACTGTAGAAGAAAATAAGGTTTTTATTTGAATAAAAGGTAACACTACCCGAAAACTAATAAAGAGGAAGAAACGTAACAGCATAACTGTCACTTTATACCTGCATCACGATTCACGTGTGCGAGAGGTACAACCCCGGTCACATGGGAAGTACACGGGCAAAACCGCGGGGTGCTGCTAGTAATTTATAGATTTTCTTGAAATAGGTTAACAGTCACAAAGTTAAATTAACTACATTAACCATCAATTTTCTAGCAATACAATGAAAAGTTTTATTACAACTAACAATTTGGTTAAATTTGAATGAAAAGCATTTTGTGAAGGCGAACGTTTCAAAATAATTACTGAGTGTCACGCAAATTATCATTCAACTTTTTAACGCCAAAAAATCTTTGTTAAAATATTTATTGGAAAATATATAAAAGTTGCAAAATTCCAAATAACTCTACAGGCATTTCAGTCGGTTTATTAAAAACCAATAAACACTGAGCTTTTTTTATAGCACGCACTTTCAAAACGAGCATTAAAAGAACCAAGTGATGAGAACTAGAGTACCTAGCTTATTATTGACAAATGTTTTAATAAATAATATGTAATAATCATAATATTTTAATAATAATATGTATCAAATATGTATCTAAATCTCACTGTAATATATTGAAATAAATACAAATGTTTCTTTTATTTCATTCCTTTTAAACTGTGAAATAAAATTTTGGAAGTGCAAGACTTTTCATACATATTATCAACCATAATTTGAGGAAGCTCTTTTGTTTACCATGTTTTCTTTAGAATTTTCACCTGTGTAATATATAGTGTAGGCCGTAAAGTATCCGAAGCGATGAAATGTAAAAAAGTAGCTTTATTTCAATATTCGGAACGTTACAATGTATCTGAGACTAACATAAAATTTACATACAAGTTGTTGCGGACGTGTGTCAGATCGTAAATCTCACGACAAGTGGATTTCTGTTTGTGAAGTTTCTTTTTATTTCTGCTCCGTGTACCTGTACTCCGGCGCAACTCTTAACTTCAATAAATCAATTTATACTCTTACTTATACACCGACGTGCAGACGTGTTCGGTTGGCGACATCGCAATGTAAACATGTCATCTAGAGGAGTTCGTTTGAAAAGTATTGCTTCCAAAGCTACGAAGTTTTGTCTAAGTGAAATTCTGACTTTTATTTACTTTGTATTTAAAAAGGGAATACATTTATTTTATACGTTTTAGTGTGGCATAAAGATAACTATTCCTAGTGTCATCTATAGCAAAGGGTTAAAAATAGAAATAAAAATTATATTTCCGAATTAAACCAACGCAAATGAAAATCACTCTTAAAGATAAAGATAATGTGTTACATCAAACAAATCTAGCTTGTATTAGAATTTCGGGAATATTTTCGCAGATCCATGAGCACTGCCAGCTGTGGAAGGCTACAACTTGTCCGACGGCCTTTTTATTTTTGATTCATTAACAATTGTGTAGGTAAAAAAAAACAACGATATAAGAACGCAAGACCAACCAATATAATATGGACAACTATAAAATAACCAATTTTCTCATGCACTTCAAGTGTGCATGAAAATGTGGTTCTCACAGTCTTCGCTTGCGCTACGCGACACACATTTCGTAAGGAAATCTGCATTCCTTATGAGATTAAACGTCTTTGATGGCATGTGGGTTTCACCCTAGCACCAACCCGCTGGTCCAGCGTCTTATCTCATATTGTTCTGGAAGAATAGATTACTAAGATTGTAAGCTACGTCAGACGAGTTAATTTAATTAAAACACTACACAAACATATCAAAATTATTATCAAAAACCTAATTTACTTTTTAATTTACTATTGCAATTTTATCATTATTATAATTATCATCATCATCATCAGCCCTTATCCATCCATTGCTGGACCGAGACTGTCTCTAAATGAGTTCCAAAAGGATCTTTCTCCCGCCCTTGCAATTTTTATAGGGGAGTTAAATTCTTGAAACATATTGTACATTTCACATTTAGAGATAACATTAACATTTAAAGAAATCTCTAACTTTGTACTCAAGCTATTGAGCTAGATTTTCGATTTGCATTCGTTTTTCAATTTGTATCATCAACTATATAATAATAAGATTATTGAATAAATGGTGTGTCTTGTGATTTTATTTATTTTCGAATTTCAATTTATCGCGAAGATTAAATATCACTCAAATAACACTGACAAAAATATTCAGAATATATATTCAAATTTTCAATCAAAAACTGAAATTATACTATAACTATCATATACATATTGTAACTTTGAGCCGAAGCTATCACCAGATTGAAAAACTACACAAATACATTTGACATGTCCGTAGTGTCTCGAAGTCAGATGAGATAGTGCCATTTTAAACACGATAACGCCAACTTTGCCGGTCTCGAAATGTGAATACCTTGTCGCGAAAATGTGACTAGCGGAAACTACAAGCAACTCGGAGCGTCCACACATTCATCCTCTCAGCTGTATAATTCACTCGCAAAGGACGAAACCATTTCTATTCAAATTTCCTTATAATCTACGGCTGTTTTTACTTACCACCCGGGTGTAATATGAAAGATCTTATTCAACTTGAAGTGGAGATAGTTCACGGCAAAATTGGTTTAGTTTTAAGTCTAATTTAAATTTACCACCGTATGAATGAGCTTGCATGAAGAATAAAGTATGTATATACTACTATAAGTATGGATATACACATATACTAATGTTTTGTAATTTGTGTGTGTTAAATTGCATGTAGCGTCAAGATACTAAATTTAATTTCCTGAAAAAAAACCTGTGCACATGAACTCCAACGTATGATATTTTTGTAAATTTTTGAAACCAATGTATTAAATGGATGATCTCCTAGTTTGCTGACTTCACCCATAAATAGTAGTTGTATTATTTAAAGTTGTTCTATTTTAAGATTTTAGCTTTCATTGTAAGGTCTGCAGAGGTATCTACGACCAACGGTTCTTGAGGACTGTTTCGTTGTGATAACAATAGTGAAATGTGATTTATTCCGGAGTCTGGATAATTTTATCAAATCATTTCCATGAAGTCAGAGTGCCTGAGACCAAGGTCTTGTAATTACACGGTAAATTTTATATAAGTGAGAATAGTAAGGAAGTACATTTTTTATTTTTAAGATAAAACAAGACTTTTAAAAATTAGGTTGCTAGAAAAACATATACGTAATTATTATAATCAGTCAGTTCATATACGTACCCACCCAACTATCTAAAATAAATTTCATTTTTGAGGTAGTTGGGACTAGATTTATTTACCCAACCATAAAATATATCTAGTAAATATATTTTCCAAGTGAACTTAATATACTGTTTTATTCCTAAGATATGGAGGTTTATGGAAGTCGGGAATCGGCATCTTACTTTCAGAAGTTAAATATTTGAATAGATAGGTATATACTACAAGTTTTTTTATATTTATTTTGACATCGCTAGAAAGCGCATATACGAAAAGCCGCAATCATCTTATTAATTTAGACTAAAATGTTAATGTTCTATTAAGATATATTATTCTATTAAGTATTTCTTATAACATTTATACGAAGGATTAACTTTTATAATCAAATGTATCCGAAATTTTAAATCGCTGTAATAATGTGCTAATTCTGTATAAAATATTTTATGATAATGTCGACGAAGAAAAAAGATTTATGATATTAAAAAATGTAACTAAAGTCAAAACAGCACACCGCTAATTAATATTAGACATTCTGTGACGTTAATAAGAACTGGCAGACGATTTAGTAGCAGGGAGCAACATCGCAATGAACTTTCACTTGAAATTAATGAAGATTACTAAATTCACGGCCATTGAGTTCGCAGTTCCAGCGAACCTTCGACTTCAACTTGCTTGTTCAACTAAATTGAGAGTAATAATAGCACTCATTTATTTCCTTTAAGCCGTGCTTGTTTAATTAATTCATACTCACTTTCGCCCCTTGTGATCGGTATAGACGATGTGATTCCTGGTGGCCGGCGCTTGGCGAGCTCGACCCAAGGAATTCGAGTCCATTACAGTTCCTGGATTTGTTATAGTCACATATGGAGTGGGCTTGTTTCTCTTGTCCGTATTCTCGGCCACGAACACTTTCAAACTGTCCGCTCGCGCTCGGTTAGTGACCGCGCTCGCAGAAATTATGTACCCACTGTTAAGCCGCGTTCAACAACTTCTGATGCCCTGCTTGTTAAAGCTCACTGTGCAGTTTCAAGTTATGTGGCTGGAAAAGTTTAATACGATACTCATTTCATTAGTTTAGACTTCGTTAGTGTATTGTTGAAGTGTTCTACAGTGTTTAGATAGTGATTACTGTTCACAAAGGCTAAATAAAACGCAAACATACATTTACAATTAAATAAGTTGATAAATTTAATTTTCTTTACACGTGTAATAGTATAAAGTAGATTATGCAGTTAATATATATTATTATTATACACTATATTTATTCGATTCAAATCGATTTTACATTAATTATCATAGTTATATAAACACTATGATCACAATAACATAGCAATAAGCACTCATCATTGTAAGAAGCAGTAACCATAGTCAATATTTTTTGTTTATCGATTGAAGTAAATATGTACGGAGAGGTACATAGAAAATATTTACCATTCGACAGAAGGCGGAGCTAAAGATTGAGGCGGTCTTATGTGAAGTCGACAAGAAGGGGAGAGGACGATATTTGTCATTAGCAAATCTTCAGCTACGACGAAAATGAAACGATAAAGGAAATCACTAATGGATGAAATAGATTGTAGCAAAATGTGTAGGCATAGAATACTTGTCATTTTATCAATAATATTACTCCAGATAATTGTACCTCAAAATAATTTACGTGCAGATTTAATTAAGGGAGGAATTTGTACAATATTGCAAATATGCCAACGCCGACTGACGTTCGCGAGACTCGCCGCGTTGACTACAGATTCCAATTATTATCCAATCATTATTTCCCCTTAGGAGATGAATCATATTTTTATTTATTTTCAAATAATTCAAAAGTCTACTTTCATTATTTATTTAAGTCTAACTTAGTATATATTTAAGTGTTAAACCTCATTCTGATATCTAAAACTCCTTTAATTACCTGTTCTGAAACTCCAATCACTCTTATTACTAATAACGTTCTACTACGCAATATTTCACATGAAACAAAAACGAGTAAGTTTTCGTAGAGCCGCTACGAAATAAGTTAGAGTACGCGCACGAGATAAGCCCACGGCAGAGCAAGTGCTCGCTGCCGAGGCTCGCCGCCAACTGACTACTACGCTCCTTACTCTCGATTATCCTTCGTACTCTCGCACATCAACGTAAAATACACCCTATTTGCACCATTAGTAGGTGTACGTTGTATTACAGTTGAGAATATTTAAAAAATAACAAACGAGCAGTACACCGCATCATCCGAGGAGAGTTTTTACCATTTTAATTCCTCGTACACGAGCATAATGACTGGTTTAGAACAGGAGGATCACGACGGATTCGAAACTTTTGTTAATGATGAATGTACGTTCTGTAAACTTTGCGTTCAGCTCAGAAGGTTCAATTTTCAGATAATGTTTGTACAAGAGAGGCGGTCGTAAGGTTTTAGGGGTGGCGCGTAAACGACGCGCATGCGTAGCTTCGAAATTTCTTAAACTTTTCTTAAGACTCAAAAGTATCAAAACAAACAACTAATGGTTCGTTTTATGCATACGTAAAGCAATTTTGATTAAACAATTATTCAACTAAAAAGGTATAGTTATGTCACTTGTAATTATAAGATATTATTTCAAGTATGGATTAAATTACTTAATAATTTAATGTCTAAAGATCCTACTATAATTCATTCGTTTTCAGAGCGTTTCAGCAATTTAAAAAACTGTTCCATTTAGCGGACAGATATGCTTTATATAACGTAAATATTTTTTGCAGCTCGTAAGCTCCATAATCTATTACTTTAATACCAACTTTCGTTTAAAGGTTTATTCAATAAAATCTTATGTGATGCAAGTGAAAATATTTATGCTTTGGTTTCATGCGATTAAAATCCAATGTAGATTATATTAAAAAATAATTACTCGTTTGGGTGTTTGTTACGTTTCCACGCAAAAACTACTTAAATCATGAAACTTTGTACATGTCGCAGTCATCTGGTTGAATCAGTCATTTGATTGTATCACTAGCGCGTTAATCGAATGACGACATTTAATTGAATGACTAAAGGACAACTCGTCAAGTTGTTGAATGTAACGTTCAACGTCTTGACTGAACGTCATTTAGCATTGTCGTTGAATGGGATATAGCCGACTTTGTAATATTTGTTTAGGGTGACCATAAGTTTTACGAGTTCCTTTACATATATACGAACCGAAACCTACTCACCTCCTGTCCTAGGACATGGTACTCAGAGAACGACAACACAGATAGTGACACTGGAACCAAGACTTCTATAATAATAATATCTATGGACGCTTTTACAGCACGTTAATCTGGTCCCTAAGTTTCCGATGAACTTGTGTTACGGGTATCAGACAACGGAAATACATTTATTTAATAATTTTATGTTTATATTAAATATGTTTATAATACATATAATACACATATTTAATCCATCCATGACCCAGGAACACAGAAACTTTTTTCTATTGCCTGGCGGGATTCGAACTCGCTTCCTCCGGGTTTGTACGCCAACGCGCTAGCCATTGAGCCACAAAGGTCAATTCATGTCTCAGGATAGGCAGCATATAAATACGTTGTCTGAGTTGTCCCGGTGGAACTAGTTTCGTCAACGTGATCGCTAACTATCATTTGGTTTCAATCAGCTGTATGCCAATAAATATAAAAGACTAGTCTTCATACAATTTACTAGAAATTTGATCATGCAGTGCCACAAATTCCAAATATTTAACTTGTATACTTATTAATATTTTAGTATTTACATAGGAATGTACTGTAGCTTTAGCCGCTTCAGACAACGGGACACTCTAAGTTGACAATAAGACTGGACTGTATCGTGGCGAGACGGTCTAAGCTCAACTTTACAACTACGATAATATAACTTATGCATAATAATTATTGTTTTATACGTTATTAATAGATTTTACAATATCATTCCTAATATTTACTCCATTGTATATAACTTTGGAAGTATTTAAAGTTAATCAGTATCAACATACAAATATTGTGTAATTGAAAACTCCTAAGCTTATCAATAACTTGGTGATACAATGGAAACACGCTCCAGTCGAGAACGACATCACTCGCTCCGCTGAGCCAGTCACCCGACACGTCATTGATAACTACTTAGTTCGTAAAGAACTATTATCGACAAACTTCGACGATTTAATTAATATTGAATGTCCTATAAAATTATACGAAAAATTCATTAGTATTTTTTCCAATATATATAAAAAATGTTATAAAAAGCAAAAAGTTACTGTAAATAAGCTATCCAGAAATAATAAAAGTTGGATTACTCAGAATATTAAGCAGATGATATTAGAAAGGGATAGATTATTTGTTATGTGGTGTAACGATCCAAAAAATATGATTAAAAGATTAAATTATACTAAATATAGGAATAAATGTAATAAAGCTGTTTTTAAAAGTAAATCTGAATACGATAAACAGAGTATATTAGACTGCAATAAAAACATTAAGAAAATATGGGATAAGATACATAGTCTATTAGGTAAAGAGAAACAATCTGTAGATAGGGTAATTATTGATAATATGTCACAAAAAGGCACATTGAAACAGATATGTGATAAATTTGCTGAGAGTTTTTCTCAAGAAATAGATAATATTAAACACTTATGTAAGGATAAATGGTTAGTAAGAGAGAGCTATGTAAAGCATTCTGATGTGTGTATGAGATGGCAGCCGGTTAGTAGTACATATGTAAAGTGTATTATTAAGAACATGAATATAAAAAAATCGCCGGGTTGTGACCTTGTGAGGATGTCGGATTTGAAGTTAGTTGCTGATAAAGTAACCCCTGTTATAACCAATCTTGTAAACTTATTAGTCAGTCAACATAAGTTTCCAAATAAGTTAAAAGAAGCCATTATTCGTCCAATCTATAAAAAAGGTGACCGTAATGTTTTGTCCAACTATCGACCTATATCCATCCTGTCAAGTATTGATAAAATAATAGAAAAATGCATAGTAAATCAACTTGGAAACTTCCTTCTCAAAAATAGAATTTTAAGTAACTGTCAATATGCTTTCCAGAAAGGTAAAAGTACTAATACATTATTATCTAAATTTACAGACGAAATAAACACTCATTTAGAGGATAAAAAGTTCATAGTATTTTACGACTTTAAAAAAGCTTTTGACACTTTGGAAACGGACACACTTTTGAATGGGATGGACGAATGTGGTATAGGGCAGCCTTTAAATCAATGGTTTCGCAATTATCTTACATCACGGTCTTATCGTGTGAAGGTGGGTGACACGTTCAGCGAGACGACTGAGGTGAAATATGGGGTTCCTCAAGGATCAGCTTGTGGTCCAATATGCTACCTATTGAATGTAAACAGCTTATGTGGTGCATTGAGGAACTGTTCAGCATACATGTTCGCAGACGACCTGTGTACCCTGCGTGCAGGAACCGATCTTGTCAAGACGTGTCTCTCAGTCCAACAGGATATTGACATAGTGGTTAAATGGTCGCACGATAACGGTATCATCTTAAACCAAGATAAAACTAAATTTCTAATAATACACTCACCTTATTTACGCCTACCTGAAAGTATGTTGCCGCAATTGTTCACCCATAGCTTTACATGTATACATAATGATCTCACAAACTGTAATTGTAGACCCATAGAAAAGGTTGAATGTGTAACCTATTTAGGAGTCAAAGTAGATGCTAACTTCTCTTGGTCTAGTCATATTGACAATATTTGTAGTAAACTTAGATTACTTCTTGGTAAATTCTACCACTTAAGCTTTAAAGTGCCATCCTCTACACTAAAATGCTTATATTTCTCTCTGGTGGACTCAATTCTAAGTTATGCTCTTGATAGCTACGGCCTTACCTTTAAAACAAATATAGATAAGCTAGAATCATTGCAGTTGAGATTTGTTAAATTGCTAGTTAATAATAAAACTAAAGATAAATGTAAAGGTAATTATTATAGACTATTTCAAATATGTAAAATTCTTCCAATTACTTTAAGACATAAATACATGTTAATTTTAAATAATTATAAAACTCGAGAGTATAACTTAGAATTGGTAAATCATAGCCATGGCACCCGCTCAGTGTCCTCAGGAAAATTCGAAGTACCTAGAGTGACAAACTACTTTGGCGACAGGACATTGAAAAAACGATTGCCATATTTACTAAATAGCTTGCCTGAGGACATGCGAACGGAGTTGGCCAAGGGAGGATTTAAGAATAAATTAAAAAAATATTTTCTGTCCACCATTTAAACTTTAAACTTTAAAACTTTAAAATTATGTAATAACAAAATAGTGCTTTTTTAATTATTAGTATGTATAATAAGAGACTCTGATCCCACAGACAAACTGTGCAAACAGTTTTGCGGGACAACTTTGTAACCCCATGACTTATACTGTAAGTGTCATAATAAATAAATAAATAAATAAAATAAATAACTAAACAATATAGATACAATGATTTGTCTTTTTCTATTTATATAAAGATACTAGGTGCCCCTTCGTTCTGCCAAAATTAAAATTGCAATTAAAAAATAGAGGTCGATCGTAGAGGGGTGAAAATTTAGGCTTGTATGTAGCTGTGTATGCTGTATCATAAAAAATAAAAAAAAATTGTTTATAAAAATAAAAAAATAATTTAGGGGTGGACTACCCTTAACATTTAGGGGAATGAAAAATAGATGTTGTCCGATTCTCAGATCTACCTGATAAGCACACAAAATTTTATCAAAATCGGTTCAGCCGTTTCGGAGGAGTTCAATAACGTACACCGAGACAAAGGAATTTTATATATAAGATTCAACAAGTAGTTGTCATAACAGAAGTTTTTCACATCCCTATCTATCGACTGTTAAAAGAATCATTTACAAGTGATGTGTATAAAACACATTTGAACGTGTATTTATCGACAAACGAGCCGATGCTAGCGCGGCTGTTCTACAATGTAACTTTCAATATGAGCTTTGTTACCGCTTTGTCCCGCCATTTCTTGTGTCACTGCATTGAATCTATCGACTGCTTTCCTTTGTGCACGGAATATTGCTCGTCTTTTGTCGAAATGAACGTTACCTCGCGAGTTGTTTCAGCGAAGAATTTCACGATTGCAAAGTAATATTTCCTCTTAAGAATGTTGATGTGTTTCTTTTTATTCCAAGATGAGTTTACTTTGAATAATATTGGAAAAACTTAATCTAAATTCAATGCTTAAGACGTGTTTTATAGATATATTTATTTTTTTGTAATACTTTACTGTTAATAATATTAAGAGTAAAAGATTAGAAGTTAAAGTTAAAGAAGTAAGATATTATCTTGACTTGCGAAACTGCGAATAAATAATTCGTGAAAATTTAAATTTATCAGTCTATAATCAGCCTTATATTATTAAACTATAGCTCGGTCTTAATATATTAATAACTCGGCCTTAATAAAAAAATGTAGAGAACATTTTTATATCTCGAATGTATTACATAAAATATACAACATATTTGATAGCTGAAATTTGCTTATAATATAATTTTGTACAGATTCCCGTACACAAATTGCATTCCGTACGTAATTTTTTCAGTAATAATATAGTTACTCATAATCATAAGTAGGTATTCTTAGAGTTTCTCTATAATTCAAGAGTCTAATAACATTGATCAGTAAACGAGGTGAATCTCCACTGATCTCCGACTTATATAAAAAGGAACGTGTGTCAGGTCGATTGTCAGCTAGCGCGTGTGCGGCGGTAATTGCATCGGGCTTGGGTTTCAAGCTGAATAGTCTTCTGGCCACTAATTAAGACTGAATTAGCGGTGGCTTTGTCGCATCCTGTATTGTTCTGTGTGCGGAATGTTTTATTGATATTGAAACAAATAAAATAAGTCCTCATTACTGAAATTATTAAAAATGGTATATTTACCATGTTTTTTTTATTTTGCTCAGCTCAATATTTCGACATTATCTACGAATGTCTTCTCGTGAAAAAAACAATACAATAAAAGGAGGGTAAATACCCAGTTTTAAATATTTTTTGTAGAAAAAAAAACTATATTAATTTAAAAAGTCTGCATTGTAGTAAATTTAAATTTTCTAAGTTTTTGTAACATCGGCCTCCTTAATGTAATCTCCTTATCGTTTAGGTGGTCTACTTTTTTTCATTTTACTGTATTTTGGGTTATTGATATTATTCCATTTTAATTCATGTAGCAAATGCTTCAT
This sequence comes from Lycaena phlaeas, assembly GCA_905333005.2. Taxonomy (NCBI): domain Eukaryota; kingdom Metazoa; phylum Arthropoda; class Insecta; order Lepidoptera; family Lycaenidae; genus Lycaena; species Lycaena phlaeas. Next base: position 10,991,945 of record HG995174.1, on the reverse strand, counting down.
AGAACCCATTTAGTGTTATTCAAATTCTAGGTCGTATTCATATAAAAAGTAGAGTACTTATTAAGTTATCTATTGAATGTACCTCACTGATGCAAGCTTGCTGCCGTTGTATAATAAGATAATAAGTATAATAAGATATTAAAGTTTCATTTAAATCTGATTACTAGTTTAGGCTTGATGCTAATGATAAAAAATATTGTCGTTAATACAGAATTGCATGACAAACTTTATTACTTAGTTATCTTTTATAAATTGATTCTTAATATTCGCTACGCTATCATAATATCTGTATTATGATAGCGTAGTGGGGTGTAGCAGGATGTCAGCGTGAATGGAACAGTCATTACAGTAACACTTTAACAACCAAATAAAAGCTATAAAACTAAGATTTCGAAGTGAAACTTCTTTAAAATTGTTGTGATTTCAAACCGGATGCAACGGAAAAAACAACAGGTAAGAGACACAAATACAAAAGAGCGAGAGAGCAAATGTCGGTGTGTATGTATATTGCAGACTGTTTAATGCTTGTTTTTGAGCATTTGACATGTATTTCACTTCTATCGTGTGTGAATCGCACACACGTATTTTTTTTTCATTTTATATCAATTATATTATATTTAAAAGTAGAGTGAAAACCTCATATTATGTCCCACTGCTGGGCACGGGTCTCCTCCTTGAAATCAGACGAGGAGGATAGGGTATATTATATTTATAAATAAGTATTTTGTAAGTATATCATTATGCTGGCTCAGTAAGTACTAACATTATAAAATAGTTTCTGACTTACGATAGGTCCTAAATTTATAAACTTACATTTCAACCTAAGTTTTTAATGTATATTTAACTCGAATCTTAACTACTAAGGTAAATAAGACTTATGTTGCCTTTCTAATTCAATTTTAAAAATGACTTTTACAAAACAAATTAAAATAGTTTGTTTTTTTCAGTAGTGATTAAAATCCTTTCATATGTAAATGAAAGGGAAGCGTGTTATAATTCTCAGGTAATATAGATAATTATGAATTCTCACAACACGCCCGTAGCCCGGTAACAAGTTGATAAAAGCGGGTCGTATGCGGCACGCGTTACTTCGTTACGTTACAATGGGGACCCCAAATCGACATAGAGCGCAAAGTTTGACGAATAAAATCGCGAACCGAAAACATTTTCTTTTCAACTTTCCTTTGACAAATAGATGAAGTGAAACGTGACGGTTAAAACGCTTTTACTCTAGGCATTTATTATGTACACTTAAAAACTATTAATTAATTTATAATAGTTTTCCTCCGATACTATTTATAATAATAATATCTATGGACGCTTTTACACCACGTCAACCTGGTCCCGTGGTAAGTTCTCGAAGAGACTTGTGTTACGGATACCAGACGGAAATACATATATTTAGTACTTTTTATATTTATACTTATATTTAAGATTTTTATGATATAATACACATATTTAATACACATCCATGACCCGGGAACACAGAAACTTTTTTGTTCCCTGGCGGGATTTGAACCCGCTACCTCCGGCTTAGGCACCAACGCGCTGACCATTGAGCCACAGAGGTCGTCAAAAAATAAAAAAATACTATTACTTGTATGTAAATCCTACTAGCAGAATTTGAACAATTGTATAAATTTCAATATACTTACATTGTATGAAGAATACCTATATTGAAACAACATGAAAACCCTCTACCGGACCTTGAAGCTTTCTGAGTACTTTATGGGTTCAAAGTACTCTACTCTGATCCTAGAAGGCGACTATTATCGAATATATCAAATTAAAATTCTGGCTTTTAGAACACACCTTTTATAATGAAAACATGAGAAAGAAGAATTTGCAACGGCATTGCTGTAAGCTATTATCGATAAATTCTGTTCATTTTTCCGGATGTTACTGAGCGAATTCATCCTCATACAGTCTTGTCGATATTAAATAGACAGTGTTGCTTATCCATTTAATCGTGTTCTGTTAAGAGCTTAAAATCATTCTGTCAACTTCCTCCCGATTCAGCTCCTCAGCTCGTACAAGAGATGGTGCCGAAAATTGGTGTAGGCTTTCCAGTCGCGGCCGCCGTGTGTAGCGCCGTGCCCAACCAACTACTAATTAACACAGGATTACTGAACGAACTGTGTCCGGCTATTTACTGTTTACAACTGGATTCCTAGACAAAGCAAATAATGTACTGACTAGCAAGTCTGTTTCAATAACTACAAAACTGAGGAAACACTAATTGGCACTATTTGGAATGCATAGGCATACTTGAGTATTGTTATTTTGTTTGGGTCGTAAGAGAGGAACCATTTTTGCTTACCGTTCTTTACTACCAATTCAGCTTTTTTTTAGCTAATTTCGGCCTCGGCTAATTTTTAATATGCTACTTCAATTAGCCACTTAGCACGGACACACTGTTAATCAACTCTGTGAGTCTGTCCGAAGAAAACAAACCAATGACGTTATACCGAATTTTCCAAGCCTTTAAACCATAAAATCAAATCCACTATCATTTTAATAACATATTTACGCTATTGTATACTAAAACTACACTTGGAAGAAGTTATATCTGGTAATTAAGCCATGAATGGCTTATCATTAATATTAATTAATGAATCTGCTACCAAAGGGGCATTTCAATTTAAGCGGCATTAGGTCTTCCCGGGAGAAAATGAACCCACATACGTGATACAACCTCGAAGGTCAATAAGATTGGATCTAGTTGAATATTCTGAGCATAAGCCTTAGCACCGCAAACAACAGAAAGAGCAAGTCCTCAGGGCATCGCTTTAGCTTTTCAATTTCCCTTTCGGAATTATTCGTGCTAATCGAATACGACCGGCGGCCCTGGGACGATCCCGATGATTCATTCATGAGTCTAATGTCGCAGTCAAGTCGGAAACTTGGACAATAAAGGCTTTTTCCTATAATGAATCTTTAAGTACACTCCGTTTTATGGCGGGCGACAATTACCGAAAAGTATAAGTGTAGTTGTCAAATATTTTGTGTACCATTAGCTGGCATGGGAATAAGACATTTCTATACTATATTTTCATTTCTGTATTATATATATTTTGGACATAAATATAGTAGGTATAGTTTGAATTTTACACGCATTAAAATATTCATAAATACGAGTTAGTACTCGTAAGCTAGTGCTGATACGACAAACTTCACTTTGCTAAAAGTACTAACATCACTATTAAAAGATAGGGGTTGGGAGATAGAAGGGTGAAAATTGAAGGTTGTATGAATTTTTAATGCCACATCAAAAAAATTGACAATAAATTAAAAAAAAATATTTAGGGTCATTCTTATATTTGGGAGTATAAAAATGTTGGCCGATTCACAGACCTGCCCGATATGCAGAAAAAAATCTTATAAAAATCTGTCGAGCCATCCCGTAGGAGTTATATCACAAATCAAACGCTAACCCCCCCGCCTGGTAATTATGATTTACTCAATAGCATATACAATTTTTACAATGCAATTTAATTCGTAATGAACGCCAAACGCCCAATGAACGCCAAAACTCGCAACTCCCGTGTTGCATGACATTAATTATTTCCCACCGTCTGCGCATATTCGACGTATAATCAAGTTATCGTTTAACGTTGTACCGAAGCGACGTGACGCGGGAAGGCGATGCAATTCGACATCAATAATGATCATTTATCGCTGTTACATTTAAATGTCGCATTTTTTCCAGATAAATTAAAATCGTTAAATTTATTTCCAAAAAAAATATGAGAAATTAACAATTTTAAAACCATGACATTTATATATTTTCAATCATATCTTAAAATGAAGCCGTTGAAAAAAAGACTAACTATTTACTACTAACTAACTAAATATTTTACCGTTGAAGGTCGATTTTTTTTTGTTAAACTATTTTCCTGTTTACTGTATAATATTCGTGTACATTTCTTTGCCTATGCTCTTGAGTTATTATTAAGCCGTTCAAAAATTCACATTTAAAATCGTAACATACAACTCAAAATCTTTAAATTACAATCATATTTTTTAAATATTTACTTATCTACTATCTTATATTTTCCATAAGTAAATTACGTAAAGCTTTTAATTACGTACCACTAAAATATAATTCAAAAGCATAACCCCATTAAAAGAATTCCGAGCCTTTGTTTAGCGGTCGATGGTATGACGAGGCGCGAGGTATTGTCGCCCATTAATGAGCTCGGCGGACAGCGGCGGAAGAGGAAAATTAAACTCGTGGGCCCCGGGCGCGTGTTCATTACTCCACACCCGATTATTCCGCTGTTTGTATGCAACGTTAAAATATCACTATGGTGAATTAGAATCTGAGATTGTTAACAATGGAAACTGTTTAAGGTGGTGAGATTATTTTGTTGTGTAAAGCGGAATAATCGCGCGTGATTTTTCCGCTGATTGTATGCAACGTATAATACTATATAGGTACATTTATCGCGTGGAGATTAAACTGAGATTATTAATGGATATTGTTTATGGTAGTACGATTACGTTTTCGCATATATGTGAGTATTTGTGGGTGATATTTCCGCTGTTTGTTATGCATTAAAATATGACTACGCTGAATTGGAAACTTAGTTAATAATGTTAATTATTTAAGTTTTCTTGCAAGTCACATATTCTTTTTTTAAATTAACTGCGGTGTAAATTGGGCTGAACATAGAAACATAGTTAAGTAGTAGTTGTATTTATCAGTTTGTACCATTATAATTATAGCTCGAATATTTTAAGTCATAATAAGTATAATGATGTATGTTTTAATATAAATATATAAATAGCAACGTATACAATATGTATAAGTTTTCGCAAAATTGGTAGACGTGACACCTGATGGTAAGTGGTCGACGTCGCCCATGTCGTCATATTTACCTGGAACTAGCCTAGGCCACTTATTTACGTATGGCCTTTCTTGAGCGACGATGGTCCAGTGGTGGATGGAGTCGCCCACTTATGCGAGTGTTTCTGGGTTCGCTACTGACCCCCGCGATTGTCTCTTAAAATTGTTTTTTTCTAAATTTCTATGTGCACCCCAAACATGAGACCACCGCTCGCTCACCGGTGAAGGAAAACATCCTGAGGTTTCCTGCGTGCCTGATGAGATTTAAAGTCTCTGAAGTTATGTGAAGTTCACCAACTCGCATTGGGCCAGCGCATCTGTGAACTATGGCCCTTTCCCCTCCTCGCCTGATTTCGAGGAGGAGACCCGTGCCCAGCACATGGGACATAAAGAGTTGATACTTTACTTTAAATTTTAAGACTTAAGATATTCTGTATAAGTGCCAGTAATAACACTATTTTGCCTTCCTATCCGAAACAAACTGTTTCACGGGAGAAATAAACAAGATGGTGGTACTCATGCAGCCAGGAGAGCGGCACAACGCACCTACTCCTCTCTCTCCCACCCATCAACCAATAAAATAACCACGCAATACACAATATCACAAATGATCATGAACATTGACAAAACAATTCGAAGAAACAGATGTATATACCGCCGTACCGTGGTTTGTTTTTCATTTCGTACCCCGCTCAGGTTATAGAAATATAGTCCACAGAGCATTGCTAAGATTTCAATTTCCTTTCCGGAATTACTTGTACCTACTCTAATCGAACACGCGTCGAGGGACCGGGGAGGGGGGACGGAACCGCAAATTACTTCGCCTTCGTTCGAATGCTTAAAATGTATAATTTAGCAACATTCTTACCGTGAGTACTCAGTGCATATAAATTATTCGCACACGGAAACCTATTTATCGGTCCCAATTTCGGAATTTAGAGCGTTTACTTTGGAAATCTGTTAAATACTGGATAAGAAAATTTAAATTACTCACTGAAGAAATTGGCACGATAAAGATAAAAATGATACCAATACAGAAAATCACAGACAGAAAATATGTATATAATGTCTTTAACTTTTGCAACACCAATTTGTGTAAAAACTACAACTAACTAGAAACTGCGGTACGGTCGTTGTCATCGGAGTTTAATTGATGAACTGAAATGTAAAATGTATTTTTACATTCATATATTGTCATTCACTTTTGAGCTAATGTAAAAATTTAAAGTCTAGTTGATCGGGAAGCCAATTTAAAAATAATACCAAAATTCCACCAGAACAGGCTCATTTCGAGCTTCCTTAGTAAGCTAATGAAAACGTGGTAGCATGATAAAATGAGAGATTACAATTGTTACGTTAACTTCACATGAGCATGTTATAGTGGAAATAAGTTGTCATGCATGGAGGAGTCGGTAAGTTATGGCGGGGCGGGCGGAGTCATGCGACGGGCGACTGCTGATTGTAAAGCTCGCAGACGGAGCCTATTCGATTTCACGGCTCACCGCGCCCGATATTTATTGTCATCGGTGCATTTGTACGACACGGAGCCTACTGAACTGCGCTAAAAAATCACCCTCGCCTAAATACAACGAAAAGAGACAATTCCGAAACAGGCAAAGATGCGTTCTTCTGCCATACTGTAAAATTCTTCTTCTAAAATCGAAACAGTAAGTAGACACGAACGTCCTGCATTTTACAAGAATAATGATATGTTGACGACGATGGTCCAGTGGGTAAGGGGCTCGGCTTCTTGAGTGAAACTGTCCGGGTTCGATCCTGACCGCCACCCCTGTGGTGCCTTGAAATGGGTTTTCCTAAATTTCTAAGTGCACCCTGGCCATCGTTCGCGCATCGATAAAAGAAATCATCGTGAGGAAACCTGCATGCCTGACGAGATCAAGTCTTTGAAGGTGTATAAAGTTCACCAACCTGTATTGGGCCAGCGCTTCGATGAACTATGACTAGGCACGAGTCTTCTCCTCGAAATCAGGCGAGGAGGAGTTTCTTTACTTTTATGTCCTGAAAAGGGGTTAGATAGGCACTATTTCTTCTCAGTAGCGTTATCTCCAAAACATCTTTGCATTTTACTGTCACCAAAAGACAATGTATTGGCATTGAAGCCAGTTTCTCAGATAAACATTATACTTACATTAACCACTTACTATCCACCTGGTGTGGGACTTGAGAGATTGTATTCAACTAAAATAAAAAGTAGCACGCAAATCCGTACGTCGGCACCTTAACGAGTACTATATCAAAATGTTTGCGCCGAGGCGCATGACACCTTGTCTCGTTAGTAAATGTAATGGGGCCTTACGATTTATCACTGGCACGTGACGCGCCCGCCGAGATAGCTATCTCAATACTGACAACGAAGCACTCGTACCTTGGCTTCGTGTACAAAAATAACATTTAAAACATTTGAATAAGTATCTCATAATTTCCAAACTAGTGACTAAGCTTTAAGACTCATTTTCAAATAGGTTCTAGAGAAGAGCTCCTACTGCTCCTATTCGACTGGAGTTGATCTACGTGTCCATCTGACCTCGTCATGTTATAGCTTCATCATCATTATCATTATCAGCTTTTTTCCGTCCGTTGCTATAAGTATAGGTGCGTAAATTATTTTTGCCTTTAGGATTCAGAAATTAGAAATCACTTTAGGTGATCGCGATTTGTAATTAATAAATCATCATCATCATCATCATCAGCCTTTATTCGTCCACTGCTGAACATAGGCCTCCCTCAATGAACGCCAATAAATAAATTAATTAATAAATACCCAATATCTTAATGAGTCTGAAAAATTGATTCTCGCTTAAGTAGCATTTAAAATAATCTTTTTGAGCATAGGCTTAAGTCAAATGAAGTGTAGGCTGTAAGTGCCAATGACCGGTAGAAAATTGAATAGACCATTAATAAAGTCGTATACAGGAGAATCGCAAACGGTCCTGGGGTGTCTAAGTTATCGTTGACTATAATTGGTATGGTGCCAACGGTACGGATATCGTTTTAATTCTATCGCACAGGAGTATGGACCCGATTCTAAAGAAGTTACGACTATTCATACCCATTTAATGGGCATTACTAAAAGTCGAGCTGATTTAGGTGGAGGTTGTGTTTATGTAATCGAAGTGTTGGTCAACCAAAAACAGTGCAGTGGACGGCTTAAGGTTGATAATGATGATGAGGTTAATGATAATTATGATCATTATCAAATTAATAAAAAACACAATTGTTGCACTGTCTCAAATACCGTAAAGCACTTTTTGAACTTCTTTAATTTGGGCTACACCATTTATAGGTTTCAATTTCTTTCAGGACTTTCTGTTATGAGTATTCTGTTCTATTTTTTTTTACCCGCAGCTTCGCCTACGTTAACTAAGATTTACAACGGGATCTTAGTACCCAAAATAAGTAACTATTCTTGTTGATTTTTTACACTTTGTGTCCGAAAAACCCAAATATCTTACGGATCCCTATCTTTTATTTCAGAATAAAATTTAGCCTATGTTACTCGTGGATAATGTAGCTTTCATAGTGAAAGAATTTTTGAAATCGGTCCAGTACTTTTTGAGCCTATTCATTACAAAATGACAAACAAACTTTTCCTCTTTATAATATTAGTGTAGATAGTAGGGATGTTATAATAATTGTTAATACTTTCAGCAACAGCTTCTATTTGTGCAAATGATTACTCAATTGACCCTGTGTGTACAAGATACAAGCGATCGACAGCGGCGTGGCTATGAATACACGCATCGCATCTCAGCCGCTGTTGACACACCTCGAGAAATCTGTTTATGTGATCACGGGACAGTTTACTTAGGTTAGTCATTCTCTTTATCGGCACTATGCATGAATTATGCGACGCACAACGGACAGGAGATATGTATCGATACTATTAGGCCGACTGCTCACTTAAACACTTATGATACATTGGCGGACTATAAAAGAAAGATTATATGCTACAAAATCCGTACAAAAAGTTCTTATTTGTATAAATTTGGGGTATATATTGTAAAAATAATAGTTTTAACACTAAGATGAGATTAGGTCTTACTGGCTAGTGGTCGTTTTTATTTGTTTGTGTCATACTTAGGCAAGTGTAATTTGAAATAGAGCTTTAAATACTACTTGTTTTTTTTTTCCTATGTTGTGATTTTAATTTGGTTAATTTTTCACGTAGGTTTATATTTCGACAACCTTATGAATAAAGTAATAAAATAACCTAAATTTTTCATTTTGTGAATATTATTAAAGATTGTTTACTGTTTTGTTAATAAGTCTTAAGATTTGATATACTTCATAGGACTGGTATCTTTTCGGATATTTTGATTAAATTGCGCAATAAATTACCGAGCCTATAACATTTTATGGTACATAATGGTGTTAGTCATTTTACTGCCATATTCGAGGAAACGCAATGAGAAAACTCCACTTACAATGTGATTAAATTATCATTGCAAAGTTAGCTACTGTTGAAATATTTATATTCCCTGTAATTCAAAAGATTGGTGTCTATATAATTTTAAGTTTACTCTTTAAAAATGAGAACTCTTTATGAATATAAGTATACAATAAATTTAATTTGAAATCAGCGAAATATAATATGGTATATACAAGACAATACGCTCAGTTCTACAACTACAAAAAAATAATTCATGATCCGTGGTAGTTATAAGAAACTGTATGTGATGTGCTACCAATAATACTCAATTAATTTATATCTGTAATATTTTACTAATAGTTGTGTTAATTTTTAATTTCTTTATTCCCAAATATCTTTTTTTTTTTTCTTTTTCGGTTGGATCTATGCTAATGGTCCTAGTGACCGTTATGCGTCATCGGAAATGGATTTAGCAATTATAAAGTATACACTTTTCGGTTAAGCGCCAAAAATGTTCTCATTTAGCACCCTACGGGCTACAAAAATAAATAATTTTAATATTTAAGCTGGAACAAATGATGTTGCCGGCCGGTGTCGAGATTACGAACTAATAACATTACAAAGCAGACTCTTTGCTGGTAAATTATGCATGCACTTTCGGATCATTACCACGGCCCCTTTATATTTTAGACTAAATATCCTTACAACTACAAAATGCAAACGATGGCAATGTTTTAGGCAGCTTTTTTACACAATTTTTATAATTTACATTTTACTCTAATAATAATGTTACATATTATGTTACCGGCAATCCGCATAATTCAGGAATTACATACAATACCCAGGCAATGTTTAAAATACCCGAGTCCATGTATAATATTGTCCATGACATACGTAGACCTATTTACTTTACCGAATATCTTAATTTTGCAGATTATAGTAGTGTATATACAGTAAGTATATTCAAACGATTATCAGTTACTAACTTAGTTTAACTGATTGAATGTACCGTCGGTATTTGATGGAAATTCATGATCATCATTCATTTGGCCACTAAAATAAAACCTTTTTTACATATTTTCCACTATTTATTTTATATATTTTTACAATTACAAATGAAACGATCGGTTTCGACAAAGTCGCCTGATGACGAATTTGACTAACTTAAACATTCATATAATTACTATAATTTTTATACTTATTAAATCGACGATTAAGTTACTACTACAAATGTTTAATTTGACCCGTTTCAACAAAGTCGTTATGACTTTGACTAACATAATCAATAATTTAATTACTTTAATTTATATAGTTATTAAATGGACGATTAAGTTGCTAATCGTAACATGCTGTGTGTTTCTGAACATTTAAATAAGATTTCTATAATCTCTGTGTTGTCGATGGTCTAGTACGTTCCCAGGATCAGCATCTTTAATTAGACGTCCACACTGACCCCATGCTATGTCTTGAAATCGGTTTTTTGAAATTTCGAAGTGCACCTGAATATGTAACTATACCGGTGAGCGCACCGATGAAGGAACACATCAAGAGGAAGCCTGCATTGGGCCAGCGCATTGGCCCAATACCTTTGTCGTCTGGAGGAGGAGACTCGTACCCAGCGTGGGACATATAAGGGTTGATACTTTCCTTTTTTTAGGTCTAAGCCAATTCTTAAAAAATTAAAAGTAACAATAAACAAAATGAAACATCTATAAAAAGAACAACAATCACAATTTACCAAATGCTATCGATAAAAACGAATTATCTCGAATGAAAACTCTGGGGATTGTAAAAAAGCAATAGGATATTACGATTAAATACGTAACAATAAAAGGGGCTATCGGAAATGGCAACATATAAGAAGACAAGTTCACTGGGAGCGGTGGGATTAGCCGGATCTTTTCTGAATTGAGGGTAAACATCCGGCCAGGCTGGTCCCCCGGGTACCGGCTAAGGTGTGCCAGTATTTGTTACTTAAGTTACTTAAACTTGTTTAGATGACACAGGTTCGGTGTAGAAAAATTAAAGATAGTTCGTGTATTGAGATCTAAGGGAATGTATAAAGCTTAATACTAACGTCCTCTGTGGCTTAATCGTTAACGCAACTCAAGCCGGAGGTAGTGGGTTCGAATCCCGCCATACAACAAATAGTCATCTGTGGCCCTGAGCTATGGATGTATATTTTATAATAAAAATCTTAAATATAATATTATATGGTTCTCTTATATTGACGCGAATTTCACTCATTATAATGAACGAACTTTTACGGATTTTATACTTACGGATACTTTACAGCAACCATGGTTTCCTCGACCATGGTTGCTGTAAAGTTACTGATTCAATTAATCAATTTATTAAATACGCTTACTTTGCGTAAAAACAGCCGCGCGGATCGTTCCATCAGGTTGAGTCGTGTTGGGCAGTGGATGGGTGACCTTTTTTACATACCGGGACTCCTCCGTGCCTCGGGAAGCTTATTATCCCGTTGGTCTCGACTGTTATTCGTGGATCTTTGACAGTTGTTACGGGTTGTCAGAAGCCCGAAAGTTTGATAACCAGTCTTATCATAGGGGACCGTATTATCTGGTTACTGGATTGTGGAGGTCAGATATTCGGTCGCTCTATTTAAAATACTGGTATCCATCTGCATACGATTAGACTGGAAGCCGACCTCAAGTATTATTAGGATAAGGTTAGTAGATATTATTATTACTAGCATTTTATGTCATAACCGGTGGGAAATTTTATTTTATCAAAACAATTGCATGAAAGTAATTTAATCCGTACCTCACCTTTCTCTTAACCCTTCTTTACTCTCCAAAATTAGTCGCTTGGAGACATATTTCGCTCTGTTAATTGCTCGAATCTTCTAATTAATATTAGAAATTAGTCACTCGTAGGCTTCATTAACATCTATATTGAACATGAAAAGAAGTTTTAATTCTAGGTAATTCCAAGTAGTTAAAGAAACCAATATGATTTTCTCAGATAAACTTATTACCCAAGTAATATTACTGTCTTGCTCTAACACAGATTACATAAAAACATAAACTTGGCTTTCCATTAAATGACTTGTATTTCGCAAGATATTGTGTCTCTCCGTGCTATTCCGTTTACACTGCGTGGTTCGCAGTATCATTTCTTAGTAATATGTAATTCAAAGAATATCTCATATGAGAATCCTCATTTCTAAGAATAAAAACATAAATTCTAGAAATGACTATAAATAGCTGCATTACATCGTCACTTCCCTATCAGGACTCATTCAAAGGAAATTTAAGGTACGATCTGAATAGATACCGCCTCATGTATTCCAACCATTTCATGCAAACATGAAAAGCTCAGGATGTGACACTGACTTCTTCATAGGTCCTGGTTTTCCTTACAAAATGAGCGCAGAGGAAGCTTTACCACGTTCATTCGAGTTTCATCATATCGGTCCTGTTATTAGTTTTGGAATTTATAGAATAATAACAGACACGCACACGCTACGATAAGTGCATAGTAGCCCTAATACTTATCTATTCGGATTCCCTTGAGCATTGTGTGCTAAGAGTGAAGAGTACCTCGTGTAGTTTTACAAAAAATAAGATGCTTAGAGTATTTCTTTTAATCTATCCTTTCCAAAATCTATAGAGAGGCTTTTAGTAAAGATTGAATATTACCTTAGTGGGAAGTTTTTGAAAGCCAAAATATACTTAAGACTTAAAATCAAACCTAGACTGCTTGGTTAGGCACCAAAGACATCAGTGAAGCTATCTTTGAAAAGTGATAATATTCAAACCGTAATATACAAAGTAGAGCTAATGTCCGTCACAACAATTTCTAATGCCTAAAAGTTATCAAGAATAGTCGCTATGTAGCAAATTAATGCGTATTCGCGATAAAAAGAAAAAATACTTTGATCTCATACATAGTTTGCATAATTAGTACTTAATTTATCATCGTTTTATACAAGTTATTTTTTGCCTATAATAACCGAGAGCAAAGACAGAATTAACATGCAGATTGCTGATCATCCTCTATACTAAGATTATAAAATGATGGAAATCCTCGCAAACGCTCAAATTCTTCGAGCGCAGTGGCGAACCGTCTTTACCGTCGGGCGGTAATAAAAACGGCTTAAATAGGATTTTAACCACGAGTTCCCTGCCTTAATTAAATTGGATTTGTGAGTGAAAGAAATATACGTGAAAAAATCGTGTCGATTACATTGCGTCGTTTTTTTTAATCATTACTAATAAGGATTATGCGAAGAAAACAATGGCGAATTTCACTTTACTTTTTAAGTCTTTGTAAGACGGAGACTGCTACAGGAAGTGACAGCTGGCGCTACACGTGCTACGTAAGAGCGCACTCAAATAATTTTGATATTTTCTTCTAAATACATACTCACTCTCATTAATCAAAATATGTGCCCTTTTTGAATCACTTCCAAACTTTATAGGGAATTTTCATCACTACATATTGTATAAAAAAGATCTGCTACGTCTATTTTTTCTTTGTAAGATATATTTTATTTCTAGAATTTGTTTCGACGATCAATTATTGTGACAATTACACAAACAGCTATAGTGGAGGAAATATTTGAGTTCCGAGCAATAGTGTCTAAAAGGTGCAAATGGATGCGTAATAACTAAACCCTCGATATCCGTCTGTCCGTCACAGGGCTGCATCATTCGCATGTGATTGGTTTTTTCAAAGTTTTTATGACATTAAATGTAACAATAGATGTAAGTATGTATATCTATATATACATACTTACATCTATTGTTCATCATATGTCATCATCATCATCTTTAGGTATATTATAAACCTTGGAGAGTGATACACCGTGCCGCTCTTCCGACTGCATCTTAATTGTTTCCCCAGTGAAACAGCTTTGCTGTGTGAGCAAAGAATTCAGACGTATATAGAAAAACTGTTCTTAAGGATATTTTGTGCCGACTTTATTGGGGACATGCCCCAGCGGGCTTAGTTCGCACTCGCTCGCTCTCGTAGGCTCATAATATTGGGGACATCACGGTGTCCTTCTCATCACGCCGCCGAGCGGACGTTTGCGTCGCAGAAAGTTTGTCCCCAAAGCGCCCATAAGAACTATTCCTCTACATACATCTGAATTCTTTGGTTTCAAAGCCAAGGCCGAAGTAGGCAGTGTATTACTGGCACCGAGACTTAACATCTTATGTCTCGGGAAAGGCAACATATAAATAAGTTGCCTGGACTAGTTTGAAGTAAACTATTTAGTGTTCAAGGGTGATGCCGACCACTTACCATCAGGTACACCGTTCGACGGTTTGTCTATCCAACAACGCTATGGTCATGTAGTGTTAGATATATCATATACCAATTGGAACGCTTGGAAAGATTTAAGCCTAAAATTATACTATTTACATGCTATATAATGCATAGAACCATTTATCAGAAACGTTTTTTAAGAAAATTTTATTCATACACACTATAAACTCACGCTGACTTCGAGACGCGCGCGGTACGGGATTCGTTCACCTCGCACGATGCGGCTGTGAGTCAGCTGTTACATTTCTGTTTTATTCAAGAAACGATTATTTTAAAGCATTGTCATAAAATAAATGTCAATGATACACATTGTGTTTACCAAACCGGATTATACAAAAAAGTTAAAATAGACAACCCAAAAAAAGATCAAATTTCGCGTTTTTTTCACTTAAATTATGTCAGGCCACACCTAAACTATCATACCTCTTTGTTTTTCAAAGCGTTCTAAATACACCGTGTATATGATGATACACCAAGTTTTATTGGCTTCCAGTGCATATAATCTGTATATTAATTATGTACATAGACATCAAAAAGTGGCAGTCTCATTTCACAGTGACAACTTATTATAAAAGGTAATTACATTATCGGATCCTCGTCAGATGTTAACTTCATTAAACACAAATTTGTAATATTGACTGAATAATATTATCGTCCGATTAATATTCTTCTTTTTAAGCGTTTGCGAATTTCGTCCGCTTTAAGCAATAAAACCTCCGTCCCTTATCCGTCATTCGGCCCTTGGAGATTTCTTCTAGGGGAATAATTTACATTGATCGCCTAGAAGGGGAGCGTAACTGCCTCAATGAAACTTTAAGCTTTCATTCAGGACTGCGATTCGCGGTGTCTCAACTTCAAGTTATAAATTTCAATAAAGGAATGGGAATCTCAAACCTAATTACAGAACTTCAATTCTTAATTAAGTAGCTGTCGTAGTTTGCGAAGACTTAAATCGTCGACAGTGTCTATATACATTGTTGTTTATTTTTATCAAACCGACTATATTTCCTGCTGCTTTCTCCTATGGAGCAGCTTTGCTGTGTTCTGGAGAAGACATGACAGGCACAGAGACAACATCTTATGTCTTAAGATTGGCAACACACGAATTATTAGACTAGACTCAGGTTAACCAGTCTATGTTAATAAGCGACGCTGGGGGCGTAGCCAAAATGCCATTAAGAAAGCGTTAGCGAAGTTCAAAATAATAAAATGTATAGGATGGACAACGTGATCAAGCGCGACCTTGTGTTAATCCCATACATTTTATCATTTTCGAACTTCGCTAACGCTTTCTTAATGGCATTTTGGCTAGGCCCCCTGATCACATACCAACATGTGGCTTGTCTGCCCGCTAGCCGATCCAACTAACATTAAAAAGAATAGAATTAATAATTTTGATGTGTATTTTTATTTACAGTTACACAGAATTAATACCACTAATGCGATATTTAGAGCTTAACATTGCTCAGACGGTATTAATACGCTGCTCATACTTTATACTCAGAACAATAACAAAATATATATGTAGATATAGATAGTTCAACTCAACGTGCACGCAGCACTGTGAGTGCGCTTATCACACCTTTAATTATGTATGGCGGTGGGCGACGTGCTAGTACATATAATTAAAGCCACATATTGACAAGCGCGCGTAAAGTTGAGAAGAACTATCTATAATAATTACTCCAATATCTTTTACTCAAAGTTTCATCCTCATCAAATACGAAGCCTAAAAACTTTTTCTTATTATTATATAAGCCGTGGCGTGTGCTCGCAGCCCTTTTAAATTTTACTACCTCGGCTAGCGGTGTTATGTTACTTTACGTGTCGATGAATGTGAATAAAGCCTTTGACGCCTTTTGCCGCATGCATTTCGAGCGAGACACTTCAATTTCAGTTTACACGCAATGGGCACCAAAGACCGTGTATATAAACGTTTTATGTTTTAGTCATTAGCTTTTAAATCATAGAATTGAAATGACTTCGGTCATCAAACGTGGAATAAAGACGAGATTGGTATAATAATGGTAAAATACATCTAGATATCTCTAACAATAAATCCTACTAGTAAAACCTACTTCTACTAATAAAATAAATGCATAAGTTTGTATGTATTGATGTCTGTTACTCTTTTACGCAAAAACCACTGAGCTGATTTTTTAAGAAATTTCTCAATAATATAGTTCATACATCAGAATAGCGCATATAATTTATCCCTTTAGTTCCACAAGAATGCAATGCAAAAATGCATGCGGGTGAAACCAGGGGTTCTGCTAGTAATGGATAATGGAATTAAACAAAGAAACAAAGGCTAATAATAACACACGCACGCAATGGAATTGAGAGCGGAGATAGCATCATCATGACGCCGTCATGCGATTTGTTGTCACGACATTATAGTCAATTTTACTGCCAAAGCGCATCGATAGATCACACTAAAAATATTTTTTTATTCATAACTACTTGTTTTTTCATTAGCTAAATCAGTAATTTTAAGACACATTTGAAAACTCTATATATCAGTCGCATTGTTAAAGTGAAAAAACGTATAATCACCACATAAATATGATGGGTTATAGGTATCCCAAACGAGTGCTTTTATTATGTCACCGTAAAGGAGAGTGCAGTGGTCAATGCAAGGCGTTAATTCTTGTTTACGGCGAATCGCTTTTAGTGGTCCTGTTGAAAGCACTAAGCACGAGGTACGCCTGATTAAATTCTACAAATGTGCTTATATTTATAAATTCTTTAATAATTTTAGATGAAAAAAATGGTAGATATTGGTGAATGAAGATTATTGATAAAGCAAAGAATGTTACTTTTAAACTCATCAATAATGTACTCTACAATAGTAGAACTATTGGCCCCTTACCCTCCTCTCCTGTTTTCGAGGAGGAAACCCGTACCCAGCAGAGGAATATAAAGGGTTGATACTTTACTTTTTTTTTACAATAGTAATGTTACCAGCAGTTTAAAAATCTAAAATCAAATTAAGAATAGACGAAAAGAAGTTATAATGTCTGCAATTAATCTATTTATCTTTACAAACCATGTAGTGTATAATATATATTACTTAAAAAGTGTTTTCTTAGAAGTGTATTCCATTTTTAAATTTTTAAAAGTCCGCTTAACGTCAAAAAAAACAACAACAGTAGTGAGGGTTTCGATATTATCGTTTTCGTAAAATGCGTTTAGATGAAAACCATCGAAAGTGCGTCTGTATAAATTATATCTGTATTATTTGGGGACATTTCAATAATGAGAAATTCGGTACATTTCTATTGTTTGCCAAATATTCCTAGTATTTCAAATCAATTTTATAACAACATAATTTCGAATTTCATTTAGAATTTACGGATGGGTTTTTTCTGCTATTGAATGTATTATTTTATAGAGACTGACAAAATATTTTGGTTTTTTTTATCATCATCGGATTTTATCCGTCCCCTGCTCAACATAGGCCTCCCTTAATGAACGCCAAGACGACCGATCCCACTCGCATCCAACACCTGATGCTGAATCCCCGGGCCACGGATCGCTACCATCAACTTGACCTGGCGTATATTGCCTATTGTTTCTATTAAAATTTCCCCTTTAGGTATAATTAATAATAAATTTATCAACTTCATTTTGAATCTCTGAAAATTTTTGTATCCACGAAAACATTCAATCCATAATTTATTATTAATTTATACTCAGAGTCCACCCTCTTATAGTCACCGGTCTGGAAAATAACGGATGTACTTAGAAGAATAAGACGGTGTTTTGAAGAGGGCAGAAAAATAATTAATCATTTCCCTTTTTATGGAACCAAAGGTTGGACGCAATCGTTGCGTGGGGTTGCGAAAATATCACCGGCGAAGTGTTTATATCAAATTGTTTTAATCTCAGCTGAGTCCCGTGTTACGGAAATTTCTAGAGCTCCACAGAAACCGTCTTTATTTAGATAATACCACTAAATAATGGACGCTGCGATGCGCATTAATATTAAGGTAAATCTTATTAGGACCGCCTAAATTCCGCGATAACATCATATTGTTTCGAAACTCACCATTCGCGGCGTCTCTTATGCTCGAGATCCCACGGGAACGACCGAAGCCTTTGAATATTCATAATAAAATCAAAAATGACTTTTGGGTTAATCGCAAACACAAGTTGCTATTAATTTTAATGCTTAATGGTTTTTTTGTGTCCTCTTATTATTACTTTTAATTTTTTTTTATTTACTGTAAAATGCAAACGTGGATTTAAAAATAGGCCGTAACTTCATTGTGGAAAAATTTAGTAATTTAGTACAATCATCCTCGTCTTCATCCGCGTTAATTAACATTAACAGTATTGTTATATTGTGTATGTTATATCCTTTGTCAATCAATGATAACGTAGCAAAGTAGCCACTTTTAGCTCTACTACTGAGAGCTTTTAAATAGAATATGTAATGTGTAAGGTGTATGGGAGCTTCTGCCTCCTACGTCCAATTAGATACTCAATTTTATAATAAGTACTTTATTTTATATTGCCTCTTTTGCTCTTCTCTCCAAAACATAGTAAAACTGTTTCACGGGAGGTACAAACCAAATATTATGCTAAATTTTTAATTTAATATTATCATCATCAGCTTTTATCTGCCCACTGCTGAACATAGGCCTCCGTCAATGAACGCCAGGACTTATTATCTCGTTAATCTTATTTTTTTATCTATCGAAAAATAAATAAATAAAATGATATTGAAAAGAGACAAATTTTATTTATTTATTTATTTTAATCCCAACTTACAACCATCATTACATTAATTTATAATATGGTATGGTAAAAATTTCAATTTGTTTCATGTTCTCCGTATATAATGTTCAAAGTAAACTTAAAGCACATTCCACTTAAGAGTTTTGATTGTTATTGAATATAGAATTTGAAATGTAATTGTTGTCCTGATTTCCCCTGAGAAAATCAAGTTTGGCCTTACCCTAAGGCCAAGTAATATCGTCAAATTGGTACTAAATTATAAACAAGAATTGCAGAGAAAACAATTTATTAACATCAGTCTCTTCGATTTCATGAAATACAAATAACCTACTTTGTTAAGAGATACTTTTTAGGTAATAACAGTCAGAAAGTCTCTTATTCAAAGTTTTTTGTTGGTTTTGTAGAATTTTAGCCTACCGTATTTGCAAATATAAAGAAGACCTATGAAATTAAAGAGGTAGTACCATGCCGCTTTGCAGCCGAATTGGGCCGGCACGACCGGGGTGCTACCTCTCACGAGTTTCCGGTGGCTCATTGGGGGAATAGGGAAAAGGAGGGCATCGCATCTGCATAACCTTTGGTTGTGTGGATGTTAATGGGCATCGATAGTCGCAAGGCTTCGGCTGTTCGTTTGCCCTCCTATGCTATTAAAAAAGAATACAATGCTCACTTAAGTATTTTTAAGGCTTACGTATTAAACTATACCTTAAGGACGAAAAAACAGGTGCCTTTTTCTCTAGCACAAAATATTTTAGGACGTTGACCTTTTTCATTTTTATTTGTATTATAAAAAGAGTAAATTACCATAGATTTATCAATTCCTGTAATATCTTTACATGATCGATAATAGACATTAAAACACCGTACGTGGTTTTTATAAACGATCTATAAACACATATTTCACGTCGAAAGTATAAAGTGTTGTTAATTTTACCTAATATCCATAACAACGTTTAGGGCCGTCGTAACTGTGTCCGAAATAAAAATGATTGATACCCTTCATTCGAACTGGGGGCTTATCAAAATACCAATAGGTCATAATATTCTTTCGGTCAAACGTTGGACGTAGAATGTTCCAGTTGCTAGTTTGTTTTCATGAAATATTTTTTGTTTTGTACCGCGATTTTGATATAGGTTTTGAAAAGTTGTGTCAGAGTGTATATTTCAAAATAAGTGCACTAACATAAAAGAAACTATAGTTTTAACTTACTTTTGCCTATAAGTTTTAAAGTATTTGTTTCTTATTTATCATAATGTGTTATGTCCATAGTAATCATTAATAATAATAATTAATCTAAAATAATCTACTATCAAGTCATTTACTTTAATAAAAATATAATAAATTCTTCCTTTTCCCTATCTCCACTGGAACACCGAAAACTCACAAACGGCACGAAACGCGACAGCTTAGCTGTATTATGAGCAAGTCAAGCTAACCCGTATCAACTCAATTCGGCTTCAAAGCAACATGGAACGACCTCTTTACTACAAGTATTAATTAACACTAATATAACCATAATAATAATAATGAACCAAACCCGAAAGAACCTAATGATTAAAAAATATTAGTTAAGTGTTTATTTAGTTGATCCTCTATAAATACAATAAACAAATAACGCCTACACAAGTGTTAAGAAAAATTGTAAGTATTTGAAAATGTTCACAGCATGGGCAGGGAGTGAGTTCTGACAAATTATTTAAGAACGTGAGCAAGGGGACGGCTATTATACGCATGATTGATCGCCTCATAGCCTAACGACAAACGTATCCGACATAGATCTATATTTTGAATGTGTACGAACTTTTTGACAAAACGATTTGTCCTTTACGTTATTAATTTCCTATGACATTATATGCTAAAGTAGGCAAGCTGATATCCCCACCATGGTTTAAGCCTTGTCCTCACCAAACGCGGCATTGGTGGCACTCGCCGGATTTTAGTAGGTTGAGCTGCGTCCACTTACCAGCTTTCGGGCGCAGCGAGTCCCACATGCCCGCCTGGGGTTTACTCCCCTGCGGGATGCGTCAGTACATTTCCCGGCTTTAAAGAGAAAAAAAGGCAAGCTGTCTGAATCTGAATCAAATTCACCCTTAAGTCTAACCAATATTGTAGGCTAAAAAATTTTGAGCAGTAGAGGTATCCTACTTGGCAATAAAAGACAGCAGGAGGCTACGTGCATGGTAGGGAAAACGTAGCAGATGCTATTCAGCTCCGAACGGACCTACTGGTCTATTCTACTTTTATAGATTGCGGACCTATGCATATTATCCCACAATGTAAGCAAGTAGTATACCTGTTGCCACCCGCAGGATCCATAACCAGGTGTCGTGTCGTATCGGTGAACGTAACTCTATTTCACAATGTTTGCTTGGTCAGTAAAAACTCTATGCTAACGGAGTGACCCCCATAAGTGTAACAATCTAATCCCTAACCAGGAACTGGCAAGTCACCCAGATGCCTTATTGCTGATGATCTCAGGAGGGTTGCCTTAAAGCAGGCTTCACAACACAAGTACCACATATCGCTCAGAGCAATACTACCCAATGGTTTACAATCTTGAAACGTCAGCTAAGTTTCCGCACCAGTATACCGTACTCAATATTTCTACTGGTATATAATTTATAATGTTATTGTCGTTTTTTAATGTATTAATAAATAAATAATAAAAAAAATTAAGAAAGATGGCTGTGCGTATACGTGTGTACTTGGCAAAAAGTACTTAAATGCTTAGACCAGTGCCAATAAGCTGATGACAGGCTCCCAATACTTTTTAATACATAAAACAGTTTGCTCTATACCTTCCATAGATCAAACGTTAGCACGAAACCATTACACTTTGTTGACACCAACGAATGCCGTTTTATATATTCACCCGCCCATTCAAAGATTGAGCCGTGAAATTGAAAATGGTTTCTATGACCAAAAATTTATTCCATCCACGTTCACGACATACCGTTACTACAAGGACACTCTTGTTCCATATGCGGAAATAAATCTCAGCCTTCACTGAAAATTGTGGAACTTGAAAATTATCTTCGAAGTGAAACATGTATTATGAAGACACTTGTACATTTATAATTTTAGTATACGTAACTTTCGTGTACGTACAAAATATTTTTTATTATGTAGCATATTATATTTTTAAAATGAATTGGAAAACTGTTTAACTCAAAAAGAGATTCAGTTCTCAATTTGATTCACTATAGTACTAACAAAACAAAATGTCCTAGCTGTTCTGGACTATCATCATTATCATTATCAGCCTGTATCCTTCCATTGTTTAAAAAAGGAACGTACCATACGTGATTGGTGTCGCTGGGGGCTGCTGTAGCCAATTCAACATCTAGTGATGTGAGGAATGGTTTTGTAAATGAGAGTGGAATGGCCGAGCCGTTTCACTCAAACTTCACTTGTGATTCCTGATATGTATAATCCTACTATCCTATCCTACTAATCCTATTCCTACTAATCCTACTAATATATAAATGTGAAAGTTTGTGAGTATGGATGTTTGTTATTCTTTCACGTAAAAACTACTGAACGGATTTTGATGAAACTTTACAATAATATAGCTTACACATCAGAATAACACATAGACAATTATTTATCACCGTACTCCCACGGGAACGGGAAATACGCTAATGAAACGGTGAGGCGCTGCTAGTATATAATATAGTAATAATAACTGCAAAAAATGCATTGGTTTTTCCTTTATTATGTAAGCGTATCATTAATTTTTGAGCGTCTAGCTGACGGTGAAGCTGTTTACCTTGAAAGTATTGCGAAAAGATCGAACTTAATCCCAAAGGATGCGAGCTGCGCCCGGTACGATAGATACTGAAAATTGCATAAAATCCATCAACACAACCATTTTATGTTCCGTAATAGAAGATGTAGTAATCATGTCTACCTGAAACTGAAAATCCTTTGAAATGCAATGAAAGTAGTTATCTTTAAGTAACTGAGTATCAACGTTAAAAATATGTCTAATGAAAATTCATATTAATTCATTACAGTAAATATATTTCAACACAATATTCCATTACGTTATTATACGCCAGCAATATATAGGATACTCCATATACATTTAAATATAAGATAGTGTAGCAAGAATAGGTTCTAAGATAGACACGGCGATCTTTAACGTAATGTAGCATCGGTAGTGTAGTGTGCTACTTTTGTATAAATCCAATTTCCTGGTAAGAAAGATATCCTCTCAGTTCAATACTAATATACGGTAATATTTTAACATTGAAAAGATTTATCTCAATAAGAATAATAATTTATGTGAAACGTAAAAAGTGTTGACAGTAATATCGACTCGCATGCCCTGACGCCAAATAGAATGACGTCATCATTATATTGCCTTAGTCTTCGATATTAATTTTTCGATAAGAATTTTAATTTTATTTTAAGACCGCGTTCCCACGAGCGCTTAAAAAGCGTCGTGGTAAAACCCGACGTTGCGGCTTGAGTTGCGAGTTTGGCATGCTTAATTCGATTTAACGTCTATTCGTCGAAAGTCTAACACCACTTGACAAAAAAATTGGTTGTCTGTAAAGTCGGTTTACGGACAGTAGTTTGACGTGACAACGTCAAACATTACATGCAGCACGAACCGAACTGAACCAATCGCTCGAGCTGATCATGCCTCTCTCTCATTCGTGCCGCGCTCTCGCTTTCGGAACGCTACACGACGTCATCTTTTTCGTGCATGCTGCCTGTAATATCGAGTTATTAGACGTTGTCACCTCAAAAAGCGCCGGACTTTAAAAACGCTTTCGTGTGAACATACATGAGTATCCATTTGTTCTATTTAAACGCTTTTTCAAAGCTCGGTAAAAAAGCGCTGTGCCTACGGGGCTCTAGACGTTACGTGACAGCCATTTTTTTTTTATTAAAACACTATATAAGTTTATATCAAATTTACCTATATTCAATTTCTCGAAGCGTTTTATCAGAGAGACAGTATTCATTAGCTGCAAGTCCCCGATCGCCAACGAGAGCTATTATAACTAAAACATCAGCAAAAGTAAAGTTAGACAAAGCCACGGTCCGGATTTACCTCTACTTATTAAATGTATCCCGGGAGGACGGATATTGCTTATAAACAACATACAATATATCAATTTACAGCAATAGTAGTATTTTAATTTGGCTATGAGAAGTTGAATGTCTACTAAGACTGAATTACTGCTAAATACGTCATCTACGTACTTATAGTCCTCGCCACTTTTAAAGTCCTGCGACTAATGCCTGAACTAAATTTGACAACATTGACATCTTGACATCTGTCTGGAGTAAGAAGTTGTGATATTTTAAATTGTTTTACGTGAAATATGGAGCATATAATATAAAGTGAGGTGTAAAAAGTGAAGGCCGTATAATGATCATTAAAGTGAAATAATTTTTTAAATTAGAAAGTAAAAATAAACAACAATTAACCCCGTAGAATAATATGTTTATATTTATGTCACAGCCATGACAGGTAAATTTTAGAGATGCCAGAGTCACTCATTTTTGCCTAATTTATGGTTAAAATATTATCATTAACTCTATACCTACATTTATCTTATGATATTTTATATGAATATAATTACAAGGTAAAAGAATTAAAACCTTGCTTAGATGAATTATATTTTAGGTGTTTCTGTAAAAAAAGGTCGAATAACAAAAGAAGTAACAACGGCAGCAATTACTTCTGAGAAAATCGTCACCCCCGGCAAAAGCCGAATCGAAGAAGCTTGTTTTAGATGAATTCTACTAATCGGTTATACGTAAAAAATACAACGAAATATTAAAAAAAATATGTTTTATTTTACTAAAACCTGGTAGGGAGATTTTTATTTTGCTGCTATAATTATTTTTGCCATTATTTTTCATCAGTCTTTATCAATGCACTACTGACCATAGGCCCTATAATTATTTAAATTTTTTATTGTACTAGACTTTGGTTGAAAATCATTACACTATAAATTGGCAACATTGAGATATGAGATCGCAGCGCCGCGTCTATCGGACTTCTAAAGTGGCGATGACTCTAGGAGCATGGTTAAATCATGGATGTAGTATAATAACAGGATGGCTTACTCGGAAAAAATGTATTTACGAAAGTGAACACTAACTCAACGCATTAAGTATTATATTCTAATGGGCATTACACAGATGCTGATCCGAGCCGAGCGGGATAGCAATATGAATAGAAGTGTGTCTCGTTCTTTTATCTTGCCAGCTTAAAAATGTATTTTATTAAAAATTTGGGCTGATCAAAAATTTCATCGAAAAAAAATGTCTTTTTAATATTATTTTGACAATTGTATGTCAAGAAATTGTAATTGAATTTATTTATTTAAATATATTTCCAATTCAAAAAGAAAACATAAATTATTATTTTGCTTATTTCTTTTATTTCTTATGGTAGCCCAGTTAAGTGTCATCTTGACATTTTGTATTGTAATGGTTGCTATGGTTACTTAAATAACATAATTAGTAAATCAAACTACTATGGTGACCATGATTTTTTGAAACGAAGTTCCTTACGGCAGGCTTGGAGGGGAATAATAGCAATGCGAAAAGCAATGGTCAGAACGTAAGACAGAGTGACTCCGTACTAAGCTTCCCACGTTCCTAATTATTTTAATCAGTTTGAATCCATGGCATCTTTAATTGTTTTGTAATCTTAATTCAAGAATGCGTTATAATGAGAGTAAACCTAAGATTTGCAGTTAATATTTTGGGATGATAATGATATCTCGACCACCTGATGACGGATTCCCGTCAAGTATATACCTGGAAGTATTTGTATTATGTATTTCGTAATCCATCTACTATTCTTCAGATTTCAACCATTGCTAATGTTGGTATTTTCGTTTGCAAATACTTGTGTCAGATTTTTCAAGCACCCTAAATGCATCTAAGCTAGCTTGCGATATCTGCCGGGGCTAAACGCGCCTTTTGAAGAACTTAAAAACTCGAGATTTATAATATTATGGCAGACGTGGTAAACTCATGCAGCGCTTAAAACTGCATACATCAAGTATGTACTAGTAGGATATAAACCTTACAAAAAAAAACCAATAAAAAAAATTAAAATTAAATAAAAATTTTCAATACCCATTTCCTGACAGTTTGAATTTTTGAAAGACATTTATCCCACCTGTCAAAATCTTATTGTCACCTTATAAGAAAGGGACACACTCCTTAACACTGGCTATCTCTGTCGGCTCGTTTTTCTGTTACGAGTGCTCGGTCCTGTTATATATTATTACGTCCATTGGTTAAATTACTTAATTTGATCAGCCTTTCAGTTGACATAACAACTACAATGAAAAGCGGTCAAATTTGTAAACGTATGTTAACCGCCATTAACAGTCATGTTAGTTGACATACACTTTGACCTACGTTTCATAAACCGGACGATAGTCATTTTTTAAATGGGCCATGATCTACTTTTGTAAAGACTTGCTTATTACATGGTAAAATTTACACAAAATGCTAGTTTCAATAATCTGAATCAGTACATGACCTTAATCCGTCCCTATAAAAAATATAGCAGTAATTTTGCCTGAGCACTGTCAAAACTTGCTGGCCTTTTTTGTAAAACGTGTCTTCAGTGAAACGCTTCACAAGCGTATAGTCTACACTTTTTTGTGTTGCGCTCATTTTATGACACTATGAAAAGCCGCTATATAGTCCTCGCCACTTTTAAAGTCCTGCGACTAATGCCTGAACTAAATTTGACAACATTGACATCTTGACATCTGTCTGGAGTAAGAAGTTGTGATATTTTAAATTGTTTTACGTGAAATATGGAGCATATAATATAAAGTGAGGTGTAAAAAGTGAAGGCCGTATAATGATCATTAAAGTGAAATAATTTTTTAAATTAGAAAGTAAAAATAAACAACAATTAACCCCGTAGAATAATATGTTTATATTTATGTCACAGCCATGACAGGTAAATTTTAGAGATGCCAGAGTCACTCATTTTTGCCTAATTTATGGTTAAAATATTATCATTAACTCTATACCTACATTTATCTTATGATATTTTATATGAATATAATTACAAGGTAAAAGAATTAAAACCTTGCTTAGATGAATTATATTTTAGGTGTTTCTGTAAAAAAAGGTCGAATAACAAAAGAAGTAACAACGGCAGCAATTACTTCTGAGAAAATCGTCACCCCCGGCAAAAGCCGAATCGAAGAAGCTTGTTTTAGATGAATTCTACTAATCGGTTATACGTAAAAAATACAACGAAATATTAAAAAAAATATGTTTTATTTTACTAAAACCTGGTAGGGAGATTTTTATTTTGCTGCTATAATTATTTTTGCCATTATTTTTCATCAGTCTTTATCAATGCACTACTGACCATAGGCCCTATAATTATTTAAATTTTTTATTGTACTAGACTTGGTTGAAAATCATTACACTATAAATTGGCAACATTGAGTTATGAGATCGCAGCGCCGCGTCTATCGGACTTCTAAAGTGGCGATGACTCTATGTACGTACTAGCAGCGCCCCGCGGTTCCCCCCCCCCCCCTATATGTTATTCGGATGTATAACCTATATTATTGTAAAGTTCATCAATACTTACAAACTTTCGCGTTTATAATATTAGTAGGATAGTGCGCATATCATATTATGTACACCCTCACGATAGGTTTCTAACGTCACCCGTTCCAAACCAGTCGACCGTAGCTGACCAAGTTAGGTACAAACCCGACGCCATGAACATGGCGGGGGGCAACCCCCCAAATTTTTAACGTCATAGGATGATCCAACCGGATCACCCCATTTCCGATGACGCATAACGGTCACTAGGACCATTAGCATAGATCCAACCGAAAAAAAAAAAAAAAAAAAATATTATGTACAGCAGCTGTGTAGATAATCCATAGCATTTTTAAAGCAAAATAAATATTTATGATAATATTTTCATCGTCAATATCTCCTTTTATCTGGAATATGTTTATCACAAATAAGACATGCATTTTATTGAAAAGTAATATCACGGTAACATTTCTCGAAGGATTTTTTTATGTGTATCGCTACACATAAAAAAATCGCTAAATTGGTTAATATTAGCTTAGGTCCAAGTTTATAGATTGCCTCGATATTTAGCGGAAATAGTTCGTTAAACACTGTTATTTATTGTAAAATGTTGTAACACCCTAAAAATAGTGTTAAAAGTTTGCTGGTTTGAAAATGTATTTCTTTTTTTAATAACATATTTCTTTTCCCTAAAAAATCAAAAGAAATATGAAATAAGAATAAAGTTGAAGACTATTTCATTTTCTACAACTTATGTCTTATAAAAACTTCTGTAGTTTACTAAATACAGCGCGAACACCTTTTGCAACCCCTTTTCCCCAACCCCAAGGTTGCAGCCGCGAGACAAGGCAACTCCATAAACTTGAAATTAAGCTAATATCCTACACATAAAAATGATCACTAAGGCCTAAAAATATAAGATTTCAATATATAAAACTTTTTATATTGTATATTTTCAGAGTAACTACATTGAATCAGAGAGGGAAGCTTTGCAGTTATAGAGACCTTTTTGTAGCAAAAGATGATGATTCGTATTGTATAATACCTTAGTGCAAACCTCCTATAAGTATAATAAAATATAAGTTGGTTAAGAAGTTTTATTTTGAGGAAAAAAAATTGCTATGAACTATTTTATGGGAGGTTTCAATTAGGTTACATATGATCGATAAGCTCAAACTTCATATTGTTGCTTCTATAGGCTTTCATCTAAAGTGATGGATAGTCTGGGACACTTGTAATATTTTTTACCCTTAGATAGTGAACATAGTACATAATTTTATCAATAGGTACTGCTTTGCAGCCAAACTGGGCCGGCACGACCGGGGTGGAACCTCTCGCTCACATGAAATCGGCGTAAAGTGACAGCTAAGCTGTCGCGTTTCGTGCGGTTTGTGAGTTTCCGGTGGCCCGCTGGGGGGGGAGGGGGGGAATAGGGAAAAGGAGGTCAACGCGTCTGCATAACTTCTGGTTATGTGGATGTTAATGGGCGTCGATAGTCGCAAGGCTTCGACAGTTCGTTTGCCCTCCTATGATATAAAAAAAATACTCACCATCGTAATAAAATAATTAAAAGTTTCAAGTAACTGTATTTAATGCACTTTTGATACGAGAAAGATAAAGAGATTACCGTTGCACAAATAAACAAGATAATTTGCCGCAAAGTTAAAAGTCGTTAATAAAGATATTATTTAATAAAAGCTTTTATGCGCTTCTACTTAGTCCTTATTACTCATTTTAATGTTTGTAACGTAATGTAACGTTTTCTTTCTACCTTTTTTAATATTCTTTCTTTCGGCTTTCTTAGCACACAATATTATATGTAAAATGTTATTTAACCCTGAACTAGACTTCCGATCTCCTGCACCATAACAATATAAAAAAACAAAGGTTATACACCTATTTGACATATAGATAAAATATATACACAAACAAACAAACTGTATGTATTATATAAGCATATAATTAAGAATTATTAGCAATATATTAAGTATGTTAATCTACTGTGTATGAATTTTGTGAAAAAAATCGTTAGAGTAAATATACATTAAGCTAAAATAAAAATGGCGCTAAATTAAAATATCCGATTTCAAATTCATAGTTTCCATCTAATATAAAAACATCAATTAATAATATGAAATACTTATTATTAATATTAAGTTATATTATATTAACCCTTTTCTGACGCAGGTTAATGCTTTCGCTTGGTCTTTACCTCGGTATGGGGACTCGCGCTTGTGAAATGCACTACTACACTGAACCTCCTGTGAGCGCCTTTTAAAGGTCCCAGATCAGCAGGTAACTGGACCTCAGCGACCATTATATCTTACTCTAATAATAAATACGAATAAAACGTTTTTCGCTGTTAAAAACTAAAAATGAAAAAATATTGTTTTTTTATGTTTACGCAAATTTCACTCATTATAATGAAACAATTAGGATTTTATCGCGGTTTATTAACTCTTTTACAAGCCGTCCTCCCGTGACCATGTGTGCTGTAAAGTATCTGAAACGTCGGGTTTGTAAAAGACTTAATAAACCGCGATAAAAAGCGTAAATTTGTTTCACTATAATGAAAAAATAGTTAAGCTGTGACCATATATACTTGTAAATAAATTCACCAAATTATTTAACTGCATGTGGCGGGATGCAACTCAAATCTCCCTTATTCCATAAAGAAATCCATCAAGTCATTCAAGCTGTAGAGATAAAGAAATAGACATACATAGTATTAACCCTTACATGTCCTACTGCTGGGCACGGGTCTCCTCCTCGGAATCAGGCGAGGAGGGTAGGCCATAGTTCATCGATGCGCTAGCCCAGTGGGGGTTGGTGAACTTCACATACTTTTAAAGACTTTCAATCTCATCAGGCATGCAGGTTTCCTTACGATGTTTTCCTTCGCCGGTGAGTGGGCGATGGTCTCGTGTTTGGGGTGCACTTAGAAATTTAGAAAAACCCATTTCAAGGCACACACGGGGGAGTCAGGATCGAACCCGGAACCTCTCGCATAAGAGGCCGAATCCATCCACCACTGGACCATCGTCGCTATATAATAGACATACATACAATATATCAAAGAACATTTATTTACTCCTTCTAACGCATTCGGATAAAAACATAACAAATTCAGACAAATAGGTTAAACACGTGTTCAAACCACATTAGACCTGGTCGATGATCGATCGCAGATATAACATTCATCCCACGGGCCGCGACATAAGATTCATGTCACAATCGCTTTAATATGAATATCTAATGAAACAAAAATTGCAAACGTCGCACCGTTTCTCAAACATTCTCATGAATACTAAAGACGCAATTCGTAGATCGTTCCCGTTATGATATCGTTCTTCTTAACGTTATGTCGTATGAGTGGAAAAACTCATTACGCATACGATTTAGCCTACACGACTCTTACAAATGGCGGAATCTGATTTGAAAGAATGATACATGCCGTCAGAAAACAATTGGGCAGACGTGAGTGGGACGATAGCGTGGCGGAGGCGATCGCTACACGTCGCGTTCGCCCAATGCATACTAAGTCGTCGCGTTTCAATTTCAACCGTATGTAGTATGTAATTCCTATTTGAAAGTATTTACATTGAAACCACATCACCGTATCCATAAAGAGAGCCGTGTAACATCTGGCGCAGCTCTGTGTGGGTGTTAGAGATTTGATCGCTAAGTGTTTCTACCTGTGTAGTTTACAAATAGGTGAACCAATTAAGATGTAAGTTTTCTAATCTAAAGAAATGTTTCGAGTCTATTAATAATGCCGTGACGTTAAACGATATGTCGCTGTCGTTCTACGTTTAATTTATTTATTAAGGTGAAGTGCAATAACTTATGTATACATTATTATCCCCAAAACGAAAATGAAGACTGACATTAAAATAGCGAGAGCCGCGAGAAATAATAATGAAAGCTAAAGTAAAAAAAAAACGTTCTACGTTTTGTTATAGATTTTTATGAATTATGAAGTGTAACAAAAACATTGATATTTCGCATCTGCCGAGAGTTCCTGTCGGCCAGTTTCTTTTTTTGAAAGTAAATTATCTATCATAATTGGTTCAGCATCTTTAAGACCTGCTTACAATAAAAAAATCATTACTGATCACAGATCTGTTTTGTCAAGAACCTTTAATTAAATTGTTGGATAAACTAATAGCCATCGCTATTATATAATGTATATTATTATTATTATTATTATTATTACATATTATTTTTTACATTTATATACATAATCAATAAATATAAATGGATTTATTCGATTAAAGTAGCTTCAAACCGTGACATCGGCACTTAATATTCAAACGCATGCAAATTACAGACGTGCTATGCAATAAATGCTGACACATGGATCACAATCCGACAATTACCATCTATCTATAGTCGTTTAGTTTTATCTGTGGTCATTATCACCATCGAATTTATCGGGCAATTCATTAATACTTATCACAGTAGTTAGAATCATTTAATATATGCAGTTAGCCTAAGGCGTGCATAGGTTTACAAATTGAAGAGACTAACTGACAAAGAGCAAACGACGGATCAGAACGGATTCCTTAACAACTTGGATTCATAAGCGTAGCCAAACTGGGGCACGCTGGGGCGCTTGCCCCACCCTGGCTCTGACCTATAAGGTGCCCAATTAAACCATTTTTTTTTCTTATATTAACAACCATCATAATATCCGTAAAAAAGTTATACAAAAAAAATAATCGACATGAAAAAAGTGCCATCAAAAAGGAAGCGCGCACGAAATCCCTCTAAATTTACAGATTAACAAATAACAAAAGAGCCCACAAACGTTACAAAAAAAATACCGCAGATTGACCCACCCTGTGCCCAAGGCTGGCTACGATCATGCTTGGATTAATGATCAGCGCTGCAATACATCCAGCCACGGGGCGAAACCGATGGCGACGACACAGAAAAGATAACTACACCTGGGGGCTTAGTCAAAACGCCATTACGAAAACGACAGCGAAGGTTGTTCGTTCGTTCGAAGTTGTGATTGGCTAAATCACGTCGTCGATTGAATGATCGAGCGATCGTCGACGTAATTTAGCCAATCACAACTTCGAACTGACTGGACTACTCATAGTACTAGTAGCGCAGTAGCGTGGTAGATTTTACTATGAGAGTGGTTCTAGGGTGAAGCGTGTTCGGTTACGATAAAGCGGATCTTGCAAATCGCTACGAGATCGTCCGTTAGAGGGATCTTAAGCGGATCATCATGTGCCTACACTGCACTGTATGCTATCACATGACATACTGCACTTTACTTCTACCAGAATACATTGAAATTCATCAAACATCCGCAAATATTTTGCTTGGTTTCGCTTTATTTCACTTTTTTTAACTCGAAAATTTCGCTTAGATGCTTATTAATACAGATTTCAGTAAGTTTAATCAACGTTTATCCTGGACTTTATTTTTATAAAATATTACCATGCTATCTTTAAAAAATCCCATCCTATGAATGAAAATAATTTGAGAATTATCGATCAAATTTATAATATCCTTTTTTTGAATCGAGGTTAAAGTTTATCACTATATAATTTAATTCAGATACATTTTTTTAAGGAGATACAAATGCTTTTCATGACTTTTAATGGCTCAATTATATTAAGTACTTACTTTACATTCGTTCGGAGAAAGTAGTATAGTATTTCTGAATAAGAACCGTTTTTAATATTGATAATATCAACGTAAGTGAAAACAGATATTGAAACGATAAAAGATAGTCTTAGAAACAACGGAATAATCAGCTTTGTCGATTAATATCATAAACCCTCGGGCCAGTCTTCTGTGTCGATATTGCGACGACAAAGAATTTCTTCATTTCTTAAGTTTTCAATATAACATTTATAACGGAAATTTATCAAGGTCTGATTAGTACTAGTAATTAAATTGTTATTATAATATCTATGCCGAAAAAAGCAAATAAATACTTTTTTATTTATCTTCTCTCTATATTAATTATTTTTCGTTAAACAAAAGTCTAGTTTCTTAAAGAACCTTCGATTTATTATCAGGTTGTAAGTCTATAAATAGAATAAGCTTCTTGTCATATAGAAATTCAACATTACTAAATGTCTCTTATTTTCTGATACGGTCACAAGAGAAGCTCATTCATCAGTAAAGCAATACTGTCGATTACAGGCGCTTTGTGACGTATGCTTAAATATTAAAAAAATGCTTTATTAGAAGGTTATTATTTTATTTCTTAACTAGCTGGCTAATAAAAATACATCAATAAACATCGTGAATTGTTATATCTTAGACAAATAACTAAATATTTCTATACATTATAGTTTGTGTATTATTCTGTTGCATAAGCTACTATGGTAAAGTTTCATTAAAATCCTTTCAGGTTTTTAAACGTAGAAGAATAACAAACATACATAAATACATACTACAATATTAATAGGAAGTTTCTACTTATATATACATATACTAGTATATATTCTTATCCTCCAATAGCTGCAAACTGCAAAGGAGCATACCTTTACTGCTCGTATAATCCATAAACCAAGGTTCACCTTAAAAATAATAGTGGAAATAGTCGAGGAAGATATTCGACATTGGTCCCGTGCCAAACTATGCTTGCTAGGATAATGTAATTGTTTTGTTGAAACGACTAATGCCCTAGTAACTAGTGAAAATTGCCAAACAATTTTCACACAATAATTTCCCTGTAATCTTTAAAAATATTAAAAAATATAGCCATTTGATCTGAATGCTTTTGAACAAAATGGACGGCACTATTTTATTTAAGATTGTATTTCATAGTAACTAAAAGTCTACCCTTTCGTTTCAGATTAGATTAGTATTATAAATTTTCCGAGTGTTAGTGATCTACTTTAGAGAAAAGGGCCAGTGAACCCAAGACCATCGTAATTTTATAAAAGCTGAACGTTTGTCACCGCAAGCTCCCACCACAAGTAAGAAAGATGGACCATTTATGAAGTTTGGGGCACCGTGGCTTTAGCGGGTAAACAAGTACTAAAGATGTGAAAAAAATCGTTAAATAATAAAGTGTGGTTTTTATGTGGTTCAGAATATCAACTATTAATATAACTTATTTCATATATCTGTGTATTAACTACTAACAAATAAAGTATCCACTCTTATAATATGTCCCACTGCTGGGCACGGATATCCTACTCGAAATCAGGAGAGAAGGGTATTGAGCCATAGTTCACCGATGCGCTGATCCAGTGCGTGTTGGTGAACTTCACATACCTTCAAAGACTTTCAAACTCATAAGGCATGCAGGTTTCCTCACGATGTTTTCCTTCACCGTTGAATGAGCGATGAATGTTGAATGAATGATGAGCGTTGAATGAATGATGAATATTTAGAGTGGACTTAGAAATTTAGAAAAAATCATTTCAAGGCACCACAGGATTGAACCCAGATCCTCACTCACTTAAGAGGCTGAGCCCATACCCGCTGAAACATCGTCACTCAATTACTTTATCCTTAACCTTAATTACGTCCATACCCAATTTTTCCAGAACAATCTAACTTCAAGAACAAACAATAGAATGGTAATAGCAAACAAAGCGGAGGGCCCAACCTTATCCATAACTCATAAAAATGAACGAACCATCCAAACACGACGACTAGAACAAACACGCGGCGACAAACAAGTTCCACATATAAATTGTGCGCCGCGTATATTGCATTGGGACAACCAGCCGTAATTTTATACAGTACCAAGACAAATCCTATTAAAATAGAGTAGTAATAAAAATATTTAAATTCACATTATATTCTGTCCTTATGCATTTTTATCACAGGGAAAGTATAGATATCTCATTCAAAAGTTTTATGTGACTGGGTATTGTATAAAGAAATTATAAAGTTTCGCTAATTGAGTGTTAGATGGCGTTGTTTATAATAATGCAAATTCGTAATTATAATTATACAAAATATTAAGAAGTATACGAGAGTTCTTATAAGTTTCCGTTCCAAATTACAAAGAGTTGATCCACCACCAACGGGATGTAATGAGTCCAAGCTGTAGCCGGTCCGAGTCTAATGTGAGTGACTTTATCGGCATTGAGGCTCATTGAAAGATGACATGACCGGCAGTTTATCATGTGGTCGGCATTGCCCGTTAACATAAACCAGTTTACCGTGACTAGCCCAGGCAACACACACATATGACATACGGCTATAGTCTCCTTCTGTGGGGCAGAACTGTCCCAAACGAAGGCAAACGAGCGGACGAGAGAGGAGTCTGCCCACGAGGCCTTCCACCGCAGGCGACGAACGGGGGTGCGTAGAGGGTGCTAGCTAATTCGACTCCAGTAACGATCCAGTGCTAGTGTCGAGTACAGGATGGGAACCTCGGTACTGTATGGTAAGACGTCGCGGGGTCTGCTTAGTGGCGGTCAGACAGTCCCCTTACGAGGAGTTGTCTGGCTTCGGCGGGGCCCTAGCGCTGGGATGATCCTGTTATCTTCAGATCCGGGACCCTTAAAAAGTGACTGAATACGCTTACGGTGGTTTTAGTTTGGGTAGAATGCCACATGTCAGTCCTACATAGGGTCAGGTATTACCTGAAGATACTGGCTACATTTGGCTGGATTTCCCTGAGTTATCGAAAAAATAGGCAACTAATTCATGCGTTGCATATTCTGGGACAAAAAATTTAAAGTTTCTGTGCCGGTAATTTTGCTGCCTGTCTTCCCCTTCTCTCCTAAACACAGCAAAGTTGTGTCACAGAATATATAAGGGGAAGTCGGTACCCGAGCTGAGGAAAGTACGACACAAAGTATCCCTCCCACCAACAGTAAGCTAATATGGTCATTAGCATAAATAATTATCGATTGATTATTAACCATTACATTTACCAAACAACCTAAGCAGTCCCGAAATTGGGAGAGTCAGGTGTCAATATTTTGACGTTGAATCAAGAAAGTCAATTGCCATGGGTGGATGCGGTACAACAGCGTGATAATCAAATAAGTGTTGTACCTCGGTAAGTCTTTAATTCCTAATTGTAGTCCTTATGTTCGTGATCTATTTCATATTTCATTTATGTATATTTTTGTGAAACATCTATTGGCGCGATTTCGCAGATAAATTAAATATATAACTTTCAGGTGAGGTTATTACTTTTGGTCTGAAAAGCCTTAAAAGGTTCATCGGTTAAGCAGGTGATAGTATTCAAGGTAAAGGAGGTTTTGTCATGCAGGGGGCTTTAATCAAATGACTTTACGGCGAAAGACACGACGCTATCATTTATGGATTGAATTTTGATTTATTGTGAATTCTAATATTATAATAGATGTTTCACATCTGCCAATTGGTTTCGTGATGGGTTTGTAATAATTTAACCCCTATTGACTAAAATTCCTATTATTTATATAACTATCATTGTTTAAACTTATTATGATAAAATGTGTATAAAAGCCTTAGTGCTGAATGACTGACGTGTTATTTTCATAAGATTTGCTACACAAAGAAAAAACTTGATAAAATTTAGCTGAAGAATTTGTAATTAGGGAATTTACCTCTTCACGACATAGCAATATTTCAGGCCCGTAGAGGTATTTCCAATAAAGGACTTTGCCAAGTCATAATTCTTCAAAGTAACGTGTAATGAGTTGAGGATATTACATTCTTAAAACATCTCTAGTTTTATTTAGGGACTATTCAGATGTTTAACGTTTCTATAAAATATATTGCTCTACAATTTTGATATAGACAATTAGTTTCTTATGTATTATTTATGTAAATTAAGGAAACTTAATATTCAGAGAGCTAGTTGTGTTAGATTATATTTAGCGCTATATTAAGTTACTGCGTAAATGCGGTATTGATATTATATTGTAAACTAACTAATTGCTAGCACAACATTTGATGCAGCAAAAACTTAAGCACATACCATATAACAGAAACTATTACTGTAATATATTATGTAAATGATATTGTAATAATGTGATATTATATGATAAATATGCGATTACTAAAATTATTAACTAATAAAATAAACAGATTGCGCATTATTTCCTACATAAAATATTCACACAAACACCATGTTTTAATTTGCATTATTTCTCACTTATTTGTAAGATATATTCCGGGCATTCTCAAAGCTGTATTAAATATAGTGAAAGTTGGGACCTAATTCAAATGTAGAGAGAAACGGTGCGGCAAATGGCACATAAATTTCGCTTTGAGAACAAGTCGAGAGCATTAAGAATGCATACCTACTCTTACTTCACAAACACAAAAACATATTTTAAATTGCATGTATAAAGACTTTTATCACAATCTGCATATACATAAGAAGATTATCAAGATGGGTCTCAAACACAATTGTTAACTATTTTATCATAGTTGCAATATGTACTAATGTAATGTGTACACTAAATAAGTTATATTATATAATTCTTTTAAAACTTTTCAAACCACGTATTACTTACACGTGTAAGTAATACGTGGTATAGATATGTATCTATACTAATATTATAAAAAGGAAAGATTTGATTGTTTGTATTAAATAGGCTCCTAAACTACTTGGCCGATTAAAAAATTCTTTCACTGTTGAGAAGCTACACTATCCCCGGGGAATATAGGAATTTTCAAAAGGTTAGGGACCCGTTTTAAATCTTAGTTGACGCAAGCGAAGCTGCGTGCAATAGCTAGTTGATACTATAAACACACATTTTACTATTTTTCTTATACAAAACCTTAATTTTTTTACCCTTTATTTGACTTTTTTCCGTTTGGTATCGAGGGAATGAAATCTTTAAAAAATATTTCTTCGTAACCGTTATACGATCGGAAATTGTAGGAATTTATTGTTTGACAAATTGTCAATTCATCTTAACGAAAACAATCAGTATTGCAGCCGTTTTCCAATTTTCTTCATACCGTACAGGAGTAAGAGCATCTAGGTAAGAGGATCAAAATGGATGCAATACTTCGCTGTATGTAAGTTCTGAAAGTCCGCAGTATAGGAAGATTAAAGGAACAGTTTCCTATCGAATTAGAACGTTTGTTCTGAAGTAACTCATGCGTTTGGTTGTTCGCAAGGACTTTAAATTCAAGATTTTCAATTCGATATGGCTATTAACAGTTTCAAATGTAATTGAAATTGTGTGTGTAAAGTGGCTATTGTCACATTAGAACGGGATATTATATATTATAGTCTTATGAAAAAAACATAAATAAAACACATAATACATACATTTTTATGTATTTATTTATAGTACATTCTTATGTAAGTATTATGTTTTTTATATTTTATCCTTTAAATAGTTTTAAATATTATGTCTAAATACTCAAAATTATTTAGAAGATTTTCTTCACTTTCTTTTTTTTTCGAATGACTTTTTTTATTAATATTTATGAGAAGTATTATAAGTTTAAAGCAATGTGTAATGTGTGAGTCGCTGAAAAAAAAATGTGCATCTAGTTAAGAACCTTCTCTACTTTTTTTTCGTCGCTTACTTAACTTTGCAATAATGTTAAATAAGTATACAACCATAATAATAAATCCTAAAATACATTTTTTTTATCTTTGCTTATAAAAAAAAATTATTAGAAAACATTGTACGAGAAAACGTAGTAAGGGTAAAAATGTCATGAGTAACAAATACAATTTCATGTTCGAATTTACCAAAAGTCGAAAGCTATATTCGATGGAATTGCGTCACAAGAATTCACATTTTGAAAGTGGTCACGTAAAATTTTACGTTTGCGCTTGGCATCAGTGCTTCGGCAGCTCTTCGGGGCTAATCCAATCATAGGCAATGGCACCGGACGAGAGTATCAAATTCGTACATCGCGCTATCATATCATAAGCCAGATTTTACACGGGGCACCTAACCGGTTTTTAATTATTTTTTTCTACAATTAAGCTTAAATTTATGACAGAATCTAAGCACGTAAAGTCTGTAAATATTAAGACTAGGAGGTTTTAATACGTATTATTTACGGTTCTTAATAACTGGGAGGGGAGACTGGGCCCTACCTGAAGAACGTCGCTTGCCGCCTGCCTTGGACTCGCCTAGAATATTTAACGCTTGTTTGCCAATAATTCTACATAAGTTACTTGTTATTCTGACGCTTGCTGTACTCGTTGTAAATAAAATATAGAATAAATATTTAAATAGGATATAAAAACTCAAAAAATAATTACTTATATGACTGTGTTTTAACGGCTTAGACCCAGTTCAATTTGATTCTTTTCTTATACATATATGAATACCTATCTATCGATTCTTCGATAGAATTTCTACTCACAACAAGACAAAATATACATATTATTTTAGTTCATTTTTTCGTTAAAAAATAAAAATAGCAAAAGTGAATAAAACCAATAAAATTATTTTTCCTTAAGATACAAAAAACATTTTAAAACGAAAA
Organism: Lycaena phlaeas; assembly: GCA_905333005.2. Lineage (NCBI taxonomy): Eukaryota > Metazoa > Arthropoda > Insecta > Lepidoptera > Lycaenidae > Lycaena > Lycaena phlaeas. Next base: position 10,951,706 of record HG995174.1, on the reverse strand, counting down.
ACAACATAATAAATATCTAAAATAATTTTGTTACAATATCGTCAAATGAAACACTCGTAAAAAGGCACGCTCAAATGATCAGGTTTTGAGGAGGCAGTTAAGCGATTTGAGCGGGTATTAATAAAACGATTAAAAGCTCGCCATGGTAATCTGGGAGCGACGCGGCGCGCGGCAGATGGCCACAATTCTCAAACTTTAATGATGAACGCTTGCATCTCTTCAATGAAAATCAACGATAGAGATTTGCTCTTTACTTGGATGTAATTATAACTAAAGAAATTTTCACTACCTACGTTGGTGAGCGTCGATGGTCCAGTGGTGGACGGACTCGGCCTCTTATGCGAGAGGTTCCGGGTTCGATCCCGACCCGTCCGTGTGGGCCTTGAAATGGGTTTTTCTAAATTTCTTAGTGCACCCCAAATACGAGACCATCGTTCGATCAGAGATGAGATTGAAAGTCTTTGAACTATGGCCCATTACCCTCCTCGCCAGATTTCGAGGAGGAGACCCGTGCCCAGCACTGGGACATAAAGGGTAGACGCTTTTACCTACATTTAACTAACATAGATATGCTTGGGTTCTGTAAAAGCTCAACTTATATAATATATTCGCGAAACAAATACTGTTCTGAAAAAACCATTTTTAGGACCATGGACCGAATTGTGAATATAAACCATTCGCCAATTCACTTTAACGCACGCAAAAAAGTCATTTAAATCAATCCAGCTGCTTAGAAGTTCAAAATATATTACGCACGGATGACAGAAGAATAAAATATATATTATGATAAATATTGCGTTCATTGAAGGAGGCCTATGTTCAACAGTGGACGGAAATAGACTGATGATAATTATGATGATCATGATCAAAATGTGCATGTAATCTTAATAAATCACTATTAAATCCGTTAAAATTGTTTCATTATAATGATGTCATTAAATGTATTTCTTGATTGATTATAACTTGCAACGTCATTATCCCAGTGTAGTCTGATTAAGATGCAATCATCTGATTGTACCGAGCCACATGCTTCATTAAAAGACATCGGTTTGATTAACTAATGTATACTCATGATCTGTTATAATCCATTTCGAATATCCTAGATTTGTATTAATTTCAAATAATCAAATGCTACTTAAATTTAATATTTAAATTTGAGTTCTTCATAGGCTTATATTTTACTATTATTGCTATTTCAAATAGAATTTTTAGTATGTTTTTTTTTATTACGCGAAGTTTTAAATTTCAAGTCTCGTTAACAAGGCATAAGTTAAAAACAGTAAAAATAGCGTTTTAATAGTTTTAAAAGTAAAATGTTTTTTTTAATCATTAAAAAAATTATATTGTTATAACAAGCAAGTTATAACACATACAGACAGAAGTTTTCATGAAAAACATCTAAACAGGCTGGCGAAACTCCTATACAAAATAAACGATGTATGAAACGGACGTCCTTTTAATGGCTGCTATAATCCGATAAAATTAAGAAGAACATTATTAACTTTGGACCTACATTTACCGATGGCTCTTCTACATATAGATGGATTATATCGACCGCCATTTTGATTTTTGACAGTAAAATTGAAAAAGTCAAAAAGTGTTAAAAGATGGACGGTTATTGCAGATAAAAGATATTGTGTTTTTTAAAGTTACATTTTCACGTGTTTATTACATAAAAGTGTAATATTAATTAGTTATAGTCATTTTGTGAGTGATTCTCAGAGATTCAAATAGTGTTTCTGTAAAACAATATGAGAAAAGTAGCTTGTGAGATTTGTGGTATAAAAACATGCCGGGTTGGTAACAAACGTATTTTTATGGTAAAATATCCATTAGATAAAGATCGGCAAGCTAAATTACTTATTTAATCCATAAAGGAAGTCAATTCTAGTAGAAAATATAGAGGTTTAATATATTTTAACAACTTAAATATATAAAATAAACTTGTTATAAAAACTTCTTGTAGTGCTTACCCAGCAATCAGAATTTATCGACATCGATGTATAAACTCAGACTAATTATTCTATTATAATATATTATAAAGTAAGCATTACATGCTGTTTGAGTCATTTAGTTAAATTTTAAGATTCAACTTATCATTCACTTTAAAGGTGTAAACAATGGGTCAAAGTGATATCTTATTTCAGATTCCCAAAAGATGTTAATTTAAAGAATACCTGGACCCTGATTGACAAAAATGCATATTTACTTGTAAAAATTGTTATAAACTTATACGTAAATTTAAGAAACAAACATATTGCTAAAGAAAAGCGAAGTAATATTTCTAAGAATTTTTTTTAAATAAAAATTATAGTGTTTGAAAATAAATGATTTTGTGAGAATTTGAAGTTTCTTTTCCGTTAATTCGTTAATTATAGATTTATTAAAACAATCTGTGTATCATTTACCCTTCATTTGTTTGTTTTTAAAATAAAATTCGCACTATAACGAGTCTTTAAAAAGTCGATATCGATAAATTTTCACTAGTCCTAGCCCAGTACTAACTAGTTATGACATTATGTTGGCAGTATGTACCGCCAGGCGCCATGGTTCTGTCTGTTAGGTTGGTATTGGTTTAGAGTGCACGTACATACATCGTTTTTTTTGTATGGCAGTCCCGTCTCTTAACGTTAGTTTTACATACTCTTTGCATCTAAATGTTATTTAGATTTCGAATGGGCATTGACAATACCAGAGACACTTGAGTATTGCCAGTGTAGATATTGCTATGATTATGATATTTATATCTATACAATATTAAACCTAGCCTAATTTCTAAGTGAGCAAAATGTATCAGAGGCGGCTAATGATTGACACACCTGTCGGGCGTCCGTCGTTTGATGACTCGTCAAAATTACTTCCTATGTTATTAAGTGCAGGAAATTGTGACTCGGGAATATCGACACGCCTATCAAGTACTAACAGCTTCGAATCTGTATATTAACTTTGTTTCAAAAATATTAAGTTCCAATTAAGTTTTCGTAACAAAAACCTTTTCTAACCTTTGAAATACTTATAATGGGAGTGATGCGCTGTGTGGCCCTTTGGCTCCGTGTACTGCCGTCTTGTTCGTCTCTCCTGTGAAACAGCTTTGCTGTTAAAAAGAAAAGGGCAAGACAAGCAGTGTAATTAATGTCATCGAGACATAATATCTTATGTCTTGGGATAGACAACAAAATGAGTTACTTGTGATAGTTCCAGGTTAGCTAGTTTTTTTCTTCATATTTTTCACTTACTCTCAGGTGGCACGTCTGCCAGTTAACCCAACTACGTATATAGAAATGTTTAGAAAGGTTTTTTGTCTATATACATGTAAAGGTATTTAATCGGACATTTTCATTCCATCCCTAAGGGCAGGTTGCATCGACCGATTTTAACGAATATATTATTATCCTTAAAGATGGCGGTAACGAACGTTAGTGACTAAAGAGCGTTGTTTTAACAGACAAATTTAACGAAGTATCTTACCTTAACAGATGATTTGAAACAACCGACCCTATATTATATTATATATTTGATTGACTGTAAAATATTAGATACTAGAAGCGGCCCGCGGTTTCACCCGCGTACTTCCCATTCCCGTGGTTAAGCTACGGACGGCAACAAAAAGGTTCTTCCCTATACTATATCTATAACATGTCACCAAAATTACAGTAACAAGGCAGTTTGTTACAAACTAAAATTTACTTGTAAAAATGCGCGCAAATGGATAAATCTACGCCAAAGCGGTAAATGGTGCTTGAGGCAATATCTCGGCAACAGCAGCTGTGAAATAATGGCGCCGACACTTTACGCGATGCGATTACGACCACCTAAACATTCATTACAAGTAATGTCCGTCATTTATCTGTCCTAATCACTATATGCCCTAACCACATCGAATAAAAAATAGGCTTCTAAAATCAAATAAAAAAAGCTGTCACTTATAGGCGGCCATCTTGTTTATTTGAATTTGGTGTTCCAAACTATTTGTTTATATTACATATTATATTACACCACCAATACACTTTGAAATACAAGGTCTAATATAGGATTACCATCAAAAGAACACATAATACTTGGGACTATAACTGTTACTTCTGTTCGATCTTCGAGGACAAGTAGCGTGACTCGTTTTTAACAGGTATATACAGAGTACAATAATTTTTAATCTTTATATAATTCTTTAACGGTGTGTATGTCACTAAACTAGCTGAGCCGATTTAATATCGTTACAATTCAGTTCAATATAAATGTTTTTTACAGTGAATTGAAAATAAATTTTAATATACTGTAAATTACAAGAATAAATGAGTTTATCCACAGACAAATAATTGTTAGCGCGAAATTCAATGTTAAGTCTGGTGGGAGTTAATGTTTCACGGTTTAATCAAGCCCAAACGATCGTAAGACAAATAGTTGGCCCGGCTCATCTGCATCTATACGAGCGGGAGTCACCGCAGCGCAGCTATACACATTAGTATTTAACCTTTACCCCTGTAGGTATAGAAGATTCGGTTCAATGCTATTACTATAAAGTCTTTTGAAAGAGTCATCTAAGGCTCTCTCACACTAGTGAGAATAATTCGAAAGTAATCGAAACAGAATAAACATAAAGTACATCATATGGAACAAGAAAATATAGACTTCGTCACCTCGCCTATAATGCCAAGTCCGAATCATCAATTCTTCACATTACAGAATTTGTAAGTAAGTATAAATATATTATATATTTTTTTATTCATTTCAATTTACCTCATTGCCATGTACAAAATGGATAACGCAAAAATATCTACACATTTCAATATTTAATGTTGTTCGGTTTTTATGATTTTTTTCCAAAAATTTGAATCCTACTTACTACATCATAAAACCACTTCAGTTTAAAGTAGAACATATTGTGGCCTATGTTAAGATCTTGAACAATAATAATTAGCCAAAGGTTATTTAAGTTTATCCTACTAATATTATAAACGCGAATGTTTGTAAGAATTTATAGATTTATTATGTTTGTTAATCTTTCACGCAAAAGCTTCTGAGCGGGTTTTGATGAAACTTTACATATACATTCTGAATAATACTTAGGTTATATAACTTAAGAGCCACCAAGCAAAAAGTGTAGGACCTTCCGAGTTAGTCAAAGACAATATTATTTGGAGATTAATCAAAACAGAAATGAATAAGGTAATGTAACGGAGGTGCTTCTGCATATGAATCGTAAGTATCTATCCAGTACTAGCAAAGAGAATAAATCTCTTGGTCGATCTGAACTGACATCGTTGTAATAAACGTTCTATAACTGCCGACCAAATACCCATCAATTAAACTTCTATGAAGGCGACTGCTATTTTGACTATCATGATTTCTGATGATGGTCATCAGAAATCAAATATCTATAGATTAGATTATACACAATGTTATGAATCTTATATATCTGAACTAACTTGCTAAAAATATTATCAGACTCGTGACCATGATTTTTTTTTAATTGGATAGCCCAACCTTTTGAGTCACTTATTAAAAGAAAAGTTTTATTTCAAATAAGAAAGTAACCACAGTAAATCCTTATGAAATAAAAGCTTATTACAAACTAGCATTACCAAATTAAATTGACTCAATGTTTTCATGCCAAAATGATTACAGATGACCTTTTTAAAAACCTAAAAAGCCGAAGAAAATAATGAAAAGAGAGCGCTAAAGTCTTTTAAGCTGAATATGAGCACCATGATGACGATAAATTATGTTACACACAAAATGTTACAAGATTGAGTAGAGCACCTACGATATGAACCATATTAAGCAATTAGTCACAAAAAATGACAAGTGTATGTTTTAAGTGAATAAAAAGAATTAAAAATATGGGCGTCAGTATATCTTAATGCCAAGCTTTCTTTTCTTTCAAGGCTAAATGTGCTAAATGTGCCAAACTATCCATTCCTCGAGAATTAAAATAAATTTATAAAACGAATGTACGTGACAGCTTTACAAATACTATCCTTCAGTATACTTATTAATAAATATTAAAATACAGGAAACAAATTAAACCGGTCGTATTGTGACTACGTTTGATATTACCCCGGTAAATACACAGCTAAACTCGCTGCCCACTATTTGAAAAGAATTTCCTGAAAGTGCGAGTGCAGTAAAACAACTTTTGAGCCTTATTTTCTCGTTCCGAAATTGCAGTGGCTTAAGCGAGATTTCATTTGTATAGAAGTCGGTATAATCTGGAATAATACCGCAGTAGCGGCGCAGGCCTTCAAAGACGCCACTCGCCGCATTTGCCGCCTGTAATGAGTTTTTTTTAAAATGGGCAACACATTCACACACCACCGAGACCTGGATTAAACGAGGTGCATTTCTAAAGCCGTGTTAATGAACAAAGCTCTCGAATCGATATTTTATTCATTAAAAAAAATTAAAATCGCATACATTCTAAAAGTAATCTCGTTTTATCTCGAGGAATGCTTGGGTACTCCGGCAAATGTAAGGAATGAAATCCAACTGAAGCCTTCTTGATTACTACGACCCGTGCGGTGCTCGATTCAAAATTGGGTGGATTATGAGGAATTTAAAATGCGATGACGATTTTGCTATGAACACCAAAAACCCTTGAGATAAAACAAATGTGCTCTGCACGAATCTTATTCATCATTTCTTTTGTAAAGAGCCCTTTAATGTCTACTCATATTACAACCTTTTTTGGGCTTCAATAAAAATGATATTCTGTTTTGATTAAAGAATTAGCGAAGGTATCATTATATCGCAATTGTATATCAAGTAAGAATGATTGGATATTTGATTAGAAAATCAGAGCAAAATATTAATTAGAAATAATTTATATTATTTAAAAGGTCTGAACTCTACTATCTCTATCGTTGTTTTATTGCCATCCGAATTTTTTGTGATATTTCCTATTTTTTTTTTTTTGTTTTTACTCGTCTTGTCTTGTCAAAGAAGTTCAAAGAATAAAGTCAATATTTTATTCTTCCCATATATATAGCCTCCATATTCGTATAGCCTCGCATACCATGTGATTTTTTGCCGTTTTTTGTTCGAAATTAATACACGGCAACAGGTAGCTTGAAACATTCATATTATATTTAATTATAATATATTAACTTACAATAAATATTTAAGGCAATTAATTCCAATCCCATACAACATCATATAAATGTAAATTGTATGTATATTGGAATAATATTATATGTATAATGTATAATTATTATATGTATATAGGAATCATATGTAAATTGGAATAATATTAAATCAGTTAAATCGTAATCGAGTTAACCATCAATAATATATAATTATTAAATTTTTGAAAAATTTCGCTTTATTTAAAATATCATCTGATGTATAGGTATAACTTTATTTTAACAACACAAGCGTGTTTTTTTTTATTAAAGTGTTTGAATGAATGGTACGGAACCCTTCGGAATTTAAAAATGACGCTTCAAACTAAACCAACATTTGCCTAGTCATGCGTTATGTATTTAATTAATTTTCTTGCAAACAAATGCCTGCTATTTAATTTACATGAATTTCCATCTTAGGAATGGTAATTAAAAATGAACAGTTCGCTTATTGGAGTTGAATATTGTAAAAATATTTTTTTTAATCTTAGTTTACACTTACATTGAATTTCGTTGCATCTAATTTGGGTTGTGCGTCATTTTTTGTATCTCACACCCGTTATACATTTAGCAGTAAGGGTTGCAAAGACTGCGAGGCGGAAGGAAGCCGTCGCTAATTACCCGCGCCGCCCGAAGCGAAGCCGCTGCCACCCTGCTGCATCCGAACCCCGTCTTTACAACTATAATATATTATGTATGACTATATTTTCTTTGTTTTTCTTAATAACATGCTGTAAAATTGTCTATTCTAAAATATAATTCAGGTTAATAAGCATTTTACGGAAACGCAATCAATAGCAGCGCTTGATCCACTAAGCATAGTAGAGTAAGAGGTCATAAATAGTTTCAGATTGATGATAACGACAAAACTAACATAAATAAAGTCTTATGATAGACAGGCTGAGACTAATGAGACAGACTAATTCAGTCAACAAATAAATGTAATCAGGCACAAAAGGATCAAGCACAGTTTAACTACTGGTTGCTGATTATTTAATGCCTTTGCAAAATCACAACAGAAGTATGATTATTTATTATTATATATGATTTATTCTCATTAATTTTTTAAGAAAAATAACACAATATATACATAATATGGTAAAGAGGTGAGAGTGGAGGGTGGAGTAGAAGGTGAGTTAAAAAGATTAAGACATTCCCACAACAAGGTAATGCTGATTCGTTGCCCTTTTCCCCATCAAATAGAACACTGGAAATTTATAAGCCACACGAAATGCGACAGCATAGCTGTAACTTTACGATGGTATAGTGTAATGTCTGCTGCTGTCTGCTGCAATGCAACAATGACACTACCTCTTCCAATAACTTATATATACATTGATATAAGAAATTGATATAAACTTTCAATTAAATTTATGTACATTTGACTTTGCAAATTTTGAAGAAGTACAAAGAGGTTATAAAAGCTCGCCGAGACGCCGCGGGGCGGACCATTCATAATATTGTAATAACGGTTTCTAGCGGCAGTTATACCGTGCTTAACCGTTTTACTGCGGTCATTATCTACCCGCTGAAAGGATATGCAGGCGATAAATCGTGGGCCTTACCTTCACCTACGTAGCCTACGTATAGACTTATCATTGGATCTAACCGCGTCTTTATTGCGGAAATAATTTATAAGTTACACTCGTTTATATACATGCCATTTGCGGTAATAGATTTTTATGTATAGCGTCCGCGGTCCAGTGTCCGCTGATTTCTCTTTGACGGGTTTTATTTACTATCAGTTTTAAAAAGTTGCTAGTTAATAAGACAGCTGCTATGTTATCACGTTTTGTGTGGTTTACGAGTTTCGGGTGAAGTGGGGGGACTTGTAAAGGAGGGCAACACATCTACATTGTTTCGGGTTGTGGAAATGTCTATGAACGACGGTAGTGATCATAGGGCTCCACCTCCTTATGACATTATTATAGTCATAATAATCATTATTACTACAAACTTTTTCTCATATTCCTCGCAATTAGATAAAAATAAACATGTCATCATCATCATCAGCCTTTATTTGTCCACTGCTGAACATAAGCTTCCTTTAATACATTTATTATATAAAAAAATATTACAACAGTCTAACGATTGTATAACGATATACTTATCTGTTACTTTAAATAACCAAGTAAAAATCCCTATTTTTATATGGATTTAATAAAAATATAGTCAAAGCATTTAAGAATTTAAATCTTGGCTACGGAGGTCTAATAAAAGAGGTCATTAAATTCAGCCATAAAACGTAAAGCCTGCTAAGTTTTTCATTACGAATATTTCATTTTTTTTTATTTTTTTATTTTTATTTATTTATTTATAGAAACAAACAGTCTTAACAAAGTTAGTTATTACAAAAAAGTTATTACAATATAGACCTTTAGTTTCCTATATTACAAGTGTAGGTACATCTAGTGTTATATTGAGACATTTTAAATTTGTATTTTTGTTAGTTGTTGATAAAAATGTTTATGAACAAAATCATTTTCTTAACTTATTGCAATAAATTGTTGTATTAGTATGAGATAGAGAAAAATAGACACAGTAATGAATACAATAAAAATTTTAAAATACAAAACAATTATTTTTATTTTTACAAATATTAAATAAGTATAGTGTGTAGCTAATTTTATAAGTTAAATATTAACATCAGTTACTTTTTTAGTGAGTACTGATTTCATAAGTAAATAACAAGTTTATAAACGAAAAACATTTACACATTTTTTAACTTATTTTATAAAAACTTATTTTAAAGACTTCATCAGAGAGATTTTGAAGGAAGCCAGAGAACTAAATGCAAATAAGTCCAAATGAAGCAAATTATCATTATAAAATTTACACACCCTTCTTATAAAACTATTTTGAACATAACAGGTTCTAGCACTTAATATAAAAAATAAATGTTTCTTAGTGCAAAGTCGCTCACGTTTACGAGGTACTCGAAATAAGATATTATGAAGTAATGCGGGGGCATCAATTACATTGTTTAAGATTTTATATAACATTACAATATCAAAATAGGTTCGTCTTGTTTCTAATAAGGACACGTTATGTTGTTTAGCAGAGGTTTCATAATCAATGAATGAGTTACCAATTCTAAATTCTAGTGACTTTAGGAATTTTTTTTGTATGTTTTCTATTCTATTGATGTGGCATCTAAAATAAGGATGCCAGACAGTACACGCAAATTCAAGATGACTGCGAACATAACTATTATATAGGATTTTATATGTCAATGAGTGTTTAAAAGGTTTGCCTATTCTCAGTATAAAACCCAACTGTTTATATGCTTTTTGAATAATATTATCTACGTGAGGTACAAAACTCATTTTTGAATCCATTAGTACTCCCAGATCTCGAATTTGAGTGACTCTAGAAAGTGTTTTGCCACAAAGACTATAAGTGTAATTGTAAGATTTTAACTTTCTACCATAACTAATAACAAAACACTTGTCTATATTTAAGTATAATTTATTCTCAAAACAGTAATTTTCAAAATGTACAAGATCCTGTTGTAAAATATCGCAGTCATCATAGTTACGAATAATTCTAAAAATCTTGGTGTCATCTGCATATAGTAAAATATTAGATTTATGTATAATGTTGTTAATGTCATTGATGTACAAATTAAATAATAAAGGACCGATATGTGATCCTTGAGGGACACCAGAGCTTACTGTTTTATAAGATGATCGGTAGCCACCCAAAACAACAGCTTGACTTCTATTTTCTATGTATGATTTTATCCAGCGAAAAAGATCCCCATGTATACCAAGGTTCCAAAGCTTTACTAGTAAGGTATGGTGACAAATTTTATCAAAACATTTAGCAAAATCGGTATATATGGCATCCACCTGGCAGTTATCATTCATGGCATTCAGTAGAATATTTGTAAAAACAAGTAGATTACTTTCTACACTTCGACCCGTGTAGAAACCATGTTGGTTTGTATTAATAAGATGGCGAACTGATACAGATAGCTCATCGGTAACTATTTTTTCCAATACTTTAGCAAACTGACATAACTTAGATATTCCGCGATATTTTTCAATGTGAGGGCTAGCTGGACCTTTTGGTACCGGAGTTATCCAGGCTCTTTTCCAAATAGTAGGGACAGTCCCTTGCGTTAAAGATTTTTGATAAAGTAATGCTAAGGGTAAAGCTAATGCAGCAGAACATTTTTTAATCAGCAAAGGATGTATTCCATCGGGTCCAGCCCCTTTATTTATATTAATAGACCTTAAATGTTTTAATACTATTTCTTCGGTGATTTCTATTGAATTTATATTTATAGGGGAGTTGAGTGGAGAAATTGAATTATTTAATAAACTTATCGAGTTTGTACTAGCAGGCTCGAATACGGAATGAAAATGTTCACTAAAAAAATTTGCAATTTTTTCGCCGTCAGATGTCGCATCTCCCCTATAATACATAGTTTGAGGTATCGCTTTCTTAAAATTTTAAATGTTTCATAATCTAATGGGTTATTATAGATTTTCCATAAGCGATGATACTTACGTTTTTCTTTTAAAACTTTTCTTAATGATATTGTATGCCATATTGGATGAGTACTTGAAGATTTAACAGTTCGCAATGGAATATAAGAGGAAATCAATCCGTTCAAAATATTGTAAAAAATGTCTAAACTTCTATCCATTGTCAAATTACAAAAGATGGTGTTCCAGTCTATTTTGAATAATTCATTATTTAATTGTACAAAGTTAGCAGCCGAGAAATTATATGTGAGAAACGTTCTGGGTTTTAAATATTGTACGTTACCGACAGTTAACCGTATACAAAGCGACTTATGATGTACATCCTCTGTCAAAAGTGGCGAGTCGCAACCCTCGACTCGACAATCACTGTTGCATAATACAAGGTCAAGAATACGGTTATTAACGTTACGTATGTTATTAAATTGATTTAATTCACAAAACGATAAGAAATCACTTAATAGTTGACAACCCATATCTCCATTCAGTAATAAGTTCATATGCCTCGAGTCAGTATCCCTCCAATTAGCATTAGATATATTAAAATCCCCAGTTATCAAAAATAAGTCGTTAATTTCAACTGGATTATACACAGAATTAATTTATTACACGTTTTTATAAATAAATTTGCATTTTTTTCATGATTTGTGATCGCTTGAAATACGTTAATTAAAACGGTGGCAAATCATTACCACATCATTAAAAAAAATACAGAAAGAAATTAAAATGAGTGAAAACTTTAAAGAAAATTTACAATCACGTTTCTAAATAAAATATATTTGATATTTCTTATACACATGCTTATAGAAGTATGAGCAAGTATATTTATATTGACTGACTACTGCTGAAAATACATATGACCTGAATGTTATAAAGGATTATGATCAAAAATGATAGGATATATCTTCATACTTCAGTTTCTCCCACAAAAATTCGTATGACCGCAATAACTCTTTTTGTAATCGTATTAATTGCTTAATATCGGCCATTTGATCAGTTTGGATATCTGTGGATATAAAGCGAGCGCGCCTTTCCTTTGGCTATAAAGAGGCCATTTAATCGGAGCTTATCTGCCGGAAGCATTCATTAGATGATTGCGCTATTACCGGACCTGATACCCGCTCCTCCCACTTGTCAGTGTGTTTATTGAATGTTACATATACATCTATAAAAAAAAGCATATATACGGTCGAATTGAGAAACTCCTCTCCTTCCTTGAAGTCCTTTAAAAAGACCTAAGATTTTTCAAAGAAAAGTTCTCATGAAACAAAAACAATATGGTATTAATTTCGTACATGGTACATACGTCTGTTTTCGTGTTATTGTTTATTCCCTTGAAAAGATTATTGCATAATTTTGAGTATTTTATTAAAATATTTTTAATGTCCAAAAATGTGAACATAAAGTAACGGACTATTCTAAATCATGAAAATAGCCTCATTAGCTGACGAGATGGTTAAATGGTTGCTTCCATACCGGAGACGTCGCGTCGCGGATTAAATCTCACCGAAAGATAAATGCATTAATGATACCTATATATGTAAATGCTAATAGGATTATTACAATAAAAATATACATCATATATTTTATTGGATTTCCCAGTCTGCCCATAAACATACACAAAAGAAGCAAATTTAACTTAGGGATTTAAATTATGGAACGTTATACGTAATAGAGTAGATAAGAAACCAAAAGCTATTCTTTACCGACTAGGTACGTACTACTTTCTGTGGATTACCAAAACATGGTCTTCTTATTGTATTCAAGCACTTATCTATGACTATATAGTTTTATCTATGACGATCTGTTAGATCGTCACTTTTGCAATTATCAATTAGACCTCAATAATATTAGCATTATATGCACTTAGCAAAATTAGCTTACTTAGCAAAGCATTATAATTCATATGTACTTTTTACAGTTTTATAGTCTAGCCAAGTGGGAGCCAAGCTATTTTAATATTTTCCCCAATAGGAATCCGATAGGAACAGGGAAAGGACTATACTACATACAGCCAAGTCTGTACAAAACACCAGTGTCAAGTATAAAGTTCATTTTTCTTCAGAAAAAACGGCAGAAAAATGGTATGCGTATTAAATTAATCAGACTGTATGACTTACTAGTTTTTTCTTATGTATTTTTATTATCTATATATTTATTATGTATATAGTCTTAAGTCTAAGATGTGTAAGACCAGCTCCGCTAGAATAAGCATTTAAATAATAATAACGATCTCCTCACACTGGTCCTAAATCAACAAAAGTCCATTTCTAAGACGAGATAATAAAAACACGGAAAATATTTCACACCATTCATATTAATGTAATTTCACACTGTGAAATATTAGAAACGTTATAATATATAATAAATTTGACACTAATTACGGGAATAATAAATATACTGGACTCTATAAATTGGAATCTAATATATTGGGAGTACCTGGTTAGTTTATTAATGCTATTGCTAAAATGATGTCACACAAATTACTGGCAATATTGATTAAAGGTCTATCAATGTTAACTGATGAATCAAAATTACAAATGGTATTGCAATATATTACTTCAATTACTGGGGATAAATAGACACCTTTTTAAGCCATTTACGGCGGTAAAGCTTGATATTTTTTTGAAGTTTTTACCTTATCAAGACGACCCCACTGTACCTTATACAATTTGCATGGCTGTAAACGTTAAGGCCTCGTCAGGACGAGTGTTTAATAAGCGTCGTGTTAAGTCCCGACGTTGGCTTCAGTCGCGAGTTCCACATGCTCAATTCGATTCAACGTTTGGAGGTTGAATCGAATCGCTAAGCGTCAAAATCCGACAGTGCAACAACAAATACATGAATATTTATTTGTCTCATTCAAACGTTTTTTTAACACTCTACAAAAAAACCTTAAAGAAAAAAAACTGTTAAGTACTGTCAGACTGACAGTTGCAGATTATTCAAATCTTTGTTCATTACAACATTGTTATACTTTATTTATGTAATTTTTTTAAACACGCAGATAATATTAACATTATTTTCAAGTGACTCTACCCAATTTATTGTAGCCTTTGTTACCCGGATACAGAATCAAATTAGTCATCATCCATTATTTGTTTAGTAGTTTATTAGACTAAGTGCAACATACGAAAATACATACATACATTATTTTGGCAATTTCAGTAGTATTGCTAAAATTACAACCCCTCCTTTCGGATATACTGTAATCGTGTAAAAACATAAATTATGTAAAGATAACACGAAACTCGAATCTGCTACTATAAATTAGCTAAACAGCCACAAATATCAAGCAGAACTATTCCATTTCATTAAATGGTAATCAATACGTCGAAAATAGTGAAACAAGGTGTATTCGGAGCGGGTGCATAGCGGTGCGCGAGTCGCGGCTACGGCAGGTGGCTTAAATTACCGCATTTGTTACACGTTTACACGAAACTGTATCAATATTTCATGTGGATTTACACAAGCTATCGCGTTTGCATTTTGCTGTCCCAAAAATTATATCCTAACATTTTCCAAGACAATAATTATTTCCTGTATTTAAATTTTGATTTGCGTGTTTCATTTATGGATATAATTTACAATGTATCTTTGGCATATTTATAATTCTTAATGGATGGTCATATCAGAATATAAATTTTACTCGCCTTTTCTCATCTGTAAAGTGCCACTAAGTGCAGCCCTTCCGCTGGTGAATTTACAATAACATAAAACCTGAATTTCATATGATAGGTCACGTTTGAATTTCCATAGACGCCGCTCGATAATCAAACTTATAGTCCTCGCCACTTTTGAAGTCCTGCGACTAATGCCTGAACTAAATTTGACAAGATTGACATCTTGACATCTGTCTGGAGTAAGAAGTTGTGATATTTTAAATTGTTTAACGTGAAATATGGAGCGTATAATATTAAGTAAGGTGTAAGAAGTGATGGCCGTATAATGACCGTTAAAGTGAAATAATTTTGTGAATTTGAAAGTAAAAATAAACAACAATTACCCCCGTTGAATAATATGTTTATAAATGTCACAGCCATGACAGGTAAATTTTAGAGATGCCAGAGTCACTCATTTTTGCCTAATTTATGGTTAAAATATTATCATTAACTCTATACCTACTTTATTTTATTTATCTTATGATATTTTATATGAATATAAATACAAGGTAAAAGAATTAAAACCTTGCTCAGATGAATTATATTTTTGGTGTTTCTGTAAAAAAAGGTCGAATAACAAAAGAAGTAACAATGGCAGCAATAACTTCTGAGAAAATCGTCACCCCTGGCAAAAGCCGAACACAATCAAAGAAGCTTGTTTTAGATGTATTCTACTAATCGGTTATACGTAAAAAATCATACGAAATATTAAAAAAAATGTTTTATTTATAATATATATTACTATAATTATTTTTGTCATTATTATCATCATCAGTCTTTATCAGTCCACTACTGAACATAGGCCCTATAATTATTTAATTTTTTTTATTGTACTGGACTTGGTGGAAAATCATCACAATAGAAATTGGCAACATTGAGTTATGAGACCGCAGCGCCGCGTCTATCGGACTTCTAAAGTGGCGATGACTCTAAATGACAAAAGCGTTAAGAGTTACCATAAATTACCGAATATTTCTCTGATTTCAGATCCAAAAGCCTTAGATCTTTGATCTTAGTTATGATTCCACGAAGACTTAATAGTTTTCAGATCGAAAAAAAGGACTTCTCGCAGTCGCTTCGAGTCTCGCAAGGGGCTCAAGGATGCTGTATCGAGGCCGTTTCGGAGATGAGAAAGGAGGATGAGAAAAAGGACCTGGTAAATATTTGTAAGAGGTACTGACATGCTGCTATGCAGTCGAATTGGGCCGGCACGACCGGGGTGCTGACTCTCCCTCTCTCTCTCTCTCAGATAATATCAGCGTAAAGCATGGGCGTAGCCACACTGGGGCAAGCTGGGGCGCTTGCCCTACCCTGGCCATAGGATGATAATTAATTAAGGCCATAGGAGGCAGAGGCAATAGATTTGGACCCAATCTATTGCCTCTGCCATAAATAATTTCATCACAAACGTGGCACACGTTCGTGGATCCAGAAAAGTGTGTGGGGCAATGGCTAGCAATGACGAGTGCTCCACAATGTCGGGGAAATATAGATAGGTTGACTGCTGCCCCACCTTGAGCCTAAGGCTGGCTACGCCCATGGCGTAAAGTCACAGTTATTGGAGTGATAGAGAAAAGGGGGGCAATGCATCCGTAAAATCTTTAGTTGTGCAATATAGCTCCAATAACTCATTTCCCTCCTTATACCCTAAAAACACCCAAATACTTTACTAAAAAATTCCAATGTACCAGGTGGAGAGACATAGCGCTGGCCTGGACACCATCGTCTTATTTTTTCTTGTCAAACGACTGCCAAAAAGGAAAAACTACATATAAAAAAAACTAACTGCTAATTTCCCCAGGCCATAACAGAAACATTATCATCATCATCATCATCATCAACCAATCTATACATATAATAAATTTGTAGAGGAGTCGTTTCTGTACATTGAAAATATTAAAAAAAAATAGCCAGGGTGTTAAAGGATGACTAACAGAATCCATTTCCAGCATTTTTGGAATTTTTGTCTGTTTGTCTGTATGTTTGTCTGTTTAGTTGTGCACGCATCACGTAAAAACTACAAAACCAGTGTAAATAACTTTTATCCATAAAAAATTTGTGTAACTTAGAGTAACATTTAGTTTTTGTTTCATCGAAATCGCTTCACTCTATCAAAAGATATATGTATTTAAAATGTAGTGAAATAAGATACTTAACAAATAGGATCAGATCAACACCATCTATTGACGATTTATAGTACCGACTTATTGACGACTTACAGTACCAACTTATAAGTTGGTAGGTAGGTGTCAACAGATGGCATTGCATGTATCTGATCCTATTTGTTAAGTTTAACGAATTTGTTATGTTATTATATTTTGTTAAAATTTTAATACGTTGGAAAGGAATAGTAACTACTTTAATGCTTTAGAAAAAAATCGTTATTACAAATGCGAAAGTTTGTGAGTATGAATGTTTGTTACTCTTTCACGCAAAAATTACCGAATGGATTTAAGTTTGCAGGGTAGTATAAAAAATCTGTCGATAACATGTACATACATATATTATTAGTAAAATGCCATCTTAATGTATGCACGTCTTGTGAGCGCGGGAGTCGGGACTTGCCAAGCGCCATACACAACAATAATAATAATAATAATATCTATGGACGCTTTTTACACTACGTCAATCTGGTCCCGTGCTAAGTACTCGAAGAGACTTGTGTTACGGGTACCAGACAACGGAAATACATATATTTAATACTTTTTATATTAATACTTATATTTAAGATTTTTATTATATAATACACATATTTAACACACATCCATGACCCAGGAACAAATAAACTTTTTTTTTGTTCCCTGGCGAGATTCGAACCCGCTACCTCCGGCTTGTGCGCCAACGCGCTAACCACTGCACCACGGAGGTCGTCTGATGAATGAACGATGCGTTCGCGCAGCGTGACGTACAGCAACCACAGCAACATTTCCCCCCCGGAAATGTTGCTGTGTGGCTACCCGAACAGACAGACACGTAAGGGCATTTTTCCGCTGTAACAATTTCGATTTGTTCATTGATTTTTTTACTTTAGTTAATGTTCTTAATATAATATTGGGCGAAGTCAGAAGTGCAATGTTTCAGTGTAAGCCGTATTCAATGCGTGCCAGTTGAAAATGGCCTGGAGTGATATCATCTGATACCCTTGGTGTACACCGTCCACAATACTAATTTTGAAAGAATCTGTTTACGTTTGCTGCTACACCAAGTTCAGGGTCCTACAAGCTATAGTGATCTTAAAATTGTCAACGGCCATTTTTTTCGGAACTCGCAAATACGCAAAATATAGAGAAGCATGTGTAACTCTGAATGATAATCACTGAGACGAAACTATAAGGGAAGCTGTCCAGTGCCAATCGCCAGTCAAAATCAGATACCTTTATGCAACTCTCCATAATATTATCATCTTGCTGGCTATCTAATCCTTTAGGATTAGATAGTCAAAATTCGTATTTGTTCCATAATTCTAAAGAATTATGGAACAAATATAAAGAGTACATGGCGGAAGACATTTTGCGTAGGCTACATTAGACACATACGGACATGATATACAATGAACACATCTATAACGAAGCCCTTGAAAAATTGAAGACAACGTACTGACTATGGTGGGTAAGCGTTTGAATGAATTTGGAATGATTAGCCTTCGGAAAACGAACTAAAATGAACTATGAGATGAGATTGTACGAGAAACAAACTATGACATACCAGCTTTGCAGCAGCAAGTAGCTGAATTGGTACCCAAATTACTACCAGAATAAAAACGAGTATTTGGTTAAGAGACGACGTTGTGGGGACTGCCAAGTCGTAGCCGGGCAGTCCCCCGATTGTGGAGAATCTGGTCATGCCGGGACCAGTCTGTCGCTAAGGGTATCCGTTGCCTGCACAGATCCGGGTCCCTCAAATATAGCGGCCTCCGTAAGAAAGTTCAGTTTGACTATAAATATGAGAGTGCATCTATATGATGACACAAATGCTGGCAACCATTCCGAAACACTATTAGAAATAGGAGATGGTCGGCTTAGTACACAGTGATTTAGAATTAGTTGCAAGTGTTTACCCAGAATTAAAAAACTATATACAAGAAACTCAATATTTATGTGAAAGAGCAATTTTAGCACCTAAAAATGATATTATCAACAAAATAAATTCTGACATATAGAGTAAAGTACCAGGAGAGGTACAACAGAGTATTTATCAATAGACACAGTTATGGTACAGAAAAGAGCACATCATATCCCGTAGAGTTTCTAAATTCGCTTGAGCTGTCAGGTGTACCCTCACAAGCTTTAATTAAAACTAGGTGTCCCAGTCATGCTCATGCGAAATTTGGATGCCCCGAGACTGTGTTATGGAACGAGACTTCGTGTCACACAACTAGGCCGCAATATCATTAGCGCTACCATCGTAACCGGCATAGGAAAAGGTGAAAATGTAACTATCCCCCGAATCCCATTAATTCCCACAGATCTCCCGTTCCAGTTTAAAAGGTTACAATTTCCTCATTAGCTTAGTTTCGCTGTGACCATAAAGCAAAGCAAGCACAAAGTTCAAAAGTTGTTAGAGTGAACTTAGAAAAACCGTGCTTTTCCCGTTGACAATTGTAATGTAGCATATTCGCGTGCGTCCAATGTCCAGAATCTTTACATTCTATCCCAAAATGGAAAGACATAATATTGTTTACAATAGCATATTAAAATAATATTCTGTTCCTATTTGTCTTTTGTGTTCTAAATCAGGACTGCGCTACTCCAAATTTAAAGCGAGCGAAGCCGCGGGCAACAGCTAGTAGTAAAAATAAATTCATATGACGTTATCTTTGTCTAAGAACTAGTTTCCATATTATTTTCGTAGAAAAAAATTTTAATTAGTACAAAATTTGTTAAAAATATTACTCAAATAAATTAGACAAAACAAAATTAACGGGCGCACCGGGGATTTTTACAATAAGCGCATTTCGCCGGCGGCCATCGGTGGGTACTAACCGCGGCGTAATCCTTTCATCCTATAATTATTTTGTGAATATTTCCTTGAAATTTCACCTCCAATCATTTCGTTGTGATTAAAATATCCATTAGAATATCACGTTCACGTTTTAGAATGATTTTTATAATTTAAAAGTTTTTATTAATTTAATCATAAACATTATCATATTATCATGACTCGTGGTTATGATTACGAAAAATATTTTTTTTATTAAATTTATTTATTTATTTATTTAATTATTAATGTACACAGGAGGCTTTAACACAGAACTATTAAACTAACTATTTATTGCAAAATATAGAAAAAAATATGCAACGTGTAATGTCATAATAAACATGTTTATACTAAATACACAATAATAGCTACTGTAGCAAATATATATTAGAGCTATAACATTTATACTCGTATATGGCATGAATATATAAAAGTATCATATTATTTCAATATTAAAAAAAATGCATAAATTATAAAATTTATAAAAAATTGTGTCATACTAACAGTTACAAAACCGAGGTGCTAGGTCCTCATTTTATTATATTCAATAATTTAATAAATTAAATTATTTATTTTATAAATAATTCTTCGAACTATTCTTAAGACGCAGAAAAAAAATCAGTGTCTGGTAGAATCAATGGCCTTTAAATATAGGCGAGTATGTGTCATCATAAAATGGACGGACGATTGAGAAGCCCATGCCTGCAATGTTATTGATTTATCAAGCGCTCAAACTAAAATATTTTCTTATCGTAGTCAATTTAAACGGACTTAAGAGCACTTGTAGTTATTCTCTATTAGACGGATGCCTAAAGTATTATTCCGGAGAGACTGCAGCGCTGAATCCTCACAATGACAACTCACTCAAACGTGAACACCAACTATTTCCATAAGAAAGGCATTGCAAAAGTTTTTCAATTTTCAAGTGACGCAGGTATGATGGAACTTTGGCTTCGGACGCACTATTGCTGCGGTTTTGTTCACTGTCTCTAAAATATTTTATTTATTCTGTAGTTTGTAAATTATGACATTATATATTACAAGCAGCGCCCCGCGGTTACACCCGCGTACTTCCCATTACCTAGCCTATGTATTATACTGATATATAAACTATATTATTGTAAAGTTTCATCAAAATCCGCTCAGTAGTATTTACGTGAAAGAGTAACTACTAATATACTTACAAAGTTTCGTGTTTATGATGATGATGATAATGATCGTTCCGACCGATTTCGGCCATAGCGACCACTTATGACTCCTGGCAGAGAATTCAGCGCTGATGCGATCGGAGATGGCTGATGTAGCCTATTTTTGCTGTGAAACTCCGTGCACACTGAGGGCAATAATATTAGTATTTTTCATCCGACGGTGGTTAGGCAGAGATCCGCCATAGGTACAAACCCCACGCTATGAAGCCGTGGAAGTCACACTCCACGGCTGGCGGGGGGCAACCCCCCAATTATTAACGTCATAGGATGGTCCAACCGGATCACCCATTTCCGATGACGCATAACGGTCACTAGGACCATTAGCATAGCTCCAACCGAAAAAATAATAATATTAGTATTTATAATATTAGTAGGATATACTCAAAAACTGACACAAATAGTCTTCAATAAAGACTTCACTGATGTTATATCATAGCAATGAACTTATAGATTATTTAAATACTAGTTGTTATCCGTAGCTTCATCCGCGTTAACTTAGATTTAGAGTCGTATTCAGATTGATGATGATTATTTTATACCATATGTTACCCCTTATTGCGGCTATCTTTCAATGAAAGTGCAGTCTAACTCAGCGCAGTCGTTTCAGAGATTAGCCAGAGTAAACATATAGACAGGTAGACGGATAGACAAACAGATAAACAGACAAAAATTATAAAAAATATATGATATAAGTATCGTATACTCTCATATGCATTTAGTAAAAAGCTTAATTTAAATTTACAAACCGACACTTCAATTTTATTTATTTGTATAGTTTTGATTGGTAAACCTGATATTATGCTTTTTACGTGAGCAAAACTAATTGCATAGAAAGATGGCGGAATACAAATAAACCGAGAGTTCATTGTTTTATTCTAAACTCATTACAGCCATTAAAATCAACACCGCTGACTTGACCTATTTACTAGTCCGATGTTTTGGCATATTTTTAATTACGACTAAAAAAAATAAGCATCCCAAAGAAAAAAAAACTATATAAAGGATGTATACATTAAGTTATAAAAGAATTTACATATTATAGATGTTTACATTTTTACATACAGATGTTCAGCAATAACAGAAGGAATGAAATAAATTTCCCTCCAATACAGTTTTATGGAGGCACAAAATATATTCCCCGCTGTCGTTAGTGTATTGGCAAGGCCGAGGGACACCGGCGACATTATGCAGCATCACGCCGGGATCACGGGGATTGTTTCCTAAAACAGGATCGAGTGGCAACAGTGCCTGAATTAAGCGAGAAACACATTCGAGCACTCCCTGTAATCGGGGTAAATCGTGTCTCACGTAAAACCTATTTTATTTTCACAGATAATAAAATATTTGTTTTCAAAGAGGTTTTATATCAATTAAAAATAATTCACCAAGGTATGTCTTTGCTTTTTTATATTAAAATTTCTTCTGTGAGTGATAAGTTAAATGTTTTTTTTACTTTAAATTCTATTTTTATTTTTGTAATTAAGAAACACTAATGCTACGTTTCACCTAACTGCTAAGCCATATAAATAGTTAAAAATAACATGGATGCCAATTTGAATAAAGTTTTTAAAGTTACACTGGCAGAGGTGTTACCTGATGGTAAGTGAAACCAGGACATAGACTAGTTTTGTTTGATTTTTTGAAACCTTTTTGTTTGATGACGCAGCGGAAATCCTTTTGGGACCATACCAGTGCCTTGCGTAGGAGGGCTGGCGTATGTGGGGACTCGCATTACACTTTACACTCGCACTAAAACCGCTGCGTGAGTCTTCAGCCGCTATCTGAGGGACCTGGATCTGCAGGCGCAGGGAAACCTTCAGCGACAGACTGGTCCAGGCAAGACCAGATTCTCCAAAATAGGGAGACCTGCCCGTCTACGACTTGGCAGTCCTCACGACGATGTCGTGTCTAGCGAGGCCCGGGTAGACTAGTTTACCTGGAACTAGGCCATTAAATACAACGCTGTCTTGCCCTTCTCTCCGAAACACAGCAATGCTGTTTTAGAGAGAAACAAGCAAGGTTACTACGTATGCAACCGGAATCGCAGCACAGCGCATCCTTGCCGCCAGTAAATGTTTGTGTAACCTTTTAGATGTTTGTAAAGTTATTCTAAATTGAAACTTTTATTACATCGTCTCAAACGTTTTCGTCTGTGTATGGCATGTCGCGTGACGGTCGGGGGCCAATATGGTGGCGCCTACAGTTCGCATCAGTTGACCGATGTTTGTATAGACTATTACTAATTTGTGCCAGTGTTTCACGCTATTTTATTTGTTAAATGTCTATAATGTGAATAAAAGTTCCACTTTTACGGTGGTTTCATTAACCACACAATCCTTTTTTTTATAGCATCATGAAATTACATTGACACGTTTAAGTGAACTCACCAGTGAAGGAACTGCTGCATGTAAACAAGTAATCGTCTTCGATTGACACCCAAAGTATAATAATTGTCAATAGACTGATCATGAAATAAGTAAGTAGGACGCGTAACCACCTGGTAGTAGACCGTTTATAGAGCTTCTTAGCTTAGCTCGATAGATGGCGTAGTACAATTTATGATATTATCGAAATCACGCTAGTAAGATTCTCCATAATGATTATCGAGATTGATTCTGACTGGCCTGTTGGTTTAGTGGTTAGTGACCCTGACTGCTAAACCAGAGAGTCGTGGGTTCGATTCTCACCCAGGACAAATGTATGTGTGATGAGCATGATCATTTGTTATGTGTCTGGGCGTAATTTAAACAGGCTTTGCCTAGTTTGGGATCAGATGGCCGTGTGTGAGTTGTCCCAACATACTATTATTATTATTCTATAGTGAACCTGCTTGAACGGTTCTTTAAATCGCAACACATTTCTCAATTTTCCCCTTCCATAAACTTCTCAACGCGGCTAAAGAAGTTATTACTTCAAAACAAAAATAGTCATTATTATTAATTCCATGGTAAGTTATTAAAAGTTACCAGTGCTTACAAAATTGTTTAAGTACGGGAATTGATGTATGCAAAACACACCGTTAGTGTGTACAAGCCCGAAATAACTTCATTATTCATTCATGTAGAGAAGGCAAGTGCGATCCTGTGTCGGGACAATATTAGTCGGCTTACACTGTCTATTAGCTGGAATTAAAAACGCCAACGTTAAATTTACAGCCTGTTGGAATATGATTTTGAATAATAAACGTCTGACAGTGGTTCATCACAATGAGAGATTTATGCAATTCATGCATATTTTACGATAATTGCGTACACAAACTAACAAATATAACTAACAGATGTGACACCTGATGGTAAGTGCTTGACGACGCCCATGAACATAAACTTCTTTACCTGGAACTAGCCCATAGACATAGAGTCATAAGATGTTATGACGTGGTACCAATTATTACACTGTCTGGCAGTGACTTCCCTTTCCCTACGAAATACAACAAAGCTGTTTCACTGGTGAAACAAGCAAAAAGGAGGTATCCATGCAGCCGGGAGCGTGGCATGATATGTTCGCCTCGTATTCATTAATTGACGATTTTAATTAATAGGAAAGTACGATTTACGTAATGAACAATTCATTTTTTTTAATTCCGCTCGCTCCTAATGGTTCTCTGTTCGCATTTAAAGCTCTTTGTCGTCATCAGCTTAATACAACGTCCATTGAAAATAAAACAATCAAATCACAACAACCAACATCCTAAACATACGAGATGTCAGGCTCGTCATTTTCGTCACGTTTAACCTATAACAGGTCCTACAGGACCGATAAAAAAGTTCACTCCTTATTTTTAAAACCCACTTACCTCTCAAACCTAGTCATCGCAGGAGCTCAGAGATTTCGTTAAGATATCTAATATACATGGAAATAATAGGAAAGTTTGTTCCAGTGATTTTGTCTGTGCAAGATTAGAGTTGTACAATTCACACAATAGCTTTATATAAATATATTAGCCTATGTGTTATTTCTATATTAATGTAAAGTTTCATTAAAATCCGTGTAGTCATTTTTGGTTAAAGAGTAACAAACATCCATACGAATTTAGACGTTTAGAATATTAACAGGATTATTACCATTAAATATGTCACGAAAACAAAGAGCTGCTAAATATAAGAAACATACTATTAGCCAGGTCTGTGATAAAGTTCTTCACTTTAGCCAACTCTGGAAGTGTTGAAAGAACTATCAGCGCCTCGCGGATTTACCCGTAGATTTTCCATTCCCGTAGAAGTATAGGTAGAAGTATAGGTATACATTATATAATATGTGTTATTCTAAAATTGTAATATATATATATATATATATATATATATATAAAGTATATTATATTTATTTATTATAATAAGGTTTCATCCAAATCAATTCAGTACTTTTTGTGTGAAAGAGTGACAGACATAGACAACTCAAATCCACTGACACTGTTGTCTACAAGCCAAGATGATTAGACGCCACTCACTCCTGGTCATTTTTAATTGGACGGCCTCTCACGTCATGGCCATCACAGGACATTACGAACCATTTCATCTACATATCTAACGAGATTCCAGGGGATCGAATAACTCCGCCATAACTTTTGGGCAGAGGGTCAAATGGTTCACTCGTAAGAACCCATTGAAAATTTATACTCTAGTTCTTCTAAAGGAAGACCTCCTTCCACATTGAAGTGGAGATTAGGCCACATGAAGTACTGTAACCCGGTCTGATGACACCAGTCATATTGCCGACGTCAAGACTGGAGTCATCAGAACCTTCAGCAAGATTTGATCCTAATAATTCTGTAGAGCGACGATGGTCCAGTGGTGGATGGACACGGCTTCTTATGCGAGAGGTCCGGGTTCGATCCTGACCCCGTGCGTACCTGTGTCGGGTGGCCAGGAGGGAGCTGACGTCAGCTTTCAGATGCAGATTCGGCACAGCACACTTTAGAGGTGTGCGATAGATGAGCCGCACAGCGCCACGACCTCGTGGCAGTGCTTGGAGGGGACCTTTCGCTCTCGAGCATGCTCTCGCTGCATGCTCGAGAGCGATGAGGCCTGGCAGGCGGTGGTCACCTTCTGCGAAACCGTCATCTCGCAGACGGAGGCCGCGGAGCGGGACAGAGAGGACGACACTACATCTGTTCCACTCCGTCGACGTAGGACGGGAGTGCGGAGGAGACGCTATGCGCACCTCCTACCTCTCGTCTAACGGGACTCGGAGTAAGGCTAGGTACCTGCCCCGGTAGAAAAGTTTCGGCGTCGGCGGGGGTGCTTCAGGTTGTGGGAGTTCCCCCATACTTGTAGGAGCCCGGTTAGCCCTTTTGAGGGAACCGGCCGGTCGCGAGGCGTGTCCTGTGTTAGACAGATTCGGGACACTCCACATAAAGCGGCTGAAGGCAACCCGCACAGTGGTTTTAGTGAGGTATACCGGCGTCTGCAGGTGTCTGGGGGCGCCGGGAGTCCCACATATCCCCGGGGACGACCCATCTCCGGGTGAATGTGAAAAGCATTTCCACTGCGAAAAAAAAAGGCGTTTGTAATGGAAAAGACAATGATAAATATTAGCTCTTTCATACGTTGAACAAGCGTTTTGTGATGTAAAACCTTTCCATTGAATCCGTTATCATCGCCAAATGAACTACTGCGTTAATACCATACTAACATAGTAGTAAGCGAAGTGAAGTAAGCGAATCGCACTGAAACACTTTGAATCAATTAAATACAAAGCATTGCCTGTTTATTTGTAAAAGAAAACATAAAATTTGTTTTTATTGGTTTAACTCTGTGACTACTTCTTGTATGTTAGTATATTAATTTTATAATATGTTTAAATAATTTTAAAAAAAACATAAGTTTTACATTTTTAGGTAGTACAGTTATTTATCTTCAATAAGATACTCTTATGTATAAAATATGTATTTTTTACTTTTACTTATTTTTTTACATTCATAAGACTGTCAAGCTTCATGTATGGGAAAAGCTTTTTTAAAGAGTAGGCTAACTCCTCTATATTAACATATTTTCTCGACTTTAGAATATATTTTATCGTTATAATAATTAGAATAATTAAATAAAATGTTAGATGATAAATAATTAATAATATTTAGGTATATTAAATATATAAAAATCCAACAGAAGCTCTTAAATCTCAACAGTCTCACAAAATGTTTCTCAACAAAACACTGTTCATATTTCTTTCATGGTTATAATTCTGTCAATCACTTTGGAACAGATAATAGACCAGATAAAAATTATATGTCATTGTACTCTGAAAAACGAGAGCGTTTATTTCAACTTTAAACACATTATCAATATTAATATTGTAATTAAAGTCACGTCCCGTATGAGGAAGGCTCGGCCGACTTCCAACTAGATTGAGTAAAGACACTTATTTAGTTCCTGGATGATACAAACAGCGGAAAATACGAATTTACTCAATAGTGCATCCAAGAGACTGATGATAATAATGAATTAATATTGTCAATATTTTGAGTTTATTAATAGTTACTTACATAAAATATCCGCTATCTTATATATATTTAAAAATAAATAATGATAAATTTAATTCAACATTTATAAAAAGCTTTAATTCGTTTAGCTTTAACCAAATACAGAGCTATATTTAAAGTTAGAACGACCCGGGTCAACAATGACAGTGAAATACAACGGACAAAATATTTTTAGTCTGTATTAAATACGCGGCAACGTTAGCTGTTAATAGGCGTGCCATAAAACTACTTAAATCCTATGCATGCGGTTTTAATTTAGTAGATTACTATTTTCCCGCGTCACGATGTATGAGTTATGAATTTTTTCCCGGCTAAAAGAAATCACACCTCTTTAAAGCTGATAAAAATTGCAAATTTAGTTGCTTAAATTATATTTATCAATATTAGAATTATATCTTTTCATAGGCATAAATATTACAAGGTAGGAGAAACTAAATTTGCCCTTAACCCTTTTCAACACTTGTTGCAGAATCTTGACTTTGTTATGGACTTGACTTAGTTTCTGTGCTAAATAAATAAAACCACAAATGGTACTGACCTACTACTACGACCTTAAAAAATTTGGTGAAACCGGTTAAAATAGTACATACCTTACATTTATTGTTTACAAGGAGATCCGAGCAAACGTCGCCGGGTTGCCTTGTCCTAACAATAACCAACACAACAAAAAAATAATAATTGGTAAAAAATAAAAAATTGTTATTTTTTTATTTATGTATCCATAAATCTAGCTCTTCCTGTAAGCAACTTATTTGTAAGCTAAAGCCACAAATACTTAAGTCAAAACTCATTAAAACGATGATCATTATAAGATTATAAAATATATTTTCTCATCTTTAAAGTGCTAATAATAATATATTTTAACTAACTAAACAATGAATCTAGCCTTTTTTTCTAAAAGCTTTGAATAACAAGTGTGGGGTACATAACATTATTTTAATTAATAACACCACATCCTATGAAGCATCAAATTTAAAATATTATATTATGAGCGTTAACGATCTTAAGACAAAACTTCAAACGCCTAAAAGCTCTACGTATGGGTAAAAACCTTACGTGTTATCGGTCATCATAACGTGTCGCGCCCTTATTAGTTATTAACGGATTACCCAGGTGTCAATTAATGATAACGTTAACTGGAATTCATAATAAACAGGGACTCAGCTGTATCTGGAGCATATCCGAGTTATGTCCCGCGCGAGACAGGCGCTTGATTAAAAATGCACCACTTGAAAACGAGCTCCGTTCAGCACCGCCGTCGCTCGCGCAACCAGCCTTCAGTCACATCTGGAACCCAGCGTCGCGTGGTCCTCCTAATAAAGTACCTCGCCGCGGAAAACATTCGAAAAGTGCAGTGTGAAAATATGTGTACATTTTTAAATTTAAAAATGTTAAAATACTTTAATCTCTATACTAAATTAAAACGAAGTCATTGAGTGCACTTCGCATAAATTATTTTCTATTAATTGAGACTGCATAATTTAATTAAGCTCTGTGGCAAAGTCCTTTTATTTTTGCACATCAAAGAGTCGGAATCGATAAACCAATA
This sequence comes from Lycaena phlaeas, assembly GCA_905333005.2. NCBI lineage: Eukaryota > Metazoa > Arthropoda > Insecta > Lepidoptera > Lycaenidae > Lycaena > Lycaena phlaeas. Next base: position 10,922,230 of record HG995174.1, on the reverse strand, counting down.
TTCATAAAATAGAGCTAGCATCAAAAGATAGGTATTCAGTGTACGTTGGTATTTTATTGACGTAAAAAGCAAAGCGATATCCGTTCCGATTCTATTTTAGCGTTATATCGCTCATAGCGAAGGCCAGCGGCGAGGGCTGCCGCGCGGGAGTGGCGCCGCTCTCTGCCTGATATTATATTCTGGAGCACGCCCGCCTTACCTCGCTTCACGTCAGATATTTCGAGTGTTACTTGAAGCACCTATGAATTTATCTAGTCACCGTAACACAGCCCGTCCGGTGCAGCCGCCTGCACAAACCTGTCGCTAATACCCAATCTGAGAGACGCGGCTTACGCGCTAATTGGGTTAAAAGCTACGTACGAGATTCGATGTTTACATTTTTATTTTGTTGTTTATTTTTTAATTCATACGCAAAATTACTTTATTTAGTATTCTCCTTATATTACAACGAAGTAGTTGTCCTTCTTGTATGTATGTTAAATAATACTCTATCATAATAATAATCTAAAAAAATATGATTGATTTATAAAAAAAACGTGGTTGTTCACCTTTGAAGCACCGGCTATTGTACTGACGTCAAGAGCTGCAGCGACAAAGGGCTGGGACGGACACCCTGAAAACCTTTATATAGGTAACTCAACACTTCATGTCTGTTTTAAATGTATATAACTGGGAAATATAAGTTTTATAAATAGTTTAAAACTAGACTATAACAGTAATTTATTAATCAAAAGTAAAATGTTATTCTTCCTTAACAAAGTCCGGGAACCATTTTTAGTGGATGATCGACGTCGTCAGCGAACATAAGGAGATATGATGATGAATACGCAATGTGTATTGATACACAAATTAACAAGTCTCGGACAGAGAATGTAATGTGTAACTTATGTGTATTGGTACACAAATTACGGAGTCTCGGTCATGGAATATAATGTGTAACTAATGTGTATTAATACACAAATTAGCGAATCTCGATGAAAGAGTCATGCTCCCTGTACTTCTTTTCTTTTCGAAAGTCAGCAAGTCAAAAATTAAAAATGGATGGTGGTACTGATGATGAAGGCACTTGTCATTTACACTCAATGTACAAGACATCAGGGAACTTAAATCAAATTGACAAAACGAGAGATACATTTTAGTATATAATATAAGGGTCAAGTCAGTGTGAATAGCTTCAAGTGGTTTACACATGCGAAGCCAAAGCTTTGAGAGAACTATGTCACAGTGATACGAATAATTGGAATTTGATTTAATACACTTTACTAGAATTATTGTAAAATTCATTTGTTTAAATCTATCCTCTATCATAATAGAGGAGTGCTTTTTGAGAACAATACACTCGTGGATCTAGTTCTGCGGTAGGGTTGCCAGATTATATGTTTATAAATTTATTATTGTTTATAAATTTTCTTGCTGGTATTCGAACACGTTTACAATTTGAATTGTAACTGCAAATGAATAAGGAATCTTCTTAATAAATTAATACTAGCTGTTTCCCACCACTTCGTCTGCGCAGGTACAGATTTTGCATTATTCACACAATATCTTCATATATTATAGCCTATGTAGTAGAGTGCCGTAAGGCATAAAAATGGTCAAACCTCGGAACCCAGGGCCAGTCAATGAATCTGTATATCAAGTATGAGACTGCATTATTAAAACCTCAAATAAAAAAGTTAAAAAAAAAAAATTGACCGATCTCGATTTACAACAAATTTTAACAACAATTTACTGAAAAATGAGAGGCGGAAGGGGGAAAAAGTGTTAATAGTGAAAAATTTAATTTTATTTGTAATAAATTATATGTTCAGAGTAACTTCAATGTTAACTTATTAGATTATCGTAAAAAATAAGTTACAAAAAAAATTTATCATTAACTATACACATTGCTACATCATTGTACATTATTGTCGTCGTCGTCGATCTCGTTGATATAGATTGTAGGCAAGGGCGTTGCCAAGGGGGGGGGCAGGGAGGGGCAGCTTCCCCCCCCTAGAGATTCTAAAAAAGTTGCCAAATATAATGCAGCCAAAGTCCTAAGTCTTTGAGTTGATTTGCTTGAAGTTCAAGCCTTGAACAATCATTACCGTACGTCGAAACTCGAATGAATTCACCAATTCCACTCCCTAATATTCCGTACGCTCAACTACGCTCTGCCTGCTCTACTCTGTCGTTGAAGCTCGGAGAGGGGGAGTAGGGAAGCAACATGTAACCACGCTAGTACTTCTACCTACTTTTCTCATTCATAGAGAATGAGAAAAGTATGAATTGTAGTAGGTAAAGTCAACTTGCCTCCCCCTGCGCCATCGGCTGGCGACGCCCTTGATTGTAGGTGAAGGATTAGTGCAGCTGTCACCATTGCATTCTAAGCAAGCTGCAGTGCAGTTTAATCCACTTTTCCTGCACCCACAAGATGCTCCACATCCTGTTTTGCATGAGCAAAAAATAATTTTTAATAAAGATTCTGGAGCTGGTTGTTGCGTCATTGTTTGCGGTGTCAATATTCCGCATTCATATTTCCAGCCCCATTCTTCTGGTAATATTTCTCTTCCAAGCCATGTTTGAACTTGCAAAAATACTCTTTTAAAGTGTTCAAATGCGCTATCTGCAGTGGGTGGTAATGACGGCAGTTTAACGCAGGTATTTTTAGCAGTTGCTTTCAAAAAAGAGTTATATCTTAATGCGTTAAGATCTTTTATTTTCTGGGGGGCACCGTATAAAGCAAGAGCGCATGTAACACCAGCCTTAAAAATGTCATCAGTATTTTCGCATTCATTTTTGAAGACTGTCGCAGCATTTTGCAAGTCTGGTCGCTTTTCAAAATTTTTTGCAAATACGTTTTTGCCACGTTGGAAAAAAGCTGATGTCGTGTCACACCCAGTGAATGCATGTAAGAACAGAATATGCTCTTTACACTTAGGTAATATTCTCTCTAAGCATTTGGAAGAGTACGTTTTTTGCGGTATTTTGCCTTTAGATGGTTATAATTCTCCAAGCCGACCTTCATCGGTATATCTGCAGTCCCTAAAGATCCAAGATCAAGTTTTCAAGTTTGTAATAGTTGTTCTTTTTAAAATATGACTTTTGACTAATATAAATCAATGAAAACTCCAAAAAATTAATAATTGTTTATAATAATTTTTTAAAAATTGAGAGCGCGAAATTTTTTTTTTTTAACATTTTTCTATATACTATTAAAAACATATTTTCAAGGTTTATATTAAGATTCATTGACTGGCCCTGGATTCCGAGGTATAAACCTTACGGCGCTCCACTAATGGTATCTTCTAATGTATAAAAGTAGTAAGCTACAGTTTTTAAAATTTTCACTTAAATCTATTCAGTAGTTTCATGTTAAAGAATAACCATAATTCATACATACACACAACCAACCCGCATTAGGCCAGCGCCTCGGTAAACTATGGCCCTTAACCCTCGCCTGATTTCGAGGAGGAGACCCGTGCCCAGCAGTGGGACATATAAGGGTTGATACTTCACTTTTCTTTTTATATATCCACATTTCAGCGCTTATAATATTAGTAGGGGCTTATAATATTTGTTTTGTGTCTTTTTCTTTCCTGTTCGAATTTCGATTTAATTCATTACGAAGATCAAAGTCAGAGTCAAAAGTCAAAAGTCAAAAATTTTTGTCAAAATAGTACTATCGAAGTATCTTTTTGAAGGTCAATTGAGTCTACCACCGGTTCCAAAGCAAGTCCACTGAGAAGCACCGGCGAAACAAACTCAGTGGAACTAGTCTTTTCAAATACAATATTACAAAAAATAATAATAACAACAATACATACTAATATAGTAGTATAGTATATAAGAATAATTCAGCATGAAACTCAGTTGGGTTGCTCCTTTCAAAATATAGTTTACAATTTTTTATAAACATACATAATTACATACATTTATTACTGTAACACATTTATCACAGTCTTATACACACTATCCTAAGATAAGTAAATAAGTATATAAATTTAGACCCCGCAATGTCCAAAACAAACCAGTGGATGTTAATATGATGATGAGATGAATGCAATATTACACAAAATAATCATCATCAGTCGGATTACGGCTTAACGTGACCTTTTGTGAGGTGTGAGTAACAAGTGTGAGTGTATAGTGTAAACAGTCTCCAGTAATGCACTAAAGAGCTCACGCCAAACGAATTTAAACCTAAATTCATAGGATATTATACCCACTATAAATAGAAACGAGAACTTCAACTCGATGAGCGTAAAATACTGTTTCGGTTGATTTCCATATCTCCTTGGCCCGTTTAATATTTCGTTTAATTTATGTGATATATTGTTGATCTAACTACTATACATTTATACTGTAATACTGTTTTATATTACTATATTTTTGGAATCGCAATAATAGTGTCTACTTCGACATGGTTTTATGAGTAAGGGCTCCGTCTTTGAGATGGTCTGAGTTTGGTACCAATGGACCTAAAATTAGTATACACTTTAAGTTTACTATGCATTTATAAGGCGCAGGAGTAAGAAAAGCATGGTAAAAACATGTGCATGTCCGCATTAATGAACTGTGTGTGGTCCAACACGCTCCTCATTTAATGGAGACTCTCGCGCGAGTTTTTATCTTTTCCAATCGGGGTCCGGGATCTTAGTTTCTCTTAATATCTACGTACACAAGTCCTCAAGTCCTTGTGATAATTGACATTAAACTCAATAAAATATAAATAGTTTATCGGCAAAAAGTATCAAAATGTAAAAGAAACAAAGTTAAAAAAAATACGACTAAGTCTGTTGGATAACTTTATTTCCATTAGACCTATCTAGTTAATCTAAAATCTATGTTTATCTTCAAACACCTGTCACCTCAACGGGCGGAAATGGAAATAGAAAACAGGTCATTGTTCTATCTTTATGAGCTTGAAATATAAGTTTTATTTTCTGTGTATAAATATTTCCATGTATAAAAGCATTTTCTATTTATAAAGGTAATAACTTCGATAGCATTAAATTTACTGAAAATGAAGGTCAATGTCATCATCATCATCGTTATTAGGCCGCTCATGTGTAGGAAACTTATTGTTTATGTATTTGCTTGTACTTTATCCGTTATAACTATTGTAGTGGTTTGTAGTATACGTCTAGCAGACGAAATTTTTGTGGTATATGGTTATCCATCTCCTAAAGAGTTAGCTTCGAAGGGTAAAAAAAAATGTGATGGTCTATTTTGTTGTCCCTCGTGATCATCATGATTACACCTTTATCCCTCCTTTGCTGATTATAGGAGGTATCCATTGAGGGAGCTCAATGGACGCCAAGACGACCAATCATCTTCCCCCCTAGTTAATGGCCGACCAACACTTAGTCGACCTAACACACCTCCAGTTTTGAACCTTATTGACCCATCGGTAAATAAATTTACTGTACTACTAGGCAATTATTGTGAATATGATGTACATCTTAACCTCTACTTGTCGTCACTTACCACAATTAATAACTTTATCTTTGATTTTTCTAGTACAAATAAAACTATAAGAAAACAAATGCGAACGTTTTTTCTGTAGTTAGCATTAACCGTTTAACTACAAAACTTCCGGTTTTCAAATGGTACAGGTTTAAAAGAGTTCCAACTGCTACGGTATTATTAACGGCACTCAGACTATTTAAGGAGCGTTTTTCGAAAAGTCTGTGTTACAGGTATTCATTAGTCGGCGTTCGCCTTCTGCAGTGTTCATTAGTAGTTCTGCCTTTATCCGATTGTTGATTCCGCTTTTGTTTTTGCAATGTGACAAAACTTCAAGTTGGCATGTAAGTTAATTTTTACTCACTCGTTTGTTTAATGGTTTTCCACCTGCTGAAATTTACTTAGCGGAAATAAATGGAAGTTACAATTTATAAAATGTAGGTCATAAAATTTATTACTTTGTTACTATAATAACGTAAAATTTGTTACTATAATTTATTTTTTGAAAGTAGATATTGCAAATATATTTTATTAATATTTACGCTTGTAAAAAATGACATCGAAATGAATTTTAAGAGTCCTTCAATGATATAGATGCATGCGGCTAAGTGTGTGTTGGAGCATACAGAGTAAAGGGCTTTCGTAACGTGTTGAATGTGTTTTGGTAGATTAATTAATTTAAGTTAATTTAAAAGCTACATCAAATTAATTTACGTTTAATTTTGCGTAGGCCATATTTTCAGTTTTTAGAAAGAAACCCAACCAGGTTGAAACTTTTGGTATGATGGTTCTACTAGGTATTTGCAAATTAAAAATTGCTAAATATTCACAAGAAGAATATAGCCTCATAACTTGCGAATGCTACTTGTATGCATAATTTTATTAATTTGTAACACACAGAAATTACACAGAGAAGTTCATCGTATTGTGAGCTCATTAAAAGTGACATGGTGTAAAATTAACAATGGCTCAAAAGTCAATTTTCAATTTACGCCGAATTTCCAATAACTTTTCGAATTTAACTCAGTATGAATGGTACTTAACATTTGTCAACCGCATACAAAATGTAGATATTTCAGCAAATACGTTCTGTTTATGCGGCAGAGTCTCCAGACACTACGGGTTCACGATTCCAACGTTCCGTTCTATCGATTTTGCATAAGTTACTATTTGTGGTTTAGTCAGGCTTAAACAAGCTGTGCACAATTTTTGCTAGACTTAACTTAAATTAACATGAACACCGGCAAAACCTTTTGTATCTTTTACGTGTTGCGCTAACTTAGGTGATCGTTATTTTTAATAGAGCGTCTATTTTATGTTTTCTAGAATTACGTTTGTTATTAAAAACGCCTCTGATACTTGCTAAAGTTGAAACCGCTTCAGGCATGAACGCGCTGAGTGAGTTTGACTCTGACTGCGCTGACTGAGACTGAGTTTCAGATCGGAGATATCACGATACCAGCTTGTAAACTTGTAATAAATCGCATATTTACGAAATCCTACTAAAATTTTAAACGAGAAAGTTTGTAGTTATGGATGTTTGTTACCCTTTCACGTAAAAACTACTGAATGGATTTTAATGAAACTTTACATTAGAATAACACATAGGCTATAATTTATCCCTGTACTCCCACGGTAATGGGAAATACGCGGATGAAACCGCAGGGCGCTACTAGCTTAAAATAATTCATGGTTTTACTATCGAGCTGAAAAAAAATATTTAGAGTTCATACGGCATTTTAGAGTTACCGAAGATTACCGAGTCATCATCGAATTTAGAATGCACTTAAAAATTTATAAAAACCTATTTCTAGGCACACGGGAGTCAGAATCGAAACCGAAACCTCTCGCACAAGAGGCCGAGTCCATACCCACTGGACCACAATACGAAAACATTAATTTCGTTAAAAAGTTTACCCGTGAATGTCTAGCGAAAGTAATAGCTTAAACATTACAGTCGGCAGCATGTACGGAATTTATTCATTCAATATTTTACAAAATTTTACGTACGTATATTTACATATTTTACATGTACAGCATGCGCAGTTTAACTTTGCTGTCTGGAAGAGTGGCCTAAGACGATATACTTGCAGAGGCTAATCCATATAGAGTGGCAAGGAATTCGTCATCTTGGCGTTTGTTAACGAAGGCCTAAACCCAACAGTGGATGGATAAAGGCATGACGATGACGATTCTCCATTCGAGTGGAAATTCATTAAAATCAATTCAGTGGTTTTTGCGTAAAAAAGTAACAAACATACATCCTTACATTATTACAAAATTTTGCGTGTTTAATGTTAGAAGGGTTCATTATTTATTATTGTATTAGCATACATATTAACATCTGCCGTTTTTTTGTTACAGATAAATTATAATTGCCAGCTGAAGCTTATCTGTTATAATGAAGGTTGAAGACACTGCTGTGGACAAAGTACACGGTTGGGGGTGTACTCCGACGGTGGAAACTGCTCCCGAGGTCTCTCCTGCGCCGCACACCTGTCTCCCGACCTGGATCACCAGGGGATGGCGCCGGAATACCCTTTACTGCATAATACTCTTTCTCATGTGTTTGGTGTTTCTAAACATAGCGTTGACGCTTTGGATAATAAGCACGTTAAGACTTACGAAAGTAAGTTCATTTATTGTTTTTTTTTTCTAATTATTTAAATTTTAAAATAAACAGAATGTTTTGGACATTAAATATATATAATTATTGTTATTTAATAGTAATTTAACATAGTGTTATTTTACGCTCTATATTTATTAGTATTAGTATTTTTATAAATAATGTTATTTTATATGATTCATGAAAAATTAAAAGACTCTCATTTTACACTTTTTCGCGATATCTTAGTGAATTTATATCGGTTTTATAAGACGTTTTAAAACTTCATGAAATAGAAAAAAAATACTTTTTAGGTTAATGATTAATCGTCAGGGAACGAATCGAGAGCGAAAAAATTTTAACAATTGATGTACATCAATGAAACTAAACTTGTGATTTGATATGCTTTACGATTTTCAGGACGGAATAGGTCCTATGGCGATAATAAAAGGCGGGATCCGGCTCGAAGGACAAGCTTGGATCGAGGACAATCTCGTAGCCTCCACCGTATCCTCTCTACCCTCTGCACCCATTACTCTACACTCACATCGCAATTTCACCGTATTAGTATCTGAACAGGATCACGAGGACCAGGCCAAAATGACGATAAGTAAGTCCATTTTTAAACTTTCCTTATCTTGCAGGATTCAAGACGCGGATTACGTAAGTATAGTGTATAGTTTCCTCGTATAACTAAGCCTAAAACGTATAATAAATAAGTAAGACTTTACTAATTATCTATGAAAATTTGTAATAGTCTCTAACTCGGAAAAAGAGTAATTTGATTTCAAGTATAGGAAAAGGGAATGGAGCTTCGAAATATATCAATTGAGTGCTTTAACTTCAGCCATTGTTAGTGAAATGTAAAACGATAGTTGTAGAAATAATCTGTAAATTGTTTACAAAATGTGCACATTATCGTTGTGTCGTCCTAATAAGAATCCGTAGCATAAACAAGAAAGTATGTGTGTATGGATGTTTGTTGTTCTTTCACACAAATCCTACCGAATAGTCTTAAATGAAAGTACAGTTATTGTGGGAATACTCCAAAATTTACAGTGCATACGAAGTCGCGGGCACCAACTAGTTATCAATAATATAGAATATTATATTACCTACGCCACACGTAAATTTATGAACCGTAATTATTAAAAAAAAATATTATTCAAAAGTGCTGACAGAACAGATGGCTATTGTGTTGTACACGTGCTTCGTTTTATATTCTGAACTGAACTTGAATTTTTTATACGCAATTCCAGAGAGAGATGGAATAGAATGCAGTGGACGAATGTTTGACGTGCGGGACGCTAAGGGCGGTCGAGTATTCCACGCGTCGAGCGATGAGGTGCGAGTTTTCGCCGACGCCTTCGCTGTAGATGGCGCTGGTGGTATCAACGTACGGAGCACCATCCAAGCGCCGCTGGTACACGCACCACCTGGTTCTGATTTACAGTACGTATAATAAGCATTATCAACTCGCTTCTGTCCGTTTCACCCATTTTAACACGAATTTCAACTACTTAAAATATCATAATGTGAGTTGATGATTCTATGGATCTGTGCGCTAGAGGATTTGCTTCGCGTTTGCTAAAGCTACGCTCGAAACGATAGCCGTTAATGTATTTATACAATTTGCAATGCATAGTACTTATCCCGGGTAAGTGCCACCCCTTAGGCTGTACGATAGTGAGTCTATAGATATCTAGGTCACGCGATCAAATCTGATCTTCAAGACGATGGTGATTTAGAGAGAAAGAGAGAAAAATAATTGAATGTTTGACTGTCGCCGAGGTTTTAAATTAATTAATAATAATGAATAAATGTGTGTATTTCATATTTGGGGATAGTAATTTGTTTTTTTTTAATGATTTAATTATAAATAATAATCTTAATTTTTTGAAAGCGTCACGTCATGAATAATATTAATCGATATCACTTATATAGATTTTTGGAATCAGAATTTTAAATTATAAATAATCTACAAATTTCGAAAAAAATATAGAATACCGTTTAAAAAATGTATCGCTAATGCAACCTATATAAGTTATCTTACTTTAGAATACAAGAATATCTTAATTAATTTTATACAAGTGACAGATGATAATAATGAAATCTTTTTATCCATTAAAAGATGCTTTGTGATAATGATTGCTAATATATTTTAATAGAGAGACTATTAAAAGAGAAAAATATGTGTAAACGAGCGCGATTGCTGATGGTAAGTGCCCGCTGATGAATATTTACATATTTAATCTCGGGAGAGTATTGGGCGCTTCATTGATTTTTCAGATAAAAATGTAAGCTCTTTTTTTACTGATTCTCGTTATACATTCATTACTGTTATAAATTTAAACCAAATTACATTCGAAGGTCAGTATAATATTCGATTTTAAGGGCCTGTTCCACCACTTCCTGATAAGTGCCGAATAGGCTATCACCAGATATCTAACAGATAGAGTATAGAGTATCTGTCAAATATGTTGCGGATAGCCTATCTGGAACTTATCAGAAAGTGGTGAAACAGGCCCTAAAAATAATAATTAAAAAAACGCTTTGATAAATAAAAAGTAGTATGAAAAAGCGTGGTTCGCTACTCTTAATAATTAGTATCTAGACATACATGTAATGTGCGCTTTCATAAGCAAACCCACAATAATGTTCTTTTATTATCATCCATATATTGCTCACCAGCTTTCTTCATCATCGGCTAAACTATAATTATTTGTATTACAGGTTAGAATCGTTGACGAGGAGGCTAGATCTAAGAGCACCCCAGTCTATATACTTGGAGAGCAGAGCTGGCAACATCGACATCACTTCGCACAACAACATCAAACTAGACTCTGTGGTTGGAGCTGTAAGCTTTATTGTTAAAAGTGTTTCTTCCTCCTATTTTTTTATTTGCAACATTTTAGATATATTTGAAAGTTGGTAGCCCTGTTTGGAAGTTCATTGGCCTCAAATTGTATTTAGGTTTTGCTCTGTGCACATTGCACTATACAACGTGCCTATCTATTGGAGGAGGTAAAGGCTAAAGACACGGAATGGTATATATGGTATATAATAATGCCTTAATTACCCCATAAAATTCCAAAACAAATTTCATCATTTCAGCCCTTAAGTACATTATCAATAAAGGACAAATAATATTATATTCTATATGGGTACAACTAATTCTCATGTAGGCCGATACATACCGATTATAGTTAATAAAAAAACACCGGCAAGAAATCCTGATTTAAAGAAAACCTCATATCGGAATAATCAGCAATACACTAATTATACATTCGATTACTATAATCTATCACTATCATAAAGTAATATTGATTCGACTGGCTGCTACACCCGGCTTCACCGCTATAACTACAATACGAATCTGAAGAGATAATTAAAAGAAATATAACAAAAACATAATTTTCAGGGCCTCTTTAATTTAAAAAAAAAACACGCTTATTGACACCCCTAGTTGATCAAAATCTCATCACGGTTGACAGTACAGAGCTATCGAGTCGCCGTGAAACCGAATTTTATTTGATTTTAATGAAAATACCTATACAAAACAAAATATATTTTCCTGCCTTGATGAAAAGTTCGTTATTAGTCCTTTGTACGAGTCCTCGTATCAATGTATCGATATAAATGTGAATATAGAAAAAAAATCGTATACGCATCAACCTAGTACTTTGCCACCCGCAGTTGTCAGAGGGTGAGAATTTTCTACTTTTCGCCCTGGGTGCGTAATATAATATATTATAATTAATATTAGATTTACACTGAATCTCTAATCTCTATTAAAGAATATAATCCATATACAAACAAACAGACTTTTTTACTTTCACTACTTGACGTCATAGTTTTCTCAGAATATAATAGATATAGATAAAAACAATTATTAACGTATGTAAACAATAATAATATCAATTTTATTTCATGGTGTATTTGATAACCAACAAATGCCTAAGCAATTGCTCTATAAATATATTAATCAGTTTAATATAATCTCGAATCGAAATTTAGCGTGATAGTTGATTAAGCCCATATAGCTTCATGTTCTTTAGCGCCACATGCTGCTGGACTATTGGATTAATTCTGGTCTTTTTGATGATTACATTGAGCATAAAACCGGATAGAGTAGTAACACTCTGCGTAGCCTTTTCCTATATTTGGGGTCAGCTTCGAGTCTAACTGAATGCGACTGAATGCCAGTATTTAAAATGGAGTGACTGCATATCTGAACTCCACAATCCAGTTTTCCAGGGTAAGGTTGTCAGGCTTTCAGGCTTCCGACGACCCGTAATGACTATCAAAGGTCCTGAAAGGATAGCTCAGACTAATGGCCTAACGTGCTTTCCCAGGCATCTTCTGTCTCGGCATGTAAAAACCAACCATCAACAGACCAGCCATGGCAAGCGTTACTTAGCCTAATAGGTCAAGTAGTATAGTATGTTATTACTTAGCCACGAGCGCCTCAGGATAGGGTACTAAGTTATGTGAGCCATAAAACTTGAAACTTTTTTTTCGCTTGTTAAAAGCCTAATTTATTGCTATTATTTCTTTCAGATCAAAATCGATGCACCGAACATAATTATAAGTAATCTTCAGGAAGCACCGATAGTGGATAAACCGCAGAAGAATGTGAGAGGGAAAAAGGTGTACCAAGTATGCGCCTGCGCATCTGGGAAACTGTTCTTGGCCTCACCCGACGCACTTTGTGCTATGCAGGAAAATGATAAGGAACTATGTCGATGATAAATACATTCCTATATCATATACATATTATATACCAAAAAAAAAAGGTTTTGCCAAACAATCTAGTACAACGAAGTTATGCACCAATGCACCGTATATTTTGTGATAGAGTCAGAGCGGTTTATTATAGTAATAATAACATATTAGATTATATAAATATGAAATAAAAATAATCTAAGGTTTTATGATAATTTCATTTATTCCGGTGTTTCCTAAAAGCAATATTTGATAAGATTATAATCCGATAAATACAATTCATGCAAATGATTTGTGTACCTAAACATTTTGAAAAAAATACGTATGATTTGCAAACCGAAAGCAATTCAAAATAATTCAAACACAAAATGTGTAATAAACTTAATTTAACTTAATGCCCGGATATAATCCTTTTTTTTTATTACGCAGAAAATGAATTAAGGCATGTGGGATTCGTCCTGGTAGGTTTCCGACACAATCTGGGACTCGCACCTGGCAGTACTAGTAACTAGAATCACTGCGAACCTCTTAGCCGCTTTTTGAGGATTCCACGCATACCTATTTTATATAAGAAGCCTGTTTATCAAGGGGGCTGGTCCGCCGCTAGAAGCACATTCCGCCTGAGACAGGTGCTCACCGGACACGGATGTTTAGTTGAGTGTCTGTTTTGGATTGCCAGGAGGGAGCCGACGCCAGCCTGCCAAGAATGCGGCGCTGTGGAGTAATCGGCCCAGCACACATTAGAAGTGTTCAATAGATAGGATGAGATAGGATGTTGGTTGTTCTTCAACGCTTGTTTTCTTCTCTGCGCTGACCATGGTTGGATCCAAATAGCAGAAAATCGAGTAAGGAGGAAAAAAATCTATGAAAGATACATAATATTATGTCGATTTGTGTAATGTAAGATATAGATAGGCGAAATTAAACCGTTAACGACACACCGTTTGTCGTCACCTCTGTCGAGTTGATTTTACAACGACGAGCGACAATAGATGTGCATATGAATATGTCTTGTCATATCGGAAATGCACGTGAAATAAAACTCTATAAAACAATAAAAATATATCAAAACTTTATTTTTTCCGTTCGCACCGTGCACAGTAATAAAATTCGCCTGTTATCGTTTCAAAGCCACAGAGCCGCGACATGTTTTTTATCTGCTCCACTCGTAATCAATCTTGGCGGTCACAGCAAACGTCGCCGCCGGGTCCAACCACAACCGCGCTCGCCACTCTACCCCTGTAATTACTACCCCCCTAATTTGAGCCTTTTTTAGTCCCGCTGTAATAGTGATACTCTTGTACTATTGATTTTTAATTAAACATTTGTACTGTATACAGTGAGACACAACTGTAATACTACACGATAGATATTTTTTTTTTATCGGCAAACTGGCAGACGATGAATGATGATAAGAGGTCAGTGTTGCACACATCACAAACGAATCCTTATGTCAGGCAATACGATTTATAGCTCTAGCAACTTGTCCATTCTGGGATAATCCTGTCGTCGTCTGTCGGCACTGTCTGTGGTTTTTGTAAGTTTTTTTACTCACAGCACAGATTCACACATAAGATTAGAAACCTATTCCGATCCTGCCTACATGCATAAAGTATTAACCTGCCTCAATTAAAATAATTGGCAGTACAATGGCAAACCAGGTGAATTTTTTTAACTTAGAATTAATATGAAATCATGAAATTTCAAAATTTTATATTATAAATTTTATAATGACATCATATCATATTACCATGTTGGTGACGCAAATATATAAAATTCCCCCTATCTATAATAGTATAATATGTTTTTATTCTTGACGATGTGCTTACATTCGAAATCATCCATGACATGGATGATTTCGAATGTAAAATTCCCCCACCTAAAAGTACTCAACATGAGTAAAGAAGCTTTCTTCACTTCAAAAAGGCAACTTGTTTCTGCATATGGTATGTCAGGTGATGACGGTAAGTCTGAAAGAGAAAGAGCAAGGAGGAGCCAACGTAAGCGCTTTGCACATCGCACTCATCCTACCAGTAAGAAACGACATATGATAAGATTCTGTGATATATTTTTAATTAGAGACTAGACTTGATGATGTGATGCTGAAAGGATATTTTGACCTTAGGTTTTCTTGGACAGGAAAGATTAACACCAAATACATTTATTGAAAATAGAACCTCTATAAATTATTTGCTTGAAGAAAGAATAAAAAATCCATAAACACAAGCACAAACAATAAGTATACATTTTTTTTTTACTTTGATTTCCCCTTACGCAGACTAAATTCAGTTTCAAACACTTGATTGAATATACTTTTTAGGCAACAACTATACACACAAAGACAATCAACTCTCAAATATTTGTACACTTTTTGATTTGTGTTTGTCAAATCCCTTAACTCTTTGTTTCGAGAAGAACACGCGCTACAAACCAACACTATTTACCGTTTATCAAAAGGATTTATTTTAGTAGCAGGACCCCTTTCTACGTTCGCATTGAAGCAATAAATATTAACATCATTCCGTTATATGAAACTAAAAATGGGCATATCTAATCAAAGCTTTTTTGTTAGTTGGATTATTTAATTACTTAGATATCTAAGCTAGCAGGCCTGCCACCTATTGGTAACTTATCAACTTACACATGATCAAACTAGTTTACCGGGCAACGCATTTATATGTTGCCTATCCTTTTTTTATGCGGAAATGCTTTCGCACCATACCAGGGCCCCAGGTAGGCACACTGGCGTGTGTGTCGCATTGGGGTGCACTGTAAAGTATCAACCCTTGTATGTCCCACTGCTGGATACGGGTCTCCTCCTCGAATGTGAAAAATGTTTCACCTAAATGTCTATAACGTGAAAAAAAGTTTCACCTTAAAGTTTCATAAAACCACACAGTCCTTTTTAATTAGTCAATGAAGAAGATAGATGAAAATCGCATACAGTTGATTAGAGGCTATTTCCGAGTAGCTTACAAAGATCAGATACACAACTATATTAACCTCTTTTGATAAATGATAGTTGGGGGCCATAATAACAACAACATAAAGTTATAGCTAATTTACTGTATCTT
Source organism: Lycaena phlaeas (assembly GCA_905333005.2). Taxonomy (NCBI): domain Eukaryota; kingdom Metazoa; phylum Arthropoda; class Insecta; order Lepidoptera; family Lycaenidae; genus Lycaena; species Lycaena phlaeas. Next base: position 10,906,378 of record HG995174.1, on the reverse strand, counting down.
ATCTACATTATTGTATAACACTGATAACATGAATATATTTATATGTATACCATAGAAATATTGTATTTACGTTCAAAATGATTTAACTTAAAACAATCCGACCGAATTTACTCAAAGTTACAAGATTTGTGCGAAATAAAAGTAAAAAAAAATCCAAAATATGCGTCTCAACCAGAAAAAATGACGTAACAAGAATCCTACTTATAACACGAGAGTTTTTAAAGATGTTAAGATGTAAAATAGCCATACGTATGTATGATTGTTAGGTACTCTTTAACCACTGAAGATTTAGATAAAACTTTACAATAATATAGCGTTAATTCTTCATTTCCCGGGAAATATGCGGGAAAACCGAGGGCGTATATCATATAAAATGGTCCCATTATGTAACTAATAGAAAATTTTCACGAATACGATTTTTCAGTAGTTTAACCCCTGATAAAAACTTAGGTAACACTTTTAAGCTCTTCTGTAATATAAGAAAATTGTGAGCAAACACACCAACGTTATTAAATATTGTAAAAAGGCATAGTATGTAAATATTGCGCCACTCCTATTATTTTACGCATCGAAATGCAAATAAAACGTTTACGAGCCCCCAGACACAGGTTTATTTAAATGTTGATGTTAGTTTCCGACTGACGATCAAAACTTATTTCACTTATTGTTCTATCCTTTTTTTTATTCAGACGCTTTGCCTTAAAAATGAAGGAAGAAAAAAAAGTATCTGTGCGATTCACACACGATAGAAGTGAAACACATATTATATATATTATATACATACATATATAATATATACATACACACCGACATTGCTCTCTCGCTCTTTTGTATTTGTGTCTCTTACCTGTCGTTTTTTCCGTTGCATCCGGTTTGAAATCACAACGATTTTAAAAAAGTGTCACTTCAATAAATATGTGAATATTCAGTTGTTTCCCAATCCAACATTACGTACCGTTTACATTTTATTGATTATCTTTAAAAAAATCTAAATCAGTAATAAAGTTGTATAAATTGTACCAAAATCGCATTAATCTTCATTAGGAGGTCCCACCTGTGTCACACCTCAAAGATAATTCTGCAAAGTTACTTTTATAAGACAGATATTAAAGAAAAGACAGGGACAGTTTTGATTAAAATGGTTTTCGTCATATTGAGATGTTTTGGACAGGTTCAGTGTGTAACTAACAGTTTTAAATAATTATTATTGTAAAATTAATACCTTTCAGATACCTGATACTACAGTATTAATTTAGTGTGATTAATTTAACAAAAGTACTTCATTTTATTTCATCAATTCATTTCATCTTTTAATATCGCGATAAAATTTAAGCATTGATGGGCTTTGCAAATAAAGCACGCAAAATAATATTTCAAAATGCAAATAGATTTATTTTAATATGAAAATTCATACCATAGTGACCATTTTCACCGCATATCCGATCTTTTTTTTTTCGAACTTTGAACGAACGTCAAAACGGCAGATCGCCTATACTAATTAGTTATTCCACGCTCGCTCGCTTAGCGACTGTGGTCTAGTGGGTATGGGCTTCGCCTAACAAGCGAGAGAATCCGAGTTCGATCCGGACCCTCTGTGGCGCCTGAAATAGGTTTTTCTAACTTTCTAATTGCACCTTAAACACGGATCACTTTTTGTTCACCGGTGACGGAAGAAATTGTGAGCAAACCTGGCACGCCTGATGAAATTGACAGTCTTTGAAGGTGTGCTAATTCACCAACTCGCATTGGGCCAGCGCATCGGTGAAGTATGGGCAAATGCCCTCCGCCTGAGTCCGAGGAGGAGACCCGTGCCCTGAATTAAAACGAATAATATGTGTTGGCTCTTTTTCTTTCCACGCTCGGAACTTCGATCATCTGCATGTCGAATTTTAATATACAGCCATACAATAAAGGCTGGCAAAGTGGCAAATGCGTAAAATGTGAAGAAAAAAAAAACAACAAAAGATAAAGAAGGCGTAATATGCGCGTCATTTTGTGTTCATTCGCGGCCGCCGCGGGATTATCACCCAACCCTCATTATGATTAAGCGGCACCAGGTGAGTGAAAAGGGAGAAATAAAAATTAAAATTACATTTCTGCAACATTTGTTACATTCCAAATGATATTAGAGAAAAAAACAAAATTGCGTAAAAAAATTCACGGGGTTTCTGTACCTCTACTGAACAGACGTTTATTGTTTGATTATACCGTTTTTTCAGTTCTAATATTTTTTTTATGTAGACGGCTAGCTATAGAAACAATTTAAAAAACAATTATAAGCATGAACATGTTTCATGGATTCAATGTCGTCTGTTTATTTGTAAATAGTTTTAAAGATGTCGTGGTTTTTATGGGATTTTATTTCAATCAATTTCATCAGCTTCGGTATCATGCTTTTTCTCCTTTTATGATTTATGATATTCACCAAATATAATATTTCAGTTTCCAATTCAAACTTTATTCCATTTCCATTCCATGTCATTTTTACCAAAAATCGTTTTTTTTTTCAATACAATATAAATTAAATCATCAGAATGGGCCAATAAAAATACCGTGTCGTCTAAGGTCACCTGAAAGAAAAGGACAATGTCATGAAAAAAAAAGACTTTTTGAAAAAGAAAAACAATTGAATACTTTGGAAAACAAAATAAATACATTAAAAATAAAATACACACCTAAAAACGCAAGGCTACAAGCGGGCTCATCAATTTTATTTCATTTTTAATCGTGAGAAGATTAGGGGTAAACCATTTTGATGTATTTCGAAGATGTAAATAGCCAAGATTATCACGAAAAGTTATTAATTATTATACGTTAAAATATTATTACTTTTAACAGCAGGAAAGATTCTCATTTGCATTTAAATTCAATAAACAATTGGTTACATATTATAAAGGGTTCATATTATACGTAACGTCAAATGTGTCCTGCCCTCATAAAAATAAAGTATCTTATTTAGCACAAATCACACGTTTAAAATGATTATTACAGCACATTATTGCAAGGGTGCGTAAAATAGGTGCAAGTAAAAATTTACCTTTTTTTCTGATTTTCAATAATAAGTTAAGTAATAGAAATTATTTAACAGTGTTATGATTTAAGTTTCAAGTCCTTGTGGTCACCTATTATTGTTATTTTACATTAGTTTTTTTAATAACATTTTGTTATTAATACTGAAATCAAATATGTCCCTGGTCAAGTAAGTAACTAAGTACCTTATATATTCCTTGATAGAAAATCGAAATAGAAACAAACGGACCTAGATTTGACCCTTTCCCATTTACTTAATTTTCAATTGACGTGGTTTATTAAAGTGGTGCGTTGGTAACTCGTCCATTAAATACCGATGCTGGAGTCTTTCGCCAGTGTGTGATAGTCGTAGCAACAGATACATAGTGTAAAAAATGAAACAGTACCGTCAAGGGATGCCCGAATGGGGTGAATCTTTATATTTAGATCAATTGTCAAGATTTTCTTCAGATTAATGAAACAGACGAATCGTAACGTTAAGCGTTAAAAATAACGCACTTCCGCTGTGCGTTTAGTGTCACAGTAGCGCCGCCAATTAATACGAAGTAGGATGGTGAAATAAATCGACAAAATAAACTACGCAAGTGAAAACCATGATTTTTCCCAATTCGCTAGAAAACTAGCATTACTATAGCATGTGAAAATTTCTAAATATGAATAATTACCACAACATATTTCCGGAATAATTACCAAAAAAAAACTGAAAATTCTTTAGAATGAAAATCTATCTTGGGTAAATTTTTACTAATCTTGCTCTCCTATCTCAGTTCGTAAGACTATATGATAAGGAATAACATACTAAAATTTCATGCACATAGTTAGCTCACTTTACTTACAATATCAAAAGGTACACAACTAAAAAATCGAATGCTGGAGACTGCTGCTCTATCTACTACTATTAAGAATAAAAATTAAACACTTTCAGCTTTTAGATACAAAACGAAAAATAATAAACATAAATAACAACACATTGAAAGCATGAAATATAGTGTTTTACATTATGTAAGTGTTATCTAAATTAGTTTATCAGAGTTCACGGTGTATTCCACAGCGCACAATAACAGTGATAAAGTGGGAGCATTCGGTTTAATAAATTTTATATTACTTATTGTAACAGGTGTATATAATAGACGAATTTGTCATTCGCGCAATGTAAAAGGTTTTCATTTATGAAACATGTATTTTGCACTTAATTAGGCTTTAAATTATCGAATGAATTGTATGCTAACGACCTGCCGGGCAATTTGTCTGAAGCCAAGCCACATGGAAGTGGCTCAATCAAATACACAATTGCGTTCTGAAAATACAAACTACATTTTACTTATGAATTATAGATAAACAATGATAACAGTACATTTAATTTTAGACATTAGTTTATTACACGATTCAAATAAAAGGTTATGGAATCCGGTCACTATAAAATCAACGTTTTGGATTCAGCTAAAATAGTGTACGGAGGTTCTGTATGCAATAGCTGTTAGTCAATAAATTGCTATAATTTTAATGCCGCGATCGTCATTCGATCGGTTTTTCCTTCTCAACACAATCATATACACTCAATGACAGAATGTTTAACATCTACCAATGTTTATCTAAATGTGTCTTTCCTTTTACACACAGAAGGTTTTTTCAGTTCTGCCCCCCCTAGACAAGTGGCACAAACGCTAAACGAATAGAATAGAATACTTTTTGTTTGGAAATGACAGTAGCTTACATGTAATTGACAGTTAAGGACAGTTGACAGTTATTTCCCATACAATAAGTATTCTATTCTATTCTATTCATTTAGCGTTTGTGCCACTTGCCTAGGGGAGCAGGTAATCCGGCAGATAGCGTAAATACGTAGTTAGCTTTATTGATTATCTACCAGAAATTTTTTTTCACACATTTATCTAAAACAAAATGTAGATTTCAGATTTATAACAGTACAGGTATATTATAAAATAGAAATAGTAGAGATCGTTTGGTTCAGCGAAGTTTTTGTACGATGTGGCATCTCACATAACGGACACCTGTTCTCTCATCTGCATAATGTAGACTTGTCCGACCTAGACACTTTCTGAACCATCTTTGAATATGTTTTTGTATATTTGTTATGTTAATTGGATAGAGAAACTGGCAGACGTACCACTTGACGGTGAGTGATCGACGTCACCCATAACCTAATCTAGGTTACCTGGAACTAGTCCCAGTAACTCGTATATATTGCCTCTCCTGAGACATTATGTTAAGATGTCCGTGCCAGTAATTACACTGCCTGTCTTGCCCTTCTCTCCGAAACACAGCAAAGCTGTTTTACAGAAGATACAAGCAAAATGGTCTATTAACTATCTCGGAACTGGAATATTTCCTACTCCTCCTTAATTCTTCTGATAAATTTCGTTGCGGGTCCCAAGCCAGTTTTAACGTATCCCCTGGGCTCCGATCATATCAAAGGGTCATTTGGTGGTTATTTCTGTCGATTCTGGCTATACAGGAGATGCGCCATTGGAACGTGTGGTGGGCCAAGCCCAAAAAAGAAACTATCACGTCTATATCATATTATGTTACAAAATCTTATTTATATAGTTTTTGAAATATGAGGTTTTTGTAAAAAACCAAACCAAAAGGAAAATAATAGTCAAAGCATTCATGGAACAGATCTGGGTATATCCGATTTCCCCCTAATACATTAATCCTATTTGAAATTGTCATTAAATATCCAAGACACACGGCCTTCGGCACATCAGTGACTTTTTTACTTTCACAAAACTTTTATCCCGATGCAAATGAAACATGCTGTTTTATAAATATTAGTAAATGAGTTAACTAAATTTAACCTCACCTAAAATATAACGTTTCGTAAGCTCAGCACCTAAAAAATATATATATTTAGTAAATGGCCTGGTTATTATTTAGAACAAGAAAAAATAGAACATGTGTTCAAAGAAAACACTAGTAACTACAGACCTTTGTGAATATTGAACTAGAACGTAGAAGCAAAGAATTACTTTCTTACAGCGTTTTCAAATGCTTTAATAAATCCCTATCATAATCATCATCATCATCAGCCTTTATCCGACCATTGATGAACAAATGCCTCCTTCAAGGCCAAAACGGTCAATATCTTACTTTTTTTTCTTTTACGCCGGGAAATGCACTGACGCATCCGGGTATGCGAGACTGGCTGCGCCCGAAAGATAGTAAGTGGACGCAGCTGACCCACTAAAACCTGGCGAGTGCCACCACTGCCGCCTTTTGTAAGGTGCCCCGGATTCACAAGCAACAGGGCACTCGACGGCTAGTCAGTCCCTCAGGGGACCGACGCCACCTCTACAGAGCGGTAGACCCGCACCACAAAACAACCACTCCCAACGTCTGGACAGTACGATGAGGTGAGGTTCCCATCCTTTCCCCTTGCCCGCTGTTCTGTTGTCCCCTCTTCTTATAAGAAGGGTACAAAGAGCCCCCTCGGCTCAATTCGCTTCGCCCAAGGGGTCTCCCTGGACTACTGGGCCCCACCGCCACGACAAGGCCTAAACCATGGTGGGGTCAATATCTTACCAGTCGCAACTAACACGATCCGGCCACTGCACGAAGATCGTCCTCCTACACGGTTAATGGCCGACCAACAATTTACTACCTGTACTCGTACCGTACAAGCATTTAATTATAATTACGGTTCAATCGAACTAAAATCAGAACAAATATATTTGACTGTAATCAAACACTGCAAAATCGGACCTCATTCACCTCAAACACTTCTATAGAGCTTGAAACAATCAATTTGCAATATAATTTATAGTGTACTTTCAATAACACACACGACGCCATCAAAAGCGAACGCAGGCGGTTGTAATGTGAAATGTTTCGCTTGCAACACTCACGTACTATTTACACAGGGGAAATTCAAACGTCGAACTATTTGCGCATTTGCCCCAAAATGGAATTTCTTTGTGATCTTTTATACAATCTATAAATATTGTATGAACGATGTGATAAAGAAAAAAGTATTTGGCGCTAAATATTAGATATCCTAGCGCTGTGTTATATTTATAAGTACGTTGACCATTTTATTCATAATTTTAGGACATTAACACAATGACATATAGTTATGGCCCACTGAATATAAGTACCTACTTTATTATATTTTTTATATAATATTTTAATAAATAAAGTCATGGTAAGAAATCAACATTGGATATTATGTTGTTTGACCACAACCATTAAGTTTGAAAAACTAACGTTACTGGAAAAATGAACGATAATAATTTCTGAACGATAATAACTTCTTTTTCTCGGCTGGAAAAAATGATATTTCATTATGAATATTTCACGGTCCTATATTATCTGGTATTTTATAATTATACTTTTATTAATATTATAATATATTTTATATCCACCAATGTAATCCTCGAATAAACTCCAACTCGAACCTCAAACGTCTCGCTCACCTAATAAAGAGGGCTATGCTGTCGCGTTTTGTGCGATTTGTAAATTTCCGGTGGCCCATTGCAAATAGGCATAGGAGGAGTGGTATGCATCTGCCTCGGGTTGTGCGGATGTTGGTACTCACCATAAGGCTACAACTTCTCGTTAGAGTATGGCATAAAAAACACCTTGAAATCAACATACAACTTGACCACTATATAATTTGCCCTAAATATGAATTGTATATACGGTTGGGACATGTCAATAACATTTGAACTACGATAGAAAAACAACTTTTAAACTGATTGTATAGTTTCCCGTGAAGTGTATTGTTATGTAAATAGTATATATTACTCTGATATATATAGAAAAGAAATGAAAATTCTCTATTAGTTCTAGTCGTTAATTTTTTTTTATATTTGGAAACCACATATTTTTTAATATTTAAGCGTATCACAATCGGGCACAGGCGGCTCTCTATTATGTCAAACACTTATTGAAACTGTTCTAAGTGTTGTCCTTTTATGGAGGTACTCCATAAATATTTGATAGGGCTATCTCGGGAAATCTCTGTCTCCATTCGCAGAGGGTCCGCAGTCAAATAAAACGGGAATCCCAAATATTATTCCCCGACATTTCCACTCTTATTTCGATGTGAACTTTTATTTTTATACCCCTACGTTCTTATCAAAAGTGAAACACGCTCCGAAAGATTCAGTAACGTACTCGAACAAATCCCACGGCCTAAGATCTTCTTTTTATTTGTATGATATACTTTTACACTGACTCTTGGGCGAATATAAACTTGTTTAAATTATAAGTTCGTTGTTTACGTATTGAACTAAATTGACTTGTCAAAAACTTTACATGAACATTTGTGCCACTGTATAAAAAGGCTAACTTTTGGAACTATAAAAAATATTGGATAATTTCATGTTCTATATTAATGACCTGTGCAATACCATTTTTATTTTATTAATCATGACAACAAAAATAATAACTTTAAAAGAAGATAAAAAAGACAAACATATTAAAAGCCTTCACTTTTTAATTAAATATTATGTCTCGAGTTTAATAATTTTTAATAATTTAATTCCCAATTATTTAATTTCTTCAACTCAAAATGAGAAAACAACATTAACGAAAGTACAAAAACATAACAAGCTCATTAAATTTACCCTACGTGTCCACTACCAAGTCAATCAATATTTTGGTTAACCAAATTTATCATGGCGAAATTCCGCGGCCGCGGTTTGCGCTTGTCAAAATTTTAGCCGCGTCACCTATGAGCAGATATACGTCATATTAGTATGCGGCACCAACAATAACCGAAGCCGAATCACAAAAGATTTCCGGAGCGCGACTTGCACAAGGGATGAAAGCCAACATTGTGTAATCAGAAGGGTCCCAATCTTACCTCATTTCGGCGGCGTAATGTCGAACACAGCTTCATCATCAAGGGCTTTTATCTAGTCACTATGACATTCACTCTTCATCGCTAAACACAACCCTAATTTGTATCTTTTTTACCGAAACGGGTCAATTTAAGACGATGAAAGTTTTTTCTTTGATAAATACCAAAACTTTGTACCATAAGTACATTTACCGACTGCTATGGTATTTTAGTCGTTTGAGGACCAAACTGATTTAGAAATAGGAAGAAGAGTGACTAGTGCATGGAAAAGATTCTGGACCCTTAAGGAAGTTCTCAAAAGTAAACACTTTCCCATGACAGCTAAGAGAAAGGTCTTTAACTCGTGCATATTACCATGTCTCACATACGGATGCCAAACTTGGGCGCTAACACAAAAACACCTTCTTAAATTAAGAACTTGCCAAAGAGGAATAGAAAGAAGCATGCTAGGCGTTACGTTGAAAGACCGCAAAACAGCAGAAGAGATAAGGAATGTAACGAAAGTGGAAGACATATTAAAAAAGATAAAAGAGTTAAAATGGCGTTGGACAGGACATATGACTAGAGACAGCAAGACGAAATGGACGCAAATAATAACGGAATGGCAACCACGAGATGGGAAAAGAAGGAGAGGAAGACAAGTTACAAGATGGGCGGATGACATAAAAAAGATAGGAAAAACGACCTGGACTAGAAAAGCCAATAATAGACTCGAATGGAAAGAGCTGGAAGAGGCCTACGTGTCACAAGACACGCTGAACAATAAACCGAAAAGTCCGTAGAAATTGCAATTCAAACTTTTATTGTAACAAACCAGTTTGTATCTAAATTATTTTGATTTAACAAACCAGTATGTAAAAGTGTATATGCTTCAGCAATAAAGGCTTAAATAAATAAATAAATAAAAATGGTATTTTACAACTAATCTGTTACAAACTAAGGTATGCTGTGGTGCGAAAATAAAAACAAGTCATTCGAAGGTTTTGCACTTTTTGAAATTGTGGGCAAAGTAAGTTAACTGCGTAATTAAAAATTAAGTATATTATTTTTGTTTACTTATACTAACGAACTGGGATGCTGGGAACTGGGTTTTCCTGGTAGATTTTTATTCCGAAGACGTGTTTATTTTTTCTTTTTTTTTTGGCTAATTATTGTCTAATTCTATGTATTAGTACAATTATCTGCTATTTTATCGAAACTATGTGAAAAATGCGGAATATTCGGGTGTCTCGACTGACTGATTTCAGTCAGTGTAAGTCTAGGCTCCTATACATTAAAAATACCTTCTGGCGATGTGAGGAGAGGCGATCGATGGCAATGGAGTTAGCTGGACTGTCACATTAAAAGACTAAGCCTAAAACTAATGTAACGTCGTTTAGGTTAATAAGTGATATTGACCATTTTATATTAAGCGTCTACATATCTATACATTGTATAAAATATACAAAAATAATGTATAGACACTTTCGAGAGTATCAAATTTTGCTAGACTACATCGCGTCCCGCTAACTCTTCAAGACGCGTCGTAATAGCTTCACGTTTGAATTTCTTGAACAAACGTTATTACGGTTACCGTGGTGAAATGTTCCGCAAAAACAATTCACAATACCAGGAACTAAAACGGAGAGTGGATTGACATATTTCGATTTAGAATCAAACTAAAATACTTTATTCGTAATATATGGTTTAGGTGCGATTTAGATTGTCCTTTATTTTCATTTTCTAATATAATTATGGGAATTATAATAATTAGATATCATTATTTTTAGCATAAAGGTAGAGCTACGTTTTGGCATTCGTAGCTTTTATGTTGAAAAACACATTAAATGCTCATAATTGATTGAGCGGATCTCTGCCTTACCACCGTCGGAAAAACACATTTTAAAACTCAGCAAATAAAGATGTCAGAAATTCAATAAATACAAAAACAACCTTTCAAAAATACTTTCAAATAAGGATTATTAAGAAGAAGCTAGTCCTCGTTTTTTAGAACTTAGGGTAGTCTTTAAGATTGCAAAAAACTTGCACATTGTATATAAAAATAAAGTAAATTCCTGAGTGCGTAACCTACATATTTAATAAGTGCTAACATAAATAATATATTTTAGTTTGTAAACGAACACACATATTTAATTGGGCGTGAAGCGTACTTTCATACACGTGGAAACCTTAAGTAAAATTATAAAAGCGTTTAAACGGGTTAACTACGAAGTAACGATTCATATTGCATTCAGCCCCTGGCAGTAATTAAGATTTCAGGAACCTGCAAAAGCCCGTGTCGTCGGACAAACCTTTCTCAATTTGGCTATGAAGAAAATACCTTTAGATTTTTTTTATTACAATCATAAATAATATTTCAGTCACGTCTTATTTAATCTTATTAATGTTCCTAACTTAATTCTCCAACAGATATTAAAGTTTTTGAAAATCAACATCAAATCTCGTTTGCTTGTCTCCTTGACCAAGAAATGGACAATGCAGAGAGAGCGAGACTATTAGCAGTCACCAGCGAACACTCCAGTGAATGGTTGTACGTGCTTCCCTCACATAATCTTGGTACAGTTTTAGATCCTGCAACCTTAAGAATTTCCATTAGTCTCCGGCTTGGTGCCAAAGTATGTGAAGCTCATTTGTGTTCCTGTGGGCAGTTTGTGAATCAGTTGGGTCGACATGGCTTGTCCTGCTCCAGAAGTGCTGGTCGCTTATATCGCCACGGTACGGTTAATGATTTGGTACGTAGAGCTCTTGCCACGGTTTCTATACCAACAACATTAGAACCATGTGGTCTAGTTAGAGATGATGGCAAGAGACCTGACGGTGCTACACTTGTACCGTGGAGACTGGGCCGCTCTTTGGTGTGGGATGTAACCTGCGTAGACACGCTGGCCCCATCTTATGTACATGAAACTTGTACTAAAGTTGGGGCCGCAGCCGATCGTGCTCAGTTTCTCAAGCGTCGCAAATACTCTTCTATAACTGAAGACTATGAGTTTGCGGCGTTAGCTTTCGAAACGTTAGGGCCGTGGTCGTCTGACATGAAGCGGTTTATGAAGGATATGTCGAATCGACTGATTCTCTCATCGGGTGATCAGAAGGCTGGCAGCTATTTCGCGCAGAGAATAAGTTTAACTATTCAGCGAGGTAATGCTGCCAGTGTTCTGGGTACCATGCCCCAAATTGAAATTTTGGATGACATATTCTTTTTGTGAATATTTATATGAATATTTTAGAGTTAATTTTTAATTATAAGTTTTTAGTTTGATATTGTTGTTTATTGTTAATATTGTTACGTAGATATAATATAATATTTTTTACATCAAATCTTACACATAACTGGTTCTAGGGACATAATCTAGTTACTAGTAAAACCAAAGTGACACCTTGTATACTCGTAAAACAATAGTGCCCATTGATGTTAGTTTAGATTTTGTCCATGTTGTAAACTTTTTGGAGGCCATAATTTGGAGGCTAATTTTCGAATTCATATACGTTTAATGGAAGGAGGTAGCGGATTCGAAACCCGCCAGAGAACAAAAAGTTTCATGTGCTCCTGAGTCATGGTTTGTATCAAATATATGCATGCTATAGAAAAAATCTAAAATAAATGTTATGCATAAAATTAATTAATAAATTTCCGTTGTCTGTCTGGCAACCATAACACAAGTTTTTTTAGTTTGAGTCTCGTGAACATGACATTCGTAGACAATGTCGAAATATCGAGCTCCGGGAAATGATGCTATAAAACATGGTAAATATCCCGTTTTAAATAGTTTCAATAACACAAGTTTTTCTGGAACTTACCAAGGGACCTAATTGTCGTCGTGTAAAAGCGTACATAGATATTTTATTTTATTTTTATTTATTTGGAATAGTTACAGGGTACAGATAATTCAACATGCACATTAAAAAAATATTATTATATTGTCATCGGAATGATACATACTTACAAAGTCTCAAATCGATTATAATGTTAAAAACTCAAGTCTCAAGATTTTATTTCTAATAACAAGTAAAACTAATAAAAGCATTCACCGTTGGGAGGGTTGCGCTATGCTGCGGCACCGGCTACCGCCATCTTGCCGTTTCTCCCTAAAACAGCTTTGCTGTAGCCTGTATTTCTGAGAGAAGGGTAAGTAGAAGACAGGCAGTGTAATTACTGACACCGACCCTAAGGCTCGGCGCAAACGGGCCACCGACCACAGCCACCGGTGGCTGTCGCGCGCTACCATACCGCCACATTTGCAGTGTCAGAAGCGAGCGACAGCCACCGGTGTTCAGAAGCCGCCACACGTTTAACCCACTCTCTGCTGCGCAGTCTTACGATGGACTCCGACACGGAATGTTTGCTCGCGCTATTGTTAATACGCAGACGACGTAGACAACGCCATCGCCGCCTATATTGGATACATCCAATTTTAACTGGTCCTACAGTAAAACATAACTTGCATTTCGATAATCTACAAAAATATCCAAAAAAGTTTTTTAGACATTTTCGAATGAGTTTGACTACATTTCAAGAACTGCTGTTGGTGTTACAAGATGGATTAATACGGCAAAATACCAGTATGCGGCAAAGCATCAGCCCTGCAGAGAGACTCGCAATCACGTTAAGGTAAGTAAAACACATTTAATATTTAAATAGGTTTAAATAAGTAAAACACATTTAATATTTTAACATTTATTATGATGAGTAAGATCCGTAATTTTAAACTTTAACTGTGACAAGTCGCCCTTGTAATCAATTTTTAAATCATCGTGAATTTATAATTCTCTATGATTCGGTACCAAACATTTCTTCTATTATAGAACTATTATCAATAGAATGGTTTGAATAATTTGACAATGCCGATGGAGAAGACATCGAAGTCGATGTAGTAGCTTGGTTTATTGTATAAGCATTTGTGTTTTGTGAAGAATATACATAAGATGGTGATGAGTAAGATCTGTAATTATGAATAGGTTCATACATTTTGTACTTCTTAATCAGCTGTAACATTTCACCCTTGAAATCAATTTTAAAATCATCATGAATTTTTCTAATATCCGGCAAGACTGACATCAAGAAATCTTTGTCAGGATCCACATGTTCAGGTCTTACACATTTATTTTTTATATTGTCCGATAGTTGTTTCAATATTTCGTTTTCTGATTTATCAATCCTCCTTTTCGTTGCCCTTCTCTTGGAACTGCTCATAGAACAAGTTTCTTCTTCATTTTGTTCCGTTTGTTGTTCTAGTCCTGAATCATTTTCGTTAATCTCTTCATCCTTTGTAGGTCTCACGTTTTTAAGACGTTTCAAAAAAGACAATTGATTAAAATATATATATTCTTTCCTGCCTGATGCTCCAGATCCGCTCTTCTTTTGCTTCCCAATTTCTCTGTTGAAACTATCGCGGAGACTCTTCCACTTTCGTTGCAATGTGGCAGCTGTAACAAATTATATTATTATTCAACAATACTGTATTTAACATAGAAGTTGCTATTTGTTTCAGGTACCTTGGTACCGGATGTTCATTTGGAGATTTTGAAACGACTTACAATCGTGGTGCATCTACAGCGAGAATGATAGTCAAAGAAACGTGCCAACTAATTTGGAATAGGTTAAAAGCAATATGTATACCAGAACCAACGAAGGATATGTGGAACGAAATAGCTAGCGGGTTTCTAGAAAACACTAATTTCCCTAACTGCTTAGGTGCTATCGATGGGAAACATATAAGAATTGTTCACCCATTTGACAGCGGATCCTTATACTACAACTATAAGAATTACTTTTCGATGGTACTTTTGGCGGTTTGTGACTCTAATTACCTTTTCACATTCGTGGATGTTGGTTGTTATGGCAAAGCATCGGATTCAACAATATTTAAAGAGAGTGAATTATTTAAAAGGATTGAAGACAAATCTATTAATATACCTCCAGAAAGACCAGTTGGTAACCGTCAAGCATTAAATTATTCATTTGTTGGTGATGAAGCATTTGGTTTATCCGAACACATGTTGAGACCTTATGCTGGAAGACATTTGTCTTCAGATAAAAAAATATTTAATTATAGACTAAGTCGTGCTAGGCGCTGCATAGAATGTGCATTTGGTATACTTTCCAACAAATGGAGAATACTTCATCGCCCATTAAATACATCTATTGAATTCTCAGAAGACATCGTAAAAACGTGTTGCATTTTGCACAACTTTGTTCGTAAAAGAGATGGTTACAATTTCAAACACACGCTGAATGTAGTCGGATTCGAAAATGTAGAAGATACAGGTACACCAACTTTACGATCATGTACTACACGAGACATATTAAAAGATTACTTTATGAATGAAGGATCAATACCATGGCAAGAAAACAGAATATGAATAAACACGACACAAATTATTGAAAATGTCAACTTACCAGCGGCGCTTTTTTCTTTATTACTTTTGTCCTTGAAATTCTTAATAAATAATTCACAAATCTCTTCCCAGGCTTTTACTTTCTCATTTCTATTGCTATATATATCAGAATGTAAATCCCAAATAGCGGGACGTGAATGAATTTCCGATATGAATCTATCAATATCCACTGAGGCGTCGTGCTCCATGGTGACGCGTGCAATACGTAGAACGTCTAACGGTTAACTGCGCGGGGGGTGGAGCAGTGCGACGGTGGCGGGTGTCGGCGGCTTGTGTGGCCCGTAGCGACCACAAGTGGCGAGTCGCGGACACTGCTGTAGCGAGTGGCCGCCACCGGCTACACGTGTGCGGCGCGTCTATACAAAATATATGAAAAAATGTGTTAAGTCGCTGTCGCTGGCCACCAGTGGCTGTGGTCGGTGGCCCGTTTGCGCCGAGCCTTAACAGCATGTCACATGTCAACACACGAATTGTCTGAGTTTGTCTCAGATAAATATAGCTAAAAAATACAATAAAAAAGTGTTATTTTAACATGGGTACATAAGAACACAACACCAACACGACACATGCTAAAGGACAGATGATTTTTAATTAAGGCTACGCTCGAGGGGACAGTGTGTGATCGACTACACGGCATGGCGGCTCATGCAGTAGCTACTTTATATGAATAGAAGTCACTATTATCTTAGCATTATTAAAATGACTTTGAGCGATGACATATTTCACTGATTCTAAGAGATGACAGTTGAGTGTGTATTGGCTGAGCGCCTTTAACCTCGAAAGAGAGGTTTTGGTGTGATCATGGCTAGATGTAAAAAGGATTTGCTAAATTTCCCACGCTGATGACGCTACGCTTTTTTATAGTTTAATTTTAATTCGTCATCACTAATTTCAAGTTGAATAGTTTCAGCAAATCAATTGTTACATAAACTTAAACGAAACCATCATCCGATATCGTTTATAATAATCAATACCCCTTCCAGGCCTTATATATTTTAATCAAATAATTTTAAAACCTTTTGAAACTAAATTATTTTACAAAAATATTAACAATAATAATAAATCATTCTTCCGAGTGAAATATGATGAAATAAATGTTTATTAAGCTGGTTTAAGTTTTATGAATAGTCTATCAAGAAAGTTTATTATAAATAAAAAACCAAATACCGACATCAAAATTATATATATAATTATATATACTATATACCTATTATGTACAACTAAAAATTTTAAATAATATTCTAAAATCTAAATGCTTCGAAGTGAAATTAGTTAACAAAAGCAATTAACGATAATATTAAAATTAAAAAAAATAGACTTTATGTCATTACGTCATTAATGAGATGATATGAACACCTTAGTAGTTTGTGGTTTTTGTTTCTCTTACAATCATGAGAGATAGTAGAGGAGTCAGGAGACACTTTTACCGGTGGTAGGGACATGTTCAAAATCCGTGAAAGTTGTTTCATCGCAGTGACCTTCATATTTTATTCATCAGAGTAAACATACGAGTAAGAGAACAATAAAAATTCTAGACAGACGACAAACTTAGGGATTCTATTAACGATCCTGAAAACCTTATGTCTACGGGATCATTTAAGACTTCAAGGAGTTTTGGAATCTAATTGCTTGAAGACGCGAATCGGCTATTTGATACTAAATGAAACATTATTTATTATCATTATCAAATAAATCGAATTACTAAACATATTCTAAGCGACCTAGCAGTGGTCACAAAAGGACTTAGATTATCATTAAAATTGACACAATCTTACATTTTAAAAGACAATTAAAATGTTAAATATGTAATATTTAATATTCGTAGATAAAGCAATTCATTACACTGTGTTGACACCGACAAATGCCCCTTTACATATTCTCACAGAGATCCCGAAGATTGAGCCATGAAATTGAAAACGATCCCTCTGAAGAAATTTATTCCAGGCACGATCTGCTCCCACTCCGATGACGAGAAGATTTGCTCGTTTATTTTTATGAAATTATTGAAGACACTCCATTTTCATTCATGTTTTAGCATAAAGTATTGTGACCTCAGCTAATATTTAAAATGCTATTACAGGAGTTAAAATGTAGAACCACTTTAAGCGTCTTTAAAAATAACAAAGAATATAAGTTAAGATTATTTTTTCAAATACACTAATTTTAATAACATAAACATGGTTACTTTAAAGTGAATCACACTTTTTTACATTACACTTATTGTTTGCACCAATTTCACTCGGTATAAGGAAACTACTTTTACGGATTTTATCGCGGTTTATTAAGATTTTTTTAATACCCTAGGTTTCGGATGCCTTTCATTAACCACAGTAGATCGTCCCGTGATTGATAACATGGTCACATAACCATCATCATCATCAGCCTCTATCCCTCCACTGCTGAACATAGGCCTACCGCAATGAACGCCAAGACGACCGATCCCTTGCTACTCGCATCCAACATAACCATACAATATTACTTTAAAGTATCCGAAACTCTAGGAATGTAATATTTAAATAGTTTATATTAAGCAAATAACACTTTTATGACTATAGTAGTATTTTACCGATCTAACTATTACTTTGCTGGTTGGCCTTGAATTTACAAACATAACATTACTTACTATGAAACAACTTTTTTCAGACGAATTTTACTGCGGCTTATCAAAATATTTACTGGCATTTCAATACTTTACGGCAAACAAATCACGGGAGAGCTAATGTCATGTAATCATTAAAAACAACATTATAATGTCTTAGTAAGATTAAGGTAATTAACATAGTCAGAGCTAACGGAGTATAATCTCTACCTCCAACCAGTTGACACGACGACCTTCGTACAGTGGCCAATGGCCGGTGCTAGTTGGATGCCAGTAGCGGGTATCAGTGACCAATACGGTCACTGAAAGAGACCTAATCCTACTTCCAGAAGTGGACGGACAAGGGCAATTAATTTAAATATATATTTTTTTTAATAATTGTAGAAGATACACTAAAGGATACACTAACATTGGCGAACATATATTCTAGATACAATCGCCTGCGTTAACTAAGATTTTTAATGACATCTGAATATAGCCTATAGCCATCCTCAATAAATTGGCTATCTAAAACTGAAAATGTTCCAAATTCAACCAGTAGTCCCTAAGATTATCGCGTTCAAACAAACAAACTATTTAGCTTTATATATTAGGATTTATAAGATGGATAATAGACATTCAATGTGGGTAAAATCTATTACTCTAATAAGCCTTCTTTGTAACAATAAATCGAAGAATACGTTCAAACACTATTTTAAGTTCTCAAGTGGTATTTAAGTTTAAATGACAGTAAAATTATGAATTCGAATTGAAAAGATAGAAAAACTTAAGTTGCCATTTTCCAGTGGCAAAACTTTTGATGAACGAATTTCTTTTCTGACAATAATACTTTCACTTGTCTGTAAGAAAACAATGATTATCATATTTTGCCTTATTACTCTGTATTTGAATTAATATGCAGCATTATAATGAAACTGTTTTGCATAAATTTATTCGTAAAATATATAGCAATAAATTGTTTTCATATATAATTATGCTATGACCTGTCCTCTATAATCTACCAAGATATTAACAACAAATTAACGAAAATACAAAAATTATGACTTGAAATTAAATTTTAAGTTATCATTTTTGTAAGAACGAAAAACGAAAGAACGCAGGCATGGTCTTGTACAAAACATTTACTGGATCAAATTATAAATGTAAACTATTTTCAAATTCATTTGAACGGACAAGAAAAATTTGTACAAAATCGGTCTAGCCGTTGAGGACAGTCACATACACACGCTCAAAGAATTGTATATTCAAAGGTAGGCTTATTTATATATATTTGCACATTCATTTGTCTTTATTACACTAAATTCCAACGCAATCAAACTAGTACTACAGAAAGACCACAAATATTTCACAAACCAGCTTTCAATAATAGTATTTATAAAAAAACCTTAGTGGCGGTGCAATAATCAACGTTATTATACTGAACCGTATTAAATCAATGATATTTTCAAACGCGCACCGCCTCTAAACCTATATTTATATCGATGTCCGAAACGCAACAAACTTTTCCACTTTTTCACCCTGACATGCCAACCACACGTTCTCTATTACAAACTCGCGCTTTCCATTATCTCTGCGACTGAATTTGTTTTTAAATTTTCGCTTCACTTTTTTAAATTAAAAACACATACACACCAGAGCCTTTTTGATAAAATGGCGTAGAGACAAAAAAAAACCGATTGCTTTTCAACAATAATCAAAATGTAACAATATGGTCTTACTGTGTTTTTTATCTCTCTTTTTGTTAAAAAGTATTTTACAACAAAAATTACATGTGTTATAATTATGTTGTATTTTTTTTTATAGATATCTATATACATTAATAAGACAACGACATTTAAGACATTAGAGTTTATGTGACAAAACTTTCTAAGAGAACCTTGGTTGTACCTCTCAAGGAATAGAATATAAGTGGTACGCCAAATATAGGTATATTACAAGGCAATAAGAGTCCATTTATATAAAACAAATATTTGTATATTTTTACAAAGATAGAATAATTAATTGATGCTTTTAAGTGAATTGGGAAATAATTTGTGTCAGTCTCCAACGAACATACAAAGCAACTTCCTATTTTTGCATAACTTTTGACGCGAAAAGACATAAGTTGTCATCGAAACGCTATCTCAATCCAATGAAAGTTTATTCCTTTTTGCGTTTTCGCGTCATAACTGACGCGTAATGACCTCGTCGAATAAAAAGCGCGAAATATCGCAAACGCAATTCGTCATGTCATTATGCAAGGAAAGGGCAAACTTTACGACTATAATAACATGAGATGTCTGACTCGGTGCCTTATGAATGGTGAAACGTCCTTTATTGTACCATGTTTTATGTGAACGATTAACCTTTTAATGCTATGCTCCAGCAAAATGAAAATCCTATTGAAAATAAATGCTCTGCCTAAAATTTTATATCCGTATTCATGCAAGAGCTATTTATAATAGGTCATTCCCCACATTTAACCGTCTGAAGAGTTTTGTATATATCTGTGGATGAATAATAATTCGAATATTATAAAACTAGTACCTGGTTGACCGAGCATTTGCTCGGTTTTATTTGTTTTGTTTTATATACCCTTATTGATAATATGATAAAATATTTCTTTCAAAAAATGAACCTGAAAAAAAAAACAAAAAATAATCAGACTGGACATTCGAACCAGGCTCGTTTCGATTCATAACTGCCTAATTTCCCGACTAAGCTATCATGACATATTACTTGACAGCGAAATTTACGTTCGTATTCTAATGACATTTTATCATTGCCACAAAACACGGATAAAAGAAAGTTTTCTAGAAATTTATCCTAGCTAGATCTATTTTTCGCCGTTTTAACCATTTAAAATATCATGAAAATCGTTGGAGCCGTTTACGAGATTCAGATTAAGTATATATAAATATATATACAAGAATTGCGTGTGAAACATACCACAAATGACAAAAACATTTCACTTTGGAACGCACACGAAACACCTTCATAGTAATTTAATTCGCACTTGACCAATTTAAAAATAGATTTAACAGCTTATGTATATTTAAATCAGCGCTAGCTAAAACTACTCCAGCCTAAAGCTCGTCTTTGTATAAATCTAAATTGATAATCTCGTTGTCTTACGGCGATAAAATAGCTTTGCAATTTTTAAAACATATCATCTGCTATATAAAATTCTACATACATTTTCAAACTATTACCGCGTAGAACATAGATATCATGTTTTGATTGTTTTTTATGATATAGGAGAGCAAACGAACAGTCGAAGCCTTGCGACTATCGACGCGCATTAGCATCCACACAACCAAAGGTTATGCAGATGCGTTGCCCTCCTCTTCTTATCCCTATCCCCCCCCAATGGGCCACCGAAATGCATGAATGTAATTGAATAGTTTTAATTTCTGATTTTACATAGATATTATTATTTAGATATTATTTCAAGTTACATGCAAAATAGTTTCAAATACATATATTCAAAGAACTCATGTGATTTTCTTTAGTTCCAAATATATTTAAAGAATTCATGCGAGTCTACCATTTTTACGGATATCAGAACTCTTCGGTTCCGCGATTTTTGTCACCGGCGCGGTCGTGATTGCTGTCATTGTGTGTTGCAATCAACACCGCGGTGAAAAACCATTCCAGTCTTACACGGGGTCACGTTCGATGGTTCATCTGTGGCGTTTCATATTAAAATATTTTATTGTACGAATCCTTGACTTCATTGTAAGATATTCGTTAAGAAAGTGTACTTTTAAAGTGATGGTATTGATGAAGAGAGAAAGATAATAATGATAAATTGTATAGTTACCTTCATTGATGGCACTTGATGAGAATATTTGCAGCTGTAGCTCTTTGTTACACGTAAAAACCCAGAAAGATCAAGATTTTTTTTAACTTTAAGTGTACAGCAAAGTTAGGGTAGTTTGGTGCTTGCTATATTCATATCGCCTTAAACCTAAAACCTTAAACCTAATTTCGTACCGTAATGTAAAGCATCAAACAATGTAAAGTTATAATGTGCGTTGTATATATAATTTATTTATTTATATAGACACAATTGTAACATTATAATATATTATTCTAATAAATAATATTAAATATTATTCAACTAGCAGCGCCCAGCGGTTTCACCCGTGTACTTCCCATTCCCGTGGGAGTACGGAGATAAATTATAGCCTATGTGTTATTCTGATGTATATTCTATATTATAGTAAAGTTTTATAAAAATCCATTTAGTAGTTTTTACGTGAAAGAGTAACAAACATCCATCCATCCATCATCCGTCCATACTTACAAACTTTCACGTTTATAATATTAGTAGGATTAGTAGGATGATCTACTACAGGTAAGGTAAGAAGGTAAGTTCGTAAGAAAGAAGGATACATACTATAATATACAAGTCCACGACTCGGCGTAATCTATATTCATCATATATAATTTTATGTGTATCTTCTTGGTGGGATTTGATCTTGCGACCGCAGTGTCCAGTACAGTCCTGACCACTCGACCAGCCCGCGAAATCTTATATGTACCTTTAACAATTGGTAGAGTAGGTAAATGTGAATTTGGAATCTACTATTCCTTTGTGAGGAAATAAGTATCACTTTTATGCTGCAGAAAAAATATTTTTTTAATGTTCGTTTTTAAATATTAAAAAAGTTATAATTTTAATACCTATAGGGTTTTGAAATCTGACCCAAATTTGTTTAGAATTACTAAAATCTAGTAAACCATTTTCCGTAAATGAAAATAACCTTATTTTCAATTAATAGAACGCTCATAGATTTTCTTCTAATCTACAAACAATGAAATATAATATTTAAATATATATTACTTCGGGTGCTTAGCGCGTTTTTAGTTTTATGAAGGTCCTGATATTTCGGCAATGTATTAATTGGCATGATCACGGGAAGTCAGTCTTCCCGTAACTGAACCGCGGTAAGCTCCCGAACAAATATAATATATCTAAATATGAATGGTGATGGCGTTAGTTTAAAACAATGAAATATAATGTTTTGTATTTTTTTTATATAATTTTATATAGATTTTTATAAAAAACAATACGAATAACAAAAATGTATTTGAAATCATCATAACGAGCCCATTCATTTGATATACGACACAGTAAGTTGTATTTTTTTTTATTTCTTTAATGTTAAAAAAAATCTTACTTTTCGCATCTGTGTTTATGTTCCACATCCTGTCGCCAAATTCCACCAGATTTAGTCTAGTAGATTCGGACACTCTGGAACAAATTGGCTGAGAGAAACGGACGGACAAACAGACAGACGCACGAGTGATCCTATAAGGATTCCATTTTTCTTTTTTGTACGAAAACCTAGTAAGAAAAATTCAATGATACAGATAGTACTATAAATATGACGTATTTTAATGTTGGTAATGTTGTTTAAATTCACAACATTATCGCTCCGTCAAACAACAAACTACTTTTTTAGTTTTACTTATTGTCGATTAAGGACGCGTTTACAAACTTGATAGGTACAGAATCGAACAACTACATTGAAAAAGTCACGCACACAAGCGCACCCGCGCAATACGCACGCTTGCGTGCGGGAATAATAGTCAAGTAAACGGATTTGATACTTTACAAATAATTTTGATTATTTATGACAAAATTATATTTTATTTCTGTTTGTTTTTACTATTTATCTTTTTACTTAGAATTAGTAAATTAAATATATTATATATATAATAAATAATTATATATTATAATGTGTAAGTAAACTGATATCTGTAATTCACCTTGAGAGGGGGGGGGGGGGATCATAATTGCCACGCTGAGCAGGCGCATTGATTGGCGATCGCAGATGATGATGAAGTCGCATCGGCAGCTCTGCTGCCTGATCCGAGTGGCACGGGATATGTTCGGCAGTGGATGGATGAAATTTGATAATGATGACGATGATGATATCTATTTATTTGCGAGTGGAAAGGGATCGGTCGTCTTGGTGTTCTCATTGAGGGAGGCCTATATTCAGCAGTGGATGGATGAAGTTTGATGATGATGATGATATCTATTTGTTTGCGAGTGGCAAGGGATCGGTCGTCTTGGTGTTCATTGAGGGAGGCCTATTTTCAGCAGTGGATGGATGAAGTTTAATGATGATAATGATGGTGACATCTATTTGTTTGCGAGTGGCAATTGATCGGTCGTCTAGGTGTTCATTGAGGGAGGCCTATATTTAGCAGTGAACGGATGAAGTTTGATGATGATGATGATATCTATTTGTTTGCGAGTGACAAGGGATCGGTCGTCTTGGTGTTCATTGAGGTAGGCCTATTTTCAGCAGTGGATGGATGAAGTTTAATGATGATAATGATGGTGACATCTATTTGTTTGCGAGTGGCAAATGTTCGGTCGTCTAGGTGTTCATTGAGGGAGGCCTATTTTCGGCAGTAGACGGATTTAGGCTGATGGTGATGAAGTCGCATCGGCAGCACTGCTGCCTCATTAGAGTAGCACGGGATCGGTCGTCTTGACGTTCATTGAGGGAGGCCTATATTCAGCAGTGGATGGATGAAGTTTGATGATGATGATGATGATGATGATGATATCTATTTGTTTGCGAGTGACAAGGGATCGGTCGTCTTGATGTTCATTGAGGGAGGCCTATTTTCGGCAGTGGACGGATTTAGGCTGATGATGATGAAGTCGCATCGGCAGCACTGCTGCCTCATTAGAGTAGCACGGGATCGGTCGTCTTGACGTTCATTGAGGGAGGCCTATGTTCGGCAGTAGACGGATTTAGGCTGATGATGATGAAGTCGCATCGGCAGCACTGCTGCCTCATTAGAGTATCACGGGATCGGTCGTCTTGACGTTCATTGAGGGAGGCCTATGTTCGGCAAAGGACGGATTTAGGCTGATAAAGTCGCATCGGCAGCACTGCTGCCTCATTAGAGTAGCACGGGATCGGTCGTCTTGGCGTTCATTGAGGGAGGCCTATGTTCGGCAGTGGACGGATTTAGGCTGATGATGATGAAGTGGCATCGGCAGCACTGCTGCCTCAGCATAGCACGGGATCGGTCGTCTTGGCTTTCATTGAGGGAGGCCTATGTTCGGCAATGGATCGATTTAGGCTGATGATGATGAAGTCCCATCGGCAGCACTGCTGCCTCAGCATAGCACGGGATCGGTCGCCTTGGCGATCATTGAGGGAGGCCTATGTTCGGCAGTGGACGGATTTAGGCTGATGATGATGAAGTCGCATCGGCAGCACTGCTGCCTTAGCATAGCACGGGATCAGTCATCTTGGCGTTCATTGAGGGAGGCCTATGTTCGGCAGTGGACTGATTTAGGCTGACGATGATGATGATGATGATGATGATGATTATGATGATGATGATAATGATAAGTGAGCAAACGTCGAGAGAGAACGTCTTCCCACCTGGTTATAATGACCAACCAACATTTCGTCTACCTATGTATATGAAATAAACCAATTCCATAAAAATATATTGTGGTAAAAAAAATATTGTAAAGTATCAAATCCAATCCAAAGTATCCAATATCAAAAATAAATCGCGATGTTTTTTGAGTCGAATTGCTGCTGACAGGCGACGCAGTGTCCACCCAGAACTGCGGCCGAGCGCGGACTGAGTTCTCATTTCAAAAATGTAAAAGAAATCGAGAAAGAGACAACGATAAAATAAACCTTAATGCAATGGAATAACATTCATCTTTAGTAGCAAAACAGGTAAAAAAATTAGTTATCTTCTTTATTCTTTTTAAGACTATTTTTAGCATTTTTGGGATATTTTCTTGTCCTTTATTTAAAATTGAACATATTTCCCTGCTCCTACTATTTTTTAAAAACCTTTATAAATGTGGATATTAGACCAAAAGGGTACCGTAATTCTAATCGATTTCGTTCGTTTCATGGAAAATGGTAATGGAAGAACGTTGATTACTATATAAAAAAGCAACATTTATCAAAAAAATATGCGTTACCCTTGTAGATAAAGAACCATTCTATATGAAATAAATAATTTTTATATATGATTTTGTGTACTTTTGTTACAAACGGTACAGAAAAACAGCATAATTTCGTCTGATTCGTAAACGTGTCCTTTCTACTACTAACATATTAGTCAACAATTCTCATGTTCTGGAAAAAAGATAATTACTGACTATATAATAAGTAAAGTAAATTATGTTCCTTGATTTTTTATCATGTGAATACAAAAACAAAACGAATTCGCAGACTCAAATTCTAATCAACCATAATGAAATAAACACACTTCCATCTAAATCGTGTACCCCACGATTAAACGTTGTATAACAATACAAACGTTGTGTTACGGTACAACATCTTTTTACATTTAAATTTAACACCTGACAAGCTAAATTTAAAATTTAAATGGACACTTTTGAAAGATACATTTAAATGAACAGTTTATTATGTATGGGACATACATAATGTCTGCTGCGAGGAGAAAATTTCATTAACGGCGCACATGTTCAATTATCGAATAGTACAGGTTGGATGGTGATTGGTGCCTACTGATATCGCTCAGTCTATTCATTAATAAATAGACCCTGATAGCCGCTGTCGCGTCTTGCTCGTGTCAAACAGATATTGCATTATTGACATCTAGATATACTATGTCAGAAGGGCAACTTGCCTTATGACACCACTCGCTATCAACTATAATAATATGACTGTAATAATAATGATTTATAGATTTTATTGCGGTTCATTAAGATATTAACATGCCCGAACGTTTCGGATGGTTTATAGCAACCATATTCCACCCGTGACCAACAGTAAAAGTTATTTCAATATAATGAGTAAAATTCACGTAAATAGTAAAAACAATAAATGATTTACAGCCTTGCAAAAAAAGAGTATGATGTGTGGAACAAGACAAGTGGAATAAATTTTTTACTATAGTCGCGGCACGATAATAAGGCCGTTTTGACGTTTGTCCGCTCATGAAGTTTCGTAATTATAATAATCAAATTTGAAGGAGAAAATTGCTGTTCTTTACTGTCAATAGTGACTTGCGGCTAATCATAAAATTTATCGAATGTGTAATTTTAGGAAACAAAATGTATTTATTTAATTTCTTTATGAACTATAATATGTATTAGGGTCCCGCGAACATTTATTTTTTTATTTTTATAAGATTATAATTAATGGGCACCTTGTTTACCACAAATCTCGGCATTTCTCTTTCGAAAATCTAAATTTTTAAAAATTAAATCTAATCCGATCGTCACATAGAAGAAGCAATAGGATCTCTGGCCAACACAACAACCTTCGGCAAACTTGCGTCAATGTTCAATGCAAAACAAAGCAGTTTTGACCTGACGTTGCACCTAAAAGTACAAACAGTGAGCGCACTGCGATTGTGATATAGTTTCATTAAAACTATTTAACCAGGTACTACTTGCAATCAAAATTTACAGATTTGATCATATTTTTCGAGAATTAATTGACATTTACATCACTATTTTAATGTGTCAAAACGGCCATCATATCGTGCCGCAACTATAATTGTCAATATAATAAGATGTTGACATATTTCGGTGTATATATAAATATATATATATATATATATAGATGATGAGTAGTCAACAGACGGAACTTGGAGAAGCATATTTTCAGCTGTCATCATGCTTCCAATGGTTAGTGACCCATTTGGCCCATGGCATAGGGAAAAGGTGGACAACCCATTTACATACCCTCCTGTTGTGTGGATGTATTTGGGCATCGGTAGTCACCATAAGGCCCTGACTACTTCTTTGCCTCCTTTAGACATAAAAAATATTGTAATAATTTTTTCCGATTAAAGCTTTTAAATAAATCTAAAAACAAGTTAAAGTAAACGCTGTTGACTAATTATTATTTTCATTTTAATGGAATATACTTTATTCTTATACATTTTTTTTATATCATTTCTGCTTGCATCGATCAAACGTATCGTATAAAAAATATATCATATTGTAGTATTTATTAAAGTTATCTTGTATCTAAATCGGATTATTCCCGTAGTTTCCCCTGTCTTCAAAGAAAACGTATTGAAGTGGAATGTTCCACGTCAGAGGTAAAAGCAAGTATTCATGTTTAATTTCGTATAAAGAGGCCGTAAAAAATACCTTCCTTGGACCCAAATTCCTAGGATGTTAAAAAAGTTTAAAAACCATATTGATAAAAGTATATATAGTTACAAAATTAATATAATAGTAATACACTTAGAATGTTCTTATGTTTGTTATTTGTTATTTATTATATTTTACAGCGTCCGACCACATTTCTACCACCGAAAAATATAAACTGCTGAAAACTTATACATTTTATATTTTTTCACCTTCATTCGACAAAACTTGCGTCTACATTAAAAATATTTTTTATATCTAAATGACATCAAAATCTGTTTAAATTAAATGTAATGTAATGAAATATATTGTAATCTAATGAATTAGATCAATGAACTCTTCATCATCTTCAGTCTTTATCCGTCCACTGCTGAACATAGGCCTCCCTCAATGAACGCCAAGACGACCGATCCCTTGCTACTCGCATCCAACACGGGCCGCCACTGCACGGAGTTCATCTTCTCTTTTTCTTCTTTTTCTAATGAACTCTTACTTTAATAGTAATTGTTCGTTGGGATTACCGACGTACAAACTTTTATAATTTCTATAACAAAGAACCTACATGCGTAAATTCGATCAATATATGTGAATAAAAGGCGTAAAACAAACTTTTATTTATTAATTCGTATTGGTTGTGTTAACTTCTAACTCCACACGCACACGCGGATTGAGAGTTACTTTGTAGTCTTTATAAATAAATAAATTTGGAATATAGTTTGTAATTTGAAACTACCAGCTTTCCATTAAAGTATACGTTATGTGTTACAGTTTTTTTTTTTATGTAAGGAGCACCACAAAATAACTAACAATGCGTTTATTAATTGTGTTTTTTTTTAAATTGCGTATCCGTAGGTATAATCGCGTTCATATAAGTACTTGATCTGATTCGTTACAGTTTCCAGTTTCCAGCCACGCCCTCTTTAACTTAGTTATGAGATGGTTCCAGACTAATAGCTACTATTTTGTTAACTTTGTCACTCTGTTTTCACACTTTGTGATGAAAGAATTTTGAAGTCCTCAGTAGTAGCAATGAACAATTCCTTATTTGTAAGAGATAGTGCCATGCTGCTCTGCAGCCAATTTGGGCCGGCACGACCAGGGTTGGTACCTCTCGCTAACATAATACCGGCGTAAAGTGACAGTTATGCTGTCGCGTTTCTTGCTGTTTGTGAGTTTCCGGTGGCCCATTGGGGGGGATAGGGAAAAGGAGGGCAACGCATCTGCGTAACCTTTGGTTGTGTGGATGTTAATGGGCGTCGATAGTCGCAAGGCTTCGGCTGTTCGTTTGCCCTCCTATGCTATAAAAAAAATGTCCCACAAAGTAGTATAGTCCTCCTCCTCGAAATCGGGCGAGGAGGGTTGTATGGACCATAGTGCACCAATACACTGGTCCAGTGCGGGCTAGTGAATGTAACACACCTTTAAGGCGCTGAACAGGGTCAAATAGGCTTCACCTAAACATATTTTAAGCAAAATTGAGACGGTTTACGGTCGTGATAAAAATATATGTTAAACTTCATCATATTTCTAAGTTTACTCAAAAGTCAAAAACACGTTTTCTAAAAATTTTCTCGATAAAAAAAATCGCAATTAAGCAGTGTTTGATGCACTTTTAACGTAAATATCGCCTTTGTTTAACAATATATGTTGGTAAAACTTACAACAGTAACAGATAATATTATTATAAATTTTTGTGTAAATTAAATTTTTGATTGCTTATCAGATTTTGATAATATTAATTTATTTTTTATATTCATATCCATAGCCAACGTGCTTTATGATGGTACTATCGCGCTTCTCTTTTACTTCTATGTGATTTGACAGTAAGCGCTGAGGCGCGTTGCTAAACGGACCTATGTCATTTTTCACAATGCAACGCGCCGCTCGCGAATTAATATTTTTTCTATAAAATTGTATTTATCAAAGATATAATGTAACGTGCATGCGCAACGTAAATAATTTCAGGATAATTATTAAATAATATAACAATAAATATGTTAAACCAAATATTACCAATGGCATAAGCGCCATCTATCATTGACCAATGTCAACAATTGACCTTTTATAATCTGATCGCATCACGGGTACTTACATACTTTAGTGTGAATAAGAGAGAGAAAAATAATATTGAAAAAATGCGAAACAAAAGAAATAAATGGAGACTAGAAAAAAGAAGATTTATTATGAAATAAAAACACATGCTCTCGTGGTGGACGGACTCGGCCTCTTATGCGAGGGTTCCGGGTTCGATCCTGACCCGTCTGTGTGTGCCTTGAAATGGGTTTTCCTAAATTTCTAAGTGCATACGAGACCATCGTTCACTCACCGGTGAAGAAAAACATCGTGAGGAAACCTGCATGCCTGATGAGATTGAAAGTCTTTGAAGGTATGTGATTATGATATTGAAAGACTTGTCGCGTTCTACATTCGGCCAGTACCTACCTAGTACCTACATTTAAATATTGCTCGTTTGATAAATCGGCGTTTTTAACATTTCAATTGACGTAAATTGTAATTATGAATACTACTAGTAAGGCAAATGTAATTCCCATAGGAACTTTATTTTTTTCGGGATAAAATAATATAGTCCATGTCCTAATACAAGGTAGGTACATATTATCATCATTATAATATCACATCGCTATTTCAAATTTCAGCCAAAGAGTTTCAGCAGTTTTTCTTTCAAACTCACTTTCACATATTTTATAATATTAGTAAAATGATATTAGGTATATGTAAAAAAGAGGTAGAGGTACCAAAAATTAAGCACCTAAAAAAACAAACATTCGGTAAGTTTTGCATTTGCCATACATCCTCGTCTCCATAGATCTATGACAATCTTAGACACGGCATAAATGCAAATCCTGTCGAATCAGTATATTATTATGATAGTACATACATATGATTGTTACATACAAGGTTTTATTCATTTTGTCCTACACATCTATGGAGCTATTCTACGGTGATAAAATTTCACAATATGTATTTCTACCTACATTACAATTTACAACATACCGGGTGTATTTGGAAAGATTTAAAAAAATTAAGCCTAATAATGTACTATTTATATACTATAATATAATGCATATGTCGCAGTCATCTGGTTGAATCAGTCATTTGATTGTATGACTAGCGCGTTCATCGAATGACGACATTTAATTGAATGACTAGGCTGTACGTTGATTGAACAAGCGTCGCTCAACGTCCAACTAGATAGCGGATTGTAATATAGCCCTTTGAACAGACCGGACGTAAAATCAGTCGGGTGATTGTAATTTAGTTTATTCTTTTCCCACCGCGGCGTTAGTAGTCACCAAAACAAATTTTGCCTAAAACAGCTCGCGCAGATAACTGATCCTGTGATTATATATTTATCGTTTTTTTACCTAAACTCTTATTCCACAATGTGACAAAGACTTGAGTTAACAACTTTCTGGAGTCACAGAGACTTCCATATTTTAATACATTACTTTTGAAAAAATATGATATATTTATAGCCTATCTTAAGACTTCAAATACAATATAAAATCATAATAAGGTGTGAGGTCATGTCATATCCTCATTTTTGTTATGTAAAGGAAGTTACCTTTTAAGTTGCGGACTTATAATCACCCTAAACAAACATTACAAAGTCAGCTATATCCCATTCAACGACAATGCTAAATGACGTTCAGTCAAGACGTTGAACGTTACATTCAACAACTTGACGAGTTGTCCTTTCAATAAAATGTCGTCATTCGACGAACGTGCTAGTCATACAATCAAATGACTGATTCAACCAGATGACTTCGACACATATATATCATTTATCTCAGAAACGTTTTTTTTTTTTTAGCGCTTATGTATTTTGCATGCGCTGCATAAATACACGCTATGAACTCTCGCTGACCGCGAGACGCGTGCGGTGCGGAAGTTCGTACACCTCGAGCGACGCGGTTGTGAGTCAGCTGTTACTATCTATTTTATTCAAAAAACTATTATTTTAAAGCATTGTCATCAAATGCCATATCTCTCCATATTATATCTTTTGACAAATATTATCAAAATAAAATCACGAAATCCGGCTTAATGTCTGTATCATTATGTTTACCAAACCAAATTATAAAAAAGTCGGTTTACGGACGATAGTTTGACGTGACAACGTCAAACATTACATTCTGCACGAACCGAAGTGAGCCAATCATACCTCTCTCTCGTTCGGACCGCGCTCTTGCTTTCGGAACGCTACATGACGTCATCGTTTTCGTGCGTGCCCGTAATATCGGGTTATTAGACTTTGTCACGTAAAACTAGTTAGAAAAGACAGCCATAAAAAATAATTCACTTTTTTTTCACTTCTATCATGTCAGGCCACGCGTACACTATCATACCTCTTCGTTTTTAAAGCGTTCCAAATACACCGTGTATATGAGACCCCGGGCGTGTCCAGCTATGTATTGCACCAAATGATAAATTCGATGCCAATGATTAGTGGACTCAAAAATAATTATTTTTGAATGATTTCTTACAGACCATGTCTGATTGCAGGTGTAAAAGTACAAGAGGACTGCCAAAACCACTTGTCGCAGTTTTTTTATAGCAATGGGATCACGTTCCTACCTAAGAGATGGCAAAAATTATGCAACAAAATGGCACCTTTGCTATGGTTGTGTATTTTGCTATTAGTTACATTTCATGAGCAACAAAAAACCTTTTGAATTTTTATATAAAAAGCGAAGAAACTTTTCCCTCAACCTAATATATAGACCTGTAATATCCCTTCTGCAAATCTGCTACTATACCTAAATAAAAAATGATATTTTATTTGTATTGGTTTTTTTAATACCTATTTATCTTCAAAATATTGCACTTATATATCGTGAGACCTGTGCGATACTATTTATCTCATATGAGTTGACGCTCTTTTCTTCCGACTTGACACCTCCCGCGCATACCTAACAACGGTGTCGTTCAGGCTATTATAATTTGGATCATCCCAGATAACATACACGCCACGATAATGATTTCTCAACCCCTGTCCTTGTTTAATGTTTTATCTCTTTTCTTTTTATGTCTACCGTAGCTAACATACCTACCCGTAATACTCTTCTAATGCATATTGTAAAAAGTGGTTATTTTAATATTACAGACAGACACTCCAATTTTATTTATATCTATAGATTAATTTCATGTTCTTAATTCACTGTATAAAAAAAATAATAAAAAATATTCGGGAATAGATTTTTATTATGATTTTTAATCCATATAAATTAAAAACCTGAGAGACCAAAATGTGAATACGTATTAAAAAACAACAAACAAAAATGTAGATATTATCTCTCTCTCTACACGACCCCCCTTCCCCCTTCCTATTCCTTTAAGGCTAACAACGCAGATTCTTATGGGCGTTGTTGGTGAGCACTTCCCATCAGGTGCGCCGCATACCCATTTTATCCTATTCTATAAAAAACCCGAGCATGTATTACATACAACTAGAAATATTATAACTGACAAATTTAACGCAATAAATACTCCTTCAAATGATGTGTTTAAGCATTGATTATAATTTTTAAATTTGTAATAGTAAAAAAATAAAACTAAAAATATCCGACTTTCTTATTTGCCATATCTATTTACTTGCAACGCTTCTGAAACTATTATGTATTATTTATTAAAACGCCATCTATTGGTTAACTTACTTTCGTTGATCACAAAGAATGATTAGCATTCTTGCAATATGCAATGCTGTAATAGTTCGATCTTTTACCGCTTTTTTTAGATACGCTATGGCGCTATGCTGTCGAAGACATTGTGGGCGTGGTTTAAAAATTGAAATCGCAGATTTGATTAGCTCTATTCAGCGTCTTAACGACTTTCAATCTAATAAACGTGCAGGTTTACTCACGATATTTTCTTTTACAGGTGAGCAAGTGATGGTCTCATTTTCAGGTGCACATACAAATTTAGAAAAAGACCGTTCAGGGTACCACAGGGGTCAGGATCGAACCCGGAACTCTTATAAAATGCCGAGTTTATACCAACTGGGCCGTTGTCCTTCATAATCATATATCGAAACTAACAAACATTATCTATTTATATGTATACGAAAACAAAGAAACGTGTAAAAGGATAAAATATATTTTTTTAACAGTATTCATTGACATGTTTATGAGTAGACGGCGGGAATATCGTCCTTGCTCCAGTCGATCTCGACGGCCTGACCGCTGCGGGCGCTCTTCTCGGCGGCGGTGGCGATCTTGCTCACCGCCAGAGTCTGCCAGCTGGTGACATCCAGAGCATCACCATCTAAGGAAATGATAATAATACTTTATTCACTTTTCCCTTAGTACAATAATTCTCTAGTTAGCTAAATCAAATACAACATTACATTGATTGTCGTTGACAGCTGTATCTACTAGTATGAACTGTGTCACATCTATCCGCGCCTTCACCACAGGTTGTGTTTGTATGGGTACATTGTGTGTTTGCGAATTGTATGTGTGTGTTTATGTGATTATTCATATGTTGGCTATGATGTTTTCATATATTATTTTAAGCTAGTAAATTATGCACCATGTAGTCTGCACAATACAAAATATTTAGACAACCTGGGGGCTTAGTCAAAACGCCATTACGAAAACGACAGCGAAGTTCGTTCGTCCGTTTGAAGTTGTGATTGGCTAAGTCGCGTCGTCGATTGAACGATCGAGCGATCGGCGACGTGATTTAGCCAATCACAACTTCGAATGGACAAACGAACTTCGCTGTCGTTTTCGTAATGGCGTTTTGACTAAGCCTCCTGGGGTCATAGTAAACTTTTCTAATTGACCTTCAAACTTCAACATAAATGTGGCACCTGATTAATTAAAGTATGCATAATAGTTTTAAGTGTGCATAATAGTTTTATAATATAACCTAATAAACATACAAAGATCCAAAAAAAAACTAATTATAACCCAATTACTTCGAAAATCTTAATAAAACAATGGTTCGGATAAAAAATGTTTTGTACAACAATAAATACTTACATTGCACAACATCCAAGAAGTGCTCGAGTTCATTTTTGTAGGCGGTCTTGTAGCGGGAGGGGAAGGAGTAGTAGATCGGGTTCAGCAGGATCCCATTCTGCTCGATGACGGTCTCAATGGAGTGAGCTGGCCTCTCATTCTCGACCTTAATCATTCCTAGGAGAAAAGGTTAGATACGATGACAGGTATTATACCTGGTGTATTTGGAACACTTTGAAAGATTTAAGGCTTTTTATATTATATAACCATTTATCTCAGAAACGTAATTTTCTAGAAAATTTTAGAACTTAATTACGTGTTTTGCATGCCCGCGATGTATGCATACACGCTATGAACTGACCGCGAGTCGCGCGTGGTGCGGGAGTTCGTACTCCTCGCGCGACGCGGCTGTGAGCCATCAGTCAGCTGTTACATTTCTGTTTTATTTAAAAAAAAAACGATTACTTAAAGCAACAATGCTTTGAAGTCTTTCAAATGTCTGTATTATAATGTTTACCGAACGGATTATAGAAAAAAAAGACAACCAAAAAATTTTTATAATGTCGCGTTTTTTTTTCACTTGTGTCATGTCAGGCCACGCCTATCATACCTCTTCATTCTTCAAAGCGTTCCATATATGGAACCATTCATTCCATTCCATGTATAAGGTAACCTCAGAGTCGAGTAATGGTAGCGGTCATATGCGCAGGGTTATAATATTAGTAGAGTGCACACGCGCGAGACACAGGTACATATTATACTCATCTTTATCTTTCTGAGCCCGATGGAATGGAATGAATGGATTTTTTTACAGGAATTCAAATCACCTCTATCTTTTATAAAATATAAAACAACATGAATTGTTTAATTTTAGCACTGGTAAAGTCTATTTTAGTTTATTCAGTTACATACGATTATGAGTTATAGTGAGTTAACTTTTCTAAGAATTGAAATATTTACATAATATATTCTTTTGGATAAACCTTTGTTTCCGAAAACTTCGAGTCTTTGATCGTATCCATAGGCACTGAATCGGCTGTTGTCACCGATGGCCACGGCACCAGACGGGAAGGTCAGGAGGAAAGCTATGGTGTCGAAATCATCAATAGCCTTAATTTCAGGAATCAAAGCGGAGGCGCTCGCCTGTACGCGAATTGGCAACTCGCCAAGAACCCAGCAGCTCATATCAATGTCGTGTACCAAGCAATCGTGGAAGACACCACCTGAAATAATTCTTTGTTACTTTTCACCAAGCTACGTATTTATATCAAAGTTCCCATTATTATAGCTACAACTAAATTTAGAAAATAGTATATTGGGTCAGCCCACGGCTGTCATAATTGGCGGGTTGAAAAAATAAAAATGTTCTACTTTTCTGACTCTTTTTACCACCTGGATGAAAAGTTCGGCCGTAGCCAAAACAGCTAACGAACACAGGGTTCCCACATTTTCTAGTTAAGTTAAAGTTAAGTTAAATTTTACTAAAAGTTTCTTTAAATATGTAAATTTAGTAAAATATTTTTCTGTAATACCTGCAAACATTAATATTATATCGGAAACCATAAATGTATTTGTAGTTTTTGTTTATATATTTTTTTATTATTCATAATATTTAATTTAAAAAAATTTATTTTTTACTACCTGAGGTCTTCAAGTAATCAATGGTGGGGAGAGGGGAGTCTCTGGCCGTTACTTTGAGAATTTGAACATGTCCGACGACACCCTTCCTGACTTGTTCCTTAAGAGATCTGTAAGCTGGGTCGAATCTACGGTTGAACGCAGCACACAAAATACGGCCTTTGGCTTTCGCTGCATCGTAGCACTTCTTGGTCTCCTCAATACTCTCGGCGATTGGCTTTTCACAGAACACGTCTTTGTTGTTCGCGATCGAGTTTACGACGATGTCGTGATGCGTGTAAGTTGGGGATGCGATAAAAACTGTGTTGACACTGAAATTAATGTACCTTTGTAGGAATATAAACTCATAACATAAAGCAACACAGACCTCCTTCCAGTGTCAAATTATGTGTCTCTAATTTATTAAAATAATTGCTCTTCGTACAAAACATATACTTTCTTATTTGTTCAAGCAATAAAGTTCAGAAGTAGATCAATAAATATGGAAAATTAAAAATACCAAAATACTACAAATGAACGTTTTATATAAAGACTTATAGCAGAAGTATACCATAATATGAGTGCTCTATCATACGAACTAAAAGTCATCTATAGTCGCGGCACGATATGATGGCCGCTTTGATGGCCGTTTTGACACAATTTATATTAAAAGGGATTCGTTTTTCAGACTGAAGTAACACAGAAAGCAGTACTTACGACTTGTCTTTGTACACGCGGTCACTTTCCTTCGGCGTTAGGAACACTACATCGTCGCTAAGGTGCCAGTACGATTTCAAGTCTGCGAACTTTTCCTTGCGGTCGTCAACGATGTACTTGAGGACGATGCGAGGGTTATTGACCACGCTGGACAAGTGGATGGAACCGGCACGGCCGAGTCCAAACAGGGCGCCAACCACTGGCGCTTTCTTTGGTCTGCTGTTTGTGGTGACATTGTTCAAATACCTAAAAAACAAGTCGAATGGTCATGCTACTGAACACTTACGCATCAGTCGCAGGTTCGAATCCCGCAAAGTGAACATTATTTGTATGATGGATATCCAATTATCCATGTTCGCCATGGTGCGCATGCGCTGTGACACGCTGCTGTTTGCATGGGTTCCACGTTATGCTTGGGTGAGCCACCTGCGAACCCACAGCTCCGATTTCGTTCTAAGGCCTTTTGGCTATAGCATAGGATATTTCGAAAAAAAAGTCATACCTAGACTTAATTACAATATTGTCCTTCAGATAGGCAATGCATGAAGAGATTGACGTTTTCTATACTAATATTAAAAAGAGGAAAGATTTGTTTGTTTGTTGTATTGAATAGGCTCAGAAATTACTTGACTGGCTTAAAAAGTTCTTTCACTGTTAGGAAGCTACACTATCCCCGGTGGACATAGGCTATATTAAATTTTCAAAAAAGGTTGGGACCTTTTTTAATCTTAGTTGACGCAGGCGTAGCTGCGTTAGTTTTAGATAACGCAGGGAAATGCTTAGTTCCGATGATCGACCGACGCCGCACCTGGGAGTGCCCTGCCCCAACTAACACCACTGCAAGGCCCTTTAGCCACTTTATGAGGGCCCCGGATCAGTGGGCAACAGGTTCACCTCAGCGACAGGCTAGCCCCGGCAAATAAATATAAATAAATTTTATACTGTGTATAAACATACTGATTTACCGGGTCATAGAATATATTCAAAAGAAAAGAAAGAAAGAAAGTTGTTTAAAAATTGTATATATTTCAGATACGACAACATAACAAAACTTTTTACTAGTTTTGTGGCAAACTAGATTTCTGCTCCAGTATATCTATTATTTTGTTTGGTTTTGTAATCTAATATTAAAACACTGTATGTGTAAATATTTGTTATTATTGGCCTTGAAATGGTATTTAAAAGAGAAAATAATTGACTGCATCGCTACCTGATAATGTTGATACTGATATGATTTTAGGCTGCAATTAAATAACAGCTTACAAAAATATATTATTGTGATCTTTTATTACTCTTGTTTTTATTGAATGAAATCAAATTGATATGGAAGTATTGATCAATGAAATATTGCTTGATACTAAACATAATATGTATATCATTTCATGACGCACGACGTTAATTCGTAAGAAGTAGGAGCTAACGGACTATGGTTGTTCATCAAGTGGCATGGTGGCAAGTGATTATCGACCGCAGTTTGATTCTCCAGTCCCATTATATATTTTTTTATTCAATTTTTAAGAAAAACTAAGTATACTCTGCTATTTTTTAAGTAACTAGTGTACATGGTATATCCATGTAAGTACTAAGTATATAGTAAGTTATGTATTAGTAAGTCCATTCTCGTATATCTAAGCATATTTTTAAGATAAAAGTCAGTAACTCTTTATCAATACTCAACATAAATATGACTCTTCCTGACATCTTTTGGCGAGCTGTAATACTATTATTTTATTAGGTGCAACTAAATGCTTTGCCGACGTAGTAACAACTAACACCAAAGCTGAATATAAATAAATAACACCAAAAATATCGACCTCGGTCATATAGGTACTGTAACTTTAAATTCTCAAGCAATACAATATATTATACTACTTCAGTTTATACCTACAAAACGTGTACAAAAGTATTAAACTTAGTAATTCACGTTTTTCTACCCAAAGTAATATTAAAAAAAAAACATATCGAATTGATAACCTCCTCCTTTTTGAAGTCGGTTAATCAAAAATGTCTATCATAAAAATTTGTAAGTGTATAATATTATGTAATAGTTATTAAAAAATATATACTCACTCTGTGTGCAGGCTGTCCACCTCTGGGTACGTAACTTTTAATTTGTATGGAGATGGTCCTGCAAACTTTTTCGTGGCCATTTTGTCGTTCAATTTACCTACATAATATACGACTATTTAGAATAGAATAGAATTTAGAATGCATAATTTTGAAATATGTATTCTATGTAACGTTCTCTTCTATGAGCGATGATGGTTTGGAACACATGCCTAGAGCACGCATTTCTAGCCAGCGATCCGCAAAGCTAAAGTAAGGTCCACAAAATTCATCGGTTTGACAATATAATAAATGCAAGTTCAAAAGTCTTGGTGAGATAATGTTAATTATTGCAACTTTCATAATATTATAATCACTTACGTTAAATGTTTAGGTAAAAGTTATATTTTGAAGCTCTTTTTTTTCGATAGGTCTAGACTTTTAGTTCTGATGGCCTTTAAGCTCAATCGGTAGTTAGGTGAGCAAATGGCTCAATTTTTGAAGCTCTAACTTATGTCTGCTGTTAATCACACTGAAACCCTGACCAATAAAAGGTTGGCAACCACTTTTCTAGTGGGGACGGCTTAGCGTCGAATATTGAGAGTTCTGGATTCTATTTCGATTGGGTGCAAATAATAGCATTATTGGATTTTCTAATTTTCACAGGCCTCCCTGAACCTGAATACGAGAAAATTGCGTGAAGGAAGACATCGTGAGACATCGCGACAAATTAAAAATCTTTAACGATATGTGCCAGCATACAGGCGAACCTATATATATCCTAACAACCCTCCTCAAGCAAGCAACATGCAAGTGCTGTTATTATTGGATTTTCAAATTTTCCCCGTGGACCTGAATACCTATGATAAAATCGCTTGATTGAAGGAAGACATCGTGAGATGCCAGCATACAGGCGAACGATATCCTAACAACCCTCCTCCTCTTTTTTGGAAGAGGAGACCCGTGCCCGGCAGTGAAGAGGCATATTAGTGTTGACGATGCTGATGGCGATGATTGCTCTCGGCTTACGTAAAATGTCAGGCTAGTTATTTGTATGATGTTTGAACTTGACTCTACACACACGCGGGTCACTAGATTTATGTATTATGTCTTTCTCCATCCCGCTCATCAATTTACCGAAGGAATATTTTATTTATGTTAAATAACTTCGTTTTTTAAATTTAGAACTAATCTTGTGAGGTAAAAGACCATATGGCATGAGTGTATAGAATATAAATATATTTACATTGAAGAATTTAAAAAAAAATAAAAACAAACAGAGTATCTGGTGAAAAGGGTCTACTTTGAATTAATATTATTATGTCCAACAAAAGTTTTTAATTCATAATTATTCAATGAATTATTACCTAATTAAATAAAAAATTAATTTAAAAATAAATATGTTATAGTCCGCATTCATGTAAAAAATAGCCTCGACTTACCCTAGGCCAGCAGACGTTGTCAAAGAATAACGCTTCCAACATCCGATGCTGTGTTATATACCTATCTGTAGCTTTACGTCAACTAAGTTTTATGTGTACATAGATAAGGTTGCTACATGATAAATAATCAATCGCCAATAATTGTAATCTACCACAATCCTGCTTATTTTAAAAATGTTCTGTACCTAGCTCTACCGACGTGTATATTTCGGGTACACGAAACCAGTAGTTTCTGAAATAAGCGAAATTTTTCATGTTCTAAGGAGGCAACCAAGCAATCGGACCCTAAGGCTTAAATCACACCGAAATGGCAGCGCAGGGCAGCGGCGAGACTAGAGAATAGTAGGAGTCGTCAGAGAGCTCGCGGCGTCGCGGGCGGCCACGAGACTTTCCAAGTTTCTCAAGCGATAATATGTATTACAAAATGAAGATAAAGTTTAAAATGCTGCCACTACGCTGCCAGCCGCTGCCTTTTTGGTGTGATTTGAGCCTAATGGCTGTCACTATTAGGACCCGACACCCATAGATATCCGCTCAACCAAAGATTATGCAGATGTACCGGAAACTCTCAAACTGCGAGCATCGCCTGCCTCATCTTTGATTTACAACTGATTAACTGATTAATAATGATTATTTCTAAAGCCATGTCACTCGTTAATGCTACATGCATAAATATAGATTATAGAAGAATTTTATACAAAAAATAATATTTTTAATATCACAAAAAGAAATATTTATGAGCAGTATGTACTTAGGACAGTTGTTCCATAATGGGAGCCGACCACGCGACATGGTACCTCGTAGTCGCAGCGGCCAGCGCTAATAAACGTAGTGTTTATATACTCTTTGGCGCTTATAGCGGCTGAGTTGCACGTTATGTTGTGCACTTAATACTTGATTAAGACTATACCTATAGGAAACTATTTCATCAGATATTCTGTGAAATCAAACAATGTTAAGGGTGATTGTGTTTTTTCACAATGTTCTCTATGTGGGGTATGAAAGTGAGCTTAGAATCAAATGTTATGTCTAAGTCCTTGATAGTATTGTTGATTTTTAAGTTGGATGTACCGATTTTATAATTAAATGCTAAACTTTCAACCTTTCTGCTAAAAGTCATTTGTGAACATTTTAATGGATTTAAAGTAATTTTGTTAACTTCGCACCAATTATTTATACCATTTAAATCTTCCTGCAACATGTCTATATCTGAAATACTTTTTATTACTTTTAAGATCGTCTGCAAATAAAAAGGGGGTACAGTGGTTTAAACAATTTGGTAGAACATTAATGAATATATTAAATAGAAAAGAGCCCAGACGTGAACCTTGAGGGACGCCGGGACCAATCTTAGGATGCACTGATGAAGTGAAGCCAGTAACAACCACAAAAAACTCTCGTTCCTTCTAGTTCGATTGTAACCATTTAAGAATATAACCATTAAATCCATACGCTTCAAGCTTTAGAAGAAGAATAGAATGCGCGACTCTGTCAAAAGCCTTACTGAAGTCCGTGTATATCACATCAACTTGATTGTTACTGTCAATCGCCTCAGCAAGACTTTCCACAAATGTCAACAACTTTGTGCAGGTTGATCGCTTTTTTATAAAACCATGTTGATAAACTGTAATGAACTGTTTAAAATGATTGTAAATATTTGGAAAATTTAGCTTTTCAAAGACTTTGGCAAAAGTGTTAATAATAGAGATAGTAATTAATATCTAAATAAAAAAAAATCAATAATTTAAAAAAAAATCACCGGTTTGATTATTAGACAAATTCTATACCAATCGAGAGTATGAAGCCTATGCTGACGGTAGGTTGTCTATTATTTTCTGTTCACAACTATCGGGTTGTCACGTATAAACAGGAAATCAATACTAGCATTTTGCACCGGTCTGATTATTGAATTAAAATTAAATGAAATTAAAGATTATTTCATTTTGAACACGGTGGTATAGGGTTGCCTGCGAAAAATCAGTCCCGAATTCCGGTTGTCGAATTTTGAAAAGTGAAATCTTTTCTGCAAGTGAAGTGTGCTTGAAGAAGTTGTTCACACATATTAAATTGAATATAAAATACGTTTAATCAAATAAGCATCTCGGTGAAGGTCGTTTTATATACCGTATCCTATGCTATTAGTTGATAGTGACGTAAGTGACGAAGCCCCGCCCCTTGTCGTTTCCCGCCGTTTCTCCACTGACTAAATGTATTTTACGTCAGCATGGCCTTTGGTCTTAGCCGGTTCGAACAAATATACGAAAAAAAAAGTGACAAGTTGATGAGCAGAACTGACGTTTCCGGTTAGGCATTTGTGGGCATTTGTACTTGCAACTTTGTAGATTTTAATTTTTATTTGTAAAACTAGAATGCAAACTGCAAATTAAAATTTATCACCTACAGCAATTTCTCTTTTAGTAAATATTATAAAAGCTATCAATAAAGAGGTATTTTTTTTCTATTAATTATATCACCTATAAAAACAAGTTAAAAAGTGTTGGTATTTCAAATAACTCAATATACTTATAGACAATTTAATTTCAGTATTCATCATGGCTCATCAGTGGGGTCAAAAAGCCGATGAATTGGAAATCTCAAACAAAGTAGCAGATATCGGTATTTCAAATAAACCCGATACAAAATCCGAGTCAGACGATGGTCCAGATGCCGTTAACCCTGCTGAAACTTCCTTATTGATGAAAATCATCAGGCAAGGTCTAGTTGAATCAAAACTAGACATAGAAATTCAAAGAAAAGATCCAAACTCCCCTTTATATTCCGTAAAAACTTTCGAAGCTTTACATTTAAAGCCAAATTTACTTAAAGGAGTGTATGGTATGGGTTTTAATGCACCATCTAAAATTCAAGAAACTGCTTTACCAACTTTATTAGC
The DNA here is from genome assembly GCA_905333005.2 of Lycaena phlaeas. NCBI lineage: Eukaryota > Metazoa > Arthropoda > Insecta > Lepidoptera > Lycaenidae > Lycaena > Lycaena phlaeas. The sequence goes on along the minus strand of HG995174.1, from coordinate 10,862,708 downwards.
TGATCCACCTCAAAATATGATTGCTCAGTCACAATCTGGTACTGGTAAAACAGCGGCATTTGTTTTAGCAATGTTAAGTAGAGTAGATCCATCTCTTAACTATCCTCAAGTATTGTGTCTTAGCCCAACATATGAGCTGGCAATACAAACTGGAGAAGTAGCAGCAAAAATGGCAAAGTTTTGCCCTGAAATTAAGTTAAAATATGCTGTCAGAGGTGAAGAAGTACCTAGGGGTACAACTATTACTGATCATATACTTATTGGCACTCCAGGAAAACTTATGGATTGGAGCATTAAGTTTAATATGTTTGATTTGAATAAAATCAAAGTATTTGTGTTAGATGAAGCTGACGTAATGATTAATAGACAAGGGCATCAAGATCAATGCATTCGTATCCATAAATGCTTACCACCTACATGCCAAATGATGTTCTTTTCTGCTACTTATAACAGTACTATCATGGAATTTGCTGAAATAATAGTTCCAAATCCAATCATAATAAGATTGCTGCGAGAAGAGGAATCTTTGGACAATATTAAACAATATTATGTTAAATGCAAAAGTGCTGATGATAAGTACCGAGCTATTTGTAATATATATGGGGTTATAACTATTGGCCAAGCAATAATATTTTGTCATACAAGAAAAACAGCCAGTTGGCTCTCTGAAAAGATGTCCCGAGATGGTCACTCTGTAGCTGTTTTATCTGGAGAACTGACAGTTGAACAAAGAATAGCTGTACTTGATCGTTTTAGAGCTGGCTTAGAGAAAGTATTAATTACTACTAATGTATTATCAAGAGGTATTGACGTTGAACAAGTGACTTTGGTGGTCAATTTTGATATGCCCATGGATATGGATAAAAAGGCTGATTGTGAGACATATTTACATAGAATAGGTCGTACTGGAAGGTTTGGTAAGGCTGGAATTGCTATAAATTTAATTGATTCTCAACTAGCTATGGAAATATGTCTGGACATTGAGGCACATTTTGGGAAAAAAATTCAGTTGCTAGATATAGAGGATGCTGAAGAAATTGAAAAAATTGGTGCATAGTATATTGAGATTGGAATAATTAATAAACTCATTTCTTTATTTTAGTTTATATTTAATAAATTATTCCTTGTCCCCACAAAACACAAAGCATACAACTAATATCCCATTCTAAATACACTATTCTGTAACACTTTATCTTGTTGCTTGTGCAGCTTCGGGATTGGTGGCTCCAGATATCATCACGAATATTGCAATAGGTACAATATACATCCACTGAAAAAACAAAAGATTTAAAGAATAAGAACATTTATTTAAACTGCACACATCGACAATACATTTAGAAGGTAAAATTAATTATAGGCAAGAGCCAACTGGTCAAGCTACTGAACACTTTACGCAGCCATTGAGGGTTCGAATCTCGCCAAGTGCAGATCATATTTTGTATGATGAATAATGAATGTTTGTACTGGCCATGTATGTATATGTATACATAAAATTTCTTAGATTAGTTTCTGTTCATAGTACCCATAACAAATACCAGTTAACATAGTGTGATTGTTGGATATATTTATTTATGTATATTAAGTGTGTCGTAAAGTAACTAGATGGGAGGATGAATTGAATACTATGGTCCACACCATAGGACCCCAGTGGATAAGAATAGTGCGAGACAGAAAGCAGTGGAAGGAGTTGGAGGAGGCCTTTGCCGGAAGGCACACTGAACTAAGAGACATTTTGTGATTAATTTTTTTTAAGTGTAGTTCTAGAAATTTTTATTTTTGTGTTGTGTCATTACATTCTTACTCTTGTAAACACTTTGTTAAAACTAGCAAAAAGTTTCGGGAAATAAAGGCTTTATTATTATTATTATTATATTAAGTGATAAAGGCTTGGAATTAAACATCCATATTCCATAATATGACACTTGGATTACATTACCCAGAAAAGCATGCTGAGGGTAATATGTGTAAAAAATAAGACATTTTCAAATTTTTACTTTACTCAGATGGTTAAACCTAACTTCTTACCAAATTTCATGATTCTATATCAATAGGTACTACCCTAAAGGTTTTAGTTTGACAGATAGACAATGGAGTGCTCCCATAAAGTATGTACACTTAAAAATATACCCCTGAAAGGGGTGTATTTTTTTTAACACAAGCATTCACAGAATATATTACTTACATATTTTGCTAAGAATGATCTGTTATCCTTTAATTCACCCTTTTCTCTTGCTTCTCTCTCACGCTCTAATTTCTGGATATAAGATGCTGTGTCAGGCCTGAGAATATTTAATCAATTATTAATGATATAATTAAGCTGTAATAGTGTTATTTTGTTTTACATCTGTGACATGCTCTAGCATGATGCAGCATGACCGATTTGAAAAATTCTTTCACTGTTGGGAAGCTAGACTATCCCCGGTGAAGATAGGCTATATGCAATTTTCAAAAAAGGTTAAGGACCCGTATAAAAACTTAGTTAATGCAGGCAAAGCTGCGTGCAACTGCTGGTATATATATATATATATATATATATAATATATATAAAATTTCCCTGTCACAATGTTAGTTACCGTACTCCTCTGAAACGGCTTGACCGATCTTTATGAAATTTTATATGCATATTCAGTAGGTCTGAGAATCGGCCAACATCTATTTTTCATCCCCCTAAATGTTAGGGGTAGTCCACCCCTAAATTTTATTTTTTATTTTTTAGACAAAATTTTTAATTTCTATTTTTTTATTTTTTTATAATACAACATACAGAAATACATACAACCCTAAATTTTCACCCCTCTATGATCAACCCCTATTTTTTAATAGCGATTTTAGCAGAACGAAGTCTGTCGGGACAGCTAGTATATATATATATATATATATATATATAAGTAGATCTATCCAGCCAGCAAATTGTAGAACTGGCTGAGATAGTATAAATTTATGAATAAACCCAACTTTCTATTAGCATAGGAGGGCAAGCAAACATTTGAAGACTTTTTGTAACAAAGGACTATCAATGCCCATTAATATCCAAACAGCCAGAAGTTATGCAGATGCATAACTTCATTTCTTAACTTCTTCATTCATGATGCATCCCCCTCTTTTCCCTATCCCCCACAATGAGCCACCAGAAAGTCACTAACTGCATGTAACACAACAGCAGAGCTGCCACTATGCTGGCTTCATATGTGGGAGAGGTACCACCTCATTTGTGATAGCCCGATTTGCCTGAAAACTTGACTTGATTACTTGGTTAAGGGCCCACTAACTTGCCTAGAAAATAAATACTCAAACTATAAAAAAATAACACTTTTGAGTGTTATACTTTCATTATCATACTTAGATTCACATTTTATTGAAACTTATAACAGACATAGATATAGAAGATACAACCATATTAATCTATACACCTTGAATTTTTAATAGTTGATTACATGCAGCAAACGACAAGTTACATCTAGTGTTAATGTTGTTTTTACTTTTTAGAGTTGATGGATATTTTTAAATTACTTTTAATTTTTTTTTTTGACTTTTACTCCATGCTACAAAAGAACTCCTTATGGCAAGTTGTTCTGCTGTAGGCAAATAACTATTAAAAATTCAGGATTTATACATATAATTAAATTAAATATTATAACTTACACTGGAGCTTGATCTACTTGACGTAAATAGAACTTGGAATGAATATCATAGGCAGCTTTTTGAATTTCAGTAACATCACCCCTTGAAGAATTTGCTACCTGGAAGTTGACTGCAATAACCTCACCACTTTGCAAGACCCACACACTGATTAAATCTGATAAGCCATTCTCCAAAAACGCTGCAGCTTTCATTGAGGACAAAAATTCTGTTTCCTTAGTATCTGCTGTTGTTACTAAAGTCCTAATAGTATAAAAGTCATCACTGTCAGCTAATACCTGAAATAATTTATTAGAAAACATATATAATAACAAAAAAAAATATTGATAATTATTGGATTACCTTAAAATTTCAATACCTTTAGTTCCATAATATGTTGATTGTTAAAATGTATTTGATCTATACTGGCTACCCCAGTTCTAAGACCTTTTAACGATATATCACCTCGATGGCAGAACTTATCACTATTGCAATTGAGATTGTGTTCAACTCTAATATTCAGCCAACCATCATAGTCCAGACCAACCTAAAAATGGTTTACGACGGTGAATTGAAACAAAACAATATGTTATGTACATTTATTACTCATATTGTTTTAAAAAATATACTATACCGCGACTTGAAATAAATAAAACATAACAATAACAAAAGCCAAGCACAACTTCATTTTGGTAATAATGATGATCAGAAATTCAATATTTGATCAACAGGACAGTCATAAAAACCCGAAATTTTAGTGTAAAAATGTTATTTTTTCTAACTAAGCACAATAATTGAAATCAATCAAAAAAATATTCTTTTTTTATAGTTTAAAGCCCACTCCCAGCAGTGAGGGTGAGCCACAAACTATATAGAGAATCAGACGGACCACTCACGTACTACCGGTCACGGACATAACCCTGCTTCATGCTTGCCTGACAAGCAAAATTGAGTTTGAAGTTTAGTTTTTTTCTTCGTTTCTATTTGAAAAGACTAAAATCAAAAGCAAAAAATATTAATTATATTTTTTATATTTACGCAAAAAAAAACAAATTTTTTAAAGAACTTATTTACTTTAAGTCATGGTAGCTTAGTGGTTAAATTAGGCAGTTAAGTCCGTAGGAACCTGGTTCGAATCTCCAATTTTTTTTCCTTTTTTTAAGATATTTTTTTTGGAAGAAAATTTTTATTGTACTTTATCACTTAAGGTACCGAGCAAATGCTCGGTCAACCAGGTACTTATAGTATGTCTGCAAAAATCATATTTTTTTTGTGATCGATAGCTGTCCAACTTTTTAATCGATGTTTTTATTTTTCCGTAGCATATGGATTATGGGCTCGGTAAATGATCGTAATATATAATATAATATCTATAAGCATGGGAACCATAACCAATGTAATGTAAAAATAAACTGGCAATGGCATAATATTCGAGATTCGACCTAAATCTGGTCACACAGCACACATTGTCAAAAACAAATGACAATCTACGAAATATACTTTGCTATTTGCTAAGTGCTTTTCACTTCCCATAATTACGTAATATTATATTTAAAAATCCGAAGCAATAACTGCGTAAAATGGCAAAGGGTTTTGGAGAATTAGCCAGAATTAGAGGTTTGATAACATACAAGCTATCACCTCACGAGCAGCGTGCATATGCTGGAGCTATTTCCAATGGAATCCCCAACTTATTCCGAAGATTTCGTGAAAATGTTTTCAGAGTAGCCCCACGTAAGTACAATGGACCATGTTATATTCCCGGCCTGTGTATGAGCATCATACATTTTTATGAAAAAAATATAATTCCTCTATAGAAAATCGATATGTGTATTAACTTATGATAGCAATATACAGTAACATTTAGTATACTAGTAACATATAATATACTAGATGTTGCCCGCAGCTTCGCCTGCGTTAACTAAGGTTTACAACGGGATCTTAGCGGGATGATATATCTTTACCGATAAATGGGCTATCAAACACTGAAATGTTTAATTAAAATCCGACCGATAGTTCCTGAGATTAGCGCGTTCAAATAAACAAACTCTTTAGCTTCATATCTTAAGGATTAAAAGCATGAGTAAAATAAACTCGTTTAAATGTAGTCCATAAAAATCAAAATATCTAAAAAAAAAATTGTTACTGTGCCTCACTCGACATAGATAGGTATAACGTATCGTGGACCTTTTTGTAGATAATTATAAGATCTACAATTAATTAGAACATTTTATGGTTCTAACTTTTATAGTTTAGGCAGCGTATGCAAAATAAGTAACTTTTCTGGTTGATTTTTTACAGCTCGTGTCCGAAAAACCCAAATATCTTACGGAACCCTGTTTTTTTTCCAGAATAAAATTTAGCCTATGTTACTCGTGGATAATGTAGGTTTCAAATGGTGAAAGAATTTTTGAAATTGGTCCAGTATTTTTGAGCCTATTTATTACAACCAAACAAACAAACAAAGTTTTCCTCTTTATAATATTAGTGTAGAAGTGTAGATACATTGATACCAGCAGCCACTATGGATTTTATCACAGTTAATTTTATTTTACATGCCCGATGTTTTGGATACTTTATAGATCCATGGTCACAGAAAGAATGATTAGATAGTATATAAAAGTGATGCTATATGCAGGTACATATTAAACACAGTGATTGGATGAGTCTTTCATTAAAATATACTTAGCCAGCCACTTCAAGCAATTGATGAATATTTGTTTCATTATAACTAATCCATAATTCAATTGTAACTTTTTGTTAACTTCAAATTTCTCTGCTTGGAAAAGAAAATATGATAAGGTGACAAGATGTGCTTATTAATAATTAAGCAAGTGAATTGATTGTTTTTTTTTTTTTTTTATTGCAGCATTTATTATTGCTTACTTAGTGTACGAAGGTGTTGAGAGAGAACATCACCGTCTTTCAAGAAAAAACCCTGCTGACTTCGAAAATGATCAATAAAGCTGAAACTTGTGTTATGAATGTAGAGGTCAAAAACTACAATGTAATTCATTATACATTTAAGCTTTAAAGTATGAAGATCAAACCAGTTCAATTGATTTTATTGAATTTATATGCTGTGGTCATTATTATTTATTACTGTTTAAATAGATCTAAATAATGTAATGAAAATATGTTTTATTTTTTTTCTTTATACATATTCCTTTCTCAACTAAGAGTAAGTACCTACAGAGGTCGTCCTATTTTAAACGTCACGAGTTAGAGTGAGACTACAAGTTATAATTTTAGTGTAAGAAACAGAGACAGAAGATTTTTCTTTTGTCCCTGTCACCGTCACCTAAATATTTTGTTTGGCAAACTGTGTATTCTTGCCAAACAAATACGTATTTGTTTTTCGGAGATTTTAATAGTTTTACACAACCTGAAACAGAGATTTAGTGCGATTTATTTGAATTGAGTTAATGCGCAATGGTTAGTTGCAATATTTTAGGGTGTAAAAGCCGCAGTGAACAAAAATTTATGGATTAACATTTTACTCGTAAGTTGTTTAATTATGTGAAAATGTAATATTTATGTAGTAATATATTGATTATAATGTCGTGTTTTAATTTAAATTCAACTCGTTGTAACTCATTAAATATCTATTACATGTAGAATTTTAACAATTATTTAAAACATAACCTTGAATTGTTCGAGGTGTAGTGTTGCCATGATAAGATTTTTTTTTTTACCTTACGGTTACGGATTTCCTTTTGTCCTTGTTAAAAAAACAGGTTGTTCAGTTGTGAGATGGAGAAAAAAAACCAATATTTATAATGCTAACAATGTCTTGGTATGTCAATACACATAAGTTAATTTATATCTCCTTATGTCTTAAATTTCCTTTACAGTAACAGAAATTGCCACTTTTATTATTTTTTAGGTTAAATTCAATGTATTGACTTACTTGATACTAGTAAAATGTTATAAAATACATTAAATAAAACATTTCATACCAAAAAATAGAAGCAGTAAAGTAAAGTTTCATGAAATTTTGTATACATGTGTTAAAAACGGCGATAAATCGATGTAGCTAGGATACATTTTTATTAAACTTTTTTTTATTCGTGCTTTGAGGCATCGATAAAATATGATAAGAATACGAACGTAAATTTCGGTGTCAAATTACATGGTAGCTTAGTGGTGAAATTAGGCAGTTAAGTTCAAACGAGCCTGGTTCGAATCTTCAGTCCGAATTTTTTTTTCCTTTTTTTTAAGATCATTTTTTTGGAAGAAAAATTTTATCGTATTTTATCACTTAGGGTACCAAGCAAATGCTCGGTCAACCAGGTACTTAATACTTAAATTTAAGATTCTTATTATGTAATACACATATTTAATACACATCCATGACCCAGGAACACAGAAAACTTTTTTGTTCCCTGGCGGGATTCAAACCCGCAACCTCCGGCTTGAGCGCCAACGCGCTAACCATTGAGCCACAGATTTCGTCAAAGTAAAAAGTAATAAAAGTTTGCCTACTGCGTGTAGGTAAGGTAGGAATTCTAGAAAAATCTCTGAGACATATTTTAATCACTCGTGGTAATGCTTATTTTAATAATAAAAATGGCCTGCCAAAGTTGATTGACAATGTTTTTAAAAAATTTGTTGATTATAATGTATTTGCGAAATTAAGGGATCACGTATTGGAACAAAGTCCACTTGACAATCATCTGTAGTTGTTAATTAAGGCAAGTGTTCTTAGATCATACCTTGAGGTGAGAATTCATTTCATTATGAAAAAAACATCTAAAAGCGAAGAGAGAATTAAGAGCATGCGTACCAAATTAGTTTTATTTAAAGACCAGTATATCATACAAATTATTTTAAAAAATGTATTTTATTTTTATTGCAAATAAATTATACTATAATGTGCACACGGTTACAGATCAGGATATAAATTAACAGTTTAACTTGACCTCTCTATATAGCGTAGTAAACATTTCAGATAAAAAGTAAGAGTGTCCGAATTTTTAAATAGTATTATTAATATCGCAAGTCGCAAGTATTCATTTCCCTAGTCTAGTGACATAGCACACCACCAGGTGATCTGACTGGTCGTTTGCCTAATATGTAATAAAAACATACAGACACACAAAACTTACCGTAGCCATGTAGAGGTTGCAACAAGTATTGGAGTATAATTATTGAAACTATATAATATGATACCCAATAAATACTAAAAATTATATTTATACTTAATAGTAAAAAGTCCAAAGTGGTCAACTCGGGCTGATGTCGTACGTACATTTACATAAACTCCCCTAATTACCCACCATTTAAGAAAATTTCCCTATATGGTCACTCTTAAAAAAAAATTGCTGTTTCTTGTGCGGTCACGCTATGACGATCTCTATAGGTACTTACTCTTAGATAGCTAACGACAGATTTGGCGACATAGCCTCTGGTCTTAGCTTGTTTCAACAGGCACAAAAAAACACATGAAAATGTCAAAATACTTGTGATGTCAACTATAAAATATCATTTTAAAATTACTGTTCTGAATTCTGATTATTTCTATCTTATTTTGAAGGCTTTATGATCTATCTTATACTTCGTGGCGCGAAGTTGGTCAGAAACATATAACAATACAACAATACGTAGTATTACTATATAGTTTGTGGTCAGAAACTTAGAAATGTTATAAGTTAGAACCGGTTAGTGGATAATTCTTCTGCCCATGTGTCTACGTCAACAAAACAAGAATGAAATAAAGATAAAGACTTCTTTATTTTTAATGGGTAATTTCTTCTATATCGGTGAGTTGATATTTTTATTTAACTATTTATTGTATACTCATTATACTTTAAAGAAGTTTATTTGAATCGGTACCAATATTATGTATAATAATTAATCGTAATGTAACCATAATATTTTAGTTCCCCAAACGTATATTATTTACACAACTGTTGAATAGCTCTTGTTTACTTATGATTTAATTATTATTATTCAAAATTTAGCGCATCAATTGTTTTTCATTCGATATAATAAATAAGTCCAAAATATTGTTATTTACATGCTAATATTTGAATATTTGCTATTGGTTTATTATAATCAAAAATAATACTGCAATATCAATAATTACAGCTTATATTACAAACTAAAAACATATTAACAAAATAAAATATAACATTTTAATAAAAATTATTATAATAATGATAATTCTCATGCAGTTAATAAATGTAAATATGATATAATTTTGTGCCTGTATTTTAATTTCTGTTCACGAAGTTTCTATTTCAATACCCTAAAATTCCAACACATTTTTTCACTTTGTCCTTAGGTTTACAAAATTTATCTTATTAATCTTTTATTCAAAAGCCAAATACGTTTATGTATCTCTAAAAGGTCTAATTCTTTCTCAAAATATTCATGAATTATTTGATCAAATAATTTTATATGCATATATAATAAGGTACACATGAAGCCTACTGACAGCATTGGTTTAGAAGAAAAACAAATTAGTGAACAAGTTCAACTAGAAGCTGAAGCTGAATCAGTTACACCTGAAACAGTATTAAATCCCGAAAATATGGACAATGATGTGAAAAAATCAAATGCACACACCTCAAATAGGCGTATGAATCTACGTCAGTATGATTTAAATATCTTATTCACATATATTTACAGTTTTTAATAGTATAATCTTATAGATTAACATCAAATGAAAATATCGAATGAGGATTTAATGATAAATTTGATTTGATGACTTATATCAGTTAATATTGATATGACATAATAATATTTTTTATTTACAGGCATTATAAAATATGTAAGTTTGGCAGTATTGACCATTCAAAATGCAGCTCTAGGTCTAAGTATGACATATGCACGAAGAAGAAATGTAGAAATGTTTTCATCCCGAGCAGGTAAAGCTTAAATTTTAACTTGAACATGAATTTGAATCTATCCTTACTAATATTATAAATGTGAAAGCGTGGATGTTTGTTACGCTTTCACGCAAAAACTACTTGACGAATCATTATGAAACTTTGTACACATATTCTTTGAGGTACTAGAAGTAATAAATGATACTTTTTATAAAAAAATTATAAAAACTTAGGAGAAGCCGCGGGCAACAGCTAGTACTATTAGATACTAAACATTGTCTGCAGTTTAGCCCATAACAACTTTAATTTTTAGCTATATCTGGACTGACTATTTATTTTCATAGCCCTCCTTGTGATATGTGTTATGATGTATGTTATACCCTCCTCTCCTGATTTCGAGGAGGAGACCCGTGCCCAGCAGTGGGACATAAAGAGTTGATACTTTACTTTTTTTACTTTTTTAAAGCTTTCCATAATACATAACTGGATTTGCACCCTAAATATGTGCTCACAAATGCATGTTAAAAGTTTTAACAATCATTGTTAAGTGTTGGTGAAGGCCCACAATAATAGTTACATTTTTTGCATATCTTCCCTGTATAGACATGGATAATTACATTTTCTCACATAATGTGTCTCTAACTCAACTATAAGATGAAACCGGATTTTTTTTTTAAAGAAATTAAAAATAAATTTAATTAATTAATTTTAAATTAAATTGAATTCACACTATGATCAGTATGGATTTCGATATGGGTGGAGTAAGGATTTTTTAAAATTCGATCCAATGACAACTACATTATCATGCCATTTAGCCTTATCAATGAGTTTGGAGATAATCTTATGCTTAGATTATTTTCTTCAATAAAAGAAACTATTTAAAGTTAATTTAAATGTCATAATTAAAAAGCATGTTAATGTTATCAATATTACAACCAAATACATATGTATCACATTATCTATGCCCTATTTTGATAAACATACAATTACTAAAAAATGCTTTATTTGTACACAGTTAATTGTGCTGAACGTTGAATTTAATCATGTTTTGATTATTTACTATAAAATTTTAGAATTATTTCTTATACTTCAATATCTTTATATGATAATATGTAAAGTAGCTTACAACTTTTATATTTGCACAAAAACTAAACTATGATAAAGATAATAATAACATACTGTACATGAACCATACAAATACATACAGTCAAGACACTAGAGGTAGATGCATCGCAAACCCTTCACCTTCCGTCAGATATAGGTTCTCACCGGGCACGGATGCTTTGGTGACTACTTGTGTGGGACGGCACACAGGGAGCCGACGACTGGATGTCACGATTGTGGTGCCGCAGTAGACTCTGTCCAGCACACCCTCGAAGTGTGCCCGAGCCCCGAAATGGGCGGCGCTGCGTCGCGATCTGACGTCGGTTATCGAAGGAGACTTGTCTCTCCCAAACGTCATTACCGTGATGCTCGGTATTGACGAGTACTGGACGGCAATGGCCTGCTGTGAGACAGTAATATCCCGGAAAGAGGCCGACGAACGGGTCAGAGAGGAGGCCGCCGATGAGGCCTCCCCCGTGGACGACGAACAGGGGTGCGTCGTAAGCGCTACTTAATGCGCTTCCAGTAACACACCCCTGTGCTCGTGTCGGCCTCGGGTTGGGTACTTAGGCCTCGCTAAATACACGACATGTTGGAGACTGCTTTGCAGCGGTCAGGCAATCCTTTCTAATTCTTCTAAGGCTCTTCACTTTACCGGGGCCAGCCTCATCCGGGACCCTCACAAAGGGGGTGAAGGCGCTCGCAGTGGTTTTAGTGGAGTTTGCATCCCAAATGGGAGTCCCCACACACACCAGTGTTCCTACTCAAGGTCCTGGTAGATGTTAATTATATTTCCCTGCACCAAAAAAAAAAAACACTACAAAACTAGAACACTAATAATACAGATCCCCAATAATATATAAGTAAAGGAGGAGTATAACTGCTTCCCTTTGACTTCCATTTCAAACAAAAAATATTTTTTAATCTGCACCCCTTCGGTTTAAATACACGTGTTTATGAACTTTAATCAGCAATAATTTCATTTTTTCAGCTGTTTTAATGGCAGAGATCTTAAAGCTTGTGATATGTACAGTACTTGTTTTGAATGAATCTGGAAATATAAAAAAAGGTGCTCAAACTATATACTCTGTTGTGATTCTCAATATTAAGGATACTCTCAGAGTATGTGTGCCATCATTTTTGTATACAGTACAAAATAATCTATTATATGTATCTGCATCAAATTTGGATGCAGCTACTTATCAGGTAGTTATTTTATATAATTTTATCACTTTCAAAGATTTTATTTATATTGTTAAGTATAAACGATTATGATTTAGTCTTGGCATTCATTGAAGGAGGCCTATGTTCAACATGGACGGATAAAGGCTGATAATGATGATTATTATTATTATTAATTGTTGATAATATCACGAACTTTTTATTTTATTATTCAATTGGCATTGGCTTAATTTTTATTTTTTGATTGTAAACTGGAGATGAGATTGAAAAATTTGATTTTTGACAAATTGAACAATTTGAAATTGGTGGATCCCTACTGAGATCCCTCATGGTTAAAAGATCAAATTATAATCAGCATTTAAACAAAGGCAAAATTTCTAATTGATCATGTGGACTTTAATTGAAGCCTTGTCCACTTGCCATGCAGACATACAAATATTATTATTCCACATAGTATCATATTATATTGCTAAAAATAACTGAATACATTTTGACTGATAATTATTATTTTTATAGACTCAATTATAATGTCCCCATGATTTAATCTATCTTTTATGCTTTTCCGTTTTTTATAATGATAAGGTTCTGTAAATGCCTCTATTTATCGTGGCCTTCAAATTTACAACTGGTCCGAAAGATTGCCGTAGATTAACGTGCTATGGAGCGTGTTATGCTGGATATTTCCTTGGTACTTAAATTCGAAACTAAGACATCCAGACTGACCGACTAAGACCAGAGAACTGAAGCTACCCATATTTTGTGAAAATAAGCTCGTTGAAGTGGCAGTGGGCTGGTCACACACTAAGGAGAATGGATGACCGATGGGCCAACGAGGCCAAGAGTGGAGGCCGCAAGTGTCGGTCGGATTTAACCAGATGGAAAGACGATCTTAGTGCAGAGGCCGGTCCGTGCTGGATGCGAGTGGCAAGGAATTGATTGTCTTGGCGTTCATTGAAGGATGTTTACCAGTGGACGGATAAAGGCCGATGTTGATAATGATACATTTCTTAATTTTAAATTATGAGCGCTGGCCTTACGTTTTTATCGGATAATGTGTTAATGTAGTGCAACTATTAAAAAAAGGATTGATTTCAGGTGACATATCAATTGAAGCTACTAACCACTGCCTTCTTTGCTGTGATAGTTTTAAAAAGAAAGTTAATAAAATGGCAGTGGTTAGCATTAGGTCTGCTAGTGACAGGTATAGCACTTGTCCAGTTGTCGTCCCCCGATACCAAATCTCCGGGCAAGAAAGAGAGTTCGAAGGAACAGTCTAAGATCCTCGGTTTTGGTGCAGCACTGGCAGCTTGTTTTATATCAGGTTTTGCTGGAATTTACTTCGAAAAGGTTCTAAAGGAATCCGATATTTCAGTAAGTTTTTGTAATTATTAATGATTGCAAAATTAAAAAGATGTTTTTCAAATATAATGTGGATAATATTCTTTTATAATACATGTAGGGCTAAAAAAATCTTTAAGTTCCTCGTAGTATGTGGTTAAAATAAAGAAAAAATTGAATAGAATATGGTAATAGTGCTAACTACATGTCAGCTTGGCACTTTTAAACAATTTTATTTTTTATAATAAACATACTTTTTGCGGATTTTACCGCGGTTTTGTTAAGATTTTCATATACCCGACGTTTCTGAGATGACGATGATGATAGATTGGAGTAAAATGTAAAGTATCAACCCTTTATGTCCCACTGCTGGGCACGGGTCTCCTCCTCGAAATCAGGCGAGGAGGGTAATGGGCCAATAGTTCACCGATGCGCTGGCCCAGTGCGGGTTGGTGAACTTCACATACCTTCAAAGAATCTCATCAGGCATGCAGGTTTCCTTACGATGTTTTTCTTCATCGGTGAGCAAGCGATGGTCTCGTGTTTGGGGTGCACTTAGAAATTTAGAAAAACCCATTTCAAAGCACACACGGGATCGAACCCGGAACCTCTCGCATAAGAGACCGAGTCCACCGCCACTGGATAATCGTCGCTGTTGTATTGGAGTATCACATAAAATACTAAAATTAAAATGTCAACCCCAGTCTCGTAATATTAAAGTATTATATTAATATGTCTGTCTATTAATTCCCATATCAGTGAATTTAATGTGCGTGTACGTCATTCGATAATAATTATAAAGCGATAGCAATAATAACTATAATTAAACTTATTATTTTTTCAGGTTTGGATGAGAAATGTACAATTAAGTTTGTCGTCAATACCCTTTGCACTAAGCTACTGTGCCATAGAAGGTATAATGTCGGATCTCCTAAAGGGATTCGATGGTTTCGTTTGGTACTTGGTGGTTCTACAGGCAGCCGGTGGCCTGATAGTCGCTGTAGTTGTCAAGTATGCGGACAATATACTTAAAGGTTTTGCGACGTCCGTGGCGATAATCATATCATGTATAGCTTCCATATACATATTCGACTTTTATTTAACCATACAGTTCTCCGTGGGTACCGCCTGTGTCATAGGATCTATATTTTTATATGGGTATGTGCCCAAGAGACCCGAGGCGAGAACGTCGTTGAGTGTATGATTTATTATATTATATATATTCAATTGAGTTATTTAATTTGTCTCGCTAAATATTTGAAAAGATATAAAATGTAACCGTTGTAAAACAATACGTTGAAAATCGAACCATCTTTATAGTTCTAAATCATTGTACAGTTGGTAGAATGAAACCTTGGCCTGGAACCTAGCCTTCAACACCCACTATCCATAACCAGTGAACAAGAACAGCTAATAAGACTGAACTTGAAAACCACTACTAAAGTAGAAAAATCATAGGAAGTTTATTTTTAGCGAGAAGTAAATAGTAAGATGCCTTATTGTACTTAGTGCTGTGTGCTAATTTTGAATGTTTATGAATATAAATATATTCCAGTTATAAAGTCCTTCGTTGGATTCCTTTGACATTTTTATCACTCATGTTAGGTAGGATGGAATTATTTACTGATAATGTATTATTTTATTTTAATAAGAGAAAAGTGACCAGCATAATTTAAAACTTTACAATGAATATAGATTATTATTTTTTTTTACTTTATTGTAGAATAAATAAAAAATATTTATACAAATTAAAAATCTTTTTTTAAAATCGTTTTTTTTTTATTATACTGCAAATGCTTACCCTGAAACTCATCTGTCTGTTTTTTCCTACCGAATAAATACATAAAAACTAAAAATTCCTTTCGAAAAAAAAAACTGTCAGTTTTTTATCACACTTACTTATATTATAAACGTGAATGTCTGTGAGCATGTATTTTAGTTACTCTTTCACGTAAAAACTGCTGAATGGATTTTAATGAAACTTTATAATAATATATCTTATGTATCTGAATAACACATAAGCTATAATTTATCCCTGTACTCCCACGGAAATGAGAAGTACGCGGATGAAATCGGAGGGCGCTGCTAGTCTACACTTTATGGTAACAACTAGACAATGGCCAAAAAAGTTATTTATTTATTTTAATCACAACTTAAAAGTATCGTTTCAGAAACTTCCCAATTCGATAACGAGACTATGGAGATGAGATAATGAAAAATATTTTGACTTACTTAACAACTATCAAATAACGCTATTTTAGTGAATTCAATTAAAAAATATCCACCTACTTGGTTAAGATGACAATTGTGCTAGACCACACACTGCACAACAGACGGCTACCAAATGAGATGAGCTCCAATTGGAGTCTCTAAGACATCCATAGCACTCCCCAGACCTTGCTCTAACAGACTACCAATTTTTTTTTTTTGAAATTTTGATATCTTTTTGATAAAAAAAAATCATCTAGTCTAGTGTTTCACAAACTCTTTTGTTTCATAGACCACTTTCAAAGTTTTCCCGCATCAGGTGGACCCCTTGCCACAATATTACAGTATTTCCTACAGTAGCGCAACGAATGTACTAGCGCAGAGGAATCGGGCCGCGTACCGCAAACACGCTTAGTTTGTGGTACCGAGCCCGAAGGGGAGACGCAGGCGTGTTTTTTTAATAATAATTTTATTATATAAATATAATTTACATTTTCTATAATGGTGCGCACAAACTGTACAGTGTATGGATGTAAATCGACATCAAAATCCCAGAAGGCCATTCATTTCTTATCAGATTGTTCCATGGGCGTAGCCAGCCTTGGACTCTGGGTAGGGCAGCAGTCAACCTATCCATTTTTCCCCGACATTGTGGAGCACCCGTCATTGCCCCACACACTTTTCTGGATCCAGGCACACGTTTGTGATGAAATTATTTATGACAGAGGCAATAGATTGGGTCCAAATCTATTGCCTTTGCCTCCTATGGCCTTATTTAATAATCATCCTATGGCCAGGGTGGGGCAAGCGCCCCAGCTTGCCCCAGTGTGGCTACGCCCTTGGATTGTTCATCCGAATGCGAATACATTATGTAGTTAAATTTTATAATTCACAATTAAGAACATCCAAAAATAAAGTACCTAAATATTTAGCAGTGCAACATATGTAAATAATAATAATAATAATTATATCTTTTTACACCACGTCAATCTGGCCCCGTGGTAAGTAGGTACTCGAAGAGACTTGTGTTACGGATACCAGACAACGGAAATACATTTTAATACTTTATTATATTAATGAGAATTTTATATTAAGTCTAAGGAGTAAGAACTAATATTATCTGCTGTTTTTTTTCTGATTATTATTAAATTTTTGGGTAAAAGTTTGTTACTACTGTTCTCCTGAGTCTACTGTCACTTCAACGAGCTTATTCTTTGCTTGATACCGGTAACTTCAGTTCTCTGGCGAAGGTCTTCGTTTGGAATCCTATCTGCCAAAGAAACCCCCAGCATAAGCCACAGAATGTTGAGCTACTGCAAACTTTCGGACCAGTCGTAAATTTAGAGGCCACGTTTCAGCCCTATAGGTCATCAAAAGAGAAAATGCATTGGTTTATAATAATGAGGGGTACTTAAATGATCATTGATCAGCAATTATAAAATTTGGTAAGCCACAAAAGTACATCATTTAAATAATTTGGTAGCATACACAGATTATGTTTGCAATAAAACAAGTAAGGCAGCAATCCTTGTTCCGCAAATAATTTAAATAAAGGTCAAATAATATTAAATCATAAATAGGGAGATTACGATAACATTAGTTTGCATAATAAACATTCAGATAGCAGAATATCTACTTGAACAGCAAGATTTCATGATTCGGCAGCAGAGAAAATGTGTCTATGCAAACAAAATAACTAATTGGATTGCGTTTTTGTTGAAAAATCGAGTGTACGTCGGTGTACGTTAACAGTGGCCGGAATAAGAGCAGGCGCGTGGCACGAGAAGACAATCGCTTGCGAATTTTGTCATTTTATGATTATGCAGCTATTATTAGCAGTGCAGTGATAACGTATTTTAGAGAGATTTTTGTGGTTTTGGTGATTTTTCGATTGTTTTACAAGTAAAATGGATAATAATTGTAATGAAGAATAAATAAAAGTTGTTCACGACTAAGAATCTGATGCGGAAATTTGTGCTACGTTTTGGGTAAATGCAACATTTGGAGGAGGCAAGGATATTGAAATGTTTGCTGGCCATGAGTTTCTGATCAATTAGCTATTTCTGCTCAGATTATATTTTTCTACTCACAAAAATACGAATACTACTATGCTAAACAGTTAAATAACACCCTGTAATAATATGTGCTATAATGTATTTTAAATTACTTCAAATTGTTTCGATTTACACTTGTGTCCACTTTCATTTGTGATTACATATTTGAAAAATATTTTTTGCTAGGTAAGTATAAGTAAAGAAACTACACAAACTTAGTCTAAATTTTTATTACTTAACTACAATTTTAAATTTAATTTAGTATGAATTTGTGACTTTTCTCTTCCGCATCTGTTCTAGCCATTTGTCAAGTTGTTGTTGTGGAGTAAGTGGGTTATGAATATAATAATCTTTTGGAGGTTTACCTTCTTCTAATCTCACAAAATAATGGCTGTAGGTATACCTGACTTCTCCCATTCTTCCTCGAGCATGCCTTCTGATACCCTTGATGACCATTCCCTTGTTGGAGAATGATTCAGCTAAAAAATATAAATAATAATTTTACTACAAATTGTGTTCAAATTCCAATCTATAGTTGTAATTTTTATATGTACTGCAGCATGTTTCTTAAATTAAGTATTATTATTATTAAAACTTGTTTTAGTTAAAACTTTTGTCAACTAACTTGTTATTGTTACAATAGTTAATTTGTTTATAATATTTTAAATAAAATATGATATGCAACAGTTATAACATAACTATTTAATTAATATTGAAACAGATTACAGTTTTTAAAGAGTAAATTTAAAGATACTATTCGTACCTCAACTATATAGGTTATTGGTTCCATTACTGTTAAAGTGCAGTATTGGTACAACTATAATAAATTCTAGCTGTTGCCTGCAGCTTCACCTGCGTTAACTAAGATTTACAACGGGATCTTAGTATGCAAAATAAGTAACTTTTCTGGTTGAATTTTTACACATTGTTTCCAAAAAACCCAAATATAAGATATTTTTTTCCAGAACAAAATTTAGCCTATGTTACTCGTGGATAATATAGCTTTTAAATGGTGAAAGAATTTTTGAAATTGGTCCAGTACTTTTTGAGCCTATTCATTACAACCAAACAAACAAACAAAGTTTTCCTCTTTATAATATTAGTGTAGATAAAATACATATTTATTGCAAGGACTATCAGATCTAGGACTATCACTTAAATGGGTGACTAAAATGTTTAAATATAATAAAGAAGGAACCTAACCGATCCAGAGATTGCTTTTGAATTCTACATTGTGTTGAGAAACCGCAAGTTCTTGGGCTTCTAAAATTGCTTCTTTAACAAAAACAGCCCCTTTCTTGTTTACAAAACTTAGTTGCTTAATAGCTTCGTCGACGGTCATTCCCCTGATGAAGGAAGCGATATACCAAAGCTTTTCAGGACTATATTTTATGTTAGTTTTTTGGTGACAGACAAACTGAAAAAAAGTCATACATTACTAACCGTACATACTATATTATATTTCAAATATTTATGCATACATTCTTACCGCTGGTCTTTTTTCTTCACCAATTTCCTGTGGTGGGTAAATTTTTTTATTGTATTCCAAAAATTTTTTTGGAAGATTCGGCTTTGACCATGCCTCCACTGCGGCAGTAGTGTGGAGGCTTGCATTTGTACAAATACGAAAACTGTTGAAAGGTATACTTTTATATAATATATTCATTTTGTATACTAAGGCAAATTACGGTTAATGTAATATATCAAATATAACCACAAAATATGTTCATATTATTTACATGCCAAAAATACGGAATCGTCAAAACTGAAAACTGTCTTTTTTTTTCTTATTGCAACAGGCTGAGGCCAATCGATAGGGGCCATAAGCAAACCTATTATGTATATTGGTTCACAGACATATTATAAATTGGTTAGTGTTTTAAATTCTTGTGGTCTTCGCTTCTATTTTATACTACTCTGTTGCAAAAAATTTTTGTCCCATTGAGTCAATGAATATAATATGCATTATTAATATAGATGAGGTGCCGACAGATCCTGCAGACGGGAGTAATTATAATCTACCGAGCCCGACATTTTTTTTTTTTTTTTTTTCGGTTGGATCTATGCTAATGGTCCTAGTGACCGTTATGCGTCATCGGAAATGGGGTGATCCGGTTGGATCATCCTATGACGTTAAAAATTTGGGGGGTTGCCCCCCGCCATGTTCATGGCGTCGGGTTTGTACCTAACTTGGTCAGCTACGGTCGACTGGTTTGGAACGGGTGACGTTAGAAACCTATCGTGAGGGCCGGCCCTCCCCTCCCCCGGTAGCGGGGGAGGCGGGTCAAGCGCGGGGCCCGAGCAAGCTGCCGATAGCAGAGTGCTATCGGTGATTACACGGTCTATATTGGTGTCGACTCGTAGCTGATCTGAGCCTATGCTGTCGCGGTTGATCCGGATCAACTGGTCAACGGAGTGTAGGGTTCGACGTCGCATACGACCCCGGGGCCCATGCGATGTGAATGTGTGCCTAACACCGGCTGTGTTATGTCTGAGTGTGTGTTGTAGCTTACGTCGCGCTTCAGCGTCGCGCTTTAACAGTTCTGTGATTTTATCAACAGGATCGGTTATGACATTCTTAGGTAACCTAGACTTATTAGGTGCTAAGCTATCGGGGGTGTAGTTTGCCGCACTCACGACGAGTGGGTTCGGGTGGAGAAGTGCCTTTTCGAAGTGACGTTCTGACATTGCTTTGAAATGGCCCCTAATCGAATCTAGTCTGAGGTCACGGTGTAGGTCGATGTTTCTTACGTACCACGGGCAACCGGTTGCCACACGTAAGAATTTATTTTGGATCGTTTGGAGGCCTCTGAGTCTATGCTGAGGCACATGCGCGAATGCCACACAGGAGTATGACATGATGGGGCGGATACATGATTTATAGAGGGTGAGCTTGTGCCTGAGGGGCATTTTGCTCTTTTTGTTTATGAGGAAGTACAGTCTACTACTGACGAAACGGGCTTTTTTAGAAATCGCGGCGATGTGTGGTCTAAACGACATCGACCTGTCGAGGGTGACCCCCAGGTACTTGACCTGTCTAACTCTGGGAATAACGACGTTATTTAGTAAGATTGGTTTCATCGTGAACCATGTTTGTCTGCGTTTAGGTAAGCGTGTCTTTCTCTTACGAGAGAAATGAATCGACGCGCTTTTATCGGGGTTAATAGCTATTCTCCATTTTGCGAACCAGTTGCCTAGTTCGGTGACGGCACGTTGGAGAAATAGCGATGCTCTATTAGCATTAGGGTGGGTAACGTATAGAGCTGTATCGTCAGCGAAGAGAGCCAGTTTGACGTCCGGAGGTCTGGGGATATCTGATGTGTACAGATTGTATAGAGTTGGGGACAGCACGGAGCCCTGGGGGACTCCGGCCCTCAGAGGTCTCAGGGAAGAGAGGGTGCCTTCGACCCTATACCTAAATGACCGGTTTGACAGATAGTCGCGGATGATGATGACTAGCCTATCCGGTATTCCTAGCTTGTACAGTTTGTACACGAGGCCTTCGTGCCATATCCTATCGAAGGCCTTAGCTACATCGAAAAATACGGCGCACGGATCGCGGGAGTTCTTTTTATTGAAACCTCTGAGTATGTCTTCGGTCATACGGTGGACTTGCCTTGGACAGCAGTGGTTTTCGCGGAAGGCGAATTGCTCGTCTATGAACAGGTTCTTTTCGCTTATAACGGCTTTGAGCCGCTTAAGCAGAACCCGTTCGTAGATTTTGCCAATCGAGCTTAGTAGACTGATGGGCCGATAGCTAGACGGTTCCGTGCCCGGTTTGCCGGGCTTAGGTATGCCGATAACCGTAGCTTCTTTCCATTGGTCTGGGAACCTACAGCCCTTTAGGAGGGCGTTGAAAATGCTAAGCCCGACAGTTACATACAATGACGTAAAGGGAGCTAACAGAAATAGACGTCCTGATGTGGATAATAATCCCCAGACTAAGAAATCCATATCTTCTGCTCTTGAAATACCATCTACATAATATATATATATATATATATATATATATATATATATATATATATATATATATATATATGTGTGGAAAGGTCTATGGAGGAAGTGGTAGAAAATATTGAGGTCCCCAGTGGTGGTGGAAAAGTTATTTGAGATCGGAGAAGCAGTCGGAAGTTAAAGGTTTTAAGTTTTAACATTCATAAGTCAAAACCTCTTTCCACGTGTACTAAATTCTGTGGAATTTCACGTCGGGGTCACCAATTATGTGGGTTGTATGGTGAAATGCCCTAAACAGAGATCTCCGACCGAGCGAGATGGTATGCTCGGTGTGGCTCGGTGGCTCGATCAGGTCAAAGAATACGTACATAGAAGGATACTTCTAAATGATTTTTTGTGCCGACTTTTTCGGGGACTAGTCCCCAGTTCGCATTCGCTCGCTCTCGTAGGCTTATATGCTGGGGACATCGTGGTGACAACGAGAGGGACTCGTTACGCCGCCAAGCGGACGTTTACATCGCAGAGTTTGTCCTCAAAGCGCTCATAAGAACTGGACTTCTATGTACGTCTGT
Organism: Lycaena phlaeas; assembly: GCA_905333005.2. Lineage (NCBI taxonomy): Eukaryota > Metazoa > Arthropoda > Insecta > Lepidoptera > Lycaenidae > Lycaena > Lycaena phlaeas. The sequence goes on along the minus strand of HG995174.1, from coordinate 10,839,842 downwards.
ATTCTTTGGTCAGGTCGAAGTCACTTGCTACCTCATCAGTTGTCGTACAAAGAGTATATAAAGTATTTAAAACACTACCTATAATTACTTAATAGACACTACACTTCTCTACAGGTTTGAACCGGGTACATATTGCCAACTATTCAAAGTAATAATTGTTGTCGATATGGACATGTAAAAAAGGCTCAACGTAGATATTAAACGAGGTGCCATGCTTTAAATGTTCACAAATGCACAAAGGTGAAACATGCTCTCTCCAACCTTTTTGCTCTGGCTGTCCTAAGACAGAAAACCACCAATAAAATAAGTATAATGTACCACTTACACTTGTACTTGAAAGGGCAATGTGAATGTCTATTCACATTACCCTTTCAAGGAATGATCGTCTTTATGGTGATAACACTCTGCAAAATTTTCACGCCGCTCTGTCAATGTTAATTATTTCTTTATAACAGTTTTTGTATTTGTATTAAATATAATTACCATGCTGAGTGGGCTGCGTTTACGTTGACGAAGTATTGTTCGGACTTCGGCCATATGGTTCAATAGTGGAGGCCGCATTTCGGTAGACCAGATGTAACCAGACGAGGCAAAGGTATCTCCGTGTAATGACCGGTCCGCGATAGATGCGAGTGGTATGGGAACAGTAGTATTGTCGTTAATTAAGGAACTAGGGAACAGAGCCGTAAATAGCCTTTTTTGTGCCCTATGCGAGCTTCTATAAGTATAACTACGCCCTTAATAGCAAACCGAAACAAATAATAGTCCTGCCAGGTCTGGCCATTCTTGCGCCCCCTAGAGTCTACGCCCTGTGTCTGGGCACCGGTGGCACCGCCCTATTTACGGCTCTGCTAGGGAGGCATAGGTACTTATGTACAGCAGTGGACGGTAAAAAGTGATGTGACCTTTCAAGGAATGATCGTCTTTATGGTGATAACACTCTGCAAAATTTTCCCGCCGCTCTGTCAATGTTAATTATTTCTTTATAACAGTTTTTGTATTTGTATTAAATATAATTACCATGCTGAGTGGGCTGCGTTTACGTTGACGAAGTATTGTTCGGACTTCGGCCATAAGGTTCAATAGTGGAGGCCGCATTTCGGTAGACCAGATGTAACCAGACGAGGCAAAGGTATCTCCGTGTAATGACCGGTCCGTGATAGATGCGAGTGGTATGGGAACAGTAGTATTGTCGTTAATTAAGGAACTAGGGAACAGTAGTATTGTCGTTAATTAAGGAACTAGGGAACAGAGCCGTAAATAGCCTTTTTTGTGCCCTATGCGAGCTTCTATAAGTATACCTACGCCCTTAATAGCAAACCGAAACAAATAATAGTCCTGCCAGGTCTGGCCATTCTTGCGCCCCCTAGAGTCTACGCCCTGTGTCTGGGCACCGGTGGCACCGCCCTATTTACGGCTCTGCTAGGGAGGCATAGGTACTTATGTGCAGCAGTGGACGGTAAAAAGTGATGTGATGATGATGTTGATGATTTGAGTGTTTGATTCGAAATTAGCTCGAATTCTTGTATGAAGCTGCAATGTCTCTTTTATCCTATATTCATCTTCTGCTGGACATAAGCCTCTAGAAATAAACATCACATCACAATCATACTAGCCTGTTGAATTTCAGTAGTTGTCGTCCATAGTACCACACATAGTATACTATAATGTATAAAATAATATTATCTACATAATATTGCATAGCTTTAGAACCACTGCGCCAAATTAGATAGCAAGATAGAGATCATCATCAGAAAAATAACTACAGGCTGCAGGTAATCTATATAAATAAAACTGAATGTTGATAAGCACTTACTCGAAAATAGCTAGACTAATAATTCTTTTGTATGTTCCTAAGGCATTTCCTTAGGTTCCTATGTAGGCCCACGAAAGGTTAATATTTAAAAAAAAAACAAAAAAGATAAAATATGTTTAAAACGGTATCAATAACAGAAACAATCGTTACCGAGAACAATGGGCTATCTAAATGATATTAGAAAAACGAGTACCATCTTTGTCACTTTGTGCCTATCAATGACCCAAGGAAAGTCTTGGTGCCAAAAAATCACACTGCCTGCCTTTTTTCTAACATGAAAGAAATAGCCCAGATAAGTATAATTGGTATTACATGTATTTTTGTTTCATTATTTACAGTGCTATTGTATATTAACACATAATCAACATGGTAATTAATTAAACTACATATAAGATTAACACATTTCTTTATTATATAAAGGTATTAATGCATTATACAACCTTATCTACTTATGTACAATAAATATTATTATGTTCATACATATTATCTACACGTCATTATAAGAATATACATTCATTAATAATTGTAATTACTGATCAATTTGCAATCATAGGTTTGTAGTACCAATTTCAAGAAGTCCTATCATAATATTATATCTAAATAATTATGTATGTATGTATGTTGGCAGTAATCTTAAAATCTAAAGTCACAAATTTTTGTAAACAATTTTAGATTGCAAAATATATAAGCCATTGTATATCATGTTACCATAAGAAAGCAGTATATAAATCATTTAGAGAAACTATAGACACCTGATTAAGCGGGCTACTTGTAGTTAGGCATTTGGATAATTAAATATATAAATAAAAGCTTTTTTTTATCGAGTTTCTAATGTCCATGCAGCATGGATTTGACTTGTGTAAAGTCACTTTTTGATCCATATTATAATAACAAATCTGTAAAACTGAGATCCGAGAACTGTTTAATAAGTTTCTTTAACAAACATAGCCTACATCTTCAAGTTTTTAGCTATGTGTAGTGTAGAGTAAAATGGTATGCATAGGATCTCTAACTACAAAATGTTATAAACCAGTGTCTTTCAATCTTTTTTATACACCAGTTTTAAAAATTTTTTGCAACCTTGAACTTTACACAGCCAAAGGTTTAGAATATGTAAAAGAACTTTTATTTTATTCATATTAGATTTTTAAAATAAACATGGGTTTTACTGGTAATGCACAACCTGGCTTTTCTTTTTATATCTTTAAATTTGGCCTGCGACCCCCACAGATTGAAAAACACTATAATATAACATAATATTAATGAAAGATAGATTACAATTATTGGTTTCCATTAGTTAGAATTTACCAACAATAAACTTAAAGTAAGATATGGTTTAGTTAATCCCTGAAATAATAATCTTTTAAAATGGTAACATAATTAGAAAACTGATGAATATTCAGTATTTGTTTTTTCTACAGGATATCAAGAAAATCAAAATCATTTACTTCTTATAATTTTTTTCAAAACTAGATATTTTTATATAAAAAACTAACATTTCATTTCTGTACATCAGGCTTTAAATTGTTAAAAATCCAATTTTTTAAGCAGAAACTAATTGAAGATCTGTTTATAAAAGAAATTTTATAAGTCAAAATTTATACAGATGTCATAGGTAGATATGATTAACCAAATGTACATATTTTTATATTTAATGAAATGTTATAAGACACAAAATATATTTAAAAAATAAATATTAAAAATTATTGAGCATATGCCAATTTTTTGTCAGTAAAACATAATACAGTTTAAAATTGGTCTATGACATTTTGATTCAAAATCATGCAACAATTCATCAATATCATTGTCGAGATCCTCGCTTTGTGCCATTTTGGTGACCATGTCGCTTATTAAAAATGCCCCAATAGTTGCTTCTTCATGGTTGTCCTGTATGTCAATATTAACAACATGAACTGGCTGGTTATGTATAGATCTCTTACAGCCAAACCACTCAATCACTTGATCATATACTCTTTCTTCGCAAGTTATAATGACATCGAACCTTTCTGCACTCACTTGAAATTTCTCTGGGCTAGGCTTAATTCGTCGATTCCTATCGAGCATATGCAATAGGCCATTTTGTGTATAATATGACTTGTCTTTTTCTAATAAATCATTGTATATATCATCATATGGAACACCAAATTCGTAACAATTGGGGCGATCTGCTGATGCACCGGGTAACTTAACTTTTTCGCCTGTACCAAAAGATTTTACTTTAAATCCTTTTTTTGCAAGAAACGCATGAGCCTCCATGCTCCTATTCATATTGGATGAGCATACTACTGCGACGTATAAATCATCCATTTTCAAATTTTGTGCATAAAAATAAAAATGTACACGCGATTAAACTCTATAAACTGCAAGTAAGAAAATATTAATCATCTACAAGATAAATAAGTATATTCAATCACTGTGTGAGTTTTCATTTTTTATTATAGATACATATGATATCTATGAAAACGTTTATAGTTTTAAAATATTGTTAATTATATGTTATAACTTGTATTTAAAACAATGAAATTGAGTGCTACAATTAGTCAAAATTGGAAAGTGTAACATGAAACATCTGCCATCTCAGAACTCAAACTTTTTTTTTTCAAGATTTTATGGCGACTGGCAAAGAGGATATAAACACTACGTGCGACTGGCGTGGTGAAATTCAGACATCTGTCAGCAATGTACATTTTTTTAAAATTATTTTAGCGGGAGAGGTTAAAAAGAATTTTTGGTATTATTTGAAGTAATCTTCTCATTACTGATTATATTATAAATATTGTTTATACTAAATAGGTAGATAAAATTTATCAGAAAAGCGGAGGTAAACGTCATAGCGCGTGGTTGTGTTTTTTTCTGTTTTCCTTTGAATAATATAATCCTAATTTAGTTGTTCTGTGTGGATTTCTATAGTGTTTATTTTAGAAAATTATTATATATATTATGTCATTGGTTGGAAAATACTGTGGAGGACTGTTCTGGAATGTGGGTGGATGGATTTGGAGGCGATAGTTAATTGATGGTGATGTGAGAAGTGAAACCGTTCGGCTTGGAGTTTCCCGCCGTTTCTCCAAATTACAGATTATTGTTTCTTCTTCTTCTTTGAAGATTTTGTTACCTCGCTTATAAACTAGTGCCTTAAATAAAACAAAAAAATCTAATTTCTTAATTGTCAAATCCAAATCCCAAATTTCAATTGCTATAAATATTAGTAATTTACAAGATCCAAATTTGAGATTTCTATATGGAAGATTACATACAGTCGCTACTAATATTTTATGATATATAACTGTTTAATGAAATATGTGTATTGCATAAATATTTAAATTGAAGCTGTTGGAATTATTTGCTTTTCGCCATGCTACGTAACTTACGAACACATATTTTCCGAAAGTTCAGCACCACATGTGTACTACCGCAAACCTTTTTAACAAAGGAATATAAATGCATAGAAGCATGGAATTCACAAACTTCTTCCTCGTTAATAAATAAGGTGAACCTGAATGATTTCTACAATATATTGGACCAAAACTATGTTTCTAAAGGTGTTATAAGTGCAATTGATGTTGATATTTTCGCAAACGCTGTTAAAGATTCAGTTTACTTGGATGAACTTAAAGATCTCTTACATAAACTCAGACTTACAGCGGAAACGCAAAATACGTTAGAGTCAACATTTCACGCCACAATCAGAAATTACCTTGAGTATGGTAATTTAACAGACTTGGTTAATATATTAAATGATCCCTTGAATTATGGAGTATTTTTAGATTTTTATACAGCTAATATTGTGCTTGATAAATTAATAACGTTACAAGAATATGAACTTGCTGCTAATGTAGCTTCAATTATAATGCTACAAGAAGATTATTCTCATGACATAACCAATTCTCTTTGTAAATTAGCATGTTATAAATATTTACTACAACCAAGAAAAATTGAGGAGCCACCGCAAGAGAGTAATAAAAAAGTAGAAGAAATAAAAGTAAGAGTAAAGTTTCTTAGGAATCCATACTTTGATGATCATTTTGATTTAAAAGATTTATATCTTTTGTCTGGCAAAACTTTAGCTTGGATTTCAAATAAATATACAGATAATGTCAGTAATAATTTAAAAGTCATTGGTTGGCTCTTCTACAAAAAATTAGATAAATTACAGACTACAGTAGAAGAATTGTGTAAGATATCAACTTTTAAAGTATATAAAGATGTATTGGAACTAATTTATAAAGAAGCGGAAAGTTCTAGTGAAGAAGATAAGAATGAAATAAAAAGAAGCTTAGAACTACTTAAGTCAGTCAGCATTACGGATGTTAGTCTAGAAGATTCTTTAAAAAAAGACATTGAAAATGCAATCAATAAATTGCAAAATAAGGATATTTTAATGCAAAAGCAGGTAAATCCTTTTTCATTCTGTATTTTTAAACTTAAAAATGTTTACACCAAGACTTTTAAATGTCTCACCCTAATTCACACATGCAAAAAAGAAAAAAAAAAGATTGTTATAATATGATATAAAATTATATAATTGAACATATAATATGTGATGCGTAGTTTTGGCTGCAAAGTGAAATAGAGGGACACACGTCTCCAATTTTATATCTATATACAGTGTGATTTTTCTTATTTATTTTTTTTTAAATAATCCTTCACAATTGAATTCAAGTAGACACAGTATTATGATATAGGTAAAATATGATGCATCAAATACGCTGATGTTCCAGCATGAGCCATACCTAAGGCCCCGTTTGCACTAGCGTTTTAGTAGTAGCTAGTTTGTAGAGCGATTTACACCTACCACTAATGTCTTTCTAAATTTAGCTCGCAAAGTGCACATGATAATACAATCAGGTGACCATATTTAGAAGACGATCTTCGTGCGAGTGGCAAAAAGTCGATCGAGTTCATTGAGGGAGACCATGTTCAGCAGCAGCAGATGGATAAAGAGTGATAATGATTATCCTTTCATTATTTTCTTTTTACAGCTCTTTGAAACCTGGGTTCAAATTAGAGAAGAAAAATTAGAGGAACAATCAAAACGTTTAGATAGAGCAAAGAGGGTCAAAGATATTGAAGAAAAACAAAAGACCTTACAAGTTGAAGAGCAAAAACTATGGTTCTTTGATAATGAAGACAAAATTGACCTCCAAATAGAAGAAAAAGAAAGAAAGGGACATTCAACCACAAAAAAAAGTGTATTGGAAAAAAGTGACGAAAACTATGTTCCTCCTGAAATATTGCCAAAAAAAAAGTCGTAAACTTTGTGAAGATGAGGGGATTTCATAGTATTTATTAGTAAAAATATGCAGAAAAATAGTTTTAAGAATTTTTTAAGTATATATAATATTAAAACATTAATTATATATTTTTTTATTTTTCATTAAATAATCCTTGCTAATATCATACGCGTGAGTAGGATTTTCTGTTGGTAACACAATCATTTTATTTTATTGATAAATAAAATATTCGGAACAAGAAACGACAGTAAATCTGTCGTTCTGACATTCTGAAAAACAAAACTCGAAAGCGATCACGATATTTATTTTATGCCATATTACTACGTGAGCTTATTTCGGTTTAAATTATACATAGAGTCATCGCCACTTTAGAAGTCCGATAGACGCGGCGCTGCGATCTCATAACTCAATGTTGCCAATTTCTATTGTAATGATTTTCCACCAAGTCTAGTACAATAAAAAATTTAAATAATTATACGGCATAGGCCCTAGGTCAGGTCAGGTAGGTCAATAGTGCATTGATAAAGACTGATGATGATAATAATGACAAAAACAATTATAGCAGCAAAATAAAAATCTCCCTGCCAGGTTTTAGTAAAATAAAACATTTTTTTGTAAATATTTCATTCGTATTTTTTACGTATAACCGATTAGTAGAATTCATCTAAAACAAGCTTCTTCGGATGTGTTCGGCTTTTGCCAGGAGTGACGATTTTCTCAGAAGTAATTGCTGCCATTGTCACTTCCTTTGTTATTCGACCTTTTTTACAGAAACACCTGAAAATATCATTCATCTGAACAAGGTTTTAATTCTTTTACCTTGTATTTATATTCATATAAAATATCATAAGATAAATGTAGGTATAGAGTTAATGATAATATTTTAACCATAAATTAGGCAAAAATGAGTGACTCTGGCATCTCTAAAATTTACCTGTCATGGCAGTGACATTTATAAACATATTATTCAACGGGGTTAATTGTTGTTTATTTTTACTTTCTAATCCAAAAAATTATTTCACTTTAATGATCATTATACGGCCTTCACTTTTTACACCTCACTTTATATTATATGCTCCATATTTCACGTAAAACAATTTAAAATATCACAACTTCTTACTCCAGACAGATGTCAAGATGTCAATGTTGTCAAATTTAGTTCAGGCATTAGTCGCAGGACTTTAAAAGTGGCGAGGACTATAGTTTCCTTTGGAGCTTGGCGGCAACGGCGCGTACAACGCAAGTGTAGAATTTTTTTTTATTACATACTGTAGTACATTTTCTGTATTTTGAAGTAGTACTATGTAATAATGTGACTATTGTTTCTTACTTTTTCGAGTTAATGATTATTTTTTATTATTAAAAAAACTTTAATTATCACTTTCACCGTATGCTTTAAAGGTACTCCTTATGGCAAATGGTTCTGCCGCTTGAAAACAACCATTATTTCACAGTATATACAATTAGAACGACTAAAACGACTAGAAGTTATCATAGTAATTTTTAATAATTATTGAAAGGGCTTTAATGCCGTACGTGAAAGCTAGTACATAAAAAAAATAAACTTTTATTCCCAAAGTATTAAAGCACATGGATAAGTTCTCACTAGAATTGTAGTAATTCTGTAATTTAACCACCCATAATATAATAATAATGCCATGTATGACTTGCACTCACACACACACACACTTTTGTACATGTAAAATCTACAAAAAATAATTGAAAATTCTACAATACATTTTATTAAAACAACAATATAAGTATGTATCTATATACATTTAAATATATATTTGAAATTTATCCTAAAATGCCAACTTATGGTTTACAATACTTGATAAAATCAAAAAGTTCTATTTTTAATATTTCTATTAAATTACACTTAAGTGGCTAATATTATGAAAAGTATAAGAACATAATATACAATGTTTCTACCTAGTATACAAACAGTTCTACATAATGTCTTGAAATTGATGTAAACATCACTAGATAATTGTTATCCAATCTCATTACTGTCTAAATAGATATTCGTTTTTATTAAAATCATTTAGTAGATAATTCATTTTGCAGTTCTGTAAGGTCTAGTTTAATTTTTTGTAAGATATCTTCTGTTCTCTTAGATTTCTCTGTTTTAATATTATCCTCCAAGTCTACTATATCTCTTGAAAGTATTCCAGTTTCATTCACCAACGAAACAATTGTATTGCATTCAGAATGTAGTAAAGCTAATAGTTTGTAAGCTTTCTTTGCCTGGTCGTCTTTTTTAGCATCCTAAAACACAAATTCGGAATGACAAGTATCAGATTCAAACATATCAATGCACTCATTTACAAACTGAAGTCTTATATGTATGCACTCTTATATTATTTTACTAAACTTCTGCTGTTCAAATTTGAATGATTGATGAATAGGCAATTACAATAAAAATGTATTCTTACTTTAAAAAGAGTCTCATCAGCTATTGAAAAACATCGCTCTAATTGACCTTCTAGTGCATTTATACTTTTCTGAAGTTGTCTAGTGTCCTCCAAAACTTTCTTGATTTCCGAATTTTGCTTATCAACATTACCTATAATTTCTAGAATACGACTTGTATATGAATATCTATAAAGAAAAAATATTAAAAATAACCACTGTTTAAAATTATTTGTAAGTACTTATAAAAATTATTAATCACTAATGTTTGGTCAAAGATAGAGATTGTGTACAAAAAAAAAAAATGATGATGATGATAAACAAGCTGAGGGGTTTCCTGAGAGTTATTACGTTGATTCTTCATACATCTCTGTAAATCTTAAGATTTTGACATGTCGAAAGATAAAATTAAGTGTATTTATATTTCTAGCTGTTAATCTCTGCTTTGCCTATAAAGCAAGGACTTGGTGTGCAAATGACGAGCAACTAAAATAAGGTTAAGGAAAAAATAATGTGTGCCAACTATGATGGATATTGTTTAAACAGTGTAAGTACAGGTGTACTATATTATTATTAAATGACTGGTATTCATAGAATATGACTGGTTTTGAATATAAAAAAATATAGGGGTTTTTCAGTTTATGGTAAATGACATAATATATAAATTATATCTTCATAATCTAACCTAACATTGCCAGATTTTTGTTTTTCATATCTGGGTCTTAATTGATTTTTCAATTCTTCTTTTCTCTCACATTCTTCTTTCAGGCCCTTAGCAGTTTCCTTTAAGGTCATTAATATTCTTTTGCATTTGCTTCTTTCTGACTATGGAATAAAAAAATGGATTCTTATTAAAAAATGTCATCAGATAAGAACTAATTTCATACTTATATATTGACCATTTATTTTTGAACTCAGAATGGTACATGGACATTAATAAAGTGCCTCCAACTTATCTGTGAAGTGGCAAAAATAGGAACTAATCCTATCTAACTTGAATCTCTATGTCCCATAGCAATTTATTAGCCTATGAATGTGGTGTTATAATTTATGGTAAAAACAAACTAAATAATATAAATAAAAATGAGTCGACGTTCCAGACTTTTGTGCACATTGCAACACTGAAACGTCGCAGGCGACACCCACCAGTTCACAAATAAGTTGGTGGCACTGTACTGACAACCAGATAATTCACTTGGCCCGTATTCTAAAACGTGACTTGATCGCTGATCAGTGCTTGATACTAGTTTTGGCGGTACCAAAGTCTAGTATTAAGCGCCGATCAGCGCTCAAGTCACGTCTCTGAATACGGCCCATAATATAGTACCTTTATTACATTTTTAAAATTGCTTATGAAAATGCTAAAGAAAACGAGACATATACACATTGTATTTTCAAATCAATGTAGTGATATAAACCTTAATTTTAAAATACATACTTTATTTTTGATTTTAAATACTGTACTTACATCATTTAAAGATTTAACAGTTTTTAGCTTTTCAATTTCTAATTTAAGTGACATGTTTTTAGAGGTCAATTCTTCACTTTTTTTATGTAAAATGACTAACTGTTGATTAGCTTCTTCAATGAAATTCTCAGGCATAGTATCTGTTTCAGTGTCTGTTGTTCCCAAGCTTTTTAAAATGTTTTGTATATTTTTCAAATCAGCTTCTGAACGTTCACAATTTTTCAGTGCCTGTGAAGGGTTTTTTTTATTAAACAGATCTTAAATTTCAATATAAATATAAGAAAGCCCTACATGAAAAAATACTGGAATACCATATTACATTGGACTTTACTTAAAAAGCCTTAATTATAAATTTTGATCAGCTTTTTAATTACCTATATCATTATCATCATCATTATGATTATCATTGCTAGCCTTTATACATCCACTGTTGGACAATCCCTCAATGAACACCCATGAAAAACTAGACCCATATGTTCTGGACTAGAACCTTTTACCTGGGAACCAGTTACGGCCTCGGAATGGAGACAGTAGGTTCTAAATAATGTCTACGACTTTGAATATAATCATTTTTTTTTCGAAAGGACCTATGCTGTTGGCCTTAAGGCCTTGAAACTATGTTGAGATCTTGGTGCAATGAGACATAAAATGCTGCATGCTTGTTTATGAAGTTGTGCTTCCCTTTATCTACCCAGGCGAGATAGGCTATGTTAGCCATGTGAAAGCCCATCAATGTAATTGCACTTGATCTGTATTTATTTATCGAAAGTTTTCCGCCATAGCTTTCATCTGATGCTTGTATTGTATCAGTTGACATATGTATATGTCATGCAGTCATACTTGCAGCTGCAGCTTTTTAGGATCAGAAACTTTAATATTTAAATAAAAAATAAACCTTATATAGTATATAGTATAATAATATACCTGTGAATATTCCATATCCATAACATTTCTTTCACTCTCAAGTAAATCTAATTTTTGTCTAAGAAATATTGTGTTTTCCTTAAGCTCTTTAAGAGTTTGTTTTGTTTCATTTTGCATATGATCACTAACTTCATCTTTGTTGGCTTTTGTATTTTCACTTACATTTACTTCTTCAATTTGAATTTTCTTGGAATTTTTCACTTCTCCTAGTCTAGTCAGTATGTCAGCAATTTCAGAACTGGTGACTATATCTAGGAATATATGTTTTATGAAAATATTATTTTTATTATATATAATATGTATAATAAAAAAAAACATATTTTTATCATTATTATTATCTATCTTTATAACTGGAAAATCACATTAGCAGAGCCGTAAATAGCCTTTTTTGCGCCCTGTACGAGATTATATAACTGTGCCCTTAGCAACCAGAAAACAATAATAGTCCTGCGTGGTCTGGCCATTCTTGCGCCCCTGAGAGTCTGCGCCCTGTGCCTAGGCACCGCCCTATTTACGGCTCTGCATGTGAGACACCTTGCCATTTTCAGGAGTCATTGGCAGTAATGGTCGCTAGCCCTAAAGTGACCGGGTTGCCATAAGTAAAATAGTTGAAGTTGATCATTATTATTATCATCAGCTTCTATCTGTCCACTGCTGAACATATAACTCTTTTAATGAACTACAATATGACCAGTCCGTTTGCATTTGCATCCCACATGAACCAGCCCCTGCATGTGGTTACATGTGATCTACCTGAATGTGACCTCCACTCTTGAACCATATTTTGTCATCAGCCATCTGTTCCCCTGAGTATGTGACCAACCCACTGCTTACTCTTCGCATGATATTGGAAACTTTAGTTCTGTGGGCAATGTCTTTTTTCAAAAACTTCAGGCAAGGATACATCCAGCATAGAAAGAGCTATGTAAAAACAAACATTAATGTTACCTTCATAGCTAAATATTGCTTTTTCTGTTTTGGCTTTTGATTTGCAGCAAGGTGGTATCCAAATTGAATTTAAGTCCTCCTCAATTTTGTTACTAATTTGTCGTAAAAGCAAGTGTTTTGTTTCAGTTGATACAGTTTTAATGACTTTTTTATCCTCAGTTGGCAACTTCTCAATTAGAAACATGAAAACTTGTCTTAAATCATTTTCATTATGGTAAAGGAATGTTTGATACCCAACATCATTCTTATATCCTAAATCCTGTAAAATAATACAATGTTATACAGTATAAAACCTCAAGAGTAGATAGAAATTAATTATTTTGTTATTGTTTAATTGAGTTGTCTTTTACCTTGCATATAGATGCCAAATGAGAGGCAACTTCTATTCTTTGAGATACACCTGGTGGTAATTTTTCTGGAACCTTCAAATTATGATCTATAGTGGTGATACATTTTGAAACAGACTCTATAATCGCTTCCTCTGTGAGAGAACATATACTACTTGTATCCTCTTCAATGTCTCTGAAAAAATAAAAATATGGGTAAATAATAAATGAAATTATGTATTCACAAACATTCAAAGCCTAAATATTTTGGAACAGATAACTCAACATAGCATTTTAGATATATTTATGTATACAGTACTTATTTACTACTTGTAAGAAAAGCTAATAAGTTAGAAATTATCATCTAGTCTTAAGCAAATTTAAAAAGATGTAATGTTTATATGAAGGAACTAGGAGTCTACAAAATATAAATAGTGTCAATTTGAAAAATTCTTAAACAACCCTAGTGAAATTGGCAATAGTAATAAATATAATTAGTCTGGATATGAATGATTGCCCATAGTTTTGACCGCGTTAACATAATATAATATATTATTTGACTTGAAATTTGTTACAGGCTTTCCTTTCTAAATTTAAGTTAGCACAAAGAAGAAATTTCAGAAATTCAAGTGATGAAATAAGGGGTTCAAGTATGGAATTTTCTCATTTGACATGGACATGTATGAAAATAGGTACATAACTTCTCGATCACAAATTTTCAAATTCAGATCTAAAATTAGTACTTTATAGTATATTAAAAGATCCTTGCGTTGTACATAATACTCCACTGAAATGCAGTAACCAACGTACATATTTAACTGCCGTAAAAAGTGCAATATTATGGAATCAACTTCTTCCATATTTTAATTCTTGAATCTGCTTTCTTGATACCTTGGAGTCATTAAAATATATTAATTAAAAATTAAAATGTGTATTATTATCATATTCAATATTCATGTTCCTTTTTTTTCGTATATACTTGTTCCTGTTGGAACCGGCTAAGACCAGAGGCTATGCTGCCATGTCTGACGTAAACTACACATATTTTGTGTGAAGAAGAAGGAATGGCGGGAAACGCCAAGGGAGGGCCCCGTCCCTTAAGTCACCATCAATCATAGAGTATAATATTTATAGTGGGCGTTTTCCAATTACAGCACAAACGCGCATTGTGCGGCACAATGCTCAAAGTTGGTGTTCCAATTACAGCAACGCATCGCATTTTTGAGCTCTCTCAAAAGTAGTGCGTTCGCGAAATGCGTGCAATTGGCCAACTGTGGTCTGTGACAGAAAATTAACAAGTGTTTTTTCTTTAAGTTGTTCATTTATCGAAATGTTTTATTTAAATACTATCGTTAATAATATTATTCATTGTTAAAAAATATACGCGTACGTGCACAAAAATCTTAATATAATGGTATAAAATATTAATATAACGACACATAGGTTATAATCAGTGATGCCAACTGCTTAAAAAAAATCCTTTTTAAAATCCCCGAATCCCAACCAATATACCCTATTTTTTTAAATAAATAAAAAATCTAATTAAAAGTTCATATTTGTTATAACTTATAATTAATTAATTAAATTTTATATTCTTTCAACAATAAAACTTCAAGTAGAGAGGTAACATAAAATTATACATACAATTTTCAAAAAAACAATAAATTTTTTTTATCTCCTTGTCAATACGTCATATTATGTCGAAAATAATTTTCTCTCTAAAAATAACCTAAAAAAAATTTTCACCCTAAAAAATCCCTTTTTCTAAATTCTTCTCCCTAAATTTAGGGGAAAAATCCCCAATACCCCAGGTACTCCCACGGAAATGGGAAGTATGCGGGTGAAATCGCGGGGTGCTGCAGTATATTATATAGTATAAATACTTAAAATAAAAAATATGAATTCTTAAAATACCTTATTGTCAAATGATATGCAATAATCGAAAATTGTCTTTAAATTCAGCATCCATCTAAGGTTTTATTACGTTGAGATAATTTTCTACTCTTTTGATTTAAGCTCAGAGTACTTAATAAATCATCGTCACTATCATTTGGGCAAGGTGATGCATTTAAAAGGTATATAATTGCTTTAGAACTCATTTTAAAAAAATACTCGAAATGAAGAAAGGTTTGAGAATCCAAATAACCTTTAGCTTTTAACCAATTATTATGTATACCACTTTATTTACATTAATGCTATGCTATTAAATACTATTCGCGTTCCAATTAAGCATCAGCATAATTCAGCATTGTGCGGCACAGTCGACAGCCAAAAAATAAAAGAAGAAGAAGAAGATAGTCGACAAGTGACGTTTGACAATGACAACTGACACTAATTTGTTACAAATCTATATATAATGCAAATTGCAAATTTATAATTCGAGCCAAAGAGAAAATTAAAAATACTGAAACTGATTCGAGCTTAAGCTCTCAAAAGCTAGAATGTTAAATAAAAATTAGCGATCTTTGATTTCGGTAGCGGCTAGTCAGCTAGTGGCTACTGTTATGTGCTAAATAAACTTTAAACATACATTGGACGGATATAATATATCTAAGAGCAGTATAGTAAACCCGCAGTATATAATGTGCTGTGATCTTTATCAGTAGTTTGATGTGTAGTGGTAGTGCGTTCAAATTGTATTTGTAAAAACAATAAGTAAAAAGTCGATGAAATATGTCTTTACAATGTATAGCGAGCAATCATCAATTTATTTCAGTTGAAATTGAGGAAAATGATATTTATTCTGGAATTTTTAAGGTTCTTGAGGTTCTGCGGCCTAATTGGTCTCGAATAAATATTAATTTCAAGGTTTGATATTCTTAATTAGAAAGTCGGTAGGTATTTAAAAAAATATTATATGTTATTAAAATTCATCCAATTTTCAGATATTTACAGATGGTATAACAAATAAATTAGTTGCTTGCCAGGCAAATGATGAAGATATAGTACTCATACGAATATATGGCAAAAAAACTGATCTGCTTATTGATAGAAATGCAGAAGTGAGGTGAGAAAATATTTAAATATTAAATAAATTAGAAAAAATAAAGGTATAGGAAACGAATTTACATTTATTTTGATATTCATTTATTTTTTTGCTTATATTTCTTTCTAATGTAGTGGTGTAGCAGTGCTAAAAACCAATAATTTCTGCATTTAAATATGAATGTCTTTATCAGGTTCTTTCATTTATCTATGTTACCTTTATAATAGAATATAACAAACCAAAATTTTATCTGTCAAATATATAATTTGTAGTATAACACTTCAAATAACAGGTTGTATTGACATACCTCCAATCTATCATACATACATCATTTTATATCAGTTTTCTATTATTTTCAGAAACATTACAAACCTTCATAAGTTAGGTTTAGCTCCTGAAATCTATGGAGTATTTAAAAATGGCCTAGCCTATCAATATTATCCAGGCGTAACTCTAACCCCAAAGTCTGTAGTTGATGAAAATATATCAAAACTCATAGCGACCCAGATGGCTATAATGCATAAAGTACAGATTGAACAAGAGGTAATAATTTTGTTTTAACATATTCATAGCGTCTGATAACTTCATGTATGTAAGCTTATATAACTAATGTAAAATTAACAGTGGGTAATACCAAGACAAACAAAACTTGAACAAAGATAAAATAAAAGTACCTAGTTATAATATAAAATAATTTTTAATTTACATCAAGATTACTAATAGGTGTGTGTGTCCGTGCATATGTTTGTGTGTATGTAATTGTATGTCTAATGTAGTCAAGTGGATTTCAGAATGGTTTAGTTTCACAATTTGTTCCACTTAGGAAATAATTTGTACTTTGTCTACTGTTATAATATATATTATTATTTATTTTCATTTACCATCTAACTACCACCCTAACATATTCTCCTCATCTGACTTGGAGAAGGACAATATTTATTAATGCTACAAGAGTCAAATATCAGACAGTAGACAAAGACAAAAACTTAAGTAAATACTATTTATTGACATTACTTCTTCTACTGTTGCCACCCAGTAGCATATAGCAAGCCCATTTTGTATGTAAATAAATATTATAGCATGTAAAATCTATAGCAGTTAGCCTATATTAAAAGTAAGTAAACACATTATAAGCCAATTAAAAATTATTCAGAAATAAAACAATTATTGTATAAATGTATCAACCCTTATATGTCCCACTGCTGGGCACGGGTCTCCTTCCTCGAAATCAGGCGAGGAGGGTAATGGGCCAATAGTCCACCGCGCTGGCCCAGTGCGGATTGGTGAACTTCACATACCTTCAAAGACTTTCAATCTCATCAGGTATGCAGGTTTCCTCGCGATGTTTTCCTTCACCGGTGAGCGAACGATGGTCTCGTGTGCACTTAGAAATTTAGAAAAACCCATTTCAAGGCACACACGGACGGGTCAGGATCGAACCCGGAACCCCTCGCGTAAGAGGCCGAGTCCGTCCACCACTGGACCACCGTCGCTTTTTATTTTAAATTATTGTATAAATCATTAGAATTTTGTTATAAAGTTTTTTAAAAGACATTGCATTTGAAAGAATTGAATAATTATTCAGGTCGATTCAATTTTATATAAATTTTTTTTTTTGTTGCTTAAATAACATTTAGACAGCATAATAGAAGCTATACAAGTTTAAAAAAAAATCTGTCAAATAAAAACGAAATAAGTACTCTTTAGTCCATCACACTTCCATCTTAAATGTTGAGTATAATTTTAAATTGTGGAGTTCTTGGAAAATTGAGGATATGTTCAAGCATATTCTATCCTTAGGGTCTGTTTCACAATATACTAGTAAAGTACCCTATAGCTATATGACACATAAATTAACTGACACATAAAAATCTTCTAGTTAGTCTTGATTGGGTTTCACCATCATCTTCCCTATAAATTTATTTGGCAGATCGCATTTCATCGTTCCATTTTACGATAAATATGTTTTAGAAAAACATTCCATGTCGTAAATATACATGAAAATATGTTTTTATAATTTAATTGTATGTATCATACCATCTTTATACCTTTTATTTACATAGACCTTGTATATAATGTTATCCCTTAATTATTAAAAGATCAAAACACAATTTAAATTATTTTGTATATTACTGTTACCGGAACGTCTAATTGCGGCGAAAAAATAATTAATACTGCGCAAAGCAAAAATATTTGAAATAATTCGATTGAAAACTGTGAAACGGGAGCTAAATTGTTTTTAGTTTATTGTAGTGACAAAAAAATAACTAAAAATAAATTAACTGAAAATTCCTCACTTACTTATACACTAACTACTCAAGAAAATACAAATTACAATACACATTTATAATATACATTGAAAATTAAATTTTTCTTTAATTCTAAAATCATTTAAATTTATAACATTAACAGAATTACAATATAATTTAAAAAATTATAAACTAATTACATAATATTATAAAAAAATAATAATCTAATAATAATAAATAATCTAAAACTATAATCCTTAAAAATATAAATATTATATTATAATAACTAAAATATATTATTAAAAGGCGTCCCTTTAGGCAATGTTCCGAAGATACTGGCGGCGTTTCCCCTTTGAATTGCTAAACTAATTCTTTGTCCGAGGTAGCTGCCAGCTCTTCGGTCTCCTGTGATGTCGACTAACCTTTTTGCTATTTCCTTAAAAAGCCTTAAAGCGTTAGGACCCCACGGACCAAGGGTCTCGACACCGAATGGGACAAAATCATATTCAGCGCCTAGAACCCTATATTTGCAAGCTTTAGTTTTTTCAGCCGCTTCACAGGCCGCACCAGCTCTGTTGCTGGTTCCATGTAGATGGGAAGGGGCCAGCGTGTCTGAACAGGTTGCATCCCATACCAGCACCCTGCCCATCTTCCATGGAATCAAACTCATACCGTCCGGTCTCTTGCCATCGTCTCTTGCAATACCAGGCGGCTCAAGTAAACTTGGCACGTTGACGGTGGCAAGGGACCGGCGTATGATATCGTTGAGTGCAGCATGTCTCGAGAAGCGGCCTGCACTTTTTTGGCATGATAGTCCGTGATGTCCTAGCTTGTCGACATCACTGCCACAGGGACATTTATGAGGAACGCAGACCGGAACCCCAAGCCGTAGACAGGTTGCGATTCGGAGCGTGTCAGGCTCAAGAAATGTTCCTGTATTTGAAGAAGGGTACGCGTGAAGCCAGTAGCCGGCCTCATGTGTACCCGAGGCCAAAAGCCTAGCACGCGCCGAACCTGTACTACAGCTCAAAAGATTGTCGTAAATCATTTTACAATTTATGTCATCCCAACTCCTCTGTGAATTTGGAGAAACTGGAAAATTTTGACCTGGGCATGCAATTAAGAACGTGTTTCTAGCTTCTTCCAAGCCAGCAATCACAAAGTTTGAAGGGGATGCCCTTCAAATTGTACTTATGAGATTTGCTGAGCTATGGACAGAAGATAGGAAGGCAGGTAAAGCGACACTGGAAATTTTGCGAATCCCTAACCCACCATAACGGATGGGTAGGGATGCTTGGGACCATGATTGTTCGTTGAGTTGCATATTTAGAATCTAATTGTCAAATGTCGTGAAGCTGTCAACCGCGTATATATCTGTCAACTGATTTATCTGACAGATGAATTTGCTAATGGCCAGTTGATCCGACCTATAGTTTACAGGGAACTTTATTAGCCAAATATTGCTATTTGTTAATTGTGAAACAAAAAAGTTGTAGTTATGTGGTAAATATGTTGCAAATAGCTTAAATGGAACTTTATTAGGATATTGTGAAACAAACCCTTACTAATATAATATAATATTATAAATGCGAAAGTAACTCTGTCTGTCTGTTACGCTTTCACGCCGAAACCACTGAACCGATTTTTATGAAATTTGCAACAGAGATAGATTAGAGCTTGGGGAAGGACATATGCTACTTATTGTCGCGAAAAAATGTTTAGGGAGGGTTTAAATAGGGGATAAAAGTTTGTATGGAAGTTCGTAATTATATATAGAAGATGACGCCATGAAACTATGCATTTAGGCACTTTATAAGAATTAAATAACCATTAATAATTGTTCCACCGTTTTTAAGTTTTTTTACTTTATGGGCATGAAATAGGAAATGAAAGTTCACAGTGTACCTAGTTCAAAAAAAAATCTGTCTGTGTTTACTATACGTACGTACGAAACTGCGCTACACCGAATTCAACACGAGCGAAGCCGCGGGCAACAGCTAGTACAATTATAGTTTACCCATCTTAGTGGTACTATTGAAATAGGAAAAAAATGGCAATCTAAAAACTTGATATTTTTTGCAGATAAGTCGAGATCCGGCAGTTTGGGATAAAACAGAGCAATTTTTAACGTTAATACCGGAAAAATTTTCCGATCCAAATAAACAGCAGAAGTAAGTTCTTCTAAGCTTTTTGTACAATATAGTTTAAAACTAACAATGTATTATTCGAGTTTATATTACGAGTACAGTGTAGATAGTCCAGTGTAGATGGATAGTGTCTATGGAGTTTTACAGACAATGCAATATTTTTGATTCTATTTATCTGAAATCTAGAATCTTCTATTGGATGTCTACACGCCTAAAGACTCGGTATCCTTTTTTAAGTCCACACGAGCTTGGCTAATCATCATATTATAATACATATGTGTATACTGTATAGTAACTGGTAAAATTGGGGTTAAATTATCGAACGACCTTTAGTTCTACGTCTTAATGTGTACAAAACGATTTATCACAACAAGTATGTCGCAGCTAATGACCATAGCAGAGTGACCTCAATTTGTATTTTATTTTGAAATAAGTATTTTTTAAGTACCTATTGCACGGAATAGAGTTCGATTTTAAGCTCGCCTTCGAATTTAAGCTCAGGTCCATTTTAGGAAACCAACATAGTTATTGCATATTTGATTATTTTAAACCGAATATTGCCTGCAACTTCGCCTTAGACCCGTCAGAACTTTATTAAAGAGGACATAGATTCACGCGCGTTTTGTTCTGTTGTTAGTTGGATCTTGCATAGGGAAATTGACATATCTTCCACCAAAAACTAGTTTACCTGGAACTAGCTTCGCTAACTCATTATGTGTTGTCTATCTGAGACACAAGACATGAGATATAACATCAATGGATGAAAGAAAACAATAAAGGAGGCTTTTCAAGTTAACTAAATTATATTGTTTTCTTACGTTTACGCAAATTTCACTCATTATAATGAAACACCTTTTACGGAGTCCTCCCGTGACCATGGTTTCTGTAAAGTATCCGAAACGTCGGGCTTGTAAAAAACTTAATAAACCGCGATAAAATCCATAAAAGTTGTATCGTTATATTAATTAAATTATACATAAGTATAACCAAAGGAAGATTGGTCACGTAATATGTCATGTGTATGAAATGACTGGCACAACATGTAATATTGTATTTGTACAACATAAAGACGCGTGACTTCTTCAATTATCTCCTTATCTATTAACATAGTTGTTATGTCAAAAACCCCGACATTATTGTGGTTTAGATAGGTGTTTTAAGCGAATACATTCTTTATCTTAAAATGTATTTCAGAAAGCCATATTATACCAAATAACAGTTATTATAAAAGATTGAGTAGTAGCTTATATAATTTATATGCTGTCCAAAAATAATAACAGTCATCCAGAATGACATAAATTGTTGATTGATTTTGAAATGTTTGCTGACCAATTAGCTATTTCTGCTTACAGATTATATTTTTCTGCTCACCAAAATACGAATACTATGCTAACCAGTTAAATAACCACCTTTAAAAATTACTGTTTCTGTATAAAGTGAATGTAAGAATCCTCTATCATTTCGAGTAAAACCAGTTTAGCTTGTTTGAATAAATGAATATTGTGAATATTGTTATACTTAAGTAAAATATTTTTACATAAGTACCTAATTAAACAATTAGAAATATAGAAACCCAAACTAAAAAATAGAAAATAAATTTTAATAAATTTAAATTAAGAATAGTGTTGAAAATTTCAATAACTATAAATTAATAATAGTGTAAATAAAAAAAATTTATTTTATTCAAAAAAAAGCGTGGGGTGCTTTTTAAGATATTATCAAAATGATAATCACTCTACTCATATCTGTCAATAAAATATTTATAACTATATTGACACCATGCACCCCACGCTTTTTTTTTAAATAAAATATTTTTTTTTTATTTACACTATTATTAATTTATAGTTATTGAAATTTTTAACACTATTCTTAATTTAAATTTATTAAAATTTATTTTCTATTTTTTAGTTTGGGTTTCTATAAAAAGCGTGTTTTTAGTTTTTTTAAACTATTATTTATTTTTTACTTTTTAGTAATTATTTATAAATATTATAAATACGGGGAATCAGAGTTCGATTTCGGAGAGGGAGCCTGAGAAACGGCTACCGGAACCAAGGAAGGCCGCAGGCGCACAGATTACCCACGGAGAGTTACATACTGACATACTGACATACTGACAAACTGACAAACTGACAAACTGACAAACTGACAAACTGACATACAAGTGAAGCTAATAAAAAGCGTGTAAAAATGTATCCCAATTTTTATGTTCGCCAGGGAAATTTTGCATAGGTTTGTTTTGTCATGCATGTACCTACAACATATTAACCTAGGACTTATTAAATAACAATATAAAATAAACTATTAAATGCATATGTAATACGACGTAAAATTATCTCAAGATTCAAGGTTACATTTATACACCTAATTTAGGTACAAATCTAGCATAATACGGTAAAGCGAGGTCGGATAAAAATATGTACAATTGGTTTCATAACTTATGACGTTGTTCGCAATTTACCTTAATGTTTGATAATTCTTTTGGCTATAATAGAATATATTATGACATATAATTTGTTTATTCTAATAGCTAGTAATCCACATAATAATACATACATTTTATCAGACAAGTTTGATCAGTTATCCTATTAATTACGGTTAGAGTGACTGTTCTTATTGATTTTTAGGATAAAAAAAAGGCTTAAACTACAAAAGCAAATGGAGAAGGAATTCAAGGTAGCAACATGTTTTTTCATTTGCTTTTAAATCGTGGTATTAACTCAACTTAACCGATTGTAGTAAATCGTTTTGTGCATTACAACTGATTAGTAAAATATGTCAAAAATAACAAAGATTCTTTAATAATAACAAAAATAAAAAATAAGTATCAATGCAATTAAATAGTTTAATTTTTTTTTTACTTATTTGAAAATCAATTCTTCATGTAAATATTAACCGTGTCCTTGCAAAGTGCATTTACCTAGTAGTGCTATTCGATAAAGACATTTTTGTTTTTAGAATTTCGACTATGCATAAATCTATAAATGTACATCATCATGCCAATATTTTCATACATAAAGTAGACAAAGATAATTTCTCTACTTTGTGGTTGAGTTGCCATAATGACGATACAAAATGGTTGCAACTTTGTCACAATTTAATTCGTCTTCGTCATTGACTTTGTAAAATTCGTGACAAATATAAATATTAGTGACATCACGTATTTTTTATATTCATTTAGCGGTCGAATATAACTATGAAGCGAGTGAAACCATTTCACAACTTTGTCTCTGCTGTTAATATTGCTATAAAGACATCTCATTAGATTAAAACTATTTTTACGGTCTTTGGGTATCACGACTTAAAGATTTTAAACCATAAGAGTTATCCGCTTAAAAATGTACTATGAAATCATTGGTATCTTCTCTGAGGAATAAATTATCTGTATGTATTTCCATATCAAATAAAACTAGTAACTTCCTCTGCTGTTCGTATCTATGTCCTCAGCGTTAGGGGTCGCGACCTCTACTGATTACACACTATATTCCATCGTCCCTATCCCCTGGTACTCACAATGAATTATACTCCTATTCAATTTAAAATGTATTTCACCGCCATTAAATTACTCCATATATTGAACTTTTTGTAGCAAATAATGCTTTAGTTAGCTCCTTCGTTTGATGTAGCTTTTGCACTCCGAAATACTAAAAAACTTTTATCAATTATTATCAACATACACCATAATCCTAATAGAATAGTGCAGTGCGTTTCACATATTATAGTATTTAATAAAAATTATCCTTATCAAACTAATCAATATATTTGTATATTCATAGTTTTACGTAATATATGTATTACATTTGTATAATAGCAGTGCTTTTATCGACTGTTGTAGATTTGCCAATAGCTTTGGGTCAATAACAAGACTAAGGATAGAGTTTGAGCGTCTAAAGTCGAAATTAACAAAAACTGAGAGCCCAATTGTGTTTGCTCACAATGATTTGCTTCTAGGAAACGTCATCTACAATGGTTGCAATGGTACGGTAAAGTTCATTGATTATGAATACGCCGCATATAATTACCAAGCGTACGATATTGCGAACCACTTCAACGAGTTTGTTGGTAAGTTAATGCTATTTAATTTTTAGTACCTGGTTGACCGAGCATTTGCTCGGTACCCTAAGTGATAAAATACGATAAAATTTTTCTTAAAAAAAAAAATGATCTTAAAAAAAGGACAAAAAAATTCGGACTGGAGATTCGAACCAGGCTCGTTCGAACTTAACTGTCTAATTTCACCACTAAGCTACCATGACAGATTATTTGACAGCGAAATTTACGTTCGTATTCTAATCATATTTTAACGATTCCTCAAAACACGGATAAAAAAAAGTTTTCTAAAAATGTATCTTAGCTAGATCGATTTATCGCCGTTTTTAACACATGTATACAATATTTAATGAAAATCGTTGGAGCCGTTTCCGAGATCCCGATTTTATATACATATATATATACAAGAATTGCTCGTTTAAAGGTATAGGTATAAGATAAGATATATTATTTTACTACTATCATTTCAAGTCATATTTGTCATGATTAATAATTACCATGATGATAATCATGATTAATTATTATATTGTATAATATATATAATAGATAACGATTTTTTAACTTAATGCGGAAAATTCACGGGGAGAACTTATTTCCTAATACCTAATCTTTTAACAAATATTATGAAGTACATAGCCCATACGAATTGAGGACTGACAATAACGTGTGTAATTGATAAAAAAAATATTTTAGTTAATGAAAACGAACCTACATCTTTAAACGTTATAATTAGACAACACTGGTCGAAAGTATTGATGAGGACGTCTACAGCCAAGACTAGACACGCAAATAGCGGTACATAACATCTACTTACCTTATACCGTGGCTAGTTATGGCCTAATTTGAAATACGTTGGGCAAAAAAACACAAGTTATTCAAAACGAAAGAATACATTAGTCAATTAGATATTGTTTGTGTGTAAATTCAAAATCGAGAGGAAACCTCACGATATTTTCCTTCACCGGTGAGCGAGCGATTGTCTCGTGTTTCAGGGTGCACTTAGAAATGTAGAAATACCCATTTCAAGGCGCACCTTTGTAAGAGATAGTGCCATGCTGCTTTGCAGCCAAATTGGGCCGGCACGACCGGGGAGGAACCTCTCGCTCACATGAAATCGGCGTAAAGTGACAGCAAAGCTGTCGCGTTTTGTGCGGTTTGTGAGTTTCTGGTGGCCCATTGGGGGGATAGGGAAAAGGAGGGCAACCTTAAGGCTTCGACTGTTCGTTTGCCCTCCTATGATTGAAATAAAAGTGAGGATCAGGATCGAACCCGGAACTCTCGCATAAGAGGCCGAGTCCATACCCACTGGACCCTCGTTCCGGTATTGGTATCAATATAAATTGCCTATCAATAAAAGTTCTCGAATATTTGTTTCAAGGAACCTCCGTTTAATATTAATTGACCCTAATGATTGGACTCTGATGGCGAATCATTGATGGATTGATTGGATAAAAAATTACCTACCATTTAATTTTATCAGGGAGAGAGAGTGACCTAATTTAGAAAAAACCGACCGTACATATTGGGCCATCTCTTCATTTTTTAATATTTCTTTAAAATAATTCACATCCAAAGAGTCACGACAGTTGAATTTTTACTTTCAAGTTTTATATACGTGTTTTACGACATTAGAAGCCTAGTTAGTGTGGTTTAATTAAGCTTTTTAGGGTTCCGTACCCAAAGGGTAAAAACAGGACGCCATTACTAAGACTTCGCCGTCCGTCTGTCCGTCAGGCTGTATCTCAAGAATCGTAATAGCTTGACAGTTGAAACTTTCACACATCGTGTATTTCTATTGCCGCTTCTATTCTAAAAACCAAAAAAAATTAAAAATTCTAAAAACAAAATATGTAATAATATTAATTAAGGCAGGGTTGTTGGTGTTTTTTGCTGGCACGGAATGATTCATCTCCAAAGTAAGAACAAGTTATTAATAATTCAAGAAGTCTTAAGAAAGTCTCTTATAATCGTTTCTTCTAGTTAACAAAACAGATGGGATGACGGTATTATATATTTTTTAATTTACTTACTGTTATTACGAAACAGTATAGTTCAAACGGTTCATATCTAGAGTGTAGTAATCCCAGCTATAAAAATTCGATAACCTATCCACAAAATCAACATCAAAACACATTATTAAATAACTTGTTAAATTTTGGCGTAACATTCATGTTTCATACAAATTTACATTTTAATTTCAGGTCTTTCAATTGAGGATATTGACTACAAAAAGTATCCCAGCAAGGAGTTTCAATATTCCTGGATACGGACATATCTCATGGAGTATTTGAATGATCCGTCGCCCAAAGATACTGAAATAGAAAAAGTTTATAGAGAAGTGGAATGTCTATCGTTGGCGTCGCACTTTTTGTGGGGAATATGGTCTTTGGTACAATATGAACTTTCCGACATTGACTTTGACTTCGGAAGGTAAAATATGTTTAGTATACTCTTACCATGGTCAAAATACGGCCGCCAACATGCTAACTTTGCATTCCTTTAAATTCTCCTGGTAAATAGCTAAAACTATTTCTATTTTAAATACTTTTTTTAGTAGATGTTGTTTATAGTAGAAATTCAATATTTTATTAATTGTATACCCAATAATAATTTGACTTTTTCGTTTTAGGTACGCCGAAATTCGTCTGAATAGGTACTTCGAGCTAAAAGAGGCTGTATACAAAAAATATATGTTATAACATTTGAAATTTAATTTTAAATATTGTATGTATATATAAATTAAATTGTTTAAAAAACTAAATCATTGTTTTATTTAATATTACACAATGATTGGTCTGTTTTTAAGTTAAAATAAGTGTATTATTTATAGCTCAATTCTCTCAATTGAGATTACGAACGGGAACGTGACAGCACTTTTATATTAGACTAGTTGTTGCCCGCAGCTTCGCCTCCGTTAACTAAAATTTACAACGGCATCTTAGCGGGATGATATATCTTTACCGATAAATGGGCTATCGAACACTGAAATGTTTCATTAAAATCCGACCGATAGTTCCTGAGATTAGCGCGTTCAAATAAACAAACTCTTTAGCTTCATATCTTAAGGATTAAAAGCATGAGTAAAATAAACTCGTTAGTCGTTTGAATGTAGTCCAAAAAAATCAAAATTTCTGAATAAAATATGGTTGTTGTGCCTCACTCGACATAGATAGGTATAGTGTGTCGTGGACTTTTTTGTAGATAATTATAAGATCTACAATTAATTAGAACATTTCATGGATCTATCTTTTATAGTTTAGGCAGCGTACGCAAAATAAGTAACTTTTCTGGTTGATTTTTTACACCTCGTGTCCGAAAAACCCAAATATCTTACGGAACCCTGTTTTTTCCAGAATAAAATTTAGCCTATGTTACTCGTAGATACTGTAGGTTTCAAATGGTCCCCACCACGGTTCAAGCCTTGTCGTGGCGGTGGGGCTCAGTAGCCTAGGGTGAGCCCAACACCTTGGGCGAAGCTAATTGAGCCAAGGGGGCTCTATGTACCCCTCTTATAAGAAGAGGGGGCAAAAGAGCAGGGGGCAAGGGGCGAGGATGGGAACCTAGTCTCATTGTACTATCCCGACGGTGGGAGGGGTTGTTCTGTGGTGCGGTGCAAGCCTTCTGTGGAGGTGTCGGTCCCCCGAGGGGCTAGCTAGCCGTCGAGGTGCCCTGTTGTTTGTAGATCCGGGGCACTTCACCAAAGGCGGCATTGGTGGCACTCGCCGGGTTTTAGTGGGTAGAGCTGCGTCCATTTACCAGCTTTCGGGCGCAGCGAGTCCCACATACCCGCCTGGGGAGACCCATTCCCCAGCGGTATGCGTCAGTGCATTTCCCGGCGTAAAAGAAAAAAAAAAAGGTTTCAAATGGTGAAAGAATTTGAGCCTATTCATTACAACCAAACAAACAAACAAAGTTTTCCTCTTTATAATATTAGTAAGTATTAGATATATTAATTATTATCTTGAATAATTACAACTATATTACAATTATTCTTTCCTGGGGTTATCAAAGTCGACATTTTTAGCAATTGACAGTGTTGATAAATTAAAATGGTGCTTTTAGAGTCTGTATTTATAGTATACTAGCTGTTACCCGCGGCTTCGCTAGCGTTAGATTTAGAGTAGCGCAGTTACGTACGTATAGTAAACACAGACAGATTTTTTTTTAACTACCCTGTGTACTTTCATCTCCTATTTCATGCCCATATGGGTAAAAATCTTAAAAACGGTGGAATAATTATTAATGGTTATTTAATTCTTATCAAGTGCCTAAATGCAAAGTTTCATGGCGTCATTTTCTATGTATAATGACGAACTTCCATACAAACTTTCATCCCCTATTTAAATCTCCTAAGCTTTTCTTTCGCAACAAAAAGTAGCCTATGTCCGTTCCCAAGCTCTAATCTATCTCTGTTCCAAATTTCATCAAAATCGGTTCAGTAGTTTAGGCGTGAAAGCGTAACAGACAGAGTTACTTTCGCATTTATAATAATATTAGTATATATACTAAACACATGATAAAACTATGAAACTGTAATCTTAATGTCTCTAATGAGTACTCTCTACTATTGAAGCCTCATTAGAGATTTGAACATCAGTTCTGAGAATCAACAAACGAAGTAATGAAGCGTCGTGAATGGATTTAATTTGATAACGGATTGTATTGACACTGCATAACTGCTTATTATTGCTGCCCAACGTTTTTTATCCAGATTTTTACTGAAATATCATGTTATCAGTTACGTAGCGTATTTTCGAACTTAATCAAAACCATTTTTTTTCTAATTGCTCATTTATAATGCTGTCTGTAGGTACATTGATTAAACATACAATTAAATTTTCGAAGGTAATATATATTTCGTTATGTAGATACTTGAATAGTTTATGTATTTATTTTTACAATAAAACTCTTTGAAAGCCCAACAAAGATAATTGACGATATAATATGACGTAAACAATTACACAATTATAAAAACGTATTTTGTGTGATTCTGAAAATTTTTAGAAACTGCAATGGGCAAGCATTTTGGTAACTTGGCTTTTATACGAGGAATAATTTATTATAAACTGTCTCCTCATGAACTAAAACCATTTGCTCATGCAATATCTCGTGGATTGCCCAACTTCGTACCCAGGACTATGGCAACAATGGCGACATGGCTCCCAAGTGAGTACTTACCATATTAGACCTACTAAACTATTTACTTAAAAAAATGTGTCTGACAATTTTATTACGCTCTTCATACCCAAAGTAGGATGGGAGCGCATAGGGATGAGGGGAATTTTGTGTATGTTAAACTGGATGCGGACAGCGCAGGACCGATCGCTGTGCAGATCCTTCCCGGGTAAAAAAAAATATATGATTCAAACTTCAATTCACTCAAAACACGGATAAAAAAAGTTTTCTAAAAATTTATCCTAGCTAGATCGATGTATCGCCGTTTTTAACGCATGTACCTATAAAAAATTTCATGAAAATCGTTGGAGCCGTTAAGCCGTGCCATATTATTTGATAAGTATTTGCCTCAAATTAACGTAAACGTAAAAGGCAATAAATAGTCTAGTCTCGAATTAGAATAGGTACTTTATGGTTACGTCAATGCTTACAAGCGATCATAAAAGTAATACATATTATGTTTATTCACAGACCTTATACTAACCATAGCGGTGTATACGACAGTAGAGAACGCTCATCGTAAGAAACTAAGAAAAAACCCAGACGATTATTTAAACGAAGTTGATCCAAACGCCGAGGAATAGATTATAGATAGACGAGTAGAAATATTATTGTGTTAATGTTCGTTCAAATTCATTTTTCTAAATAAAAAAAATAAAAAAAAAATATTGTGATATGATTAAAATAAATCATAGATAGTAAGAGCTAGTACATATTAGGCGCTCGGAGTTGCGTCGAGCGCGCGTTAGTCGCATACACATACCGCGCTTAGCACGGCGTTCGACATGCGCTAGTAGGGCGAATATACTTTTGGCTCAGTTCGAAAATGGACGTCGGAATCATGTCAAATGTGATGCGCCCTTATAGTGGAAAACAACTCACACACATAAAAAAGTTTTCAATTACAGACTATCGAGAGCAAGGCACTATATCGAATGCACTTTCGGAATATTGAGCAACAAACGGCGAATATTTCCTATTCCTACCTTATTTTTATAATCGGGACTTTCTATATTCCAAATAGCTGGTCGCTTATTGATTTCATATTTAAAGAAATCAGTATCGAAATATTCGATCTCCACTCTGTGTGTGTCCACTCTACACAAAAGCGCGCGATCAAATGTACAAAATAATGGCGGCTCATGTATCCCCAAGCGCGCAGTTGACGCCATAACAACGCGCGTTAGAACTAAAAAGTGTAAGCGCGCGTCAGACGCGCGCTTGACCAGCAGCTCCCGTTTACATGTGTACCAGTGTTGCCGACTTCCATGGTCTGGATTACCCAAAAACCTAGCTGAAATTCCCCACATATTCCCCACAAGCCAAATTTACCAAATTTTTCGGCTAAACCAAAGTATTTCATGGATTATTTTGCATTACTTCTTAACATTATTTGTTTTAAATGCTAGCAAATATCACAATCTTTCAAATAAGACTACTAAAAAATTAAAAAAAAGATTTTCGGTGAATTTGTAAACGTACGAAATATTAAATTGAAAAATGGTTGTCATTCATAGGGATGAGGAGTGAGACCCCCCTTTGTATAATTTTATCGATAGCAATTCAGTTACTTCCCCGTTTGATAAACTATAAATTTTGATGGACATAATTGTTGCCATAAAATAATCTCTAAATTATACTTCTTATACTAGTTTTATTAGATTTAATTTCAGTTCTAGTGTAAATGCTTAAATTCCCCGCATTTTCCCCACATAAACGCTCTCCCCACAAATTACCCAATCGGATTGAAAATCCCCGCAGTTTGGGGAATTCCCCACAGATTGGCAACACTGATGTGTACACTTTAAAAGAATTCGGGGTTCTCAAAACGCGCGTTAGCAAAGCGCGCGTTTCAAAACGTCCAATGTGTACCCGCTCTAACAGATTTAGAAGAAATTTAGAATAACTAGTAGATTTGTCAATACGTCGTCTTGAAAAACCTTATATTTTTTAATGTATTATTACGATATCCTGAACGTTATGCAAAAAACGCAATGCAATCGCATGAATGCCCAATCCGGGTTTGCGAATATCGCACACTCTCCGAGTCTAAAACCATTACAAGGCTGTTAGCTGTTCATGTTCAGGTGAAGTCGCGGCCGTCATATCTCGCCACTGACCGTGTGGTTTATAATTATAAACTAAAAAGCAGCTCGATTTCATATGTTGTCTGCATGTCTGGAATCTAGCTATTTTTTCATACTATGTATATCCATGGCAGCCGTCAAGATGCAGTCTATTTTTTTTTTACATCATTATCATCATCATCAGCCTTTATCCGTCCACTTCTGAACATAGGCCTCCCTCAATGAACGCAAAGACGACCGATCCCTTGCTACTCGCATCCAACGCAGACCTGCCAATGCATAGAGATCGTCTTCCCATCTGGTTAATGGCCGACCAACACTTCGTCTACCTAAACGCAATGCAATATTTTACATAGATCAAACAAAATCACTATATGGCTACAGTTTTTGGTAACTTTAAAATTTTCTATGGACTATTTTAACAGCTAAAATAGTTCTTGATTTATTTACAATGATATTATAATGAAACAACTTTTACGGATTTTATCGCGGTTTATTTAGTTTTTTACAATCCCGACGTTTCGGACACTTTACAGCGACCATGGTCACGGGAGTAGGACTAGGAGGACTAGGACTAAATAAACCGCGATAAAATCCGTAAAAGTTGTTTCATTATAATGAGTGAAATTCGCGTAAACATAAGAAAACAATATTACAATGATATTGTTCAGTATTATGAATTAATTAAAATTTACATAATTGATTTAAACGAACTTCGTATTTGTAAAGCTGTTATAAGTTATACAAAAAAAAAATGTAAGTAGGTTAATTACATCTAGGATATTTATGAAGCTACGGTTAATTTTCTGAAATAAAACCAAGTCCTTGTTAAATCATCATTTTACTAAGCTTTAACATCACGAATGCACATTTAAAATCAAAATGGTTTGACCATAAAAATTAGAATGTGTAGGATTGCCCAAAGATAAGTAGAAGTAGTGAGACTGTCCGAATGTGAAAACAGCTGTACCCGCAGTAGTTTACATTTAGTAATAGACACTATTATTCGATATACAATAGCTTTGGATAATACAATTTGACATTAAAAGACACTTGATTAATCATAAAGAGTACAGAGAGTAGGGGTACAGAATGTGTCGAGTTATTAAAATAATTGTTTAGCACTCGCAAATTTGTAATGGAATGTTCCTAAATTATTTTAAGACAGTGTGCGAAATGCACAATCGGAGGTGGATGAAATGAGTTCTTCCTGTTTAAGTCTGCACCACGGAATTGAGAGTGAGTGCAAAGTCTTAGCGTGTGCGACGATAGTTAGAAGCCATATCCTTGCACGTTTTAGTCCTATCTAAATGCAGTCCATTTTGTAAATGGACAATTATTATTTTGTTAAAGAGCACTGTTCAAAACAGAAAAAAAAGTATTCTCCAATTTTCTTATTCTATATTAATTACTAAATTAACTCTCGGTAAAATTACCCTAATACATTATAGCTGAATGATGAATAAATACATATTTTATTACACATTGAAAAATTTGCTCATTTTTAACATTTTTTTTTTTGTCTCAAACATGTAGCCAGTACAAAATACACATATCATATTCGCAGAGACAAATTAATACTATAAATGTCCGGTGTACGGATAATAAAATGCGCTATTAAATAGATTAAACAATAAAACACTCTGTAAATAAAAAAAAAAATATAATAAAAACGTCTGCCGCATGTTACAAGTCAAAAATAAATATTGACCAAATTTGGGCAAATATTACTAGATTTATATACTGTAAGTGCGAACCACCCGACTGACTATATAAATAATAGTTTGACTAAGGTTATTAATTTGTTAAGTACGTATGAAACATACAATGTGAAGAGATTCTCAAATATAAAGAGTTTTTGTATATAAGCCGTTACAAATTGTGCCTTTGCTACATTTGCAAAAAAATCCTTCACTTTTATGGTATTAAATTACACAAATTTATCAAAGGATTTTACCAATAACTGAAAACACCAACTATTTAAATTATACTGCATCTGCTATAAGAATCTAAAGTATCTTTAACATAAACTATGATGAATTTATAATTTTTTTACATTGCATTAAACAATATTAAATTTCATTTTTTATTATCTTAGGGCCTGTTTCACAATCTCCCTTTAAGTTCCCTATAGGCTATTGGCAACATATTTGACAGATGTTTGACAGATAGAGTATGGAGTATCTGTCAAACATCTGTCAAATATGTTGCCAATAGCCTATAGGGAACTTAAAGGGAGATTGTGAAACAGGCCCTTAGTATAATAATACATATCATAATACATATTATTTTGCATCATGTAACTCGGCACAAGTGAATAGTTTAGAATACATTGTTCTTATTGAGGCACATCCAAATAATATAGTTGAGTTGTAAATGATAATGTGACAACATCATGGGACTTTTTTGATAAATTTAATTGCATTTTTACTCCATTATTTTGAGTTTGTTCTGACAGTCACCACAAAGCACCTATCTCAATACTGTACTGTTATAGGATTTGCATGAAAATCTTCCCGTTGCACCAAAATGTTCAAAATCCCCCATTTATTGCTTGTTATATACTGAAACAATAGATGTATTGTAATGGACTACGAAAAAGCAACTCTCACATGAGACACCGGTATTGTATCCAGTACAGTACTTAAGATTAGCAATGTATAAGCTAGTCTCGTATATCAACAGACTACTGACAATTAAGGCAAAACAGTTATAGTTTATAAAATCAATGATATTTACGAATCACAATTTAACACAACCAAAATTTTAAGAGTTAAGTATAGGCATTACGAATTTTTGTATAGAAAAAGAAATTAGTGGTATCACTCTTAACTTTTCAGTCAAACGCGTGTACTGTAATACTATCGATGTGGTTATTGTTTGTTTCGCCGTAACTGTCGATAGCATCATTGGGGTCCAAGCTGGGCGGCAGACGGGTGGTGGTGCGGGCGGCTCACTCCACGTCCATTTGGTCGGCCGCGGGCTGGTCGCCGGCGGTGGGGGCGGGCGCGGGCGCGGGGGGAGGGGTCTTCTCCTTAGGCTTCGGTTTATTTAGGATCGGGTTGACGGTGCTCTCGAAATTCTGAAATGCAAGCCGTGAATTTAGTATTGTACCCAATAAGAGCGACGATGGTCATGCATGTATGGCCTCGGTCTGATTTGAGAGTTTAAAAAAAAATATTACAGCTATAAGAACGTGTCTCAGTTTTTTAATTTTGGGTTGTTAATTTTGTTAGTCAAACCTCTAGTTTTATATAATTATTTAGCCTTAGGCACTGCAAACTATTTATATCATATTTGGATGGTGTGATGTTGACATGGTAGGCTTAAATCTCTCACTTTGACATAAAATGGCAACATGAGTACATACATGTCTTTGATTGTAAGCACGTGCGATGTGCGATTGCGTGTGTGTGTGTGTACGGTTCGCGCGTGTGTGCGTGCGACTCACCTGTCGCTCCTGGCGCAGCTGTTGCGCGGTGTGCGGCGGCGGCAGGTGCAGCGGCGCGTGCGCGAGCGCCTGCCGAGCGCCCTCTAGCCAGCTGAGTGCGGACGAGCAAGCCGAGCAAACCTTCTCGATGTCCGCCTCCGTCAGGTGCGCGTACTTCGCATCACCGGACCTTATCAAAGTACAGTGGATTAATACATTATTTTTATATTTCGAACGCGAACAACACTACAGAGCTTTTAGCGTTGTTCATGAACGTAAAGAAGTTAGTTCTTTAAAACCAGTCCAGGCAACTCATTGAGCGTTGATTTTAAGTTAACTAAGTAGAAATAAACATTCGTGAATAATGTCGAAATATCGAGCTCTGCGAAATACTTAAATATACATTCGAGAATTAATTAAATTAAGTAATTCACGATGTTCCCACTTATCACTTACTTTCACAACACATTAGCTTTCAGACATTTTTACAATTCCACCTAATATTTATTTTACTAAAAATAAGCATCAATAATTTATCATACGAATACAATACATAAAAACACGAATATTGAGAGCTCAGATAATAAATATTTTTAAGAGGTAAATAAGTGCAAGTGAATGACTCAAATTAACGCACGAACTGCCGACTGTGCTTAAGACGGACAGAGACACGAAGACGACACCAATGCTAAAGTGTGACTGAGACATATTATCATGTACTGGGCATTCCTGAATATCATTAGTTTTTCTTTTTAATTATGGTCTAAATCTTTTTCGTTAACGAAATACTTCAGTATATTTTTTAATCTATTTCGTTTATAAATTCTATAGAAGTAAGTAAGTAATAAATTCTAATAAAGGTTAATTTATAGTCTAGACTACTGACTCGGCACGTCGTCCTGTGCCACCATTTGGTCCCTGAAAAAAGCTATTGCCCAATTTCTGCGACCAAACCAGGTGACGGTTCATAAATTTGTGTTAATCACGGAACGGAAGGCATCATCATCAGCCTTTATCCGTCCGGAAAGGTTACAATTAACTAATATGTAGCTCACGGTAGGCCCTAATACTACAACAATATTGCCTATTGGTGTTGGAAGATGCCAAGAGAACCGGGTAAGGTGGGGTTTTTCCAGCAATGACAAGTGTAGCTGCGGTGCTGTTCAGTCGATGGCTCATCTCTTACAGTGCCCTGACTGTCCCATATCATGTACCATGGAGGATTTGTTTGGGGCCACCGACTCGGCAGTAGATTTGGCTAAGTACTGGTCAAAGCATATATAACTAAATTATTAACACAATAAAGAGTTTTAGCCATTTCGACTCGACAAGAATATTGCCTAGTCATTTGTGTTATCGCCTGTGTTATTAGCTGATCACACTGTTTTCCTGTCTCATAACAACTGACGTATGCAATAATAAATTGTAACTTAAGATAGTTCATAGAATCAGGCGTTACTTTGCGGAAATCCATTTTAAACTCCGATAATACGGTTATTTGGTGGGGGTAGTGGGGAAAACACCTAATATATGGCAGGTGTTCGGGCCGGCACGTCACTTAACGATTACTAATCGTAGAGTCTACATCCTGAGGATGCCTCGGTGTCGGGGTGAAACGTGCGTAGATTTTATGGTGGTGGTCTTTTATGGTAGTGTGTGTGGTGGTGGTGGTGCATGCGAGTGTACGCATATGCAGTGTGGGAAAGGAGGGCGGTGCTATATGCATGCATATGCGTGCACTCACACATTTACTATAAAGACTGCATGGTTCGCGGGATATTGCTAATTAATATATAATTTAACATCTTTTTTTAAAATTGTAACTTACTTGTACAAATCCACAGCCTTGTTACATAACTGTATAGTTAGTGCATATTCCTCTAGTGCGGTCGGACGCAACTCGTACTCGAGGCGACGTTGTTTGATCGGTTCTCCTTCTGTTTTCAATTCTGCTAGTTTGTCACAATAGACCTGAAAAATCAAGTTTAGATTTTTTTTATCTGTACCCGAAATTATAACAACACACTTTTTTTTAACACACTTAAAAATAATCAGGTAAGTATTTGAAAAACTGTGTAGCCTAGGAACACTTGAAAGAAGCGTGGCTTTGTAATATAAAGTAAGCGTTAAATATGCCGCGTGCGCAAAGAATATTTAGTGTAAGGTAAAATGTGACACTTTGTACGGATTGAGGCAGCGCGGCGAGCATATCTGTCTGTACGTCCGCATTGAAGCTTCGCTTCGAAACATCTGTCTTAATCAACTTCAGTTTGAGTGAAAATGGTTTAGAACATACCTGTCTATTCTGATCTTCTCCTTCATCATACAACCATTGTTCGAGGGCATCCAGCTGATTGACGAGCTTGTTCCTCTGATCCTCCGCCACAAAGTCGTGCAGTATTTCGCCATCCGACAGTTTTCCCCTAAGTTCGTAAACATATTCCTCTAGAGCGTTGCGCGCATCAGCACGCTCTTTCTCTTGACGGTCTTGAGCTTGCATTTTGCCCTTAAAAAAATTATTAGAAATTCTAGAATTAGGTACATAAGTGATTTTCATAAAGTTTAATGTTAAAAAAAATTGAAAAAAAAACATTTTCTTTTAAAAATAAATAAATAAGACTAAAGATAATAAAATAGTAATAATTTTTAGAGGGTCTCTGCTTTTGGCCTGTTGGTATAAAGCTGCAACTTAAGAATATGTGGTGGTTTTCCATTATATAAACTTAAGAAGTTTACCTCTTGTTCCATATATGAATTGAGTTCGTGTTGTGAAAAGCCATGCGTTTTGGCATCAATCGGCAACTCGATGGTTTTCACCAGCACCTTTTTAGACTTGTCCTTGGATTTGTCCTTTTTGTCGTCACCCTCCTGTAAATAAAGCGAAGGAGTTCATAACTTATGGGTGACCTCAGCCCCACCATTACATTATTATGGAAATATTGAGTCAATTTGAAAAGACTAGTACCCATTTCCAGAACAATGTAATGACCCATTTGCACTAAATAAAACATAGCACCATTATAAAAAATATATACATTTATTCAAAGAAAAACCTTAAAAATAAAAAAAAAATGTAAGAAAATAAAAATATTGTAGGGTAAACAAAAACATGCGTGGACACAGAGATACACATTTTGATTGTTCAAAATCACTTGTCTATCATCCAAAGGTCAAGCCTCAACAAAGTACCGTGCAAATGGGACCTCAAACTGAGTGTGGGGAAAATGTCAACACTGTGGTGCCTGTTGCCATTTGTTTGTAGTCAAATAACTTAACATGAAAACAATATAAAGCAACAAACACCACATATAATTGCAAAGGAAAGTTGGCGTAACTATGATTGTTTTACCATACTTTTACATCATGTATTGTTTTAAAGTAAATAGGTTTTTTAATTATTTTTATTCAATCTATTTTATGAAAATACTTTCAAAGTAACAGTCACAAAGAAATCATAATTTAAGTTTGTCTAATCTTAATATTTGTAAGATGGGTTTAACAGAAGCCGGCCTACTTTCCTTTGCAGAGTACACTTCACAAGGCACTACTCGACACATACCCCGCTGAACCACTGGCCTACTCTCTGTGTCCACGATTGTTTTTGTTGGGCGTCCCCTTTTTCGTCTTCTCTCACCTCTTGGTTGTCAGGGCCATTTTGTTGTTCCTGAGGACCACCGTTGGTCTCCATTGGGGCCTCCTGACTATTTTGTGAATTTTCATTTGTATTCTCCATTTCAACATTCTCATTTTGAGCAGAATCCTGCTTCTTTTCCACCAGTGAGGCTGATGCGACAGTTACGATGCCGTGAATATTGACACGGACTTTCAATTTTACTTTCTGTGATTCGCCTTCAGCAGTTGGTTGGACATCTTTGATGTGCCATTCACCTATTATAAAAATATAACTTCAAATATCGATCCAATTATAGAGTGCTAATAATAACATTTTAAATCAGGACTTAACTCACCAATCATATTATCAGGATATGGGATTTGGTGTGAATAGTAGGCGGTGACACTGAATGGTTCCTTTCTGTAAAAAGTGAGCATTTTCGAAAATGGTGCGGCATGGAAAGCTGGAAACACCTGTTAACAAATATTAAGCGTTAATTTTATTTAACAAATACTCTACCGCACATAACAAAGCTGCAATGGTATGTAGAAAGTTTAGTCTAGAAGAAGTTTATGCATTTTATCGAAAAATAAGATTCTATTATTTGTTATATAATATATATTGGCCAGATTATAGTTAGGTTTTTGTAGTATATCTATTGTCTCAGTAGTCTTGCTGATCTAGTAATTGAAATATTTTAGAAAAGTATCTGATGAACACACAATGCACTTTTTGAAATCAACAGTCAGTTGCTTTGATTTGAAATGGATGCATTGAGTCCATCTAGTTAGAAATCTAAACTGTAATATAGATTCAATTATTTGCCATTGGATTGATGAGCATATTTTCAGTGATTGAAAAATTTGTTACTCCAAAGAGGTTAAAGATAATTTATGAATATTACATTGTAATGTTTTTGAATATAAATATGTAACACATGTTACCTCCATGTCTCCGTCCTCTCCACGCGCCGCGTCCCAGGCGAGGCGCACGGCGTAGGGTTGCACGTCGCTGACGCTGAACTCGCGCACGCGCACCGCCGGACTCAACATAGCGCATTGCAGGGCGCAGCCACGTGACACCGCCTCGTCCTTATAAAATTCAAAATGTTTAACATAATAATATTAATTAAAATAAGAATTTTAATTAATACTAGCAGACCTCCTTCCTTTAGTTATAAATCGATTCAGCAATTAACTGCAGTATAGATTAGGTAATCTTATTTTAAAATACTATAAATAATTACTAAATCTATGGATGAGCTACTGTTACTTAATTTGAACTAATCTGGTGGGTAATAAATAAATTAAAAAAAATAACTGGATATCCAAATATTCATACTATTTATATTCAAGTAAATTGAAATAATTACATCAATTGAGTGAGAGAAGAAACATACAAACATCCAAATTGAGAACCTCCTGCTTTTTAAGAAGACAGTTAAAAAGATTTTATCATGGTAATAATATAGTCCATAAAAATTGTTACATTATAATGAGTGAAATTCACGTAAACATAAGGAAACAATTTAAAACTAATTTATTTACCTGGTTCAAAGTAGTTGAAGCAGTCTTGCCAAAGACTTGTTCAATTAAGCTTTTTACCATCGGAATTCTTGTAGATCCACCAACAATTTCAACAGCACAGACATCTTCAGGTCTTAGTTCTGGAATAAAGAACAGAAAGAATGTTTAATTTTTTTTTTTATTCTTGATTTTTTGTAAATACCAATTAGCTGGTAAAGCTACTGGTTACTACCAGATATAAGTAAAATTGCGCGACGCAAACTGATTATGCTGTAGTTTTAATGCAGTTTGTGAGTGCAGTGTGTGAGGTCAGTAGTCACCATAAGTCTCCAAATGCTGTGACCTCTTACTTTCTTATGACATAAAAACATCAAATATTTTTTAAATAGAAGATAGTAAAAATTAAACAAAAATTGTAACTTACTTGCATTATGGAGGATTGCTCTCAAAGTTTTCTCAACTCTGGAGAAGGTGTCACTACAAATCTGTTCCATTTGTGAACGCTGCATGTCACCAGACACATCACGGTCCTCCATAAAACACTCAATATTCAACGGCAGCCGAGTACTATTGGCTGACATTTGCTTCTTCAGTTTTTCCACCTCTTGTAAGAGACGAAGGTAAGCTCTGCAAGAATTTTGATAATTATATTCTGAATAATCAATTTACCTTATTATAGGAAAACCCCATATATAAAAGAACTAATTTTTAGATAAACAAATCACATTAAAACAACTTAACTTTTTAACAGATTAAAACTTTTAATAAATCTGACATGGTGATTAAAACAAGACATGTAATAATTTAAATACTTTACAATAAATTATACCATACAATCACAAAAAGAAACTTTTTAACCTTGAATAGATTACCTTTGATTCTTTTTAGCATCCAAGTTATATCGGCTTAGGAAATCTTTACAGAAGTAATCAGCTAAAGCCATGTCAATATCTCTTCCACCACAGAATGCATCGGTTGATGTGGCTAATACCCGTAATTTTCCTTTATTAAATGCACATGCTGAAACCTGAAATGTTAATTGTCATATTTAACTGCATACACTTTTTATTTTCACTAATAAAATATAGATGACAAGTAATCTTTTTAACAGTTTACTCCCCTGAAATACCCTTGGTAAATATCCCTTGGTTTTGTAAATTCTTGTTAGCATTTGAATGCCTAAACATACAAAGGATTTAAGCTATTCATTCAGGGTGTTTTCTCCTTTCTATTTATTTTTTATTGGAGTTTACTCCTAAAGAATCTATTTTCATATATAATTAGCCCCAACCTTGATATGAAATTCTATGTCTATGTCAATGTCACTTTAATTTGCATTAAATTATTGTTGTTTTTGTTTTTGCTATGTATTTCAACAAATTCATTGTATATTTGATAAACGTGGTGCTTCACAAAAGATCTTTTTCATAGGCTCAAAGTCGCTCAGCGAGCTATGGTGAGGGCTATGCTCGGTATTTCTCTACGGGATCGAGTCAGGAATGAGGAGATCCGTAGAAGAACGAAAGTTGCCGACATAGCCCGTAGGATTAGCAAACTGAAGTGGCAATGGGCGGGCCACATAGCGCGAAGATCGGACGGCCGATGGGGCAAAAAGATCCTGGAGTGGAGACCACGTACCACCAAACGCAGCGTGGGACGGCCACCTACCAGATGGACCGACAACCTAGTGAAAACCGCTGGGTCTCGTTGGATGCAGGTGGCAATGGACCGGTCGCGCTGGAGAACCATTGGAGAGGCCTATGTCCAGCAGTGGACGGCTATGGGCTGAGATGATGATGATGATGATTTGATAAAAAATAGATGTATCGCGCATGCTCTAAATATCATAAAAAATGCATTTATTTACTCTTATTTACTAATACATTTATTTTATAATTGTTCATAAGGAGCTGACACACACTTTTTAGAGCATTGGTTTCACTTGCCCCAAAAAAATAAGAATAATGTTCTATACAAAAAAATGGTAACAAATGTTTAAAATAAATGAACAGTACCTGCAGAGAAGCATGACCAAAATCAACAAAAACAACGTTTCGTGGTTTTTCTTCAGTAGCAGGTAAATCTTGTTTATAAATACCATAAGCTAGAGCAGTGGCTGTTGTTTCATTCATTAGTCGGAGAACATTCAATCCTGAAATGATTTTATATAACACAAATAAAGTTTTATTAAAGGGACTGTGCACAGAGAGGCTATGTATGTGACTGTCTCTACTGCAACTATGAACACATTAATTGACATTTTAACACATTTGCGTAGCCTCTGGGTGCTCCTCAGCTTAACAATGTGTTTCAAACACCTATAACGGAGCTAGAACATTAGTACAAAATGTTTAATCTTTTAGTTCTGATATAATTTGAAAGAAAATATTATTATTAAAAAAGTACTTGTATACAATATCTTGTACAAATATCTAGTGTGAGATATTGTTAGCCTTGACATAGTTAGTTTTTGTTAAAGTTAATTTTATAATATCATACTCCTTAGAGAATGAAACTTGAGCATTAAGGCTCAATTGAATAATTATGAATATATATATTTTAAATGATGTAATTGTGATGTAAGGAAACTGATATTGAAATAATATCAAGTTATATAAAATAATAATCAACTTTTATGTAATAGATTAGTGACAATGATTTTTAAATGAAATATACACAAGCATATACAATAATAATATGGAACTTTATTATTACAAAATTTACTACATTACCTGCTATAGCTGCTGCATCTAACAGTGCATTTCTTTCAGCATTAGTGAAATAACTCGGAACAGACACAACACAATCATTAATTTGTGTCTGTAATGCTATAGCAGCACTATCTTTTAATTTTGTTAGTAACATTGCCGTTATCTGTAGAAAAGTTTACATTTAAAAATAGTTGAAGTGATACAGAGGATTAAAAATTTTCTCACAATTCTGCTTTTATGCATTATAACTAAACTAAACACTTTTTCTTTAAAATACTAAGAATTATGAATACAATACCTTTTTGGTGTGAATATAAAAATTTTAATTTGTAATAGACAGAAAGTATATTTTAATGAAACTAAATATACATTCAAATAAAAAAAAAAAAACTGACCTGCTCTGGACTGAATACATTATCTTCACCAAGATAATTTACCCTGATACCGATACCTCCATCAGGCCTCTGCTCAACCTTGAAAGGAAGGTGTTTAATTTCCTTTTGCACATGAGGGTCAGAAAACTTTCTTCCTAATAGCCTTTTGAAGCCAAAAACAGTATTTTTCATATTTGTGACCATCTGGTTTTTGGCAGCTACA
This sequence comes from Lycaena phlaeas, assembly GCA_905333005.2. NCBI lineage: Eukaryota > Metazoa > Arthropoda > Insecta > Lepidoptera > Lycaenidae > Lycaena > Lycaena phlaeas. The sequence goes on along the minus strand of HG995174.1, from coordinate 10,796,143 downwards.
CCCAATATTCGATTTTTTTGTGAAAAAGCTACACATGATCTGTAAGATTTAGTTTTATTTATTTAAAAATTTATTAATAAAAGATAAATACGAAGTGTAAACTGAAAATCAATATAATATCAAAATCAAGTATGTCATCATACATCGAGAAACATGCATGTTAAAATATAACCTAATTACATTGAACATGTAATAATGTTAACCATGGTAGCACAACTGACATATTAAATAGAAGTTTCAGCAGTTAGGGTTCAGCTGCTTTCAACAGGGTTAAAGTTTCTTCTTATTTTTGACAGAAATGAGGTAGTCTCTATCATAGTATTCTGTATCGTTGACCAAAATAAAAAACAGTTGTACTTACGGTGTACCTCGAAGACTGTAATCATTAGCTATTGTCTCAATGCCACCTGCTTTAGCAACAGCAATATAACAAGATTCATTGCCAAAATCAATACCAATTACGGACATTGCGGCCATTCTGTTGTAAAAAAAAAAATATTCACGACACTAAAATAATCTGTACTTTCAATTGCAATAACACGTTGTTTCAGTCCGAAGGATATTCTCCAGCCCGACAAATAAATTAATCAGTCATTCGCAAAGAACGCCGGTTTTACACAAGTGTGTAATCGACCTAATAGAACTTCCCACTGTATGTACCCGAATTTTCTAGAAGCACAGATTCATGACATGCATGACATGACTTTTCAAATTGACGTTTGACAACCAGTGTTACATGATTCAAAAAAGTAACATTTTATTCTTCTTCACTTTAGAAGAAATCCACATTTTATCCCTTTAAGTTCTATGTCATATATTTGTTTGAAAGTACGTCGATAAGATTAATTCATTATTTTCATTTTAATTATTATTTTTATAAATATTTAATAATAAATAAAAGTAATTTTAATAATTATTTTAAGGTAATTAAGTGGTTGTGTATAGTGTTTGTTTAAAAAAATTAAGCAATAAGTATATTATAATGTGATTGGTTAGCATAAAATATTGTGGTGAACTGTTTTGAATGTGTGGAGTAGAAAGTGATAATTAAATGATGAAATGATGGTTAAATGAAGGACGAAACTGCGCCCCTTGGCGTTTACTGCCGTTTCTCCCAGACTAGGGGCCGTATTCAGAGACGTGACTTGAGCGCTGATCGGCGCTTGATACTAGATTTTGATACTAAAACTAGTATCAAGCACCGATCAGCGCTCAAGTCACGTTTTAGGCTCGTATCCAGAGACGTGACTTGAGTTTTGGCGGTACCAAAATCTAGTCTCAAGCGCCGATTAGCGCTCAAGTCACTAGATATAGTTTCTTCTTATTCCTTGAAGTTTTTTGTGACCTTGAATATTTTAAAGCCAGAACCGCACGCTTGCCGAGGCTTGGCAAGCCTTCATGAATTCAAACGTGTGGATACAGAGTATATCTTGGCTTGCGTAGGTTTGCGAGGTTTTGTGGCCAATCAGACGAGTGTCGGTTTTGTGTACAAGCCAAAGGGAACGAAAGAGAATTTGCCGCAAGCGCTTGTGAGGCATCCACATGCTTGTGACTTGTGGAGGCTTGGAGCTTCCGGCAAACCAGAAACGTGTGGATCCGGTATAATTGCCTCGAGGATGATAGTTTACAAACTAATGCCCTAAATTAAACAAAAAAAAACATTTGACTTCAGACTTGACAATTCACAGTTGACACTTGACAGTTGAAATGGTATAATTTGCATTCATCAATCAAAATTATTCGATTACATTAATAACATAAAGTTTTCTATTAACACTTAGACTTAGGCCCTGTTTAATAAAAGGTAAATCGGACGGATAATTGATTATGGGCTTAAAGATCATAGTTATATTGTGACGCGAAAAGTTTATGTTATAAATAAGTGATTCTGACATAATATTAGAATGAAAGGTTATCTTAGAAGTGACGATTGCATTACGTTACTTAAAGTATGCGAGGTCACCTTCAAATGAATCAGGCTAACAAGTAGTAATAAATTTTCATAAATTATACGATTTCTGACATATTGACTGTTTCAGGTTAAAAAAAATCAGTATGAGTTGTGAACCCCAAGCAAAAAGAACCAAAATGAGTGTATTGGATCAATTGAAGCAATATTCAACAGTTGTAGCCGATACCGGTGACTTTAAAGGTAGACTAGAAAAGTTTATTTGAAGTTGTTTGAATATTTATGTATTTTAAATGAAAAAAAATATATATATAGTTTTCTCTTATAATTTTTAATATGAATTTAATAAATTTGTCTTGATTTGAAACAGAGAATCGAATAGAATCTATCTTTTTTTATAGTAGCATGATATTTTTCAGCTATGAAAGCTTACAAGCCCACTGATGCTACTACCAACCCAAGTCTCATATTATCTGCAGCTGGGATGGAACAGTATCAACATTTGTTAGATAAAGCCATTAAGTATGGAAAAGAGAGTGGTGGGTGAGTACTTTAGTATTTTGTGTTATTTATTGTTAATGTTCAATATTTGAAGGATTTTATTACAATTTAAAATATAGTCTTTCTTGTGTAGGAAGTTGAATTTTTATTTGTCATTAGTTTAAAAATTTCAAAGATATTTAAGAAATTGTGATACAATTAATTGAAAATTCTCCAGTATGACTAAAGACCATTTGGTTTATTAGTAGGTTGGATATTTTAATGTATCATTCATTAGTACCTATTAATGTTGAGTTATACCATACAGTCTGAAATAGAGGATGTTTCAAACATCAAAGGTGAACTTGAAGACGACTTTCTCTGATGCTTACTGTATCCACAAAGTATATACACAAATCTTTTGTAAAAAAAGTATTATAATTTCTAGCAACTTATTATTTTTTCATTATATTTTCTATTACTAACATGTATTTAAAATTCTTAAGGTCAATTGAAGAACAGTTAAATGAGACTCTTGATATGCTGTGTGTATTATTTGGGTGTGAAATACTCAAAATCATTCCCGGTAGAGTGTCTGTGGAAGTAGATGCTAGGTGAGTTTTATAGTTATATTTCATTTTTTAATTAAGAAAAAATTATTGTTTATAACTTTATTACAAATCAATAAGGAATTATACAAAATTGCATGTTGTTATAGTACTATTTAAAAAAAAAGCATTGTGGGAGGCCTACAAAGAGGGCAATGTCTGATAATGGTATCAAAAACTAATTGATTAATAAAAAAAGAATAGTTGAATAAAAGCTTGTCTCAAAAACTTCTATTCTATTTGATTTCCTGATATATATTTTTTGACTGTCTGATTGTATTATTATTTTCATTCCAGATTGTCATTTGACAAAGATGCTAGTATGTCTAAAGCAATCAAATTGATAAATATGTTTGCAGAACATGGAATAAAGAAAGAGAGGATACTAATTAAATTAGCTTCAACATGGGAAGGAATCCAAGCTGCAAAGTAAGATTTATAATATTAATAGTTATTGTTGGTTAGGATGTTTCGGATTTAGTTTATATGGGACAACTGGGCCTGGCAAGTCTTTAGAATTATTGTAAATAACCTTCGGTTTCATTATAATTTTGTAAGAGAACAACAAACATATTTATTCAACATGAAAACCAATTTGTTAATATTAACACTTGGTTAAAAAATAATTCTAAATTTGAATGACCCCAAAGTTACTAAAGAATTTGGAGCAATTTTCAGGGAGTAGTATTATATTATTTAAAACCTTATCCTTTGTTTCAGAGAGTTAGAAAAGAAACATGGAATTCATTGTAATCTGACCCTGCTCTTCTCTTTGTACCAAGCCATTGCATGTGCAGAAGCTAAGGTTACCTTGATTTCACCATTTGTCGGAAGAATTTTGGATTGGTGAGTTTTTGTAATGTGTTTTAAAAACTTATGATTTTGTAATGACTTAAGAGGATAGAATAGCTGAGAGACTTTTAAAAATAGGTATTTAAATAAAATGTCCCATGTTAAAAATTTGTCTCAAGAATTATGTAGGCTACAATGTAATTCTGCAATAGTCAGCTAATCCATATTGTGTTTTTTATAATATACAGGTCTATAATGTATTGTGCAACATTTTCCCACATGATTCATAAGATAAAGAGCTGACTAGCATTTAAATAACAATTACTTAAAAATGTTAAGTTAATTGCTTCTAAGTATACATACATTTTAGTACATTCTGCAATAGTAATGATTTAACAGCTTACAAGCTTTATTATTTAATAAAATTTCTGGGCAGTGAATAGAAACAACTTGATAATTTTTAGTACATTTCATAGTCCAATGTTCATAGTGTTATAATTTATGCACATTCTGTATATCATACCTATTTTTATATAACATTCTGTTTCATCATTATCAGCTTTTATTTGTCTACTGCTGGACATAGGCCTCCTTCATTGAACGATAAGACGGCCAATCCCTTGCCAACCACATCCAACAAGTTCAGGCTACTGCACTGAGATCGTCATAAAACATTGTTAATGGCCTACCAACACTTCGTCTACCTAAATGCAGCCTCTCTATATGTTGTTTTAATATGTCAGGATTTTATTATGTGTTACACTTGAGAGGCTAATGTCATACTTTTTTTATTTGGCACATTTATTAGGTATGTTGAGCACACAAAGAAGACATACGAAGCTAAGGAGGACCCTGGAGTGTTGTCTGTAACACGCATTTACAATTACTATAAGAAGTTTGGTTACAAGACACAAGTGATGGGCGCTTCGTTCCGTAACACTGGTGAGATATGTGAACTGGCTGGCTGTGACCTTCTTACAATCAGCCCTAAACTTCTGCAAGAACTTTCAGAAAGTGAAGACACATTAAAAAAGGTATTATTTTTTTAATTATTATTAATTAATAAGATAAGGATACGAAGATACCGTGGCTTTCATTGAATGATAAACTGATTGTAAAATCACGGCAAATGTGATGATAAAGTTATTTTGTTTTTGGGTAAATATTACTGTTAGATATTTTGCTGTCGGGTCTTCAGCCTTCAGTCTTAATATTATGGCTTTTTAAATTTAATAACTCATATTTTAAGCAAACTGTCCAGTGTAATTGTAAAACTCTTCCATGAAAAAATAACTTATATCCTACAAAAACTTGTCCGTCACGGGACACCCTGCAGACATGAAGTAAAAAATATTACGATTCAAAATCAATAAAATATTTAACGGAAAACGTTCATAACGACAACAGTGGGATTCCGTTTGCCGCTACGGCCAAAGAATTCAGACGTACATAGAAGCACAAATCTTAAGGAGTTCTTGTGCCGACTTTATTGGGGAATAGTCCCCAGTACGCACTCGCTCGCTCTCGTAGGCTCATACGCTTGGGACATCGCGGTGTCCCTCTCGTCACGCCGCCAAGTGGACGTTTACATCGCAGAGTTTGTTCTCAAAGCGCCCATAAGAATTGTCCTTCTATGTACGTGTGAATTCTTTGCTACGGCATTCAAGTCGATTTGTCAGTTTGAGTTGGCAACAGATATAAAAATTGCATTATAAAACAATCGTGTAGGTGTAATATATCATGTGGCAAAATGCACAACATCAATTACAGTAGAACCTCGATAAGTTAAAGTCCAAGGGAAACAAAATATTTTAAGTTATAGAGGTTTTAAGTTATCAAGGGTCATATTAGTGTTAGGTTAAGGGAAGAGAACATATTATATAGGTTTTTCAGTTATCGAGGTTTTACTGTAGTTAATAAAAAAACCAATACCACGTAGAAACGACTAGGTACTGATAAAGTGCAAAAGAACCAGAGGGTATCATGTTTTCTAGCGAGTATATTTTTTTACAACTAGTCATTATTGTACTCCTAAAATGTAAATACGTTTTAGAAGTTTAGTATTTATACATCTGAAATATTTAAAATTTCAACCCAATAATATTGATTTACAGGCTCTTGATATCAAGGTAGCCGCTGAAAGTGACATGGAGAAAATAACTTTGAATGAGGCACAGTTCCGTTGGCACCTCAATGAGGACCAAATGGCAACTGATAAGCTTTCAGAGGGTATCAGGAAGTTTGCTGCAGACACGAGGAAGCTAGAGTCTCTCATTAAGGGAATGCTTGCCAAGATGTAATAAAAATGTTGTTTAGGTACAGATTATAAATGATTGTTACTAACAATGTGGGATAAAGATTTTTAAGGACGGGAACATTAATATTAATAAAATGGTGCACAATTCCTTTTATATGTATTTTATATACAAACTTGATAGTGTTTAAGAATAAAGTGTTTCGTTGTTTGAAAAAATCGTAAATATATTTTCTACATTCCTGTATTGTTTATATGAACATTTTACTATTCCATACATGTTGTTTTGTTTCGATGAAATATATTTTAAATAAAATATATTTTTATTTGTAAAAATGTTTTATTTTTAAATCTATACAGTCACTAAAATGCAACTCAAACCAATTAAAGAGAACTAAAGTTATCGATATCACGCGAAGAATAAGCATGTTGAAGTGGCAATGGGCTGGTCACACAGAAGAAAGGATGGCCGATGGACCAGTAAGGTTCAAGTGGAGGCCGCGTTTAGGTAGACGAAGTGTTGGTCGACTATTAACCACCTGGTTGAAGACTATCTCCGTGTAGTGGCCGTTCCGCGTTGGATGCGAGTGGCAAGGGATCGGTCGTCTTGGCGGTCATTGAGGCAGGCCTATGTTCAGGAGTGGACGGATAAAGGCTGATGATGATTATGAGTGAATACTTAGCGTGTTAACACTGGGATTGGTCGTCGCCGGAGATATTATGCTCCCGAGACTCCCGGCGGCGCCGGTATCCTGCACCCGGCACCGGTAAACCGCACTAAATTACTAAATACTAAGTTACCTATGCTAAGGTTGTGCCAAGTGTCCCGCAGCTGTCTATCACAGGAAACACCCCGCGACAGGTCAGTTACATCCAAAGGGCTAACAGGGTTTTCTATTAATATAAAAGATTTTCGACAACCTGAAGTACCGCCGCCGACGCTAAAACTTTTCTACCATGGCAGCCTTTGGTGAAGTGCCCCGGATCTACTAGCAAACAGGGCACCTCGGCGGCTAGTAAGTCCCTCAGAGGACCGACGTTACCTTCACAGAGGGGTTGCCCCGCACCACAGAACAACCCTTCCCAACGTCGGGACAGTACAATGAGGCGAGTTCCCGTCTTCGCCCCTTGCCCCCTCTTATAAGAGGGGTATAATGAGCCCCCTCGGCTCAATTCGCTTCGCCCAATGTGCTGGGTTCACCCTAGGCCACTGTGCCCCACCGCCACGACAAGGCTTGAACCATGGTGGGGTGCACGGTACACCCTAGCATTCAGTACCTACCTATTTTAAGTTCGTTTTTTCTCTAGGCCTATGTGGAAACTATGTACTTATTATAAAGTAGTGAAGGAGAAATGTCCTTCTCTTAACACAGTCTAAAAATTTTAATTCAAATTTCTATAAGACTATGTCAAAGTTCTCGAAAGAGTTGTGTCGTTGACATCTAGTAAGAAGCAGTGCCATGCTGCTTTGTAGCCGAATTTGGCCGTCACGACCCGGATGTACCTCTCAATTACACAATACCGGCGTAAAGTGACAGATATGCTGTCGCGTTTCGTGTGATTGTGAGTTGCCTCCTTACGAAATTAAAAAAAAATCTAGTCTGAGGAGTAAGTTACTTAATCTTGTCATGTTTTATAAAGAAATCCATAAAGTTAATTCAATATCTCGTATACCTAGTAAGATGTGAAATATTATATTCGAGGAAGAGCTAGAATCGTAACTGGATATAAGGTATTAAAATAGGTATTCGTAGAAGACTTTTTTAATGACAAATCCTACTAATCCTACTAATATCCTACTAATCCTACTATTATTATAAACGAGAAAGTTTGTAAGTATAGATTTTTGTTACCCTTTCACGTAAAAACTACTGAATGAATTTCCATGAAACTTTACAACGGTAGAGCTTTATATAATCAGAATAGGACATAGGCTATAATTTATCACCGCACTCTTACGGGAATGGGAAGTACCTACGCGGGTGAAACCGCGGGGCGCTGCTAGTGTATCAATAATTGATCGTATAATTCTAATCACGTCGGCGGTCTGCTTCTATATTATACCAAAGCTTCTCATTTGCTTAGTTATGAAATTACCTATGCGGTATACTTACTTCACTTTACCTATACATCTGAAGTATATTATACAGTTTAAAAACCACGAAATACATTAATTGATATCATGAAAACAGTTTATATTTTAAGTATATCCGTGAAATAATCAATTTGATTCCCTAGAGTGTCCCGTGCCGCAGAAGTGACCTAGGCCCCAAACACACGATTGTCGGGATCGGGGCAAGAAGCCGCGCACGTCGCTGTAATCAATACGTCGCTCTACTTTCAGCGACCTTCTATGTCGCAATTCTCGCCCTCCCGCCACGTTTACCCCTATTCCCGCATGCAATTAAGCAAATCCTCTAAAATCATCATACCAATAAAATTGATATTAAAAATGAATTTATAATTAAATCGTGAATACTCATAAATTGAATTTTTCGCCGTTTTAATAGCTATAACGAAATCGTTAATAACTAAATAGTTAAGCTTCAAAAATTCTGAAAAATGGTAGTTTCAATATCAAAGTGATGGAAGATTTACGAAATCACAACAATACGTTAATGACGTCCAGTGTAGATTAAATTTTCATGTGATTTTCGTCTGGGTGAGATTTTTAGGGGGTGCGGGGTGCGGGGAGCGGGGCGGCGGGGGGCGCAGGCTTGATATTGACCTAGATGCCCATTCAGAGTTCGGTCGATGCGAAACTTGACATCTGCGCGTTCCTGCGTTTAGTGTTTTTCGATCTAATGTACATTTAACTTATCACCGCTACATTTTTTTTCCTTTAATAAGTTTCTATGAAGCAACGGCACGTTTTATTTGATATTATACCTAATAACAGCGTTCAAATGACCTCATAAAGCTCTCACAGAGCCTCGCGGGATGCTGTGTGCTGTGTGTTCGTAGTCGCCCACAGATCAGCGCAAAAGTGATTTAAAAATGCTATAGCACTCGTTTCTCCCATGATAAAATACTATTACAATGAAAACTGATAGGCAATCTAAAACGCCTATTCCGGCAGTGACAAAAAATCTACCAACAATGGATATAAAATACTCAGATGTAAGTAAATATTATTATAAAATATCAAACCCTAGGATTACGGACCAATTTTATAAAATAGACTCATAAATTACTGGACTTAAAATTCTCTTTTAATTATAATAAAATAAATAATAATGATAATGTTGATTACACTTGGAGTAGAGCTCATAGTGTTTGTGTGTTAAGTTGTGAAAAAATTGTTCTTTGATAACAGTGTAAAGAAGAACTGTCACAAGAGCCGTTGGCTGAGGAGACAGAACCCGAGCGAGGGAATTGGACGGGGCGCTTCGACTTCCTCCTATCACTGCTGGGATACAGCGTGGGCCTGGGGAACGTCTGGCGATTCCCTTATCTCTGTTACAATAATGGGGGAGGTAAGACGCATTTAGATTATCCTTAATTTTTCAAGCTTCGAAGTAAAAAAAGGGGCTTAATCTTTTTTTCCAAGCTAGAAATTCAACCTTTATAACCATATTGTCGTCTAGTTCTGTTTATTTCTTTTCGTCATCTTCATACCTAATTCATTCTACGTATTCGTCATATAGCCTTTCATAATCATCAGCCTGTTACTAATCACATCTGAACATCTTTTCTTTAACCGGTTACAATTAAAACGTATGTTTATGTGCTTTATGTGTTATACAAACCAAAACATATTTTTATATTATTTAGTATCTGTAAACTGCTAACACCTAACCTTGCGATGATGGTAAATATGGATGAATTCACTATATTTTGTGTACACATTTAATGTTATGTTACTTGTATGGATTTTTGCGATCTTGTCGAAGAGTAAACAACGTGCCGTGCTTCTGAACTTTGGCCCGGTCTTAACAATCACAGCGTTACAAAGATATCGTCATTTAAATGACAATTATTTAGAGTAAATATTTCACTCGTAATACTAGTAACGTAACGTAACGCGTTTAGTATTATAGCTGCTAGATGAATTGCATATGTTGATACACCCAATAGACCTCGTCTTGCACAAAATAATTTGAGTGGATCGAATTTTGTATCTAAAACATTCTCAGATCTTCTTGAACACACGCACGAAAATTTCATCAAAACCTGTTCAATTGAGTTCAGTGGCATAACATAACATAACCAGGCTTTGTTCACCCGAGCGCTTTTTAACCGAGCGTTAAATAGGCGTTTGAATGACACAAATAGATACCAATGTCGTATCTGTTGACACGTAAGCGTTTTAGAAGCACAGCGCCTTTTTGTCAAGTGCTATTAGATTTAAGACGTTGAGTGTTAACGACGCCAACGTCCGGCTTTACAGCGACGCTGTTTAAGCGCTCGTGCGTAGGGAGCCTTAGGAAACATAACATACGTAAGTGACGTCATCGATGTCACCGCGATACCACGTCAGCAGACGTTCATAATTAATGAAGAACTGCCAAACTTTTGTTTTAGGCTTTTAACGAAAAGCCTAAAACAAAATGTCAAATAACGTCAGACTGTAATGTTACTTGACCTTTTGTTTTAGCTTTAAGCAATTAGATTTACTTTTACTGTATGTCTAATCACAGAGGGAGACGGACAAAAATTTTACGTTGCAGTATTGTATTGCTAATGAGTTATGAGTATATATATTTATAATTTAAAATTTAAATTGATTATTTAAATTTTTACATGTGATATTGGTTGTAATTATCATTGTCAGACCACTGATAGTCACCGGTTTCTCGCAACGAACTCCGAGAAAATCGCCATTTTGTCAGGAAAAAGTGGCAGACGTGTCCCGATTCCCCCTCAGTTAATTTAGATTTAGGTATAGCTGATAGTCATTATTTTGGATATCTAATAATATCTATCTTTTCAAAATGTTTTTGGAGTTTATTCGTAAAATAGGCAACACAAAGATGCGACATTAGTATCTATCGTTTTCATAATTAATAAGTAAAAAAGGACAGTATCAACCCTTTTATGTCCCACTGCTGGGCACGCGTCTTGTCCTCGAAATTAGACGAGGAGGGTAATGACTAATAGGCTATAGTTCACCCATGCGCTGGCCCAATGCGGGTTGGTGAACTTCACACACCTTCAAAGATTTTCAATTACATTAGGCATACAGGTTTCCTCACGATGTTTTCCTTCACCAGTGAGCGAACGATGTTCTCGTGTTTGGTCTGTACTTATAAATTTAGAAAAACCCATTTCAAGGCACATTGACGGACGGGTCAGGATCGAACCCGGAACCTCTCGCATAAGAGGCCGAGTCCACCCATTAGTCAATTATTTATTAATAAATATGTGTATGTTATTGATTATTATGTGTGTGTGAATGCGATGCATGTCTCGTTAGTTTACTAGTATTAGTAGCATGTTTAATTACTAAATGTATTTCATATCTTCACGCTAATTTAACGGCCTTTATATCGTCGCCTAACCAATTAGAATTAATGTGATAGCTTATTCGCATAACACCGTTGGAAAAACTTTAATTAATGACATTGTTGACTGCTACATTAATCATAGTGTACAATCATCATCAATTTTTATCCGTCCACTGCTGAACATGGGCCTCCTGCAATCAACTCCAAGACGACTGATCCCATGCCACTCGCATCCATCACGGACCGGCTATTGCGGCGCGAGGATCTTCTTCCCACCTGGTTAATGGCCGACGAACACTTCGTCTACCTAAATCCGTTCTCCTGAGTGTGTTGCCAGCCCATTGCGATTTCAACGAGCTTATTCTTTGTGTTATATTTGTAACCTTAGTCCTCTGCTGGAGGTGTTAGTTTTAAACTCTGTCAAAGAAACACCCAGCATAGCACGCTCTACGCTGCACGTTGAGTTACGGCAAACTTTTAGGAGGCGTTTAACTACAAACACCGCGACATTAGAATTTTATATATAAGCAGAGCCATAACTAGGACGGTGCCACCGGTGCCCAGGCACTGGGCGTAGACTCTGGGGGGCGCAAGAATGGCCAGACCAGGCAGGACTATTATTTTTTTCGGTTTGCTAAGGGCGCAGTTATAGAAGCTCGCACAGGACGCAAAAAGGTTATTTACGGCTCTGTATATTAGTTAAGGTACTTATCATTGTCATCATTACTGTAAAATGTAGTCCTCCGCGGCGTCTGCATGTCTGTCTGTTCGGTCCGCGATAAACTAAACAACTACTATCATGGATTTTTATACTTTTTTAAACATGAGATACGGTAAATTCTGAGGCGTGTTGTAATAAACAAATGACCAAGATTTTATGGGAATTGGAAAATAATATAAGGATAATTAATTATTGTAAGAGTCGGAAAAATTTAAGCCACTTAGGATAAGAGCTTACTTACATTGAAAAGGCTGCCCTATTTCCTTATTATTTTAACGCGGGCAAAGCTTTTTACTTATAAAAAATATAACAAGACTAAAACCTTGTGGCAGCCGTTCTATATTTATCACAGATTCTGACTTTGTGTCGTGGCATCCGACACAATTATGGAGTCACTGTTCAAAACGACACATTCTGAAAAAGATTTATATTTTTATTTCTTGCGGGCTTTTGCAAGTTGGCTAAAAGTATTAGTGTTATAATTATGAATCCATAAATTTGGTCTAGGGGGGACTAAGTAGTAAATACATACCTACGTTTAACAAACCTATAGCGTTATCGTTTATCGCAACTGCCCTCCTAGACAAGTGGCAAACGCGCCGGATCTATTAAGTAGCGATACACGCTAACACCCTAGGCACTGCGAATTTTTACTAAACATATTTTTTCTTGCAATCCTGTAATATATTGAAATAGAACAATCAATTGAAGTCATTGATGTACACTTTTCATTGTATTTTCGTAGCTCTTCATGTTTTAAGTAGAAAAATCCTTTCATAGGTCTTCAGTAGTAGTCAGCCTTAAGAGGCTGTAAATGTATGAAACTAGTATTCATGACATCATATTTTTATACGTCTATTACGCCGCTGCCATAGTGTCTGCTGTAGGTAAAACAATTTTTTTCTGAACATCATTTTACACGTTCGTTTGAGACGGAAACTGTATCGAAATGACAAAAATGGCGCGAAATTTTACTCGTGCTGCATACTAGGCGTAATATCGACGGAATATAATTCACGAGAATAAACTATATCCCGTGGTGAATATTCGCAGTGCAGACAGGGCCTTAGAGTGTATCGCAACTAAATAGATTCGGTGGGTTTGCCACTTGTCTAGGGGGCTGAATAGAACTTTCTAATATTTTTGAAGAAAGTAAAATCATGTTAATGCCCCACGTACTAAAATGAAAATCAATAGCAAGGGATCTAAAGATAAAAACTCGACATTTGCCAACAAAAGTCACACCTCTTCATATTGATTATTTCTCAGCACTCAAAAACAATAGGGCAGTGAAGGGCGAATCTTAAGGGGCCAGAGGGAAAAGGTATTTCATTATGTAATAAGTACAGCTATGCTATTTTTACTTTATACTAAAATCTGGACCTGCAGCTTTTTTAAGGTCACTTACCAACGTATAAAAAAATCTAAACTGTCTTAGATGTGAAACATCTATTTTCGCGCGGCAAACGGCATGACGCTGTCGTGTCACTCATTGTATTTTGTTTTTTTACTGTATAATTGTGTATTATTATATTAATCTGATTATCATTTGTAGGGCGTCATTAATGGCTATTTTTAATTAATTAACTAATTTAAATTTTATAAACATGATTATTTTAAACATGACTATGTAACTATTTATGAATAAAAAGTAAAAGGTTAAGGTTTAGGCAGAGATAATAGGAATAGTCAATTGATAAATTTCAGGAAATAACTAACTTTTAGAAAACGTATTTTGAAGTACTAAATACACGGTCTATACTGCCCCCCTAGACAAGTGGCACAAACGCTAAACGAATAGAAAAAGAATAGAATACTTATTATATGGGAATGACACTAGTTTACGACATGTAATTTGAGCAGCTATTGTTATTCCCATACGATAAGTATTCTATTCTATTTCTATTCGTTTAGCGTTTGCCACTTGTCTAGAGGGGCTGTGTGGACAAAACACCCGATATGCTTTGTTTTTAAATGAAAATTAATACTTATACACTGTTTTTTTTTTTCAGGAGCATTTCTTATTCCATTCACAATAATGCTGATCATAGCTGGCCTACCCTTGATGTTCATGGAATTATCGTTCGGCCAATACGCAGCCCTGGGACCGGTGGCTGTATACAACAAGTTTTGTCCCCTTTTCCGAGGATTAGGCTATGGAATGGTTATAGTTTCAAGTATAGTCATGCTTTACTATAACCTCATTATTGCGTGGACCATCTATTACATGGCGGTATCGTTCGCAAGCATATTCTATCAACTGCCCTGGCAGAATTGTGATGCCGCTTGGAGCACTGAATGTGAGTAAAATATTTACTTAAGTATTTAGATTAAGTTTATTGAAGTATTATACGAACTAACAAACTCAGTATTATTATTTTGAGTATTATTATTTAAAAAAAAAAACTTTTGGCCAAAATCCGTCCAAATCGAAAGGTGTCGATTCTAAGCATTGGTCGAATTTGAAATGGACTAACTTGATACCATTAGTTTTTGGAAAAGATAATCTAGAGCTTGAACGTTTTTTTAGACTTAGGTACATGGCGGCGATGATCATGATTAGCGATGCGCCGACCAGTCGGTGACAAGTCGGTAAAGCCAAATTACGAGTATCTGCTTCTTATTTATTTCTCAATAATACGAATGTAGGCGAAATTATAACGAATTTATAATGACCGTAACTAAGATATTACGGTTGGATTTCGCTATTTAATATTTGTTGTTAGTTCTTCATATAGTTTATACATTGTAATGTCATTGCTGTTTTTCCATGCCAATTCCGAGATATTATATTTTGTTGTTAACCTTTTGGTAACCTTTCGAAATATATTTATTTTGTTCAAATTGTTAAAAAAACATTTCTTGTTTACATGGTACAATTTTCATTGAGTGAGAGTAATACTTTAATAATTAATTCTTATGATTAAAAAAGCACGTATACGGCTGAATTGAGAAACGCCTCTTTTGAAGTCGTTTAAAAACAGTATTATCTTTACACAAAATCATAATACCGAAACCGACTATTCGGCCTCTTTACAACCGATCGGCTATTCGACCAATGTTATATTCGGCACATCTGTAATTACGATATGTTACTAATTCATATATGATAATATATTATAGCTCTGTATTTATCAGAATTAATTTTATTGTTAAATTCATACGCGAGCTCTGGTTCACTTTTGATTGTTACGGATCTCTATAAAAGTAGAAAGTATAAACTTCTCATTGCAGTTTTAAAATTGCATTGGTCTCGGATTGTACTTAAGAGCATTGTTATGTCTTAGTTAAAAGTATGTTATAGGAATAAACAACCTTTCAGCGATTTTTTTATTTCTAAAAGTTTGTTATACTAACTCCATTTTGTGCGAATGAATGGAAATGTGATTTAAATTTGTAAAAACAGAGTTCGAAATAAACTTACATGCATTTTATTTACAGTATAGTAATGCCTCTTTTTCAAATGATACTGGGATGGAGTCCCGAATCCCTATGACCTCTATTCTAACTTTGTGGGAAGAAACCCTTTCAGAATTACCAAATAGACAATGTAAAATATTAGCTTAACCAATATTAATTTCTATATTTCATTTATTTTATTTATGCATATGGGTACCTATGCTATAATTCCACAATCCGTTGGAACAGCACTATAGTCTAACTTTAAAACTAGAATAAATTCCTAATTTGAAGATCGAATAAAAATATGTTAAGCCAGACATAATAGTTTTTTTCTCATTCATTTGTTTCTCAGTCTGCTACTCATACGAGGAAGCTGATGAATGTGAATCCAAAAATGGTACATACTATTTGCGACAGTGTTTTAATAAAACACATGCGATGTACAATAACGTCCTCGCGCTGGCTGATACAGCGCTGAGGCGTGCTCCTGCCGAGGAATATTTTACGTAAGTTATTTTTTTTCTTTTACATAATACGCCTGAAGTATTTTTTTAAATGTTCAACAAGGAATGTGCTCAAAATTTTACATAAAAAAAAAAACATTTTTTAAATACTGTTTGTGTGGTCGGTTCCGGCTAATCTATGAAACGGCTGGGCCGAATTTGGTAGGACTTTTTCTGTAAGATCGGTGCTTATACTAGCTTACATAGGCTATAAAAATAATCATCATCAATCCGTATGCGGGTCTTAATCTCTCTATCCGACAACAGCTTGTTTGATAATACCATTATGGACCATGTTTTCTTTCATAATATGGACTACATTTTTAGTAAAAGACTGTTTATTTGAAGTTACAAAATGTACACTTTTTATTTTGAGATTAATGTAATGTCGATATCTGGCAACTCATCACTGGCAAAATTCACACGTTCTTACGTTGAAAAATTAAAATATTTATAATTAATATTAGGACATTTAGCGAAACTTGTACTTATTTTAATGCTTTATTGTAGCAATCAAGTATTAGGGCTTTCATCTGGAATAGAAGAAACTGGACAAATTCGTTGGAGTATGGCACTTTGTCTATTTGCTGCTTGGCTCATTGTCTTCTTGTGTCTTTGCAAAGGTGTGCAATCTTCAGGAAAGGTACGAAATATTTTAAATTGAAATATAAGCATGATTGGTAATTTGTAACTTATTAATGCCTCGTATCAAAATTCTATTAGGAAATTGTATAAGGCAAGACAATATAATTACCTAATTCAAGTTGCAGCTGTAAAAAAGATATTAAGATTTACAAGATATATAGCTATGTTTTGTGTACTTAATAAACGTAATAATATTAAGCACACAAAATATAGCGTTAGAACTCAGACCAATTTTTTTTGTTTAGTCTGAGCGTTAGAAGAATGTCTGTGTATAGAAACAAGTTACCGGTAAACCAAATGGCCTAGCTCATTTTTTCATATGTTAAAAGTTTAATACTTATTCATGGAATGTTCTTGTCCGTTAAATTTTTAAATATTTTGCAGGTCGTTTACTTCACCGCTCTGTTTCCGTACGTTGTGTTGGTCATCCTGTTTTTCCGCGGTGTTACTCTACCTGGTGCTTCTACAGGCATACTGTTTTATTTAACACCAGACTTTAGTCAACTGTTGAACGCTCAAGTACGTATTTAATTTTCATATTCTTGAATGTAATTTTTTTGTGAAACATCTATAATTGATTGTCCTTAAAATTTTACCTCCATTTTTCCCGTTTTTATTATTACATAGGTATGGGGCGATGCAGCCGTGCAAATATTCTTTGCGTTGAGTCCTGCTTGGGGCGGACTCATTACTCTGTCTTCATACAATAAATTTACTAATAATTGCTACATGTAAGTAACTTTGACATAATATAAACTATACTAATAGCTTTTTCAAGATAAATATAATGCTTTTCCTTTTTTTTTAAATAAAAAATGCTTTTTTTTTCTGATTTTAGTGATTCTCTAATAGTTGCCGTATCGAATATTGCTACATCTTTCTTCGCTGGTCTGGTAATATTCTCTGTGATCGGATTCTTGGCACATGAACTAAATGTGGAGGTAGACCGCGTCGTAGATCAAGGCGCGGGATTGGCTTTCATAGTTTATCCCGAGGTAGTTACCAGACTGCCTGTTGCTCCTCTATGGTCCATACTATTTTTTGTCATGCTGTTAACACTCGGACTTGATTCTCAGGTAATATATAGACATTAGTATTTTTTATAATGAAGTAACTTTTACGAATTTTACATATCCGACGCTTCGGATACTTTACAACTCTTAAGATGTTATATGTTGTATTTATAAAATATTTCGTTGACAAAAGAGCCACCCCTAAGTTTTTTTCTCGTTTTTCTTAGGGGATCCTGCATCTTAAACGAGTTTTTTTTTCTTACCATTACTTCATATTGACTTCTTTTTTTGACTTATTTCAAGTGTACAAGTTGTACGGTCTACGTAATAAAGATATTTTTGATTTTGATTTGATTTTACAGCAACCATAGTCACCGGAGTCCATGAAAAATCCTAATAAACCGCGATTAAATCCGTAAAAAATATTTCATTATAATGAGTGAAATTCGTGTAGATATTAAAAAAATATCCGACTCATTTTTTCATAATCATACTTACTTTTTTATATAATTTATCTTACTCTTCTTACTTTTGTTTTTTAAGATTTCTAACTGCACTGGCTTCATGCACAATTTCAAAGAATATTAATTATACCTACTTGTGGGGAAAATTACTAATATTTATTTACAAATACATGATTTATGCAGAAATAAATAATTAGAAACTATATTCCTTTGGACTAATAATTTGTTAATATTTCAGTTTGCTCTAATGGAAACAGTGACCACCGCTATTTTGGATCGATTTCCTAATTTCCGCCAAAAGAAAGTGTGGGTCGTTCTAGGTGTTGCAGTTTTTGGATACTTGGGGGGCTTGATTTTCACAACCAACGTGAGTACAGTTATATTAAATAAGCTTAATAATATTTCTTGTATATATTTTTCTATTGCAGTAAATATAAATATAACCTTAAATAGATGCAAAAGGGACACATGGTAACTTAAACCATATATGTATTGAAATTCGATAACTCACTTATATGTAGGTCATCATCATAAATCTTATGTTAAAACCAACGCCATCTCTATATACTTATGCAAAGCGTTTGTATAACTTGGATCAACAGAACGTTATGGGATATAAGTTCAATAATATATTAATAAATATATAATAATAACTGTAAAAAATAAATAACACTTTTTGTAAGAGGTAGGATATGCTGCTTTGAAGCTTAAGTGGAGTAGTAACTCTTGCTCAAATAATACGGGCCAAAGAGACAGCTATTCTGCCGCGTTTCGTGCGGTTTGTGAATTTTAGGTGGCCCATTGGGGGATAGAGATAAATAAGAACAATGCGTAACCTTTATTTGCGGAGATGTCTATGGGCGTCGGTATCCATAAGGCTTCGAATACTTGGTTATGTCTTATGAAATTAATTTTAACGACAGTTTAAAGTATTCACAGTGGTAAACTAACATGTTAAACCAACGCCATGTCTACGTATACAAAGAGTTTGTAGAGCTTAGTTTAAGGCGCGGTCTTAGCTCAAAACTCACAAAACTGGGTTTTTTTGACGCTCTGGTACGAGGAAACCCAATGAATATAACTAATGCAAAAAAATACAGACCATAGAAAAGGGTCTAAAGAAAATGTTTACGGTCATATAATATTAAATATTTGTTTAATATATCCAATAAAAAAATCGTAATTTCCTTCTCAAAAATAAACTTAGACGTTGGAGTTCTCTGTATTTTCAGCAGTAACAACATATTTTTTTGTAAGAATATAATTAGAATATGGTTTTATTAATTATTTGGCCCAACAGATATTGAATTTCATGCGTATATTCTGAGTTATTAAAGAAAAACCCGCAAATTAAATGTTTATTTGCAACAGGGTTACACTTCTGCTTTGCAATTTTTAACCTTATTCAATGTGTGGTAAATGTAGCATTAGATTACGCGGTCATATTCATTCCCCGAGCAACGCTCGCGGTGGCTGGTCGTTCCCGGCCGGTCTTCTTGTGACATAAAACTTCGTGGTTTATGTGTAAATTGTAAAAAATTATTGGAATATTTGGGAAAGTATAGGATGGATAATAAGGCTATAATGTTTTTTTGTTGAAATATACGATATTGTGTAATTTGAGTAATTGCACAAACATAACATTCTAAATCCAAAAACATATTGTGGCATTCTATTTATATGCGCATAGAATACATATTTGAATGCGCTAGGTGCAAGCGTGGTTTGTCTGCTACGTCGATCGACCGTATCGGTCATGGCTTGCATAGTAAACGTAACATCGAACGAATAATATTTTGTATAATATCATGTTTTCTTTTTAAGATCAACAAAACGAATCATCATCATCCTTTATCCGTCCACTGCTGAACATAGGCCCCTTCTAATGATTGCCAAGACGACCGATCTACCGATCTCTTGCCACTCGAATACAACAAGAACAATATACCATCATCATCATCAGCCTTTATCCGTCCACTGCTGAACTTGGACCTCTCCTAATGAACGCCAAGACGACCGATCTACCGATCTCTTGCCACTCGAATACAACAAGAACAATATACCATCATCATTATCATCCTTTATCCGTCCACAGCTGACAAAATACAAAATATTCAATAAACCAAATTTGATACTTTGCAATCATTTTTTACCACAATAAATTTTTATGGAATTGGTTTATTTCACATAAGTACATAGGTAGACGAAATGTTGGTTGGTCATTTTAACCAGGTGGGAAGACGTCCTCTCTCGACGTTTGCTCACTTATCATCATCATCATCAGCCTAAATCCGTCCACTGCCGAACATAGGCCTCCCTCAATGAACGCCAAGACGGCCGATCCCGTGCTACTCTGATCAGGCAGCAGTGCCGTCGATGCGACTTCATCATCATCTGCGATTGTCAATCCGCCTGCTCAGCGTGGCAGTTATGAGCAAAGGCGAATTACAGATAACAGCTTACTTACATATAATTATTGTTACTAAAAACCACACATCTTTAGTAGTGAAGTGTTTGCTCACTCATCATCATCATCATCATCATCATCATCATCAGCCTAAATCCGCCCACTGCTGAACATAGGCCCCTTCTAATGATTGCCAAGACGACCGATCTACCGATCTCTTGCCACTCGAATACAACAATAACAATATACCATCATCATCATCAGCCTTTATCCGTCCACTGCTGAACTTAGACCTCTCCTATTATGAACGCCAAGACGGCCGATCCCGTGCTACTCTGATCAGGCAGCAGTGCCGTCGATGCGACTTCATCATCATCTGCGATTGTCAATCCGCCTGCTCAGCGTGGCAGTTATGAGCAAAGACGAATTACAGATAACAGCTTAATTACATATAATTATTGTTAGTAAAAACCACACATCTTTAGTAGTGAAGTGTTTGCTCACTCATCATCATCATCATCAGCCTTTATCCGTCCACTGCTGAACTTAGACCTTTCCTAATGAACGCCAAGACGGCCGACCCCGTGCTACTCTGATCAGGCAGCAGTGCCGCCGATGCGACTTCATCATCATCTGCGATTGTCAATCCGCCTGCTCAGCGTGGCAGTTATGAGCAAAGGCGAATTACAGATATCAGTTTACTTACATATAATTATTGTAAGTAAAAATTATACATCTTTAGTAGTGAAGTGTTTGCTCACTCATCATCATCATCATCATCATCAGCTTAAATCCGTCCACTGCTGAACATAGGCCCCTTCTAATGATTGCCAAGACGACCGATCTACCGATCTCTTGCCACTCGAATACAACAAGAACAATATACCATCATCATCATCAGCCTTTATCCGTCCACTGCCGAACTTAGACCTCTCCTAATGAACGCCAAGACGGCCGATCCCGTGCTACTCTGATTAGGCAGCAGTGCCATCGATGCGACTTTGTCATCATCTGCGACTGCGACTGCCGATGGAGGATTCAATTAGGATGGGCAGCATTTAGGAAGCTTCGCCATATTCTCACGTCGTCTATACCGCAGAGTTTGAAGACGAAAGTCTTCAACCGATGCGTTCTCCCCGTGATGACCTATCATCATCAGCCTTTATCCATCCACTGCCGAACTTAGACCTCTCCTAATGAACGCCAAGACGGCCGATCCCGTGCTACTCTGATCAGGCAGCAGTGCCATCGATGCGACTTTGTCATCATCTGCGACTGCGACTGCCGATGGAGGATTCAATTAGGATGGGCAGCATTTAGGAAGCTTCGCCATATTCTCACGTCGTCTACACCGCAGAGTTTGAAGACGAAAGTCTTCAACCGATGCGTTCTCCCCGTGATGACCTACGGGGCCGAAACGTGGCCTCTTAATTTACGACTGGTCCGCAAGTTTGCCGTAGCTCAACGTGCTGTGGAGCGTGCTATGCTGGGTGTTTCTTTGGCAGATAGGATTCGAAACGAAGACCTTCACCAGAGAACTAAAGTTACCGATATCACGCGAAGAATAAGCACGTTGAAGTGGCAATGGGCTGGTCACGCACTCAGAAGAACGGATGGCCGATGGGCCATTAAGGTTCAAAAGTGGAGGCCGCGCTTAGGTAGACGAAGTGTTGGTCGGCCATTAACCAGATGGGAAGACGATCTCCGTGCAGTGGCAGGTCCGCGTTGGATGCGAGTAGCAAGGGTTCGGTCGTCTTGGCGTTCGTTGAGGGAGGCCTATGTTCAGCAGTGGACGGCTAATCATCATCGGTTGAAGACTTTCGTCTTCAAACTCTGCGGTATAGACGACGTGAGAATATGGCGAAGCTATCTAAATGCTGCCCATCCTAATTGAATCGTCCTATCGGCTTATTTAGGATACTTTTATTATATATTCCACCATACTTTAATAATATTATTACACCTATCAGAGTTGATACACCATGGCCTTAGACATCAGACCATGGGCGTAGCCAGCTTTGGGCTCAACGTGGGGCAACAAAGGGGTTTTTTTAATTAAGCCGTTTGGGCTGCATCTATGCCAATTTGTTAATCTATAAATTTTGAGGGTTTTCGGACCCGCTTTTTGTTTTGATTTATTGATTGATTTGACATAATAACAAAACAAAAATTATGATTGTTGTTAATATTAGAAAAAAATATTTTATGTTTAATTAGGCAGCCTATAGGTGCCAGGGTGGGGCAAGCGCTCCAGCTTGCCCCAGTGTGGCTACGCCCATGCACCTGACAACCGCCAGTTCGAATCATGGCAACACGATTTATTTTCTTGTGCATTAATTTGATTTTACCATATCTCCTAAAGTATTCATTTAATTTGCATGATGTAAAGGGCAAAAATAATCTTCATGAAGTGCAGATGCCAATTTACTCATTTAAAATGGGATTCATACCGTATTCGTGTAAATAACTTTCAAACTATCACATTATAGTTGCCCATTTTTTAAAGTATTAAATGGATATAGTATAATATTCCTAAGAGATAGACATATGTCATCGCGGACTTTTTTGTAGGCCTATTTAAGATATACAATTCCATCATACATTATTTTGTTATATCTCAAAGGGTTTAGGCAGCGTTTTCGTTGAAAACTCCCAGACGGCCTATTTTTTCCGACACCTCCAACAATTATAGTTATAACTTAGATAATGTATATGTCGCAGTCATCTGGTTGAATCAGTCATTTGATTGTATCACTAGCGCGCTAATTAAATGACGACATTTAATTGAATGACTAGGCCGAACGTTGATTGAACAAGCGTCGCTCATCGTCCAACTAGATAGCGGATTGTAACATAGCCTTTTGAACAGAGCGGACGTAAAATCAGTCAGGTGATTGTAATTTAGTTCATTTTTTCCCACCGCGGCGTTAGTAGTCACTAAAACAAACTTGGCGTAAAACAGCTAGAAACTGATCCTATGATTATAAATTTTTTGTTTTTTTTTTACCTAAACTTTCATTTCACAAGGTGACAAAGACTTAATTTAAAAACTTTCTGGAGTCATAGAGACTTCCATATTTTAATAGATTACTTTTAAAAAAATATCATATATTTTTATCCTATGATAAGACTTTGACTATGATAAGACCAATATAAAATCATAATGTTCATTGCTCATTTTTGTTATGTAAAGGAAACTACCTTTTGAGTTGCGAACTTATGGTCACTCTAAAAACATTACAAAGTCAATGCTAAATGACGTTCAGTCAAGGCGTTAAACGTCACATTCAACAACTTGACGAGTTGTCCTTTAGTCATTCAATTAAATGTCGTCATTTGATTAACGCGTTAGTGATACAATCAAATGACTGATTCAACCAGATGACTGCGACATATATAAAAACTTAATAAATTATGTACATAAACCTTCCTCTTGAATTGTCCTATCCATGAAAAAAAACCGCTTCAAATTCCGTTGCGTAGTTTTAAAGATTTAAGCGGTTTTTTTTTAAATAATATGTAGTGATATGAGTAGGAAATGTCTGATTACTTTGTAAAAAAAATAATTTTATTTTTTGTTTTTTCTTTTATTTAACTAATGATTGTAACTATCTATTATAAACATAAAAGTGTATGCATTTATGCTGGTGGTTACGCTTTTTTATTTTGAATATAACACCCGTGTTTACTCTGCTCGTTGCGTATAACCATGCATCTTTCTGTGAGCAAAAATGGTTGATGGCGCGTGTGTGTGTGTTACCGTATCGCGCGTAGATATGCGGTTGTGTGAGTGAAATCGCAATTTTAAATCGTACTAAGACCGCGCCTTAAACAGTAGAAATGTATATCTATATAATAGCATAAAGATAAAGTTTTTTTGGTTGAACGCACTATGCTCTGAAACTATTGGTTTGAATTGAAAAAATAATGTGTTAAATAGTTCGTTTTACCGAGGGAGGTTAAGTAAGCTAAGAATATGCTACATGCAACACACAATGCAATATCCTGCTACAACTTAGCGGAAGAAGCGGAGCCACTAAGAAAAATGTGGCAGAAATGGGAGAAAAAGACCTCGAAGGAAGTTTCCCCTTTAAGTGTTCTAAAAAACCATGTTAAATATACATCGTAACACACACATATATATATATATATATAT
Organism: Lycaena phlaeas; assembly: GCA_905333005.2. NCBI lineage: Eukaryota > Metazoa > Arthropoda > Insecta > Lepidoptera > Lycaenidae > Lycaena > Lycaena phlaeas. The sequence continues at coordinate 10,771,342 of HG995174.1, read as the reverse complement.
ATATATATCGATTCGAAACAAAGTAAAATATTCTTAATTTCAGAGTGGTATGTACTGGCTGCAGCTAATGGACAAATATGCTGCCAATTGGTCTGTCCTTATAATCGCCATCGGAGAATGCATTCTTATTGCCTGGATATACGGCGCAGAGAAGTTCTGCCGGGACATACAGAGTATGATAGGCCCGCAGTCCAAGCTGTGGGTTGTGTTTTGGAGTGCTATGTGGCGATTGATTACACCGGCAGCTTTGGTGGTAATGTTTTAATTTGAATACATAATTTTATCGATTTTCTTTAAAGTGTTTTAAAATCGTTAGAATAATAAAGTTATAAAAAGGCAGTCTTCTAACTTCTTACAAGCGCTCTGTCAAAAATGAAGCACTTTATTCACACAGGCTTAACGATCAATCGTTTACGCTCGACCATACGCACACATAGGTACACATGTCTAATGTTGTCAGTGGAGGTGCAATTTTTGATATATGGATGTATGTTACTATTTGTTATAATATTGTTAAATTACACAATTATCTACATTATTTACTACTACATATTAGTATTAAAATTAATCTTATAAAAATATATCTCTATAGTCCATTTTTATAGAAGTGACCAAAAGTGTAAACAAATATGGCGTACTTCCGGCCATAGACAAATAGAGTAAAAGTGTAGCTTAGTGAAGTGACACAAAGAGCAAATTAATGAATAAAAATAATAAGCCATAGACAAAACTATAATAAAATTAATTATTTTATTTTAATATTTCAACGACACTTTATTGCTAAAATTGTTTCATAAACGTATAATATATTATTAACTTATAATATTTTTTAAGAATTAGTAGAATTACAAAATTACGAAAAAGAAATTTTAATCGAGCATCTTTATCTTTAAGTCTTTTATATAATTTAATATAAATTACCTCTTAGAAATAAGTTGCTCATCGATTGGAATAAATAAATAAACTATTGTAACTGATTTATTTATAAAAATATTAAAGGAAAATACTAGAATACAAAGTAAAACGCCAATAAGGAACTTATTTATTTTATTTTTTATTAAATGCTGTCCATACTTTCTGATGAATTAGAAGAGTCTTCAGAGAAGTGGATATTGAAGCCTGGGGCATCTGATGCAGCATCCATAATTCCGTCAAGCTGCATCATTTTATCTTCTTCTTTTATTACATGTTCAATACTGTTCCTCCATGACACCGCACTTATTCGAGTTAAACTTTCTTTTAAAAGCTCCTTGACTTCTGCCATTTGAAACTTTTGTTATTTTTTCCAATGTATGCTTTTACTTGTGCCCATATTAATTCTATGGGGTTTAGTTCGCAATGGTAGAGCGAAAGACGTAAGACAGTAATATTTTTTTGGGCTGCCATTTCGTCAATAATTTTTTTGTCATAATCGTGTTTATTAAATTTTGTTAAGAGTTCAGCTTTAATTTCAGTTTCATGGTAACTTATATTATTTTCTAGCAACCACGCTTGTATGTCAGCCTTCCGCCAACTCATGTTAGGCACTTTGACAGAAAGTCTTGAGTGGTACGGTGCATTGTCTAAAACTATTACTGACCCAGGCTCCACTTTATTTAAAACAGTATTGAACCACTTCTCAAAATTATGAGCATCCATTTCACTGTGGTAATCCCCATCATGTTTATTGGCCTCAAAAATCCACTCTGCTCCTTCTAAAAATCCATCTGCGCTGCCGATGTGCGTTATTATTAATCTTTTACCTTTCTGTGGATTTTTAAGGCCAGTCGATAAACCATTTAAAAACGCTTGGCGGCTACTCGTAATATTAAGGTCATTCCACACATAATTTGAAGTATGCCCTTCGTTTATCCACGTCTCGTCGGTAGTAAATTTTTCTGTTAAGGCTTCTAAAGCTTTTTATTTTCAATAAATATTGCTTACGCCATACCATCAAATCCGGTCGATCCATTAAAATACTCTTTCGCGAGCGTTTCATATATTTGAAATTTAGTTTTTTCATTATTACATAAGTTGGCGACCGAGAAAATGATGGCAGGTCCTCATCTTCATTTATTGCCTGAGTAACTTTGTCGATTGTTGTTAATTCTTTATCAAAATAAAATTTATGTACTTTTCGTCGTATGACTGATAGTATAAAATCGTCTAATTTATTTATTACACTATGGTTTGGCATCGATTTATTTGATGTAGTGACTTCTCCTTTAGTTTTCACTATCACTACATATTATAAAACAAAGTCGCTTTTTCTGTCCCTATATCCCTTTGTACGCTTAAATCTTTAAAACTATGCAACGGATTTTGATGCGGTTTGTTTCAATAGATAGGACAATTCAAGAGGAAGGTTTATGTATATAATTTATTAAGTTTTTATATACATTGGCTAAGATATAACAATAACTGTTGAAGGTGTCGGGAAAAAATAGGCCGCTTGGGAGTTTTCAATGAAAACGCTTCCTAAACCCTTTGAGATATAACAAAATAATGTATGGTGGAATTGTGTATCTTAAATAGGTCTACAAAAAAGTCCGCGATGGCATATGTCTATCTCTTAGGGATATCATACTATATCCATTTAATACTTAAAAAAATGGGCAATTATAACGTGATAATTTGAAAGTTATTTACACAAATACGGTATGAATCCTTATCATTTTAAATCAGTTAATTAGCATGTACATTTTATGAAGATTATTTTTGCCCTTTACATCATGCAAATTAAATGAATACTTTAGGAGATATGGCAAAATTAAAATAATGCAGAAGAAAATAAATCGTGTTGCTGTGATACGAACGGGCGCGGGCGGTTGTCTGCCGTCTAAGGCCGTAGTGTATCAACTCTGGTAGACGTAATAATATGATCAACGTATGGTGGAATATATAATAATAGTATTATTATATATCCTAAATATGCCTACAGAAAATCTGCGAAGGGATATATGTCTTTATGTTCAAGATGACATATATTCATTTTAATACAAAAACTTAGTAATTATTAAAATAGAAAATGATCATCATCAGACATGATAAATTCGTAAACCTAAGTTCACGCGGGCGAAGCTGCGGGTAACAGCTAGTATAGTCATATAATATTCTTAGCGAGACAATGTAGTCTATAGCCTTCCTCGATATATAATATAAAATAAGCTATAGATTATATTACATGGATTACTGGTTGATTATATTTAGATATATAGACCTGACTAAGACCTGTTTTTAAGATTAGCGCGTTCAAACAAACAAACTCTTCTGCTTTATATCTTATTATACATGTAGTAAGTAAAGAATTTGTAGTTTGAGTAGAACCCCTCTGCAGCACTGAGGCTCCAGCCCCAGCGCGTAGGTGGTATATAGTAATTTTTCAGCCTTCCTTGAGAAATCATTTTTTTTAGGTAACAAACATCCATCCACCCATACTTACATACTTTCGCATTTATATAATATAGTATAGTATCACCCCGCGTTCCCGTGGGAATATTGGGATGAATTATAGCCTATGTGTTAATCTGATGTATAAGCTATATTATTCTGAAGTTTCATAAAAATCCATTCGGTAGTTTTTGCGTGAAAGGGTAACAAACATCCATACTCACAAACTTTCGCATTTATAATATTAGTAGGATTATGGTCATTCACTTATACACAATCACATCTAAAAATATAAAGACTAACAATAGACAAAAGAAAGAATAACGTACAAAAACAATAAATAAATAACTTAATGACCAATTGTGTACGTTAACATTGTTTAAAAGTCTATTAATAAATTGCATTTATGAAATTTTAAAATATGCGTAAAGAACACGGCCTATTTTATTGTTCATTTTGCTCGTTCTCAAATACACAATCACCTATAAAAATATAATGATTAACAATAGGCAAAAGAAAAAATAATGTTTTTTTGGGAACACGTGCAATTTAAGCCTTTCATAATTTCTATAAGATAAGGAAACAAAAGAGATGCTAGTTATTTTGAATGCTTATATGTAAAATGTTATTATGTGTTCACTTTTGATATTTGAATACAATAAGGCGGCCTGGCCTATAAAAAAAAGTCTTGCGCCAGCGGCGCACTGTCTCCAACATCTAAATCAATCAATGACCGATAACATTGTTTTTCGCATCCTTAGTGTCATCCTAAAGTTACAAAAAAATCCCTGTGAACCATCGTGAACTTTCATGCCAGTGCTATATTTTTATATTATATGGGACATTGTTAAGACGTGCTTAAGGTGAAATTGATATTCAAAAATATTCATCTTATAAAATAAAAACTGAACAATTTCGTGTAAGTAAAAGATTGTTATATTTTGTAAGCATTTTTTGCTCTCAACATTAAAATAAATTGAACGACTTAGTAACAAATTACATTATAGTAACATTGCCTTAAAAACTATAAGTAAATTGCAATGGAATTTTAAAATATGTCTGAACACGGCATGTTTTATTGTTCATTTTGTTCATTCACTTATGTATGATCACCTCTAAAATGAAATGACCCCATCCCTATTTCTCTTCTAAAAAAAGTAACATGAAATGTCATATTCAAATTTATTAAATATCTGTGCACGCGATATTCGTATTTTATAAGATTTTAAGTGTTTTAATGCTAGATTGATAGTTGTTTTTAGTGAAATAAGTAGTAAATGGAGTGTTACAAATGTCCGTAAGCTAATGTGTTGTGAAAGTGAGTGATAAAAGCCGAAAAATCGTAAATTACGCATCGACAGGGTTTGTTTACTAGTTTGGTCACTTCTAAAAAAATGGACTATACATAAAAATTGGGTAACATTGAGCATTGAAACAAAACGTTTCTATTAATTAACGTCTAGAATTGGAGGATAATATCGCGGGAAATCTGATAAAAGTGTAAATCAATTTTTGAATAGGATTTGTCAATTAGTTTTTTTTATTACCTGCCTGAACGTAGCCCTATTTTTAGATTATTTTATCTAGATTTTTATATTCAATATCGTATTTTTTTACGATCATAGTATTGAGCTAAAGATCGGTCGTTGTAAAAACAAAGTTGTATGCGGTTGTAATAGATCTATTTTTTTTTATTAATTTCAACCTATATTTTTTTAGTTCATCCTCGTATTCAATTGGATAGAATACAAGCCTGCTTCGTACGGACATTACGTGTATCCGATGTGGGCAGACGCAGTTGGATGGACTCTGGGAGTTCTGCCCATCGTGGTAGTGGTGCTTATGGCAATAGACCAGATCTGCAGCGGTCCAGATGATCTCACAATTATGGAAGCAAGTATTTTAACGTTAAACTAAAAAGTATACAGTAAAATATCAACCCTTACACGTCTTGCTGCATGGGTCTCAAGGAGGGTAATGGGCGATAGTTCACCGATGCGCTGGCCCAATGCGGGTTGGTGAACTTCAAATAGGTTCCTTCACATACCTTCAAAGACTTTCAATATCATCAGGCATGCAGGTGTCCTCACGATGTTTTCCTTCACCGGTGAGCGAGCGATGGTCTCATGCTTAGGGTGCAGTTAGGAATTTTATTTCCATTTCAAGACACACGGGGGGGTCCAGGATCGAACCCTGAACTTCTCGCACAAGAATCCGAGTCCATACCCACTGTCCCTCAGAGTATTAAAGAATATATAGATACAATGCATGCATAGTAGATTCATCATCATTATCGATACCTATTAGTAATAATTGAAATCCCAGTAATCAATGTAAAGATGGCCGATCTCCCACCACTTATGACTAGAGCTTTACATTGTAAAGCGAAATCTGAACATAATTGTTCGTAAAAATAGAGATGATTTTAATTTATCTTTTACTATCGGTAATATTTTACGAAAGTCCTAAAACTGCGCTTACCATTTCCTAAAGAGCCACTGAAAAGCTAACAACATTAAATAAATTCATTTTGAGAAACATCAGTTGTAGTAATTTTACCAACATTTATTTAGCTGGAAGTAATTCTTCAGCGGTATTATTCTGAAGTTATGGATTATTCGAATATTGAAAATATTGAAAAAAAATATTACACACGTACACATTTCTAAAGTTTTATACCACCGATAATCTCCAGAAAGCACGGGTGCTAGCGAGACCGACTGAGGAGTGGGGACCTGCCAAGATGGGTATCGGTGTTGGTATCGGCGTGACGCGCGAGTGCGAGCTGTCCCCACCGGTGCTGCTGCTGCACGGCCGACACGTGCTGCGGGAGCGCGGCGCTTGACCACCGCACACCCATCCGCTCATAGCTATGCGGAAGGTAAATTTAGAAGTCAACACCTCTTTAGGTGTGTTTTCATCCTAATCAAAAAACCATAAAAGTGTTCCTGGGTCATGGATGTGTATTAAATATGTGTATTATATAATAAAAATCTTAAATATAAGTATTAATATAAAACGTATTAAATATATGTATTTCCGTTGTAACACAAGTCTCTTCGAGTACTTAGCACGGAACCAGATTGACGTGGTGTAAAAAGCGTCCATAGATATTATTATTATTATTATTATTATAAAAGCGCGAGTCTGACTCGCACGTTGAGGGTTCTGATTTTTTTATTATGTAATTACCGGTTTTCAGATTTGTCTAACTTCTTGGGATCTTAGGTAGGTTTTAGTTTGACAGAGAGAGACGGACAATAAGGTGATCGGATCATGAATCCGTTTGTCCTTTTAAGAAATGGAATCCTAAAAATTTTCACGCTCCGATCGCAAAATTTAAACTAGCTAGGGTAAACAGACACATACAAGGCAATTGTTTGGTTGTTTCATACTGATAATCTGATTAAAGTACGTAATCATTTATCAATATTTCTCTTTTTCAGACATCACACGACGGCTTGGACTCGACATCTATCACTAGCGGATTTGAAAATGAAATAAAAAAGAGCGGCACTGCAGGACTCTTGAAAATGAAAAAAAGTTCAATTAAAAGAAAGGTACCAAGCTTTAGTCACGAATCTGATGATGGTATAGTCGAACCATTATTACAAACGGAAAGAGAGAAAACAGAAACCGGAACTCGAAGTGCCAAATTTTTACTGACAAAAGTGAAGACTGATTCTATAAGTGAAAACGAAGATTCAATTAATATGACCGAAATGAACATAAATAAATTTTCTGCTTCAACGCCAATCAGCACATCAAGTAAGACATTTAATTTCAACAATACGAATAATATTAAGGATTCTAACTTAACTTCACACGCTACTGAAGCAACAACTGCTCATAATCATATGAACACAAATATCTTTGGCGGCTCTGATATTTCAAAACCAATAGTCTCTACTAAGAGTCCTATTCTTGTTGAACTCGATGTTAGTAAAACCTCTGGATATAATCCTAGTTTAATTTTTACTACGGCCAAAATTCACACTGACTGTAAAACGAAATTAATGGAGCCAGTTCAAGTTACGCCTGTGCCAATTATTTCTACTCTAGAAAAAAAATTGGGAAAAACTGAACAATCATCAGACGCAGACAGCAAAACTAACGATATGAATGGCAAGAAAAATGAAGTTTCGAATATTGTTTCTGAAAATTCCATTATAACAAACAAGGATATACAAATTGACCACAAAGAAAACTCAGTAACAAGTATACGTAATATTTCTACCTCCAAAGATATTTTAAATTTTAAAGAAAAAATGCCTCCTAACGAAAAAACTTTAAACATTATGCCAAAGAAACCTCTAGCCAAAGATTTAGATGATAGTGAAGTCAAGAAATGCAATACAAAAAGTGAAATTTCTACGTCATCGTTAAGCAGTGAAATTCACACTTCAAATGATAATAATATTGATAGTAAATCACAAGGGGATAAGTCTAAGATTTTGGCTGATTTCGAAAAATGTAAAGATAATAAGCTTACTTTAACGGAGAAACCTATGATAAGTAACAAATCATTTTCAGACAATACAAGCAAATTTGAAAAAGATCAAACTATTAATACGAATACCGATAAAAAAATTACAGTCCAAGGTAGTAAAAAATTGCAGCGACAGAAAAAAGCAGCAGTTGAAGAATCGCAAGAGAGCTCCACAGGTTCAAATGTCTTAAGTGAAAAATTATCTGCTGGAGCTAAAATATCAACTAATGTTGCACTAACCACTCAAAGTAAATCATCTGTATCCACTGTTGCTACAACCACAATATCATTTGTAAATGTGCCTACATCATTTTCGAAAATACAAGCCCCAAATTCAACTAATAATGTATTGTGTAAATCTGAATCCCAAGTAAATAATAAAGCGTCAAGTAAAGTTTTACATGCTAAAGATACCGACTTTAAAAGTCAAATACCGACATCAATCTATAGAGTGTCAACCTCTACTACTTCTACTAGTAATGCATTATCATCTTCGCCAACTTCATCAAGTGGTAGAACAACACAAGGCACTGAAATCCAAAACAAAACAACCAAAAAAACTCTAGAGAAACAAGATTCAACAGTAACTGTGAACCAGACATCCCAACCAATAAAACAAGTTACAGTTGATAGTCCTCCTGTTACTAAACCACTACCTCCTTATATAGTGTCAACATCAAAAACAAAGATAGGTCTACCAGTCACTGCTAGTGTTACATTGCAATCTGATTCAACAAAATCTACAGGTGATTCAAAGAATGTCCCCAACACCAATTACCTTGTCAAAACGATGCCATCTAGTAGTATTATAACAACTTCAACGACTTTACCTGTCTCTTCATCTAGCTTTGGCGTGAAACAGTCTGATACTGATGGACAATCAAAGTCGAAAACTGATAAACAAGGCAAAGACAGTAGAGTTTAACAGTTAATTTTTAGCAATACAGATCGTTTTATGTCTGACTTATATTTTAAATATTGTTATCGATTCTTTTTGAAATTCTATATTAAAATTTTATCGTGATTTTGTTTATATGTTGTATGTAATTCGATGAAATAAACGATGAAGTAGCAATATCTGCTAAGTTTCTTAACTTGTTATAGGTTTAGATGTAAATATGTAGCTGCTCTACAATATTATGTGTGTTGCACAAACGTTAACAATGGTATGATTTTGTCAATGTTAATTTAATAACGTGTTGCTTTATATCACTAATTTACTAGTTTTAGAACTAATTAGTCATTTCAAAAATTGTTTGCTCACATACTAAAATAAGGAATTGAAAACAAACTATTAAAATATCATATATAATGTGTACAGTTAAATAAAATAAAATATACTTTGGTACCACGATGGGAACGTTTCAGGAAAATCTTTTTCGTAATGATTTAGAGTGCGGAGGTAAGTGGTGCTATGAAGTAAAACAATATTTTTCATAGACAATATATTTTCAATTTTCGATATAAATTTTGTGATGAGTCGTTTCATCGTACACAATGTCAATTTATACTATTTTTTTAATGAAGTATATTAACATTATTCTAACATCTCTACCTATTCCATTTCAATTATTTTCAATCGAATAAGCCGTAAGAAACTCAGGGTAGCATGACGTATGACGTAGCGCAAAATAGATACCATGTTGATTGACAACTGTTAGATACTTTATTGAGTATGATTTAATAATAGTTATTAGATTAGGCAGTTCAAATTATGACTACGTTAACTTATTTCGCCTGTATGTACCTGTAGCTTAGTATGAACTTGAAATATTTTTATAAATTTATTACGTCATTCTTGTCTTAATAGAATCTCCTAGATACCTTAACGTTGTGCTCAATTTTTTGTACTTAATGAAATAACGTCCACTTTTATTATATAATTAATATGTCCGTCGATGATTCACGTAATATACATGTAGATACGTGTAAAAAAACCATCAGCGCAATTATAAATACTAAAATCAGTATACATTTTATAATCGAAGAAAAATATAAACTGTCCTGCACAAATATTACCTCAGTTGAAAAGAAAATAATGTTTATAAATACTTATTCATAATAATATGACCTTTTTATTGAGTCATTTTGTCTATACGTATAATTATCTCAAAGTATATTTCAGCTGCTATAGGTGAAATATTATTATTTATTTAATATAGAAACAGTCTTTATGACGCAGCGATGACAATAAAAGTACAACATTCACAGTACATCAACTATTATTATGTAACACTATAATTTATGATTACCACCTATATTTATTAGTTTTATTTACAATCAGAGATTTTTGTATTACTCTTTAATGCGGTTCCTAAGTAAGTTTATCATAACCATGCGATACTGATAACTTGTTTCTTAAACCCAACAAATAAACCATATAAGAGAATATTATGAAAATGTTTTGTGTATACGTGTATTTTTAAAATTTTAATTTTAAGCGTAGCAGGAAATTCATAATTAATATTTATTTTAGATATTTCTACACCTGTACAATTTTAAGATATGTTTGTTGTTTATATATACCAATAACAATTACCTACTTACAGTTTAATTACAGTTTCAAACTGATTTATTAAATTTATAAAAATCTTATCTGTTTTGAATGCTATTCTCGTTAAAGGTTCACAGAAACCCAGAAAACGGAACCTTAAAAATAATTAAATGCCATCGTTTTTATTTGTATACGAAATACAGTTGTAATGTTTTTATTTATTACAAGCTGAACCCGGCAAACGTCCTGCTCTTTCACAAAAAGGTTTAGCGCTATCATCATTTTTATGTAAACCTTGTCCTGACGATTAAAAATTAATTATATTTTAATTTAGTGCAGTGTGAGGTGCAGTGGCTCCGAAGTTATGGACGCATACCGCCATTTATTTATATATTTATATAGATTTGTAAAGATATTGATAATAATTAATTATGTAAAATTATATTTTAGCACCTAATCGTGCGTCCTACTTCAAATTGAATATTAAAATGTTCAATAATTAAATTTCTAAACCTATAGATAAATAATAATATTTTTGTATGATATTGAAAAAAAAATCTTAAATAACTTTTGTAGTTATAAACTTCATTAAAATTTCGTTTGATTCATTGAATAGGTAGAGATAATAAAAAAACAACTTTGTTATGTGTAAGTAATATAGCCAAATTAATTTCGAATCCTCTTTATTTATATTGTTGTATTGTTCAATTTATATTACAAAAAAAAAAATCAATTTTGTGATGTCTTTTATGAAATATTACAGATTTTATAATGTTTTTTTGATATTAATTTTGAATAGGAAATAATTAACAAGGATGAGGGTAACTAAAAATATAAAAGAAAACATTAAATATAATTGATAATTAAATTGAGATGATTGTAGGTATATAGATATCATATCTATTGCTGTATCAAATCTGATTAGAAATTAGCCGTGTCGTTTAGGTACTTTACTCAATTTCTAGATACATAGATTATAAGGTGGATTCCCGTTCCTTTACCAGTTTTAGATGAATTTATTTTGATAAATGTCAGGTTATATCCTAAAGTTATTGATCCGTATTTGAAAATCATTTGTTTAACTTTATATGTACCCGAATCAATTGTTTTCTTAGTAGGATTGAAATGACTTTAGATATGAATGTAGCGGGAGGATAGAGTATCGGTATCGACTTGGGCCGACAATGTATTACTTGGCACTAGTGTGGCTGTGTGGGTTATAACTTATAACTCAAAAGTGAGATGGAGTAAGCTGAGCTGGGCACGAATACTTTATTTCTTAGAATAGAAGATTTGCCTTAAAATTATGCCATAACACTCTTATTTTCCTTTACGTACAAAATATTTTTAAACAAAAAAATGTAACCTTATGATTTTTAACAGTTGCCCAGCTTAGTATTTTAGGCCCCGTTCGTATGACGGCTTTATAAGCGTCGCGTTATAAACAGACGTGGGCTCGAGTTTCCAGTTCAGCAAGCTCAATTCGATTTAACGTTTAACGCACAACGTCGAAAATCCAACAGTGCTCGATAAAAAAATTACGCGCTTTAAAAACGCTTTCGTGTGAACAAATACATGTATGGTTTATACGTTTTTTTAACGCTCGTGCGAACGGGGCCTTAGAGTTATTGAAATGCGTTTGATGATTACGATGCATCCTCGTGGTCACCGTGAAACGGGTTTGTTATGATGACACGACACGGTTGCATCGATACAGGGCAATATGGGGTAGTACATAGAAGTATTTCGGGTATGTGTGTTAAAAAATGCCTAAATAATTAGATATTGTTGTTGAAATTTGATGTATTTTAGAAAATTATTAATAAAATCGATGTTAATAGATGTTTATTGTAAATATAGAATTAACAGCCAGTGCATGGAATGTTGAATGTTATAGAAGGCTGTATTTTTGGGTGATATTTTAGAGTGGGTGGCGTCATATCTTTGATAACATTATTACCACAGTGACGGCAAAAGAAAGAATAGAAACTGTAATGATGTGATAAATAAGTAACATAGATTTAGTGTTGTTGTGCTATTAATAAAATATGTTCAGATGTGGTTATTGCTTGTATTTCATTTTCCTATAATTACCTTTTATTACCGAATTAATGTAGGCACTGAGGCACATACTTAATTTGATAAAAAAAATATGTCTATCAATTATTGGTATAATAAGAATGATAAACTTTAAATTTTATTAAAAATGGATTATACGCGCATGTACGAATAATTAGTATTGTAATTACTAACTATGTATGTAAAAAAATAACCGCATTTTCCATGATTTTATTATCATGTTTTTTATTTTTGAATGTAACATAAATAATGAATCGGGTATAAATATAGTTAACGCGTTGCAATAAAACAAATGGTAACATAAATCTAGCGATGCTATTGAACTCGCTGGTCATAAAATAAATGCATGAAAATTGAAAACCAATCAAAGCCCGTACGCAGTACTCAAACCTTTAAGAGGCGTGAATTTCGCACTTTTATAAACTAATCTTTCGTAATCTATCAGTTCATTTTTATGTAGCAACTCAACAAATAGAAATCAAGGGCAGTATTTGGAACAGGTAAATAGTAAATACGCGGTCAACATGAATTATTAGCTTCAAATTAAATCTGTAAGCAAAGGCTTTTATCATGGTATGTGACGTCGAACTTTCTTCTACGGCCTTTATTTTGCCATTCGTGTCGGAACTGCCAGAGCGCGCGCCTGTCGCGGCGTTCGGTACGCTGCACCGGTTTATGTTGTTGTAAATCGACCGTGAAATAACTTTTACACTGAATATCGCCAACTTAGTACATTATTTGTGAACAAGTGAGAAAGAAAAAAATATTAATAATAAAGTGAAATGAGAATTCGATCAACAATGTCGAGTTATTTAAATCCTACCAAAGAAACGTTCTAACGCTTCGACAACGGAACTTTTGCGACAACCAAAGGTTTGCTCATTTATTTTCATATATTGTTATTGTATTTGCCATTGTACTATATTATATATTATAATGTATCTATTCTATAGAACCTTGAAAATTAAATATTTATTTATCTATAAAATCTCTATCAGATTAAGTTATGAAACACCTATGTTATGTAAATTATTTTAGTATTTAAGGGTTGACACTCTGCTAAGTAATAATAAAAAAAGTAATTTTTAAATAATTTACATTTGTAATGTTTTTTTCCTTCTTGTTTTTCCTTTCGCCATTAATGTTTTTTTTAAATATTTGAAATATTAGTTTTTCAAGTTCGTTTCATCATCATTATCATCATCATCAACCTTTATCCGTCAAGTTCGTTCATTTTTTTAAATTTAAATCCGATATCATTGTTAATTACTTTAAAGTATACCCTCCTCGCCTGAGACCCGTGCCCAGCAGTGGGACATAAAGGGTTGATAATTTACTTTTTTTATTTTTTTATACGTAACTGTCTAAAGTTGTATGTAACTGCTTAATATTATTATAACTATTATACTAACAGTTTTTGTATTTTAATTAGATATAATATTGTATAAGAACGGAAAGCTCAAGCGTAAATGAGGGTAGATAATATTAGTGAACGTTTATTTTGAAATCTTTATCATATTGGGCTAGGTGCCTCGAATCAGGTGCAGTAATTATATATTCATGAGGGTCCGGTTTGTAATGAGCATGTCATTCGTACACGCATATCAACTGCATAATATGCGTGTACTAGGAGTTTGAAACACGCGAAACGGGGTATTAATACTAATAAAGGTACAAACATCACAACAGCTGGATTTTAACTACCACAAACCGATAAAATAAAAATAAAAATTGGTTCGCATCTGACGCTCGGGGAGATGTTGAACAACTGAATAAATATATGAATTCATCTATTCATATAAATAAAATTGGAGTATCTTTTTATAATATTGAAATATTGTGAGTCTGTTTGTTCCGGCTAATCTCTGAAATGGCTAGACCGATTTCGACGAGACTTTTACTACTAGCAGGTAGCTTTTATAATAAGGGGTAACTTAGGCTATAAAAATTATCATCATCAAACCGGATACGTCCGTATATCTTAAATTATCCCGGGCGAAGCGAAGCCGCGGGCAACAAAAAATCCATATCGTGACATGATAGCGTCATGCCGTTTGCCGTCGTGTCATTTAAGTTAAATTTGCGTTCAAGTCGTGCCAATTATTCTCCAAAACATCCAATGAAAAAAAATATCTATGTCTTTTGTAATACCCTATTTATGAATATAATTTTATCTCGGCGATAGCAACGAGAAATGACATTATCAATATTTTACTTGAGATATGTATGTCACATGTATTGCATGCATTTTAAACAATATTTAATTGTATTTATAACTGTGCTAAACACTGTTTACAACAATTAGAATTATAAAAGTTTTTGTATGTCACGTCAAGTTGGTTAGGTTCTAGTACCGGAGTGGTTGGAAGTTGTTAGATTTGAATTAGATTAAAAGATATCTCGGTTAGAAAATTTATTAGAAAATATTTTTGGTGTCTCTAATAGGATAATTTTGTGAGGGCACCGTATCCATAGACAACATTCTACACTATCATTCCATTTTTCTAAACTGCACTCCTAGAAAAGTGGCATAAGTGCCGATTTTTCGTTTTCTCGCTAACTCATAGGGTTGCTGCAAATTTTTTTATGAACGTTTATCAGGCACATAAAGTATATGGTTTTGATTGTAAAACCTCTAAAAAGAGTGGCATAAACGTTAAACGAATATAATAGAAAAGAATACTTATTGTATGGGAATTACACTAGCTTACGACATAAAAAAATCAAGAAATATAATAATAATAATGTTCGTTTTAAACGAAGTACAGAGGTTTTTAGACGTTGTTACAAACAAAACCATATACTTTATGTGTCTTAATAAACGTTGTTCACAAATTTTGCAGCAACCCTATGAGTTAGGGAGAAATCGCAAAGGAATAGAATCGGCGCGTATGCCACTTGTCTAGGGGTGCTGCTGTACGGTCTATAGAAAAATGCATGTTAATTACTAAAATGAGGACCTTTCGTTTTTTGTATGGTAACATTTAGACGTGTCAAGGTCTAAGGAAGCCAACTTTTGCCTCTCTCCACTTCATAAATTCAGATAATCTAATCAAACTACCCAACTAACTGTTTTCGGTTTTAAAAAAATATACGATCTCGACGTTTCGGATATTTACGGGAAAACCTTGGTTTTCTTGACACAACTTTTTCATATACGATATAGATGTTTCATTAAAATATGTGTCTAATCTATATAAAAAATTGCATACTTTGGCACGCAGATAATTTTAAAAGTATCTACCTAATTATCAACTAAATAAATAATAATATGTATATACCTAATAAGACTATAGTAGAAATTTTCTTGTTTAGATAATAATAAAGCCACCTGTTAAAAAGCAAAGTAAAAACGCAAGAGAAAGTTATAATGTTAGTGGGACTGGTGTCGATGAAAAATTGGCCGATGGGTCCATAAGTTTTCCTAACTGTTAATATATTATGTAACAGAGACTATTCTTAGATGAAGATAAAACTGATAAATACAACACTTCAAACAAATCATTCAACATTCACAATAAACCACTTTTTCCAAACTGAGCAATAGGTTAATTTTATCAACACAGGGAAATGCATTTTGCATTTATTCAGGTTACTCAAGAGTAGGTTTTTGGACCCTATCTTACTCTCACTTAGGAGTGCACTACCCGAGCGAGCGCCTTGCCCCGCCTGAGGGTCCGGGATCTGCAGGCAGGACAGACTGCTCCTCGAAGGGGGACTACCCAGCTATCTCTAAAAAATGCCCGCTTCGTTCCTGGGCTAGTTCCCATCCTGATCCGACACGAGCACAGGGGCGCTACTGGATGTAGATACCTCTACTCACCCCGTGAGGAGAGCCTAGTTGGTGGACTCCTCTCTCACCCGTTCATTGGTTATCTTCTGCGACATTACGGTCTCGCAGAGACCTTCGCTGTACTTGCCATAGACGAGCATCGCGGTGACAATGCTCGGCGTGAGAACTCCATTCCAATGATTAACGTCAGATTGCAATGCAGTACCGCCCTCTCAATGGGACGCTGAGCTTAATTCACCATACCCCACAATAGTGACATACTGTCATAGCTCTATTTTAATATTTTATGCCCGGTGAGCACTCGTGTCAGGCGAAAGCTGAGGGATTTACGCAGAGGAATCCATTAGGATTTTGCCACATGTTTGCCGAGTCAAATTCTTCCCTTATCTTTGCATTAATTCCTCCTACCATAGTCTGCAAAGTCCCCTCCAACTTAAAGCCCCACATAGTCCTCTCGAACTTAAAGCCCTCCTATTCGAGACAGGAGTGTGCCTCGTTACCAAACTGAGCTGTAGCTGATAATGATGAGGATGATAGTGATTATAAAAACATATTCCTTGTTACATTGTATAAATAATCATGAAGTATTTCCGGTGCAATATTAACGGTATAAAAAGGCTATTATCACGGATGCCAGCCATATACGTACATTTATGTTCCGCCGCACAATCAGTAAATCGGATTCGACTTAATTCGGGACGTAACAACTTGGAATCAATTTGTCTGACATAGGTTGTTTTAGTTACTATATTTATTAGAGTGTAATAAAAATAATGTATTATTCATCACCACAAAAAAAATTAGTAAAGTCATATTAGTACTGTATACTACAGCACGGAAAGGAAGAAACAGAAACGAAGGACAGACAAAGTAAAGTACTTTAATAGACAACATGTTACAAAAAAATATCGACCGATTTTAACGAATATGTAATCGTTAAAGATGACGGTAACGAATGTTAGTGACCAAAGAGCGTTGTTTTTAACAGACGTCAAAATTTAACGAAGTCTCTTACGTTAGTAGATGATTTAAAACAACCGACCCTTAGTATATTAAAACAATAACTCTATCATAAGTGAATTTTAATAGTAAGTAAGTATCTGAGGAATGTATGTTAGCATAAAAAAACATAGACATATTATTGTAACAACATTAGTAAATCCGAAAAATATGAAAATAGCATAAAATGAGCTTGATTACATAGGTGTAAAATTGAAATACATAATAATATACTTACCATAATATAAATTATGTTAAAATTACACAACAGATTATAAAAATAGATGTATAAGAGCACGATGGGGTTTCTTTCTTGGAGGCCGTGTGAACAGAAACTTCCACATAGCGCCAGCTCACTTTCCATCCATTCATGGCATATCCAGCTTTTTCATACGATTTCTTTCGACTTTTTAAAATCAGTATGCGCTCGAGCGAAGCTATTACTAGCTTTCATATCTGATCGTGTCTTTCACTTTGCTATATTTAATTACGATCACGTAATTATTTGAGGAAGAACGTTTATGTTCGTTATTGCTATTTTTATTTAAATGAGGAAGTTTTACATTATGAAATTGTTCGAAACGGATACAAGCAGATTTCTTACAGGCGGTTACGATGCAAGCCTTCCTGCTGTAATGCATGTTATTAAATATTTTCAGAGAAAATCCGGTAGGATGTAAGTTGCGAAATGAGTGAGAATTTGCAAGTTATAAGCTTTAGTTGTGCGGGTGTAGCCGCGGGAGTTTTCAACAACGTCGCGCGGTGTATATGATAAAATTGAATGTGTGATAATAGTCGGGCAAGAAGCTCTTATTCAACTATCACAAAGTGAACAGCATGATACGGAGTAGGTCTATTAACATACATCCAGTCTCGTGACTGTAACGGTTACATGGTTTCATTATAAACGTCTAACGTCCGCCTAAACGTGAAAACAAATTAATAGCCTAAAATATTATTTAAGGATATACTTAATAAAAAAACTTGGTGGTTTCGACTGCCTAAAGACGTGAAAAAAGCATATTGGTGACGCGAACCTATAATATTTCCCCCCTACAAAAAGGGCTCAACGCGACAAAAAAAGTTTTCACTTCAAAGAACTTGGCCGTCACAGTCGCTCTGCACTTCCAGTTCCTTAGAGGCTTGTTTAGTCTTTCCTTCCAAATGACTACGAAATTGCATATTGCTTGATATTTCAACACCTAGTATTCCAAAACTAGTCGAGAAGGTTATGGCACTGCCCTCAAATTTAAGTGGAAAGACAAAGGAGTAAGGTGCATTGTGCTGTGACGTAGGGGGAAGGGGGTCTTATTCTTAGCGTAGGGGCCTACCCCAACGTCAACTTCAACGAAAGATCGACATGTCATTTGAATTCCACGCGTTCTAGTCGATTTTACTACAAAAGTGCCAAACGACGATCCACGTCAAAAAATTGTCTTAAATTCAACAACTGCTATGCTAAGAAATTTTTGCAATGTTAGTTATATATATAGTTTGTTTTTTCTAATCCAATAAAGAGAGGGAGGGTTGCGCTGTGCCACTCCTGCATGGATAAATCATCCTTCTTGTTTCTCCCATGAACAGCTTTTCTGTATTTCGGAGAGAAAGGCAAGGCAGGCAGTGTAATTATTGCCACAAAGACTATATCTCAGAATAGATTACACATGAATGAGTTGGCTGGGCTAGTCTCAGGAGAACTTGTGTTAATGGGCGACGCTGACCTCTTCCCCGCATGTAGCAAAAAACATAAAAAAGCTGTCCAAATAACATAAAAAAGAAAATTTGCAACATCATTTGTAAACTCCTGCGATTTTGCGAAAGCTTGTGGGAATTAATGACCGCCTATCTTCAAGCGAATTGCTTGCTTGCCCTTATTCTATAAAAAAGTACAAACAAAATTACATATGAAAAAAATAAATATAGCTGGGTACTGTTTAGTAACAAAGCATTATCCTCACATCCGACGTCTTATAAAAACTAAATCAAATACGTCAAGTAAAAATTATACTAACAATTCTGAGAAAGGTGTCTCGCAATGTTATTTTTTTCTGCTTACGAGCTGAATAAAGATTCGGAGATACCGGCTTTATGGTTTCAAAGAACTTGTTTCCCAGTTATCAGTTCTTGCTTGATAAAATTTACTCCCTGTAGAGATGCTAAATTTAGCTTACCGATATGTTTTATTTCAACAGGAATACCGACAAGCAAGATAAAATTATTCTTATAATTAAGATTTTATATTCGGTATCTACTTTAATTATTGTATTAATCCTGTCCGGTAAAATTGCAAAGGTTATATTTTATTACCAAAATCGGGAACATTTTAGTTATAAATTATAAAATTACCGATTTTTACGGTAATTATCATCATTAATAAAGCTCTTAGAACTTAACGGTATTATTATTATCGGGAAAGTGTTGCCTTTGTTTATTCATCAAGTTGTTGTTCGATAACATCACTGGCCGTAATTTGTTTCGAAGATTTGCAAATACCTTATAGAGTCGGTTATTATGGTCGGAACGCCAAAGGTGAAACCATAGTGTATAAGAACATTATTTAAGGCGCCATTTTTAGTGGTAATAATTTCAACTCTTCTTAAAAATACCAAGTAATAATTTTAATACGTTATTGAAAATGGGATATTTACCATGATTTTCTTTTTTCCGAATTATCGTTCTCCGTGAAATGAAAGTGAAAAAAACATGGCATATATTCCGTATATAGTTTATTTTTTGTAATTGATTTTTATTTAATATATTTCTTGTTATTTTTGTCCGTTAAGGAGAGAATTAAAATGAATATAACATTAAAAGAAAAGATTTTTTTTCTAATTAATTCTTGTGATTTTTAGCTAGCACTGAAACTATCACATATTTAAACTTTGTATACAGTTTTTGATGTAATAGTGTATAGAATAAAAAAAATGTGTAATGTATACAATTCTGTATTTAAAAAAAAAACAAATAGTTTTTAGAATAGATCCGTTTGAAATGCATAAAAATAGAACAGTTTGGTACAACAGAAATCTAATATATGGTATGGTATTTACATGAACTTAACTCGGATTGCGACGACTTGCGATTACGCAAAGCGATGGGCGGTTGCTTATCTCGTCGGTTTTTCTCATTGCATACCATTGTTACGGTCGCCATTTCTCGGCGCAGGTAGCTGATGGCAGCCTTGTGCGACTTGATCGTTATATTTGATAATTATTGTGGCATGTATTGTTTCTAGCTGGGCTTATAACTCGTGTTAAGGCAACTATATAATTAGGATTTCAAAGTTAATATTTATCTTATAATCTACAGATACAATCATTGTCAACATCTTTATTATAAATGTATTGTTTTTGTAATTATATCTGTTGCACCCAGCTTCGCCTACGTCAACTAAGGTTTAAAACGGGTCCCGAACTTTTTGAAAATTTAATATACTTAGCCTAAGTTCACCGGGGATAGTGTAGCTTCCCAACAGCGAAAGAATTTTTAAAATCGGTCAAGTAGTTTCGGAGCCGATGCAATTCAAACAGACAATCAAATCATTCCTCTTTATAATATTAGTATGGATTATAGTCGTTTCCTGCGCCTCGAACTGTTTAAAGTTGTTATATGCGATGATAAGTAATGTATTTGACGTAGTAATGCCAACAAAAAATAACTAATCGAAGATTTTAAATCGTCCCATAGGAACTTATTATCGAGATGAAAAGTACATCTTGCCCTTTGCTCGGTCATGGTCTTTCCATGTGACAAATTTCACGCTAATCCGTTCAGCTGTTTACGCGTGATCGGGTAACAAACAAACTTACAAAGTACAAACTTTCACATTTATCGTGTTAGTATTAGATTGTCTCATAGTTTCCATTTTGATGTAGGTACTTTAAGATAGAAAACTATAATATAAAGAAAGAAATCGATTACTTCTTATTAATGATAATATACTACCCCCAAATCTTCAAAACTCATAGAGAGAGTAGATAATAATAAAACTTTTAAAAATTCATGTTTCAGACAAAAATTGTGACAAACAATATACGCGTACACGTGACATGCCTCACTCAATATACACATAGAATTTTATGCGAAAAAGAAACATGATTGACAAGTCATCGCCATCGCGTTGGCTTCCATTGTTATGCAAAAACGTATCATTTACAATATTCTCCGACATGAACTGTCATCGATTCATGTCACTAAAGGCTTAAGCAGGAGTTGACCTTGCCGATTATCGCAATCATTGTGAACCATTTTTTGGCCACTTCTGGAAAAGGTAGTATGATATTAACTATCAACGTAACTTTCGTAAAAATATTTTATTCATTACTTATAAAAAGCCATTCTTTATTTGAAAAAATGTGCATTTTTACAACAGGATTCAAAAAGCCCTCCAGACCCATTAAAAATTAATTTTAAAGGTTTCCGTTTAAATTTTTATTCTAAATGTTATATTTCTAGACAAGTCATGTAAGAGCAATGGAATTACAATAATAAAAATGAGATAATATAATTTTTATTTACTGAATTGTTTTTATTCGATTCCTTTTCAGTCGTATCTCTATATGAGAAGTAGGTGGTTATCCATCTATCTTGTTTTTTAGAATCTTTCGCTCGCCGAAGTGATGGTTGACGGTGAAGATTTATTATTATTAATCATAAAGATGTTATATTAATGACGATTAAATTCGATATTCAATCACTAGCGAATTCAGAACAAAGTAATAAAAGTTATATATTAATGAATTATTGAAATGAGTTTCGTCGACCCAGTTGTTTTCCTTTCAATTGATTATACGAATATGTTAAGTGGTATTGCCAAACCTGCGGAAATAGAATGTTAATACGTTAAACAATTAACGAAAGATGAAGATTACAGAAATTATTATCTATCAATTATTTTATTAAATTAAAAATAATTTAAGTACTTATTAAATGTGTACACATGATTGCTACCGTTGATTAGAAGGCAGCTAATTAAATAAGTTGATATTTATTTTCATGATTTCTTTTGTGAAATTGACGTTATTTTTTATATTTCAACTAATATTTTATCATTCTTTTTTGTGAACATTTATCCCAATAACGTCTAAACATTGGGATAAGATTATGTAAACTTAAAATCAAAATAATACAAACATTTATTGTTATATAATTTAAAAACATAGTTATATAAAATGTTGTATCACCAGTTGATATAACGACGTCTGGATGGGTCCAGATATCTATGAATAGCATCGCTGGCAGTCTCAACGGAGTCTCAACCGAGTCTGAATCGAGTCTAAGGCGAGTCTCAATCGAGTCTCGGACGAGTCAGCTGAGGTCGGGCGCGGTTAATTGGCGACGGGTCTGCGGGCCGGTTTGCTCGCCTGTTATTTTACGGCATTTCTAGTTATTCTTTTATTTGAAACAACATTGTCTATTATTAACCGTCCCTATATTACATTGGATTATACGATTCGTGGATGATACGTTCATGGCCATATTATATCGTATTATAAGATTCAGAGCAATGGTAATACAGACAGCTATTCACAAGTTATCTAGGGTAGTTTTGAAGGAGAAATCTAGCCTCTATGTAGCCTCTCATACATATTACAAGTAAATAAATCATTACTATCAGTCATCTGTTCTATCTATTGGAACTTCGCAGGCATAACATTAGACTATTACATATTAAAATACAACGCGGTCATTACAAGTTATTAAGTCAATGTCTTAAACGGACTTAATTGAGCTGTTACACATACATTTGTACGAAAAAATGTAAATATGCTAACTGTTATAGTTACATACTAAACGCATTGAAAAGTAGGTTGATGTTTGTTTAGATAAAAGTTAATAAAATTGAAAATAAAAACTAAAAGTAAAATGTAAAAGTGAAGGTGAGTGTAATATTAGTCCGAGTTAGCGACGGGCTTCCACGGCTTAGCCCGGAAATTATGAATCCCCTCAAAAGCAACCCCAAATGTTGACGTGTAGCCAAGCAATATTGATCGTCTATTGTTCCGCCGCGCCGGTGAGGTTTTATTGTGAAATTTTGTTTAGTTTTTACAATACTAACGATTAGGGTAAAATAAACTTGATTTAGAAAAGCCTTTACTTTTCTAAATGTGTACTTCAAATTTATTTTTATACTGCAAGAGTGGTAGTAGTAATTTATAATACTTATTATTTATTATGCTTTACCAAAAACTAGCAGCGCCCCGCGTACGTACCATCTCCAACTGAGTATGGGGATAAATTATAGCCTGATGTCGGAATAGCATTCCGACATCAGAAAAACAAAAAATATTGAAAATCACGATAGCTTATACATGACAAGCTATAATATAACAAGATTAACTAAAATCTATTCGCTACCAAACATACACACATATCACAGATCATACTAGTACTACTACTAGGTAGTCTAGCTAACATTACTACTACGCTAAGTTCCGCGCTTGACCCGCCTCCCCCGCTACCGGGGGAGGGGAGGGCCGGCCCTCACGATAGGTTTCTAACGTCACCCGTTCCAAACCAGTCAACCGTAGCTGACCAAGTTAGGTACAAACCCGACGCCATGAACATGGCGGGGGGCAACCCCCCAAATTTTTAACGTCATAGGATGATCCAACCGGATCACCCCATTTCCGATGACGCATAACGGTCACTAGGACCATTAGCATAGATACAACCGAAAAAAAAAAAAAAAAAAAAAAAAATACTACTACGCTAAGTACTCGTACAGTGAAAAACATGGCTAAAGTGTACAAAACTGATGTAAGACAAATTATTGTAAGCATTTAAGAATATTTTGAAATAGAAAAACGTTTAAATTTTCTCGCGTCATACCATTTGAAAAAAATCAACGAAAATGGGGACTCCATACAATCGCAGCATGGACCTTGGAGCACTCAAAATAAATACACTTGTACACTTGAAATACGTCAAGACAAGTAGTCAATAAAAAGTAAAAAGAAAACTCTATGATGCAATAAGATGAAGAAACACGAGAAAAATCTTAGGGTCATGTAACTATTATATACAAAGTTTCACATTCATAATATTAGTAGCATGATATTTTTACGTACGCATCTTAGTGTAATAATGATATCACCTGGATCATATCTCCGTTCAAAAACCGAAGAGATAATTTAAAATAAACTCCCACATCCTAAACCAATACTGATGTTAGGAGCTAATTAAATCTTTAAACATTTGATGCACGGCCATTGCTCTTTTCTAAACCAAGAATAAAAAAACCGGCAACAGTTGTCGAACGAACCGAGACGAGAGGGGATGCACGCTTCAGCGCTCCCGCCACCTGCGCCACTATCTCAGTTTTTACCAAATATCTAAACAAAACCATATCGTTCTAATATTGGCCTAAATTAGCGTTCAGTTTAAAAGATTTATACAGAAGAACCTCGATAACTTAAAAACCTCTATAACTTCAAAAAATTATATGTTTCCTTCCCTTATCACTAATATGTCCCTTGATAACTTAAAACCTCTATAACTTATAATATTTTGAGTTTCCCTTGGACTTTATCTTAGTTCTTATCTTATCGAGGTTCTACTGTAATCTCATTCTGAATGATTTTGAGTAATCATTTACAAATCTACACAAAACAATACTTAAACTTACTGTTTAAAGAAAACCATCCTTAAAACAATATCACATAATGTATTAAAACAAAGGTAAAATATTTGGTGTCACACATATTTTAATCAAAGTTTATAAATGTATGGTCCGATTTCGAATGAGTTGTAACGGTGATTTTTAATGTTATTGAAGGACTTCGGCTTCGAAGGAAGAATTGTGATTTTGTTAATCCCGTTATTTGTATTTATTTCCTTATTTTTATTAAGTAATACTAACTTGTATTGCTGTATAATACGGAACATAACATATAAAGTAAAGTAAAGTATCAACCCTTTATGTCCCACTGCTGGGCACGGGTCTCCTCCTCGAAATCAGGCGAGGAGGGTAATGGGACAATAGTTCACCGCGCTGGCCCAGTGCGGGTTGGTGAACTTCACATACCTTCAAAGACTTTCAATCTCATCAGGCCTGCAGGTTTCCTCACGGTGTTTTCCTTCACCGGTAAGCGAGCGATGGTCTCGTGGTCACACACATCCACCACTAGACCATCGTCGCTCTATTATATACATAACGTATAGATCGGTCAATAAGGTTCAAGTGTGGAGGGCGCATTTAGGTAAACGAAGTGTTGATCGGTCATTTGTCAGGTAAGAAGACAAACTCCGTGCAGTCGTCGGACCATGTTGGATGCGAGTGGCAATGGGACTTCTGTCTTTGCGTTCAGTGAGGGAGGCCTATGTTCAGCAGTGGACGGATAAAGGCTGATGATGATGATACTATACATACAACTTGTAACAGGTCGACAATTATTTAAGAGTTTCAATTAACAATGGGAATGTGGAAGCCAAAACAATAGTAGATTATGCTCTATTCTGCCTGCTGTGGCAGATAGGATGCTGTTATGGTATCAGGTAGCATAATTACACGATACGTTTTATCCGGCTATACAAAAACATAATTTCATATAAACGAACGGTTGGATTACCTGGTGGGAAGTGATTATTGACACCCATAGACACTTGCTACCCCGGAGGGCCTGCAGGTGTTGACGGCCTTTCAAATGACTTTGCTCTTTTCCCAAGTCGTATCGGTTCAGAAATACAGCAGTTGAATTACAAGCAACACTATAATATTATGTTTATAAGCAACAGTTTCTTGCGTCAGATTGTTTTTTTCAACTATTCCAACTATGCACAACTACAACTATGCACAATACAGTATACACATGATAAATGAAAGTGGAGTTAAAATTATATTAAAAAAGGAATTTAAAAGAAAGGACCAAGAACCGCTTTTTACGGACATTATCTGATAGACAGCGATTTTTGCAATACATAAACCTAATTATCTCAATAAACCGTTAAATACCGGTAAAGGATTAATATGAAGAAAACATTCACATTCGCTTCATTTCAAAACCGGTTAAAATATTCGTATTCCGTTTTGGGGATCCGTATTACAAAATTGTAAAATGGAAGCAAAGTCAAGTCTCAGAGCCATAGACGTGTTACTAAAAGCGTGTCTCCATTAATATAATCACATTTGATATAAAGAAGTCTTCTAAAACCACTATATAAACATGTTATAAATGATGTATGTGTGTTGTTCTTTCACGCAAAAACTACTAAATATATTTTGATGAAATTATGTTAAATCGAGAAAAAGCAGCATTTAACCTTTCGGATACATAAATAACTATGGAACCCAGTAAGGTCCACATACAGACAATCTCTTGGATATTTATATGAACATTGTTTCCATAATTTAAAGTGAAAGGGGCTTATATAATTAATTTATATATAAAATGTTTTCCTGATATTTTAAATTGACAGAATTGGCTTTCTTTTGGTATTAATATTTTAGCATTTTTGAAATTCGTACTATATTATATCGCAGATTAAATGTTTTAATTAATTGAATATTGAAACCTTTTGTAGATTTTAATAACATGAGGAATCACCTAATTTTGAATTAATAATAATAACAAAAACTGCCATTTTTAATCTTTGTAACGAGAGTGAAATAAATCGCGGATCAATTTTCCACAGTAGAGAATTGTATTCGAGCATGGAGAATTCAATCAAAATCTACCATTTTGAAATTTATCATTATTATATTATATTAAATAAAAATAAATATTAAATCATACACGTCTTTTAATAAAACAAAGCGATACACTTTGTTTTATAAATTCTAGTGAAACAATAAGCATATCAAAGTATAGAAGAGGGTAATTAAACAAAAAAAATTCACAATTTAGAAATAAAATAAAAATGAAAACTCAACTAAACTTGATAATGAATCTATATATTGTTATGTACGAAGAATACTAATATAATATAAAATACATTCAAAACATAAATTTTAGGTAATATATTATAATATTTTATAATCGGAAATAAGTTATAAGCACATATCGGTTTTTATACAAGAAATTAGCTATGTAAAAATAAGGTGAGTTTTGACATAAATAAAACACTCCGAAGGTAGCGTTGACGCTAAGTGGGGTCATTGTACCTCCTCGGAGGAGGCACGAGGAGGTGTGCACCCCCTCCCCTGCCCCCTCGCTCCTACCATCCATGACCTGTGAATTGCAAATATATAGATATAGGTTGAGCCCACAAAGCCCGCAAGTTTTAACAATTCTTGTTACAATTAAATATTGCTTGTTCGATTCTTATCTTAATTTAAGGCGTAACTAAATTTTGTTTGACTGACTATACATATATTTAGATAATACTTCAGGTCAGACTTGTCTGTTACTTTTTTTCGTAAGGTCTAGACTTTTCTGTATGGTTTTTGTCTGTTACGCGTAACAGAAATAAGTTTATGAAATACATACATACATAATACATACATACAAGTACATTATATGTAATTATATAGTAACAACTTTATAAAATAAGACATATGTTTAAATGCAGATAAAGAGCAGTCTCCGGAAAATTAAAATATATTTAAAACTCTTTTTTAAATGTTCTTTGTCTGAATTCTTCGAAATACTCAGAATAAGCGTTATAGAGTAAAATAGCCTTTTAAAAAATAAGATAATCTAGTGCCACTGGCTATACATTAGGCGCCTAGCTGGCATTCAGTTGACCATATTTGCTCTGCTATGCTTGATTTAATTACTTCGTCTTAAACAGTACTAAGTATCCTTAAATAAGGATTAATTAATGGAATAATGAGCGGTCCTTTTTTACGTTTGAAATAGTTCTAATCTTAACAGATATAATCTTAATAGATGTGATTAAGTTTTAAAAAATGTATTTCAAAAAGACAAGATTTAAAAAGATGAACGCGTGAGACCGACGCGTTGATGTCGTTTGCATCGTTATCTTGATATCTGAAACGAATCTTAATTTTCAGAAATACAATAATTATTTTTAAAGAATTAGTATTGACTTGCATATGGACAATTCTTAATCCTACGAATATTGTATACCCGAATGTTTGTTATTATTTCCAGAAAAATTACTAAATAGATTTTACTGAAATCTTACAAAAATACTATTATTAAATATATTAATTTATACCCGTACTCCCACTGATAGGAGAACACGAGTACAATGAAATATGGAACATAAAGTGAATGTATAAAAGGAAAAATTCTAACTTGTCAATTTTTTTCCCTTTTTGCGAGCAAATATTGAGAAATGAATTCGTAGATGTCTCAATTATTGTTACTTATACAACAAACAAGTACGCAATACTAAATTTCAAAATAGACGGAATGGAATGTGCACCAAATTTATTACGTTTCGGTAATTTATATATTTTGGTTAGATACTTGAATTTGAAAGTTCGGATAATATTTTTGTATTCATAAACCAAATGATAAATAGTTACTTAATTTCAGCAAATTGAGAAAAAACAAAACAGTAAAATAATAATTTAATTAATTATTTAAATGTGCAGGGCGATCATAGCATTTAAATTATATAACTAGGTGTTGCCCGCAGCTTTGGCCGCGTAACTTGGATTTACAGCCGTATTATGGTTGATGATGATTATTTCTATATTCTATGTAACTCGGTGTTAACGTAGATTTATAACAGGGAAGAATTTTTAAAATCGATTGATAAGTTTTTGAGTCCAATCGTATCAAACAAAAAGTCAAATCTTTCATCCGAATTGTGAACACACATAAATAAATTACAAGCTCGGTCCTGGCGTTTAGGAGGAGTGCAATGGCTACACCCGGACGCAAGAAAGGCTCTCCTGTCCCATCTCTACAAGAGTGATAAGTTTATTATTATGCAGTATAAACAAAACTGATTATATTATTTTCATCATTGTATCTATATTTAATAATAATAATAATCTATCAGGCCCGACATAATTTCCTGTGCAGCACACGGTACATTTTGCACTGCACTGAATTCTAAATCTAAACTATGCTCGAATCCACTTAATTGCACATAAAAGTAAAGTAAAGTAACAACCCTTTATATCCCACTGCTGGGCACAAGTCTCCTCCTCGAAATCAGGCGAGGAGGGTAATGAGTTCAACGATGCGCTGGCCCAGTGCGGGTTGGTGAACTTCACATACCTTCAAAGACTTTCAATCTCATCAGGCTTGCAGGTTTCCTCACGATGTTTTCCTTCACCGGTGAGCGAACGATGGTCACGTGTTTGGGGTGCACTTAGAAATTAGAAAAACCCATTTCAAGGCACACACGGGGGGGTCAGGATCGAACCCGGAACCTCTTGCGTAAGAGGCCGAGTCCATCCACCACTGGACCATCGTCGCTTGCAAACGCAAACTAGCGTGTTATTAATTTTCTTTGCTCATTAAATCAGTGATAAAAAGACAAATAAACGAAAACCAAACACGGTATTCCTATAATTTCAAACGAAATATGCGTTTTTAGTGGAGCAAAAATTCAGTTCGACCTTCTTTTGTCTCGCTTAGACGCTTATCATCACGGCATAGAATCGTTTTAATGTCAAGGAATTGAACCGTACCTTACATTCCGTTCTATACCTATTTGTGTATAACTCTATATTTAGTCAATTATTCCCAAATTTCGGGGTCACCATCGCCTTTAAGACGAATAAGTTCGTATAGGGCTAGGACTCACCAGGAAACGAATACACACATGCTCCGTCTCGGTGCCCAGAACTTGCATTGCCTGGATCTAGAATTAAGGGTGTAAACACATAAGCGTCAGACTTAGACATATTCTAAATTAAATAGGTAGAGGAATCCAGTATATATGGGAGCAGGTTTTGTTAGATGTAGTGAGTGCCTTTGCTGCATTGACAAATTGGACCGGCAGACCCTCGGTCGTGTTTCGTGCGCTTCCTGTGTCCCGTTGAGGGAGACGGGTGGACAAGGGCAATGCATCTGCTTCACCTTTTCCACCAAAACACTTCGGCTGCTCCTATGCTATAAAAATGTTTATAAACTTGTCATAGTCATAGTATTGGTCAGTGATTTGTCACTGACGTAATAGCAATTCAAACAAGAAATGATCTGTGAGTAGATCCCATTGACCATCAATAGCTATCAGTCGGCCTATCAGAGAGCAGAATCACCGCAACGCCGCAGCACAAATTTTGCGGAATTTGTTTTCATGTGAAACACAACGTTAGTGTTCTATTCCGATCATAATATACTCTACTCCGAAACCTATAACTGTTACATGGGATTAGGCATTACGATTTCCATATTGATTTATTGTTTATTCAATTAAAGATCGCGATATAAAATTGACACACAATTGATAAAGGTGACAAAAACAAATGACTGGTGACCGAGAGAGCCAAATGCGTGCGTGTTTTCAATCAATTACTAGTCTAACGCGTGTTCCGGTTACATATGTAATGGCTCGCCTCATCATTTCGCACGGTAAATAGCTATTATATTGCGCAATCACTCTTAATTTTAGCTGAAGGCAACTTTCAACTACGTACATGAAATAAACCTTCATACATCATTGTCTCGAGTTATAGGACGTCGTCTGAATGCATCATGATTATGATGGCCATCATGGTAATCATCATCATGGCTATTATCGTCATCCCTATTATTATTACTGTTTTGCTTGCTTTCGTTGCCGGTTTTCTTAATGACTTTGATGTTTGTTTTCCGGACTAAGGGCCTGTCCACATCTCCATGTCTACTTTACACGTCGCCGTGTCTTTAATATCGGAATATTACAACCATCTTCACAATCGTACCTTAGAAAAATATCATATTATACTATATATCGAAACATTATATGTATATAAAGTTGAAGTGTTGGTCGATGGTCGATGGTCGATTTCCACTGCGTCATCAAATAAATGGTACATATGGTCGGATTTGGTAGATTCTTTCAGTGTTATATGATAATGAGCTATAGCTCATTTATGGAGGAAAGCTACATGCTATATATCATACCGCGAAAATGCCGTTGTAAGTATTAGATAATGCAGGCGAAGCTGCATGCAACAGCTAGTAAATTATAAAGTATACAAAATATAATATGGAATATATGATTTGAAATGGCGTAGAATCGGTCATCTTGGCTTTCATACGTCCAATCAGTGTACGGTAAAAGATTGAAAATTACGACTATGAAATCGAAAAAAATAAACAATTCTATCGATTTTTAGAACAGGATTCATCTGCAGCGGGACAGGGGGCTACCGTTATATTATAA
Organism: Lycaena phlaeas; assembly: GCA_905333005.2. NCBI lineage: Eukaryota > Metazoa > Arthropoda > Insecta > Lepidoptera > Lycaenidae > Lycaena > Lycaena phlaeas. The sequence continues at coordinate 10,739,884 of HG995174.1, read as the reverse complement.
CCGGTACGCGTGAGATTTTGGGTCATTAAAAATACCTAATCACTCGAAACATGTTTAGTTCGTTGATTGCCTGGAGTGCAGTAGCTGCAGTTGTCCATACCGGATTTGTTTACTAATATATAGTCTAATATATAATAAACTAGTCGATTACATCAACAATTGTCCAGTCATAGAATGGTTTAAACTTTTAACCAATTTATCAATAATATAAATCTATGTCGTTAGAAATATTTAAGTAGGTATGTATCAATTGCCTGGTTGCCAAAATACAGGTGCTGCGCATCTTGGATCGATGATCGTGTGTGAGGTGACCACTCATACTACGATTATGGAAAATCATTTTATCATTTCTTACTTAGACGGCCGGTCTATTAGATCACGTGACTGAACACTACACACTGTACGCAGCGGTCACGATTTAGAATTCCGTCAAGTGCATTTGTCATTTGTGTATATTATCTGCACTGGTCATAGCGCAACACTGACCTCCTTCCGGTGTCAAGGGTTATAAATTGTACACAAATATATATTTAAAAATATATCATATCGGTAAGCTTGAGATTGAGTTTTGTCTGTGGAAGGGCACGCGCGCGACGCCTGTCCCTGCCACAACTGTTTCATTTTCACGAGTCGAGTTTAACGCTTTTTAATTAGTAACTAATCTTGGTTTGTATTTTTTCTTAAATCAATTTTAAAACATTGAATTGGATACTGATGATGATACTTATCGACTTTTTTTTTGCATAGGTAACAGCAGCCATGTACGCGACATCCACAATGTCTACGACGACGTCCAGCTCGCATGCGCTGATGTCCGCAGCGGCCGAGAGACGCGTGCGCGTGGTCCGTCTTCTGCGACCGCGGAGGGCAGCACCCGCCTTCGGATTCTCTTTGCGAGGCGGTAAAGAGTATGCGACGGGATTCTTCATATCCAAAGTCGAATTGAACTCGGAGGCGCATTTGCAGGGCTTGAAGGTAAGTTGCAAACTTTAAAAACGCTACTCTCTTGACGTATTGAAAAATTCGAGCAATGATATATAAGCTATTAGGATACGGGATTTTTTTATAGTGAAACGACAGCCAGTAAGAATATAAATATAGAATAATATATTATGTATTCATACGTCGAATAATAATTACTTGACGCGCTTGGTCCGTGGATAATTACCATCTTTGCAAACTGAGACACCTCTCGCTTGTTCCCGGCTGTCATTCATGGATACTCCACAGTCGTTACGGGTTGTCAGAAGTCTGAAGTCTTACCAAATTATACCGTATTACTCAATTACTGAGTCGGGAGGTCAGCTGGGCAGATGATCCATTTAAAATACTGGTATTCGGCTGCATCTAGAAGCTGATTCTAAATATAGTTTGGAACAGGTTAGGTAGAAGACGTCGTACAATAGTTAGAATAAGTCGTAAATGGCATACCTACGACAGGAGAACATATTTGTCAATTTTAAACGTTATTACTTTTAAAATTATAGTTTTTTTATAAGTAGTAGTTCATACAATCGCATAACAAATAACTAGCCAACAAAAATTCAGAGACTTTTTATGTGACCAGCATCGCGGTACATCTGAATAGACGATTACATAACCCCATGATATAATAGGTTTTAATGTAGGTGGAGAGATTAATAAATGATCAACTGACCTGACGTTTAATTTAATGATAACGTATTTGAAGCGAAGATTTATGTATATCATAAAATAGAAACAAAGAAATACTAATAGTTTTGTAATATAATGTACGTGTGTAGTTAAGTGCATATTATTGCATAACAAACGTTTCCTAATAGCCGAATGCTTTACCATAATTATTATTGTGTGCGTTCGTGCCTTATTTTTTACTTTGACTAGTCGATTGTGTATTATTTCATTGTTTCCTTTTCATGTGCAGTCGGGTCAATTAAACTATTTTTATTGAGTTTTTGTTGCAGTCGTAACGCATTGTACATGTTGATAAAGCACGTGTTTTTTAGTAGATTAATAAAAAAATCTCTTGTCTCTGCCGTATAAAATTCTAAATATTTCATGATTATCACTTTTGTCAAATTTTGTAGGAATACTGGAGGATTATTTGCTATTAAAATATTGTGACGAATATTATATTTCACCGGTTTTGCAATAATTACTTTATAAAAAATAATTAAGCGTGATAGAAATAAAAACATAGGGGTATCAATGAATAAAAAAAAAGCAGTCCCGCGGTTTCATAAATTATAGCTTATGTGTTATTCTGATGTGTAAGCTATATTATACCGAAGTTTCATAATAAACCATTCAGTAGCTTTTACGTGAAAGAGTTACAAACATCCATACTTACAAACTTTCACATTTAATATTTGTAGGATATCATTTTTTTTAGCGGCAATGGTCTAGTGGGTATGGGTTTCTTTGCGTTGAAAAGATTCTCTCTGATTCTCACACTTTTACACCCATTTAAAGAATAAAATAATTTATGCCTATTACGAGTATTATATTTTTTATCCTAGATATGGAAAGAAGAAAATGATAAAATTTTTCCGACGTACGTCACTTGCTTACAAATAATAATTAATTAAACAAAAGGAAACATCAGTAATAATTCATTTTTATTGTTCATGTAATAATTTAAGCTGCTACTTAAACATAATTCAATATAATTTGGGATAAAGATTATTTCCTGATTATTCCATGAGCTATTAAATAGTAATTACAATTAATTCTAATTGTAAATTAATTTATTGCGGGTGAAGTTGAAGCCAGCCAGTAGGCCACAGCGAATAGTGCTCGTGTTCTTCCCATCTCATCAAATATTAGTCGTTCAACAATATAACACCATTATAGCTAAACTAGCAGCGCTCCGCTGACATTCCCGTGGTATAATGTATGGCCTATGGTACTCACAAATAACATACCAAATAACATAGTGTTGAAAGATTTTTAAAATCTGAAAATTGGTTCAATAGATCCAGACATTACCCCCTACAACTTTACAAACTCACAAACTTGGTAGATGCAACATTGCATAATTTTCATGTTGTCCAAGCGGGTCACGTTGGTACAAATTTATAAACTCACTAGCTTCGGCAAGAGAACTAAAAAGGTAGTACTGCACTCGATCACTAAGAAAAGGTTTTTCTATGAATTTTTTCTCCGCTCTCGTTTCTTTCGTGTCCGAGAATAAATTACCAAAGACCACTCTCCATTTTTGACGATCACGTAACGTTCTTTTTGTTAAGTTCGAACACTTCTGTTTCATTTTAAAATTAGGTGCTAATATTATGTAACAGCTAATTCGTTAATGAAGGTTATCATCAATGAAGTTAGGCAATGTTACTAAAATATTTGTTCTTATTATTAAATTACTCCATTTAAATTATTAAAAAAAAGTAAGCAGTTCCCGCATTAATAATTGATTCATATTATCATCATTATCATCAGCCTGCGGCAGTCCACTGCTGGACATATGCCTCTCCCAAGGAACGCCACTTTTCTCTATTTCTTAACAGACTTCAAAAAAGAAGGAGGTTCTCAATTCGTCTGTATGTTTTTTTGATTCATATCTATATCTATACTAATATTATAAAGAGGAAAGATTTGTACCTATTTTTGTATGTTTGTATGTTTGTAATGAATAGGCTCAAAAAGTACTGGACCGATTTCAAAAATTCTTTCACCATTCGGAAGCTATATTATCCGCGAGTAACATAGGCTATATTTTATTCTGATAAAAATAGGGTTCCGTAAGATATTTTGGTTTTTCGGACACAAGGTGTAAAAAATGTTATTTCGCGTACTAAGATCCCGTTGTAAATCTTAGTTTACGCAGGCGAAGCTGCGGGCAACAGCTAGTGTTGTATAAAAATAAATAATTGGCGATTATACAAAATGACAAGACATTATCAACATTGACTCAATTGTGCATTTAATTTTGATTGATTACTTTTACTTGTAATTTAGTTATTATTTGCAATAGCTTGGCGGATTGATCGAAATAATAAACACAAACAGTGACATATTACAACTTTCTCCGTGCTATATTATTTTCATTGCATATGTCTACATGCTTTTTTAGTTTTTTTTATGTCTGTCATTTATGTAATTACGTATTTTATGCTCCCGTATTTCTATTTTCTAACTTACCTTCCGGGCGTTTCCTCGGTGTCCTACAGCCTACTAATATTATATCCTATCTAATTTTTTTCTATGTAAATGCAAAAGTTTGTAAGTAATAATAATATCTAATGATAATTTCTATACACGACAGATGATTGTTTTATTAATCGCAAAAACTAATGTGCCAAATAGTCAATTGATAAGATTGGTGTTAGTCATACCGCCGCCATTGAAGTAATTAGCACGTTAATGCTTATGGTTTGATAATTAAGTCGATAAAGAAGACGAAGAGTCATTCTTGGTCTAGCGTTCAATTGCCGGTTATAAATTGGTTGTTTGAAAATATGCGACAATTGGCTGATATATTGATGAGGTGACTACATACCATACGTGGCATGCAAATCAACATGTACCTACAAAAACAGTACTGATACAATGTGCTGAGCGTGAATAGTAATCATTTGTTATATGAACCATCCGCTCATCTACTGTTCCGATTGAGTGAAAAGGACCTTTCGAGAAAAAGGAAATATCTATTTTTAAGAAACTTTCACGTGCAAACGAATAGACGAGCAATTCCTTATCATAATTGGTCCAGTCGTCTGTAAGTATAAACTAGTATCCCTAAAACGAGCCCTAACAACTTATTAATACGTAAGATAGTGTATTTCTGTGCCAGTAATTACACTGCCGGTCTTGTGTGTCACTACTAAACACAGCAAAGCTGTCTGACATACGAACGTTTACCAGTGGATGGGATGTTCTGTACCGCGAATCCCTCTGTATTTTTACCACAATCTTGCTTGTTTCTTGCATGAAGCAGCTTTGCTGTGTTTCGGAGACAAGGGCGGGACAGGCGGTGTACATCTTATGTCTCAGGATAGGCGTAATTAGTTAGCGTAGTTTAAACTAGCTAATGTTTATGGGCGACGTCAATCACATACTATCAGGTGCTACGTCTGCCAGCTTGCCTATCCAACTGACATAACAAAACAATCAGGATGATGGTGCTTACCAATATAGACGTAAGAGAGGCACAGCTGCAGCAGGTACCATTATACCCGAAAAAAACTGTGCTGAATTTATTGATCAATGATCTAATCTATATATTTATGTCCATATCTATCTATATATCAATGAATATTATATGAATCCGTTTCTAACCACAAACCCTGCGAGCTTCTTTCGAGATTAAGTTAGTGTGATAGTTTATAAATGTTTAGTAATTCATTCATAAATTAAAAACTGCCTGCTGAGAAAATTAATATTGATACTGTGTCCATTATCTATTTGATTAAGAGACACCGTAAAATTCTTCGATAATATTATTATGAATCATAAGTGAAAGGCTATGAGTCGTTCAAAAAATTTGATTTTGTGCCATTCAAAAGGTGCGTAAGTATTTTAAATGAGCAAGCATTCTAAAGATATGTCCTACTAGACTACAGAAGCGTGTTGAGTTAAATGGAATAAAATATCCGCTTAGGGACCGATCAAAGTAGGATGCGAGTGGGCCCCACCATGGTTCAGGCCTTGTCGTAGCGGTAGGACTACTGAGTAGTCTAGGGTGACCCCAACACCTTGGGTGAAGCGAATTGAGCCGAGGGGGCTATTTGTACCTCTTATAAGAAGTGGGTCAAAAGAGCAGGCGGCAAGGTGCGCGGACGGGAACCTCGCCTCATTGTACTGTCCCGACGTTGAGACGGATTGTTCTGTGGTGCGGGGCAACCCCTCTGTGGAGGTGGCGTCGGTCCCTTGAGGGACTGACTAGACGTCGAGGTGCCCTGTTGCTTGTAGATCCAGGGCACCTCACCAAAGGCGGCATTGGTGGCACTCGCCGGGTTTTAATGGGTAGAGCTGCGTCCACTTACCAGCTTTCGGGCGCAGCGAATCCCACATACCCGCCTGGGGAGAGTGAAGACCCATTCCCCCGCGGAATGCCTAACCGCATTTCCTGGCGTTAAAGAAAAAAAAGTTAGATACTATGTAATAAGTGGGTATCTACTTATAAGACATGTCACCGACTTCAAATTGACGAGTGCCGAGTGGGTAGCGCTTATAATAATTATAATAATTTATTTTAAGCTTTGGAGTGCCAACTCAAGTGGTTTGGAAGTAGAATTTTTAAAATTTATAATGTCATATTAAGCAAGTTGTCCACACTGACAACGCTAATGGTTGTAACTTCTAAGGAAGAAGCCTATTTTAATGACTTAATCTATATTTTTGACGGTCTATTGAATGAATGCGCTCTCACTTCATTACGGTTTGTAGTTAACACCAGAATGAGCACATTATTGTGCAAATATCTAGTATTTTTCGCACAATTACTTCCTTAACAAAGACGTTACGAAAGGTGTTGCTTATATCCGGTGGTCTTTATATTTTGACGTGTGTAGAAACATGTGAACCAAAAGATTATTATAATGATGTTTTGTCAATTTTGATAATTCACTTTATGAGGTTAAATCATCGAACATGTAACCGGACTAGAGCATTTGTATGAAAGGAACTTGCACCAAATTTGTGCTGCGACCGTGTTACGCCGCGCCGGCTCTGCGCTCTGACCGGCCGACTAATGGGTATTGATGGATGATTCTCCGATGGGACGTATATACAGATCACTGCTTGGTTCAATTGCTACTACGTCAGTGCCAATTCACTGACCAGTTTCAGGTCTTTATGAATCCTTACTACTCTATGGGGTTAAGGGGAAGATTCCGCTGGGAGGGAAGCGACGACTTGCACTCTTTTCATGCATGTAAACCACTACATCTTTTTCTTTCTTCGGGTAATTACCGAAGAAAGAAGAAGATGTATGCCACCACGTTTTGCCACCGTGTGTAAAAGATTACGCACTAATAACGCCTAGTCCTGATGTAGGGCTAGTGCTAGATAAACTTATTGTAATTGGCGACGGTAACCGCTAACCATCAGATCACCTCCTTTGCGAACATAATAAGAAATGAACAAGATGCAACATATTTTACTAAAGGACATGAGAATCTCATTCAAACGCGAAAATTATAGACCAACAATTCGTGATCATTGTACAATAACGAAGAACCACGAAAGAGAGATATTCCGTGATGCAATGACATAAATTGCAATTTGTTATATTTATAGGACTGCACGTATTTAAAACTTCTAGCGTTAGTAATGATTTGTACCTTAATTATTTTTGAATGTTAAAATAGGTACTATAAAACATACACATGTTTCATAGAGAATTTTTTTTTCAACCGACAGATAGTAAACATTGATGACCAGTAAAAATTAACTTTAAAATCGGTACCAAATAGTAAAAAAGAGAGTAAAAAAATAATGAAAAAATTTGATTTTACGTGTACCATAGAAGTAGGGTAAAAATTAAAAGCTTTAAAGGTTAACTTAATTTATCTCCTAAATTTGTCGGGCGTCGTATATTTAAGAAAGTAATATTTCAAATAATTATGAGTAACTGTTAAAATACTGACATTTACACATAACATTATACGTTTTTGTAAACCATATATGGTGTCTTCGAGGATGGACATGTTATATCAACGGAACATTATGTAACCCTTGACATAATATTATGTCAAACATAATAATGTAATGATGAACTGTCATACAAATCGCACTTCAATGACTATTATCATTATTTAAGTTATATCTTTTTTAACAATATTTATTTACTTTACTTTATTTAGTTACTTTCATGCATTCGGTGAATTAACGTATTTATTCATTTTGAAGTAGGTACCTAAAGCAAAGCTTTTGTTATACAGAGTTTTTTCAAATCCAAAGAATAAAAAGTAAAAATATATTTTTGTGATTTTATAGGAACTATTTTTGTAAAACCCGGTCGTACTGAGTATTAATATGAAATTTTTAACGTAACTTAAGATTTATCTATAGTAAAAAATAAGTTTTTCTATTTAATTAAATTGAATATATTATATTTTTTTAATTCTTAATATCTACCAATTATAATAACAGCTACCTAATTGAAAACAAATATTTTTGCCGCTTTCATATAATAGGGGTTTAATCACCTCTGAAACAGTATGGAAAAAAATATTTTTCGTATTTTAAACAAGGCAAGTTTATGCTGTAATTAAATAAAAAACTTAGCAGCTAACTTAGAAATTAGAGTCACTGTCACAACCGTCCCCATAGGTATTGTAGTAGTGTGTTCTGTGTAGTGTGTACATTGTTACTCAAATACTTTCTAGCCTTATCAATGTTCTCATGCGTCTTTTCGACCACGTCAATTGTGTAATACTTGCTAAAATAGAAAAGTGCAAATATGTTTAGCCGAAACGAAAATTTTAGTAGAAAGAATCAAATGCTTGGATAACAATGTAGAATGTTTTACTTCACTATGGTCTATGGAGATTAGTTGACAAAGGAATGCTGAACTGTATTCAAGGAATACAACTTGAATACAAGTATAAACTAGCTTTGCTTTATATCTATATCATTATTAATTATACATATACATAATCAAATGATAAGTATCGGGCGATTCTAGATCATGAATCAATGTAGATTTCCCAAAAAATAAAAAGAAATTGAAAAACACATACCTATTACCTTTCGCCTTATTTACACTATAAGATAATCAAATTATAAAAATAAAACTACGCAATATCCAAATTTCAAACTAAAATATAAGCCATACTAAAATGACTGTTTCAAGGAAGTTTAAATCTTGTAAGAATATATTTAGTGTCAATTAAGATAATCTTATCGATCTTGAAGTAAAGTTCGTAAAACTGAGACCACGTGTTACTAATAAATTTTATTGGGAATTATGTACCCTTGCAGGTTCCGAAATAAAACTGTTAAAGCATTTAATGTATTAAGTTACATTTTTATTAGATTAACTTGAAAATACATTTATAAATAAAACAAAGGAGGAAATTTCACGCGTGAGACAATTACTTGTTACTTAATTTCCGGCTCTCATTAATTATAATTATTATTTAGACTTTAGAGAATAAAGTGATACCAGAATGTGGTTGAATTTAGAACAGTCCCACGATAACTCGTTATAAAACGCGACGTAAATTTGTTTAACAGCTAAAATTATAATTACTGTTATTTTAATTTCAACCAAACTGTATTATCATTACAATGCAACGTCATAAAATCCCCATAAATCAGAAATATGAAGTATAATAAAAGTAAGGAGTACTAAATAATACGAGAGAAAAATTGAAATTTGGTACTGTAGCGTTGCCCTAATACTTTTTAACGGTAATTTTTAACACACAAAGAGCCTCAGTCAGCCTTTTATACTCTATTTTTATACTTTGTGATCAGGACAAGATAATCGGAAGTTTGCGAGAACCTTTAACTATAAAAAGTGATTATAGACTTCTTTGTAAAGAATATTCAATTCAAGATCTAGATCAAATGTTGATTAAAAATATATCTGGAATGATGTCAGATTATAATATAATACTAATATAAAAAAAGACGTGTGGCACTCGGGGACTGCCGCGGTAATGCTATTGCATAGCATTTTGTATCAACTTATGCAATTATAATTATTTATTTATTTTAATTATTAATGCAGTATTTCTTTTTCTTTGATATTAATTCAAGTTACACTTTTTGAGCGTGGTGACCGATAAGAAAACATTTTTTTTTCCTTTATTAAATAAATAAAAAAATATAAATATTTTAAACAATATTAACTAATATTGTTTAAAATATTTTTATTATTTTACAATACATGTGTTATATTTTATTGTTATTCGTGCGAGCTTCGTAGTGTCGTACAATACGTCTAGTTGCAAGCACACAAACACCGTGTCGAAGACTGCCGAAAAGAAACGACGTTAGACGATGCATGGCCTTCAAGCCACACCTCCGTGCCCGTCGGAGTGGGGAGCGTTAGGTTTTTTTTTCGTTACGGAATTTCTCGACTCGGTCCCCGCGCTCAAGGCCCGCGATAGAAGCTATGCAATAGCTTAATAATAATTAAACTTTGATGTTAAACAAGATTTTATAAATATCATTGTAAACAAATACATAATATAGAGTATCTAGACCAGGGTTTCTTAAAGTGTGGTCCACGGACCCCTTGGGGGTCCGAAGAATGTGTATCAGGGGCCGCAGTACCTAGGTCAATCTCTAAACATATTTAGTAGGGAATTGTGTAGTAAATTCGACGAAACCGAGTGACGAATGAAATATTCAGTACCGCGTTGTGTAATTATAAGTTTAATGAAAATATTAATATAAATAAGGTAATTTTTTCCAAATACGAAAATAATTTTTGAGAGGGGTCCGTGGAATTGTTTCAATTGTGAAAGGTACCCGTGACTTCAAAGAGTTTAAGAAACCCTAATCTAGACCATTGTCATTTTCTTCCTTTACATGTATACTGATGCGCTATCTGCTGTGACACGCTGTAAATACACCTCACTGAAAACATTATACACCTTTTAGCTATTATAGTAATTCTAATAAAGAAAATATATTTTATTATTAAATTAATAAATATATAATAAAGAATGAACATTTAAAATAGCTCTGTTGATAAATCCTCCTACTTACCATAGATGCCTCACAATGTTAAATGACAGATAAATACTTGTATTAACATTTGTAATAATAAGTTAGGTTAGTAGTTATAACTTATAAGGGTTATGAAATCATAACCCCTAGTCCTGACTAGTTTGGGTAATGCTTAATAAAGGAATATTTCTGTATAGATCACAAATTCACAGAGTTATGCTGCTTTATCTCAGCGTTAGTCATCAAGTTGCAGGTATTTGAACAGCTGCATACATATCTAGAATCTACAAGTGACTACCCGGACTGTACATTGAAAATAATATTATAATACAAAATCTACATAATCCATGTACTTACATATATCAAAATAAATGTTGATACGTCTGACTGTCTATTGCATTGGTTTGCAAAGTTCTGTGGACTACGGTCTACGACCCATTAAATACAAGTTTACAAACTCGAGACCCGCCTCCAAGAAATTTAACCATTTAATTGCATAAACGTTGTATACATTTTTTATAATTAAATCAATTATAATTAAATAACTACAAAAAACAAATTATTTCAGTCGTAAGTATGAACTTGTTTCATATATATTTTGTCCGTTATAGTTTTGACTTTTTAATTAGGTATTTCGACCCGAGTGGCTATTAATTGCAGTGAGATTGATAAGTCCAATTTATTTCGGTATTTAGTTTTAATGTTCACTATATCAGAGAATCCGATGTCTAAGTATGAGATGGTAAAAGGGAGAAGTACTTTAATAATGTCATTAAACAAGCATCGATTATTACATCACCAACTGAGAGCAGAACTACAGACAGGGCCCACTTATGTCGGTCCGCGGTCGCCACCAACTAGTGACCCATGATTAGGGAAAAATTGCGTTATTACTAAGTTTCAGATAAAACTAGCTGCTTCCGGCAGCTTCTCCTGTGTTAACTAATATTTACCACGGCATCTTAGTGAGATGATATAATAGCCTATAGCCTTCCACAATAAATGGGGTATTTAACATAGAAATCATCAGTTCATGAGATTAGCGCGTTCAAACAAACAACCTCTTCAGCTTTATGTATTAGTATAAGATTTAACATAGAGATAGATTAGGTATATTTCAATGAAGTATACATGCTATCCAAATATTTATCATATAAGGAGGATTTTGATTATGAATCTGAAACCCTGGTCGACTATTAAATATTGAAATTCATTTACAAAAACGCTTCTTATGTAGACTATCATGAAATATTATTAAGATACAAAATGTCATAAAAACTAGGTGTTTCCTGTTTGATGAAATTCTTGTGATTCCGATGAGAAAAAGGATGTGACGCCTCGTAGTCTGGCGGCGTCTGGCAACAGAGGTACGAAAGTTTGAATGAAAGTTGTCTCATATGTAGGGCAGTATCGTCCGGCTTCTTGGTACTCAAGTGAAGAAAGTGTACGCCGTCACAACGATGTGACGTGCCATTGCGTGTGTGACGTCACTCGTCCGACACTCGACAGTGAACCAGATTTATTACTTTCTGTCGCGCCTATTATGGTTTATTTATTCTGTATAAGAGCTGATAGCGTGTATGTGACACGAATATGAGCAAAGACGTTTAATGATCCGTTTTATATTAAAAATGATGTACAGAAATGTGGATTTTGATTATGATTTAATAAATTTGCGAGACAAGCGTCCAATTGCTATCTGCAACGAAACTTCTAATAGCGAGAAATCAGAAAAAAATAGCACAGTCATTGCATAGCATCGTGATATTTATACTGATCAGTGACCGATACTTAATTTGTAGGTAGTATTCCTTTGCGGTCGTAGGAAAAGACGGATAAGATATAAACACAGGATATAAATGACATTAACTGTGTATAATGAATTCCGTTTTTAACCGACTTCAAAAATAGAGTTCACACACTATTACTATACTTATAAGTAATTTTTATTTATAAATCTAGTAATTTCAATCGAAATCCAAATATTGTGTGGTCATAATAATATGACAAAGCGCATTGTAACCGTCTACGGTTAGTCAGAAGACTAACCATTTACAGTAACATTCGCCAACCCGCGGTCATAGTTGTAATAACAGGGATATTTGTCAATTCCAGGTCGGTGATCAAGTGATAAGTGTGAACGGGTTCCGTGTGGACGACGCCATCCACGCCGAGCTGGTCCACTACATCACCAGCCAGGCCAGGCTCAAGATTAAAGTCAGACGTGAGTATTCCTGTTTAATGTAGGATAATTAAATAATTTTGTACGAATTTCATCGCGGCTTGGAAATAAAATTGACTCGGGCCTCTTGGACTCGAGTGCGACCATGATTGCTGTAGAGCAGTGTTTCCCAAACTCTTTTGCTTCATGGACCCCTTTCAAACTTTTCCTGCATCACGTGGACCCCTTGCTGACCTTTTTTTTGCTTGTTTAAAGATACTTAATTATAATAGTAAAATTCTTCTTGGTTGAATGGCTCATTGGTTCTTTACTATGGAAACCAAATTAATTTTCTTAATTTTCATGGACCCCCATTTTCATTTCATGAACCCCCGAATATTTTTTTTCGCTGACCCCTTGCAGGTTGTCATAGACCCCTAGGGGTCGATATAGACCACTTTGGGAATCACTGCTGTTGAGTGTAAAACGTCGCAAATGTAAAAATATTAATAAACCGCGATAAAATCCGTAAAAGTTGCTTTTTTATAAATGTATTGGTTTTTCTTATTATATACAGTAACAGAAAATCTGATACTTTTAATCCACTTTTAGTCCACGTTTTATAAAGCTACTAGAGCTTTATAAAGCGTGGACGTTTATACATGTTGTACGTGCACATGAATTATATATGAAAAAATCTATTCGTACTAGTTACCGTAACATGCGACCCTAATATGTGACTGTTGTGAGATAAATATACAAATCTCATTACAAATAACATGTTACAGATATTACGCTATGTTTGTTTTTACTCGTAAATATTTATTTTCTATGCCAACTAATTTAGAGCTCATTATACAGCGAAACACGAATGTTAGCTAAGAGATTTGTGTATTATGAACGTTTTGTTTATTATATTCGTTATTACCTAAAAACCTAGCCGTGACTGGACGCTCGCCAGTATGATATATAATTAAAATAATAATTATATTATACCTAATTATAAGTATTATATGATTAGCAATGTTGTCTTTTTGGTGGTTTACACCAATACATCTAGATAAATCCGTTGATAAAAAGCGCATCCGTTCGTTCAGCATTTTTTTAAGATTATCGCAAACAGATAGACAGACATAAAGACGCGGCGGAGGACTTTGTTCTATAACATAATCTATAATGAATTATGGAATAAAATTAGGAAAATTTGTTTCGCGTCACGGCATTAGCGTCGATGATGAACGAAGATGCGCCGAACGAAAATGTTATCCTTAATAGTTACTTAATTGCACCTATATCATCATCATGACGACCTCTGTGGCTCAGTGGTTAGCGCATTGGCGCACAAGCCGAAGGTAGCGGGTTCGAATCTCGCCATCGCATTAAATATGTATAATAATAATAATATAATAAAAATAATATAATAAAATAATAATATAATAAAAATCTTAAATATAAGTATTAATATAAAAAGTATTAAATATATGTATTTCCGTTGTCTGGTACCCGTAACACAAGTCTCTTCGAGAACTTAGCACGGGACCAGATTGACGTGGTGTAAAAACGTCTATAGATATTATTATTATATCATGACCTTAGTTAACAGGCGGTTATCATTTGACAATTTCACCTGTACATCTTTGGCGAACGGCTGACAAAGAAATGATTTTATATAGTCATGTTATAAAATTATGAGAACAGTCCCTCTAGACAAGTGGTAAACGCTAAACGAATAGAATAAAATACTTATTGTATGAATATAACAATAGCTGTCGTAAACTAGTGTCATTCCCATACAGTAAGTATTCTATTCTATTTCTATTCGTTTAGCGTTTGTGCCACTTGTCTAGGGGGGCTGTACTGTAATAATGGACTATCTTATGGAAGCCCATGAGATATAAGATTTTTAGATGGTTTGTATAAAAATATCCTTAATATGCATATTATATTTATGAATTAAATAGTATCATCAATTATGTAAATGTTTAATCATAAATATTAAAGCTAATAATTATTTATATATTTTAGAAAGGCGTTTATTTCCCATTCGATCCATTTTTCGTTTTCTAATTAATTTTAGTTTCGCTACTAAAGACTAAAATATATTTTGAATATACCGTAATCTAAGTATATATCTCTATATATATAAAAATATAATTAATAATAATAATAATATCTATGGACGCTTTTACACCACGTCAATCTGGTCCCGTGCTAAGTTCTCGAAGAGACTTGTGTTATGGGTACCAGACAACGGAAATACATATATTTAATACTGTTTATTTAAATACTTATATTTAAGATTTTTATTATATAATACACAAATTTAATACACATCCATGACCCAGGAACACAGAAACTCTTTTGTGTTCCCTGGCGAGATTCGAACCCGCTACCTCCGGCTTGTGCGCCAACGCGCTAACCACTGAGCCACAGAGGTCGTCAAAATTTTATTTTATAAATATGAAATCCATTCTATAAATATTATAAATGTGAAAGAGTGTGTGTTTGTTTGTCCGTCTTTCACTGAGAAACTGAGCGACGAATTATCTTAATTGTTAAAGTGGTGATACTTGAAGCGATGGAGTGGTGACAAAGGCTACGTTTTGTCTCTCTCTGACTCCCTTCCCTAAAATGGGGGATGGAAGTTTGTATGGAGCATTCCGAAATTTTTAAGGTCAAAAGTCGCGAAGCTTAAAATTGGTATGCGGACTATTTGTGACTAACAAAAAAAAGAAGTAATGAAATGTTATATGGGATTTTTCACAGTTTTCAAGTTAGGAAACTAAAAATCGGTACAAAGACTCTTTATTACCAACGAAAAATACCTGTCTTATTTTTTGGAAATGTTTCCCCAGCCCCTAAAATATGTGTGTGTCCAATGCCTAGAATCCCTATATTCTATTATCAAATGGAAAGACATTTACCTTATACAGTAGCGTATTAAAATAAAATTATGTTCAGAGTTCCAGAATTCAACACTAGCGAAGCCACGGTCAAAAGCTTAGTATATAAATATTATTGGTAAACTAGTTTTAAGTAACGTCTGTTTACTTTATATTTTTATCAACAAAGAAGTTATTTTATCAGATATCGAGCCGTTCCTTAAATGTACTTTTGTTAATCTATGAATAACTCTCAACTTTTGTTTCAATAAAAGATAACAGTGATTGGCTGATGATAAGAATGTCTGTGGTTACTATCAAAACATCGGTAACATTAAGATATTCTCGTGAAGGTATAATGGTGCTTTTAAACATCTAATTCTACTGAAATGTGTGGCTGCAATAACTACATAATACACAACAAAATTTTCCGTATAGGCTCTTTACACATTTAAGTGCGGTCAATGTATTTTAGACGGTTTGCTGCATTTAAATATTTCCCTGATAACCGGACTACTGAAGCCAATACTGTAGCTACAATGACATGATGATGATGACGATGAAGCATCTTAAGATTATTAAAACTGTTGAATTAATTTAAAAATATCTGCATACAACTATAATCATGTTAAAACTCCAACCGAATCATGAAATATGTAACATGTACCTAGTAGGCAGTAGGTTGAAATCATGCATTTATTTCTTCCTGGCCGACAGACAGGGGTGCGCGGTTTAATTGAAGGGTTTTGGTTACGCTAGAATTCATAGCCAATTTCTGCATAAATCGTCTTGACTTTCATTTATCATTGAAGAAGACCTATTTTTGGCAGCGGACGGATAAAGCCTGATGATAGTGATGATAAACTTTAAAATGAAAATTCCTTTATCTAGCAATGACAAAATTCAAGCAATGAAAAAAGTTTTTTATATATCTAATATTGATTTTAACAGAATTTTTATAAAACTCTCTATTTCACGGGGCCTGGGCTGTAGCCCAAAAAGCCCTTAGTACGCAAACAAAGGCTCAAGCAATTTGTATTGCAGATCATTGAGGTTAAATGAAAAAATTGGATACGTTATTATAGTTATAAACTGTAATATTTAGCGGATGGTAACCAATAAACGACAAACCCGGTACGAACGTCCGTTTCCTTTCTTTATTTTAAGTGTATTCATAAATAATTATAGTAATCATCACCCCCGATTCAAACACTTCATTTCATTTTAAGACAGTTTGTTACTTACTAACCGACTTCAGGAGGTTCTATTTTCAACTGTACTTATATTTTTTTACTTTTAATGTTTATCACTACATATCATTAATTATGTTAAGAAATCTTTTTTTATTATCTTTATAATATCTAAATCGATTACAACGAAAGTGTTGTTCGACACCGTTGATATGAATCGTTTAAAAGGAATCGTCAGACCGGTTTACTTTTTATGAGAAATACAAGTACAAGAAATGTGAACATATTTATGAAATATTTATAGATGGATAGATATAAACGTTACTCGCAATTTCGCATCTCAATTTACAACAATTTGCATCATTTACAATTTTAACATGTAAATTTCCAAATGCCTTAAGCTGGCAAGTACCTACTTGTCAAAAACCCAATGAAATGGCTTCCCTCAATGAAATCCAAGACAACAGTAGGGCTATTCTGTAAGGTCGTTTTCGAATCTCGAAAGCGAAATCCGCGGTGATATGACGAATTTGTATTCTTTAAAACTCGACTATCTATGTACAGCAATACATTTCGCTTTCGAAGTGAGCGTAAAGTGAGCCCCATCACTTAGGTGAAGCTCGATATCGAAATGGTTTTTACAGAATAGCCCTACTGATCCCTTCCCAACTGATTAATAGCCGTTCCAACCAACATTTCGTCTACCTTCTTGAAAATCAGGTGATAAGGGTGTTTAGCCATTGATTATGCCTATGTGGGCAGAGGGCGGCAAACAGCATACCTCAACTCAAAAAAGACGCAATCTCATCCGGCATACATGTACCTAGGTTTCTCACGAGTCACGATGTTCTTATGTCCCGATGCTCTCTTAATCAAGAACTATACTAATAATACAGTGGAATTTTGCTCGTCCGTTATTTAAAACTAAATATTTCTAAACATTTACACAGAATAGTCTGTGCGTGGCCTTATTTGTTTCTAAGTTGTTCATGTAATGTCGCCTTGTGTATTGCAATAGCAACGGGCCGCGGAGCAACAAAACTGAATATATTAATGATGAATATCGTCCAGTAATTAGGTTAAATAATACTGGTCGAACAATGTCCTAGTACAGTCATACAAATAGTGAGCTGGCATTATGAAATGTATTGCTGCACTAAATGAAACGATGCTCGTATTTCATAGAGCCTATAATAATTAATATTAATTGGCTGTGTTTATTTGTTTTTTTTCTGCGGATTAGTCACGAGCCTATTCTAATAAATTGATATTTTTCATTAAAATTGAAGGTATTATTTTACTATTTAAATTTACATATTATACTATTCTAACACACAATTTTTGACGTGACAACGTCTTATAATTCGATGGAACCGGCTGCACGCACGAAAAAACATGACTCATGTGGCGTTACCTCGCTCTAAGGCGTTCCATTTAAGGTTTGGATTGCAAGTGAGAGTGCGGAACGAGCGACAAAGAGGCACAATCGGCTCATCAGTAATAATATGTCTCATCAGTAGTAATAATATGACGTTGTCAGTTCAACTATCACCAGTAAACCGACTTTACAGACAACCCATTTGTTTTAATGTCTAATGTGTTTAATTTTTTTTACAGATGTGGGCATGATTCCTGTTAAAGAGTGAGTATTAAATGTTATTATAGTGATCGCTTAAGTATATACGAGGGACTGGTTAGGTATGCAGGACGTCTTTCCTGTTATAATAGTTTGCTGGGAAATAGTTCTCGGAGAAATCATTACCAAGTACAAATTAAACGCTTCAACTGTACCAGTTTGACCACTAGCAATGCTAGTAACATTATAGCTATATTTGCAACTTGAACATTGTTATGAAAATTATTGAAACCAGCTGGCATAAATACGACTGGATATTGAACATGGAGTCGCAGATTCTATCCCGTCAAGGAATTACTTAATCCTTATAACAAAAAAATGCTGTACCTACCTAATATTAGTGACCTATTATAAAATTTATTAACACATGTGGAATAATCGAGTCACAAGTGGGCACGGACCCGAAGCGATCGCGGGATCGAATACCGCTAAATGTAGATAATTTGTATGAAGATTATTAATTAAACTATTTAAAACGGGATATTTACTCGATATTTCGACATAGTCTACGAATGTCATGTTCACGAGAATGACCAGTCTCGTCCCGTTATAAATAGTTAATGAAAATAACCATGATAATTTAAAATTATTAATGTATGTGCTGGGTTATGGATGTGTACATACGCATAATATGTTTTAATTAATTTATTTCCGTTCTTAGTAGGTACTACACTATACCCTACCTACTTAGTACTTACGTACCCGTAACTCAAGTTCTTACGAGAACATACTATGGGTTAGGTTAGATTAGTAGGTTAGGTTGTATTCATTATGTATTTTTCTTGAAATGGGGTATTTTATTAGACTCATATTTATTTATTACGATTGTTTCAGAAAAGACCACGAGTCCCTTTCATGGCAGTTTATATCCGAACGGGCCTCTCTCACATCGGACGTGTCGTCTTCACCGACTCTCTGCCACAACACAGACCACCTCACAGACATGCGCCTTTCCATATTAGTGCCACCTAGAGCGAAGCTCGGCTGCGGGTACGTTAATTATAACAACAATCAATCTTTCCTTTTAAGGTGACTGATACTCTAAGGTGTCAAATAGAAAACTTCTAGAATGTACTTCTTATGTTAACGTAAGTCATAGACAATAGTTATAGATATTTAGATTTTTTTATTTATGACTTAATTTTTTTTTTAAGTGAATGAACGATTTTTGTCAATTTTCTGCTTGTTTTTGCTTGTTTACACCAAAGTGAGGACTTTACGTAGTATCAAATTACTCTATGGTGAGGACGCTACAGGCTACAGCTTTGAACGTGGCATCCTTAAGCCACGTCTGTGGTTTTTTGAGTGGTTTAATGTTATATAGCTTTTTTCAATAAATATTATGTTATGTTTATCAAAATTACAGTCTTTATATTTAAAAAAACTAATGAGTGGGTTGAAATATGGATGAATCCTATTTATTTTTACAGGACAAAAATTTGGGGCCAGTGAACCCAACTGGGGTTAAAGTTAATTATTTATTAATATAAATGTCTTTTACTTACAAACTACTTTTGGTTACAGAATCTGTAAGGGGCCTGAGTGGAAACCGGGAATATTTGTTCAATTTATCCGGGAAGGAGGAATAGCGCGTGAGGCTGGCCTTAGGCCGGGAGATCAGATCCTGTCGTGTAATGGTCTTGACTTTGGAAATATATCATTTAATGAGGTACGTTAGTTAGTTATTAGTGTATTCATTTATTTGTCATAAACAATGACAGGCTGACAATTTTGCGAATTGTAATAGTAAAATCTTTCCGTAGTATCAAATTACTCTATGGTAAAATCAATCGAATGTTGCGGCGCCCAATGGCATGGCGCAATCACAGCATTTATTTTATTCGGTCATTAATATTGTCGGAAAAATTAAATATTTCTGTCTTTTCTAAGATCATTAAGACGGAGTCATAAAGCTATCTATTAAAACCCCAGAAATGGTCAATAGATATGATCAGAGGTAGAACAAGGACATTAGAAGATATAACGATAAGAGGCAGGCAATTGTACATTGTTATCTGATCATATCGCTCTCAAAATACTACTTAACGCAAAAATTGCATAACATTTAATTATGTTAGTTACACTTAAGGCCACTCATAAGGTTCATGTAGATTGGTCAAGGAAATAAATAAAACATTGCCTGCATTTTGAATGTGCACTTCCCGATAATAATCCTCATTATTATATGAGTGTGATGGTCTCTTTTGATAGCGTTATGGACCTCAATTAATATATGGAATTTCAAGGCAAGATATTTGAATAAATCACTAAATACCAAACTATAATAGATCAATAACCGCTGGATGTGGGCGGCGCGCAACCGGTTGTCGTGGAGATCCTTCAGGGAGGCCTACGTCTAGCAGTGGCCATGTTGTGGCTGAAAAGAAAAAGAAGACAATAATCATAATTAGCTCACTTATACTTTAAATTTTTGGCTTTATTTTACTTATTTTATTATCAACAATATAAACAAATAACACTTACGCCCGAATTCTCAAACGCAACATAAATATTTGAGGACTCCTCAAACTACTAAGCACGCCTTTAATAAGCCCATATGTCATTACAATGTAAGCAGCTTCCAATTTTATGTTGTGTTTGTGTATTCGGGCACTATTAATCTAACAAAACAAAAATAAATTTTGCTTTAAATTAGTTTAATAATTGGTACTAACGAATATTATTTTTGCTGAGCAATAAAACAAGTAAGTATTTACTGTGTGTAGTGTAAAGTGCTTACTGAAAGATTCAGGTTTATTATGTTTTATCGGTTTTCACAGGCAATAGCAGCAATGAAAGTTAGCGGCCGACTTGAACTTGTCATTCGAGAGGGAGCCGGCACGGAGCTGGTGTCCCCGGAGAGCTCCGGCTACAACAGCTCCGCCTCCTCAGCTGCGGGCGAGAGGAGTCCCGCGCCGGCAGTCCAGGGAATTCCCCTCGCACCACCGGCAGCGCTCAGACGACGCCTGGCCAGTGTGGCTGAAGAAGCTGCCGATAGAGCTGATAGGTACAAACCCATTCTTGAATCCATTTAATAAGCACACACGCACGCTAATATTGATTTGCTGGCGATCAAATATTCATTCTTTAAAATTATACTATTTTCATTTCTTTATTTTCTCGATGACAGATCCTGTAAAAACTTGAAAGAGCGTCTTTATTACATTATGTATGCATTATTTTATAAAAATATGACGCTTACACACGTACAAGGTCAGTGCTGGATTTACGTATAGGCCCGTGAGGCCCGGGCCTAGGGCGGCATGATTTGAGGGGCGCCAAAATTTCAGAGACGAAAAAAGTAAAGAAGACTGCCTTTGAAAATGAGTTTGGATTAATTTTTGTAAAGAATTCTCTATAGAATATACCTATAACAATTCACTTTTTTATTTACTTTTCAGTCTATGAATAAGATTATGTTTTTTTAAAGATTAATTATAGTCTTTACCGAATGATGTTCTTTACTTTTTGTTTCATTACTGAATATCACATGCATATAAAGCTTTTAAAAATGACTAAATTTTAATACATAATTTCGCCCTGGCCCAGCAGTGAGACATAATATAAGGGTTGATACTTTACTTTTTTCTAGCATTAAGGGCGGCAAAATAAACAGGGCCTAGGGCGGCATCAAGCCTAAATCAATAAAAAAGTTATACCAAAGTCGGAGAAACTAATAGGGGTAGAGCTATATCGATAAACGTAACACGATAACAGACCAGGGGGCCTAGCCAAAATGCCATTACGAAAACGACAGCGACGATCGTTCGTCCGTTCGAAGTTGTGATTGGCTAAATCACGTCGTCGATTGAATGATCGAGCGATCGTCGACGTAATTTAGCTAAATCACGTCGTCGATTGAATGATCGAGCGATCGTCGACGTAATTTAGCCAATCACAACTTCGAACGGACGAACGATCGTCGCTGTCGTTTTCGTAATGGCATTTTGGCTAGGCCCCCTGATATTTTTACAAGATGTAAGAAACTAAACTACTTCTGGATACTTTTGTTTAAATGTATTAACTAATATTATATTACATTACAAGATGTTACACGTATTAATTCTTGATTGATAATGCCAATTTCTTTAAAATTTTCGAAGCTCTTGTAAAACTGTGACTCTCGACACTGGACACTCGACAATGGAACGAAACAAACGAAACAAAAAAAATATATTTGAATGTTTTTTTTGTATTTGTCTTTTTTCAAAATATAATAAATCTATGCTATCGATATCATTAGGGATCGGTCGTCTTGGCGTTCATTGAGGGAAGCCTATGTTAAGCAGTGGACGGATAAGGGCTGACGATGATGATGATGATGGTGATATCATTACTCATTTGGTCACAACACTAAAACTATCAAATTAGAACTGTCATCGAGAAAATAAAGAAATGGAAATAGTATAGTGACTTATACTTTCTTTATTGATTTTTATACTTTCGTCATTTAGAAAAGCTCCAGAAAACTTCAATTTTTAACATTAGCTTAAATCATAATATGTGTGTAAAAGAGTAAACATTATACACAAAAATATTTAAATCCAACCATATATTTTTTATTTAAATTTATAATGGAAAATGAAATATAATTCAGAAAGTTACCATAAAAAAGTAAAGATCTATATACCACAACAACTTGAAAGTAGGCTTAGAAAAGATTAACAGCATAACGTATGCCGTATAGGATGCTGAGAAATCTATTAGTAGCCTCTAAATATAACTGTGAAAGCAACTCAAGATCGAATAAAGTTGTACGACTTGTTAGTTTTTCTTAAGAAATCATATTCTTTATATGGCTCAGAGGTAATATAACCACACATGTAGGTAAATGTCTTTTATATGTATACAGCCACAATACAGCAACATAACATATGGAAACCAATAGATTTCCAAATAATGATTAAAAATGTAGAAAATAATATTTATTCCTATTATAGCGTTGGACAAACGGACCAGCCAATGCACGGAGATCGTCTACCTATCTGGTTAATGGCCGACCAACACTAAAAAATATTTTGTATAAATTAAAAATAAGACTAAAAATGGATTTGATTCGTATTTTTGAAGTCATTAAAGCTATTTATTATTTTCAGGTTAACTATAAACAGAATAAAGCGCCGAACTTGGGACAGCTTGGATTTCGACTGGAAAATCAACGATGTTCATAACTTTGATGCACCGTCTGACATTGAACCAGATTATGACAGTCCCAGCATACCAAATAACCCCCACACGTTTGAGAACAAAGCGAGTATTAAAACAAAACCTGAATACGAAACCACGAACAAGGGCTTGAATAGAACGATAATTAATCTGACAGAAGATGGAGCAACGATACAATGCAGTTATGATAATAATACATCAAATTATAATAGAAAAAATCATTTCATATCAAATCGAACGAATCAAAGAGAGGACGAGAAGAAAACTATAGTTGTAGAAGTTCACCATTTAGACACAAATTCATATTCAAAAACACATTGTAGCTATCCGCCGCCACCGAAAAAAGAAATTAACGATAATACAAGTATGTCTAGTTCTAATACGTTATCAAGTGCCATTGCAGAGGAAATACAGAGAAGGAAATTGGTAAGTGGTACTAAAATTTATAGAATATCTAAACTTCTAGACTTTATAAATGTAAAAGTAGAGATGTTACCTACGTTTTCACGCGAAAACTATTCAACCGATCATCATGAAATTTTGTACACATTTTTTTCTATCGCGCGCGAAACCTACATACATAATAATACATATTTTGTCTATAATAATAATAGTTTGTTTTGTGTCGTCTAAATATTCTTTTAGGAATACATGTTAAGAGTTTTTTATTTTTGCAATTACAACCTGAAAAAGAAATTATTAAGAACTAGCAGAGCCCAGCTGTTTTACAGGCGTAATTCCTATTCTCGTAGGAGTACCGGGATTAGTGTTAGTCTGATGTATGAGCTATGTTAGCGTAAAGTTTCATTATAATCCTTTCTATAGCATTTGCATAATAAGTTTTGCGTTTATGATATTAGTGAAATCTAAATTCTCTTTATTGTTATCCTAAACGACGTCATAACATTTGTTTTATTTTACGTGTCACGAGTAATTTATATATTTTTTACAGAACATGAAGAAGCCGGTAGAAAGTGAGGTAGTACCAGCGGTAACCAAAAAACCAAACGTGATAAAATCGATAGACACTGATCAAAAAAAGCATCACGATGCCTTGATGGACGAATTCAAAAAAGTACACAGAAAAATGTTCTTAAGTCAAGAGCCAGTAGAAGTAAAAAATTTGAATGTCAAAGAAAACCATATCGACGCATCGGTGAGTAATTGAATATTAGATTTTTTGTTACTTTGTAAAATCAATTTTCGTTGCTGAAATATTAAGCAAATACGTATGCACTTATAATTGGTAGTTTTGTATTAAGTATCTGTATGATTTCTTGGGAACTAAAGTTACCCATATGACGCGAAAATAAGCTCGTTGGCAGTAGGCTTTCAGGAGAACGGATGGCCGATGGGCCATTAAGATTGCCAAGAGTGTTAGATGAAGTGTTGGTCTTCAATTAACCAGGTGGGAATATTGATAAATGATATTACATAATGCTTCAAGAGACAGGGTGATTGATAGCATTGATACCTAACATCCATCCACATAGCGCTGGTAATTTGTTCAAGGTCTGTGCAATAATATCACCAAAATACGAATGCCCTTGTTAAAATTGTGTTTGCCCTTATTGACAATTCTTCTGGTATTTTTTTACCTTGCTATATATAATATAAAAATCGAAAAACGTTTTTGATTTCTTCTGATGAGTATTAGGAGATGTCATATTTGAAATTATGACAAAACGACATGAGTAAAAATGTAATAAATCTTTACCTACGTATGAAATTATGATTTAAAACGGTTATCGATATGGTTGGTATGGTTAGGGATATAATATATTCTTGGCCTTATAATGAATAGTCTGACATTTAGGGTGAAACTATCAAAAATTGTAAAATAATGAAAACTTCCGTAGTGATAACCCTGAAAGTCAGCTGTTTTGTTTTGTTTCTTTACGTCTATTTTACATCGATTTTGACTGGAGTAAAGTAGGTTCATCTACCAGTAGCTCAAGGGTGCGAGTGATTCTTTCATTTTCCTTTTCATCACCTTTCACCTTCACCTTAACCTTTAACAGGAAATCTGGAAGGTGATATACACTGTATGTATAAGGCTTTCACTGATGATGTTACATGTCATCATGAAATGCCGTCATCGAGATAGCGCACTTATCTCATACAATCAATAGGCGCCCTGATAAAATTTACCCTTTACGAAAACCTTGGAACTGCCTAAATATTAAATCTGCTATTTTTTACTTGACTATCTATTATTAAGCAATTTGAAGATTAGGTTAGTTAAATGCGAGACGTTCTGGCTTATTTATACTACTGACTAAAATAAACTACACAAAAGTACTACAATAAACTATAGAAATATGAATAAACTATGATAAAATCCGTAGAAGTTGTTTTACTATAAGGCTAGGCACGCACGGATTACTTTTGTCACCGTGACTGTTTCGTCACTCTTATCAAAATATTATATACCTTTATTTATACCTTCTTGGATCTCGGTTACGTAAACGACCTTACCATATATGTAGCTACATTGACTAGCTAACAGGTCTATTGGTTAGTGAACCAGATTGCTTTAATAATAATAATAATAATATGTTGGGACAACTCACACACGGCTATCTGATCCCGAACTAGGCAAAGCCTGTTCTTACGGTAAACATACAATTTATACATTACTTTTAAATTTCTAAATATATACATATCTACACTAATATTATAAAGAGGAAAACTTTGTTTGTTTGTTTGTTTGGTTGTAATGAATATGCTCAAAAAGTACTGGACCGATTTCAAAAATTCTTTTACCATTTGAAAGCTACATTATCCACGAGTAACATGGGCTAAATTTTATTCAGGAAAAAAATAGGGTTCCGTAAGATATTTGGGTTTTTCGGACACAAGGTGTAAAAAATCAATCAGAACAGTTACATATTTTGCGTTGTAAATCTTAGTTAACGCAGGCGAAGCTGCGGGCAACAGCTAGTTATAGATTAATTACGCCCGGACACAACAAATGATCATGCTCATAACACAAACATTTGTCCTGGGTGGGAATCGAACCCACGACCTTCTGGTTTAGCAGTCAGGGTCACTAACCACTAGACCAACAGGCCAGTCAGTCAGCCTATACTCATAAGGTCGTGAGTTCGATTCCCACTCTGGGCGTAATTTATCTTTAGTACTTATGTATGATTTTAGAAAAATATACAGGCTCTGTCTATTGTAATCGCCGGGAAGTCGTTATATTGGAATATGTGAAACTAAATATAATAAAGTGCTACTTTATTATAATATCCTTATATTTGCTACTTTATTATATAAATAAATATAATACATTTATTTTTATCAATTATTTGACAGTAATTATAAAAAAATATATATTTAATTTATAAACGTGTACCTATTGATTAGCCAATTTTGTGTTGACCTTCAACCTCCTTCACTGCATACTATCTCGAGTCGTCTCTGCAGCTTACCTTACCTGCTGTGTAACAACTGATGTTTTAAGTTCCATGAAAAAATCCACATTCTGAGAGAGATATGGACTTGGGTTGTGTAAACGGGCTACGACCTACCAACTTACTAGTCAACAAAATATGAATATGCCAACAAAAGTATCGTTTATCCTATATTAAATTAGAGAATATAATTCGAGTAATTGCTGTATAATTAAAATTCCTTACGAAATTGGAACAGCCACATCGGGTACAATAATGACAGGATTACATAACGCACGCATTAGAGCGTTAAGAACTAGTCATACGCTGAACATGAGTTACTGCATATTATGCCAATCGCAAACTAGGAACATACCGACAGCGGACAACCTTTTCATCTATTGAAACAGAACAGACTTACAAGGCTACCTAAGACCTATCCTACCTTGTTTATGGCAATTGTACAATAATGCATGAAATGTCGTTTTTTTTTATTTATAGAAGAGACACACTTATTTTTCGGTCATCTGTTACCATACGTAAGTAGATAGGTTGTAGAACATAGACTTCTTAAATTTCAAATTGAAATATCTACACCCGTTTAAATATAGAGCATATATAGAGAATGTAGTATAGGGGGTTAAAAGTGGAGGCCACGTTTAGGTAGACGAAGGCCTAGCCGAAATGCCATTAAGAAAGCGTTAGCGAAGTTCGAAAATGATAAAATGTATAGAATTGACATAAGGCCGCGCTTAATCACGTGGTCCATCCTAGTGGTGGGATAACTATATCCGTGCAATGACCGGTCCGTGTTGGATGCGTTTGAGTGGCAAGGGATTGTTCGTCTTGGCGTTCATTGAGAAAAACCTATATTCAACAGTGGCTGGATAAAGACTAATGATGATGATAGAGCCAAAGGTGTTTAGACACACAGCGGTTTATATACAAACTTATAACACCTTTTTTTTGGGGGAAAAAACAACAAATCCGAATGGTTTTACGATGAAACCTCTCTAAAAGCAAGGCACAAAATTGGTAAGTCGTATAAAATCAGTATAGTATGGTTGTCATTTACTGGTGACGAAAAAAAGAAAAATATATAAATAAATAAAAAGACGGGACCATGAAGTTGGCCATTATTCTTGACCTGTGTTGTACTGATAATGTTTTCAATTGTAGGTTTTATACGTAGCCTTGTCAATATCGAACACAGATTGATAAGATTAAACGGCATATGAAGTTCATTGACGCCTATAAGGCCACAAACTATGATGTAATACGTATTGACCCTTAGGTCTAGAGTTTAGACTTTAGAGTTTAGATCAAGGTTGTCTGGTTGTAAACCTACTAATGTTTGTTAAACTTGTAGTGACTTCGGTATTAAGTTTTATTTATCCTCATCAACACGCACTGTAGAAATAAATAGATTCTATCTTTATGATTTTCATAAACACAAGTTCTTTTGTAATTAACTACAATTATAAGGAGCGTCTCTTTCGCTGAACGCTTTCAAACTTCGCTTTTCAAGAAAATGTATGCGAAGCTAATATCACTACATATTATAAAACAAAGTCGCTTTTTCTGTCCCTATATCCCTTTGTACGCTTAAATCTTTAAAACTATGCAACGGATTTTGATGCGGTTTTTTTTAATAGACAGGACAATTCAAGAGGAAGGTTTATGTATATAATTTATTAAGTTTTTATATACATTGGCTAAGATATAACAATAATTGTTGAAGGTGTCGGGAAAAAATAGGCCGCTTGGGAGTTTTCAACGAAAACGCTGCCTAAGCCCTTTGAGATATAACAAAATAATGTATGGTGGAATTGTGTATCTTAAATAGGTCTACAAAAAAGTCCGCGATGGCATATGTCTATCTCTTAGGGATATCATACTATATCCATTTAATACTTAAAAAAATGGGCAATTATAACGTGATAATTTGAAAGTTATTTACACAAATTCGGTATGAATCCTTATCATTTTAAATCAGTTAATTGGCATGTGCAATTTATGAAGATTATTTTTGCCCTTTACATCATGCAAATTAAATGAATACTTTAGGAGATATGGCAAAATCAAAATAATGCAGAAGAAAATAAATCGTGTTGCTGTGATACGAACGGGCGCGGGCGGTTGTCTGGTGTCTAAGGCCGTAGTGTATCAACTCACCAGAGTAGACGTAATAATATGATCAACGTATGGTGAAATATATAATAATAGTATACTAAATATACCTATAGAAAATCTGCGAAGGGATATATGTCTTTATGTTCAAGATAACATATATTCATTTTAATACAAAAACTTAGTCATTATTAAAATAGAAAATGATCATCATCAGACATGATAAATCCGTAAACCTAAGTTCACGCGGGCGAAGCTGCGGGTAACAGCTAGTATATTATATAACACACGTGCGTAACCCCTCTATGATGATCGCCTGAATTAGTGATGATTATTTTTATAGCCTAAAGAGTAACTCTTTAGAAAATCAGCTATGTGCTAGTGAAAGTCTCGTCAAAATCGGCCGAGCTATTTTAGAGATTAGCCGGAACGAACAGACGGACAGACAATTATAACAAAATTGAAGTGTGAAAATAAATCCAGATAGTGTGAAGCTCCTAATTTAAAAATTATAAACAGTTCAAATTTTATTTATTTGTATAGATTGTTTATTTTTTGACAAGCTGTGTTTTTAATTTATATAAGTAATTTAAAAACAGTATAACTTATTTCCATAAAATTTAATATAGAGCAGAGGGCATCTGAGTAGACTTTTATATAATCGTCATAACAGGCCTAATCTAATCATATAATTATTAATAATAATATTTATTCACTTATTTACATTAGGTCAACAAGCAAGTTTTGTAGGGTAATTAAAATAGCGGATATTATTCAAGACTCGATTTAAAAATTCTATATTGCCGTTGAATAATATGAAAGTAGTCCAAATCAATTATTGTCAAACCATTTTCATTTAGTTTTAGAATGTTTCTGCGACAAATTGTGCTGCGATACTGAGTCGGCTATGCGCTCTGGTTGCCGATTGGCCGATGGGAAGTACACGCAGATCACCGGTTGGTTAATTGCTATTACGTCAGTGACAAATCATTAATTAGTCGAATTTCACGTCTCACTTTACTACTCTATAATATGTTCTATGGTGTTATCTCAAACTTTTAAAAAGTCTAATTTGCAAAAACAATAGCTACTCAAATTACATATGTCGTAAACTAATGTCATTCCCATATAATACGTATTCTACTCTATTTCTATTCGTGTAGCGTTTGTGCCACTTGTCTAGGGGGGCTGATGTAGAGATATCATTACTTCTTCCTCAGTTACGTCAAAGATATCTTCATTAGTAGTAACATAAGACCCAACCGTCATTCCATCTCAGGATACTGTATTATTTTATGTATTTAATTATTTTCGAAGTTTCACTTATGTACAAATTACGTATTTATTCTGATAGAATAGAATAAATTACATATTAAATACTAGAATTTATTTGCATACATTTTATTGCGTTATGTGTTGAATATTATATATGTTAATATATTTATTTACATTAGATGCGAGCTGTTGAATATCGGTAGTTTCGGCTTTAGTGAAGGATTATATTAAGCTTGACACAGGCTCACAATAATGATGCCGCGATGCTCGGTGACAACAAGTCTTGAACGGCGAAGCCTACGTGGCAGCAAGGCCCCAGGCCAACTAGGCCTCCCCTAAGAGCGGCGTCAGAGGCGCCTCCTATGCTCGTGTCGGGTTCATTTTGGGAACCTAGGCTCAGTATGGCACGGCGCCGTGAAAACTGTGGCTAAGGTGCACTTGTTGCCTGCACATCCGGAACCGAAAGCGGCTGAAGGCGCTCTCAGTGGTTTTAGTTTTAGTAGTACACTGCATAATAATTATCGGTCCCACATTGGTCACGGAGTTTTCCTGAGGTAACCCGGATTCATACGTAAATTAATTTTCCTGCATCAAAAATGATGTTGAAATTTTGTTTATAAGACTAACAACATCTTCGTCTTTTATGTGTTGGTAAGCTTCACAGCACGTAGCCATTCCTTTCTCATAACCGTCTTTTTAACCTAACTAACTAACCTAACACGGATAAAAAATTACTTAAATTTATTTTTAGTAAAAAGTATTATAGAAGAAACAGTAATCAGCCCCACTAGACAAGTGGCAAACGCTCGATTCTATTCCTTTGCGTTTACTCGCTAACTCCATAGGGTTGCTGCAAAATTTTTGAAGAGCGTTTATTAGGACGCATATTGAATATGGTTTAGTTTGTAAAAACATTTAACAACCTCTGTACTTCGTTTAAAAGGAACATTGTTGTTATAATATTTCTTGATTTTTTTTAATGTCGTAAGCTAGTGTAATTCCCATACAATAAGTATTATTTTTTATTATATTCGTTTAGCGTTTATGCCACTCTTTTAGGGGGAGGGGGTGACGAATTACATAAGTTTTTACAAACAAAACCATATACTTTATGTGTCTTAATAAACATTCTTTAAAAATTTTGCAGCAACCCTATGGAGTTAGCGAGTAAACGCAAAGGAATAGGATTGAGCGTTTAACTTGAGTCGATTAGACTAAACCTGCATTGTATATGCTGAGATCACTTAAAATGCAATTAGATGTTCGACCGGTTCGCCAAGCTTGTACTATATTTTGCTGTATCTTATCTCGTTTAGTTGATCATCATCACCCTTATCAAACGTTTACACACCACATCTATGCACCCGTCGATATCGAACCTCCACTACATCTATTATTCGCCATTCATCATCACAATTGGTGTGTTATAATTAGATTATCTCTATAGGGAGATGCTCCATAGTCAGTGACTTAAAATATAAGACATTTTTTATAACTCACGTAAACGTAACGGTGGCGTTGTAGGTATTGAAATTGGTTTGCGGTTTGTTATACAAGTTGCATCGATTTTGTTTTATCCGTCGGTCTGGTTTGTTGACCAAATGATCCGTTTAGTGGAACAGTGATTTTACATGAATGTACCTCGCACTGATAACGCCGCACCGCTGCGTCGCTCAGTCACCTAACCACATCCGCGCGTCGCGCATCGCTGCTTCACACTTCTGAGCCGTGGCTGTATACACTCGAACGCCGGTGACAACACACGAGAGCTGTATTAAAAATATCGCGATTTTCCGCGCTTTACAAATAATCGACGACCTTCACGCGCGCTTTGCAATCCTCAATTTTTTATGCTCGCGTTGTATATGTGAAAAAATCGTACGCTTCAAGAGTGTGGTATTTAATATGTAACAATAATACGTAGATCTCGCAAAATGAAGAATACTAAATCCAAGCCTCTTTTCATCATTCAGTGTTATGAAGTAAGTCATGTGTCTATTTTGCATAAGATAATATGTATGTAAATTGAATGTCAATAAAATTCCCAAAGTTATATAAATTAATAACGAACGTGTTTTTCGTGTGGATGGAAACAAAATATTCAAAGAAATTTCTATTGTGCAAATAAACATCTAAATAAGATTTCCCTCATGTGTGCATGTATATATAATACCTGTGTAAAAAATAAGTGTGAGGCCAATTAACTTGCTAATGTATCCAAATTAAATTATGTACCTACTTCTACTTGATAAGAAGTGCCAAATTTGGTGATTGTATGTTGAATATTAATTTAATTTAACATGGTGTGTCTCTTTATCCAAAAAATATGCATACATACTAGTATCTGTATAATATTCAGACAGTATTTTCTCTGACAATTGTAAATTGTGTACTAAGTACTTATCTGTAGGTAGTCTAGGTACTATTGATAATTGAACTTCAATGAACCATACTGACAAACTAGATATAGCCTCCGATGGACTACTTGCAACGAATTATAATAAAAAAAATACAATCAGGTATATAATGGCTAATATTTCATTAGGTGCGAAATTAGTATCTTCACAAATACAAGGTAAATACTAAATAGGTACTCGTACAATGTTTAGTGTTTAACTTGTTTCCGCGAAACCATCGCCTCTGATTACATACGATCGATAAATGAGATACCCTTGTCAAAGCATTACCTTATCGAGCTGAATAATCATTTGTGTGAATTCTTTTTTTGTATTTTTAATGCAACGGTTCTACCCACGAAAGTCGCTAATTAATTACATGAGTGGATTTTGCTAATCCTTTTGATTTTTTTTTGCTCGGCACTAAAATCACGTGAGATCTCACAAATAATATACTGCATAATTTAAATACCTTTAACCTACTCTTACAACACAATTTTTAACTTCATTTTTCTTGAAACACATAGGAATAGACGAATAAAAGAGAACATAAGGTTAGTTAAGAAAATACTAACGTAGAGATTACTAAAAATTGTAAATGAATGAAAATAAATATAAAATAAAAATGTACTCTTAACAGTTCAAAATTTAACTTTTTTCCTTTAAGAAAATGCTTTGTGGAATTTAACCGAAATACAATATAAATAAATTTAAGAACCATACTATTCATTCGATGATGGACACTAATGGAATGGAAACCTTTCTAAGGATCGCCTTAGAAAGACTTTAGAGTAGGTCTAAAAATTTCATTTTCTCCGAATAGGGAAAAGTCAAAACATTATTGAAATCTAGGCTACATTCTGTAAAGCTACATTTTGGTAACCGAAATTATTCGTTCCGAGCGCATTCCATCAAAAAATGCAACAGATCATCTGGGGCACCACATATTGAGCGATTAAATGACGGAAATTTTCTAAATAAAAGCGAACTGTTTCGTCGTAAAGTGTCCTGAACAAAGTTTGAATAACATAAGATAAGGTAGGCGTTAAGGAAATACTAATAAAGATATTAATAAAATCGCAGATAAATTTCCTTAATCTTAATATCCTTAACCTATTCCATAAAAACTATCCTTAGTATAGTACTCATGCGCCTTTACCATGACGTAAGATCTACCCTTTTTTTTGATGACGCAGCGGAAATCGTTTTCGGACCCTACCGGGGCCTTGGGTAGGCGCGCTGGCGTATGTACGGACTCGCATTGGGTGCACTACCCCACTAAAACCGCTGCGTGAGCCTTCAGCCGCTATTTAAGGGACCCGGATCTGCAGGCAACGGGAAATCGTCAGCGACAGACTGGTCCCGGCAAGACCAGATTCTCCACAATAGAGGGACTGTCTGGCTACCACTTGGCAGTCCCCACGACGTCGTGTCTTCAGCGGGGCGCGGGTTCCACGTAAGACCTACCCTAGCTTAGACTCGACACTCTCAAATGCTTCGCATCATTTAAGGGATTCCCTCTGTGATAATATCTTAATGTAGCCTATTCGAAATATACAACCGAAGATTAGATTCCTTTTATTCACGTACTATTTTATTGTATGACCAATCCAACAGATGAAACAGTCTGTTTATAATGCAAGCGATGCGATCCTTATAAGCAAGGCTTCATTATCTGGGTACATATGTACCGAAATCGTGTTTATACTTGACGTCATTTACCTGTTAGTAACCGTGTCTTATGAGCATCATCTCAATTATCTTGTGTTTGTTTCATCTTACCTCTCGCCAAGTTCAATGTCAGTAATATACGTATTTTATGATAGCGCGTCTCACTCAAACTGTGCACTAGTACTGCGACTTCGTTTACCGCTGTGTGTCTGTTACAGGGCTGTTATAAACTCAGGTATTTCAATAATAATAATAATATGGACGCTTGGACGCGATGGACGCTTTTTACACCACGTCAATCTGGTCCCGTGCTAAGTTCTCGAAGAGACTTGTGCTACGGGTACCAGACAACGGAAATACATATATTTAATACTTTATATATTAATATTTGTACTAAAGATTTTTATTATATAATACACATATTTAATACACATCCATGACCCAAGAACACAGAAACTTTTTTGTGCTCCCTGGCGAGATTCGAACTCGCTACCTCCGGCTTGTGCGCCAACGCGCTAACCACTGAGCCAGAGAGGTCATCGAAATGATTAACATTACAGAATTTACTAAGTCCCATTGAAAAAAAGAACGTGTTTTTCGGGGGTTCTTTGCTCAGTGTTATTAATATATCAAAATCAGTATCAAAAATAATAATAAAAAATAATTTTGCACTGTTCTTTAGAAGCCTAGATGAGGAGTACTGTACTGTACTCGCTCTTGGTCTGGTTTTTGTTGACTCAAATATCTGATTATAATCCTTATATCCTTTTTAAGCGCTAAGCAAATTGCGGCTCTTGTATCACAAGAACTCAAGCTATAAAACATATTTTAGTTAATTCTTTGTCTTATATTTTCTATTGGTTGGCTCGAGCACGAGAACTGTTTTGTTTTTAATGTCCGCATTATGCCAGTTCACAGATTTGTTCCACTGTGACGTTGACTTTAAACAATCATTTAGTTTTTTGCCAAAGATTCCGTGAATCCTTGAACGAATTTTCCCGCGAAATGTAATCTCCGATGTGACTTGTTTTGATTTAAAAGTGATGTATTGTTCCATTTTTATATTTTTTTAATTAATTTAAAAAGCATAAAATATTATGCGAACTATTTCACATGTAGGTGTCACTCTAATAATACTTACATATTAGGCTAGTAAGTTACTAACTTACGACATGAACACAGGGGCGATTTGTAACGCCCCTGGGAACCTGAGCCCAGGATCGCGGGGACTACTTATGGGCAGCTGGACAGTCCCCTCTCCTTGCCCCTTTCGCCGGGACCAGCGACTCGGTGCTCCTGTTGCCTGCAGATCCAATACTCTAAAAATTGTCTGAAGGTGTTCGCAGTGGTTTTAACATAGCTATACACTGCCCAAGCGTGATTCTCACATAGAGCCAGGGAGCACAGGTGCCTGACTACATGCATGAAAGGTGCCCAAGCAGACGAGAATGTGGCACAAGTCACAACCCATCCATTCTACCGATAAAAAAGTGTTTTCCGTCCATATTGACCTTTGACTTGTTAATTCCAGGATCGTCAGGCCAACACCAGTGTACGAAAGGATTGCCACACATCGGCTGAGTTTACGAATGGGAATATAACTCCAGAGAAATGTGAAGTTGACCACAAGCCACCACCCCCACCACCAGTGAGTATTATTGACTGGTTTGTAACTTTTACCACCTACATTTTTCCTTTAATTTGCAACCATTTATCGAAAAAAAAAATAATAGATTAAAAATATAAAGTTTTTATATTTTCATATGGAGGTCTAGAGTCAGGAGGCTTCTTTCTATTCTTCCTCTGTCGTATTTACGTGTGCCTGACAGAAATAGGGCGGCTTGAGGTGCCATTTTTTTATTATGTTAATGGGAATCTTCGCATTATTTTACGACCTAAAACAACTTTATTGTACCATCCAACACAACTAAAATGTATTTCATTATGACAATGTAATAGACACTTACTATAATTTTGAAAAAAAAAATTACAGATGCCGACCGAAAACGGAGACAAACATGAAAATGAATCCACATTTAAACGAGATATATATGATTCAAATGTTCCAATGAAAATTCCCAATATGAGG
The DNA here is from genome assembly GCA_905333005.2 of Lycaena phlaeas. Taxonomy (NCBI): domain Eukaryota; kingdom Metazoa; phylum Arthropoda; class Insecta; order Lepidoptera; family Lycaenidae; genus Lycaena; species Lycaena phlaeas. The sequence goes on along the minus strand of HG995174.1, from coordinate 10,703,273 downwards.
AAAGTCGCAACACTGACTCGAATACCAACACCAGACTATAACAACAAAAACGACAGTCTCTCGGGAAAATCAAAAATACAAAATTCAAACGCCGAAGTGGATTCATTGGAATCATACAAATTAAAAAATCCAGAGAACGTAAAACCAAAACCTCCTTCCAATTATTTTATAAAAGCACCAAATGGCACAGAAACTATGAAGAAACATTCTCGACCGGTATCTGTGACCATAGGACAATACGTAAATAATATTGGAGGGAGAAAAGAGCCGTCCAAACTTGAATTCCTTAATGGAGAAAAGAAAGGCCATCAAATTACCGATAACGAGCCTATTTCTAGTAGATTACAATCAGAACTAGCTCTTACACTTTCTAGATCGAATTTACGTAAAAAGACTGAAGCCTTAGTGAGTATATAAATATTTAGTGTCAACTAAAATTATGATTATGCCTTGTACTATTACTATTGGATTAATCTTTTACAGGACCATGCTTTATATAAATTAGAGAGAGTTCATTTGAATAACGAAAACTTTTACGCTCGTTATGGAAATAATATATTACCATTACCGCCATCTATTACGATTCCCAAAGTATCCAAACTAAAACATTGATCGACCTCTCATATGCTTTAAATTACGCATACCCTACTATTATAAAATGTATCATAACTATAAATAAAGTAAGAAACGCATTTATTATGGGCAAGCTTCAATTGCACCTTTTTTCGGTGTTGGAAAGGCTTAGGTTAAATGTATACTGCAATAATATTTATCGAGCACAGACCTTAATATCTAATCAATTCAACGGTGGAAGATTAATAAATAATTAAATATCGCACTATCGATCGGTGGCTCTTTTACCAACTCTATTATCTATTAACTACACCATCAATCAATTTTTATTTATTTATTATGCACACTACTGATTTTTTTCATAATTACTTATTTTGTTTTGAAACTTTACTTTACATACGTGTTTAATGAATTTATATTTTCAGGGTGATGGTGGTCGATAATTTGCATAATCTTAATGTTTAAAATATTTATAAGGTAAAATTTACCTAGTCTGTATCCAATAATACACACGAAGCAGTGACTTTATGTGAAGACGGTTATTAAGGACTAGTGCATATTTGCAAAAAAAATGTATCGGAGAGTGTCACAGAATGCAAACATTTTTTGGCAGAAATCCAGAATCCTGATATGAACTAGCAAAGTGGTTTTATAATGGTGAATATTGTGACTTATGTGAGGTTTAAGTGTAACTAAAAATGTATTGCAGATGTATTGTACTTATATAAATATTTGTAAAAGTTCAAGAGGCACTAGGTAATCTTGTGATTCCAGTTTGAATTGCAATTGAGATGAACTAAATGAATATAATATAATCATTAATTTATTTTCTTTTTTCGTTGTTCGAATTCAGTTACAAATCTTTCATAGTCACTTAAATATACTAGTACATCATCTTATAGAAATCGTAAATTGCAATACTTAAAGTTTTTAATTGTCTATTTTTGAATAATTGAAGTAGGAAAAAAATGAATTATTTAAGAGTAATTAATGAACCAAAGTTCTTATAATGCCTATTGAAATAGGAACTTATGTATCTTATATTATGTTATATATTTTAATGAACCTATTTTATCCACGTATTTAAATATTATTACAAACATATTATATTTCTTATTGTGTTTAATGAATGTGGGGCGCCTAAGTCATATTAAATAAAGTTTTATGTGAATATTGCATTTTAATTTATGGCCTAGGCTAGTAAACGCAGGAGACCTTCCTCAGTTTCATCTGTATAGTGGGCGAGTACGAATTCGGGTTGAAATTCGTTTAACCAAAATCGTGTTGCATTTAATACCCGTGTGTTACATATTATAGCTTCCGCCTTCGATCTACATTTATCTGGCCTACTCTACTATTTATCTGTATATAAAGTGACATACTTTATCACGGCCAGTTAAATAGTTTTCAGCATTCTGGTATACACCAGGTTAAATAGTTGAAATAGATACCAATTTCAACTCTTCAACGCTCCTAACTCAAAAACAGCAAAAAACAATCTCTTCAGCTTAAAAACTGAACACATATTTTTCTATTACAAGAAAATTACAACCCTATTATACTCGTATTTACCTACAGACCAAATAAATTACATTTTACCCGCGTACTTTCTATTCAAGTAGGAGTACAGTGATAAATTCTAGCCTATGTATTATTCTAATGTGTATTAAACGTAGTGATTATATTCTCTTGGATGTGTATAAGGCGTATCATTGTAAAGTTTAGTTAAAATGTATTTAGTAGTTTTTATGTGAAGAAGTAACAAACACACATTGGATGGATGTGTGTCCTATACTTACAAACTTTCCCGTTTATTATATTAATAGAACAGTAGGATTAAATGTGTCTAAATCTCAGAATAATTACATTAAGGAATAAAGTCTTCATACAAGCGCTTCTCAAAAATGAAACAGCAGTGCACCTTGGCGTTTCCCGCTGTTTCTCCACAGATTCAATGTATTTTATGTCAGACATGGCAGTGTGACCTCTGGTCTTAGCCGGTTCCTACAGGAATAATAAGAAAAAAATACCAAAAAAAGAAGAAGAACTTATGACTTTTTAAGGTTATAATTTCAATTTTCAATAGCTACAATTAATCATATTATTTCATCAATTCGCATTTTACAAACAAATATCCCAGTAAAATCTTTAAGTATTTTACTATGCGCTCAATGTTTAACTCACTATTTAATTTTACTATCTACTTTAAGTGTATCTATAAACTATAATAAAATTACCTACTATGTTACTTGTGAGGAATTTTGCTAAAAATTTTGTGAAAATAAAGCATAAAAATTACTTTATAACATCATCATTAAATTATATTAAAATAAATAAAAAGACTAGTTTTCATAATAGTGCAATACTTTGCTTAAAAGCTTTCGTTGAACATGAAAATAAATTTGCCTATAGTATTATGGAAAAAAATGGATATGTTATCGAACTGAGCTTTGACAATAAAAATCCATCACATTTGAAAGAAGATTTACATACCTCTTTAGAAGAAAATGGTTTAAATGAAACACCAAAAAATCTATTTCAAACATTTGAAAGCTTGGGAAAATACTGTACTGAAAATAATGTTTGTATATCAGATAAACGTTTTGATAATTTTATTGATAACCTAACAGATAGTATTAAATATGCTACTGATGATGAACTTAAGACAATTTTCTTCTCTCTCGCAAAATGCCCTGAAACAGAAAGTATAAGAACAAGAAATTTTATTGAAGTGTGGGCAGCCTTAGACGATGAATGTATAAACAGAATTTACAAGATGAACTTTGATGACATGCTATTGTATGTATCTCTATTTTATGCATTAAATGTAATAAAGTTCAGTGATTTCTGCTTTAAGAGTTTACAAAAACTTGCAACTAAAGCAAAAAGACTGAACAAAGCTCAATTAGTACAAACAATGTTTTACACAGGAGTAAGAAGAAGTCCACCACATGACATGCACAACTTGGAAGTTTACATTGAGGAGAACTTCTCACAATTTGATATAAATGAACTAGCTATAATTTCAATGGGATTTTTTAAAAGTAAAACTCCTATTCGTAGTCAAGACTTAGTTGTGAAAATTATAGATAAAGTCATAGAAACTGCTTCTGAAATTCATGAAGTCTCATTGGCAGCTTTATTAAAAGTGATACGATATTCAATGAGGACTCCTGTTGATGATGATAACATCTATAAATTATTAGAGTGCTTGCAAAATCAAGTCTCAAGATTATCTGTCATGTGCAATGTACATATAGCATTAGTGGGTACTGCAACATTAACAATACATAGCTCCTGTTTAACCAAAATAGCAGAAAATGTTTTGAATACAATTGCAAACACGAGATTAAAAGATTTGGAACGCCTAGTTCTAACTTATGGCACATTTAATTTTGTACCACAAACTAAAGACTGTTTTTTCACAAAAGTGATTGAAGAATTGAGTAAACAAAACCGACTCGAAGAAAGTAAGCTACATGGAAAATCATATGCATGTTGTATTTCATATTTAGGTTTATCAAATTTTTACCCTCAAGAACTAATGAAAAGGGTACTTAATAAAGACTTTTTAACAAATGCGTATGGAAAAAATTGTTTTACATATGGAAGAGAAATATTAACACTTCATAATTTAGCTTGTATATTTCACAGTGATTTAGAATTAAGTTCTCTCAGTCAAAAAGAAGTATATATACTAGCAAAAAAATATACAGACTTTGTTCCGGATGAAAATTATAAAATGCAATTTAATGTAACTGAAAAGATGTTTTTGGACGTTAAAAGAACCTTGAGGGAAATTCGTGGAGGTGATGAGTTTGTTATAGGTGATCACATTCTTTCTCATCACCAAAGAGGAGGTATATTTTTTGCAAATTATTTTGCAACAATGATAAATTATGTAATAGGTATATTATGTTTTATAAAAATAACTCCTTTTTACAGACATTATCATTTGTAACAATCATAAAGGATTACCACAACAAGTGAGCAATGCTTTTATAAACCAAAAGTTTGGTATGATACGCTATCCTCCAGATGATAATTATTGGATAGTTTTAATTATTGCTGGGAGAAATGCTATGATTCAAAATTCTGGTGGCCCAACTGGTCATTTTGCAGCAAAAAAAAGAGAGCTCAATAAGTTGGGATATTATGGAGCTATAGTAAGTTGAAAACAATATTTTTATTGGAATTAATCGAAATATACTATCATCCCTATATTGATGCATGTCAAGTTATAGCTATTATAATCATATAGTGCACTTCTATTACTTGCTGGACATAGTCCTTAATATGCAATTATAAATTATTTATTAATAAATACCCAGATGATGATAGAATGGTTGATAAACATACCTAATATTATGTGAACTAGTTAATTGTAAATAATTGATACTAAAATCTAAACTAATTCAGATAAAGGAGATTCAAGATAATTCTTTCTAATGTTTTAGCTTATTGGGTATTATTTTCTCCATTATTTCATTGATTTCTTTCTCTATTGCTTATTACTTTAACAATAAAAAAATATCTTTCAGGTTAGTTGGGATGTGTATAACAAATGTGAAAACAAGAATGAGAAGATTAAATACTTAAACACATTAATAGGTGATGCAATAAAAATTAGATCCAAATCAGTCATTAATATTTGATGACAAAAGATAATGAGTATTTGATTGTTTCAATTGTAATTAATTTTAAAAATAATCTTTTATAAATCAATCTCAGTTGTTTTATTATTTATTCATTGGATCAATGTGAAACATTGTCACTGTCTGGAGGTAGTGATCTGTTCCATACAGATACTATATATTTTGATGTTTAATAAATATTATTAAACATCAAAATATATACTGCTGGGCACGGGTTTCCTCCTATAAATAAGGCGACGTGGGTATTGGGCCATAGTTTACAGATCCGCTGGTCTAATGCGGGTTGGTGTCACACACCTTCAAAGACTTTCAATCTCATCAGACATGCAGGTTTCCTAATGATGCTTTCTTTTACCGTTGAGCGAAATTTAAAAAACAATTTCAAGAGGTGGGGTGTAATATATATATATATATATATATATATATATATATATATATATATATATATATATATATATATATAATACCTATATGTTTAAAAGTACTCTGTGATTATTTAGGTCACCACACGACATGGTACTGCTGGCGCCCTCTTTCTGTGCACTTAGAGCTTTGCTTGGTGCTTGTGAAACATGCTGTATGACATGGTTTGCACACACAGAAGTCACACTACCTGTTCTTAAATGCAACATTCGCGAGTCAACGCGTGTTTACGTGTAATAATAACAATTGCATCGGTACGTAATTCTAGAACAGCCAGTGGCAAAAAAGAACTAAAATATGGTTTTATTATTGTGTGCATGAATACTATGGTAAAGCCTATCGTAGGTATAGATCCACGAAGTAAAGATACAAGGAGTTTTTCCATAGTATTCTTGTACACAATAATAAGCCCAGATCTTAGTACTCTTTTCTGCCACTGGCTGCGCTATAATTGAGTACGTACCGATGCTATTGTAGCAGACCAATCAGCGCCGAAATATCTCCCGCGTTAAGATTTAAGCAAGTACTTAGAACAAGTCACGCTCTACCGGCAAAAATTGTGTCCCTTAAATTGAGACCATTCGTTCATGAGTGTTTCAACATTACATTCAGACTCCTTGTAATTTATACTACGTTACACATAAAATGTAGATTCAGTCGAGGCACGGATACGGTAAAGATTACTCTTTTTAAAGCATACTGCAAATTTGTCTATACTTGTGGACCAACTATACCAAGAAAGCCTACAATACCCTACGTATTCAGTAGTGACCACGTCACTGCTGGATAGAATCCGCGACAGCGGCTACTACGCTGTAAAGGAAATGCTCAAAAGTAGCAATTTTCCACTGCTCAAACATAATATTATGTTAGAAATAACTAAATCCCCGTTTAAAATATGAAACAAACCAATTTTTCTAATACAAATTACTAATCGATAAATTATAATCAATTATGTGGATTGAGGCCGTCCGAAATAAAGATTTATTTTCGGCCCCTTAGGTCATCACGGGGAAAATGCATTGATTTTATTTTGATTGATGAGACTTACCTACGTCATCAAACTTTTCAGTATAGATGACGTGAGAATATGAATATTCTCTTTAACTATTTAGTTAAGTTTCCTGAATGTTACACATCCAACTGTTGCCGTCTTTAATGCAGTGGTCCTATTTGACCTCTCAGAATCAGAACATCCATAAAGGTGGTATCATATATTCATCTTATTATTCGACGTAACTTGAATGGTGAAACTAATAAATACTCTTCAAATATTACACCATGTTAACCAAGCCCCGTGGTAGTACACGTAGTACATTGAATTTACAGAACAGGGTCCAGGGAAAGCAGTTTTTGTTTAGTGTGTTTGAATCACAGACAGCCTGTCTGAGACAGGATTGAATATATAAATAAATACATTTTACTATATTTAATGACTAATGTTGCTATATACAAAAGAACAAGAAGTACTTATTTGTTTTCGGTTGTCATTTTAATAAGTCAAAAATTCGCGCCTGCCTAGTGTCATTTGTCAAGTATCGGTTGTCGCTTGTCGCAACTCGCATAAAAAAAAAGGAGCAAATCACAGAGCAAATGCTGATGCCGCTTGGTAGTTTGACAGCTACAGAATAATTTTACTTTACTATTGTTCATTGAATACAGTTAGATTGTCAATAATACATTATTTATTAGTGATTAAACAATATTTTTTTCGTATTGCTTATTTTTAATATATTCATGACAAAAATCTAAGCGTTATGTATTAACAGACACTAGACAACCTAAGTCCTAAACTAGTGGCACTCATTCAATATCAGACAAATTAATATATAAAATAATGGCTCAAGCTGAGGAGGCGATGGAAGCAGTGGATGGAGAGAATTCGGTCAGTATTATTACCAAATAATCTACATTGTTCATAGACATTGTCATTTATTAAAATATGTTTTTAGAACACGTCTTCGAGTGATACTCCGTCCTCAAGGGGTAAAGAAGGTGATTTTGAAAGCAAAATCGAAACTGACCGCTCTAAAAGATTCGATTTCTTACTGAAACAGACGGAGATATTTTCTCATTTTATGACTAACACTTCTAAAACTGGAAGCAGTCCTCCAAAAGCCAAGGCTGGTAGACCGCGTAAGAATAAAGAAGTGGAATCTGGTCCTGGAGAGTGAGTATATAATTTTACTACACATCTTTTACGTGGTATGTGTTATATCTGAGGTGTTTTGTAATATGAACAGTTGTATCAAGAACTACATTTTGCCAGAACAGCTTTTTTATATAGAGGAAAATGTTAAATGACAGACACATCACCCATGTAAGTATAACTAACATCCTACACCTATGATCTGGGAGTGTTTGGAGCTTTATTGTTGCTTTTTCAAATGCCAATATGTTGTTAAGTTGTAGACCAAAGGAGCAGTTAGTTAAAAGCTGTTATCTGGATTTTATAGCATCATGCTAATATATTACAATTTTATTTTTTGTTTTGAACATATACATATTGTTTGAGGATTTCTACATTTATAATATTGTGAGTCTCACCATGTCAATGGTAATTGCTAAAAATTTTGTATCCACTCAATAATTATATACTAATTCTAGTCACCGTCACCGTAAGACTGAACAAGAAGAAGATGAAGAGCTTCTTGCTGAAACAAACACTAAACAAAAAGCTATTTTCCGCTTTGAATCTTCTCCACCATACATTAAAAATGGAGAAATGCGTGATTATCAAGTAAGAGGTTTGAACTGGATGATATCATTATATGAAAATGGTATTAATGGAATTCTTGCCGATGAGATGGGTCTGGGAAAAACACTACAGACTATTTCCCTTTTGGGGTATATGAAAAATTTCAAGTAAGTACACTAATAAATGTATGCATATTATTTAAATCAACAGATATAATATCATCAATAGAGCTCTCCAATGAAAAGCAAAACAACAAACTTTATGTAAATTAATTTAAGTTAAGTAAATAATATAAAAATAGTAAATAAATTTCATTTTCAGAAATGCACCAGGACCACATATAGTTATTGTGCCAAAGTCAACTTTAACTAACTGGATGAATGAGTTTAAAAAATGGTGTCCATCCTTGCGTGCTGTGTGTTTAATTGGAGATCAAGAAACTAGGGTATGATAAAAAAAATATGATAAAAATTATAATATTTTACTATTATATTATATATTATTTCAAACGTAAATTTTATTATAGGAAAACCAATTGTCAAATAACCAAACTATATCTAAAATTATAATAAATAAAAGACTAAAATTAACTATGTAAAAAAGTATAAGTGTTAATTTGTTAATTAATGTAATTACATAATTATAGAATGTAGTTGTTGTTGTAAATAATTCAATAAATATAAGTTTTTTAAGCAAGTTGTGACCAGAGGCTATAGCCCTGTATAAATTCATTAATATGTCTGTTAAGAAGGTGTAGGAAATTGTACCTATAAGGCTGACATGGGCACATTAAGTGTTCAAAGCCTTTAAAAAAAAGGAAAAAAAAAGTTGTGGCCTGTGTGACAATAACTAATTACATTAATTAGTTATTGTGTCTAGATTAGACTATTGTAATGTACTTCTTTGTTGTCTTTATTGATGCAAAACTGTATTTGTTCCTAATAAATAAATAAATAAATAACCAACTATGTATATGTGGGTCCCAGATTGATGTCGGCTTATATATATTTAAATAAATTAGGTTTGATTATATATTTTTAAATAATAATTAATTGTATATAAATTTATTATATTATATGAGTTAAATATAAGTTAAATATAAGCATATTGGTGAACTATGGCCAATACCTTCTCTTCGCCCAGCACTGGAACATAATATATAAGTTGATACTTTACTGTTTTATAATGTTTAAGTATTTATTTAATTTACACAATAAATATTTACAGAACACATTCATACGTGAAACTCTTATGCCTGGAAACTGGGATGTATGCATCACATCATATGAAATGATTATTAGAGAGAAATCTGTTTTTAAAAAGTTTAATTGGAGGTACATGGTAATTGATGAAGCTCACCGAATAAAGAATGAGAAATCCAAATTGTCGGAGTTGCTGCGTGAATTTAAGAGTATGAATCGCCTTTTGCTAACTGGTACACCGCTGCAGAACAATCTTCATGAGCTGTGGGCTTTACTAAATTTTCTCTTGCCTGATTTCTTCAATAGTTCAGATGTAAGCATTCATTTGCGTATAAATAAATTATATTAAGTCCAAAAAAATTAAGAGTAAAATTATGTATTTGCATTTTTTTTATAGATTATTGACTATGAAAGATGTGTATATTCTGTTTTTAATTATAGGATTTCGATGCCTGGTTTAATACAAATGCTGCTTTAGGAGACAACCAACTAGTGTCCAGATTACATGCAGTTTTACGCCCATTCTTGCTTAGGCGTCTCAAATCTGAAGTAGAAAAGAAACTAAAACCAAAGAAGGAATTAAAAGTTTATGTTGGGTTAAGCAAAATGCAAAGAGAGTGGTACACAAAGGTTCTTATGAAAGATATTGATGTGGGTAAGTAAAGCAAAACTTTCCAGAAATATAGGTAATAATAATTGACAAAAAGCATGATTTTAGTCACATTTCGTTCTTTTTTTATCTGTGTAACATGAATTCGTAGTAATTATAAGTAAAAATAATACATACATATTTTGTAGTTACATACTTAACAAACTATAAAATATTTATTTTCAGTTAACGGAGCTGGTAAAGTAGAGAAGATGCGTCTCCAGAATATTCTGATGCAATTGCGAAAATGTTGTAACCACCCATACCTGTTCGATGGTGCTGAGCCCGGACCACCTTACACCACTGATGAACACCTTGTCTACAACTGCGGCAAGCTCGCCATCCTTGACAAGTTGCTGCCCAAACTGCAAGAACAGGAATCCAGAGTGCTCATCTTCTCACAAATGACCAGGATGTTAGACATTCTAGAAGACTATTGTCTTTGGAGGCAATATAAGGTTAGTTAATTAAAATTGCAATAGCATCATTAATATCATTCTATTGCAAATTCATTTTTTTAAAGCGAATAAGAAATATTTCGTATCAATAATATATGGTCCAAAAGAAATACGGATGGAAAATGTGAACTTTTGTGTATCAAGTCAAGTGATAATTTATTTTTTGTTATTTTTCAGTACTGTCGTCTAGATGGTCAAACACCGCACGAAGATAGAAATAGGCAAATAGAAGAATACAATGCACCGGGTAGTGAAAAATTTGTGTTCATGTTGTCCACCCGTGCGGGAGGTCTCGGTATCAATCTAACATCTGCTGATGTGGTTATTATATATGACTCAGATTGGAACCCGCAGATGGATTTACAAGCCATGGACAGGGCACATCGTATAGGACAAATGAAACAAGTAGGTGTGACATGATGCATGTCTTATATTGTATTGTGATGCTTTTAAGGATTACGTTCCTTAAACCGGAAACAAGAATAGTGATCATACTATTTTTCATTTGTCCCAAGTTGTGTTCACCAAAACCTGTCATTTATAAGTGAACAAAAAAAAAAAAATACGCTCGTGAATCAGACTCATTTAATTATTAGTATACAACTGTTTTATAACTAAATGTTTTATATGTAATAGGTGAGAGTTTTCCGTCTGATCACTGAAAATACAGTTGAGGAGAAAATTGTGGAGAGAGCAGAAGTAAAACTTCGGTTAGACAAATTGGTTATTCAGTCAGGTCGCTTGGTAGATACTAAGAACCAGCTCAATAAGGACGAGATGTTAAACATGATCCGACACGGAGCCAACCATGTATTCTCCTCCAAGGACTCGGAGATTACCGACGAAGATATAGACTCGATTTTAGCTAAGGGTGAATCAAAGGTATACTATATATTTTTTGAACTACGATAGGGATGTTGACACATGTTGCAAATTCATGTAAAGTTATGTTTTACATATTAAATACTGTATTTGAAAACCTAAAATAACACTTTAAAAGTCTACTTATTTGTCTTAAAATTTAGAAAATTAATTAAAAATGCGTCATTTATCATTCATTATCACGTGACTGTAAACGCCAATATAAGGCACTATATACGTCACTGAACATTGAGCTAAGTACAAACTGTCATAACTCACCTAACATAGCGCGAGCTCTGTATGCGGTGTGTGACGTAATGACGCTTGGAGCGTTTTAACGGCAACTTTAAAAACTATTTTTCTTTATTTAATTTTTTGTTAAAATTGGACATATTTTTTTACAAAAATCTTTTTTCGTGTTTATCTATAGTATATCTATCAAATAAAATCAATTAAAAAAATTAGTCAACATCCCTATTTAATTCTTAGTTACAAGTTTAGAATAAAATTAATTTATGATGAGGCTTAAAATGATTTATTCTATACAAACATCATTACAGACAGAAGAGTTGAAACAGAAATTGGAGAGCCTCGGAGAATCTTCATTGCGTGCATTTTCCATGGACACGCCCGGAGCCACCACCGACTCAGTGTACCAATTTGAAGGTTTGATGGTGTTACATGTCTACAACCTAATCCTAATAATGTGTTTTATACTAATGTAATAACAAATAAATAATACAGGTAAGTATTAGATGATGAAGCAATACCAGATTGCACCTCAGTAGTGACCATGTCTGTTTAATATTTTTATAAATATTTGAATGCTACAAGTTTATGGATGCACAGGCATATGCCTGTACATTCTTTTTTGCTATTTGCGAATTTTATCTAAAAAAAAACAAAATTTTTACCGCACAGGAGAGGATTATCGGGAGAAGCAAAAGATAATACCTATTGGTAGTTGGATTGAGCCTCCCAAGAGGGAGAGGAAAGCGAACTACGCGGTGGATGCGTACTTCCGTGAGGCTCTGCGAGTGTCCGAGCCCAAGGCGCCCAAGGTACAGGTAATAAGTGTAAAGAGCTAAGCTCCATCATTATTACGGGACGGTGATGCAAGCTCGCGTTGTTTGTTGATTAAACATGGTGTGGGATTAGTTAGTCATTAAAGTAATGGGAAATCTCATTTTTAATTAAACTATTTATTTATTATTTATTTTGCAATTCTATGTTAACCGGAAGTACTCTATAGGTTTTGGATCGAATACCGATATGGTAGTTTCCGTCAACCTAGGAATCACGTAATTTGGCAAAAAGCCAGGTCTAACAGCACAAAAAAAAACCCCGAAGTGTAAAAAAAAAACTAAATTTAAGGATGTCACATAGGCTACATAGTTGACGCCTTAGATACTTGTATGACCACGCATACCTATAATTTATTCTTTTAAAAGTATCTAATGTTTCGTTGTTTTTAACGGAACTCTTCAGACACGAGTCCGACTCGCACTTGGTCTGAGTTTTTTGAACAGCAATTTCAGAAATGAGACTTCAATTATAGAAGATAATATTTTATTGTCTTTTAAATTAAAACTTAGGAAAAATATAATATTTTTTTAAATGTTTGAAAGAAATTTTAATTGATAAGTTAACTGTAAATTGCATGAGATTTCGCATTATTTATCAAGTAAAGATGTCGATGAATGACTCGAAACTTGCGTTATTAAGCTTATATAATTCATGTATTGTGTAATCTCATTTATTAGCTCTTTATGCTGTAATATATTTATGTATGTGTGTGTAAATAATATACCTATTAGTTATAAAAGTATATTAACTTATTATAAGTAAAGTAGAAATTTGTTTATTATTTATAGCTTCAGTAGTTTTTATTTGCTTGATATCTTTTACACAGGGAAACCCTTTTACAAGTGATAACATACATAAAAAATATGCCTTAGGGGCTTAACTTATTAATTAAGTTAGAAAATTAGACTACTCAAAAAAATGTTAAACAAGATTAGATATATTCATATATTTGTTAAATTTTTTCTCACTTGTAAAAGGGCTACTCTATTTTGTTTTTTCAAGTATTTTGCTCACTCATGTTTCTCCCATGTACAGGCCCCGCGGCCTCCAAAGCAGCCTATCGTGCAGGACTTCCAGTTCTTCCCGCCGAGACTGTTCGAACTGCTCGATCAAGAAATATACCATTATCGCAAAACACTTGGGTAATATTATCTATTATACTTATACTAAAATACCCCACACACACATCCTGTACAAAATATAATATTGTCGGAGGCCCGTATATATAAGTTCTGTATTAAATTATTGTCCTCTTCAGTTACAAAGTGCCGCGCAACCCGGAGCTTGGTCCGGAGGCTGCGAAGATCCAACGAGAGGAGCAACGGAAGATCGACGACGCTGAGGCCCTCACGGAGGAGGAGGTACAGGAAAAGGAACAGTTGCTCACTCAAGGTACAGTAACAAACTATAAGAAAACTGCAGAGAAAGGGTCTTATTTGTCGACTCATAAAGTTTAACTTGTAAAGTGTTCCCTTTCCGTGATAAAAAATAAAGAACATTAGAAAACAGTTAATATTAAAAGTCCTTTCTAGGGTATTATGATCTTCCTAAATGCACTTTGACGTCATATGTGCTCATATGTGAAGGAAAACATCGTGAAAACTGTATTTGATGAGTTCCCTACATAGGCTAGTACAAACTATATCTTCATAACTGCCTCATTTGATTTCGAAGATTCAATTCTTCTTATAAGTTTATTCACACCAGCGTTGTAAGTGTAGGAAATTAGGTTATTTTGAAATTGTCGTGGATCTTTGACAGTCGTTACGGATTGTCAGAAGTCCGAGAGTCTAACAGCCAGTCTTACCACGGGATAACGTACCATCCAGCTACTGGGTTGAGAAGTTCCGATAAGCAGCTCAATTTAAAATACGGGTATTCAGCTGCATCCGGTTAGACTGAAAGCCGACCCCAATATATAGCAAGGAAATGGCTAGGCAGATGATTCACAAAATCCTAAAGTGTGAAACACCTTATAGCTTAACGTGATAAGTAAACGAAAGAATTGTGTTTTAATTTTCAGGATTCACAAATTGGACTAAACGTGATTTCAACCAATTCATCAAGGCGAATGAGAAGTACGGGAGAGACGACATCGAGAATATAGCGAAGGACGTCGAAGGAAAAACACCTGAAGAGGTTCGTATATTATATACCCGCGTATTTCCCATTCCCGTGGTAGTACGGATTAAATTATAGACTAAGGCTCGAATTCTAAAACGTGAAAGAGTAACAAACATACATACATTCTTACAGAGTTTCGCGTTTATAATATTAGTAGGTAGTAAGATTAGAAATATATGGGTATTAATTTTTTTATAGATCATCATCATTATCCAAATAATAAGTAGTAATCAAACCATATCCTTACACTTCCTGCATACATTTTTGTTATAAAAAAATGTTTAAAATTTTTGTAGTAGGTACTGTCTCCATTTACTTTTCATTTGTCGCTACTCTCTTGGGAGAGCTGTCCTGGTTCTTACGTCAACAGCATCGTTGTAATGTGATCCTCTCTTGTGACGGGTTTCACGAGCGTTCTATCTCGACGGTGTTCCGCCGCGCTCGAGTGAGACTCCATCCTCGATAATCAGACTACAATTTAGTTAATTATATTTCTGTAGGTTATGGAATACTCAGCCGTGTTCTGGGAGAGATGTCATGAACTTCAAGACGTTGATCGTATTATGGGACAAATCGAGAGGGGAGAAGCTAAGATCCAAAGACGAGCCTCGATAAAGAAGGCGCTCGACGCCAAAATGGCCAGATATAGAGCGCCCTTCCATCAGCTAAGAATCTCGTATGGAACTAATAAGGGTAAAAACTATGTTGAAGAGGAGGACAGGTAATTTCTGAAATAAGGAAATTCTCTTTTTAGGATTGTGATCCTCAAAAAATATTTATTTATAATGTGACATCAAAATATACACTATGATAACTATTTGTGTACGATAGAAATTAATTAATCTGCATTTTAATTACAATTGTTAAATGAATTCAAATATTTGAATTAAATAAAAATAACAAATATCATTAAAGGTTATAAAAAATTGACAGTAAATTACAAAAACACAGTCAAATAAGAAAATATATATTATATTATATCCGTGCAGTGGCGCATCTGTGTTAGATGCGAGTGGCAAGGGATCGGTCGTCTTGGCGATCATTGAGGGAGGCCTATGTTCAGTGGGCGGATAAAGGCTGATGATGACGAAGAAGAAACAAGTACTGTTGATTGCATTTAAAAGTATCAACCCTTGTATGTCCCACTGCTGGGTACTCTCTCCTCCTCGAAATCAGGCGAGGAGGAGAGTTATAGTTCACAGATGCGCTGGCCCAGTGCGGGGTGGTGAACTTCACATACCTTCAAAGGTATCCACACGATGTTTTCCTTCACCGATGAGGCGAACGATGGTCTCGTGTTCAGAGTGCGCTTAGAAATTTAGAAAAACCCATTTCATGGCACACACGGACGGGTCAGGATCGAACCCAGAACCTCTCGCATAAGAGGCCGAGTCCGTCCACCACTAGACCATCTTCGCTCTGATTGCATGATTGCATTTACATATTTGAAATTTGTAATTTATTCACAGAGCTGATGTTACTGGCGTTAAACACCATCTATAATCTGTATAATATAATCATGCAAGTTGAAAGTAACAAAAAAATTGCTAAGCTATTCTATTGATTGCAGGTTCCTTGTATGTATGTTACACAAATTAGGCTTCGACAAAGAAAATGTTTATGAGGAATTAAGAGCAGCCGTCCACGCCGCGCCGCAGTTTAGATTCGATTGGTTCCTTAAATCCCGAACTGCGGTTGAGCTACAACGAAGGTAAAGAACGGTGTTACTTTTAAATATTTACTAGCTGTTACCCGCAGCTTCGCCCGCGTGAACTTAGGTTTACGGATTTATCATGTCTGATGATGATCATTTTCTATTTTAATAATTACTAAGTTTTTGTATTAAAATGAATATATGTCATCTTGAACATTAAGACATATATCCCTTCGCAGATTTTCTGTAGGCATATTTAGGATATATAATACTATTATTATACTAGCGGACCCCACAGACGTTGTCCTTTAGATACGAATCGATAGTGGCAGTACAGATCAATAACCTAGATACCGACTGCAGCGCCATCTGCCGGTCTGATTTGTGAATCAAAACCATTCTCGAATCTCCACGAACACACACAAAAAATTTCATCAAAATTGGTCCAGTCGTTTAGGAGGAGTTCAGTCACATACACACGCACACAAGAAATATATATATTAAGATATATTCCACCATACGTTGATCATATTATTACGTCTACCAGAGTTGATACACTACGGCCTTAGACACCAGACAACCACCCGCGCCCGTTCGTATCACAGCAACACGATTTATTTTCTTCTGCATTATTTTGATTTTGCCATATCTCCTAAAGTATTCATTTAATTTGCATGATGTAAAGGGCAAAAATAATCTTCATAAAATGCACATGCCAATTAACTGATTTAAAATGATAAGGATTCATACCGTATTTGTGTAAATAACTTTCAAATTATCACGTTATAATTGCCCATTTTTTAAAGTATTAAATGGATATAGTATGATATCCCTAAGAGATAGATATATGCCATCGCGGACTTTTTTGTAGACCTATTTAAGATACACAATTCCACCATACATTATTTTGTTATATCTCAAAGGGTTTAGGCAGCGTTTTCGTTGAAAACTCCCAAGCGGCCTATTTTTTCCCGACACCTTCAACAATTATTGTTATATCTTAGCCAATGTATATAAAAACTTAATAAATTATATACATAAACCTTCCTCTTGAATTGCCCTATCTATTAAAAAAAACCGCATCAAAATCCGTTGCATAGTTTTAAAGATTTAAGCGTACAAAGGGATATAGGGACAGAAAAAGCGACTTTGTTTTATAATATGTAGTGATGTATCTTTCAATATAACATATTGTGTTACTTACTGCATTTCATATGTGTACATGATTTTTAAAGCTCGTACCTTAATCTACATGGATAAAAAATCGGATGTTATATGATAATAAATAGGTACGTAGGTTTTTGTAAAATATTGTTTTCACAGAAAACGGACGACATAATACAGTACAGTACACAGAAAATTGTATCCACCAGTGTGGAAAAAGTGTTATGTACTCTCAATCACATGATTTTGTCTTTCATTCCTTGCAATTATTATTTTATGTGCAGGTGTAACACACTCATCACTTTAATTGAGAGAGAAAATCAGGAGTTAGAAGAAAAAGAAAGAGCTGAGAAGAAAAAGAAAAGTGGAAATGCAAATCAGAATACACCAGGCGGTAACGCCACGGGAAAAGGCGCGAATGCTGGAAAACGCAAAGCAGAAAGTACACCTGATGTCACCCAGAAGAATAAAAAGAAGAAAAAATGAAACGCAATAAAATAAATTTGCAGATTCAGCGTCTGCAAATAGCCAAAAATCATAATTTTAAAAACCTAATATTAATGCTCATTACTTACGGAGGTTTAAGATAATTTAAGGCTTACAGTATTATTTAAGATACTGACTAGATTAACATTCCTTCTCCCAATTTCAATAAATAAAATGTCCTTCTACTGTTTCTACTTAAATTATAAACCTATGTGAAAATAAAATGTCTTTTTTTGTTCTTAAATCCTTGGAACTTTCTAAAAGTTGACGTGAATTCTCTGGCCAATTTAAAACTTAGCTAATGCTTGCAGTTTGAATTTATTCGAAAAAAAAAACAAATATTAGCCATGATCTTGGCATCGACCATATTATAAGCTGAAAAGAGTGGTAATGTAATGCGTTTTGTATGAAAATAAATTCCGCCAAATAGCTAAGGTCGCGGAGACTGCTTATTGGCGGTTGGGCCTTAGCACCGGTCAGGTGATCCTGTTGCCCGCAGACTCGGAACCCTCAAATGTCTTTTAGAGTAGTGCATTCCCAAGCGAGAGTCCCCACAAAACCTGTCCTGAGAACCTTACCGGCGTCATCATAAAAACGAAGGAGTCTTCCGCCAAAATACTTTGTCAATCGCGACGACGATGCCGTACCATATCTACTAATGTACGTAATTTTTCCGTTATTTGGATAGGGAAATTGGCAGACGAGCACCTTGATCGTAAGATGACAGCGTCACACAAACATAAACGACTCCACATACAACTACATTCATGTGTTACCTGTGTTGTGACCATGCTGTGATATAAGATGTGTTTGTTAGTAATTACATTAGCCGTCGAACGCTTCTCTCCTAAGCAAGGTGGTGGTAAACAGACGGGAGCGCGGCATGCAACCTTCAAAACCTCGAAAACCCACACAATATTCGAATAAATACCTACGCGGAAATGATGTGATTGGAAGGAGGTAATTTCTAAATATTATTTTTTAAATAAGCCTGCACTAAACAATGAAAAGTGAACTGGTTATGAATATTGTGATTACGTTTAAATACCTAACGCCCGAATACTAGGAGCCTCCAAATATTTAAGTGGTGTTTAAGAATTCGGGCGTAACTCTGCAAACCTACCTTTATACTCGATATCTTATGCGTTTTTAGTTAATGTAACAGCCAGTTCTAAGTCTGGTAAAGTATAAAAGGAATATGGACTCAATGTAGGTTCTTACTACCTACAAAACCCTGCGAGCAATGGATATGAATCAGGTAATTATCTGGAAAAGAAAGTATTATTTGCAGCCATGCACACATTGTTCTTTATTTGAATGTAAGAGACCTACAAATGTCACGGCAGTATGATAAAAACTTGAAGATTCGTTTTACAAACTTAAACAAAATTTGAGTGATTGAGTGATGATGTGAGTAATCTACTTCTAAGGGCGCTGGTGTTTTATAAGTATGTATGTATATGATCAACATTGCATTGCTCACAGTGAATTAATTGATAATTCACTATGTGTTTCTATTCCTTTCCTTCTTTATCTGTTTGATCCAGAGAATAACATAATATTAACTGCTTAATTAACTCTTAATTTATAATATTAATTATCTGATTACTGCACAGGATTTTGCGCATATTATTATGTACCTAAATTTAAATAAAAGTGCAATATCATAAGCACCATTTTATTCTTTCTTTTTAACATGTCAAGTATTATCATAAACCTATGCACTGCACACATCAGGTACATAAACATCACAATATTCACATTAGATATTTATTGGATTCACTAAACAACTGATCTGGAAATCAAGAAGAATTATCATTTTCAATACATTCCTGTGAATTATTAGCATTAGAGGGTGATGGTGCTCCTAATCCATACAAATGGCCGCTTGTACTTTCTATGTTGCCATCAAAAAATATCTGCAAGTGAAAACCGTTTTAAAATAATGGTATACATTTTATTATTCAAGAGTGGAGGCCGCGTTCAGGTAGACGAAGTGTTGGTCGGCCATTAACCAGATGGGAAGACGATATCCGTGCAGTGGCAGGTCCGCATTGGATGCAAGTAGCAAGGGATCGGTCGTCTTGGCGTTCATTAAGGAAGGCCTATGTTCAGCAGTGGACGGATAGAGGCTGATGATGATGATGATGATGATACATTTTATTGTTCTATAGGATAATTGTACTTCGACAATATTATAATTAAAAAAAAAAAAAAAAAAATTTTGAAATTTTTTAAAGCTCTTTTTTCACACATGTTATACTTGTACAATATGTGGGAATATGTGGGACTAGGCTGACTAACAAGTCGGTATAATAAAACTGTAACTAAAGATAGCAAAAAAAGATAACTTACTTCTTTGATTTTAAAGAATGCCATGCCCGTTAAGTGAGAATCAGAACCAGCCTGATGCTGTGGACCCACTCTTCTTAATTCTAACTGGTCTGCTACTTCTTGCAGACCCCCTTTAAGACTCTTACACAGTTTCATAAGATACTGAAAATAAATAGTTCATTATTTATTATACTAACAAAATATATGTCACAATTTACAATACCTCCTAATTTTTACTTACTTTAACATCATATACATTAGGAAAATATAGACGAAGAGTTTCAAAGAAATCATTCTCTTCAAGAGGTAAATTTTGATCAGTTAATATTTTTAGTAAGTATCCAAAATCATAGCCAGAGTGAAAACTCAACCAATTTATATCATCCATTAAAACTATACCTAAGGAAAGTAAGAAATGTGTGAGAATATTACTGAAAACAATACATCAATGTGTTTTGATTCACCATACCTGATGTCATGAGAAGTTCTGCAAATTCTATAGGTTCAATACCATGTTCCATATGCTCTCTAAATTGGAGCCCGGAATTTTGAAGTAAATCTATTGAATCTTGAGCGTACATGTCTTCTCTGGTGAAATTAAATCTTATTTAACTTACCACAAAATAAATGAATAAAATGATAGCTATGAACATTACCCACTGTAAATTAAATTTAAAATTGAATTGCCAAGTTGTACATCCAGGTGGAGTTCTACCATTTTCATCCATAAATGTCAGACCTAATTGTATTATTCTTAACAGATCTACGTTACATCTGAAATAACAATCACATAATGCAATATCACTTGGGATAGCAGGTAACAGCATTATACTCTGTTATTAATGTTTATTACCTAAGAAGTTGGTATTGGTAATCAGCTGTCGAGCGAAATTCTCCGATGGGTCTTGCCACCACTCCGGGGAATTCGGTATCCATTGCCACCCATTGATATTTTTGAACAACCTTAAAGAAAAAAATTATTAATTTTTTGAATAGAAAAAAGTAACAAATCTAATTAGTTTCAAATACCTGTCTTATAACTTGAAATTCTTCGTGGAGATTATGGTTCCATACATTTTTTATAGAGCAGTCGTCTTTATTTGGTAAAAAATTAATTAAATTAATGTTTACTCCTGGCATCTGTAAGTTCATATTTTATTTGTATGGTTTTTTATTTGTGCGCTATTAATAGAGTGCTTTATTTTTAGCGCGCAAATTTAAAATGCAAGACCGAACAAAAACAAATTAAGGCTAGATTTTATATTTGTATTTAAAATGAGACAGGTATTGAAATTTGAAAGATTTTTGATTTTTTGAATAAAAGTTTTACTTTTTTAGTTTTATTGCTGTTGGAAAAGGCTAAGACCAGAGGCCATACCACCATGTCTGTCTTAAAATATATTTAGTCTGTAATAAGGAGAAACACCAAGGGGCGTGGTTTCACCCTTCACGTCCCCATCAGTCAACTTTAACTTCCAGCTCCACCCACCCAGAACAGTCCACCACAATATTCGAGAACCAATCATACTATAAAATAATTATAACGGATTACTAGCAGTGCCCCACGGTTTCACTTGCGTACTTCCCATTCTCGTGGGAGTACAGGGATAAATTATAGCCTACGTGTTATTCTGATGTATAAGCTATATCATTGTAAAGTTTCATTAAAATCCATTCAGTAGTTTTTACGTGAAATAGTAACAAACATTCATACTTAATAACTTTCACGTTTATAATATTAGTAAGAAGTTTTTAAAACAAATACTAATGAAAATTACTCCGTATGAATAAAATATAACATGATAGGTAGTTAATTATAGGAAAACAGACAAAACACAACCACGCGCTCCGACGCTCCCCCAAAAGATTTTAAAATACCGCTACTAACTAGTCACAACTTCTTCGTCAAAATTTCATAAAGCATTTGGTATAACAATTAATATGTCTAGGTATTCTGTGCATTTGGTTAGTTTTTCCGCATCAAATAACTTATTTCGGTCAAGAAAAAGATATTACTTATTTAAATTTCTTTAGAACAAATTTCATTTAATATTATACACGAACGAATCAAGTTTGTTTAAATTTTTGCATAAAAATAGTATAGACGACCTTCTGCACAATGTAATTTGTATAATTAAGTTTTTTCGGAGAATAAAATTAAGCAGATGAATAGTTCGAATCCATGTATTCTGGCTATGCTAAAGAACAGATAAATTGTGTAAAGAAAAGCTCATATTTAAGTAAAATCCTTTTAATATTAAACCACCTTAGTTCTTCTAAAAAAAGCATGTCCTAAATAATTTTTGTAATAAAAAAAAAATCACTTACATTCTATTTAATTGCTGATTACAATAATTACATCAAATAATAAAAGTACAAAAACACGCGTTAAAATTAAGATGATCAAAATACAATAAAATAAATGATTGATCAAAAATACTAATATTACAAATATATTCATCCTTTTAATTCCACTAGTGTAATTGATACTGTACAATCAACCTATTTAATAATACAAAAACATATATTAAAACATTGTGATTTATATAAAAATGTTCTAGAAATAAAATTTAAACCAATTTTTTTTTCATATAATTAGATTGTAATATTTTTGCAAATTATTATAGGTGCAAGAAGAGTCAATAAAAAAATATTGTTCATGTAAAACATGTCATCACAATAATATGTTCACTCGGTTAGGTGAAACACCCGTGGCTGAGGTGTAAGATTTGTCACAAAAACAGATTCACTAGATCAAGACGAATTACCGTTCTCACCATTGTCTTGAAAGTTGTTGGCATTGACTGAAAATGGCGCACCTAGTCCATATAAGTGCCCGCTTGAACTTTCTATATTGTCATCAAAAAATATCTAAAACAAATAAGAACATTACTTATCATGATGAAATAACTTTTACAGATTTTATCAGTTTATTACGATTTTTAAACGCTCGACGTTGACGACGTTTCGGATCTTTTAAAGCAACCGTGGTCACAAAAATGTTTTAATTATAATAATTCTAGACAGATATTGGGTAAATTCACCTAAAACATTAAAAAACATTAGATTGCGTATATAAATATTTTTATAACATTGGATCAACGTGAGTCAGTTAACATTACCTAAAATATTTTACTGATGTACAATTCGGTGTTCTTTTTTGGTTATATTTTGTCCTCAACTTCTTGTGTTCTTTTTTTTTTTCGAAAGGACCTATGCTGTTGGTCTTAAGGCCTTAAAGCTACATCGGAAAAGTAGATGACCAGATGGCTCATCTAACGTCCTCGGCTCATTGGAAAGAACTTCTTGTGTTCATACTGTGATTGTAGAGTATCCAAAACGTCGTCAAGCATGTAAAAAACTATAATATAAACTGTATTTTTTTCATTATAATTAAATCTATGTAATTTACCTTACCTCTTTTATTTTAAAGAAAGCCATTCCTGTAAGATGTGAATCGGATCCAGCTTGGTGTTGAGGACCAACTCTACGCAATTCTAATTGATCTGCCACTTCCTGCAATCCTCCTTTTAAATTCTTGCAAAGTTTCATCAAGTACTAAAAATTACAATAATATTTTAAGCACATTATGTACCTTAAAATATGAATATACAGACAAAATATGTTTCTTACACAAGATATTTTTCAAAGCATTTATTACATTTGTAAATTTAAATAGGTATTACTTATTGGTTTTTGCCTAATGTAAATCTTTACCTTAACATCATATACTGTTGGAAAATATAGACGTAGGCTTTCAAAAAAATCATTCTCATCTTGAGGTAGATTTTGGTCAGTCAATAATTTTAGGAGATATCCAAAATCGTAGCCAGAGTGAAAGCTTAACCATTTGATATTGTCCATCAAGACCAAACCTGAAAATTAAAAAAAACGATCACAGGATACACAATGATTTGTTCAATGATTTTTCTCAGCACTTGAGATTTGTTGGTTTATTTATTGGGTTTTGTTTCTTTGGAATTAAATTATGCACATAATGTTCTTGTTTTATTATAGTATACACGGTGTATTTTGAACGCTTTGCAAAACAAGGAGGTATGATAGTGAAAAAAACACGAAAATATAATGAAACAACTTTTTACGGATTTTATTCACGTAAACCTAAGAAAACAAAACACGAAATTATATTTCTTTTTGGTTGTCTTTTTTAACCTTTTTTTGTATAAGTAATCCAGTTTAGTAAATATAATGATCTGACATTTGATGACAATGCTTTAAAAAAAATCGTTTTTTAATATAACAGAAATGTAACAGCTGATTCACAGCCGCGTCGCGCGAGATGTACGAACTCCCGCAATGCGTGAGTTCATAGCGTGTTTGCATACATTGCGGCATGCA
The DNA here is from genome assembly GCA_905333005.2 of Lycaena phlaeas. Lineage (NCBI taxonomy): Eukaryota > Metazoa > Arthropoda > Insecta > Lepidoptera > Lycaenidae > Lycaena > Lycaena phlaeas. Next base: position 10,678,547 of record HG995174.1, on the reverse strand, counting down.
AACTACATAAGTGCTAAAAGGAGACGGTCCAAAATTGTATGGAACGTTGGTCTACATTTGTACACGTAATGATATGAAGGAAAATAAATATTCAAACAGTTTTAATATAAAGTAATACCCCGCGTAGTAGACATACGCGATAGGTGGGACTGAGCGCTATTCGCGTGAGTCGAATTCGCGTGAGTCGGGGTACAGTTTTGCATATAAAGACATACAAAGTATGTTTAATTGGGACTGAAGACTAAATAAAATAATAATTTAGGAAATAAGTAGTATCTAATTCTAGATAATATCACAAACTATATTAATAGAGTGTATAAACACAATCCGAAGTTATTTTGATGTAGAAAGTTTCATAAATTGTAACATAGTCGTCGGACGAGTCAATGATTTTTTCTTCTCCCGTAATATCTCCTCGTAGCATCCGAGTAATTTTTTTATTCCATGTTTTGTAACAAAAATGCGCTCTTCATTGGAGTCTACTATGCTTACCAAAATTGTTAACCCTTTTTCAATCGAACTGAGGGCTTCTGTCAAGTTACCATCTGTCATTTGATCTTCTAATCGGGATCCAAAGAATCATGATTATCAATTTCTTCATTCGCGGCGTTCAAACAAAAAACGAATAGACGAGAAAATTAAATGGCGTAACACCGAATTCGCTTAAGTCGGGGTAGCGTAGGTCGGGGTATTACTGTATTCATATCCATAAATTCTTTTCAATTTCAGCGTGAGTATAATTTAATAAATGTTTCAATAACAATGGTGTATGAATATTTTCTTTGGCGTTTATGGCTATAAATCTATATCTAAATAAAAAGTCCAAGTCGTCAAAATATCCACAAAAATGCAAGAAATACATTCACGAGTTAACAACTCCATAACAAAGGTTGAAATAAATACAAAAAGTTACGAAAGTACCATGAGTGACACCATGTTTTAATAATGACGTTTGAGTAATAGCCGCCGCTATCTTTGTGTGGAATAGCTAATATTTGAAAAACTTTATAACTTTTTAAATTTTTTGCACGTAACTTATTACAATAAACTAATTTATTTTATTTTTAATGAAATCTATGTATTTTTATTTATTTATAGTATACTGTACAAGACTAGAACAGAAATGGACCGTCTCCTTTTCTTAAAAAAATGTTTCTGAGATAAATGGTTATGTGCATTATCTAGTATACAATGAGTACTTTATTAGGCTTAAATCTTTCAAAGCGTTCCAAATACACCCGGTATAGTAATATAATTATATACCTGATGACATAAGAAGTTCAGCGAATTCCAAAGGTTCAATACCATCTTCTTCATGCTTTCTAAATTGTAATCCAGAATTTTGAAGCAAGTCAATAGAATCCTGTGCGTACATATCTTCCCTAAAATGAAGAAACGAGAAATGATTCAAGTAGCCGATTTTAAATTAGTGTTTATCAAACAATACATAAGGTTACTAATTGAACATGTGATACACTAAGTGGTTGTATTACAGAGGACTAACTTCTTAGGTGAACTAGGTAACTTCCTAAAGTGTGCTGTTTTTGTGCATGCCTCCAAAAAAATTTATTTACAGGAGATTGCCTCCAGGAGCACCATTGCCGGTGCATACAATAGATGCCAGATAAGACCAGATGACGGGAGAACACCACTGGGGTTATAGTTTGGGTTAGAGTCCCACACCATCACCAGGCTCCCCTGGGTGGTACAATGAAGATTTTCCCAGGCAAAAAAAAAAGGCAAGTCCAGGTAAGCCATTCATGTGTTGCCTAGCCTGAGATGTAAGATGATATTATTATGTCTTAGTGTAGTAATTTTATAAAATGTAAATATACCGTTTGTCTTACTCTTCTTTCTATAAAACACATTGAATCACTTTAGTGAAAGAGATAGGCAGGATGGTGATACTTTGAAGATGGCTGTCAGATGCATGGCAGAAGCTTAGCACAGGGCAACCATCTTATATGTGTTGGATTGAAACTTTGAGTTTCTAAGATGGATAATATTGATGTTATGTATAGATAATATTATATATAGTATGACAAATATCTTACTGCAGGTTGAATTTAAAATTGAACTGCCAAGTGGTATAACCAGGTGGTGTTTTTCCATTTTCGTCCATAAATGTGAGTCCAAGCTGAATTATCCTCAACAAGTCAACATTACACCTGTAAAGTACAATTTTGTTAAGTTTAAAGGTTTTATTTTTGTTCACAGGGAATCAATAATGCCTTTTTGGTTCATAAATATGGGCTTATAATTTATAAAAAACAAAAATTGTTTACAGTTTTTACCTGAGTAGTTGATACTGATAGTCAGCAGTAGACCTAAACTCTCCTATTGGTCTGGCTACTACACCAGGGAATTCTGTGTCCATTGCTACCCAATGGTACTTTTGTACAACCTGTTGCATAAAAAAATATTGTTATTGTTAACACATGTACACTTCATGCAAGATTTTGTTGAAATGCTGTAGTAATAATTTAGAAAGGTGAATATATAAAAAAATACATGATTTGTAATTAGATTTGTAAACTTAAAGTTCTAAAGGTAAATATAGATGAATTAATGAAGATTGAAGAAACCTTATAAAGGTTTTACGCTATACCTGTCTGATAATTTGAAATTCTTCGTGCAAGTTATGATTCCAAACATCCTTGATGCCACAATCACCATTCGCTGGAAGTTGAGAAATAGAGCCAAAACTAGCGGCAGGCATCTAAATAAGAAATTTTGGAATATTCATTTTTTAATATAATTTTCACAGATAACATTCATATTGGAAACCAGAAAGTTAAAAACTATTTAAAAGAATATCGTACCTTATTAAGTCGATTGTTCTTTTTTAGGCAGTTAAAATTTTCTTTTGCTTGAAATGCCGTGATTTCCTTTGCATTAATACTCTACTGTGATGAATGCTTTGCTTTGTTGATAATAAACATAAATTCGATTGTTTATACGTGGAATTGCATATCAGTCAAAACCCGCCATGTGTCGAAATCAAATTAAATCACATTTATATAATATTTAACATTTATTCTATTTTAAAAACATTTTGTTACCGTCATAATTTTTTAATAATCAGCTTAAATTGAAATAAAACTTTAGCAAATAAAAATAAAATTAAAGCTGCATTTGTGTTTATAAAATGACATCTGTGATCTGACATTTCTATATATTTTTTTATGGACTGTACTTAGTGTATTGCCAATGTCAAGTATCAACTCTGTCGTAAGCTATCTTTAAAGAAGATGAAGAAACTATCTTTAGTCTATAATTTGAAGAAAAGGAAACGGCGGGAAACGCCAAAGGGTGCGGTTATGTCCTTCACGTCCCTATAAAACAACTTTCAACTCCACATATTCATAACCATAGCATCCATATAATATATAGTTTTTAAAACAAAATATAGACAATCGCTAGTAGAACAGTCGTCTAAAGAACCGCTCGACAACAGTTAATTTAACAAACAATCATAATATACATAAAGTACTTATCGGAAAACGCGCCCCAGAGCTTCCCGCCACTCCCTCTAGATTTATTTTTGGATTTTGATGGAGCTGGCTGTACGCACAAAGAAACATGACTCATGCGGCGTTACCTCGCTCTAAGGCGTTCCATGTAAGGGTTCAAGTGCAAGCGAGAGCGTGGAACGAGCGACAAAGAGGCACAATCGGCCCATTAGTATTTTTTATGACGTTATCACGTTCAACTATCGTCAGTAAGCCGACTTTACAGAATATCGATTTTTTTTCGTATATTTGTTCCTGTTGGAACCGGCTAAGACCAGAGGCCATGCTGCCATGTCTGACGTAAACTACACATATTTTGTGTGAAGAAGAAGGAATGGCGGGAAACGCCAAGGGAGGGCTCCGTCCCTTACGTCACCATCAATCAATTATAACTCCAAATCCATCCATTCCGAAACAGTCCGCCACAATATTTGCGAACCAATCACATTATAATAATATATGGATCGAGTTTTGAAGACAAACACTATAGAAAACCACCAGAACAGTCACTATATAATATAATACCGCCGAAACAGTCCCATACAGAAAACAGCCCCAGAACAATTTTCCGCAGCATTGGCGAACCAATCACAATATAAACAGATTGCGTTTTTAAACCAAATACTATAGAAAACCACTCCGAAATAACAAAACTGGAAATAATAATTGATTAACGGAAAACAGAAAAAACACGACCGTTAGCCTTGACGTTTCCCACCAGACCATATTTTTTTGTTATTGTGCCTACTGAAACAGGCTAAGACCAGATACTATGATAACAAGGCGGTCGTAAATAATGTTTACTTGGTAATAAGGAAGTTGACAGTATTATAGAGCATACATAATATAAGACGGTTGTTTTTATGATAAATAATACAATGTTTTTTCTTTGAATTTATTTAATGAATAAAACATGACAAAATTCTAGAGATGGCACGTGACAACAATCGGAAATGAAGTCGCTTGTTGTAAAATAATATGTTTATTATTTTAACTGAAACTGAAATAATCTGTGAGGTAGGTACTACACAAATTGTGTGTATGTTTACGGCTAGGTACTTCGAAACGCCTTTTGACGTAGGTATTTGAAATGGATTTATTGGGTAACCTTTAGAATATTATTAATGTTATAATATTGTATTAACGAAATCTTGAGCACGGTGCAGCGGGGGCACCGCTCTAAAAAAACAATATCAAGTTCGCGATGGCATATTATGTCTATCTCTTATCGGTATTATCTTTAATACTATATACATTAAAAAAAATTTAAAACAAAGGTCAGCTATAAAGCAGTATTTTGAAAGGTATTTACGCAAATATGGTATGAGTACTTATCTTTATCACACAATAATAATATAAAGAAAAGACCTGCGCCGCGTCTGTATATAAGTTTGTCAGCTATACGCTATAAAATCAAAAACTACTAGACTGATTTTCATGCTGTATGTATAATTTACCGACATTCTGGGAGAAGATAAGAGCTGAAAAAAATTAAGCCACCCGGGAGCTTGCTTTGAGAACTCTAATTTAGAGATATAACGAAAAAAAGAAAATAGAAAAATGATCATCACAAGTGCGAATACTCTGTAAGTCAGAAATAATTTCCTAGAATTTCCACCTGAGCAAACGAATTTTCCATTTCAGTGCAAACGGATCAAAGACATTATATTTTGTAATTGTAGTGTAAAGAAACAAACAAAAAATGTCGTGATTTACATTTACTATTGTTACGTTGAAAATATGTAAGTGGTTTGAAAATTTCAAAAAAGATCAACAAGACTTATATTTCGTCAGTTGTGTGTGTTTTTTTTAGTTTTCTAAGTACCTACCAAACTACTTTATTTATCCTATTATAGCCAAACAATCATAATAATATAAAATTAATTCAAAGAAACTAGCTGCCCCGACATACTTTGTTCTGCAAAAAGTATTAATATCGCTGTTAAAAACAGGGATATAAACATCTTAAAAGATCAGAATATTTAAATATTATTATTTAGAATTATATATATTACATATTTTTAATATGGATAAAGGATTGGAATAATAATTAAAAAAAATAATTTTAAAAATAATGTTTTTTAAAATAATATTTAAAAGAAGTAAAAATTACAAATAATATTAAAAAAAAATTCAGGATTTTGCTGCGCGACCGAACTGAAAAAAATGTGATAGTAAAACCGTAAGAAAAAGTGCGTGGAATAAAAAGCGTTAAATGATATGTGCGCAGGCGCGACAGTCGCATGTACACAAGCGAGTAGTGTTTTTTTTAGCCGAAGGAACTTCGTTCCTACCTGGTGTCCCACGACACCACATTTCTTTTTAAAGTTAAGAAGTATTAATAGTTAAAAGAATAAAAAATGTCCAATAAATTAAAAAAAAGAACTGGGGTGAGCAAATCTTAACTTTTAGAGATTTAAAAATTACTAATAAACCTATTCCTTGACCTGCTGAATATACATATTAACTTCACCAAAATCGGTTACGCAGTTTCGCAGTATATAAACACTAAAAATGTGTCATGATTATATATTAGATAAGATAAAAGTTAAAAACTTTTTGCCTAATTGGCAAACTAAAAAAACGAGTTCTCTTCTTAATATCTGACTAGCATCTGTAACCTCATGCCATGTTTTCCTGTTTGCGTATCCAAATCATAAAAAAGTGACAGATAAGGAAAGATTCATTTCAAGCATTCTTGTTGAGCGGTAGAATATATTATAAGTAGTTTTAATATTTCATTATCGTCATGATGATCATCATCAGCCTGTATCCGTCCACTGCTGAACATAGGCCTCCCTTAATGAACGCCAAGACGACCGATCCCTTGTCACTTGTATTCAGCACGGATCGGCCACTTGAACAATGGCCGACGAACGCTTAGTTGATCTAAACGTGGCCTGCACTCTTGAAAGTTGAAACTCATTGGGCTATCGGCCATCCGTTCTCTTGAGTGTGTTACATCGGTCGCTTTAGCATTTTTGCGGAGGTCTTCGTATTGAATCATATTAATATATTTACTTACAATATTTACTTTGATATTCACTTACAATAATAATTCAAACTTATGGACACTAATACAAAGGTTTTAGTTTTTGACAGTTGCCTGAGTAGCGGTAATTTTACTGCAAAAGCTATTAGGGTTCGAATCCTGTGAAGTGAAGATTATTCCGACGTTAGCGAACTTGGCAAAAATCACTGGATACTTTTTTCACTTTAGTAAAAAGAATCATGTTTTTGTCATTTTTATAAGACTCGCAACTGTACTGTAAGGCAAAAGGCTATGCGGCGCCTCGTTAGTTTCAGCCGTGTCGCTTGGCAGTTAGTAGCAATTCTCGATCAGTCTACGGGGTGGCTTGAACAGAGCGCGACGTTTTCACGACCGCTTTCCCAATTTCCCGACAACTTTCCGTACGGACTGTAAAATAGTAACATAAAGTTTTTATTTTTATTTTTTATTGTGATGTTATGTTCAACAAGCATGCCGTTTTTGAGGAAACAGTAAGTAATATTTTATTTTACAATAGCTTATAAGTTATTACTCTATTATTTACAATTTGGGAAAGCAACATTTCTATCAATTTTATACCCAAGAAAATTTCTATAATAATCCGTACCAACTATTTTAATTTGATTTACAATTTATAAATATAATGTAACCTTTGATATTCGAGAAAAAAAGCTTATCCATACTAAAAACGTGCTGACCCATAGAACATAATATTATATTCGTCATCATTAAATGATTTTGTATTAAAAAAAATCCACTCGGCTGATTCTCAATAAACTAATAATTAGGTACTTTCCAACATAAAGTAAAACGTGTATGTATGAGTTATGTGCCAAAAATTGCTTCTCAGCTAAACTCATTGTAATAAACTTACCGATTTAACAGCCAACCTCGTAAAGTTCGTTTGCGAAGTTTATTGCAAAACTAAAATAATGTGATGAGGTGTGATCTGATGTGATTACTCAATTAAAAAATAAACATCTAACATTCTAATGATCAATATAAACTAAAGATACGTTATTTCATTTTATTGGATGTGGAATAAAAACGTTTTAAATACGTGCCACTGTGCTGTCATTTTAATCGCTAGATATTTTAAGAAAATGCCATCACTAGGTCACTTGGTCGGAATAATACGTCTGATATTCCAAGCGTGCTTTATTTATATTATTTATACATAGTATTGCGGAACAAATATTTAGATATCGTCCAGAGGTTTAAATACAATAGAAAATAGACTTAAGATGTACCTAATTAATGTCTTTAAAGCTTTAATAACTCATGCGAAAATTGACATTGGCAAACACAAGATACAACAATAAATAGTTTATCTTATTGTAATTACTGTTTATTATATGTATAAAAAGCGGCTAAGTGCGAGTTGGCTCGACCATGAAGAGTTCCGTAATTAAATGTTTTTCTACTATGTACTTTGAAAGTGTCTCTCGCGCAAACTATTCTGTTTAAATAATATATTATATCAGAAACATCAATATCATTTTTGAAGACCTATCCATAGCTACCACTTTTTGAATTTTAGTTCTAGTATAGGGAATCACCAAAATTTATTTTTATCTATTTTTGAGTGAAAATCTTAATGCGGTTAACAGAATACATCTACTTACCTAGATTCAAAAGTAGAGTTCTTATACTTTCGGAAAAAAGTTGCTGTGGCACACAGACGGACAGGCTACGGATTCCTAAAAATGATCGTGCTATTATTTTCAATAGAGAAGAACATCCGTTCCGAAGCGTAAGTTGTGCAACAGGAAAATATGAATTTGGTCGATAAGATTCAAGTATAAGTAAATGAAGTAGCAAGTACTTATATTTTTTTCTTTCCCTTAACGAAACAATGCATTTATAATGATTCCATATTTGCAATATTAGTTTGTTTCATAAAGCAATTCCTACTTGAATTGGAATGTTCGATGAGATATTCATACAACATTAATGGCAATAGATGAACTATGTATATGGGTTGATTATCATTATTTTAAAATTTGATATTTTGTTTCTGCTCAAAATCTTTAAAGCTTTATCAAAATCAGTCGTATAAATTTATTAATTTAAATTTAATTTCGTTTGAAATAACATATTTTAAAATCATGTAAAATATACTTTGAAATATTGAACACAAAGAAGATTCTAATACTCTAAGATAACTCGCACATTTTCCCTGGACACCATTTTCAGAGTCTACGCACATCGGGTGCTATAAGTTTGTCGGTCTTATAACATCTACAGCTCTGAAACAAGTGTACCGATTTTAATGCGGTTTGTTTTGTTCAAAGATAATTTTATAAAATGGCTTTTGTTATCAATATGGTCTTTTAAAAGTATATCGAATGTTTTTGTGAGTATAGGGAATGTAGGGCGTGCGATCATGTGTAAATACTGTCAGCCGCAATGTAAGACCTGACGCTGCATGACCCGGTCTGCGACCGGTTATCTGCGACCTGTCAATTATGTTTCCCTGTAGAGAAAATTATATTTTACGATTGCATTTAAGTGATGTTTCTTAATACAGCCTCAGTTCTTTTGATTATTTCATTGGGACCTACAGCAGTTTTTAAGGAAAAAGGTTCTTGAGGTATTAAAGGATCATGTGTATAGAATAATGTGGGAACGAACCTCTAGCACGACCAAAAAAATAAATTGGCACGGTCCCACTCATTTTGACTGGTCACTATAGGCGAGAAACCAATTCTGAGATTATTTAAGCGGGATATTTACCACGAGACTCGTGAATAAGACATTCGTAGACAATGTCAAAATATCGAGCTCCGCGACATAGCACTAAAAACATGGTGAATATCCCGTTTTAAATATTTGAATATATGTTAATTTAAAATCATTTCTGAGAAATTATTTAAAACGGGATATTTACCATGTTTTTTGTTATTAGGAGCTCGATATTTCGACATTGGCGAAATATTTTAAAGCGAGTCGAGCGAAATAATAACAAAAAACATGGTAAATATACAGTTTTAAATAGTTTAAATAATGAAAATAATCATGTTAATTTTAAATCCATTTCTGAGATGTTGCAAATGATGTAATGTAATAAAATTCCCCAGCCTTTCTTCTTGTAATATATTATTTATAATTATATTTTATTCACTAAACTAAAAAGTTTTCTGGATTTTACTTACACACTGTTGTTTTATACAGGATATAAGTTATAACAAAATAGTAGATTTTTCAAGAATACTTGGCAGCAGAACTTTCATAATTGTTATCAAAACTAACGGACCTAACGAAGCCCCGTGCTATCTGAAGCGATATCTATAAAGTTATAATTTTGTTTATTGTTTCTTTCGAGAAAATTTTAAAATAGTGTTTGTTTTGAAGACTTTATTTTTTTAACACCAGTTTAACAATGTTCTAGTGATGTGATTTATTAAACTGAATTGATTATGTTGAGTGAATGATGCAGTGTTGTGAAATATTACTTAAGTGTGTAATCACTTAGAGATTAGACTAAGAAGTTATCAATTCTGTTGATACCTGAATATGGGAGAGTTGTCAGGTTTTTTTTTCGGATGGAGCTATGCTAATGACCCTAATGGTTCGTAGGTAGTGGGGTGAGCCGGTTGGTTTCACCCTGTGATATAGTAGGTGGGAGGTTGCCCCCCCGCCAGACGTGGAGTGTGACTTCCACGGCTTCATGGCGTCAGGTTTGTTCCTGTGGCGGGTATCTGCCTCACCACCGTCGGACGAACTGAGCCCCGCCCCCAGGCGGATTTTACAGAGGTTATGCCAGAGTTGTCATGGGCAAAAGTTGTTTTGTAGAGGTTATTATACATTTATGAATAATAAGTACAAATGTTTTCTTATATTTACGCGAATTTCACTCATTATAATGAAACTACTTTTAGGGATTTTATCGCGGTTTATTAAGTTTCCGTCCCTTGAGTCCCTTGATCGTCGAACGTTGGACATATAAAATACTTAAAAGTTGTTTCAGTATAGTGAGTGAAATTCGGGTGATCATAAGAAAACAGTCAGTGAAAGTTGGTTTATTATAAAAGTCCAAATGCTATTAGTCCCTAGAAGCAAAATGTTATGGCGCCAAGTTTTATAATTTAGCTACTTTATGCATGGTCTCGTTTCCCTACAACGTGAATACTGTACCACTGCCTTGTTTATTTTAACAAATAACTTTGCTTTCTTTATCGTACATAAATCGGCACATACTTGATCGTTTTTGGTATTAAATAGAGATTTTTACTCTTTCGTTTGTTTTTCGTTGCCCGGCGGATTTCATTTGTTACGGCTATGAAATACGAACTCTCAGACAATCTCAAAATAAAATCGTAGATCGTTCACGACTTCTTGCTTATACTGCTGTCAATCTGGACAAACCGTCTGGCAATAAGCCCGTTAAAAATAAGGCGATAAATCTTATTTATTACTAGACAACATCTGCGGGTTAGTTGTTCGATATTTGTTTCATTTTTAAAATAAGTGGACTGCCTTCTTGCGTCATTCAAATGCATTATTGATTCTTTCGTATATAGTTTACGTGACATGAATTTCGTGATATTTCGATCCCTCACTTGTACTTACCTCGTGGTAGATTTTCCCCTAACTAGTGTCACACTACAACTTGATACTTTTTTACAAACTGAAATTACATTTAAATTAAAATTGTTTTGCATTATTAGTTTATAATTCGTGTTTTAACAACTTACAATTTCGCAGTGGACATATGATGCCACGATATTATAATAGGAATTTTACAATCACCTTGTCACACAATGTCAAACTTAGTTGGCCCACCCCCTTAACATATTATGACGTAGTTTAGTATGATCCCTTATTATCTCTACTAGAAAAGATTTTTATGAATCTTCAGGTTTTCTATGTGAATTTTAAGAATCGTGGTCGTTGAGTAATTGTCGTGTCGTTTGATTAGCTTGCCGATCGGATACCAGAGTGGATTATATTATAGACGTAGCTGTAGTTGATTGGACTACTTGATGTTAATTAAACCTGAGTAATTAACGACCAATGCAAGACAATTATATCCAAACGTGTATAGCTCTGATGAAGAACAAAATTGTATCCAATCGAGCGCATCCCAAGAGATATGTTTGAAGTATGTTCCACAATCGTAACCTAACGACACAAGGTTTGAATGAAAACTTATATGTGAACTTTGACCGGAAACAGAATTCAATTTACTTTTTCACTACCGCAAGTAATTTTCACCGGGTGCTCTTGACTTTAAATACCATTAATTGGATTTTAAACTAATAGCGTTTGCGAGGAGTAATAAATACGTATTGCATTCAAGCGTCACAATAAAAGTAAAGTAAAAGTAAATTTTAAAGCAATAGAAACTATACAAATCTAATTATCATCCTTGACCTTAGATCAGCATCTGAATGGAGATTGTCTGTTGCCATCTTATCAAGTTGGTATCAATCTTTCATATTTTTGAGATGACTGATCTTTTTCGTAAAACCTTCTCCTGTATAATCTTCATTGTCTGTATACTATGTACGACTGGTAGGGCGGTAAGCGTAATTACCCCTTTGTTTTTTTTTCTTTAACGCCGGGAAATGCACTAACCCATCCCGCAGGGGAGTGGGTCTCCCCAGGCGTGTATGTGGGAGTCGCTGCGCCCGAAAGCTGGTAAATGGATGCAGCTCTACCCACTAAAACCTGGCGAATGCCACGGCACCAATGCCGCCTTTGTTGAGGCGCCACGGATCTACTTGCACAGGGCACCTCGACGACCTGTCAGTCCCCTCAGGGGGCCAACGCCACCTCCACGGACGGGTTGCCCCGCATCACAGAACAACCCCTTCCACCGTCGGGACAGTACAATGAGGCGAGGTTCCCATCCTCTCTTCTTATAAGAGGGATACAAAGAGCCCTTTGGCTCAATTAGCTTCGCCCAAGGTGTTGGGCTCACCCTAGGCTACTGAGCCCCACCGCCACAACAAGGCTTGAACCATGGTGGGGAAGCGTAGTTACCCTGGTCTGTAGATACCAGACATAGTCTAGATATAGAAATTTCTGACATCATTAATAACCATACACAACATTATATTTATATAAGATTAACAATTTTACATGCACTGCCGAATACATAATATATTATTATTATTATTGTTATTATTATTATTCTGGTGGTCTGTCCCGGATTCGCACGGGTAAACAATTTATAGCCCACTTGCTGTGAGCCGCGGTTTCTTCCTCATTAGCAAAACATTTTTTAAAGTGTCCTCTATTAGGTAGGTCTCAGAGGTAGGATACTACTATTCCTACCTCTGAGATGTGTGTGCAAAGTTTCATGATGATATTCATTTCATGATTTCATGATCGGTTTAGATATATCTGTGTCTCAGCCAGTCGTATGGCCAAAGCTATTACCAAATTAATAAATATGCAGCGAGAGATTGAAAAATCAATGGGATAGAGCGATTCATATATTATCTTATCGGCGGCTTAAAGGATAATTATTATATAGGTGCATGCAATATATTTTATCAATGTCACTCTATCATTATCAACATGTCGTGTCTAGGGATGAAGGCCCTCCAATGAGTGAGAATAATAATAATACTGACACTCCTTTACTCGTGCTTACTTACACACTGTAAATGACGCTAAAATATTTTTCATAGATTATTTATATTTTATAGATTGAATTCATTTGCTTCTCTGGAACAGTAGTCTATCGCAATAAAAATCTTGTAGGCGTATTATAATATCAATAATCCTATAGATAATAATATTATGTTCTGTTATATAGTGTATCTATACTAATAATTTAATTATTAATGATTAATTATAGATATTTTTAAGCTTTTGTTATTTATTATCGTTAATTGTTAATTATTATCTGAATTTTAAAGTTCTTGTGTGATTATAATTGTAAAATATGCATGCTGAGTACATCTGTAAGTAATTGTTAAACGTTAATTGTTTTTCTTAATTTATGCATGTATTTTTCATGAAAATGTGCCACTTATAAGTAATTGTTGATGTACCGAAATAAATAAATAAAAATACTAATATTAGTAAAGCGGTAGAGTTTGTGCGTTGGTGAGGTTGCATGGGGTAATCTCTCGATATGAACTGATGTAGATTTTTTTTTACCAATAGAAAGCTACGGTATTTATAAGGGACGTAGACTATAAATTATCCTCGTACTCCCACGGGAATGTGGTACGCGGTTGAAACCGCAGAGTGCTGCTAGTTATTATATATTATGACGGCGCGATCTACAATCGAGATCAGTTTTATAAAGTTAATTTAAAAACTGAATTTGTTAATGGAGTTTACTAGAAAAAAGAGTGTTATTAAATTCTTTAGTCAAATAAATCAAATGTAAAAAGCGGGTAGCCCCAAATAGAGTAGAAGGTGCCACCATGGCGACCGATAAAATAGAATGGTGATCGGCGAGATGCGGTACACATGCTTAACTACTGGCTCTTAATCTTGTTTAATATTATTAAACTGTGATTACTAAACTGTGAATGATTGTGACAAATGTTGAACAATACAAGTGTGCTGTTATTTTACAGTTCCTGTCATTGTAGCGCCCACAAATTAATACAGCCAATACCCTGATGAGGCTCCTTCGTTCTTAAATAATAAATATAGTTCATATTTTTACTGTATTTTATTATAATCGAGACTTGAAAGTGTTAATTAAATAATAATCGTATACGATATTACAATCCTAAAAAATATTCGATAACCTTCAGAATTCACCAGTAAGTTGCAAGAGCAACAATGAGGAGTTAGTATTTATAACTAACAATAATATGGGCATACTTGTGTCTGAAATAAAGATTATTATTATTATAACATTGAAGGAGTGGGTAGGTATTAACATATAACACCGAAGGAAACAAATAGTTTGGTCATCAATAGTCGTCAATTCAACGGCCTTTTAGACCCTTCCAAAGTGTATGTGAATCACGAATCAGTTATTTGAATTTCCAAAAATTATAAGCGGCAGCAATAAAGACGATGTGATCCGCGTCCTAAATTAGCCGGCGCCCACCAAGTGTTGCGTTTCGTTCTCGACGCCAAACAATCATCAGAACAGATGTCGTGATGTAATATTTTATAACACTAATAGTAATCATTCGATACACGACATTGTTAGTTTAATTAAAAAAATATGACAATTATTTTATTTAATTAATTAACCATACCGTTATGAGAATGACTCCTATGGGTCTTTCTAATCGTATTTATGAAAGTCTAATAATACCTTTTAGATCATTGTGGTTGTGTGAGTGTTGGAGGTGACTTGTTAACCGCGAAGGTTACAGGTTAAAATCTCGGCTAGTGCAGACCTTGTATCATTTGATGCTGAAAGTGTGTACTGGGTACAAGAATATAACTTGCCATGCTGCCTTGTCTTGTCACCAAAGACAGCATGACAATTAGTCATTGTGCCAGTAATTATATCAGTACATGTTTTGTACTTTTCTACAGCAATGCTGTTTCGCGGGGACGGGAGGTGGTACTGAAACAGTCATGACGTCAGCCAAGCACATGGCATAAGTACCAATAAAAATATTGTGCAATTTTTTTTTCGTGTAATCAATCTACATATATATCCTGTGAAGTTAAGCTGGCAAAAAGGCTGATTAGATAATACTTTTTTATCGGTAGTATTTAGAAAGCTTAGCTTTAAGGGCCAAATACTAATACTACTTATACATAATACTTTTAACAGATATCGACAGAAATCAGGCGAACGATGCGAGGGGACCTTTTTAACGAGACGACATCCTCAACAGATAACTGCTGTAACTGAAGGATGAAAAGTGAAATATTTGTTATATCTATTTACTAAAATCCCTCCGTTGACCACTCTAAAGGGGATGGGACCTCCGTCGAACGCAGTCCTATCGAGTTCTATTTCTATTATTTGTTTGCATTACGAGGATCACATTTAAGAAGTACAAATCATTTCTTGGCTAAGGTACAGAATGTACGATTTACGTTCTTTTCTTGACGACAATCTTTTAATAATTATAACGTCGGTAAAGCATATTAAAAAACACGCAATAATAGCATACCTATAAATTCTACTAATATTATAAATGCGAAAGTTTGCAAGAATGTATGGATAGATGTTTGTTACTCTTTTACGTAAAACTACTGATTAGATTTTTATGAAACTTTACAATTGCATAGCTTATACATCAGAATAAAATATAGGCTATAATTTATCCCCGTATTCACAGGGGAACGGGAAGTACGCGGATGAAACCGCGAGGCGCTGCTAGTAGTTTAATAACATTGTTGGTTTCAATCGCCTCTTCTTTCACCCATCAATTGATCCATTCGTTGAATAAAATATCTTCTATTTATAATAAAATAAAATGGTGTTTATATACCGAAACCTCTCATGTTGTATGTATGAGCTAAAGTGCCATGATGCGGATCATACTGAAACATCTTTTGGATTGTAAAATATTCTTACTTAATATTATAAATGTGAAAGTAGAAATGTTCGTTACGTTTTCACGCGAAACCTACTCAACCGATCGTCTTGAAACTTTGTACACATATTTTCGGAAATGCTAGAAGTAATATAAAACACATAAAAAAAAAGGATTTTTTACCTAACGCAGGCGAAGAATGGAGTTGTGGATGTTTGTTGGCGCTTGGCGGCGATGATCTCATGTTTGTGGACAGGATGTTCTTACGATAAAAATATGAAACAAGAATGACATTTTTACAAGAACCGGTCTTTTCATTACGCGCAATAAACAAAAATAAATATAAATGTTCATTCACAAAGGAAATTAAACAGTATTTTATCAGTGACATTGGGAATGTTAGGAGGAACACAAATCATACATCACCGCCCCGACGCGCGTCAGGATGTGTACTCACGACCCGTATTTGTGACACATTTTTACATGAATCATGTGGTTTTTCCTTTATTCATGTCGTTTGCAAAAACAGACTGTTAGAGCAAAAATATTCATTTTTGTAATACGAAAATCCCTTGCATTGATTATACATGCATTCACCTCACTTTGTGGACACTGCATGTAGAGTAAATACTCTCCTCACCTGATTTCGAGGAGATCTTTGCCCAGAAAGGCGTATAAGCTGGTAATGCTATATAACGCGAATGTAATCGAATGCCAAAACTGCCGGACGCGCCACCTGATGACCAGAAGTCAGCGTCGTTCATTAACACAAATAGTTGGGACAAGCCCAGGGAACTTATTCATCCCCACCACGGTTCAGGCCTTGCCGTGGCGGTGGGGCTCAGTAGCCCAGGGTGACCCCAACACCAGTGGCGAAGCGAATTGAGCCGAGGGGGCTCTTTGTTGGCGGCAAAAGAGCATGGGGCATGGGGCGAGGACGGAAACCTCGCCTCATTGTACTGTCCCGACGTTAGGAGGGGTTGTGGGCAACCCCTCTGTGGAGGTGGCGTCGGTCCCCTGAGGGACTGACTTTCCGTCGAGGTGCCCTGTTGCTTGTAGATCTAGGGCACCTAACCAAAGGCGGCAGCGGTGGCACTCGCTGGGTTTTAGTGGGTAGAGCTGCGTCCACTTACCAGCTTTCGGGCGCAGCGAGTCCCACATACCCGCCTGGGGAGACTCGCTGTCCCGCGGGATGCCTCAGTGCATTTTCCGGCGTTAGAGAAAAAAAGGCAAAACATTCATGTGTTGGCTATCTTTATACATAAGATGATTCTTTGCGCCAGTAGTTATACTGTTCTACTTTGCCGTGCTTATAAGAAAATGCTTCGAAACAGCAATGCTGTTCCACGAGAGAGACGAGCAGGATGCAGGCAGGTACTCAAGTTAAAGGGAACGCGTCACCGCGCAACGCTCCTACCGGTTAAGTTGTATACATGTACTATGTAGGTATTTATACGTATCTATATTACTTTTTTCTCTTTTTGATGATGATGATAGCTAGCTGATGATGATGATAGCTCTTTCCCTATAATATGTGTGTTTAATGTTGTAAAGCTTTCAACTATACTTGCACTAGAACACTGGGAAACAAGGCCACGCCTTTAATTCCCTCAGCATTCTTGAACATTTACGGTAACTGCAACGATTGCAACGAACATTTATTACTACTACTATTTCGTTAACTTTTTGTAATTAACAATACAACAGATGTGAGATAAAACAACTTTTACGGATTTTATCGCGGTTTATTTAGTTTTTTATGCGCCCGACGTTTCGGATACTTTACAGCAACCATGGTCACGGGAGGACTACATATACCGCGATAAAATCCGTAAAAGTTGTTTCATTATAATGGGTGAAATTCGCGTAAATATAAGATAACAATACTGTAAGATATTTTAAAGAAACTTATATCAATAAAAAATTAAAGCGCTAAAATAAGTTTAAATCTCCATTTATAGGGAAATATCTAACAAATGTGGCAAGACATCGGTCATCTTGGCGTTCATTGAGGTAGGCCTTTGTTCGGCAGTGGACGGATAAAGCCTGATGATGATGATGATGTAACAAATAATTTTATTTTGTAAAGTTGAATAAATTCACAATTATGTATTCAAATTGATTCTTCTATATTACTTGCGAGAGTTTCGTTATAGCACGATATAATAACAAAACCGCATAAAGTTTGACGTTTTGAGTTATTACTTGTTATAATAACCTGCAAACAGATTAAAACTTACTAAAATTAGTTCTCTCTATCGCAATATCTATTAATTCATCAACACCTCACGACTGTCAATGCTAGTGACATTTATGCGGAATTCATAGTTTATTTATAATTTATATCGACATATTCTTAACCATAAATTACTTGATCCATTCAACCAATACTTGCCACGCTAAACTCTACAGCTTTGCGTGGCATGTCTTAGTGGGATTGGCGTCGCGGGGATCGATCTTATTGGCGTTTGTAATCATTGTAAAAGGCATAAATATGACAGCAGTGGGTGTAGTTATTAGTATTAAGGGGACAGATTACAAATTGTGTGTAAGAAGTTAGGTTTTATGATCATGTTAATGTTGATGGTCTGAATGATGTCGAAGCTGTTTATGGAGACCTATCTCGTCTTCAATCGTTTGAGCGATATTATGTATACATAATAATAATAATAAAATATATTTGATGGCATTATACATAGATAGATTATTACTTAACATTTAGGCCTTGCCACTTCTAGGTCATATAGCTTTTTGATGGTGGAATAGTTTAATAATAATACGAAAATAGAATATAATATTAAAAAACTTGCTAGGAATTTAAATTGAAATAATGTTTGCGAATGTATTATAACAGTTAAAACGTTCAGAGTTTTCCTATAGTAATAATTAATTTTGGCCTGTCAAGGAAAATTACGGAGTGTAAACGCAAGAAACATTTGTAGATTGAGGGTTTTATAGAATTGTGTAAAAAGAGATTAATATTTATAAAACGCAATTTGGCTTGTACAGATTAAAAAAGACTAATTGGAGGAATTTCTCAGATCGCTATAATTTTCCTCTTGGCAATGTAATGTAGGTTAAGACTTCGAAGCGTTCGCAAAAGTGATTCATACTTATTTCACTTTAATTGCACAATGTGTAATTTTTAGAAGTCAAATCAATACAATTAAATCATGTATGCTACTTATAGCTGGCGAAAAGTGAAAATAATTGAGTCGGTGCCAGATTCTGACGATTGCACACCCCGTCGTTAGATTCCGTACATTGATGTGGCAACGGAACGTCACGATTGGAAGCTTGGTGATATTTTTTTTTGACCGGCTGCACGGACGAAGAAACATGACTCATGAGGCGTTACCTCGTTCTGACAAAGAGCGACAAAGAGGCACAATCGGCCCATCAGTATTTTCTCATGACGTTGTCACGTTCAAATATCGTCAGTAAACCGACTTTACAGACAACCGATTTTTTTTAATTTATAAGGTTATTTTTTTAATTTATAAGGTTATTTTTTTAATTTATACGTAGAATTGTTCATGGAGTTAAGTGACCTTTTTTAAAAAAATTATAGTTACTAGTATCGTAGTAATAGAGTACATTATAGCAAACATTTAATAGTTAAAATTCCCGTGCTTGTTGTAATCTAACTTATGTTAGAATTTATTTTAGCAAGGCCAAACATTACAAATCTAAAATTTAGACAAGACCTGTTTCTAGGTTTTTATTAAAATAATTATAGAATCCGCATAGTAATTGTATCTAGTTGTGACGGGTTTTTAAATGTACATTTCATTGCTGAAGTAAAAATATAAGACCATTTCGCCGAACGTCATCATTTGAGTTAATTTAGTATTGCAAGCTTTGCTAAGGTTTTTATATGATAGTATTCCTTCTAGAAATAGTAATTTCGATAGATCTATTTGTATAAGTTGTGCGAGATCATTGACACGCGACATTGCATTTTATATTTAGGTGCGTGTAAGTTGCCAAATCATTTAGGAAACGCGCTCGTTTCCTTCTAAATATTCGACCGCGAGCACGACTGGATTTATGAATTGTTTTATTCGAGTTTCCCAATCAATTAAAATATGTAAAAAATCGATTTTTCTTCTTGCATTGTGTTTTTCTCGCATCAAATATTATTGCTAAGATTAAGACATTAATGTAATTAAATTAAAAAAATGACGCAACACAAGTTGTTTGTATATACCTAACAAACAATAAAATTTTAAACGCTCATAAACAAATTGGGAATGACATTCTATTATATACTTTTGTCCATGAAAATAGATCTCGTAGGACAGCTTGCATCATGCCCAGAGCCGCGTAAACGATTTTATGCTTTGAGAACGACGACGGACGCATGTCGCCCAGTTATAACAATAAAGGAGTCCAGGTCAATTATACCTGGCGAGTATACAGGCTCTGGTAATGGCATTCGAATATATTTGACTTCATTGACTTCTTATACGGATGGATCTCAAGCTTGAAAGTCATAATTCAGCCCACTGGAAAGTGATTTCGATTCG
The DNA here is from genome assembly GCA_905333005.2 of Lycaena phlaeas. Taxonomy (NCBI): domain Eukaryota; kingdom Metazoa; phylum Arthropoda; class Insecta; order Lepidoptera; family Lycaenidae; genus Lycaena; species Lycaena phlaeas. Next base: position 10,658,071 of record HG995174.1, on the reverse strand, counting down.
ATAATTCTTTTATCATTCTATATTTATGTAATAGGGATGTTGACACATGTTACAAATTCATGTAAAGTTATGTTTTACATATTAAATACAGTATTTGAAAACCTAAAATAACATTTAAAAAGTCTACTTATTTGTATTAAAATTTAGAAAATTAATTTAAAATGCGTTATTTATCATGCATTATCACGTGACTGCAAACGCGTATAAGGCGATGACGTCACTGAACATTGAGTTAAGTACAAACTGTCATAACTCACCTAACATAGCGCGAGCTCTGAATGCGGTGTGTGACGTAATGACGCTTGGAGCGTTTTAACGGCAATTTTAAAAACTATTTTTCGTTATTTAATTTTTTGTTAAAATTGGACATATTTCTTTACAAAAATCTATAGTATATCTATCAAATAAAATCAATTAAAAAAAATAGTCAACATCCCTATTCAATAATTAAAAATTACATAAATATTCAAATCATTGATTATTTATGTAATTTTTGCCCAGAATAGATAAAGCTGACCCAAGAATATAATATAAAATAAATGTCTTTATTATTCACATTCATAAATTGTGTACTTTAATAGTGCTAAGGGGGTTAAAGATCTTTGCTTTTTATGGAAGAAAATCTTTATAAAGATACCTTTTACTAAAGGAAAAAATCGGGTTAAGTGGTTTTTATATTCTGGAAGCTTCCTTCAGGGAAACGTAAGCGGCGCTTGGATCTTGTATTGCAAGTGGCTCTTCACTTCAGCCAATTTACATTGATTAGTATTTGCATATTTTGATTTTCTTACCTTTTGTAAAGTAGGGAAACGTTGGCATTTTTATTTAAACAAAACGGAATGATAGAGTATAACTTCTTTTAAAGTAAAAGTCCACTACAAAAGCTGCCGCTGTTAAAACTTACTTTAAGTGATGAGACGTCAGTGACTATAAAACCAACATTCGTCTTAAGAGACTGCTATTCAAGCCAAAATAAATGGAGCCACCACTTAGCGTGAAGAAAAGTAAAAGGAGACTTTTCTTGTATACCCAAAGCGCTTGAGCTAAGTCTTACAAATATACAACTGATGGTTTAACTGGGACTGGATATTTAAAGTCAAAATTGTTCTAACTTCTTTGCAATAATCTTATACGAATATAAAAATGTGAAGAGTTTGTTTGTTTGATTGCGTTAATCACAGGAACTATCTGTCAGTATTTGAATGATTCTGTCAGTGTTAGATAGCCCGTTTATTGAGTAAGGCTATATAATATCCTGTTTAATATCCGGATTGCCGTTGTAAATCTTAGTTAACGCAGGCGAAGCTGCGTGGAACAGCTAGTATCTATAATACTGTATCTAGAAACTTGAAATTTGGTACAGGGTTTTTGTCATGACGTAAGTTAGCACGAAAAAAAGATTTTTTAGAAATTCAACGCCTACGTGAAATACTGGGTTGAAGTTTATATGGAATTGGTTCATTTTTAAATTTGATGTATGAAAAGTGGTATAAAAGCTCTTGACTACATTTAAAATGGTGTGTATGTGAAATAAACAAAATTCCCCCCTAATGGGAAAATATGTATCCTAATTACATAATATAAAATGAACTGCGCAGGTTAAGATAAAGGAAAGAAGAAGTTACATGTCACAATTATAACGGGGGTTTGTTATAACATAGTAATATGCACGAATAACTAAACTACACAGATACAAGGTAACGGGCAAAGGCTAGTTTCTAATAGCTTAAAAAGCTCTGGGACTCATATAATAAATCTCAACAACACTATTGTTATTGTAAATAATGTCACAAGGATATATTGCGACATTATTTTGTCACAATATATTATGCTGGTTGCAAAAAATATGGTTTTCCAAATCATAGCAATCTCATCATAGGAGACATTATGTTTCTGGTTTCATTCCTAAGTGTGGGATACACATTATATTGTGGTGTATATTTTAGATATGCAACTCCAATAAACTTCACCGTTAGGGGCAGGATAAAGGTCCACGCTTCTTATTATCATTTCATTCTTCTGTGTAACATGTTGGCGGTATGTCTGCTGGTACGAGACCAGATTGCGTTTTAGAATACTAGTAGAGTTGGCTTATGGCTTATGGCTATCAAAAAGATACTTGGATAGTACTATTTTGAATAAAATTTTTGACTTTGACTTTGACTTATGTTCATGAGCTGCCCATCCCAAGCACATCCAAAATTCATTAAAAATTAAGCCGAGAATGTTTGAGTAATAATTTACGTAGTGTACAATAATATTTACTGCTACATCTAAAACCAACTTTCCTTTATTTTCTTTACATTCACTCCTGATCCCAGATGGGCAATTATTTATATTCAGGACGATAGTAAAGGTAAAAAAAGGAAAGCAAAAATTGCTTAAGCATTTTTTGTTCGCAAACAATTTTATTTCCTTTTCATAAAATAAAATTCATATTATATTTAGACCTTAACTTAGAAGGAATATTATCTTTAAATACACGCTTTTCCAGCCTCGCCTTACACTGACGAAGCAATAGCTTTCGCAGACAACTACGCCAGGGTTCCTTCTTTTGAGGTTCCATCTACCTTCACTATCTACCGCCATCTCATACACGTCACCACCAGGTCCATTGCGACTACCTCTGTAGACTGTAGTAGAATAGGGGCGGTTATCCGCAACCTCAATAGCGTCAGCATCATGTCCAGATCTTCTGTCACCTCTGGGATTTCACTGGACGGTCGTCTTTTCGGTGGAGCCATCGGCGGGGCTACGTGGTCACCTCGAACGGAGAACAAGGCCGGGACTATCCTAGCCACGAAGTCAAGCTGGAGAGTTTTCGACAATGGCGTGGCACAGGGGCGCAGTTTGTTTTGAATCATCTTGTATGGTCTTCCTCCCGTTTCCCGGTCCAGACTCCATCTTCTCGTAGGCAGCCGCTTTCGCATGACCAATGGCATTTAGTCACTCCTTGATGGCAGCTCTGTAGGTGTTACAAGCCTGCCTTCCTCAGACTCATTCTGTCGTCGCCTTCTACGCCTGTGACTCCGGTTATACCGGCGTTATGTCGCAGTTCGGCAAGCATATACCTCCTGAAAATTGTCATCATTATTGATACTCTAACAGTAATGTACTTATATACGTGTGTAGTATGTGTGTGTTCTGAAGATTGTTTAATGTTTCGTAATTAATACATTTTCGGTCCCTTCTTTCCTGCTTCACTAGCAGTAATATCTAATTTGATATGAAAAAGATAAATATCGGTGTATGTATGGCAATTCTAAATTTCTATATTTTTAACAGCGAATAGAAGAATAATTCGTTCATTTGTAATAATTCTTTAATTGTATGTACCGCACGATCGTAGAACCTATAACACCTATAAATTCAATTGTGAACCGAGCACTGAATGAGGTAAATTTTTAACACTTCTATTACTAGACACGCGATTCATTTCCAAGAAAAATATGTTACAAGGGGCTATTAATACTCGATTAAGCAATGGGGTGAAATATTGACAAGGCGAGTTGATTTATCATCATCATGATTGTAGTCTATTTAATCCATATGGCATAAGTTAATATACACACAAAGCTATGAAGCAGCGGCTGTGGAAAATAATCTACATATTATTTTCCACAGCTGCTGCTCCATAGCTTTCTTGGGAAAGCATTAAATCACGAATTATTTATTATAACTTACCTATCTTATCTTAATATATATAAATCTCGTGTCTCAATGTTTGTCCTCAATGGACTCCTAAACCACTTAACCGATTTTAATGTTTTTTCTTTTAAAATGTGTGCTTTTCTCCAACTTAAAAGATAGGATAGTTCATTTCTCAAATTTGAAATTCCAATTTTATTTATTGCAAATTAATTGTTTTGACAGAACGAAATCTGTCGAGTCCGCTAGTCTAATATATATAAATTTCGTGTCACAAATTTTGTCCTCAATGGACTCCTAAACCACTTAACCGATTCTAATGTTTTTTCTTTTAAAATGTGTGCTTTTCTCCAACTTAAAAGATAGGATAGTTTATTTCTCAAATTTGAGATTGCAATTTTATTTATTGAAAATTAATTGTTTTGACAGAACGAAGTCTGTCGAGTCCGCTAGTATAATATAAAAATATAGCCTTTTCTGAAAAAAAAAACTTACCAAAATTTCTTTATCCTAAAAATGATTATTATAATCAATAGTCCGTTTTTTATCACTGCTGAGTATAGGACTACCTTTTTTCTGCTAATCTCCTGTCTGTCGCCGGTCCCATATTTTGCACAGGAGCCTACCCACTTCGTCGGTTCATCTAGCGATGGGGAGTCCTGGACCACTTCAACCTAGTTTCGGTTATCACTATGAACTATTTGCACTCACCACGTCTCTCGGTTCCTCATGTCGGGTTTAAAAATGATTATACATTTTAGTGATATAATACTTTTTCCTTTTAACTTAAATAAATTTGTAACATAATTGTAATTAGAAGAATCATAAATGACACACAGGACTTTAAGATGCTTAAATATTTATCTGTATACGTTTGGATGGTGCAAAGTTGTTATTTCCGTTGAGATATTTTCGTTTTGTTGCGCTATTTAATTATACATTCACTGCGGGACGGCGGCAGATTTCAATGATTCAGAGTATAGATAATAAAATCAATGTGAGTAAACTAACGAATGCCCCATCATGATAAATTCATTATGCCCTTTTAATATAAAGGACGAAGCATATTTCAATGAATTGTTAGAGCTCCACTTTGATGATTAATTTTGAAATAATGTGTCCACATTTATGTGTCCAAATTAATTAGAAGTCTAATATGAAATGCTATTAAAGCCTGTTTCACAATCTCCAGTTAAGTTCCCAATAGGCTATCGGCAACATATTTGACAGATATTTAACAGATACTCCATACTCTATCTGTCAAATATGTTGCCGATAGCCTATTGGGAACTTAACTGGAGATTGTGAAACAGGCCCTTAATATTATTATGTAAGCATTTGTAGTTATTATAATAATCTATCCGTAATGCATTGCAGCTGGGCTTTTCTTGGCTGAAGAAAGAAAACTTTTGTTAGTCATTTCAATCTGGAATTTTTTCCTACTCTTTTATTTTTCTAATTAAAGTTGTTGCGGGTCCCAATGCGTATTTATAGGGCTTTGAGATTTTTATTAAAGGGTCATTTGGTAGTCACCACTGAGGATCCTGGCTATAGTATGGTAGCATCAGCAGAAGTGCTACAACAAATAAAAATTACGAATTTCTGAATGCAAACGTCAAAATCGTTCCTAAATAAACGTGGAAATGATGCGCTCTCGTCTGCTTGGTATAACACGCTTGCTTTTCTATAGCATGAAACATCTTCCTTGTGTTTCGAAACGGTAAAACTGGGCTTTATGTCTCAGCATAGATTGCTTTTTTTTTGTTCCATGGTAGTAAATTCATTTAGGCAGTGCTGGGCGGGATCTTCCAGTTATTTGCGACTAGAATTAATAGGTTGCCTAGGTTAGACCTAGGTTAACTTCTTTATGGTAGTTAACTATGGTCAGCGTTCAGCGGTCACTGACAATTAGGTGGCTGGTTTGCCCGTTTGACCATCCAAATAAAAAAAAAAATGAATCAAAAATTAAGACATTATTAAACATTGTTTAACTTAGAACACATCTTTAATCTTAATTTTATCACTAGAACATTACGTTTAATGTCGTTATATTTGACAAACACTTAAGTGGAATTTGCAGGTAACATAACAAACTTCATATAAGCGGCATGAACTCATTAAAACTTGAGCACAACATGATTACGCATGTATGTACCTACTTAAAATTTACACAAATAATTATTGAACGAGGCGCATTCCTTGCCTCGAATATTTTGGAGTTTTAAAATGTATCTCTCATTAATTGTACATTTCTGACGGGATATTGAACAACATTTTGTCAGATAGAATTAGTAATGGATCCATCAAAGTCAAAGTTTATGACACTTCATTTATCAATGACTTATACCTTTTTAACCGACTTCAAAAAAAAGGAGGAGGATATCAATTCGACTGTATGTTTTTTTTATTTTTTTTATAAGTGTTACCTCATAACTTTTGACTGGGTGAACCGATTTTGATGATTCTTTTTGTATTAGAAAGCTGATGCTCACCATGTGGTCCCATTTTAATCTAGTCCAGTTCTGATGATGGTATCCATGAGAAAACCATAAAAGTCATAAATTTGCATTAGGCATGTACGCGACAAATAGATGAATAACTGAATATCACGCCAACCGATTTCGATGATTATTAGTTTATATGAAAGAATGTAGTTCAAGGATAGTTTGGTGAAAACTTGGTGGCAGAAATTCTAATTTGTGTATGCACTCTGTAAAATTGTGTTGCATAAAATTATCATCATCATCTCATCATCATTCTCTGATCGGTCGTCTTGGCGTTCATTGAGGGAGGCCTATGTTCAACAGTGGATGGAGAAAGGCTGATGTCGATGATAATATATGTATTGCATACAACTTTCCAAATCGCTTTTGGCTGTGTGTTAATTTAAATCCTTTCTTCGTTTGTTTTTCATTAAGCCTTGATAAATTTGTGTAAGCCCTCTAAGAAAGTTTACTAGCTTGGCTGGCACCGACTCCCAAAATGACTAATTTTAAAAAGTAGTACTCGAAGTATTTAAATATTATTTAAAATTTCTTAGTTGTACATAATTTGAAGGTATAGTTTTGAAGTCGGTTTTGGTTTTTCGTTTAAAATTAACTTTTTGCGAACATGCAGCACAGTTACATCAATAAAGTTAATTTACTAGTATGTATATTATTAGCTTAACGGATACATCTTAATATCTGTACGCTTAGATCAATAATATGTCTAGATAGAGTGTCGCGCGGAAAACACGTCCAAAAAAATAGTGTCCAACTGTTGGCCTCTAAATGCTTTCTTCGTGTTTAGTATCCGTCCCGCTGTCATAGAATACGCATGAATTGTTACGCATTATTGTTTTTATTTATAATGAAGGTTTGTGTTGAAGTGTAACGAGATTAAAAAGGAGATAGATATGGGAGAACTGTAGTAGCTGGTATCACTATTCACGAACACATCTTTGAAAATGTTTGCCAGTTCTTTTTGTTTTGATTGTAGGGTGACCCTAGACATAATAATGATCCAAGTCTGTACGTTCTATAAATTCTCTGTGATTTTTTTTTGTTACGGTCACTGTTATCAACGCCATTACGTTGGACTATTCATTGTATATTGTTCTAGTGCTAATTAGAGGATATTATATCGCAAATCCCTTAATTAACTGGTGAATATCTAATTTGTGTTTAGTGGGCGGCTCAAAATAGACAAGATTTTCTGGGGACGGTCGTTAACAAAAACAAGAGCAAAGGATGATACGAGTTTGATAATAAACTTTTGTATACAGTAAATCTTGTTTTGAATAAATTAATTACATAAAATTTACGTAGGCACAAAATTGTAATCATTATTATTAGCCCTTTTATGTTCAATGTTTGTCTGAAATGACCTATTACAGATTTTTTTCATTCATTCGTGGGCGCCGCTTGCATCCAGTGGATTACTGCGACCTTTGCCAGTGCCGACCAACACCTATGTTCATCCGTCTTCTTTGCCTAGAATAGCTCAGTGTTTTATACGAATGGTCTGCCTATCTGACATCCACAACACAGTAACTGGGTAATATATGTAACTGGGTAATACGGTACCATGTGTTAAGACTGGTCGTCAGATTTTTGGGTTTCCGACGACCCGTAGCGATCTTTTCGAGGTACGCAGGAGTCTTGGTAGGTGAATATGGTCACTAATCCACGGATGAACCAGCGTAGCTTAACCTGATGGATCGACCCGCGCGCCTGTTAATACTTAGACACGAGTACTGCATAATATACCTATATTTCCAGAACACACACACTTATAAATATTGTGCAATGTGTATCAGTGTGAATATAAAATATATTCTTTCTTGTACCCCATGGTCTCACTTGCCTTTGGAAAATTGGCCTCGGTCAAATTGGAGAAAGAATTTTGTTAAAAACTAAATACCCAATAACTCATTAAGTCAAATGCACAAAGTTTTTCAAATAGAGTAGTTTCGAAGATAAGCGTAAACTCTTCAGCTTTATTATATGTATTATTGATATTGACCCACGTCTGACAAAAGAGACACCTTCTTACTATATGATACTAGGTCGCCATTATGTTCAGCTATGCCCGCAGCTTCACTTTTCAGCTTCATTTTTAACTTATTGATATTTATTGATGCTGATTGTTTTTATAACGTACTAGCTGCGCCCCGCGGATTCACCCGCGTACTTCCCATTCCCGTAGGAGTACGGTGATAAATTATAGCCTATGTGTTATTCTGATGTATGAGCTATATTATTGTAAAGTTTCATAATAATCATTCTGAAGTTTTTACGTGAAAGAGTAACAAACACCCATACTTACAAAACTTTCGCATTAAAAATGTTAGTAGGAAGTTACTCTTTATAATATCAGTTAGTTACCTGAAAAGAGTAACTCAGTGCAGCCGTTTCAGAGATTAAACGGAACAAAAAGACAGGCAAAAATATTTATTGGCAAAATTAGAAATTATTTTTATATGTAAGTACCGTATAGACTTTCATATTCATAGAGTTGTTAGTTTGTAATTACAGACACTCCAATTGTATTTATTGGAATAGATTGTCATACCATATTCAATAAACCGACGAGCATAATTTGGAGGCTTTTCATGAATATTAAACAACTCTATCGGGTTCGGATTTAACCGCTTGTGGTTGTTGAAAACACGTCACAAACACGTTGCTTCTATTACCAAGTGGTGTGGATAAATTCAACGTTTCACTGATTCGATTTCAATATTTATGGACACCGTTGTTTGGTTTTTTTTTCGAAAGGACCAATGTTGTTGGCCTTAAGGCCTTAAAGCTGCATCGGAAAAGTAGATGAGCAGATGGCTCATTCCATTGTTTGGTGTTAAGATTTTTCGTATGAGATAACAGAAACTGGAAGAGGAAATAGAGACTACAGCATCTCAGGCTTTATGCGAAAAGCAGTATTTGGTAATTTGATATAATATAATAGAAAAATCTAATCTGATTTTTGAAGTGAAACTTCTTTAGAATCGTTGTGATTTCAAATCGGATGCAACGGAAAAAATGACAGGTAAGAGACAAATACAAAAGAGCGAGAGAGCAAATGTCGGTGTGTATGTATATTTCACACTGTTTAATACTTGCTTGTATTTAAGCATTTAAATTTTAACGTGTGTTTCACTTCTATCGTGTGCGAATCGCATACACATCTTTTTTTTTCTCATCACTTGCTGAACTAGCGATAAGATTGAATTAAAATCGGATGGTCCGTTTTTTAATCTATATCTATACATAGGCATATGTATATTCACACATTGGATTTTATATACTGTAGGCTCTTTGTAGATTTATTAAAGTAACCTCCACAATCACACCGCTGTATGTAGAAATAATAATATTTCGTCTTAAAAATATATACTTTTCACGAGATTTAAAGTTATGGAAAGTATGTCTTCTTGGTAAAGTGAAATGTTATTTTACCATATACCGTTTTCAATTATAGTGTCATTAAATTCATACACTAAAACCCGAGTGTAACGTATATTTTATACAGTACTATAATTTAATATTGCTTGTTACCAGACTTGACGCGTCTTGTGATGCCGCAGCTATATAAATTATAATGCCTTAGTTAGTTTATGTTCATTCGTCTTATTTGGGATGGATCGATATTGCGATGAGTTATATTATGTGGTAAAATAGAATATATCTTGACGCAAATAATATGCATATGGTCATAAAATTAGGATAAACATTTTCATCTTACTCGAATCATCATTGAATGCATATTTGGTAGCATATAACAAAAGGTGTGAATTTATTTTGTTCTTCTTTTATTTTTTTGATAAAAAAACGTTGACCTCACGAAACGTTCAATGGAAATCACAAAACTTTACACGATAGACGGTGGTTTCGAGATGAATTTTTCTTCTTTTTAAAAATTCTTCCCGCTATTCGATGTTTCTGCGAACTTTTCAAAATATTTCGATTGCCTTACTTTTTTTCTCTGTACTCAACCTACTAATAAGTAATAAGTGAAATTGAAATACGTGTATACAGTAGCAGACAAGAGTTATTGAATTAGATAAACATTATCTAAACTAAAGCTGTTAGCCGTCTATGCACATTAGGCTAGATAAGCCTTTAAAACCTACATATAGTAGAAGATTAATAGACACACATATACTTAGTAATAAGTCGGTTTGTTCGGCCCTTAATTAATGATGTGAATAGTTTCTAGACCTTACTTGACGTATTTGTAATTAAGATTTCTTATTTATCGATCAAAACTTGTTATGGTTTCTCAGAAATCGGTTGAAACCTGCCACAGAAATATAAGAAGTTTTAGTTTCGGTTGAAACGCCTTCATATAAAACTAATTAATCATTACTTGTCTATAAAATAATTTTATAAATAGCCTTTTATGAAACGAGTCTGTTTATAAACTTACTTTATTATTTATTGAAATTAATTTACATCAGCGCATTCTAAAGTTTGAGATCGTTAGAAATAGATTTGTGGAAAATTTTGACGATATCATTTTCAAAACATAAATTTATTAAATCCGTGCACAGTTTAAAAATAGAAAAAAGCGGCCAGGTGCGGATCAGACTTGCCCATGAAGGGTTCCGTAGCAGCAATTTAAAAAAGGATTTTATATTTGAGTTGATTTAATGAAAGGCATTTTCATAAGGACAAGATATATATTTAAGAAGAAACTTCTTTAAAAACCATACTCACGTGTTTCACACAGCACACGTATAAATACATCGTTTTTACGTAACTGAGGCATGCACGGGCTTAAGAAGCCGCCCATGTGCTGCAGTTCGTGTAGCACATTGTAATTCTATAGATATGCATTATTCCAGATTAATATAATACTCAAGGACTTCTTGACATTGGAAACTATTTAAGAATACTATATTGTATGCTAAATTGGCTAAATATGCCTTTATAAACGTGGCCTATATTAAGTCGGAGATATATTCTTTGGCGAGATGATAGAAAAAATGGATGGCTATGTTCAGCAGTTGGCAATGTTAAGGCTGATGATGATGATAATGATGCCTTTAAAACGGGATCGATATTAACTCTATTATGGAGTTTACCCGCGCGACTAGTTTTTATTATGTATAGTTTAGTCGGGTTCTATGTCCGGTCCGGGATACTCCTCTTCAAGCGGCTGAAGGCAACTCGTAGTGGTTTTTGCGCGGTACATCAGCGCGATATCTCGAAGTCTAATTAAAAGCAGAGGTTATTTCGCAGATGAACGCCTATGTCTCGGATAGGAGGTTTCTTGACGAGAACCTTGGAGTAAATTGAACGGGACGGGACGGGGACGATGACCATTCAAAAGCGAATGGTTGCTCTGGGCCCGGTCCTCAAGCGGTGGATGTGGCTTGCGATTGTGCCGCAGCGCCGGATTTGGGCCAACTCACCCGCGAGGAATGCCCGACATGGGCGGCCCTGCGTCACGATCTGACATTGAATATTATCGGCATGCCTAACCAATTTACTTAAAATAAAGCTTCCACTGATAAAATGAGTTCTTAATAGAGTAAAGTAAAGTATCAACCTTTACATGTCCCACTGCTGGGCACGGGTCTCCTCCTCGAATTCAGACGAGGAGGGTAATGGGCCATAGTTCACCGACGCGCTGGCCCAATGGGGGTTGGTCAACATCACATACTTTCAAATACTTACAATGTCATCAGGCGTGCAGGTTTCCTCACGATGTTTTCCTTCACCGGTGAAGTTTTAGAAATGTAAGAATTTTAATTTTTGTTTTCCCGTTAATTTTTCGAGTCAATCTGGATCTCGTTTCTTCTATTATGTGTAAGCAATAAATATAATGATAAAAATGTGCATAGTATTTTCTTAACTTATAAAACAAAAACTATAAGCTTAATATTTTTTTCAGCCCACATGTTTAAGTTGAACAATCTTATATGTTATGTTATAGTAACAAGTGCTACTACAATACGTGGAACGCCTGCATCTGAATAATTAAACTCTTTTATACCCTACGTAGACAATACGTTGTATGACGAAGACAGAACATTAAGTATTTACAGCAATACTTGTGACTTAGCTTACATTAATATCGCTGACAATGTTAGCTTTAGTGTTAGCTTAAGTGATATTGAAGCAGCTCATTCGCAGAACAATTTACGACTACGACAGATATTTTATCACCAACAAAGTTGTATAGTTTAGGAGAACAACATCATCTTTATCAATCGATTTCGCTCGCAATCGTATATAATTAGGAATTATTAGTGCAGTCATTTCAACTAATTAGAGCCTAGGCCCTTAAACATATCGGGGGTCCTGGGCACAAGGGTAATAGAGCCCTGACATATGTATCTAATAATTTAAACATCTAAGGCTTAAATTTTGGACTAGAAAGAGAGACCATAGTAATTAAGACGCTATTATGTATTCGAATCAGCAATCATTGTTTAACTTCCTAAAATTATCACTAAATCATATTCTGGTATAAATATCCGGGCTCTATGGATAGCGGGGCCCTGGGAAGTTGCCCAGAATGGGAAAGTGGGGCCTGGTTAAAGGTCAATTTACCTTTCATCTATCTGAACGATGCGATCTAGTGGGTATATGATCAGCCGTCTGAACAAGAGGGTCTGGATTCAGTCAGTCCCTTCCCAGTCCAGTCCAACTGTGATGCCTTGAAATGGGTTTTTCTAAATTTCTAAGTGCACCTAAATATGAGACCATCGCTCGCTCACCGGTGAAGGAAAACATCGTGAGGAAACCTGCATGCCTGATAAGATTAAGAGTCTTTAAACGTGTGTGAAGTTTACCAATCCGCATTGGGCCAGTGCAGCGCCTCGATGAACTATGACACAATACCCTGCTCGCTTGACGCTCGCTTTCTGTGGGACATAATAATATTTGGGTTGTTACTTCACTTTTTTTTTCTTACTATCCGAACAGTTCCAATCCTTTCTGGATTGCCAATATATATATATATATATATATATAAGCCTTCAGTTACCTGTTACTGCTTTATAATATCATTAGCTGTTGCGCGCAGCTCTCCGGGGAGCGTGTAGCTTCTCAACAGTGAAAGATTTATTCAAATCGGTCAAGTAGTTTAGGAGCCTATTCAATACAAACCAACAAACAAACATTTCCTCTTTATAATATTAGTATTAGTAATATCATAAAATTCTATGTCCGTACTAATCTTTTTGAGAGGTTTTCTCTCTAGAACGCACAGCGATAGTACCAATTGAGTTTGGTAAGTCTTAGTGGTGGAACGTGAAAATAGATTTTCTGGATAGAAGTTTATATATTTTTTAGGTGTTTGTTTCACTATGATAATTATTTATAGTTATTTCACTATTATTTTCTAAATCATCTACCTGTGATGGAAAATTTATGAAAATATACGACCGAGGTATCTTGGCATATCGCAGAGATTAGCCGCTAATCGATAGAATAAACTATTGGCGTGATATCGCACAATACATATAAGAGTGTGGCAGATTGACGTGTTATAAGGATAATCGCTAGGATAAATAGTTAGGTGTCCGCTTATAGGATGATTAGCAACGGCTTAATTAGTCCGAGGTGGAGTTTCTACCGAGATATAAATACGGTTGGCATACTTTCCACTATCGGTAATGTAATACTTCTATAAAAGCACCTCTTCTAAGAAAAACAAATGGTAAATATTTTAACGCAGCAAAGGAAGCATATGGTGTTTGCTTTTAGCTCAAATAATATCGTTCAGATTAATGTCTGATCGAATTTCTTTAAGGTCGGCTAAAATACTCCCAAATAAAGATGGATTTATGATTAGCGACACTATAATTTCATTTAAATAAATGTGAGTTTAAAAAAGCAAATCGATAAAAATCCTTAAAGATATTACATTTATGTAAAATATTTTGCTCAACCTTTCTTATGATACAAGCAAAAACTATGAAACAACAAACAAACTGTGCAAACATACTCCTGTAATAAATTGTAAAATTGTACTAATGTATCACAATAGGGCTATTACCTAGTACAAGAGTGGAACAAAATTGAAAATTGAAAGGCTTTTTAGCGAAAAAAATTGTAATATTTTTTTAGTTTATCTTCAAGAGAGTATATTATATAATATGTTGTATAGATTATGTGTTACTTAAACATGTACCCATATATCAAGATCTCGATATAAATAATATAAACGGGATCGCCTTCGAGGCTGTCTTACACGTTTTACGACCAACAATTTGGCTTTATGGGTTGTTGGTTGTAACTTACAATAAAGCTCGGTTTGGTTTTAGTATAATAATATTATGTACTAAATTTAGGTTAATTAGTGAATTTCGAAAATTACTTTTGAGTTTATCACGGTCGTTTTACTAAAATACTTATGGAAGGACGATACGATATCGAGTATAAAATTATTTGTTAGAACTTACATTATATTAGAGTATAAACATTTTTCACAATTGATTTGTCTCCTAAATGTCTCACAAATAGGTATTGTTAATGAGTGGAGCCGCCTAAAGTTTGGAGATTATCGTGGCATCAAAATTTGATCCGAGAAGCCGATGCTCTCTATCACAATTTGGCTCTATACCAAACGGCACGCCATTAGACATAATGAAGTGATTCAAATTAAGATTTAATTTTGTAAAAACGTTCTAAAAATGATATTCACCTGTATTCTAAATATAAACTCAATATAAAAGGTGACTGGTATAAAATGTACGTATATTTTAACCGCACTTGACCTTTTGTAGCATTACGTCGATGAAAAGGCGGTACAAGTGTCCGTCTTGATTTGTAAAGAGGTTATTGATAGGATTTCCGTTATATTAAAATAACTTTTACGTATTTTATCGTGGCTTATAAAGGTTCTTTACATGCCCGATGTTTCGAGTGCTTCACAGCAACCATGGTCATGACCACCTCTCACTCACCCTCTTTCATTATATTGAGTGAAATTCAAATACACATTAGAAAACCATATGGGATTTTTTTTTCTTATGTGTAGCCATATATTTTCTCTGCTATATTCTTCATGTATAAACATGAATGTGTCTTTTATAGAATCGTAATCATTGGACCATGTTGTGAAGATCTTTACTAAAGTTGTTGTGCATGAGCTCACGAAAGTTTTAGAGTTGGTATGACCCAATTTGACAGATGGAGACACTATGATTATAATTATTTTGTGTAATTTATTTTAGTTGGTGGCGTAGCAATGCGCCCAGAATACAGCTAGTGCTTAATATCATCATCATCCTCTACTGTTGAATATAGGTCTACTTCAATGAACGCTAAGACGACTGATTCTTTGCTTTATTATTCACTAGAAGTAGGTACTACCGGTTTCACCCGCATCTTTCATACCCCCGTGGGAGTATGGGGATATAGCTCATATCACTCACGAATAACGCAGTCTTCTATTAGGAAAATAGTTTTTAAAATTACTTCAGTTGATTCTATAGATCACCACCCAACCTCACAAACTTAACCCTCTTATAATATTAGTAAAGATGTAAGTTAAAATTTATCAGAAGGATTTTATTTCTCATCATAAACAATTAATTATGGTATAAAATATGGCAAAACATATTATGTTGGGTTTTGATAGCATGTCGTTAATTTGGAAATGTGTTGATAATCTTTGACGCATGATTTGTATCATCACCATCATCTGCCCCTATCCATCCACTGCTGAACAGGCATCCCTAAATGAACGCCAAGACGTCGTAATATTAAAAAAAAAATACATTTTTTTTAAATCTTGTTTTACGTCGTTAATTTTCATATTTCCTACGTAATAAAAATAAACGTATTTTATGATTAATAAAAATACACTGTAGCTTAGAGTATACTTTTCCTACAGAAATACTTTAAAAAACGAAATCTGTTTCATCTTGACGAGAAAGGCGAATCGTGGGACGGAACGAAACAATCTAAATATCTCTAACCCCGGGGTAATGTTACTTCTAACTCAACATATTAAATTCTTTGAACCTTTTAAAAGTGGAGAGAGAGTGGTACAATTATTATATTATGCCCTTATTTCTAAAAGTTTAAGTATTTATACTTTGAGATAATTGTATTATACTAAAAGGTAACTTTGATACCTTATATTCTTACTATCTATTTATAGCTGCCATTTTTTCTTTATAGTTATTATCTGTACCTTACCTTTGTGAATTTAATGATGTATTCACATTGGGATAAAAATAGATCTACTTAGGGCAGGCCCAATTAGGAATGACCCGTATCTTACGTACCCTATTATTTGTGAGTCTCAATGGAAATGTTTTCTTTGATGCAAATAACCTGTGGCCCTTTTTGACCAACAAGTGGTTTCTCGGCTTTCATATGACGTAATAAACTTTTTTCTTCGATCTCTATTTTTCTCTTCAGTCGGTCCCTGGACGTTGAGGGTCGTGACTCCCATTATGCATGTATGTCATGTGTGCCTCAATAGCTTCTTTCCACCAGCTTGTTTTAAAAAATTGGACTATAAATGCATATTATGCAAAATATTATACACACATATATGCGCATATATGCTTAATAACGTAAGATATCCCGAGTAATTCGTTTTGATTGTAAATTTGAATCGAATTCATTAATTTTTATTTTTATTAATTACTGCCTATAAGAAATTTTCTTAACGAGTGAAATATTGTAATAATTAGTACCAACTTATGTATTATCATGATAGCACTGCTAGGTACGGATCCATTCCTCGAAATCGGGCGAGGAGGGTATAGGGTCATGGTTCACTGATGCGCTAATCCATTGCGGGTTTGTTAACTTTACATACCTTCAAAGACCTTCAATCTCATCTGGCATGCAGGTTTTTTCACGATGTTTTGCTTCGCCGGTGAGCGAACGATAGTCGTGTGTTTAGGGTATTAAAAAAATAAAAATATTTTATTTATTTATGTTATGGACAATAAATGATTATATTATACAAAAAAGTTATAAGTAACAGCTTATACTAAAAAAATCCAATTACAGATTATCACGGTTATTTTTTAGTTTAACAGTATTCTTTTTAATTTTTTTATATTTTTGAAATACCACTGATAGCCCGGAGATTAGCGGGTTCACTCCAAACAAATCTTACTCATATTAACATGTGCACATTATTTCGCAAAAGACGTTGTCGCGTGGGGTGGGTAGGTGCCCCCAGCGAGCACGATAGGAAGGGGGGTTCGGACAAGTCTCACCTTATCTCGAGCCAGAAACTTTCTTTGGCTGGCCCACGTTCCGACAGCGTATTGCGTAGGGGTAATAAGGGAGGAATCACTGGCCTGACTGGACTCCTGGCGATGGTAGGTTGGCTGCAGCTTGGGTCTTCACGCTGGGCGTTCGGTTCAGCCGGCCGGCTGTTAGATGTTCACGTTTGGATACTTAGCCTATCCAAATTCTGCTCCGCGAACTCCCAGCGGAATTCAAAAAATAGACGAGGGTTAGCCTCGGCTTCCGCCAGCCACGAAGTCAGGACAAGAAAAAAAGGGGCCAAGAGGTCGGTTAGAAGTGACAGCAAATCAAAAGGTCCCTAATCACAGCTTGTCTATCGTTCCATAAACAATATAGTTCTATAGTCAATTGTCAAACGGACTTTATAACTAATTAAGTTTTAATTTAGTTTATTTGTAATTTTGTTTAGGGATTAGATTAAATTAATATATTTATTATTATTAATTACAAGAGGTAAATTAATTTTATTTGAAAAAAGGAAAGTAGAAACGGTTATTGAATTTTAAAGAGGTCGCTAGTGAGCCAATATAGTATGTCAATAGTTGACACTAGTTAACGATAGATGGCGCTTATACCACCAGTATGCTTAGTTTAACATAATATCTATTGCTGAATCTTTAATTTAAACCTAAAATCATGTAACGAGCTAGCGCAACGTTACAGTACCCCGCCAAAAAGCGTAGGATTTTGCCTACTACAGCAAAATCCGACTAAACTAACTACCTATTAAACTCACTGCAAGATAATATACTGAACTGCAGTCATACATACCAACTATGCATAGAACTAAACTTACTACACTTCCATCCTATACATACATCACACCTATACATACATCACATCTATACATACATCCCATCACATACACTCTTGCATCTCTCATGATATCTTTAAGTTAATAGTAGTAACCTAAAGATCCTTACATATAGAGTAAACAACCCAGCCGCTGTTGACTCAATAAGTTAGTTTAAGAGTATTAATTAGTATTATTTAGTTTAATTAATACAGCATAGTTTAGGTAGTAGATGTTAAATATTAAGAGTTCAAGCCAAGTTCAAGTTAGATTATTTAAATATTTTAATTTAAGTTAAAGTTCAATTAGGTTTGTTAAAATAATTTATTTAGTTTTATTTAAGTAGGTTTTATGATTTATAGTTTACTAATTTAATATCCTTAATATGCCAGTCACCTAGAGGTTTACCTGACATGTCAGCAAGTGTGTAGACAGATGGAGATTTTTTATCAATTACTTACATTTAATGAATTGAATAAATGCAAATAAATCTTAGTAACGGTTTCAGCGGTTGCTCTCTTGATTAGAAAAAGTAAGCAATACATACTAAAACAACAAGTCACAACTAGAATAAAATAGTTGATTTTAGTAGGGGTAGAGTCCTACAAAATCAATACTTATAACCTAAAGAATAAAGATATTTGATTTTAGTAAGATGTAGGGTCCTACTATATCAATACTCTTAACCTGAAGAGGGCTAGGGCAGCATCCTCGCCTCTGATCAGTACTTCATAGGTTAATTCGTTTTTGTTTAGCAAAAAGAATATAATTAGGTAAGTCTCCATATTATCTAGCTATCAAAACTATTAGTATTATGCTATAGAAAACAATTAGGTTATGTAGGTTTAAAAATCTTAAGTAGTTAAAAGATTATCGAACGATAGAACAGCTGTTTACAAGTAGTTATAGTTAAATAGTGTTTTTTTTACAGAGCAATCTCCCTATTACGCTAAGTGACAAGTGAAATGTAAAATATCAACGATAGAAGGCTATGAATTTAAAATAAAAAATTAAGATCAACTAAGTATTTAAATATTTTGAAAATAGAACTTGAATTTACTAATTATTACTAAAGCTTTGCGAACTTTTACGTATTACAATAAGTATTTAGTGTTTTTATAGTATTTTCAATAGTATTAAAGACAAAAGGTTAGATAATTACACTTAAATTTTGACGTCTAGCACGACCGAAACAAAAATATTGTAGCAAAATATTATGATATAGGCACAAAATAAGGAAATATAGATGAAATAGTAACAAACAGATATTAATTAGTTAAATAATTACGTACCAGCTCGCTCGGCGTCACCTCACGCTTACAACATTTAGTATATGTGGGTATATAGAAAAAAAAATTTTTAGATACTAATTTTAGAAAAAAACACTATATTTCCTTAAAAATACGCTATCAGAACCTGGACAGGCCTTAGAAAGAATACACGTTGGGCGCCAGCTGTCGCGTGGGGGTGGGTAGGTGCCCCCAGCGAGCACGATAGGAAGGGGGGTTCGGACAAGTCTCACCTTATCTCGAGCCAGAAACTTTCTTTGGCTGGCCCACGTTCCGACAGCGTATTGCGTAGGGGTAATAAGGGAGGAATCACTGGCCTGACTGGACTCCTGGCGATGGTAGGTTGGCTGCAGCTTGGGTCTTCACGCTGGGCGTTCGGTTCAGCCGGCCGGCTGTTAGATGTTCACGTTTGGATACTTAGCCTATCCAAATTCTGCTCCGCGAACTCCCAGCGGAATTCAAAAAATAGACGAGGGTTAGCCTCGGCTTCCGCCAGCCACGAAGTCAGGACAAGAAAAAAAGGGGCCAAGAGGTCGGTTAGAAGTGACAGCAAATCAAAAGGTCCCTAATCACAGCTTGTCTATCGTTCCATAAACAATATAGTTCTATAGTCAATTGTCAAACGGACTTTATAACTAATTAAGTTTTAATTTAGTTTATTTGTAATTTTGTTTAGGGATTAGATTAAATTAATATATTTATTATTATTAATTACAAGAGGTAAATTAATTTTATTTGAAAAAAGGAAAGTAGAAACGGTTATTGAATTTTAAAGAGGTCGCTAGTGAGCCAATATAGTATGTCAATAGTTGACACTAGTTAACGATAGATGGCGCTTATACCACCAGTATGCTTAGTTTAACATAATATCTATTGCTGAATCTTTAATTTAAACCTAAAATCATGTAACGAGCTAGCGCAACGTTACAACGTCACAATCAGATTTTATCAACTAATATCTACTCCCAAATATGGGCTACATGTGATTCGATTTCATGTTGTGTTTTTCCAATTATGCAGATTGATGTAAACACTTGAATTTAATGTCGAGAAGTTTTCAGATTAAATATATTTCAATCTCCTTCCTTTAAGTGTGAAACTTTAAATAAAATCTCAATACGAAATACATAATATTCTTATATTCCCATCCATAAATTTTGAATAACTTGTGTGGGAAGTGAAAGTATATGCGCTTTCTGTGTTAACGAGGTATCGATCCCTGGATTTAAATTTCAATACGTCAGGAGTTACCGTATACCAATCTAATATACTGTTACCAAGAAACTAGCACCCTTAGAGTGTGCAGGGAAACTGTGCTCTAAGTGACAACGGAGACCACTAATTGCATCGCAACTTGGCTAACTACAATATTGGCTCTTAGTTTGACAAACAAGTGGTCTGCTTTGCTTAGGTATGGCAAGGACAAAGGACAAGTACCTACTGTGATAAGCACTTTGACAAGGAATGTTAAATTCAAATAAGTGTGAAAATGTGGAATTAGAATATATCTATGAAGGGCCATCCTAAAAGTCTAGCAAAGAAATACTTTTTTTTTAAATAATATAAGTAACTATTGTTGCCCGCAACTTCGCCCGAGTTAGCAATAAAAAGTTACTTTTTTTAAAATGTATCCTATGTTACTTCTAGTACGTCCGAGAATGTGTTTACAAAGTTTCATGATGATCGGTCTAGTAATTTTCGTGTTAAAGCGTAACAAACTTCCCTATTTCCCATTATATTAGTAAGGATTTATGTCACATAAATTGTTTATATTTATGTGTTACAACTAGGTATCATTGAAAGCTTTTTATAAATAAAATAAATCCATATAATAATCTTTTCTAGAATCGAAAAAAAATTAAACGTAACTAATTTTCACGTCACCGAAAACGTCAAACGATAAAATGATCTTTTGTTCTGTTTCATATTTTGTTATAAATGACGCTTTACCAGCGAGAGTTCCAATTTGTTGGAATCTAATTTTGAGGCAGACCGATGTATTCTCGGACTAGAACATAACGGAAATTATATTCGCTGATTCTATTTATTATTCAGATATCATATTTGTGTCACTAAATGTTAATTTAAAGAATGTTACACACAAAATCTAGTCATTCATAGTATTTATAGTCACTATCATGAAGCTGAAGCTCTCCACGTGTATGAAAAGGCTACGCTCATTAAATGAGCAATGCATGCAATGAGCATTAAAAAGCAATGAGATTTGTGTGAGCAAATTTTGCTCAAGTTGCTTCGCAAGAAGATGAATGTGACTGTCTCCACTACAATCCACGGACACGCTTCGCATTATTTGACATGATACCTGTGATACTTCTTAACGACCAGTTGTATCTCGCTATAAAATTTCACGGTAAAAATACCGAAATGCACCATCTTCCGAAAACTTAATGCATATTAAGTATCTTTGCAGTAATGTTCATTATTGTGATAACGCCTAGGGTTCAAAAGATTTTTTTCATTTACTATAAGTATTGTTAGATTTTTCCTGTTATTACTGGAGGAAGCTACATAATATGTTTTTTTTATTATATTAAGTGGCGCGTAATTTTTTATAAGATGATACATGTGTGATGTGATGTGCCTCACCATATGATCAATCCACTAACAGATTTCCACAAACTAATTGATAGCCAATAAGAACACAACATCTTTAAAAGTAAACAGTGCGTTGCGTGTTTTTTAATCATCATCAACCCTTATATCCCACTGTTGGGAATCAGGCGAGGAAGGTGTTGGGCATGGGATCACAGATGCTTTGGCCTAATGCAAATTGGTGAACATCACATCTTCAAAGGTTTTTAATTAATCTCATCAGGCATGCAGGTTCTCTCTCGATGTTTTCCTTCAATGGTAAGCAGGCGAAGTTTAGGTGAACGAAGAAATTTTAGAAAATTCCATTACATTAAGACCCAGACCTCACTCACTGGTCTAGTGAGTATGAGCTCGTCATTTTTTCGAGATAAGAAAAGGATAAGAAAAGTGAAAATTTAAGATGTGATTGTTCCGGGAACGCATAGAGTACTTAATGGGCTCTGACGTCGTGTCGAATTATTGCATACGCTATTTCACGGGGTGCTTAAACCTGCCGTTTTTACTATTTTCTTATTGTGTTTTTATAAAATAGAAATATGTTTTATATTGTTAGCTAGAATGTTTTACCCTACATACCAATAATAATGTTCCATATTAAAGCCACTTACTGAAAGTGTTATTAGTCCACTTGTAGATCTCGTTACGATACAAATTTGTTTTATTGGTTCCCAGTGACATGTGGCTATACGATAAAATAAAATTGATGACGATGACATAATCCATTTTATTTGTATGATACTTTTTGTTCTGGACGCGTGGCCCATTTTCTTTTTTCATTCCAATTAATTATTCTCACAGTATTGTTTTAATACGATTTTGTATAAAAACATTAAATATGATTGTAAAAAAATGTATGCTACTATTAAAATATTTTATAATTATTAATAAAAATCTGTAATAAAAAAAGCATGATAGCGCTATGGCGTTTGACGTCACGACATGCGAGTTCTCTTTACTGCTGAGGCGCGCCAATAGTCACAGTCACATTAAAAACTCCTTATATTAGCAGTGGATGGATGGAACCTGATGATGATGATGATGATTATGAAGTCTTCAAACATATTTTTTCTTCCTGGTAAAATTTGATAGACAAGTTACAAAACCGATTCATTTCGTCTTAGTTAATGCCTGCGTCTAGTACGTGGGAGCCTTACAATCGCTTGATGCGGGATTACGTTAATTAATTACTCACGTTTGCCAGTAGGTACCGGCTTTGGGGCGCGAAGATTTTTACGACCCTGTAGCGTGAGGAAAATAACATAACTTCTATATACGAATATTTTTATTAAGTAAGTATTTAAGAGCCCAGTAAATAAAATTAATTATGTTTTGTACTCATCGTTCTTGTTGAAAATGGTCCATAATTTAATGCTGTCTGCGATTGACGTCACAAGCGATTATAATGCTACATTTTCATTTCAATAATTTCACTATAGACCATTTATGAATTTATTATTATACACATTTTTAATTAAAAATTAATATCATTATTACTCTAATATATTTTTTCACTTATATTGATCTTTATTTATATTTATAATAAAAGTGAAAGATTTCATAATAAATGTAGGTATCATTATTATGAAATATTAATGTACATCAAGAACCATCTATACATTATAATGAAACAACTTTTACGGGTTTATCGCGGTTTATTTAGTTTTTTACAAGCCCGACGTTTCGGAAACTTTACAGCAACCATGGTCACGGGAGGTTGCTGTAAAGTTTCCGAAACGTCGGGCTTGTAAAAAACTAAATAAACCGCGATAAAATCCGTAAAAGTTTGTTTCATTATAATGAGTGAAATTCGCGTAAACTTAAGAAAACAATATGTGAACCATCTATACAGTCAATCAGTTAAATATAACTTGCCTTGGTTTTTTCTGTAAA
Organism: Lycaena phlaeas; assembly: GCA_905333005.2. NCBI lineage: Eukaryota > Metazoa > Arthropoda > Insecta > Lepidoptera > Lycaenidae > Lycaena > Lycaena phlaeas. The sequence goes on along the minus strand of HG995174.1, from coordinate 10,634,123 downwards.
AGTGATGTTAACTCTTCTCTTAAGCTTTGCTGGCTACTGCCAGCGCAGGATTCCTAATCGCCAAAAGCCACCACTAGTCATTAAAATAAATTAAAAAGCAATATTACAAAAAATCGTTCTTTAAAAAATCGAACAATATAATTAAAATTCTTAGTAGTTTTTTGATTGATTGTCATAATGCTTGGCACTTTATACAAAATCAAACTTTTTTATTAACCGACTTAAAAGGAGGAGGTTATCAATTAGACTGTATGTTTTTTTTTTTTTTTTTAATAATTGTTGCCTCATAACTTTTGACTGGGTGAATCGATTTCAATGACTCTTTTAAGCTATTGCATAGCTTCTATCGCGGGCCTTGAGCGCGGGGACCGAGTACAGAAATTCCGTAACGAAAATAAAACCTAACGCTCCCCACTCCGACGGGCACGGAGGTGTGACTTGAAGGCCATGCATCGTCTAACGTCGTTTCTTTTCGGCAGTCTTCGACACGGTGTTTGTGTGCTTGCAACTAGACGTATTGTACGACACTACGAAGCTCGCACGAATAACAATAAAATATAACACATGTATTGTAAAATAATAAAAATATTTTAAACAATATTAGTTAATATTGTTTAAAATATTTATATTTTTTTATTTATTTAATAAAGGAAAAAAAAATGTTTTCTTATCGGTCACCACGCTCAAAAAGTGTAACTTGAATTAATATCAAAGAAAAAGAAATACTGCATTAATAATTAAAATAAATAAATAATTATAATTGCATAAGTTGATACAAAATGCTATGCAATAGCATTACCGCGGCAGTCCCCGAGTGCCACACGTCTTTTTTTTTTATCAGAAAGCTGACGCTCCCCATGTGGTCCCGTTTTAATCTAGTCCAGTTCTGATGATGGTATCCATGAGAAAACCATATAAGTCTTAAATTTGCATTAGGTACGTGCGCGACAAATAGATGAATAACTGAATATCACGCCAACCGATTTCGATGATTATTAGTTTATTTGAAAGAGTTTACTTCAAGGGTAGTTTGGTGAAAACTTGGTTGGGTTTTAATCACGGGATCCACAACAAAGTATCGGAACTCTTCAATTCTTAGGAGCAATTTAACGATACACGGCTGAATCTTTTATAGGCCATCTGGATTGTAAGGCTTGTTTTTCTAAGGCTTCTATATAGCATATAAAATAAGTAAATAAAAAATCTACGAAATAAAATATAATTAAAATACAAAAAATAATAATGTGGCTTACTTCTAAAATATTTTAAGGCTATAAGAAAGCGGGTGGCAATACATCTTAAGGATTTCCCTAAAGTTACACAATACAAAGTAAATCGAGTTTACGACCCTATCTCACGAGCTTGGAGGTGCCAGGTATATAAATCTCTCCAAATATATTTCTGTTAAAATGGTGAATAAAAAACCCTTTTATTTATTTTCAGGTAACGTTTGAAAAAACGTATGGGACGTAAAGCATCACTTACATCTCCTTTTAGCTCATTTTTTCGCCATTCCTAAGACACGGAAGAAAGTACCAAGATGTGCCCGGAAAAGAAGAGATAAATATATAAAGAACAAAAGTCCCACCATGTTCTCCTTGGGAGAAGGGTGTGGATGTGTCAGTTTTAGAGGAAGCCGCCGTACTCGTTCTCTGGGGGACGACTCCTCCTCTTGCCGAAGTTCTGAAATAGAACAAGAGGTGCCAAAAAAAATCGGAAAGAGAGTTTTGAATGGAGAGTGCACCATGAAGGCTTTCGCACCATTTTTGCGGTTCTGGAAACGAGACGATGTGAGCATGACCAAAGCGGAAAGAAGTAGGTATTTTTAATGGTTTTTTATTTAAATCTAGGAAATATAATATTATGTATTCGATTTTATGTCAAATCATCGTGTCAACTTTCTTGCAGCATTTGTATCATTAGAAATTTTAACTTATTACATACAAACCTTAAGCTAACAAGAATAGAATAAAATACTTTTGGTATCGGAATGACAGTAGCCTACGACATGTAAATTGAACCAAAAAATATTTTGATAATAATATTCATCCAAAACGAACAAAACCGTAGACTAAAAGCTACTAGCCTGGTTTCCGAAAGGCTGATCAACTTAAAAACTCAACTGTCAAGTCTCTTGTTATGTGTTAAATTAGTTGCTAGAAGTATGGTTAAATGACTTAATTTGATCAGCCTGTCAGTTGACGTAACAACTACAGTGAAAAGTTGTCAAATTTGACTCTAGAATTGTATGTTAACCGCAATTAACAGTCATGCTAGTTTCACCTTGACCAACGTTTCAGAAACCGGGCGTTTATGTATCTGAATAAATAGAATGAGCGTTCGTCAATTTTTTTGCAACAATACTAAGGCCTAAGCGTTTATCGCATTAGAATAGATTCGGAGCGTTTGTCACTAATAGTCTAGTAGGGCTAAAGCCGTAGCCCGACAATTATCGTATCTTGACTAGGGAAAACTATTGTTTTATGGACGTTATAATATTGCAAAAAAGGAACGTGAGCTGAACATTGTGTAGCAGTTAATGGATTTTTGTATAAAAGCTACTAAAAAGAGCATAAAAGATTTATAGACTACGCAATAAATACGGAGGATTACGAAGGATTTACAATTACAAAATAAAGCTGCAATCGACTGAAATTAAATAAAGATGAGGAAAAGATTTTTTTAAATAAACATTTAGGAATTTCATTCATTTTTTTATATAGGTATAATATGTATAACATAGTATTTAATTTGATTTATTTCGAGGCATAACTTTTATGTTCGAGAGTTCATATCTTATTCGATAGTTTGTATATTGTATATATCAATCACACGATAATAAGAATGCATCAGTATCAATGCGACCGAGACAATCTCAAGCTCTAGACCAGTGTTTCCCAAACTCTTTTGCTTCATGGACCCTTTCAAACTTTTTCTGCATCATGTGGACCCTCTTGCTCCTTGCCTTTTTTCTGAACCCCTTGCTGACCTTTTTTTTGCTCTTTTAAATATATTTCATTATAATAGTAAAATTCTTCTTGGTTAAATGGCTCATTGGTTCTTCACTATGGAAACTAAATAAATTTTCATAGACCCCCATTTTCATTTCATGGACCCCCAATTTTTTTTTCGCTGACGTAGGATTTGCAGGTTGTCATAGACCCCTAGGGGTCAATATAGACCACTTTGGGAATCACTGCATACATCGCAACTACCTTTGGATGTAGAAATGTGTATGACAATCATTATGTAATTGTATAATATAGGGTACATGTTTTTGTACACAATAAAGACTAGATACTAGATTCATCCGCTCGGTCATTTAGTCATTCATTCATTCATTAATTCAATTATTCAATCAATCTTCATCATCGTAATTTTCAATGTTTTTGCGTCTATTACAGGCCGGTTTTGCTGGAAACTAGACCAATAATACTTATTAAATACATTTGATCTTCATCATCATCAGCCTATATCCGTCCACTACTGAACATAGGTCTTCCTCAATGGACGCTAAGACGACCGTTCTCTTTCCACTCACATCCAACATGGACCGGCCACTGCTTGGAGATCGTCTTCCCATCTGGTTAATGGTCGACCAACACTTCGTAACAAATACTAAATTTGGTCTTGGTATTATTAATTAAATTATTATTTATATTTAATTAATAACACCAATATATTTTCTCCAATGAATCTACTCCATCTACTATTCATCTAAACTGAAATTTAAATGACTTAAATAATGATAGCGCTGTAAGCGACCTCGTCGACCACGGCTTTCGTCCTCAAAATCAAGTATATTTTTACACCACGCGCTAAAATGGGTTCCAAACTTTATCATACTAAAAAGATTAATGTAGGAACGACATGCACGTTCATGTTTAAAAACGCTAAGTCTTTCTTTATTAGGTTTTCTTTGCCGATCAAACTGATTTAGTGTCATTGACATTCTAAAATTAAAATTAGTAGACCACCAATTAAACTAAATGACTAGAGCTCAATGCTCTCGTTCTATGTTCTCAAACATTCAATCGTCTTATTTGCATATTATCTAAGAAAAAAGTACGATAAAGTTAGGGCTGCCAGTTTTTATAAGAATAAATAGAGTAGATATAGAGTATAAAAAGTAGAAGTAATTATAGTAAATACATAAAAGAGTATCAGTAAATATAGAGTATAAAATATTGTCATTTATTGAACCTATCTAAAAAGTTGTTTTTTCGTAGGTACTTTTTGCGGGAGACACGTATGAATTACAAGACTTTAAAAATCTGATTATAAGTTTACATTGATCAGCAGCTCATTTTTAATCAATTTTAATAAAGCTTTATTCCGCTCTTGCTTCCACTTGGGACTACGATAATCTACGAGGTGAATGGTAGCGACCTCTAATAGTGTTACAGGCTATAAAGCTCCATGATTTAGAGTTTGTAATACATTATTTTATAGTACGATTGGCAACCCTAGCGAAAGTATTCAATTGCAATTTGTAGTATTGGTCATCATTTTACATTCAATTAGTTTAAAAAAGATTTGTACATTGAATAAACGTTTATGATTTAAATTTTATAAATAAATTATGTATGGATGAATAAATATAGGCGATTATGCGTGTGCAATCTTTTTGTTGTGCAAATACATGTTGTTGTTTATATCCGAATATAATCAATACTAATATTATAAGTATAAAAATAATTTTGTTTGTTAGTATGTCCGTTGACTTAGCTTTTTAAGTATATATCATATCGTATAAAGTTTTTTATTTTTAAGTATAATGAACAACAATCAACCCTTCTATCATGTCCTAGTGCTGGGCACGGATCTCCTTCTCGAAAAGGAAGGTGTGGGTTAGTATAATGTGTATAGAGACGCGCTGGTTCAATGCAAGTTCGGGAACTTCACACACCTTCAATGACTTTTATGCCACATAGCCATGCAGCTTTCTTGATATTCTTTACATCTTAACTAATATGATTTCCATTAAATTATGATGTAAAGAAGTAGATAAGACTAGGCAAGGCAAGGACGTCCATAGGCTAAATCATTGACCACATAACCCAGGCTAAATAATCATATTGATTTCGTGTTCGAATATTAAAATTAAATTAATTTATACACGGGCGTTGGATTCGAGTGGTAAGGGATCGGTCGTCTTTGCCTTCATTTAAGTAGGCCTATGTCCAGCAGTCGAGGACAAATGCTGATGATGATGATGCCACGGGCGAAGCCGCAAGCAATATCTAGTATAGTATATTATAATGAAAAATAAAAGGCATATGATATAGCGATACATAATTTTGGGATTTTGAATATTACGACATAATTTGCGTATATTTTTTCATTAACCCTCGGTGTACGTGGTGTGAGTACGAAATGTTCCCTGTATATAAATTGTGTTATCTGGGCTCGAAACGGGCTTATACGGAATATCAAGATATCCTTTGCCAAGGTTAACCGAATTATTCCATTTTTAAAACCTAAAGATTATTATATATATTAAACTGACGTCTAATAATAGTTCGATTAAACAAAAAAATAAAAATTAGGACTGCATCTCATAGACAAACATATTATGGGATAAGATGATTTGAAATATTGTCAGGTCAAAAAAATGGCCAAGTGTTGGTCATATAACATACACACTCAGAAGAACTCAGAATATTATATACCAATACATAAATTATAAAAAAAGATTTAAAAATATTCCTTCATCAGAGGTCGTTATTAAAGACACGTAGCCTTTTCATTTAATTTTTAAGAAAACTTTTCCTCTTAGTTGAATAGTTCTGAGAGGTAAGAAGTCGGAAACTCTTAAAAAATTGTGCAGTTTTCATTTTAGTTTTTAACTGTGGCAAAGAAACTACGCTTTTAGAATCTTACAAGATGAGACATAAAAACGGTCTTTTGTTGTATAAAACATATACAGTGTATTTTAAATTCACTCATGCCATTCTAGACCGGTGCCAATGCCTTCAAAAAAGGTAAAAAAAGAAAGAAAATCATAGTAGGATGAAATTGACACTGGACTATTCACGTATTAGTTAATTAGATTTATATAAAATGTGTTGTTAGTTTATAAATAACTAGCTGACCCTGAAAGATGTTTGGATGTATGAATTACTTTGGTAGTAAAAAAAAAACATGAAGTTGGTGGCTACAAAGTATGATTACTGATTCTATTGCAGTCACCAAGTTTGCAATACAGACAATAATTTTTAATTGTGATCAGTCATATTTTTAAGTCTAAAAGAAACTCTCATAGCAACCCCACCCTTATAAGTAAGAACCTACTTTTTCTTATTTTGTATTTGTCTACGTAGATCATTTTTCATTATAATCAAAACCTATATACCAATTTTCATACAGAAATAAGAAAATTTCCTTACAAATATCAACCCCTAAAGGAGGTCCTTAACCCTGTATGGGGATAATTTGGTCTTTTTCACTTTTATAGATCATTTTTAATTGTAATCGAGAACTTATACACATGTTTTATTACTTTGTTTGTATTACTTTTTTATACATCTAACGGCGGTTTTCAATAACCTATCTATCTTAAAATTTTCTTATCCATCTTACAATTTTGACAGATTTTGTAAGAAAATGTGTCAAAATTTAACGATAGATAATAACATTTTAAGATAGATAGGATATTGAAAACCGCCGTAAGTCTACAAATGAGGAAATATATCTATTTTCCCCTTAGGGCGTTGAATTTCTAAAAATTCTTCCAAGTTCTGACTTACATCATAAAAGAAATCCCCAAATAGAATTTCAAGTTTCTGTGTACAGTAGTTTCGACTATCGTTGATATATGAGTTAGTGAGTCAGGTTTGCCTTTTACATAATATTTTATAATAATAAAACAAAACATAATATTTTTATAATAAATGTGTCGAATGCGATTATTCTTAAGCGCTATATCTAAAATCCTTAAGTAAAATATGTACATATTTAGTGACTTTATTCCACATTTGAGCATTCGAATTTCGATGCTATCTATAAAATTGAGAATAAAAAGATAGACGGGTACTTTCATAAACTCTGTTATGGCGCACTTATGTCTTATCAATCGAACATCGCTTTGATGTCACGGTTCACAGTTATGTGGCTTTATAAGTTGCCTGATATTACTTGATGTTATAATAAAAGTTCCTCTCAGATGAAACAAAATGTTAATAGCACTTTTGATATAAATCAGTGTAATACTAATGATCATTCTGTGTTGACGATATATGGGTATTCTATTAACATTAACAGTAACTATTAAAATGCGATTAAATTGCAATACAATGCTAGCACAAGATTTTTTCATATTCCTTACAAATTTATATTAGGCTGTTATATTCGGGATCAAGCCAGGGAAAGATTAGAAATGCACATGAATATAAAACATATTTTTTCATGCCATCTATTATAAGCACTTATCGTCGCTTAAGACTCAATTATTAAACTCTCATCGCGCTAAGCATCCCAAGATATTTTAACTTAAATGTGAACTAATGAACATTATTAACTACAAAGCTTAACAAAGAAGCGGTGCATAAAAATTGCTCGGAATCGGCAATAAAAATAACGCCTGAATACTAATGGCGCCGAGAATCTTTTCATTTTGTACATTCACCCCGTTATATAAGGGATTTAAAGCAATAACCCGGCTATCAATATGCAGCCATTAGTCAAACTATGCATAATCAATCGGAAAATGCCGCTCCAAATAACCTACTTTAGTCTTCCAAGTTGTTTACTCGATGTCAAAAGGATTCATGAGCGGTGCTTGTCATAACTAGTTTCATGTTGGCGTGTCTTCTATGGCATTATAAACTTAGAAATTACATTTTACTGTATTGGGTGACTACAAAAACATTGTAGCGATATTCTCAAATAACTTGCCCCAGTTTAGGGAAGTATTTTTATTTAGTATTTTTAACTTTAAAAGAGGAGGAGGTACTCAGTTTTTGTTTTTCTTTCGTTCAAATTTCATGAATGATCGACCTCCGTGGCTACTTAAACGTATAAAATCATATCAGTTAGTTAAATGTATATTAAAATACAGGATTTTCTTTGTTAACATAATATTTTCTATATTTTTAGACTTAGGGTAGACTCGGCCACTTATGCGAGAGTCTCCGAGAGTTTTCGAGGGTTACGTTCGGTAACCAGAAAAATGGGTTTTTCTAAACTTCTAAGTGCACCCTAAACACAAGACCATCGCTCGCTCACCGATAAAGAAAAACATCGCGAGGAAACCTGCATGCCTGATATGATTAAAAGTCTTTGAAGGTGTGTAAAGTTCACCGACCCGCATTGGGCCAGCGCATTGGTGAACTATGGCCCATTAACCTCCTCATCTGATTTTGTTGAGGAGACCCATGCCCAGCAGTGAGACATATAAGGGTTAATACTAGGCTTAGGTATAATAAGAAATTACTTTTCATAAAATAATAAAGTTTTTAACTACCAAGAAATTTAATAATAAGAATATGTCGGAGTGTATATTAATCAGCTTTAACTTACAATATAAAGTTAAATTATGACATGCAATATAATTACTTTCGGGATCAAGTATTTTTACATTTGGCGCAAGTGCCATTCAGTATGAATTAGGTTATCATATCTTTACAGCATTGTAAGAGCTAATAAAATTGTAACCGTTTTTGTTGTTTGATCGCTTTTCGCATCGGATATTTCTTATTATATTCTACTTACGCCAGAGATACCTCGAGATGTGTCTTTAATGGTCATAAAAAAATGTTTAAACCATGTCAGTTGCTATGGATGAGGGTTATCAATTGATGACACAGATTACTCCAAGGCGTTTGACAAGATTTCGCATACTATACTGTTAGGGAAACTATAAGGAATTGGAATACATGGGGACTTACTTCGCTGGATTGACTCATACCTTCGCGAGCGTAGCCAGGTGGTTACAATTAAAGGACACTGCTCCTCCTTCGTCCCTATAACATCTGGGGTACCACAAGGTTCGCATCTAGGACCTCTTTTATTTAATATTTATATTAATGACATTATTATAAATTTTAAACATTCTAAAGTCCTATTATATGCTGACGATATAAAAATCTTTACAGTTATTAAATCAATGAGGTCGTGCTCTCTTCTGCAAAGTGATATCGACAGTTTGTGTTCTTACTGTGTTAGGAACTCCCTATTCCTAAATATAAAAAAGTGGCACACTATATCTTTAACCAGAAAACGTAAGCCTCTCGCTTTTAACTATACTCTTAATGGAGTTCAAATTGATCGCGTACTCGAGGTTAAGGATTTAGACATTACGCTAGATACTAAATTATCGTTCGAATCGCACATTAATAATATAATAACGAAGGCTTATCGCATTATGGGCTTTGTTTTGAGAGTGGGCCGAGAGTTTAGGGAGTCTCAAACCTTATTGCTTTTATTTAACTGTTTGGTTCGACCGATCTTAGAATATGCATCTGTAGTGTGGAATCCGCAATACCACACTTATATTGAAAAAATCGAAGCAGTACAGAAGAGATTCGTTAAACACATAAGCCGCAGATCTCTTAGCGGTGCCCAGTCTTTAAAAGTTAGTCCTTTAAAAAACAGACGCATTGAGCGGGACCAAGTATTCTTATATAACTTACTTAACTCCAAAATTGACTCTCCTGGCTTGTTAAGCAATGGAACCAGTCTGTTTAGCGTTAGCGAAGTTCGAAAATGACAAAATGTATGGGATTGACATAAGGCCGCGCTTAATCACGGATATAGGATGGATCATCCTATATTTTTTTTCATTTCGAACTTCGCTAACGCTTTCTTGGCTAGGCCCCCTGGTCTCAGCATGATGAATGAAGTTTTTTCGTCCTCAAAAGAAAAGAATATTTAAGGACATTTATTTACAGTTCGTTAGTTGTTTTGTTGTTGTTACAGCTATGAAAGCGGCTATATTAATCCAACAATGGTATCGTCGATATCTTGCTCGGATGGAGGTCAGAAGACGATATACGTGGACCATATTTCAAAGCATAGAGTATGCTGGTGAACAAGATCAAGTTAAAGTAAGTTCTTTAATTATTCATCTAGAATATTAATTACTTTTAAGTTAATCTTTACTATGTAGGCTAAGTTATAATATCAGGGAACTTTACAGTACCTAACACCTTTTAGACCCTTCCTATTAAAAATGTATTAAGATTATGTGGGCCAAAAGAATCATTACTATATAAATACTATATTAATGACTATATTAATAACTATATCAACAACTATATACATGCTACTGATTAGATGTGTATATTAGTTGGGCACGTATAGCATTTTTTTAACTGTTTCAATGTTTTAAGTCCTTAAGTTAAAATTCCCTTTCTGACGAATTTATAAAGTTAAAATTCCAATCTTAGTCGTTAATAAAACATAATAAACATTTACGATATAAGAAATTTCAAAGCTGTTCAACGCTTCAACAATAAATTTATTCCAACGAGTCTTTTGGGATATATTTTTGTTATTTTAAATTTTAAGGTCGTACAAGTCAACGTCGTTTCGAGGTGGTAAAGGATTAGTGTGGTAAGGGCCTAGTGACCTTGTCTTATCTAGTATTAAAAGTTCGGAAAGCTTCCTTTCTGCATATTTTAAGTGAAAGGACTTAGTACTGATTTTACGATTAAATTAACTTTTAATGACAAAACATATATATATAAGGTCAAATTGAGAAACGTCTCCTTCCTTGAAATCGTTTAAAATCATAAGCTTATGTACTATGTTGTTGAGTATGTTTTATAAATATTTTTATAAGTATGTAAATGTCACGCTTATGTATTGACTACATGACCTTTCAATTTTATTGATTTTGGTTTGAGTTCATATTTGCTCGTGAATTTTTTTATTGCTTCATTAATTTTATGTATGGTTAATCGATAGTGGATAGTTTTATTCCATATAAAGTATCAACCATTTTATTTCCCACTGCTGGGCACGGGTCTCCTCCTCGAAATCAGGCGAGGAGGGTAATGGGCCAATAGTTCACCGCGCTGGCCCAGTGCGAGTTGGTGAACTTCACATACCTTCAAAGACTTTCAATCTCATCAGACATGCTGGTTTCCTCACGATGTTTTCCTTCACCGGTGAGTGAGCGATGGTCTCGTGTTTGGGGTGCACTTAGAAATTAGAAAAACCCATTTCAAGGCACACAATGTATCAGGATCGAACCCGGACCTCTCGCATAAGAGGCCGAGTCCATCGTCGCTCCATATTCCATATAAAAGACGAAAATTGCATTATCATGAAAAAATATATTGTTACATTCAATACCCAGCCGTTGTCGTCCGCGTCGTGAGATTGTCATGAATTCTTCAAGACGATCTCCAAAATTTTATTGTACCAATTAAATATTAGCTTTTGTCGGTTTCGGGAACGTCAATTAGAATATCTTTTACAGTTGATTTTCTTGTGATAAAAGTTATGACTTTACGATCCATTAAATATGATATACTAGCAGCGCCCTGCGGTTTCACTCGCATACTTCCCGTCCTCGCGGGAGTATAGGGACAAATTATAGCCAATGTGTTAATCTGTTGCATAATTTTTATTATTGTAAACTTTCATTAAAATCCATTCAGTAGTTTTTACGTGAAAGAGTAACACACATCCATACTCACAAACTTTCAAGTTTATAATATTAGTAGGAATAATATTATGTCTTTTTGCCATAATCTTAGTTATGTTTCAAACATCTGGAAATACAAAAACATATTCTGTTCATATAATACGATGACCAAAGCCCTCAAAATATTTCGCTTTTAATATAACACAATAAATAAAAGCGTGGGTTACGCGTGATCCGAGATCGTTATAAAAATACTCGCACGACAACTAAACATAGAAACATACCATTTTGTCAACGCCTCACATTATTATTTGTGGTTAATCGATCTGTCTACTTGTTTTTGGTAATTATTAATATTACTATTTTTTTTTTTAATTTCTGTAAAGTGGACCGGAAAATTATGATAATATAGTTTTCTTTCTTACCTTTTCACGGCCTTGGTTTCGATAAAATTTAACCATAATAATCATTAACGCAGAAAGACTAAGACCTATATATAAGCATGATGATAATTGTGATGATAATATTATGTATAATTGAAGAATTGCTTATATTCAAAATAAAGACTATAAACATACTTTGTCGAGAATGGGTTTAAATGCAAAAAAAAAAAAATATAAAAAATTGCTTGTTCGTAGTCGATGTAACGTAGTCCTAGAAATATTTAATCTTACATTGGTCGACTCACTATCGAATATCGATAGTGAGTCGACCAATGTAAGATTAAATATTTATAACCGACTAATAGTTGGTCAGGTAGTTGGTTGTCTAGTATGTTGGCTAGTTGGTCGACTAGTTGGTTAACTAGTGGATCGACTAATTGTTCGACTAGCTGGTTAACCTGTTGGTGAAGTAGAAAGTTGATCAGGTGGGCGATTAGTTGGTCAACTAGACGGTCGACTAGTTGGTCTTCTAGTTGTTAAACTATTTGATCGGTTAGTTGGTCAACTAATTGGTCCACTAGTAGGATAAGGTGTTGGGCGACTAGTTACATAAGTTGTTGGGCAACTAGTTTTTTGACTAGTTGGGCCGACCAGTAGGTCAACTAGTTAGTTTACTGGCTGGTGCATTACTTAGTATTCAGGCAACTATTTGGTCGAACCCTTCGAACGCGAGTCAGACTAATACTTGCACTTGCTAGACTTGAACCGAACGTGCATACATGATAAATTAAAACACGTTTACGCCCGGAGATCCTGTTTTCCATCCCACCTGATTATTGGCCGACCAACACTTCGTCTTCCTATACGAGGGTTTCACTGTTAATAACCTATCAATTATTGAGTATCGATTGTTTACCAACAAATGGGATGATTAGATGGTCGACTAGTTCGCTGCTTAGTTTGTCAATAAGTTGGTTGAACCCTCCGTGTGTGAGTCCAACTCGCACTTGGCAGATTTTAATTCTTAGACAAGATTTAAACAGAGCGCACGTACTTCATTGCAATTTTAAATTGCAAATTACACAGTTTTAAATTTAACAGTCGTAGCTTTGGGTATCTGAATTTGGCGTTTTAAACATTAAAATTATTTAAAATGTTCGGCAAGCTATAAATAACTTGTCGACAATGTAACGACTGCAATGCGTTATGCGGAACAGAAAAAGTAATAGTAAGGATTGAATGAAGGGACGCTACGCATATGTTAAATGTTTATTTCCTATATATAATTCGCTTTACATAAAAGGAAAGGACAATGAATGCGTCGCGAGACCGCGCGTTGCAGTGCAGAGAATCACATGACATCTCATAATCATGTTTATAAAATGTAATATTCTTGATGAAATTCTTAATCCCTGAAGAAAATCTTCTTTTTAAATGTCTTTACCAGTTTTCCATTTTCACAAAGGAATGAAAATAAGTTGTACAGTATGTTTTTTGTTATTATATATTAAATTTTGTGTAAAAGCTCATATAAAAAGATGTGTCAGCGGCATTAATAAATTAAATAATCTTAGTATTGAGTATCTTTAGGGACTTGAGGTTGATTTAGAGTTTAGACCACGGAATCTTATAGAATCCACATGACCATATTAACAAACTATCATTTCAATCATAAAAATAAAAATTCAATCTAACTAAATAGTTATATCATTACCTATAAGCCTTATTTAACAAACTAAACGATTGTTTTAATGTCTAGCCCAAGCTGGTCTTTAGATGGTCCCCGTAATCTCTTATAAGTTAGTCTTATAATAGGGAAATTATTCTTATTCTAAAAGAAGTGTTCTTTTAAAATTTCGAATTTTCATTTATATATTCGCATTTGAATTTGCATTCGAATATAGATACCACGACTGCACCGCTTATTTCACAGAGTTTCGATAAAATATTTTAATTTATTCTTTATTTGAGACGACAGTGGTGCCGCTTATCACAATGAACACAAAGGCGTATACAGCATAAGCAACGAAAGTATAGAATAAATCATATCAAATAAACTATACAAGTATATTAAATTATTTTACCCAATTCACTAGCGAAGTGTCACTATTATCGTTTCTGAAAGCTTCCAAATATGAAAACATTATTTGTTTTCAAATTTCGAAGCTTTCAGGAAAAAGAAAAAAAGGACACATCTTTGTTATGAAAATCTATCGCGGAAATTCTACTAATCGTGTTTTCCTCTACCAGTATTTAATCAACTTACTTTGCTTATATTACGTTATTGAAATGTACACTGGTTAAAATTATAAAGCCTTGTCTTAAGATACCTTATTAGAGTGTTAACATTACTTTTCATTCCGTACTAATTGTTTGAGATCACACTTACATGTTAGTAGTAAATTACAGTTAACAGTAAATAATACTGCACCGAGGAAATGCAGTATTTTCTTGGCAGTGACCAAGCCTGTAATTTCAATGCAGATTTTTTCTAGTTGCACAATATACACGTATAAGAAAATATGGGCTTAGAGGGTTTCAGCATGGACGTTAGTTAGATTATAGAAAACTGGCGTGCAGGTCACCTGGTAGTAAGTGCTCGACGTCACCCATGAACGTAACCTTTTTTTTTCTTTAACGCCGGGAAACGCGGGGGAGTGGGTCTCCCCAGGCGGGTAAGTAGACGCAGCTCCACCCACCAAAAAACCCGGTGAGTACCACCAATGCCGCCTTTGGTGAGGTGCCCCGGATCTACAAGAAACAGGGCACATCGACGACTAGTTAGTCCCTCAGGAGGTCGACGCCACCTCCACAGGGCCGCTGTCCCGCACCACAGAATCCCTCCCAACGACGGACAGTACAATGAGGTGAGGTACCGTCCTCATGATGATGAAGATTGGCTGAAAGTCATTATCTAATGACATGTATTTTTTTACTTTTATCATTTATTGCCACACAAATACTAACTGCTAAATATTAAAATCAATATTTATTTAATTATTCAAAGTAAAACCACACAGTACGTGTTTTAGTAACAAGATATGTGAGAAAGACTATTATTTTTTTTAGTGTTAAGAAGTTAAAGATGCGGAAAAGAATTACACTTAGTTCCCTCTCTTAATTACACAATATCTTGAAACAGCTGAAGTTAAATAAATTATCACCAAGTGCACGTACAGCGTATTTAATCTGAAAGCTGGTCTGGACTCAGAATTAAATTAAAGAGTAAAGGATGGCTTTGAGTACATTTAATTTCATTCGTCGTCCTTAATCCAACCCATTAGTACTTTAAATGAAGTTTAAAACATTCAATCCATCCATTAAAACTTTTATTTCGCATATATTTGTTTGTTTGGTTGTCTTTATGTCGTTATTCTATATCTCTCCTTTATAAATGTTACATAGATTTCATCAATACTTAATAAGGGTCATTAACCTCAAATATTCCGATTTGAATAAATGTTTTTTTTAAAGACCGGCAACGCACTTGCTAATAATAATTGTCAGGTGTAGCGGATATGTATCGTTATACTTTACAATCAGGAGCATCAACTATCCGTTTGCCTCATCCTCTATAAAAAAATCAAATCAGAAATGAAATGTATAAGATAAAAAATAAATACATAAATAACTCTTTATTAAATGAAACAGAGACACAGACAATTTATTAAAGCAAACAATATATTATGTTGCAGATGTGCCTTTATAAAACGAAGCTGCATTGCTGCACTTATTGAAAGCAATATGTGTAATATATTTTGTTATACATTATATTATAATAATGCGTTTTTAAGTTTAAGTTGTTAGTTTTAATGAAATAAATAATGTGAAAAGTTGTTGCATTTTACTAGTTGATGTCCTAAATAAAAATTCGTTTTTAAATGGAAGCTTAGAGTTTTTATACTTTAGAAGCGGCGCGGCGGTAACATTGTTGAGATATCGGAATTTAAACAAGAATTATGCAAAGCTAGCTTAGAGTGATAAAGTTTATTTTAAAATATATAATATCCTTTTATTTCAAACGTTTTACCCATATCGTTTTATGAAATTTAATTCATCTTTGCGCGTGTGTTTAACTGAACTCAGGAGTTTAGCGGCTGTGTTTTTTTGTGTATTAAAGATAATTCAAGTATAGTTTAGATCCACAATTCGGTACACTACAAATATTTTGTTCAGGCGTATCGGCTCCGGTCGTATCATATGAACAACGTATGAAGTCCATACATAATAAAACTACTCTGTGCGTATGGACGCCACCAAGACATTATCCACGGGAGTGTAAACATTTGGATAGAACAGTGCATAGGTGCAGCCGTCCCACCCTAGCGTATTATTACACACTATATTTTTCTAAAATAAGCGGAATAATGAAAACATACAAGCTTCTAAACATATGGAGCCAGCTGCCACCTCCAAACCAATACGGCTAAGGGATCTTTAACAAAAGAGCATACTTATATTAGAAAGGCTTGCAATGCACCTAATAATCCTCTAGTGTAGTGGTTGTCTATGGATGTTATATTGCCCCCTCTTTACAAAAAAAAAATAGTATTTTTGATACCACTGATTTATAAAATAGTAACCTCTAGGGGTTAACGTACTAAGCGACGCGAGTCTACGTTGGCGTGACAAAAAATGAGGTTCACAATTCGTAAGGTCCATTAACATTTATCATTTGCCACTCACAGCAGGATCAATTAATTATTTAACTAATTAATATTAACTTTTTTTTAAAGCTGTTCTTTTGTGGTCCGAACTTAGCCGCAACGTATACTCCATAAATCGAATCTTTGTATTTTTGTCGAGTTCTGAAAATATGGTCAAAATTGTGCTAAGTGTCTAGCGGAACCAGCAAAATTTGGATAAATGGTCTACGAAAAAAAAGCTTTGGAACCTCTGGTATGAGATTTCAAAGTCAGAAGATCCAACCTGATCGAGTCAGGTTGGATCTTCTGACTTTGAAATCTGGTGCAATCATAAAATAGACTTTTCCAAATTTCCTCATGCACCTTGTCAATATGTTTAGTGTTTACTCACCGGTTAAAGAAAACATCGCAGGAAAGTACATCTCATAAAATTAAAATCGATGAAGATTACTGATACCTACCTCAAAATTAAGGCGTTCAGCGGCTTATACTGTCTACAAACAGTATGATTATAATTGACACGTGCCTATGCGTTCTATAATTTAATCATCATCAACCTTTATTAACCCACTGCTGAACATAGGCATCTTAATCAATTCTCATTCGCAACCAACACGGCAGCACTGCTGATGCGAATTCATCATAATTTATGATTGCCAATCCGCCTGTTCTCCTTGGCATATCAATTAATATCGTGACAATTATAAGCATATCTCCTCAAATGGATTACAAGCATAGTTTGTTTATAATCATTAAATTGCTAACAGTTTGTGTATGCGCTTAAAATATCAATACAGACAATTTCGCTGAATGTAATTAGTTCATAGAGATGAAAAGTTTGTTGAAGTCTTATCTGCGATATTTTCGAAGCGTACTATATTAAGTTTGTTGTCCGGGATGCTCACGATATTCACAACTTTGCTATTCAAAGTAACGAATGGAACTCGTGATATTTCTATAATCGCAGACTAAACTACACTTGTTTGTTTACGTTTATTACTCTGACGCTTTGGTACTCGAATAATGGACGTTATACTACCATCTCAAACGGTGCGCTTGTTGTTATGAAATTTATAGCTATTACATTCTTGTTCCATATATTACATATATTTTTTTTTAAATCCTCCTTGTATCTTATACCTTTAAACGAGCAATTCTTGTATATTTATATGTTTCTATGATCTCTAAAACATCTCTCTCTCTTTCCATGCAAAATATGGTCGCTCATTTCGTCTTGCCGGCCACCGTACGCTTGGTCTAGCGGATTTATACGCGGACGGCAAAAAACTATAATCTTTTTTTTTCTGAAAACAAACACCCGATCTATACAGAAATCGATTGTAAATAATAATAATTGTTAGTTCACATTTTACTTTTTAAGTTTATGGAGATTATCACCTAAACACCAACATATTATTACAATAAATTAGTATTTACCGACCAAAGCTCGGTCGCCCAGATATTATCGTATTATTCACGTCTAGCTATCGAAAGTGCTATCTGAAACCATTTTAATGAACTATGTGGAGCGGGTGTGAGGTAGGTATGACTAAACCTATTTAATTCTTTAAATTTAATATCCTCTTTTATATAAATCAACCTTAAATACTAATAGCTAGCAAATTCTAACGTATAATAATAAAACGATTGAAATTACTCTTTACACACAAAAGTCAACAACTTTTTTAATTCAATTCCATGCACTTCGTGTATACCTTTAATTAGCTTTATGCAACGAACATGATAAAACAGTTTTTATAATCGTATAAAAAGTATATTTTTCCTTTAATTTGTTCACATGCGTTTTATAATTTCACACATATTTCACACAACTAAGATTTTCCGCTTAACGTGACTGACGTTGACGTGCCTGTCACCTGGGGCGGAATATTTGACACGATATCATTTCCTTCGCATTCCCAAAGAAGTTTTGCTTTTAATTTATATCTGTGATAAATGTTGAATCCCTTGTAAAAATTACTTTAGTCGTTCCCCTAATTGGGCGACCGCCATTAATATTTCAAGCCCAAACGGCAACATGCTTTTAATTGGAATTGCTTTTGTACATCAATATTACGTTCGTATATTTATTTCATTTTGTTTCATTTATGTACTATGTTTGATTTATTTGTGGTAAATGACAATAATATTATATCTATTATTGGTGAGAGAGATGTGATTAATGCAGCGTGTAATTCTGCTTGGATTGAGCATTTGCATGATCGACTTAATTAGTCATCAGTGCATGCTGTTACACGTCCAAAAGGCGTGTGGTTTCCTTTTTTACGTTACTATTATAATATATATATGGGCAGTCGAGCCATTTGATAGTAAGAGTTTTGCGTTCGCCCTTGGCCATAAATAAGTTAAAGCTTATTCATTTGTTGCCTATACGTAGACGAATAAGATGGTGAATTTTTTTCCGTTCTCTCCGAAACAAGTTATGAGTAGTAGACGGGTTTCTGGCACAGCCACTGATATGTGATCAGCACAGCGCATGCCTCCCATAATCAAGACTAGTCCTATACTCCAAAATTCTAAAAGAGGTATGAGATTTTATTTCAGAAGTCTTTTTCCAGAAATTACCATTCTCAGTACACAATTTCACGGATATAATTATGGCCGCCAGAGTATTAAATCTGGGTGTACTATTTTAACTACTATTCCTAAAAACTTTATAAACATTACACTTTTTACTTATGAACGTATTAAGTAGTTTGTCAATGAATCTAAGCGCGTCGGACGAATCGAAGCCAAGGGAGGCCTCGCGCGTTTATCCACATCAAAAGAATCGACCGTACCGACAGCATAGGCAAGAAAAATAAGAAGTTTAGTACTAGCATCTGCTGTACGCAACCGTTATAAAACTTAAAATACGACCGCATCGAAAAATTATGTTGATGACATTGAATTGAATGAGAGTTATTGAATAAAAATCAAAAGAGGTTGTGAATTTCGAAACTGTTTTATTAAAAGAAAATTTGAATTCAATCCTATTGTAATTTACGATTTCCTATTGTGCTGATGGGAATGTCATCGAAATGTATTCACCATGAAAAATAACATCTTCAGAAGAAAACACAATGAGCGCTTGAATCATTACTTTTAGAATACTTTTGTATGGAATAAATGAATCAAATTGAACGTACGTACAAGAAAAACGTTTTTTGGATTACAGCGTGAACAGGAATTAAGTCAGTCAAGTGTGGGTCGGGCTTAAAAACTAAGCGTTCTGTACCACAATGTTTTATATTTCATATTTAGATATTCGAATGGTTAACGCTGTAAAAAAATAAGAAACACCTAGACAAACATACTTCTTTGGCTTAAAAATACCGCCTTTTTTATTTTATTCATAAATATAGCGATAACTCAGCATTGTGTAATTTAAAAGCCTATTAAAATAAAACCTATATGATGTATCGGAACAGAAGGGTGCCGCTTTGCGATTTCATGCTCACGCAAGCGTAAAAACTGAAGATATTATAGTGGAATTAACACTGTTTTTTATGTTAGTGTTACCAACAAGACTTATGGGCCATAAAATATGTTTGTTAGGGATTAATAGAATTTATATCCTGACTAGCAGCATCCCGCGGTTTCACCCGCGATTTTTCATTCCCGTGGGAGTACGGTAATAAATTATTTGAATTATTTATGCCTATATGTTATTCTGATGATTAAGCTATATTATTGTAAAGTTTTATTCAAATTCATTCAGTAGGTTATACGTAAAAGGGTAATAAACATCCATCCATCCATACTTACAAACCATAATATTATTTGGATTACAATTATGTTAATGATAAAAAATCAAAAAGCCGAAGTATTAATATTTATGAAATCGGATCGCGTAATTTTTACCCCTTTAATTACGACAAACCTTTCAGGTGTTCAGACTTTTATTATTAATTGGAACGAATTTGATATGATGTCAATGGTTATGGATGATTATGATTATGGATATGATGTCAATTGTTTACGTCCTTTTACTCAGGCTAGTCGGTACGAGCTATTGGAGCGGGAGGTCTGACTTCGATCCTGACCGGCGCACCAAGTATAGGGTTTTCATAATTTTCTCCGTGCACCTTAACAACAGAATATCGTTTGATCATTGGTGCAGGAAACATATTAAGTTAAAGAGCCCGCCATAAAAAACGTAAAGTATCAACCCTTATATGTCCCACTGCTGGCCCAGGTCATCTCCTCACGGTCAGGAGGGTAGTGGACCATAGTTCACCGATGCGCTGGCCCACACGGGTTGGTGAACTTCACATACCTTCAAAGAATTTTAATCTCATCAGGCATGCAGGTTTTATCACGATGTTTTCCTTCACCGGTGAGCGAACGATGGTCTCGTTTATGGTGCACTTAGAAATTTAGATAAACCCATTCTAAGGCACACACGGGGGGTCAAGATCGAACCCGGAACTTCTCGCATAGGCCGAGTTTACCCACCACTGGACCATCGTCGCTCATGCATCGGCCCGCCATGATTAGATTAAAAGTCTTTTGTGAAGTTCATCACTCGAATTGGGCCAGCGCATAGGTGAACTAACACCCTCCTCACCTTAGTAGGTGGAGGCCAGTGCCCAGCTGTGGGTCATATAAGGTTCGATGATAATGATGATGATGAAAGTCTACTCAAAATACTATTATTATAATAAAAGGAACGCTATCCGATAATTCCGATTGTTTTCTTTAAACAAGCCTGGGTTATCGGTATAATGTTTTCTTTTTCATTAGACTCCCTTCGGATCCGATTAGCTGTTCGTTGGATTGAAGAAATGAGGTTTATCGCTGGCTAGCTTAACCTACTTACTTAGCTTAATGGTGAACAGTCGTATAACGGAACGAAGCCATTAGGTGTCTACACCAGTCTTTTTAGTATATTTAAATAATTGTAAAATGTTTTCTCTATTTAAAATTTTCAGCGTTTTGAAATGTAAACTACTATTGTGTAGGTACACAGATATTTGAAATAAGTTCTTAATATTTCTATGATTGTGTATGTGTACGGGAAGGTTAACCATGGTCATGAAATTTAGTAGTTTCAGATTTCAGAAATGTCGTTTTGATTGTGTTTACAATAACCAACTTTATCGAGCAATGCTCAGTCATCCGGTTACTATTAGGTAATACTAACAGAAAAGCGATTTGATTTAGATAAATACCTTAATCTTATATATCCACAGAGATGGGATATAAAAAACTTACATGATAATATATAAGGTTAATATTATATAGGCTTAACTTGTGACATACAATAGTTCAGAAAAACTGATAGTTATGTTTTGATAAATGGTGACTTTGATCTCGGGATACAAGATAAATCGTTCTGATTGATACACGTATGGAGTATGCCAAGAATATCGTGTTCGGGCTATAATATAATATCGATACAAAAACTTGCCGAAGTGAAGAAAAATTTACGTACCAAAGACGAAGTAGTCCAAATTAGTTTATCTAGTTCTAGTTTAGTACACATCGTAATAATTATTGTTACAGGCTTATAAATAAATATTAACCGAGACACCCATAATAAATCTTTAAGTTATAATTAACATATTTCTACATAAGTACATAATATAATGTAGGTAATCTATACATACATTAGGAAACATTTTTTTTATAGCATAGGAGGGCAAACGAACAGCTGAAGCCTTGCGACTATCGACGCCCATTAACATCCACACAACCAAAGGTTATGCAGATGAGTTGCCCTCCTTTTCCCTATCCCCCCAATGGGCCACTGTAAGCTCACAAACCGCACGAAACGCGACAGCATAACTGTCACTTTACGCCGGTATAATGTGAGCGAGAGGTACCACCCCGGTCGTGCCGGCCCAATTCGGCTGCAAAGCAGCATGACACTACCTCTTTACAATTATATCTTCTTAATGGGACTGAAGCGAACCCGAGATGATGATGAAGAGAATTCGTTATTTAAAAAAATATAGTTGAGATAGAAGATAATCTGGCCGGATAATGTAATTAAACATTTGTATTCGGGTACGAATTTACACAATTGTTAATTATGTAAATTATCGCTACGTGCAGATTTAGATTTAATTTCGTGTTTGAATTGGTTTATCCTAATTACCATTCAAATTTCGTGGGACCTAAACAAACTAAGTCGATTAAGGTGAAGCGTCGTATATCAACCAAGGCATACATCAAATTAATCAATTCTTGTAACTAAAATTATCAAAGTCACGTTGGCTCATTTTATAAACGTTTTTTGCTACATTGTCGTCGTTCCGTTAAAATATTTAGTTTCAAGAAAATAAAATTACTTTTACAGCTTGTTCCATATAATTACGCTAATTTTACAGATAATAAATACATTAAAAAATAAAAATCTTTATTAAATTCGTATAAATTTGCTGATTCGTATTGTAGTAATTACCCTATTAAAATTTTGACCAAATTTTACCAAGACTAAAAAGGCACTACTTAGTTGCAGAGCGGACCCCTCGACTAGTTGGAATGTCGTACTTCAAAGACCAGAGAATCTCAATAAGAGGGATGGAATTGTTTTGATGGTCGTCGGAACTTATTAAAATGTTAATAATAAAATAAAATGAGAAAAGACTGAATTAAAATTAAAACACGACAACGCAAATTGAAAATTTCCGACTTTATTTTAGAATACGCTTTTGTTTCTGATGCATTTATTATAGTTATTATAAATAGTTTTAGTAATCTAGGTCATACCTAATTTTATGTATGCAAAAATTAATTTTTTACAAACATTATTTTTTACAGCTGTTTTATATCTCTATGTGTATCAATATGTATATGACATATAAAACCGCTGTAAAAAAAATATGTTTGTAAAAAAAGTAATTTTTGCATACTATAAATTTAAATATATTTTTGAATAATTTTTAAATTCAATATGTTAAAATATTCAATTCAAAAATATAATTTAGTAAAATAAAGTAAAAACAAGATGCAGAAGGAACAGAAAATTCAATGGGGCAAATGATTAATCGTTGGTTTCTCTTTATCTTTTAAAATGTTTTCCTTCTGGTCGTTGAAGATCGAACAAATTTTTATCATTGTGATAACATTTTAAATATACTACATACTATGTTAATAATTAACTTTATAAGGGATAAAGTTAAGTGTATGTAGTATTTAATTTTTTTAATAATGAATATTTTTAAGTAAGTGGAGACAAACTTACAGTCGATTCACCTGATGATAATTGACATCATAGCGACGTCTATAGACGTTCGCTACACCAGAGAACTGGTAGGTGCGTTGCTGGGGGTCTAGCCAAAATGCCATTAAGAAAGCGTTAGCGAAGTTCGAAATGATAAAATGTATGGGATTGACATAAGGCCGCGCTTAATCACTCGGTCCATCCTATACATTTTATCATTTTCGAACTTCGCTAATGGCATTTTGGCTAGGCCCCCCTGGCCTTTTATGTATGAGTATAATGACCTTCAATAAGAGAGCTCTTATTGAAGGTCCATAAGACTTCTGATCAACATAGTAAATAATAATTATGATACATAGTTTATATCTTACTATCAGTGAACGTAAATATCGTACGATGTATTTATGCAAATTCCTCTCATATGAGCGTCAACGTAGTATCGATTATAAATTCCTGTTGTATAAGAGGCCTGAATGCAGTGGTTAGGTTTAATATAAATTGACGGGCAGCTGGTCGAGTTTTCACTAGACTAGGACACAGGTCGCAGGGTCGGATCCCGCCATTTGCAGTTAATTTGTTTTATGAATATAGTTGCATGCACTGGCTCATGGACGTAATATATGAGTATTTTCTATCCTAGTTGTTGCGTACTTACCACGTGGCTAGGTTAGCGTAGTGTGACTGTTGAATGATATTTATTTATTTATAAGTCCTATTTTATACGGTTAGTAGGAATTAAACTTCATATTATATTTCATATAATGAGGGTCAAACGGTCGCTTTTAGTATTCAAAAGAAATAGAACGAATCTAGTTATTTTAAAAAGATTCTACTAAGTAAGGTACTGAAATATTTTATGCAAGTTTTTAAATCTTATTCCCTAATGGTCAAGTATCTCGACAAGTTCGTTTTATGATTTTTTTTATGGGGGAATATGAAACTTGGTTACTATTTTAAATAAATTGTGTCGTAATTACTTAAGTTAGTTTAACTGTTCTGTTTGTAACCTTTTTTTTAGGTTAGAGTTCTATATAACCACTTGGTGGTATCATCATGATACCACCAAGTGGTTATATAGAACTCTAACCCAAACTTAAACTCCCGCGTAAATACTAAATAATATTATATAACAACACTAAAACCGACAAATATAATACACATTCTGTGCTTATTTCAAGAGAATTTTCCGTAATATGAAAAGCTTTTTCTGTTTATTATTTTGTCTAAAAAATTAGATGTAGAGTTAGGTATGCGACTAAATGTAAAAATAGCAACTGTATACATAAAAAGAAACCTAACACAAAAGATTGAGAATTGATATCAGTTTGTTCAAAACGTAATGGAGTCTAGACAGATCAAATGTGAAAGCGTATCGAGTGGTATTCCAAGTTAATATGACGGCGCATCGAGTCAGTTCACACATGGACGGTTTCGGTAGTCGTTCGGTAGTCGAAGGCATACATAATCACGATCAGTGATCAGTCAAGCGGCTGCACAACCCAACTCATATTATACCAATGGCTTGTATTATTAGTTGTTGCCCGGAAGCTTTGCCCGCGTAAACTTATTTTTATAGCCTAAGTTATTCTTTATAATATTAGCTGTCTGTTTCGATTAACCCGACCAGACAGATAGACAGACAGGTTTTACACTATACCACCACACTATTTTATACCACCCCCGATAGCTTAGCACCAAATAAGTCTAGGTTACCTAAGAACGTCATAACCGATCCTGTTGATAAAATCACAGAACTGTTAAAGCGCGACGCTGAAGCGCGACGTAAGCTACAACACACACTCAGACATAACACAGCCGGTGTTAGGCACACATTCACACCGCATGGGCCCCGGGGTCGTATGCGACGTCGAACCCTACACTCCGTTGACCAGTTGATCCGGATCAACCGCGACAGCATAGGCTCAGATCAGCTACGAGTCGACACCAATATAGACCGTGTAATCACCGATAGCACTCTGCTATCGGCAGCTTGCTCGGGTCCCGCGCTTGACCCGCCTCCCCCGCTACCGGGGGAGGGGAGGGCCGGCCCTCACGATAGGTTTCTAACGTCACCCGTTCCAAACCAGTCGACCGTAGCTGACCAAGTTAGGTACAAACCCGACGCCATGAACATGGCGGGGGGCAACCCCCCAAATTTTTAACGTCATAGGATGATCCAACCGGATCACCCCATTTCCGATGACGCATAACGGTCACTAGGACCATTAGCATAGATCCAACCGAAAAAAAAAAAAGGTTTTACACTTACTTTGTCATTTACAACATTTTTATTTACGTTTACTTAGTGAAAATGTTTCAATTTTATTATACACACACTTCATTTTTATTTATTTGTAAAGAAAATATTACAATTTTTTTTTATTTGTTAGGATTTAACTCAAAGACTAGATTACCGATATAAATATCTCTATTATAATTAAAACGCTCCATTAACACTGAGAGACCATAGGTTATAAAAATTATGATTAGCAATTCGGATACGGTTGCAAATCTGAGTAAATGATGATGAATGAAGCTACGGACTACCTAGCTATACTGCGAAGAGGACCGGGATGTGGAAAGTTTTTATTACAAACAGTTTTGTCGAAGAATAACAAAGTAAAACATAAGATTGCAAACATAAATAACATAATAAATCATTTTATGAAAGAATATATTCCGCGTTAATTTATATTTATGGACGTATCCTGATTACTTCTTGCTACATCAACTATCTGCCATTGAATGCCCCGTCGAAATCAGTCCAGCCGTTTCTGAGATTAGGTAAAACAAATAGACAGGCAGACAAATAAAAATTGTGTCCAATGTTATTTCTGTGTATGTATATGAATTTAGTAAAAAGTATTTAATTTAGTATAACAAACAGACAATCAAATTTGATTTAACTGTGTAGATTTAATTTGGCAATTTATTCTTTAAGATTCAGATGAAATTTCTTTTTTTTAAATCTAGCACAAAGTTTCTTCATACATATTCATTTTACGCACATTTCGACGCATAAACAAAGTTCTTGTTTTATTGCCTCAAACACCGCACAATATTCGTGAATATGTGAATGAAGACCCGAAAGGAACAAGTCATTATTTATACAAAACTTTGTTGAATGAGCACAAATTTATATTTCACTGTTTAATCTGACGCTGTAGCGTGGTTTATTACATTGTATAGTAATAATCTCTGGGTTCAGACATTACATTTATTTACCGAAACGGTTGCATACGAAATAAGCACATTCTCGCGTGTGATACACTTGGAATAGAACTGAGCAATTCACGCTTCAATTAGCGACTGACCGTACCAATATACAAAATAGTAGGTATATAATATGTATAATATATTTAAGAACACGCATTAGTTAACTTAATAATAGAATGTTTCGGGTATATAGTTTTCTTATTTGGAGATTGGTTTTCTTAAAACTTCAAAAGTATATCTAAAATTAAAATAAATAAAAACTAAAATGAATTGTATATAAAAGCATTACAAATAATATATGGGTCCCAGATCGCTGTTGTCTGTGAACGTTCCCAAAACGCTGGCGCATTACCACCTTGGATTGCAACGCTGATGCGTTGCCCCAAATACAGGCCCGCCTATCTAAGATTAAGTTATTTTGTCCTGTGACAGTAAGACGCAGAGTATATTCTATAGGTGATACAATGTGTGACGTCAAGCGCCCGCGTCGCGAGTAGCTCCGCGGCGGGCGATCCGCGAAGCACACTATAGCGCCTATCGCTACTTGGAATCTCGTTTGGCACGGTATATTTTTAGACATTAATTATACTAATAAAAAATATCCCTTATTCACCGGGGATTTAATAGGGAATTCAAAATAAAAACCTTTGTTAGACTAAAAAAAATAGAGTGTACCAGTCAAAACTGTTATTCAAATCTGATATGATTTTCGTGTACCACTCAGATACACTACAATTCAGCCTATTCTCGATAATAGGTTGATGTCATAATCCGAATGTATCCAGCGCCAGTGAAGGCTTTGTTGCTTTAATCCACTTAATTCACCAGTAAGAGTTCGCAGACAAGAATATACTGATAATGAAAATGAACCCTGAGCCTTATAATCCGATTAGTAGAAATCTTTTTCAAATATAATATTTGTATTTTCGTAAGCAGGTAACACGAGAATTAAGATTTAATACAAATTAATCGATGTTGGCAGGAAAATGAGTTGGAATGATAAATCTTTGTTATATATTTGCTACATATTGTCTTCTAGGTTTTATATTAAGTATTCTTATCGTTGCCCTCGGCTTATCACGTGATCGTCCCAATAACCTTATTATCATAATCTAGAGCCCTTCTTACGTTTTTAAGTTATCCTCACATTCGAAAGTTTCTTTCAATATTTACACCTCTGACGCAAATAGGAGTCTGCCTTTGGGACCGTTTTTCTCAACTGGGTAAATTTGCTATTGGATTTTATATTTGAAAGCAGATTTGCTAGTAAATTTGTGGTTCTTAGATATTAATTCAAATCGGTTCAGCCATTTTACTATGCGGTAATAATAAGCCTCTAAGTTGTTTTATTTTGATGGTATTTAGTACTTAAGGATGTCTTTTGTTTCTAGTTGTACAACTTCTTCAACGCACTTTTGAGTCACATGAGGGATACGAGCGGACGTGCTTCATCGGAGCGGACGTCCAGAACTGCTTCTATCAGTAAGTCATTAGTATTAGTAAATATAACTTTCAATTCACACTGACACCGATAACTTTTACCATTGTCGTGTTACCAACTTTTAAATTAAAATTTTCCTGCTTCAAAGTTGGTCACATTGTTAGCGAAATAAGATCACGGGAAGTTACTTTTTTACTTGACTTTACTTGAAGAGCGTAATATCTATATATACAATATTTCATGAATATATTAATATTAATAATTTATATCGCTATATTTTTGATAATTTCAATAGTGCAAGCAAATGTAGGCAGATACGACTTTTCCACATGTGCCTTGATTCACTTTCATTATAGTTTTTATACTCTCCAGTTCTTTTTTATTCTAAACTAGCTGTTGCCCGCAGCTTCGCCTGCGTTAACTATGATTTATAACGGCAACTTGGCGGGACGGTATATAGCCCTACAGCTATTCTCGATAAATAGGCTATCTAACACTGAAAGAATCATTCAAATCCGACCAATAGTTTCTGAGATTAGCGCGTTCAAACAAGCCCCTCTAAGCCTTTTTTCGCCATAAAAGATAGCCTATGTCCTTTCCCAAGCTCTGGTCTATATGTGTACTAAATTTCATAAAAATGGGTGCCGTGGTTTAGGCGTGAAAGCGTAACAGACAGACGGACAGAGATACTTTCGCATTTATAATATTAGTAGGGATTTACTTAGCAGTTTTATTTATAAGAATATGCCAAACCTATTTTACTTTAATTCACAAAGAAAGAGAGAGTGAGTCAGTGTGGAGGCTCGTTAATGCTCTCCAGTTCAAGTGGCTTTCAGAAGGTATCTGATCTAGTTGGTTTTGGCCTATCCTTTCTATTGTAGAAGAAAACCTTTTTAAATTTCCTAAAGTCAATTAATATACCTTAATCAACTTAAAGTTTACCACATCTACAAGGTTAAGTAATAAATTGTTTAAGAAAATTGTGTGCCACTTGTGTATAAAATATTATAAAAGACTTGTTAAGGAGTTGAGATTCAAGCGAAATATTCTCGCATTAAAGTAAACTACGTTTGCTGCAAAATTCATAACGAGTTTTGTTATTTTTATTTTCGTGAAACATTCGGATAATAACACGTTAGCCAGCGCTTTTTATGTTACGACTGTATTGGATGTTCTCCTTTTACAGTGCGATTGTTGGAATTATTTTAGCTTTTTCCATTTTACTAGCTTTTGTTTAACATCGCTTGTTAAATTATTTGTATGTTTGAGTCTAATTGTGCTGCATGTTAAAACATGTGCCTGCAGCAAATTCACGATATAATTGAAACATGTACTAGCGTGATAATATTTGGGCAGTATTTAATAATTATTTTGAATTTGCTTATTCTTCACTAGCCTTTTTCTCTGCTGGATAAGTCTTTTGTTTTAATAAACTGTATGACGACCGACTCCACCAAGTTCCAAAATCTTATCGTTATTCTCGTTATTAATACTATGACTAAAAGGACTATATTTTAAGTCTAAAATAGGTAATCGGACTGCAAATTTACTCGCCTCTACTATAATAATAATATGTTATTCATGTCAAAGGTAATATATACCTTACGATGTATTGTTCCAAAGCTTAAACGATAAATATGGCACGAATATAAATTTCAAGGTTCATTTTATTTATCCAAGAATTAAGATTCATCAAGTATCCTATTTTGAAATTAATTAAAATCTCGGATAATATTTTACAAAAAATATCAGCGTCAAAACTCAAAGGTAAGGAATAATTAAACGCGAGTATTAACGTTATAAATAATGTATATTAGAGTGGGCGGGGAGTAAATTTCCGGATATTTTTAATGCGTTAATTAATTTTTTTAATTAAATGTTATTTAAGGCTCGTGCATGTCTTTTTAAGATCACTGTAATACGTATGATGATTTTCTAAATGTACTTTTTCTAAGGCCAATGTAGGTATCGATTTAGTATGCAATAAGTCTATCAGTTGCTATGCGACACTATTTAACATGTTATATATACAAAGTTAGTTCAATACATTGTTGTCGCACAGGATAAAGATTCTACAGTATCAGCTTTTCATGATCACCATTTATCCATTCACTGTTTATTCTCCGATGATCTCCAATACCTAATTATTATCTAATAATCTATACTGTTATTGAAGCATAGTATATGATTACATTTTTTGTTGCATTATTGCATTTTTTGTAAAGTATATGGATCTAGTTTTAATATAGGATTGTTTGAATCTTACTTATTAAAAAAAAATCTATTTAAAATTTAATTTACATGAAAGAAGGTCTACGGCAAGCATTGCTTGAGCTTAACCGTGACAGTATAATTCAAGAGCGGAAGCTTCGTTTAGGTAGAGGAAGTGTTGGTTGGCAATTAACAGTGGGGATCTCTGTACAGTGGCCGATCCTTGGATACCAGTATCAAGGGGTCGGTCGTCTTAGCGTTCATTGAGGGAACAGATAAAGGCTGATGATGATGATGTTATTTATAGAGCTCGATGTTCACATTTCAATGGAGAGTCGTGGTACTCTCGCTTGTGGATTGCAACTAATTCAATTTAAGGTAATATCTTTCAATATAAGTGCAGAACGGATTATCCTGAAGCGTAGAGATTACCTCGCCCATCCTACACTGGCTCCTGTAAGATAGCCGGTGATTAAGCGCAATTAATCGCCCTGGTAATGGCTTAACATCCATCTTATAAGCTTAGTAGATAAAAGCTATAGTGGTAGAGTAGCGAGGGTGACTTTATTTTTGAAGTTGAACTTCTTTAACTTAGATTTTAACTTTACTAACTTAGATTAGATTTTTGACTTGATAACGATAAATCGATGAACGCCGGCTTTACCCATAATCGGTAAACCGACTTTACAAGTAACAGGGTTTTTTTGACTGAAATAACGCCAGTATTCTATATTCAAAAATAGTATCTCGTATTGGTCATGACTATATTGTTTTAAAATACTCTAAGATTATTTATATTATATAATTTTCCGAAAGTAGAAGAGGTATAATTATGATAAAAAAATATTGCAACTACAAACTCTTAATAAAAGCTAATTTTGGCATATGAAATGAAGTCTGTACGTAACGTGTCTGATGAGATAGTAAATCTATATAAATAAAAATGAATAAATATAAATATTATGGCTATCCGCTCTATATGGGCGCCGATCAACTGCAGATAATGGACGACCATACATTTATACTTTTAATATTAACGTTTGACGGGACGAAGTCTGTGCGGACAGCTAGTTTATAATAAAAATAAAATATTGTGATATTTAATTGAATTTATATTATTTATTTGGTTTCGGGACCTTAAACCAAGGTTCATAGTTTATAGTTCAATGCAAATACTTAAAATGTGACACGATTTAAGCATGTTTAATTCTATAATAGTGAAATGCGTTATATGATTTAATTCGTTTCCAACGGTACTAGTTAATAGGTAATAGTTTATGCAAATCGGTCTGAGTACTATGGTATCGACACACTTAGCGGTCAAACTTCTAACACTCGTCCTTTTACTTCGGGTGTTAATACAGAACGCTACATGATGTTAGTGGATAAAAGCTCTATCTGATCTTAAATTCTGAGTCTTTTGTGAGTCTGAGTCGTTCTTGAGGATCAAATGTGTTCCATAGTTGATATTAGACTGGTCACCCAGAAAAGCTCATGCTAGGCCGAAAAGATTCAACCTTATTATGAACTACGAATTCATTCGATACTTTTATTGTATTTGGAGAATCATTTCATTTAATTGCGTCGTAGATAACGGCTTACGTAAAATGCTAGAAGGATTTTTTTTATTTAATCTTTAACGCTCGGCGCAAACAAAGCGACCACAAATACCGGTAGCCAGCGACAGGAACTGAATATACTTTTTCATATATTTCCTTTATAGACATAACAAAAAAAAGGACAATCGTCAGTACGAAGCTATTAATAAATAATTAATATCTCTTTCATTATTATATACTAGTTTAGCGATTATAATAAATTTCCCTCGATATAGAAAATGTCTTGGGTACTACAATTTCTCTTTGTCACTCTAGGGAGGTACCCCTCTGCCTCGTATGTCATATGCTTCCAAGCACCGAAGTAAAACGCTTATGACACATAGACGGTAAAACGTGGAAAATTTATATGATCTTCGTTTTAGTATTTCAAAGAAACGTACCATTAAAAGATAGTTTTTATGGGTTTTAAAAACCCCTTTTATATATTGTATAATGTGATATTTAATATTAATTCATATGAATTAAGTCATGAGAGGAGCTTGTGGCGCAGTGGTAACAGCCGCGCGGATCGATCCACAAGGCTAAGCAACGCTTGGCGAGGTTGGTTCGTGGATGGGTGACCATCTTTACATACCAAGACTTCTCCGTGCCTCGGAAAGCACGTTAAGCCGTTGGTCCCGGCTGTGATTCGTGGATCTTTGACAGTCGTTACGGGTCGTCAGAAGCCCGAAAATCTGACAACCAGTCTAACCGCGGGGTACCGTATCACCCAGTTACTGGGTTGTGGAGGTCCGACAGCAGTCGCTCCATGTAAAATACTGGTATTCAGCTGAATCCGGTTAGACTGGAAGCCGACCCCAATATATAGTTGGGAAAAGGCTAGGCAGATGATGATGAAGTAAGTCACATGCATATAGAAAATATGTAGATAGGAAATTGCCAGAAAACGTAACAAACAAATCGCTATTTTTTCGACAATTCGATAGCAAATTTAAAAGGATGACACCTGGGTCGTCACGATCGGTCTTGGAGTTCATTTTTTAGAGTTAGTCTTAGGTCTCGTAGTCGTATGGAATGTGTTTATTTATTATTTACATTATTTCGTGAATAAAGCGGAGAACAGCGACACTTAATAAGATTTCAATTTGATTCTTTTAATCAAGAGACTTGAATTTTATTTATTGATATAGGGTAGTAAAAATACATATTTTTACAGTGGAGCAAGTGTTCTCTGAAGAGTCTGACGAGGGCGGGGGCGTGGATGAGACCGCGCCGCCCAAGCACGCTCACGGGCCCGACATCGAGTTCCCCTTGCAGAGGAAGGACATCGATCTCCTTATAGAAGCATTTAGAAAGAAAAAGGTATTTGCAAGAAAATTTAATGATTTTGAGAAAGCTGTACCGATTTTGATAAAACATGCCTAACAACCGCTAGAAATGGTGTTTTAAAATGAATCCAAATCTGAAATAGCAGTCAAACTTTTAACAGCCGTCTTTTTGCATAGGATGATTAATAATTGTCGATAAATATAAAAAAAGTCAAGATTACATACATTAAATATATATAAAGTTTTGTGAGAGACTAGAATCCGTACTAGGGAAACCCTGTGTTATAGGGTTGATGCCCAGTCTTCCTAGACCCTACACATTAAGGGATATAATTTGATAACTAACAATAACAAGTAGTTAAGGCCAATAACCATAAAAATACTTTAAGTAGCTACTAAATATTCTTAAGTGTTGATATTCATGCTCTTTGTCAAATAAATGTAAGATTTTTTAATATCAATAAATACAGATATTTATACTTAAATTTAAACGTATGTAGATATGCACATATTATGTATGTGGTTTTACTACAAATTTTCACGGGAATCAGATAATAATAGTACGTCCTTTATTTGTAAAAATTCAACTAACAATTAAGCTTTATTCTCAAAATAATTATATTTGTATATTTATTAAAATATATTTATAATTTTTTACTTAAATAGGTTAGAAAAAATGAAATTCTAATCATTATTAATTATATATTAAAATCATAAGTTAGTTAGTTTCTTATTTTTCTTAATACGGAAAATGGTCTGTTTCAAATTAGATTTTTATGTGATAAATAAAATGCAATGTAACTAAAAATAATAGAATATAATACTTATGTTCTAATGCCTACTATAAAATCTAAAAGCGATGCGCAGGCTTAGAATAAATATGTAATCTCCTCCTTACGTTAAATGTTATGTTTGTTACAGCATCGTTTGCATCCGAAGCACGTGGCGCAGATTTTAAAAGAGGCCTCACAGATGTTGAAAAGGTTACCCAACATAAACGTGGCCACCACTTCCATCTCTAGCCAGATCACTATATGCGGAGACATACACGGAAAACTTGATGATTTGCTTGTCATATTTCACAAGGTAATGTATTAAAAATTAATAGTCTGATTATTACACCGCTTTTACCTTTACTATAAGCCGTACTTAAAAAAGGTATTGATAGATAGATGTACAAAGATATGAATATCGTATTAGGGAAGGTCCTTCTTCCTACTAATAATATAAATGCGAAAGTTTGTAAGAATGTATGGATAGATGGATGTTTGTTACTCTTTCCCGTAAAAACGACTGAATGGATTTTCATGAAACTTAACAATGACATACCCTACACATCAAAATAACACATAGGCTATCATTTATCCTCCTACTCCCACGGGAATGGGAAGTACGCGGGTGAAACGGCGAGGCGCTGCTAGTTATACATAATTATTTAATAACTTTTTTCAATTTGAGGCGGATGCAATCGCGGAAAGCCTCGAATATTGTGGTAAAAAGTCGAAAAAGCTTTCATTCGAAAAAGAAATGATACGACGGTCTTGCTGGTAAACAACATATAGATTTACATTGTTGTTTGCCTTTTCTATGTTTCGCTGTTATGATATTTTGTTTGAGCTCAATACATTATGTATTAAATTGTGAGACAAAACGAGATAAGATGTCACTAAAGCGCAAAACGAGAGAGCTCTCTTATCTGAAAATACTGAGTATATTTCAATATAAATGTATAAAGATATCATATTTTACAACGGTATCTTGAAATATTGGAATTTTTTCTTAAGTGACTATACATATTGATATTTCATGCACGTAGCCAATGAAAACAATAAAACACGAAGGAGTTATGAGGGTCAGTAACGGACCTTTTTAAACTGCCTTGTTATTTACACCTATCAACTTTACGTGCATATTATATTATTATTAATTATGTTTTCTCGAGTCTATTATAGAGTATATTAAAATTTTATTATAGTAATTGTTTTTAACTGCTTCTGAATTCAGCGAAAATATTTTGGTGTTGGGTAATTTTACTATTATAATGTGCGTAAAAATACTATTAGAGAGATTCCGTACTGTTTAATCGTCGAATTGTGCTAACGATCTCCGTCAGGTTATGTTGTGTGCCAGATGAATAGATAAAGAACAGGTGAGTGGATGAATAAGGGCTTAAATAAATAATACTTGTTTTGTTAGTTTGTTAATTATAACATAGATTCTCTCCTTTACGTAATTATATATTTATATATTATCATTATGTTGAAGCTATTGTAATGACATAGATATTATAGCTCATTCAATGAGAATCGTTTTCTCATTTACGAAACGCAAAAAATTACAAAAGATTTAGAAATGTTAGCATCTGGCCCAAATCCAAACCGAAGTTGACACTGACAGATACAGAGGAAATGGGCGTTCCTGCCACAAAAACCATCTCCACCAGATGCGACGTGAAATAGGGCATTAACCTTAGCTTTTCGAAAAGTTGAATATTTAGAGTTCATATAATAAACATCTTATTCATTCACACTTTGTAATAGGTGACTTTATTTAATACTCATCCCTTGGGCTGACGTCATATAAAATCGCCTATCTCGTTACAAGACTATTCCATTTTTAAAAAAATGTTTCAGTAGTTCATAAGTTTACTGTGGACAAAATAAAAATGAAAAGTGACATATAAAATCAGCTTCCCCATATGAAACTTCGAATTGTTGATTTGTTACATTTTTATATATAAAAGTGTTTCATATAATTTTATCTCGAAGTTTTAACGGAACCGGAAAACGGAATCCCTACCGGTCGGAGAGTTTTAGATACAAGCAATTAGAAACAACAACGCTAAAAATAAATAAGATCGATAATGTTTTATTATTGTAAGATAGTTAATGTACGAGTATAATCGTGATCTACATCTACACTAATATTATAAAGAGGAAAACTTTGTTTGTTTGTTTGGTTGTAATGAATAGACTCAAAAAGTACTGGACCGATTTCAAAAATTCTTTCACCATTTGAAAGCTACATTATTCACAAGTAACATAGTCTTAATTTTATTCTGGAAAAATATAAGGTTCCAAAGATATTTGGGTTTTTCGGACACGAGGTGTAAAAAATCAACCAGAAAAGTTACTTATTTTGCGTACTAAGATCCCGTTATGCATTTTAGTTAACGCAGGCGAAGCTGCGGGCAACAGCTAGTCAACAATAAAACGAAAATATTATAATTCAATTCCTTTTTCATGCGTTCATTTTATTTTAATCTACATAATATGTAGGTATAGATTGATACAGCTGGATTGAATAATATATTGTTTGCTTCGTGAAACTCACATATTCACAGGAATACACATATTCGCTTACCAGATACTGAATATCCATAACAAAGCGTGGGATTTGCTATGAATTATGAAGTTTGCTTTTTGACATACAATATCCCTGAAGTATGTAATGGTTGTATCCGATGGTTGGAATATCGTTGTATCGTACGACATATTATAACATTCACACAAAATAATCACAGCAAATCTGAAAGATTCTAAAGTAATTTTTTTATCGTTTAAGAAATATACTTTTTACGATTAGAAGAAAAACTAAGTTGTTTTAAGGATTTTCATACGTCTTTTTAATCTGGGGTACATATGCGGACGAGATGAAAATATAAACGAATTAATGCAAAGAATACGTCCTTGCTTCAAAACCTTAGGCTCAGCTAGTGATCATTTAGATTTTTTAACGGGCTTGGCATAATACTCGATTCCATCACGGACAAGTCAAGATTGACATCAGTCACCACCAAATGGCCTTTTGATACGATCTCAGGAGCCCGAAGGATACTTTAAAACTTCGCAGGGACGAATTTATTAAGCTTCCAAGATGTGTAGGTAATATTTTAAAGATTCCCCCCTGAAGCGGTGGACAGTATGAGATTGCATTGATTTGTAAAAGTAAAGAAAAGCCAGCAGCCGAGTGACGCCGGTTATGGAGAAATTATAATAATGTTTACCTATCTGCATAGTTTTAGATAATTTCTGCATAGGTTTAGATAATCATTTGTATTGCTATAAAAGAAAGAGAAACGTGTTTTATTATCTTATATCTTTAAACGAGCAATCTCGAAAACGGCTCCAACGATTTTCAGAAATTTTGTATACCTGGGTAGAAAACTGCGATAAATGGATCTAGCTAGAATAAATTTAAAAAAAAAATGTCGTTATATCCGTGTTTTGAAGCAATAATTATAAATCGCTCCAATTTCGTTATCGCTTCATTAAAATACGACCGTAAATTTCGCTGTCAAGCACTATGTTGTAATAGCTAAGTTGGGATTTATTGTTGATCTCCAAAAATGTATTGTTTTTATTCTTTATTTGTTTGGTATTTATGGCATAAGCAGTTATAAATCGGAAAGAGCCTAAGGGCTTAGACAAAGTAACGTCGTTTTGTAGCGGAAATATACCGAAAATCATCATCTCTGATTTATCAATGACAATTTCCTAGATATTAAGATATTAACAATAACGATCGTCAACCAATCAGATTGTGATTTTGTTACGATAACGATTGTCCACGTGATTTAGCGCAACTTATGTCAGTTCTATACATTTTATTCTTTTTGAACTTCGTGGGTTTGTATGTCCAGATTGATTTTCTTTTATTTTTTCAAGTTTATTCTTTTGAAAGAAAAATTTATCATACTAACATCAATAAGGGTATTATTTGGCGTTCTTTGAGGGAGGCCTATGTTCAGCGATGGACAGATAAAGGCTGATGATGACGATGATGATGATGGCGACGACGATGAAGATGATGATGGAGGGTATTCAAAAGAATACAAAAAAAAACTGAGCAAATGCTCGGTCAACCAGGTACTGACAAATAAATTGTGACAATGAAAACACAAGGCCATGGGACTATTTGTCTTCTGACCACTTGTTATTGAGGTCTGACGTCAAGGGTTGGACTTGCGGTAACAATTAGGGAGCGCCGGGCGTCATCCAATTTATATGAGCCTCCACTAGTGTTTGATTGATAGGCCGTTGCGATGACCTTATTCACTTGATGTTGTTTTTCTACGTTTCTCGATCACTATTTGCTGGTAAACAATAACATATTGAGTGATTGGTTTTTTTCTAGAATAGCTATGAGTTTTTTATGATATCTATTTGAGGTGGGTAGTTTGTTTAGTTATAGATTTATTTACGTAGCTCTATGTATGTAAAATATAAGTTGGGTAATATCGATAGAATTATTAAAACTAAAACTAGATGATGTTAAAAAAAAACTAATTTAATATTGCTGGCATTTGTAGCATTTATTGTTGATGAAATGAATGAATGCATGAATGAAAAATATTGTTTTATTCTTTGTTTGTTTGGTATTGTGTAGAGTGAAATATTTTACGAATTAAAGTAGGATTCACTATGGGATTTATGTTTATTTAATTACATAATACATTAAAAAATATATATAATATGTTTTTATATTTTATAGCCGTATCGAAAGCTTTTTCCGTGTACATTTAACTGGGTCAAATTCTAAAGTAATTTCCATTTCTTAGTCGGTGAAAAATGTTTGTGTAAAGTACATCCTTCTTTACTACCTGCATCCAATGCTAAATGTATGTCACTGGATATAAATTCTCATTGTACAATTGGCAAGAAACCCAAGTATAGTGAAAATAAATTGGTCTTAAAATATATTTGTAGCGGGACGGCATTAATACTAAAGTTCTATCCGGGAAACTAAGTTTTAGAAAGACCAGACTCAAATTAGTGAATTTAAAGTTAACTATATTGTTTTCGAACGCCGAAACAACTCGACTTTGCGAGAAAATAACTAACAGCCTCTAATAAATATTTATGTTAAATATTTTGTTAAGGCTATGTTTGTGAAATAATTTTATTACTTTATCTAAGGAATGTGTTACGCCAGAGTATATTGTTCCATCTTGAATTACGTATGGGATGACTAGGGGGTGTCAGGTAGTTCGGCGGTGGACTCTGCCAGGACACCCTCTAGGTGTGCCCTCGCTGCGTCATGATCTGATGTTTATCATCCGAGGGGACTTGTCTCTGCCGAGCGTCATCACCGCGATGCTCGACTGCCGCGAGTCCTGGACGACAATGGCCTCCTTCTGCGAGACAGTGATGTCCCGGAAGGAGGCCGATGAACGGGTGAGAGAGTAGGCCGCTGACGTTGCCTCCTCCCGTAGATGACGAACGGGGGTGCGTTGAAGGCGCTACTTAATGCACTTCCAGTAACACCTCTGTGCTCGTGTCGGACTCGGGATGGGTACTCGGGCCCCGCTAGACACGACGTCGTGGGGACTGCCAAGTCGTAGCCGGGCAGTCCCCCTATTGGGCAGAATCTGGTCTTGCCGGGACCAGTCTTTCGTGGAGGGTTTCCCGTCGCCTGCAGATCCGGGTCCCTCAGATATAGCGGCTGAAGGCTCACGCAGTGGTTTTAGTGGGGTAGTGCACCCAATGCGAGTCCCCACACACGCCAGCGCGCCTACCCAAGGCCCTGATTTGATCCGAAAAGGATTTCCGCTGCTTCATCAAAAAAAAGAGGGGTGTCAGGCACAATACATAGTCTCCGAGCATCACATTTATGACCATGAGTCATTCATGGTCATAGATGTGATGATTGACACCGTCAGATTGCTCGTCTGCCAGATATATCACAAGTGAAATCATCATCATCATCATCATCCTAGCAAATATTATTTCCATTGATTGACATTGACATTTGATTCAGCTTTTAAGGTCTGAAAACAAAGACCTCTCTTTAAGGCCGTACCCACATGACCATAGTCCTATACGATTGTAAAAGCCGAGCGAAACCGCGGTATATCTTGTCTCTTCATTCTGGCCTCATGCTCGCTAATTCTCGCGTCACTCCACATTCCTCCACACATCTCTTAGTCCCACCCAGTCATCACAATATCAGACGTGAAATATACATGTCAATTAATAAAACTATTATTGATACAATCTGGATTGTATATTAAGTAGTACTTCATTGTACGAAGTAGCATAATTTAAAATTCACAGTTCCCAAGGGCCCTCCCCTTCAGTGTTCTGGTGATAAATTCCATCTCATAGCAGTAAAGATATGTATCGGGAGTACTCTCAAGATACACACTGGCATGCTTGTCTATGCCATCTAGTTAGTCAATCAACCTTTTTGTTTGATAAATGCATAATATTACTTTCTATAGGAGACATGTCTGAGGATCACAACGCTGGATTTGTAAAAATTATATAAATTACAGGGTATTTTTTCTATTTTATCATTCATTTGTCCTTTAAAAAATATCTCATACAAGTATAAATACATTGAGATAGTATGAGATAATAGAGTGCGGTATTGTGTAGTACTTTGTAACTTTTCATATCGAACTAAAAAGTACTGATAGCGATTATAGGCCGCGCTCAGTAGGGAATGGAAAAGTATGTTGGCGATGAATTGGGGAAAGCTTTTGGTTATAAGTGGACGGTAACAGATTGACGGTGATTATATTAAAAATATATAAATAAGTTCATTAATATTGAACATAAAAGATGAAGGATAAGATACCTGTAATATTTTAAGTTATCCTCATGATATAAACTTGTTAAGAAATGCTTATGTCTTGCTAAAGTAAATAAGGTGAAAAAGATGAAAGAGGTTTCATGAATTTGTTGTATTAATAAAGTACAAATTATTATTTCTCCTCGAGAGATAAATCTCGTTCAAAATCTTAGGGATGCATACTTATACTAGTATTGCTGTTTTTCTTTTTGTTGAGACTTTTTAATGACCAAGACATGGAACTGTTGAAGTTGCTTGCTCCTCAAAATACATATACTCGTATTTAGAATAAATGTTAGATTTAAAGTTTTTATGGAGCCGTCAATATTAAAATTTAATAATAATTCTACAGAACTTATAACGTATAAGCTCAAACTTTGCACTTTATAACTTATAAATACAAACTTAAAACTTATAAAACTACATTTATGAATTCTACTAATGAGTTTTTCTGGAGCCATCAATATGAAAATTTAATAATAATTCTTGACTTATAAATTCTAAAAAGAGACATATTTTTTTGAACCAAAAGTGTAATGTATGATAATGTAAAATAAATAGGAGTTTCAAGGAGGACCAAATTTATTCGTATCGTGTGAATAAAGGCCAAACAAACTGTTATGGTACAGATGTGTTTATTTGTTATGTTGTTATAATAATATTACTTCAGACCTTATGCTATCATAATAATAAAGAAATGAACAAAGTTTTATATACGGCATATTGTTTTAAAATTACAACGAAAATCCATTTGTATGGAGATTCTGAAATAATTCTGTGATCAGGCGAGGCATCTGGCGTTGCGAGCTCAGTGATACGTTATCGTAAATGCTAATAGTTTCGACTATTCCGCAGGAGCATCCGTTGAATTTATTGTACAGCTTTGTAGCTCCATTATTTATCTTAACACGATCATAAACATTGCTTGTATACTCGACTATACACTCTTAAAATAGTTATTTATTAGCCTCGCTGTAATAAATGCATTACTTATCATAATAATGGCATAACTATTACATTATGGACTGTTTATTATAAAAATACATTTCATTTGAATCAGTTATAATATATTCATTCAGAAAGACTATAACATTATTTTAATTGAGGCCAATATTCTGTAGTCTTTCAAGATTTTCTACGTCATTTGCCAATATAATAATTTAATGGTCGATTTGAGATAAAAAAATAATCGCGAGCAATCGTAGAAAAAGGTTAACGCGAAAACGTTTCTCTTTCGTCGGATATCTCAATAAATACAAAAGTGATTGGTCCTAAATCTGCTGGAATTTCTCCCTGTGTCCGAAAGGGATAACTCGAATATAAAACAAGGGATAATGATCGTGAAGCGTGGGTGTATCGATTGTAGGGAACGGAGTCGACCTAGAAACGGTCAGTGCATGTGTAAGGATTCCATAATCAAACGTGGAACGTGCCCTATTATAGACAATCAATAAAATTGTACTTTTCAGTGACAAAATCTAAAGACTGATTTTATAGCTGTGCTTATTTTATGTGGTCCGTGTTGGATGCGAGTAGCAAGGGCCTCATCTTGACTTTCATTGAGGGAGACCTATATTTAGTAGTGGATGGTTAGCGGCCGATGATGTTGGTACTACTCTATGATATTTATTAAAAACTAGCTAAATTTATAGCCGTATCCGTATGGATATAATC
The DNA here is from genome assembly GCA_905333005.2 of Lycaena phlaeas. NCBI lineage: Eukaryota > Metazoa > Arthropoda > Insecta > Lepidoptera > Lycaenidae > Lycaena > Lycaena phlaeas. The sequence continues at coordinate 10,591,326 of HG995174.1, read as the reverse complement.
TTTTTATAGTCCCGTCAAAATAGGTGCAGCCGTTTCAGACATTAGCCGATACAAACAGACAGATTGACAAACATTGTAAAAATGTAATTTTGAAATGTAAACAGACACTCAAATTTTCTTTAGCTGTATTAAGTAGTACTGCAATACCTTGTTAAACTAGTATTACCGAAATAAACACAAATTTCTGAAACTAAATCTATAAAGATTAAAAAATGTCCGAAGTTTATCCTAGTTCAGTTAACCTATTGTTGTGATATCAACAAAATTTGGCCTGATGATATAGTATTAGATTGATTTTGATAGATTTTATTCGATTTTGATAGATTTTGATAGATCTTGTTTGATTTTGATACATCGTTCTTTATTTTCTTCTTGAAAAATTTTATTAAAATTTGATCAGCGCTAAGATGTCAAAGTACAAAAAACGGACTTTCGCATTTATAATATTACGGATTTATTATAATAACGGACTTTCACATATTAATAATATTACGGATTTATTATAGTTTAACACTAGATATTTAAAACAAACTTAATGTAATGAATGTATTTTATTTACACAGAACGGACTGCCGTCACCTGAAAACCCATACATATTCAACGGAGACTTCGTTGATAGAGGCAAGAAGGGGTTGGAGGTGTTCCTCCTTCTCTTGGCTTGCATGCTAGCGTTTCCGGGGGGTGTCTTCTTGAATAGGGGTAACCACGAAGACCTTATTATGAATTCCAGGTAAGGGAAAGTGGGGTAATTTGATCTAGTCACGCTTATTTACTTATTTAAAGTGTAATATAGTGTTGTATTAGAGACCGAACATATTATGGAAAGTCATCGCGACTTAAATCTTCTTTAGTCTCTGGTAAAATGAAGGTTTATGAGTGACATCGTCTGAATGAGGCAACTTATCATCCTCGCCGAAAAATAAGAATTGAGTATTTTCTTGCTTAAAAATCACGAATTCTTTTATCTTTAAAAAGATTATTACCTAGGTAAATTAAAAAAAAACTACAATAATTTTAGGGCCTAATTCACAATCTCCAAATAAGTTCCGATTAGGCTATCGGCAACATATTTGACAGATACTTGACAGATACTCCATACTCTATCTGTCAAATATGTTGCCGATAGCCTATTCGGAACTTATCTGGAGATTGTGAAACAGGCCCTTAATATGCATATATTAAAAATATTGTATCTACTAGCTTATTATTATTATTATATGCTGTTAGGTCTGTGTATATAACTTTTGTTAACGAAAAATTAATTTTCCCTAAACACAAGCAATTAATGGCAATGTTTCATAATAAAGATTTGTAGCAGCCATAATGAAATGAGACAGGGTTGGGTGTGTGACGCCGATATCTGAAAATCCTCCAAGGCCTCGGCTTAGGATTATGATTTATTTTTTGTTAGGCAAAGGTCATTTGAACTGGTAATCCTGTTACTTATTTTGGACTTAGTGTCTTACATTTCTCTAGATTCCCACCACAAATAACCAATAATATGTATATGTACTTCTTGCACTTATTAATTATTATCATATCTTATTACCACTCTTATTAAAAAAAAATACAGCAAAAATATTTTAAATACACTTAAACCTTTTTTTTTATTTTTGACTTCGCCATCGTTTACGCTATTGTTCGTTGAAATTCGTAGCATGAAAGTGGTTTCATGATGTATCTTTCATCAAGAAGTTCACGTGTACAAATAAAAATATGTAAATCAGGCTAAATATATTCGTTGCTGACTTACGTTACGCTCGCGTTATGTTTTTGTTTATATAACCTTTTGTAACACATTTTAACCAAGTTTCCATTTCAGGTATGGCTTCATACGGGAGGTTCAGCAAAAATACCGGGTGAGACTTGTGTTCGATAAATAATTGCCAGTTAGCTAAGTGCCGCCTCGCTTGCGTTAAACCGATACATAAATTACAAACATAAACCCTGCTCTAACTATTTGGGACCTATTTGGGACTATAACTTTTGTTTGGAATTAATATATACGCTTCTAAATCAAACCTTAGGTATAAGTTATGATACACAAAACTATTCTGGTTAAATGTTAAAACTTGATACTGTAAAATCGCGTTTTTATCGCATCCAAAAAATGTTTCACTTCGAATTCTTGGTAGCTTGATTTTTTCAGACATGCTATAAAAATATTTGCCCGTTGTTACGGAAGTTTTTTATCGCCACCTATAAAATCGAAAAATTCGAACGAGCATTTTGTGGTAGTGTCCGGAATTCTAACAGAAACGTTACGTGTGATAAACGTCTTCATACATTGTAAGCGAATCTATCTGTCGTTATGCATCGTGAAACTCATTTATCAGACGATAATTAGTGCTAAAATAAAAATAATACTTATCTGAGTGTTGTTTACGACATTATCGAAATAACCATGATCTTGCCAAAATTGATAATTTGATATACCTACTCGGAATTTAAAAGTCACTTAATCGTTTTTGCCTATAAGCATATATAAAGTAAAGTAAAAGTGAAGTTTCAACCCTTATATGTCCCACTGCTGGGCACGGGTCTCCTCCTCGAAATCAAGTGAGTAGGTCGCCTGAATTCGAGGAGAATAGGATAGTAAGCATTTATATGCTTACTAATTTTATTCTAACAAATATAATAGAGCATCTTACAAAAGAAATATAAAATGGACAACAAAAAATAGCTAAAATAATTTTAAAGAAAACCTCTTTTCTTTGTAGAAACTTGAAATGTTTAATCTTTAAAATGGAAGTTGAAACATTACTACCTTTTGTGTTAAAACTTTATTCTCCTCGTCGTGTCTATGACATCTGATTTTCAAATTGAGAACAATTGTACGAGTTATTTTAATGGCAGGAGACACCTTCTTTGTGCGACGGGCACATCTATCTAGTTACTAACTTAGTACTATCTCGATAGCTTTGCTGTATTCATAATGTAGAATTATTACTAGTACTATCATTACTCTATATATATTTTGATATTTATTGAAAGGTGCGATTCCAGTTCTACTATTAAAGTACATAAAATATTTATTTCTTAAAAGTAAATTAATGAATGAATTAAATAAGCTTTATTGTGCGCACAACAAATTAATTTTTATTTTTTTTAATCATTACTGAAATAACTTAAAATTTACAAAGTTATATACAAATATTAACTTAAATTTGAAATGTACAATCAACCTTTAAAAATAATTAAACGTTTTCCGTTTGAATTATAGTACAATGCTATAAACCAATGTTATTACTATCTAGAACATAATTAAGTAAAGACAGATAATAATATTGTAATTGACCACAGACACACAGAGTTTATTGTTTATGTCGAGATACTTAACATTTTAGTGCAAGCTTTATTACTGCCGCTAATTTAATACACTCTATTTGCACACTATATTAATTCAGGTGGATTGTGTGCATTTTTCTTTAGAGCGTAGTTTAAAACTTTCATCTCTACGTTTACTACTAAATAATTTTATTTATTGATCTCTTGAACGAATCTAAAAAAAATATATAAATGTTTACAACTAAATGTAGCTTTGGATAGGCTGGTAGGCTCTAAGTTGTTATTTAAATACGTATATAACATTTGAGTCGAAGTTTGATGAAACATTTATATAAGATATTTTCAATCGTTGAACGTAACTATCAACGGTGCCCACGGAGGCTGTTATTTTCAGATGTAAAAAAATGGATATTATTCTTAGACATTGTTATGTGCATACCGCAAAGTAATATATTCCTCATAAATATGTGTAATGTCCGTAGGATTATATATATTCATATACATAATTATACATATTTACTTGGTAGTACAAGAAGTTATATTTTTTATCAAATTTAGGGCCTGTTTCACAATCTCCAGTTAAGTGCCGAATAGGCTATCAGCAACATATTTGACAGATAATTGACAGATAATCCATACCATATCTGTCAAATATGTTCCCGATAGCCTATTGGGAACTTATCTGGAGATTGTGAAACAGGCCCTTACATTTTTAAGTATCAAAGTAACAATAGCGATTTATTGTGTACGTGTATATTTAAGAAAACCAAGACATATTTTAAAGGTAAAGTTACCGTTCGGAATTTTTTCTTAGGATACTAAAATTTGAGAGTTCAACTAGTAAGTACAACTGTCTTTTTATTAATCGTTTCATTGTCTTAGTTTACTATCGTAAAGAATTAGAGGATATCTGATGCCACTAACATTGTAATAAAAAATAAACATCTTTTTTCATTACGTATAAACAGGGACACTACAGTAGGTTATCTCTGTATTAAGTTCGATGATTTTGTGCCTCAGGTACTAGGAACAGAAATAATAAAAAAAATATATAAATATATTATGTATTCTCTTTTAAAACCATCTATACATACCTCAGTTGTTACATTTAGGCGGCAAATTTTTGTTAGTTGATTTATTTCCCTATAAAGAGTATTTATTTTTCATTACAGCACAACTCAGAACGCCTACTAAAGCTGATTGAAAATGTGTACCGCTGGCTTCCACTGGGCACCATCATCAATAACAGAGTGTTCGTGGTACACGGCGGCATCTCAGATACAACCGACCTGGATATGGTGCGAAGTCTCGAGCGAGATAAGGTAAGCGTATGCAATTGTTTTTTATGTCAGACTAGCTGTTGTCCGCAGCCTAGCCTGCGTTAACTTAGATTTACAACGGGATCTTAGTAGATACGCAAAATAAGTAACTTTTCTGGTTGATTTTTTACACCTTGTGTCCGAAAAACTCAAATATCTTACGGAATCCAATTTTTTTTCCAGAATAAAATTTAGCCTATGTTACTCGTGGATAATGTAACTTTCAAACGGTGAAAGAATTTTTGAAATCGGTCCAGCACTTTTTGAGCCTATTCATTACAACCAAACAAACAAACAAAGTTTTCCTCTTTATAATATTAGTGTAGACTAGTGTAGATGTAGATGGACAGGCAAATGGATCACCTGATGGTAAGTCAACGTGGCCCATGAACACAAATACTTGGGACTAGAACTGGCCTATTCACATGTCACGAGACGTGAGATTATAAATCTATACCAATAGTGCTATTCTGTAAAAACCATTTCGATATCAAGCTTCACCTAAGTGATAGAGCTAACTTTACGCTCACTTCGAAAGCGAACTTTATTGATATAGATAGTCGAGTTTTAAAGAATACAAATTCGTCAAATTCTTCATGTCACCGCATTCGAGATTCGAAAACGACCTTACAGAATTGCCCTACAGTAATGATAGTGCCTGATCTGTGTTTTTCCGAAACGCAGCAAAACTGTATGTTGTTAAGATGTAGAAGGATCGCGAATAGAGCATCTGCGAGTAAAAATCGTTGCCAGTAATATTTTTTTCTCATTATAGCGACCGAGGGAGACATATTTTTAATGCTGTTAATCTTGCTGTGCACTGTACGGCGACAAGTATTAAACTTGTTTGAAGAAGTAATTAAAAAACTCTGATAAAACAACAACTCCGTTTCGTTCCATTTTTATACCCTACACTGTTGTTAACGTTTTCGCTGCCAATATTTATAGTAAAGTAAAAAAGATTTAATAATTAATAATATACATAAGGTATCTTCATTATCACCATCATCAGCCTTTATCCGTCCACTGCTGAACATAGGCCTCCCTCAATGAACGCCAAAAGGACCGATCCCTTGCCACTCACATCCAACGCGAAACGAACCTTATTAGCCCATAAGCCATCCGTTCTTCTGAGTATGTGACCAGCCCACTGCCACTTTAACGTCCTTATTCTTCTCGTGATATCGGTAACTTTAGTTCTCTGGCAGGTATCTTATGGATCGTCAAATAACTATAACGGGTTCGAAGCTAGTCCACTGAGAAGAGTAGGCGAAACAAACTCAGTGAAACAAATCCTTTAAATACTTTACAATCTCATATTCCGAAGGTTTTGTATATTCGATCAATTATTTTATTTTATAATATCCATTCCATTTATTTACCATACAAAGGTTTTTTCGCTTCTTTATATTTATAAAAGTCAAAAATAGAAAGATAAATTAGTAACTTTTTTATTGAAAAATGTAATAAAAATAAATAATTGAGAATCGTTATATGAACTTCATCATTATAAATATTCCATAAGGCACATATTAGGAAAGTTTTAAGCGTTCTCTTCGACTTAAAGCTCTAAAGTTATTCAATATATAATAGACTGCTTTAGATAGTTCAAGGGACTTAGTACACCTCTTGTGCTCTTGTCGTTTCATCAGATATCTTACATAATTTAGTGATCAGATAATATTATGATTTGTTTAATGTTAGCGACGATGGTCCAGTGGTGGGTGGACTCGATCTCTTATGCGAGAGGTTCCGGGTTCGATCCTGACCCCCCGTGTGTGACTTGAAATGGGTTTTTCTAAATTTCTAAGTGCACCCAAAAACACGGGACCATCGTTCACTCACCGGTGAAGGAAAACATCGTGATGAAACCTGCATACCTGATGAGATTGAAAGTCTTTGAAGGTATGTGAAGTTCACCAACCCGCATTGGGCCAGCGCATCAGTGAACTATGGCCCATTACCCTTCTCGCCTGATTTCGAGTAAGATACCCGTGCCTTACTTATACTTATAATGTCAGTTGTATAAACCACGTCACCTATAAACTTAAACTAGTTTATCTGGAACTGTCTCAGGCAACTCTAAATTTGTTGTGCCGTCTATCCTGAGAGATAATATGTTAATCTCCGTACCAGTAATTACACTGCCCGTCCTGCCCTTGTCTCAGAAATACAGCAAAGCTGTTTCAAGGGTGAGACAAGTAAAGAAATAAGCTAGGCTTAGGCTAGGAATACGTGATATCTCAGGCATAATAATTAAAGCAGATCGTTATTTTTTTTCACATTACGTCAACCTAGCTACGGTATTCTAGCAGCGGAAATAAATTTAAGAATTATTTTATATATATACATAATATACTATATACGTATACACGTCCTTAGCCCGATTAAGATATAAATATGTATATTTATTTATTCTTTAGTTAACAAATTAATGTAACTATTGTATTGGAGACATTGTTAACAAGGTGTACTTATCTCTATTAGATATTTCTTCCAGCAAAACCTTGTAAAGTTGTGGAATACTCCGTCATTTAAAGACAGATAAATAAATATATTAATATTCAATGAGATAATAAGTAAATTGGATTACCCGCCAGAACATAAATATATACAATAAAATGAATTTATATTCAATATTGATCGTAGAAATTATCTACATCAGACGGGATTCGAACCCGGGAACGCTATGTGACTGCCTATTTTATGTTGCTTCATGTTCTTACAATTTCGTTTAGGTTGACTACAAATTGATACAGTACGAGCGATTGAACTTTTTGCATTGAAACTAAAAAAAAACAAAAATCACTCGTAGTGATTTTAGTAATGGAAATGGTTGAGCCGTTTGTTCAAAGCGGTGCCTAGCTAACTGACTAAACTCCAATCCAATCAACTATATTCCACTTAACATTCGAAACTGCAGAACTTTTAAAAAAGTTGATTTGCACGAAAAACGCTAAATAGTTTTTTGAGTGCAACTAAATATACAGATTGATAGATAATTACCTTTTTTTTTCGAAAGGACCTATGCTGTTGGCCTTAAGGCCTTAAAGCTACATCGGAAAAGTAGATGAGTAGATGGCTCAAATTACCTACACCACACGGTTATATAATATACACGTATTATATTACATTATTTGTTATTATTTTATGAGCGTTTCAACAAAACGGCCGTAACATATTATACTGGCAATTAAACAACCACAGAGTGAATTAAGTTATGAATTATTATGAAAGTCGCGTATCTCTTTCCCCTTTATGTAGTACAGGTGGTTTTCCGTTTAGGGATATTAGGGTTACGTATTAATATAACACCCGAGCGATCCTTTTACACGTCCGCTACGGGGCACCCCCGTTCTCGGACTAAGATTAATGTTGCTCATTTCGGTGTAATCTTTAAAGATTGAGTGGGTATTGTGTATAGATTAAATCGAATGTATCGCTTTTAATCTTTTGTGCAAATAATTGTTAGGTCATTTGTTACTACATGTTCGTTGGATAGGCAAAAAGGCAGACGGGTTTACGTGTTACTAGCCCGGCTCTAAGGCACATATTCATGTGTTAAATATCCTGGGACATAAGATTTTAATCTGTGTGATAGTTATTACACCACCTTTCCTGGTCTTCTCTCGGAATTCGGAAATACAGAAGTTATACGAGAGATATCAACAGGATTGCGACCCACGCGCTGGACGAGCGGGGCACGGCGTATATCTCGCAATTTTTGTTTCTAATGGGACTTGTCTCTGCCAAGTATTATCACCATGATGCTCAGACGAGGAGTCCTGGATAGCAATGGCCTATTTTTGCGAGGGAATTATGGCCCAGAAAGATACTGTCAGCTTCCCCCGCATGTTATAAATAGGAGTGTAGAAGGCGCTACTTAATGCGCTTCCAGTAACGCACCTGTGCTCATACCGGGTTCGAGGTTACCTTGGCACGACTGTGACTGTTAGTAGAAGTCGCGTAGTTCACCTTTAGGAAGAATAGCAGTCTGGCCTCTGGTTTTGTCGCCGTGGACAGCCTGTCGCTCAGGCACTTATGTTTCCTGCAGATCAGGCACCCACAAGAAACGGCTGAAGGTTTTAGTTTGGATATACACTTCCCAGGTGTGTGTCCACATGGGGTCAGGAACCACCACTTCAATATCCTTGAAGAAAAAAGAATTATGCTAAAGTTTTTTTTGAGCAATTACTTCGTGAGGGATTGCTGGATTCTAGAAAAAAAAAAATACCGATACGAGTTGTTTTTTTTAACGCGATGTGCTACATCTGAGTGGACTTATGTAGAGTTCACTCAACTGGCTACACTCAAAGGGCTACAGCATTTAGTATCACTGGCTGTTTTGCTTATTTTTAATCACATAGAAAAATAAACCTCACAAAACGGCGTATTAACAAATCATGATGCTGGTGACGATATTTATATTTGATAAAAAGTCTGGGCATGTTATTTTGGAATCTACTACTCTGTCACTACGATGCAGAACAGTCTAGCAATACCGTTGTGCTATCACGTTTTACACCCTAGCCTGTTCCTGTCTCCGTCACATGATTTATTAAGCTTTCGCTATCCTCGACTTATATTATTTTATCTCTTTGCCGCAGTCTTGACACTTTCATTCAGTATTTATTTCGATAAATCCTTGTTATTTAATTCAAAACAATATTCAAATACCAATTGTTTTCAACACATAGGAATTAAAATTCAACCTGGTAGCACAGTGTAAATACATATGTATTTACACTGTGCTGGTAGTAAATTGTTGACATTAGCTGTCAATATCAACAGATCCATAAGACGCTGAAACGCGGCAGCATAGCTGTACTTTATACCGTAATTATGTGAGCGAGAAGCACCCTGGTCGTGACTGAAAACTGTAATAGTTTTCTGTTATATTTATATCATCATCATCAGCCTTTATCCGTCCACTGCTGAACATAGGTCTAAATGAACTCCGAAACGACCAATCCCTTGTCATTCCCATCTAAAATGGTTAGTTCTATATGATTTTATATCGTCTAATGGTATTCCTGTGGGGTTCCCGTAATAAGATACCGTCGGTAACAATAATATCATGTGTACAGTTCCTTAATACATCCCTCTGAGAATAACACACCTTGTTGTATTATCTGTTACAATCCTGAAACACATCGTGGAAAATTACAGATTTTCATTAATTTTGTAAATACTTTTAGAGACCTCTTTTTCTCCTTTCGATGAAAAAAAATGAGATTAATTAAACCTTATCTACATTAAGGTGCTTCTAAATGGGCAATCACTTTCAAAGCATTTTAAAAATGTGTGGCTGCAACAGAATGGCCAGCAACACAGCAGCAATGACCACCAGACTTCAACGGGAATTTTTGTGGCATGATTCTTCCACACAATGATATGTTTTGCATAGTCGATGTATTTTGGACGGTTTGCTGCATTACATTTTTTTTTCGCCAATAAAGAATATATAAATAAAATGCATAAAGCTAATTTGTTCTTTTTATTTTAGTATGCATCTCTGTTGCGACCACCGGTGAATGAGGGTGCAGCTCCGGGCGCGGAAGGAATCGACAAAGTGGAGTGGAAGCAGGTAAGCAATACGCCACTGAAATATACAATCGTAGCGTTAAATAAGTATGTAGTTATATTAAGTCAAGGACTTGTATTTTCCACTAATTAACAATTAAATAATGTAATTACCTTACAATAGGAGTGTTTGTGACGAAGCTTTTACTAATAATTTATTAGATAACTAGCAGTGCCCCACGGTTTCACCCTTGTACTTCCCGTTCCCGTGGCAGTATAGTGATACATTTTAGTCTACGTGTCATTCTGATGTATAAGCTATGTAATTTTAAATTTTCATCAAAATCCATTCAGTAGTTTTTACGTGAAAGAGTAACAAACATCCATTCATCCATCTATCAATACTTACAAACTTTTGCGTTTATAATAAGTATAATATTATTGTATAAAAAGTAGTTTACAATTAAGTAGAAGAAAGGACATTCGAGCTCGACAGAAGTTATAAAAAGTTTTTAATCTTTTTAATCTACTTCATAAATAAGTTTCATATTTCGAAATACCTACGATACGATTGAACGCTCTTATTATTGAATTATACCGAAATGGAACAACGAATTCGAAAGGGCACCGATAAATAAGGTGTCCGGTGTAATAGGAAAAGCGTTTGACATTATTTATGCTAGATAGCTGAGCTTTTAGTGCCTCCTTATGTTAAGTGGTTGACGTCACCCATGTACAAAAACAGTTTACCTGGAGCTAGCACAGACAACTCATTCATGTGTTGCCTTTTGGTGAGACATAAGATAATTACACTGTCTATCTGGCCGTTCTCTTCTAAACACAGCAAAGCTGTTTTAGGGGAGAATATGCAGGTAGGTGCCATAATGGTAACCATGCAGCTGGCGCCGTGGCGTGGTGATCTTATGGGTTATATAGTAAAGGTATGGTATGGTGTAGAGAAATGAGTGGCAAATACTCCACCGACAAGAGTAAAGCTCTTAAATAAAGAGAGAGAGATTCAGTGGCGAAGAAATAAAGATATACAGTACTAGCTGTTGCCCGCAGCTTCGCCGGCGTCAAGTAAAATTTATAACGGGTCCCTAGCTTTTTTGAAAATTTAATATAATAGCCTAAGTTCACCGGGGATAGTGTAGCTGCTTAACGATGAAAGAATTTTTCAAATCGGTCAAATATTTTCGGAGCCTATTTAATACAAACAAACAATCAAGTCTTTCGTCTTTATAATATTAGTATAGACAAAAATAAACAGGATCAATACGTTCCTCTCAATACAAATGAAACAGATGAAACCAAAGAGAACATCACTGTTCATTTATAATACTATAATGAGATAAACATTCGATCAAAAATGGCGCATCCATCAAAAGATTCGGAAATTGCTTTTTTATCACAAGTAAGCGAAAAGGCCGAGCACACTCGTTTCTGCTTTAATTTAATCATATTACAACGAATAAAGTCCGATCTATGATTCGAATAGAGTTCAGCTCAGCTGAATTTTTGGTCTTATTATGGCGCAACCCAACTGAAATCGATAAACAGAAATAGAAAGTCGCTAAACCTATTAAGACTGCTGAACCACAAATTAGGTTAAATATCAACTCGATTCTTGGTAGTGTTCGATTTAAAAGTTAGAGAGAAATCACAGTAAATAAATATACTAAATTTTGTATAAGAAACTATCTTATTGAGTGCTACAGTTCGCTGTGTTGTATATTTTTTTTTACTAACGATAAAAATATCGACAGTCAATCTCAGATATTTTCACTTCTTACTTCACTTTGAAATGTCTGTGTTAACTTATTTATACTTTAGGATCTTCTCATCATTACTATATTGAGAAAGTGAAATGGAAATCGCAAAGCTAAATGGTCTGTTAAAATCTAATCGTCTGATCAATTCACACGGATCGATAGAATACGGATACGACATCGCCTGTAATTTACCCTTCGCATGAAAATTTTGACGAAATGATTGTTTTGCTTCCTAGAATATAAAAATATTCTGTCTTCATTTGTGAGTGTTCATAATATATACGAACTATTTTAATCAACGCATGCTAATTAGTGTCGTAAATGTCAGATGGAAATCTACTTGGAGCTTAAGATTTTAATCACCTCTGGTTTACCTGAATGGCCATTTAGGTGAAACGTGTGGCTATTGTTGCCTACGTAAAGCCCACGTCAACATTCACCGAAAAATAGAGTTGCAGCGAATTACGGACTTTTGAAATTTACATAAAAGAAGATATGTTGTATACATACAGGAGATAAAGGTAATGAGTATAGATAATAAGTAATTAGCGAATACTCCACTAATAAGACCCAGGCTCATAAATAAAGCGAGAGAATACTATAGGCTAACACATTTTTTTGGTCCAAAAAACTTTCTCTGCTTGAATGAATGCGTGAGGCCGTACACTCTAAATGTATTTTGTATTAGTATTAACCTAAAGATTAACTGAGTCATCCGTATCATAATCACATCATGTATTTATTATATATCCCGCATACAAGCTGAGTCGGCTATAGTCAGCAATTAACGGAGTTTGCTCCACTAATCCGTCGCCTATCGCCGCTACCGTCTCCACAACAGACATGAAAACTATGTTAGACTCGGCCGTAATAGATTTTACGAAGATATTGAGGATCCGCATAAACGGACCTATTTTGAATATTAATTAAAGTGTACCCTTTTATCGTGATCTCAAATTTAATTTGGTCCATCAATCCGTGTAATGTCCTCATTCATGTAAGGACGGTTCTGGCGAGGGTAAACATTGAGATGTCCAAATATTTGTAGATACAAAATGATGCGAATTAATATGTAGTAATGTAAAATTGCTTATTATTAAATAGGTATGCTATTATAGATATTATAAATATCTATTTTCTATCCCTTAATGATATATACACGTACAAAACATGTTTATTTTTTTTTGTTAAGTAATTATTGTAAGTTAGTTTTTTGATAATTGTAAAAGTTTTTATTAACTTTGATCTCATTTAAAATAAAATTTATAAAATTATAAATTAACTTTTTAAATCTAATTTTTGCATGAAAAACATTTATTTATAAATTTAATATAGTGTTAAAATGTAAGACAAATCTAAATAAATCAAAGAAGAGGCGGCGGTTAGCAAATGTACAATAAATTGCTAGTGCGTTTAAATCGCCTGTTTATGCTAATTTCTAAAAAGGCCGCTTCTTAGATACGCTACTATAGTTAGTAGTTAAATTAAATCAGTCTTATCTTATGATTGAGACATGAAACTTTGATAGTAAATAGTTTTAACTAAAATTGTTTTTTAACTTTATTTGGCGGAGCTCAGTTTTCACATTGTCTATATTATGAATGTCTTGTTTACGAGACTAAGGGCCTGTTTCACAATCTCCCTTTAAGTTCCCTATAGGCTATTGGCAACATATTTGACAGATGTTTGACAGATACTCCATACTCTATCTGTCAAACATCTGTCAAATATGTTGCCAATAGCCTATAGGGAACTTAAAGGGAGATTGTGAAACAGGCCCTAAATTAATAATATTACACAAATAGTAGTTATTAATAATTATCCATCTCCTATAACAGTACAACATGTAAACTTTATTGGGCTCGATTTCTATGTATAATATGTTCTAGAACATTCATCATCTTTATATTCTGTCGACATATCTATTATTAAAAAAAATATATACAGTTCTATACAATTACATAATGGATATTATATAATAAGACCCGATTAAAAGACCGGCAAAACACTTGCTAATTCTTTAGTGAAACCAGTGTCAATGGAAGTAGTTATGAGCAGGTAAACTGACTGTCCGTTTCCATCTCTTAAAAAAAATATTTTTAATTCATTTGTACTTTCGACTCAGTAAAACATCTAAATTCTCATTAAATCACGTACAGTAATATCACCATTACAACTTAAGCCGACTTAGGAGATACTTTAACGGATTAACATTTCAGCGTTAGAAACAGCAGCTGAAACAATATTAGATTTAAGTTGTGTGTAGATTCTACAGTCTACAGTCTACAGGAACAATGGAATCAGTTGAGACCTCTTTTGAACAATGTACTCGATCTGTTCTAGGAATATTTTATAAGGATTAGTTACTCATGTCCATCTCGTGTCATAATAAATGATTGTCTACAGAAATATCTTATTTCACACATACACCCAAATAGGATATGTAAAGATTATATATGATATATGACAAATACAAATTACCAACAAAATTGGGTGTTCGTTGCAATTATTCTTATAATTGAATTAAAGTCATAATTCATTCATGAAGCTGGTGAACGACACATTCTTCAATTCCTATTTAAAGTTCATTATAAAAGGCTTTTCGTTCTTTTAATTTTTTGTCAGATTCGAATCGAATTCTAATTTCAATTAAAATATCCAGTTCTTACGGTCTGTATTCGATAAGTTATACTCGACAGATATATAAAATTAAAGATATGAGAAGAGATAAATGCCCTATTACTGAATTAATACAATTGAAAATAAAAAGCACAGATTACGAACATAAAAAATTTTGCTTAAATTCAAGATTTTACTACGCAGTAAAATAACAATCACGGCTTTATGGAATCGTAGCTCGTTTAATAACGTTTAAAGTTTAAAGTTCTCATAAATCTAAGTAGTCTTAAGATAGCAGATATAATATGTCTAAATCTCTAGTCTCTTTTAAGTCCTATTAGAGAATATAAAAACTTTAAGAGACGACGTAATCTTAACATCAGTGAAAGTAAATTATGTCTCTGATATTGAAAAATAGGTTTGGAATCTAAAAGTGTCTGAATAGAGGTTGGTGATCTTAAATATGCGTAGAAATGTTTTATTTTTTTAATAAAACAAGTTATGTAAGTGTAACATACAAAATAATATCATTTTCTAATATTTACGCGAATTTCACTCATTATAATCAAACAACTTTAATGGATTACTAAGAGGTAACTGCTGAGGTACTGCTTTGCAGCCAAATTAGGCCGGCACGACCGGGGAGGAACCTCTCGCTCACATGAAATCGGCGTAAAGTGACGACTAAGCTGTCGCGTTTCGTACGGTTTGTGAGTTTCCAGTGGCCCATAATAATATATGGGGGGGATAATGAAAAGGAGGGCAACGCATCTGCATTACCTCTGGTTATGTGGATGTTAATGGGCGTCGATAGTCGCAAGGCTTAGACTGTTCGTTTGCCTTCTTATGATATAAAAAAATGGATTAAATCGTGGTCCATTAAGTTTTTTACATGCGTTTAGGATACGTAACAGAAACAATGTTCACAAGAGGGTCCTTCCGCCTGTAGTCAGCAGTTAACGGATAACAGCTGATAATGATTATTATTAATAGTCTATCAATAGACGGTGGTCCAGTGGTGGATGTACTCGGCCTCTCATACGAGAGGTCCGGGTTCGATCCTACCCCCCGTGTGTGCCTTGAAATGGGTTTTTATAATTTCTAAGTGCACTCTAAACACGAGACCATCTCTCGCTCACCGGTGAAGGAAAACACCGTGAGGAAACCTGCATGCCTGATGAGATTGAAAGTCTTTGAAGGTATGTGAAGTTCACCAACCCAGACTGGGCCAGCGCGGTGAACTATTTGCCCATTACCCTCGTCGCCTGATTTCGAGGAGGAGACCCGTGCCCAGTAGTGGGACATAAAAGGTACTTACTTACTTTTACTAACAATAGACGGTGGGCTAATACAAGGTTCAGGATAGATTTCACTTCGGGAATGCGGGGGACGGTACATCGAGCGACTTGACGTTCATTGAAAAATCCCGGACGATTAATTGCTGATAATGATGATTAATAGTCTATATACAGTTATATTGTAATAGTACTTATCTATCTATAAAATATATTAAACTAGCTGTTGCCCGCAGCTTCGCCTACGTGAACTAAGATTTATATTAATATAGAGACGAATTATAGCCTACGTGTCAATCTGATGTATAAGCTAAATTATTATGAAGTTTCATCAAAATCCATTCAGTAGTTTTTGCGTGAAAGAGTAACAAACATCTTCACAAACTTTCGCTTTTATAATATTAAGTAGGATTTTATAGATTAAAGTAATAGGTACCCCATTTTCAGCGGATGCTATCGAGTGGTATTCGTAGCACATATTGCATCCGCCCAAAGCGCTCGCCTAAATGGATTTTGAGATCCTCGCGAGGCAGATCTATACAAACACATCATAAGTGCTTTTTAGATAAAGGGATGGAGTGTGCTTACCCAATTTATTAAAGCCGACGGAATTTAATTATAAATATTATTCACTAATGTGTAATAAAGGAAGGTTAACAACAATTTAAATTTATAATTGATATAACAAGCGTGTTAAACCTCAATATTATTTTGTCTTAGTTAGTATAGGAGCCACGCTTCGCTTGCGTATCAATCAAAAAACATTTAATCAAGAAGATCTTTATATCTTGTTCAAACAAATATCAATTAAAAATAGTAAAACTTTTGAAATTAAAAAAAAAATCCTTTGTAATGTAGGCTCCTCTTATGATAGAGGAGAAAACAACTATGGGTTATTTTTTGGTAATAAAACAACATTCATAGATATATTTGAAAATCTTGACTGTTTCGTAGGAAGTTCGAACTACGTAATAAGAATTTTATAAGACATTTTAAGCTATTGCATAGCTTCTATCGCGGGCCTTGAGCGCGGGGACCGAGTCCAGAAATTCCGTAACGAAAAAAAACCTAACGCTCCCCACTCCGACGGGCACGGAGGTGTGGCTTGAAGGCCATGCATCGTCTAACGTCGTTTCAGTTCGGTAGTCTTCGACGAGTCGAGACGAGCTGCTCCGAAATCGGACGAATACATAAGCAGCTGTTTATGAGAAAGTATATAGGTGTATAGGTATTTATGTACAACAGTGAACAGCTGTACTTGTAAAATTTGTGTATAAAGTGTTTTGAATATGAATGAACAAAGTGCATTTATTAATGAAGAAAGTCACGAAAAAATAGTGAAAGAAAATGAGTGAGTACTCTATATACATACATTTTATTATTATCACAAATGCAGTATTAATTTTGAATTGAAAATATAATACTGCTATAAACATAACCTAAATTTTTGATATTAAAATGAGCGATATTAAAAGTAGCCCTCTTTTATACACACAAACACACACACGCGTATAGTTTAAATTCTCAAAAATAATTATAATTTCATGATTTCATGAAGTTGATACAAAATGCTATGCAATAGCTTTACCGCGGCAGTCCCCGAGTGCCACACGTCTTTTTTATAGAAAAACAGTGTTGTATGAAAATTTAACTACTACTGTAGTATAAGCATTTACGAAAGATTGGATCTACGACGAGAAGATACCATCTTCTCGTCGTACATGTTATCACGGCTCCCGTCCTATCACGTCTGTCGACTGTCATTCTGTTTGGACGTGTTAGACGTGATACAGGCGTTGATAAATAGCTGAATACGAGACGTGATACACGGGGCATGGCTGACAAAACGCTTTCAATAAAAACAAGTTGCGTCCGCAATTTTGTCGCCTTGTCGTTGCACAAGTAATAAATTTATGTCTCAATGCCGGGCATTGGTCATTTGAAATTGAAGAGTTTATTAGGTCGTAGTTCTATGATACATTGCCCTTATGCGAGTTGATGATCGAGCGAATACCTATTTTGCCGTATGGTTTTTTGTTCTACATCGAAGGTTTTACTAGTTGTCAGAGTAAATTTTAAAAACGATTTTCTTTAACTCGCCGTATCAGTGAAATCGGGTCGAATGACGTGACAGTAAACATCTATTAAAACACTCATGCTTATACAAAAAGGAAAGTAGCAGCGCATAATATATTATATCCCTCTGTTGGGCACGGGTCTTCTCCTCGAAATTAGGCGAGGAGGGTATCGGACCACAGTTCACCGATGGCGTTGGCCCAGTGTGATTTGGTAAACTTCACACACCTTCAAAGACTTTTAATCTTATTAGGCATGCGGGTTTCCTCATGATATATGTATTTTTTGATACAGCATTTAAAAATACATACAACCATAAATTTTCACACTCTTTCATTCAACCTCTGTTTTTAACAGCTTGATTAGTACTTTTGGCAGAACGAAGTTTGTCGTGGCAGCTAGTTTATTATATTATTAATATTAATCCAATTTGGCGTTTGCGAATAATAATGCAAGTTATGCCTTTGTACTTTATTAAAGCAATTTGCGTCCCGCGAATGTTAAGGTATGGTAATATGACTGGGCCCCGGTGGAACTAGTTCTGGAATTGTAATTAGCGAGGAATTGTAATTACACTTTGTGTATATTCTATTTCATATTAATTTGATGTCTCAATGGACTATGACGGTATATAACAAGAATTCATCCTCATCATCATCACCAGCCTTTATTTATCCACTGCTGAACATAGTCCCTTGCCACTCGCATCCAGCCCGGACTGGCCACTACACGGACATCTTCCCACCTGGTAACCAGCACTTCGTCTACTTAAACGCGGCCTCTACCCTTGAACCTTATTAGCCCATCGACCACCCGTTTTTCTGAATGTGTGATCAGCCCACTGCCACTTCAACGAGCTTATACGTCGTGTGAATAGCAGAAATGACTTTTATTTATTTACTAAAATACACCTGGGAGCAACATTCAAATTATTTCTTCTGATATACAATATAAGTAACGCGGATGTGACCATAACCTGTGTGTTAAATTATTTTTGGTTTTCTATATATAATTTTTTTTTTGACTTGCACTCGGATTTTAAATTTCAACAAAACCTTGTTATTTACGATTCTATAGCTTTCTGTTTTCGGACGTTTTTAAATTATTATATTATCATCAACATTTTATATTGTTTCAAACAACCATGATCCCCATATGAAGAAGGAGCCGGTGTTGCGATATTTGAAGTAGGATAGCTTTTTTTACCTATTCATCGTCATCATCATGTCAGCCAATCGACGCCCACTGCTGGGTATAGGCCACCCCCAAGGATCTCCACAGCGACGTTTTTACCTATTAGTTTATGTCAATGCCACAGACTACTAATTATGTTGATATTTAATAAAAAAATGGTGTTGACATCAATACATGAGATCAAGATATTTTACCGCCATGTAAAGCCGTACCTGACCTTTCCACAAGTGTTTGTTCTAATTTCATTTTATTACAGCCTTTATTGTAAAAGTTTGGTGGGTTTATTGGCTGTGAGAGTAATGTGGGTTGTAATGTTAGTGATTCTGCTACAGTTGTTGCCAACTATGTTACCTGACGACCTCCGGAAAATGTTTTCACCTCGCTCGTAATGTGAACCGTATCCAATTATAATTTAACGCTATTTTACGTTGACATGCAGTCGTTATGGTTTCCGATATTGCGCAATGAACGATAATCATTAATTAGAATGTCATGTT
This sequence comes from Lycaena phlaeas, assembly GCA_905333005.2. Taxonomy (NCBI): domain Eukaryota; kingdom Metazoa; phylum Arthropoda; class Insecta; order Lepidoptera; family Lycaenidae; genus Lycaena; species Lycaena phlaeas. The sequence goes on along the minus strand of HG995174.1, from coordinate 10,571,743 downwards.
TAGGAATAATGTAGTGATATTTGTTCCACAGCTATTAGGGCACGATAAGATCTTTAGTGGGCTGGTCACGAAAGCGCACGTCGAGGGTTTAATAAAAAGCTTCATATAGCAAAAGCTTCATAAAGCATCTAATAAATTAACTTACTCACTTACATTACGTACATTACGTACATTACGTACAGTAACTATTATTATGTTACGGTACGCCGTAATTATATGTGTAATCTGTGGTATATCCACAGATTACACATATAATTACGTAATGAGAAACCATATTTCATTATGTCCATATATATGATATATACAATACATATATTGTTGTATTTGTTACCACAATAACAAACTGTTATAAAAATATATTTTCGGTTGTTTTATAACTAGATCGTAACTAAACTGAAACTTTTTTTTAACTTAAAATTCAACAATTAGAGATACCTACTAATAAAATTTAGATGTTCATTTATTTTTAATCGTTGACAGTATTTTTTTTAATAATATGAATACTGAAAGACAGTGTTCATAGTATTAATGTAGTGAGTGGATATTAGAATAGTTATATTATGTTCATTTTCCTCAGTAAAGTAAAACACAAATAAAACAAACTAAAATATATTGATATCATTTTTTTTAAAGCAATGTCATAAGTGCTTTTTTTTTTAATTATCATAATTTTGTTATTCTTCACAAATTAGAAATCACGATAGTCATTTTGTACATGAGTATTATACATGATACATAATACGTATTAGAAACACAGGTTAAGAAGCCTTAGTCTTTTCCATTTAGGCTACTAATCTGTACTTGACATTCGCCCACAGTTCAACTAGTCTTCACTAATTACTTGTGAATAATAAGCTAATTAGTATAATTTTTGAGGTGACAGTATCAACGCATAGCCGCAAAATCGATTCGATCGACACATGTTGACACACATTCGATTTATATTAATTTTTATCCATCTTTCCTAATTGATTTTTAGTAATTTGGAATTTTAAATTAAATTGAATTATTTTCTTTTATTGGATGCGAGAGGCAAGGGATCAGCCGCCTGTGCGTTCATTGAAGGAGGCCTATGTTCAGCAGTGGACGGATAAAGGCTGATGATGATAATGAATTTTAAATATTTACTATGTTTCAAATGTACCAGGTGTCCAGTGAAGGTCGTTTTCTTCACATATTATGTACGCAATGAAATTTGTTACAGGTGTTTGATATTCTGTGGTCAGACCCCCAAACTATAGGGGGTTGTGTGGCGAACGCTCTGCGCGGGGCCGGCACGTACTTCGGTCCGGATGTGACTGTCAATTTTCTGAACAAGAACAAATTGAGTTTCCTCGTGAGGAGCCACGAGTGTAAGCCGGGCGGGTATGAGATACTGCACGATGGTAATGTGAGTAAAAACTTTATTAAATAGTTTTTAGTTAAATTCCATCACATTTTTGTTTCCGTAAACTCCTAGATATATTTTTTAATGAGAGTCAAAGCTATTTCGATACAATAATAAAAATCTTTATGTCATATTTTGTTATATGTTGTGGTGAGACAATGTCTCTCACAAGCTTAGCACCTTTAGCGATATCAAGGTTATATTTTACTTTGTGAGCTGATACAATTATTTTATAAAAGAGGTGTTATTTTATCCAAGTGTAAGGAGATCTGTTTGTTCGTGTCCCAATTGTTTCTCAAGGATTACATCACAAAATAAAGACGAATTCGTATTTATTTTGTTATTACATCGATTTAAATGCTTGTCTCCGCATTTATGTATATTTTCTTGTTACTAATACTTTATTTGTATGCTTAAGCTTAAGCTTTTGAATATATTTTTTATCGATCAGTAAAAAGTTTACAACTTTTTTCAAATACCTAGTAGTTTCTATCTCATAATACCATTACTTACATAACATACATACAAAAACTTTCACCTGTATTCAAGAAGCGTACTTGGCTGATCAATGAAACAAAACTATGCAGGGCATGCTTCTATCTATGCGCTGCTGGTACCAATAGTCGGGTTTTATATGGGTTTGACAGACGCACATTTGCGGATTGCAGACACATCAAATTATTGTTTGTGAATGCGGGTGTTAGACATACGGCAATAAAATTTTCATATTTGATCAATGAACTAAAATAGTTTTGATTACAAACTTAGAAAATATTTCAAACCAGTCAAACCTTACATAAACAAATCATAGATCAACATTTCAACAATAACACACAGAACAGACGCATAAGTTTATAGAATATTAGCCAAATGTGCATTCAAAATCATAATTACGATGGAACATTTAACCGAGTGTCCAAATATTTACATTGTTCAGGCCAACTACATATCGAACGTAAACAAACATTCCCGTAAGCGTTATGACGTATGACGTACGCGGTAATCCCAGATTAGGTCCTCCAAAAATATCATTCATATGAAGAGCCAGGAATAATAGTGACCTACCGGTAGAACGATTAACATATTTTTAAATTCTTAGTTCTGATACGACTACGACATTTTATCTTTATAAGCGAACCTGACAGAGTTTCTTCTACGCAAACAATATTGCTTTTAATATTAATAGTTATAATAAAGCCTTTACGATCAGCAAGCTAGTCATATCTGCCGGAAAATCGATAATCGCTGTCGCAGACGTTTTCTTAAGTAGCAAACGTAGACCGTGGCTGGGCAAGTGTAGTAAGACGATCTCGAATTGACTGACCAATGGAGATCTAATCAGACACTTTATACGGTCTGGTGGTTGGACGACAAAGACCTCGGCCTTTCAAAAAATAGTTTTTTATAATTTTCCCCGTGCAACACAAGCATATGCTCACCAGCAAAGAAATCATTGTAATGAAACCTATGAGTCGCGCGCCTCTGATTACATTTGCTGATTGCTGACTTTACAAACTTTTGTGTGAAATGCGCTGCCCACATTGGGCTTTAGGTAAACCGTATCCACCACCTTCCTCCAGATAACGAGGACGAGACCAGTTCCCAGCAGTGAGACATATTATAAGTTTCGACGATAATTATAATACATTTTAGGTAAATAGTTTTATAGATAGATTGTAAATGAAAAGCTGGCAGTGACAAAGAATTTATTTCTCCCACCAGGTGATAACCATATTCTCTGCATCCAACTACTACGAGTTGGGTTCCAACAAGGGCGCATATTTGAAGCTTCGTGGCAACTCTCTCGATCGTCAATTTGTCCAGTACACCGCGGCGGTGTCTCGCACACGTCGGCTCACCTTCCGCCAGCGGGTGGGGCTGGTGGAAGCGTCAGCTATGCGGGAACTGCACAGCCACATCATGATGGCGCGTAGAACATTAGAGGCGACGTTTCGAAGCATGGATTTGGATCAGAGCGGTTGGTATTATGCTTGTATTTTCATTATGGGTTTTGGAGTTCATTACCGATTCCTACTACATACTATAAAATATATGACTAATTTATTTTGTGTGTTGTATTAAGTATAGTATCGCAAAAAAAATTAAGGAGTATTATACTCCTTAATTTTTTTAAGGAGTATTATACACCTTAATTTTTTTTGCGATTCATCATCATCATCGGCCGTTATCTGCTTTGTTACTGCTGAACCCAGGCCTTCAATGAACGCCAAGACGACCGATCCCTTGCCATTCGCATCCAACGGACCGGCCACCGGCTTATATCAAAGTGAATTTATAGATGGTAAAAAAAATATGTAAAATGGGTGTAGAGGTAAAATTTATTTCACTTCCTGAACGTTTATCTCGTCTCAATTTAGTAGACAGAAATAAAGCGAATACAATTGACTGCTGTAAATAATAATTTATTAACTTAATTAACTAGATTGTGCTTAACACAGCATAAACCGCCCCCCTACCTTTCAAAGGTCAGAATAGTATCATAATGTTAGTCTTCAGTTCGAGAAACTGAATTTTATATGGAATTAAGATATTTTAACAATGGAAAACAATGTTGAACGTAAATACACAATTAAGAATTCAATTAAGCATAAGTACTTTGAAACAGAATATAACTTAATTGTATCCAAAGGAATCTTTGTTAATTATTTATTATAAAGTTAAAAAAACTAATTTATAATCTACTTTCAACAGCTTTAACGAGTGTAAAGACACTTTGTTATTAAAAGCGTTAATGATTTTTTTAAAAAAGGTCGAGCAGAATCTCGAGTGTATTCGCAAAGTGTTTCTTTCATAACATTAAGGACCATTCATCTGTTGGAATCAGCTAATTTGTGAAGAGGTCGTTAATCACGAGTGGCCTTAATAAATGAACTCCTTTATATCGTTCGATCAAAGTCCTCATCTATTATTAGCGATAAAAACTTTTAAATGTATACATATTTTTTATATAGAGTTAACAATGTTTTGAAATATATTCCTCATAAAGATAAGAGTAAATTATTTTCGAATGCTATTTTCCTGCATATTTTATTATGTAAAAATAAATTTTGTACTTATATTGTGACTCTATGAGTCAATCTATATAGATCATCAGGTGATTTCCGATTCGTCACTACAGTCTATGAGTGATCTAAGTCGAGTGAGAGCTAGATGTAGTGTTTGAGTGTTTTTCTCCATACCAGAAAATGATATTACGGATAAACTATATACTTATTATCAATGCATCTGCATAACTTTTGGTTGTGTAGATTTTTATGTGCATCGATAGTCAATAAAACTTAAATGGCTCCAAGTATACGTATGCCCCCGTATGGTATAAAAATATTAACTTTAAGAGTATTATCGCTGTACGGTATGGCTTTTTGGAATTTTGGCACTTTTTCAGTAATTTTCGCTAGATGTGTTAGTTTCACATGTCGTGATTTGTAAATTATAATTATAAACAATTATTATTGAGGACCTCTGTGGCACAATGGTAAGCGCGTTGGCGCTCAAGCCGGGCGGCAGTGGGTTCAAAATTCGCCATGGAACAAAAAGTTTCTTTCCTGGGTCATGGTTGTGTATTAAATAATAAAAAGCATAAATGTATGTATTAATCAATTAATATTAAAAGTATTAAATATATGTATTTACGTTGTCTGGTACCCCTAACACAATTTCCTCGGAAACTTTCCACGGGACCAGATTGACGTGATGTAAAAGCGTCGACGTGATTATATTATTATCACTATTATCTGTCTTTACAAACACTTCGCCTACATCAACGCGACCTCCACAGCTCTTGAATCTTATTGTCCGATATATCTGTTCTCCTGAATGTGTGATCAGCTCACAAGCATCTCCACTAAGCAACATAATAATTAAAAGTTTCCGATAGACTACAGTACAAATTCAAAGTAAAAAAGAACATAATCTCATATCAAATTAATTCTATTCACAAATTAAGCGATTTAATTGGTGACAAATAGATTGAGTTTATTTTAGGAATCAAAGTATATCCGTATTATATAGTCATACGACTATCTTTTATATAATTTAGGAAATGTATTTCTAACGTCAATGAAGTTAGGGATCCAAATTAAATTTGGGAGAAAAGGGAAAAGAAATTTCGACGCTGATCGTCCCTAGAACGATGGCTATTTATTTTAAAGCAATTCATTTCAACGACTCTTTTCCTATTTGTGAATAATATCTGCACTTATTTCTTGATAGTTTCAAAATATACTTATACTGAGTTGATAATTTTTTGAAATGAAATGAAAAACAAACTCTTAATAATAATTCGCGATCATATTATTTATGATGAGTGTTGCTTATGACCTCAATACGACCATCTCTGTGCAGTGGCCCGCCCGTGTTGAATACGAATGGCAAGGAATGGGTCTTGGCGTAGACCTATGTTCAGAAGTGAAATGATATAGGATGATGATAATGATTATTTACATTATGCGTATAGTAATATTTTTAATAATTATAAACTAGTAATAACCTATCTTAAAAATCGAATTACATTTTTTTAAATTTCTACAACTTAATTTTTTATTTTAGGTTATATATCAATAAGCGACTGGTGTTACGCAATGGAAGAAACTACACACCTTGGCCTACCTTGGAGAATGCTGAAGGATAAATTGGTTCGTACTGACCTGGAGACGCGGCGAGTACGCTACATGGATACCTTTGATTTAAATGCCAATGTAAGTTTACTATTTTTTTGTACACAATTTTCTAATAAACCTAATAGATTTCACTTGTCACTTGTTAGATGCGTTAAAAAGATCAGCATATACGTCTTTTGAAAATTTCGTGACCTTAAGGATTCTATTAAGTAATGAAATTGTGTCCTAAAGCGAATTTAAAAGGTATAGTTTATACTTAACTAAAAGATAGTTAAGTATAAACAAAATTTTTTAAATTATTTATTTTACATAAAACTTGAAAAAATCATACAGACGTTAAAGTTGTGAGAATCGAATCAAATCAAAATATCTTTATTTCATAGGTTAAATCTTGTACACTCGAATATATTTCTCTGATATTTATTTCGCGTGATATCTTATCGTTTTTTGTGTTGAGGATATGCGGTGACGTATAATGTAGCTCAATATTAACAAGAAAGAATTAAGGAACACAAAATTGCTGAGGTGATTGCGAAGCACTTTTCAGTAGCTAACACTTTTCAGTAGCTAAAAACGTAAGAACGTTTTACTTAACGAGATGACGAGCAGCAATTTTCTGTTTCTTGCAATATCTTCGAAGCGCGCCCGTATCGGTACTGACGAAAACATGTGCCTGTAAATTATGTTCATGACGATGTATTTTTCGCTAATATTTAATCAAGATTTCGCTTTCAAATTATTACAAGAGCAATTTTAAAAGGGAACGGCTAGTCACTCCAATTATTGCTACTTTTACCCGACTGCAACACGTTTCAAGAAAATTTCATGTTTTACATCACTAGCTGTTTATCTGTAATTTCTAATATGAAATTATATCCTACGTGTTATTCCGATGTAAAACCTGTATTATTACTAACTGTCCCGACAGACTTCGTTCTGCCAAAAGCACTAATATCGCTAATAAAAAATATTGGTTGATCGTAGAAGGGTGGAAATTTAGGGTTATTATGTATTTTTGTATGCTGTATCATAAAAAAAATAAAAACAAAAAAAAATGATATAGATAGATAGAAATAACATTAGGGATGGACCATCCTGAACATTTAGGGCGATGAAAAATAGATGTTGGTCTCAAATTTTCATTCTATTGCTTTTCTCAGACCTACTGAATATGCATATAAAATTTCATAAAAATCAGTCAAGCCGTTTAGGTGGAGTAACTAATACTGTGACACGAGAATTTTATATATTAGAAGAAGATAAGTTTCATTTAAATTCAACAAATTGGCGAGAAGAAATAACAAAAAATCCTTAAATAAAATAATATTATCATTTTCTGAGATTATCTACACTAAAATAATTTGATGTCACATAATATTAAAATAGGATTTCTTCTGAGTATCTCCTTGCTAGTTTTAGTAGTAGAGATGCAGACGGTTACATCGCTTTATTAAATTTAGATTGGATTTTGTGATTCAAGTATACAATTACTTTTTTTTTTTACATTCTGAGTTTTAGTACTCAACGTCAATGCTCATTAAAATTTAAATGAAACTTATACCCGTAATATAATAGAATTTGAATATTCAAATTTTTTCTTTATCCCGCCAATTTTATAGCCAATTTAATATAAACATTTATTTATTTAGCCATATTATAACACCTTCGTTTTCTTTAGTGATAATACTAATTGGTTTTTCTTTGGATTTGTAGAAAGTTGGAAGGAAAGCCGAGTCTCAGACGGTTGTTGAAACGCTTTATAAAAACCAACGAAGCTTGGAAGCCATTTTCAAGATATTGGATAAGGACAATTCAGGTAACCTTGTGCATTTTATAATACTACGACTAGCTGTTGCTCGTAGTTTTTATAGCCGAGTCATAATGTTTCAAAAGTTACCCCCTAGCATCCAAACTTGCAAACATAAACTCCTTATAATATTAGTATAGATTAGGCAAATGACTGTTTCATATATTGCATCGGGTACGGAGGTAAGGACAACGAAACTTTATTGAATTCATTTACATACACAATGACACAGTCCGTCACAGAAATATATTTAAACATACGAGTATTATATTTTATCAAAGCAGAATTTTTTTAATTATAATGAAACAACTTTTACGGATTTTATCGCGGTTTATTTAGTTTTTTACAAGCCCGACGTTTCCGATACTTTACAGCAACCATGGTCACGGGAGGACTGTCCTCCCAAATAATCCAAGATATCCCAAATTAACCACGCATTTAAATTGATAGCACTTCAATTAAATTGATAGATTAAAAAAATAATAATCAATTATTGTTTTATTTAGATCTTGCGATGCTTCTACATCAGTACTCGTATCATCACTTAGGCCATCCAATAAAGTTTTTAAATTTTCAGGATATATAACACTGGAGGAGTTTTCGGAAGCTTGCAATTTATTAGGGAAATACATGCCCAATCCCATGACACAGGAACAGCTGGTCGACATATGTCGACTGATGGACATCAACAAAGACGGATTGGTCGATCTCAATGAGTTCTTAGAGAGTTTCAGACTCGCGGAGAAGAGTCTGAACGAGGAGGAGAACGAGTTGGCCGATTTCCGAGCCTCCTGACAGGAGTTCGACCGCTGTCCAAGCAGGACAGCGGTCGATAAAGACGAAACTGGAGTCGACATTGAAATACTGAAATTGGACGATGGATCTGATAACGCAAGAGCGAGGAATGGAAGAGCACATGTTGTACATGAGAGGACATCGACAGCGAACTACACGGAAGAAATAGAATTAGAGGAATACCACAGACATAACAGACCAGGACTTCTGGAAAGTGACATCTAAGTGAACTATAAATGACTAATATATACATGGCACTATAAGATAAGATATATTAAGAACATAAAATATATGAAGCTATAATTAAACTGAGTTAAAAATCGTATGAACGTGATTTACAAGAGCTATTAAGATTTTTTCCGAAGGGTCTAGACTTTTAGGCCTGATGGCATTTAAGCTCAATCGTTAGGTGAGCTATATATGTATGTGAAGTAAGATTTTTTTCTCAGTTTGATCAAAATTCTTGCAGATTATATTTTTGTCGCTACTAGTATAGTAATATGAACTATCAATTTTCATAATATTTATTAAACTTCAATTTTGCTTACTATAAGGGATATAGAAAAGATTCTACATTTAGTGTCAACGATTAGCGACTTTGCTAATGCAATGATGCTGCTTGAAATTTGGCTTTCATTAATATTTGCGCTTTTACATGTCTAACTTAGGAAGGTAGCGTCCAGTTATGGTGAAGCTACAATAGCCTACTGTAGGGCTATTCTGTAAGAAACTATTTCATTATCGAGCTTCACCTGAGTGGTAGAGCTCACATTACGTCACTTCAAAAATGATCTTTATTGATATGGGTAGAGAGTCGTGTTTTAAAGAATACAAATCCGTCAAATTCGTCATATTACCGCGGATTACGCGTTCGAGATTCGAAAACAACCTAACAGAATAGCCCTACTGGCGGACTATGGTGAAAGCAGCATTTTCGCAACGCGTAACATTTGAATCGAGCCTAAACTATATATTTATTACCTAGAATGTAGGTATGTCGCGTGTTTTCTAATACATAATATATACATTTTATCGACATATTTTGGTGCCAAGTAAATTGCTATCATGATGTAAATATTTTTAATTAGGTACAATGAGCTACGAAATATATTGTTAATTCTCGTTTGATTTTTGTTTGCATTATATTTGGGAGCAATGACGTTAAATCGACAAAAACTCATATTTTTGTATAAGTAAATAATTTAAAACAAATATATCTATTTATAAGGAATGAAAAAAAGATAGTTTCTACATATTATTCTATAGATTTATAAAAGATCTCTATGGCGAATAGTGCTTTCAAAGTTTAAGATATCTTTAGCATAATATGAAATATATTAGCTTTTCTAGTCATTTAATATTTAGTAATTACTTTTACAAACATATCTTTATAATCTCTTTATTAATCATTCCAGCGTATCTTCACACTATTACAATGTTATAATAAAATAAGTAAAAATTAACATTAAAAGTCTAACGCTAGATATGCACTAATACTGACAGTGACTTGGTACCTTTCCGATGCAGCTTAAAAGGTAGTAATAGAAACAAGCACAGAATTAAACAAAAGGTGTGTGTGTGTGTGCGATTTACACACAATAGAAGTGAAACACACGTTGAATGCATACAAGCATGTATTAAACAGTGTGCAATACACATACACATCAACATTTTCTCTCTCGCTCTTTTGTATTTGTGTCTCTTACCTGTCGTTTTCTCCGTTGCATCCGGTTTGAAATCACAAGGATTCTAAAGAAGTTTCATTCACTTCAAAAAAAAGTGTAGTTTCGGAATAGCGCGAAAACATGCGTCTAAGTACGACAATGAAGCGAAAAATCGTCCGATTTCGGTCACTTAGTGTATATTCAGCCGTAGACATTTATCTCTACGTAGAAAATTCAAGTGTGGCATGTAATAACATAAACTTTTAATAATAAAATAATAAAGAATAAATTCTTTATACCTAGTTTCACATCCGCCGTAACATGTAGTACTTGCATAAGTTTTGTCCAATAAAATGTGATACATATAGATTTGTTTTATTTATGATTGTGCATATTTTACGTCTGTGCATTCACCGGCTATTTTTACCACCATCTTGGTAATTTAAAAATGGAATAGCTTTATCTGTGAAAAGAAGCGCAGGATCTTAGATCATTAATACTATTACGGATACTCAACACGGAGAAAGCATTTAGAGGCCAACAGTTGGACGCTATTTTTTTGGATGTGTTTTCCGCGCGACACTCTATCTAGACATTATATTGATCTAAGCGCAGGATATATTTTAAAGCACGAAATTAATTTCAGTCTTTGTTTGCAACTTGTGTAATAGAAAACTGATTGATGTCGAAATTCACTTAAACGATCCCAGTTCATAGGTTAATTCAGGGGCAAGCGCCGACTATTTATTTTTTACTTTATCAAGTACTTTATATCTTTAATATGGCTTACGCTGCTGTAAAAAAATAATACAATAAACTTGACGATATTAAGTCTCTGTCATGAGCTAAGATGTGCACCGTGGGAGAAGTTTCGAGTTCGATCCTGAACCCCTATGTAGCCGATTCAGCAGATCGTCATTATCATTAAAGGTCGATGTATAATATTTATCAGTTGGTCCTGTATATACATACTTAGAATCCCAATAACAGCGATTAAACATTTTTAGTGTTCAATCTACAATAATTGCAGTAAGCCTTTGTTCAAACCCCAGTTTCCAAACCACAGCCCCGCTCGAACACGCGAAGGTTTCAGAACAGAAAATTACCTTTTATTGTACCTACTATCGATTTATTTATGATGAAGCAATCACCGTATTGGGTGTACTACACAAAGTTATCTTTTCTACCTACGTACGTACGATTCTCACTCATTATAATTCAACAAATTTTCGCGGATTTCATCGCGATGTATTAAGATTTTTTATTCCTGACGTTTCGGATTAGTACTTTTCGATGTTGCGAGATTTGTGTGATCATCACGCCGCAAATATAGAGATCCTATTAACCACGTTGAATTTCTTAAAGAGTGTTGTGTTATTGCGAAAAGCGATATTAGCAATTTAACGGTCATATCATATCCATACTTATGATAATATTATATATTATGATAACATTATCAGTATTCATCATCATATTGTATCCATCTACTGTTGACGTTATTCCTACTTATATATAAAATATAAATAGCTGTTCGCTAGTCTCTCAAAAACTCTAGAATGGCTGAAGCAATTTGGCTAATTTTAGTCTTGTTACGAGTACATTCCTGGGAGTCCAGGGAAGGGTGATGTGGAAACTTCGACGACATTGTGATGCGACAGTATGGACAGCACAACGTCTGTCAGGTCCACTAATATATGAAAAACAATATATCGATATTTAACTGTGATGGTAGAATGATCTTTGATATGCTATTTTAGGTTGATAGCAGCGAACTTAGAAATCTATTACTAATTTCTTTGTTAATAGCTAATTAACCTACTCTAGGTACATCCAGCAGAGAGTAGACGGTTTTTTTATACATAGGAGCCCGCAGTTTATTTCGCCTTTTCTAAGTGTGCACGTTTTGAAACCGCTGATAGATTTAACTTGACTCTAAGGAATTTTTTAAGCAGACATTTTATTTAAAACTGGAAAACACAGAGACATTTTATTAAGAACTAAGAAAATTATAATTATATAAAAAAAAAGAATATTTTTAACGCTACAGATTAGACGATTTTTATTAATATCAATTAAGATAAATGTTCGCCTTCAGATCTGTAAAAAGGGAAACTGAGTCTTAATTCTACGTTTAATTGGACATAAAATAATTAGTATACTTTAGACGGTGATTAATGAGCGCCCACGTAATTACTTTCAATACGTGTCACGTCATCTTGACGTCATAATATGTTATCTTGACGTCTCTAAATAACGCATGGTCTCATGGGTGTTCCGGTGAGATGGCTTATCTAATTTGGAGGAACTCCCGACATATTCCCGTACACTGCTTCCGACATAGTTCTATTAATAGTATGTAAATAAGCTAGGAAAATGTCATCGATTGAAAAATATTATATTCCGTTAGCCTTCATAAATTTAACGCCAGTTACGTTGATGGCATAACTCTCGATGCCGTGCAAGAGTATGTCTACCTTTGGCATACTTTGCAGCTAGGTCGACATTACTTCGAGAGGGAAGCCGGGGGATTCAATTGGGATATGGGCTGCGAATTTTAGTCATATTCTCACGTCGCCTATACCACAGAGTTTGAAGACAAAAGTCTTCAACCAATGCGATCTGCCCGTGATGACTTATGGGACTGAAGCGTGACATCTTAATTTATATATCTAGATATTATAATAATTTGCGACTGGTCCGAAAGTCTGCCGTAGCTCAACGTGCTATGGAGCGTGCTATGCTGGGTGTTCTTTGGCTGGTAGGATCCAAAACGAAAACCTCCGCCGGAGAACTAAAGTTAGTAACATGTTAAGAATAAGCTCGTTGAAGTGGCAGTTTGCTGGTCACACACTTAGGAGAACGGATGGGCGATGGGCGTGTGCGTGTGCGTGTGTGTGTGCGTGCGTGCGTGTGTGTGTGTGTGTTAATTTAATTACATCCATTTATTTATGTTCATAATAATAAAAAACGAACTTATCGGGGGTCTAGGTTACGTAGCGTGATTGTTGGTAGTACACCAATACGCTGTGCCGTACTTGTCTTCGTACGTAAAACAGCTTCGTGGTGCACTATTTCGCATCGCCTTTTGAGTTATTTTTTTCAGTCGAATAGCCAATAGAAGTGAAAACTAAAAATGTCTAATACCATTCGGGACACGACTAAAGTATTATTATAATGAAACGACTTTTACGGATTTTATCGCGGCTTACTACCTACCTACTTTACAGTGACCATAGTCACGGAAAGACTTATAAAATACTTTTCTTGTAATGTGCTCAAGCGATACTATAGCAAATAGCAAGATATAAAAACAAATCGTGTAATAAATATTTAGTAACATTTTTGTAATGTATTGGTTCTATTTTCTGCTAATATTTTCTAGGCAATCAGAAAAATTAATAGGTTCTTTTGGTGAAAGCACAAATAATATATTGGACGAAAAATAAACGTAGGCTGGCGAGAATATTCTGGAACCAAACCGCAATTAGATGTAATTGCCTAACGTAGACATAACACAATATAAACTTAAGAATGCGGTATAAGAAACAGATGAATGTATTTTTTAAATATTTTTGGAACTGACTGCCCGTCGAGGTGCCCTGTGCTAGTAGATCCGGGGCGCCTCACCAAAGGCGGCATTGGTGGCACTCGCCGGGTTTTAGTGGGTAGAGCTGCGTCTATTTACCAGCTTTCGGGCGCAGCGAGTCCCACATACCCGCCTGGGGAGACCCACTCCTCTGCGGGATTCGTCAGTGCATTTCCCGGCGTTAAAGAATAAAAAAAATAGTCTCGTGTTCAGGGTGCACTTCGAAATTTAGAAAAACCCATTCAATTCATCACTGGGTATTCCGTATTGGTATGCAAATATGTACATGTATTATTACCAACCAATGTTGCGACCAGCAGCTGTTACTCATCGAACATCTGAATTCGAACCGATATCCCACTTTTTGAAATGTATTAAATATTAGTGTAATTTAAAATGAAACATAAATTACATATTCATTCATTTAGGTTGTGGGTAGTTTCGAGTTTGAAAAGGACTCTAAAAGAATAAGTAACTTGATTCATTATTATAAATACCCCTAGGAAATGATACTTACTCCTTACTGAGGGACAGAATGACGGCCGTGAAATGACAGCGTTGACGACCAGAGCCGTAAATAGCCATTTTTGTGCCCTGTGCGAGCTTCCTGTCAGGTCTGGCCATACTTGCGCCCCCCAGAGTCTACGCCCTGTGCCTGGGCAATGGTGGCACCGCCCTATTTACGACACGGGTTCGTCGAACCATCGGGAAATCATGCATAATTATTATTAAAATGTAATCCTAATTATATTATGTAAAAATTATATGAAAGTAAAAATAGTGTTTTTTTATTGATGAAATTATTATTATAAGTAAAAATACTATTTTTACTTATAATAAATCAATAATAATCTTTAAAGTAAAATTTATAAACATACCGCATTATCTGTTAGTATTTTTTAGTGTAAAAGTGACATCTATGGACATTTATTTGTAACAGATTACTCAGCACTCCGCATTTATAGATAGCAGCACAAGAATACAAGTAGTAAAAAAACAATATACTAGATGGCACTTTCATTTTAAAATTAATGCTCAGTTTTTTCGATAGATGGCACTTACTGTTTGAATCCATAACACGTTGAAAAATAAGTCATGTTAATAATTATTATCAGTTCTGGTTCAATATTTTTGTGCATAACATTATTAATTAACCCCTTTGTTTATCCGAGTAAAAAAATTAACACATCGAAAGGCCATATTACATAAGTAATATAATAATATAGTACCTACTACCTAATACATAATATCATCTGGCGACAGGCGAGGAGTGTGAACTACACACTCATTCAAAGATGCATCTTATCATACAGGTTTCTTTGGGATATTTTGCTTCACCGTTATCGGTGAGCAAGCCATGGTCTTCTTATCAGGTGCATTTAGAAATGAAAACTCATTCCTTATATACCAAAGTACTCTGTGCATTACCACCACACCTCAACGGGGTCAGCCTCTTTAGACAAGTAGCAAACGCTCCGAAACTCATAAACGCTAAAGATATAAACGAACGTTTATTCAGACAGACAGGAATTATGCTTATGGTTTTGTTTGTAAAAACGTCTAAAAACGTATACAGTAATTCGTCCCCCCTAGACATAAAAAAAATATATCAAGATATATTATAATAATAATGTTCATTTTAAACGAAATACAGACATTGTTAAACGTTTTTACAAACAAAACCATATACTTTATGTGTCTCAATAAACGTTCTTTAAAATTTTTGCAGCAACCCTATTGAGTCAGCGAGAAAACGCAAGTGCATACCTAGAATCGGAGTGTTTGCCACTTATCTAGAGGGGCTGGATAGAACCTCTTACTCAAAAGGCCAAACCCATACCTACTAGACCTTTTTTTTTTTTTTTTTTTTTTTCCCGGGAAATGCTCTTATGCATAGACGGGTATGTGGGACTCGCTGCGCCCGAAAGATGGTAAAATGGACGCAGCTTCTACCCACTATAACCCGGCGCTACTCCTCCTATCCGTCATACTGCTGAGCCGCGGGATGGCGTTGGCGTACTCCGAGACTCTGCTGACGGGTGTCTGCTGGTGGTGCAGACCCTTCTTCTGCGGGCTTATGGTTGCCCCCCATCGTTTCCTCTCTATTGCCACAATGCGCAGGAGTAGCTTGCGCATCGTGGCCCGCTCGGGGACTCGATTAAACGGGTGACGGCGTCCCCACACCGCCACCCTGAGTACTCCGGCTAAGGCGGGACGTTGCGGTCGTCGTGATTGACCGCACGACGTCTTCGTCTCGGCCTTCTTCTGGGGTCGAGCGTCTCTATCTCTCTCCGACGCTCGGCCTCTTCTTTAGTGGAGACAAATTGTTGCGCGAATAACTCCACTGCATCCCACGATGTCTCGCTGCTCAGCATGGCGCATATGATGGCTGGCAGTGAGAGATCAGACCCAATGGCGGCCGCTAGAGCCGCACGTTGTCCAGTCCAGGCGGGACACGCTGTGATGGTGTGTTCGGTCGTGTCCCTGTCCGCGTCGCAATGGTGGCAACGCGTCGTTTCTTCTCGTCCTGCAATCTCACACAGGTATTGCCCAAAGCAACCGTGCCCCGTCAGCACCTGTGTGAGGCGGAAGGTGAGCGCACCACTCTTCCTCTCGACCCACTCCTTTAGAACTGGTCGGATGGCAGTCAGAAGCCTCACACTGACATGAGGTTCTTCTAGCCGCTCCGCCCACAGCTCTATCGCCCTCTCTCTTGCCGAGTCCCTCCACTGACGAACTACTTCCGGTAGAGGGTTGCTGCCCTCCGCGTGGACCGATGCGCACCGCCAGTAGACATCAGCGAGGGATACGGCGTCTAAGTCCCAAGGGACACTTCCTGCAAGTACGCATGACGCGTCTCTAGAGACGGTGCGGTACCCGCGTACTGCCCGTATGGCCATGACTCTTTGGAGCCTTCCGAGCACCAGCCTATTTTCGGGCGACAGATGTTTTGCCCATATAGGCGCTCCATACATAGCCATGGAGCGAATGACACCCATGTACAGGCGACGGCAATACCTACTAGACCCGTGTCGCTTCGAATCGCTTTAAAACGAATGATTCTCGTAACTGTTCCATTCTCATTATAATGAAACTTTTACGGATTTTATCGCCATTTATTAGGTTTTTTAGAAGTCCGACGTTTCGGATACTTTACACTTTACAGCAACTATGGTCACGGGAGGACTGTGAAGTCGGGTGTATCGAAAGTAACATTCGTCTAAACATAAGAAAACACTACGTTCCGTTCTCATTCCTCATCAGTATTTTTTATAGACAATATCTTTTACAAATTTTAGTTTACTTAATTAAATTAGGCCGTTCTACATAATATTAAGTCACAGGGATCCCTAATATTCAGGTAATTGACTACTAGCAGTGTAAATTACCCAATGTATTAAATAACATTTTTTGCGTATTTGTAGTTTTGTTCTCAATTATATTAAGTGAAGTCATATCGAGTTTCGACAAATAATAATTATTTGATACTGGTTGTCTCTCGTGGACTTAGTTTTTACAATTTTTATTATAACTCTATACTATAGGACTAAAAAACAATTTCCACACATTCAGAGATTATTCTGTATGTTATTATTCTTCGATTTATTTATTTATTTCTTATTTTTATAAGCCATACAATCTTATGATTAAGTCCGCTATTATTCTTCGATTAATTATAGACAAATAAACCTAAGGTTATTTGCATTCAAAACCAACACATGAGACCTAAGCTCCTAAGACCTAACAGTCTAGATTTCTGGAACCACAATCCTGTTTGTTTCTGCTTATTTCCACACATGAGATTTCAAATATCGGTGTAGGTCACGGAGTAGGTACTTTATAACAACGCACTTTGGGAAACACACTTCCCCGCTTATTTCAACGGAACCTTCCAGATGTAATATCAGAATAGCAATATGTCTATACTAATATTATAAAGAGAAAAACTTTGTTTTTTTTTTGGTTGTAATGAATAGGCTCAAAAAGTACTGGACCGATTTCAAAAATTCTTTCACCGTTTGAAAGCATTATCCACGAGTAACATAGGCTAAATTTTATTCTGAAAAAAAAAATATGGTTCGGTAAGATATTTGGGTTTTTCGGACATAAGGTGTAAAAATCATCCAGAAAAGTTACTTATTTCGCGTACTTATATCCTGTTGTAAATCTTAGTTAACGCAGGCGAAGCTGCGGGCAACAGCTAGTTATGTAATATAAAAATAGTATTAAGATATACCGAACTGAACGTTATATACTATGTACTACCCGTACTCCTTATATTTAAGCTATTTGAGGCAAAAAAAGGTTTTTAATTGCCAATAAACATATTTTCGAGCGACGGTGGTCCAGTGGTGGACGGACTCGGCCTCTTACGCGAGGGGTTCCGGGTTCGATCCTAACCCGTCCGTGTGTGCCTTGAAATGGGTTTTTCTAAATTTCTAAGTGCACACGAGACCATCGTTCGCTTACCGGTGAAGGAAAACATCGTGAGGAAACCTGCATGCCTGATGAGATTGAAAGTCTTTGAAGGTATGTGAAGTTCACCAATCCGCACTGGGCCAGCGCGGTGGACTATTGGCCCAATACCCTCCTCGCTTGATTTCGAGGAGGAGACCCGTGCCCTGCAGTGGGACATGTAAGGGTTGATACTTTAAACATATTTTAAATATCTATAGTCAATAAATAGGGACAACAAAATATTAACATTGCGTGATACCCGAAAAACTTAAATTATTAAACGTCCTTTAAATTTGCCTATTACTATTAATTGCGGTTGGGAATATATCTATGTAATTGTACATTTTAGCTAAATGCGGTCATCCTTTTTGCCGCCATGTAATTTGACGTTTATCCGTCAAAAGTATTGGCGGCCATTTTTTTTGACGTTCAAAGTATTGTCCGAGGAACAAACATCTATTTCATATCGCAAAGTTATACAGCTATTAAGATAATTTATAGCCGTTTAATATTATACCCGTAGAGATTTGTTTTTTTTTGTGTGGACGGTGGACCCAAAGATCGCGTGTCGCGTGCTTCCGACTTCTTTTTTCGGATCACGTTCGGGACCACAAAAACTGGCCACTGACTACCGGAATATAATTTTTGATAATTTTATAAATTATACGGTCTATTATTTAATAATCAGCAGGTAGCCTACCTGCTAGTTACTATTATCATGGTTCAATGTTAAGCACAAAGAGTTTCTGTTCAATTGTTAGTTATTTATGTATTGTCATCATCAGCATCATCAATTATGTATCCTCCACTAATGTAATCGAGTAATAGTAATCTGTAATCACTATTTTTTCAAATGTCCAAATAGTTTTACCTACTTGAAATAAATAGTTAACGCACAGATTTATCTATACTAATACTAATATTATTATAAAGAGGAAAACTTTGTTTGTTTGGTTGTAATGAATAGGCTCAAAAAGTACTGGACCGATTTCAAAAATTCTTTCACCGTTTGAAAGCTACATTATCCACGAGTAACATAGGCAAAATTAGATTCTGAAAAATAAAAATAGGGTTCCGTAAGATATTTGGGTTTTTCGGACACAAGGTGTAAAAAATCAACCAGAAAAGTTACTTATTTTGCGTACTAAGATCCCGTTGTAAATCTTAGTTAACGCAGGCGAAGCTGCGGGCAACAGCCGGTAAATTATATATTTATAAATCTGTGAGGCCTTAATTGAAGGCCTTAATATGATACTAACAATGACGACATTAAATTGACTGATGACATAAAAACAGTTTGTAGAAAATTAACATATCCGATTCAGGTTCCGATGTTATGGCAATGTTTCAATTACAATTATCACGGGAAAACTGTCAATAAAACTAAAAAAGCGGTAACCACTCGAACAAACATAAATAAAACTTTCTATAAATACTATTAACGCTCCATGTTTCACGTACTTTACACAAGTATTTCAGATTAGGATGATCAATCAATAATAATAATCGTAACTTTCAAATAATATCACGATGACATGATATGCGACACAAAATGAAGGTTGTTCCATATATTCTCGAACGTTCTCAGTTCAACAACCATCTGTTGTTCAACCTATGTGACCGCCTGCTAATTCGATGCGCTGATCCGTCGTCACTGCACATTCGATAACTTCCATAGCCTTCGATACCTTGATGTATCTTATTGTAATAAATAAACAAAAATGAAACTCAAATACCTTTAGCAATAAAACTGAAAATAAAAATTGATTACGATAGTCTATTTTGGGCATAACACGATTCTCATTAAACTTTAAATGGAGTTTTTCCATAAGCAAAGCTCATCTTTGATAACTAGGTGAGAGCAACAAAAGTGTCTCGTCATATCGGTGTTGTAACTTGGACAATGTTTAATTCTATTTTAATAATGTTCCTACCGACTGATGGAATTTTTTCTGCTTACGTGATCACGTTACGGGGCGCCCGATGCGCCCAGTAGCTATGCCCTGGTTGAGATTTTTTGTCTCCCCTGACAGGTCGAATTAAAATAAACGTTTCGATAAGGCATTTTATAATATTGTGGACTTTGTTATTATGATAGGGTTGGTAGAGATAGCTTGGACTACATAATCTAGTTGGTGTAAATGTAGCAACGAGACACATAAAGCTAAATAGTAGAGGATAATATTAAGTTTGTAAATGTATAAACAAAATCAAATCTCCTGTTACATTTGTTGTTTTGGTATTTCAAAATATTGATTATTACATGTTTAATTTGGTTTGTTTATGTAATATTATTTTAAACATACTCAACCGCTACCACGTCCAAAGAGTCGTAACAGCTTTTGCACACAGACCAGCTCAATTAAAGAGCTTGCTCCCAATATAATAATCGAGCAGTCTAAAAAGAACTTCCTCGCTCCTGGTCAGATACACTTGCTGAAAAACTACCACCGCTGTCGATCTTTGGACAATCTAAAAGCAAGGTTTTTCGAGCAATAGCAAGTGTAACTGCAATACAATCGATGGCTCATCTCCCACATTGCCTTGATTGTCTCGTTTCTTGTACTATGTATGATGTGCTTAAGGGTACAGATACGACGGTACGTTGCTTAAGCACTGGTTGAAGCATATATATTATAAACACTAGCTGCTGCCCGCAGTTTCGCGTGCGTTTACTAAGATTTGCAACAGCATCTTAACGGTGTTATATAATATAGCTACTGAAAGAATCTTACAAACCCGACCAATATTTCCTAAGATTAACGGGTCCAAACAAAAAACTCTTCAGCTTAATATATAGGTAAGAATGATACCAGAGTTGTACCTTGTTCAAATCGACAATAAGAGAACGTATTATTAACTTTATTAGTGCTACTCTCATCATAATAATTAATATATTATATGCCCTCTTTAAGGACAACCAAGACGAGTGATTCTCCGCCACTCGCAAAAATGAAAATCGTCGTCCCATCTAGCTGGGAGTCCATTTATCCTCTTCTCGAATATGACCTTCACTCCAGAACACTCCAGAACTAATAAAGTTCTGGCGTAACTAATCGGTCATCAGTTGATACTTGATGTTACGTAATTTTGCTAGAAAAAAAAGGAAAGTGTCAACCCTTATAATATGTCCCACTGCTGGGCACGGGTCTCCTCCTCGAAATCAGGCGAGAAGGATAATGGGCCATAGTTCACCGATGCGCTAGCCCAATGCGTGTTGGTCAACATCACATACCTTCAAAGACTTTTAATCTCATCAGGCATGCAGGTCTCCTCACGATGTTTTCCTTCACCGGTGAGCGAAAGGTGGTCTCGTGTTTGGGGTGCTCATAGAAATTTAGAAAAACCCATTTCAAGACACACACGGGGGGTCAGGATCGAACCCGGAACCTCTCGCATATGAGGCCGAGTCCACCCACCACTGGACAATCGTTGTGAATTTTGCTAATTTATTGTAATTGTATCAAACGCTAGTAGTTTATATTTTGACAACCCTATTCGTGTGACTCGGTATGAGAACCCTGTGGGAGCCGAAGGTTTCGATCAAATCTGTGTTTTTGTAGATAACCCCGATATAGTTCTGTTTTACGTTTAATATCGGATTCTATAAAATTAAGTAGTTAAATGTGTTGCACGCGAGCTCCGCAATCTTGTCTGTGCGAGTTGTTTATAATCTGTACTGTGAATATAAAGTATGAGATACGAAGAACTTGTTGCTAGACGCTGGATAAAGATCCGAGCAACTAATAAGAAGCATATTTAATAGAACGATAGGTTTGATTCAACCAAACGCTGTTTGGTGTAGTCAACCAAAAAGTATACAAGCATATTTAACCTTACATCCTTCTAAACCATTGGAGCAATTACAGGGCATGTAATATAGGCTTAAAGCAAATACTGTTCTAAAGCCCTTCTTACTGGAATAATGCAGCATATCGTATCCTAGACAGATAGCTAATTCTAATCTAACCTAGTCTGTACTAAATATTTAAAAATATCCTAGGACGTGCCAGCTCTCAAGGAGTTTTTTCATGAAAAAGGTTTGATAGAATCATGTAGCTTTCTAGAGATGACCTTATTTTGAAGCCAAACGTTCGAGCCGCTCTGGTCATATATTTTAACCTTTACATTAAACGCGCGATTTTAACGCTAAGTTTCTTAGTAAAATATACCCTTTATGCTATAAAGTTTGACAAAGGCTGTATACAGCGCTGCTTATTTTGCACTCATGTGATTTATTGGAAGCGCTTTTATAATTTATCAATGGTGTTCGGACCGAAAAAAAAATAGGATGATTTAATCATAATAGTTAGAATATGAGTTCCAGCAAAATGTAAAGGGATTCATGTCTATTTGCTATTTTAATAGATAGCTTGGCCAATAAAATAAAAACCCTCGCCAGATAGCGTCAAATTTCTGTACGGCTTATAACGTATTAAATATAAAGTAGATACCAAAAAGTTAATATACCTAGGTATATCTATGGGCCAGACTATAGTTAATTTTTTACTATCAATTACTACCTACGTTGGAATGGTTATTCACAAGTTTATTGTTACTGTTATTGACCGAAACGGATTAAAGATTATGAATTAAAATTGTAATATTCAGTTTAATAAAGCGAGCAAAGCTACAAGCTATGTCTAGTTAAAAAATAAAACATTACTTGCCATCACATTAGCGCACTGCTCGTTACAAGTGAAGGGCGCGTAAAGAGACGTAAAGTGAAATAAACTAAGTTAACAGATCCATCCGGCCGTGAACCTCGCTACTGTGCGCTAAAAAAAGGTAGCACTTTTTTCGTAGGACTGGTAAAAATAACAGATGTCAAAGTTTTTACCGGCCCTGTTTAATTGACTAGAAAGTTTAGCGACAGCAAATAAATAACATAACTTATAATATATTTCTTCTTCACGATTAGTAAGACAATCGAATGCAATCGTACATAGATTCTGTAGGTAATTTTTCAATCTTTGCTGTGTAGGTAAAACAGCTTGGATTCTATTTTTGAAAAGAAAGGCAAGACGTGAGCAAGAAAAAGATGGTTTCATTACAGGTTACACAATTACATTTACATTACAAGGCTTACTATGCTAAACTCCAAATCTGGGCTTGTCCCATGGGAATTAATTATTATGCATCAGCGACGTTGACCATTTAAAATCATGTGGCAGATATGTTAGCCTATTCAAAAAAAAAAACGCCTGTCAAATGCGTGTCAGATCACGTTTGTCACTTCCTAACCAACGACACCACAACGTTTGTGTTAAGATTCTGTTTGGATCACACTATCGCACACACAACTAGATCAAAAGATATGTAGGAAAGTCTATTTTTCAAAATAAAGCCTAGGAAGTCTTAATATAAAAAAATATAAAATGGGCTATCGATTAGGGTTAATTAAATTAAATTTAAACTGTTACATAAACTAAACGACAAAAAACCCTAAGAATAACATCAGTGAGATCATCAATTCCAAAAATTTATAAATTATCATGTAACTTGATTCAGGCCAATGCTCTGAAAGCTCAAGACTCTTGGAATAACAACGAAAATACTAAAACAAAAGCAATTTTATCTTAATCGCACCGAATACTCGAGCGGAGGCAGAGAGATATCCACCTTATCAAGTTACCTAGGCTACTGGGCAATCTCATGACATACTATAAAACGCACTAACCCATTACCGGCTCAAACTAAAATAGGTTTTATACTGCAGGCTCTAAAGTCTGTAATTCAGTTTTTCCCTCCTCACACATACAACAATGCGTGATGCTGCAATAATAGTCGCTCCGATGATTTTATGGAAACATGATACCGTGTTGGCCTCTCACAAAAAGTATAAAGCAAAACCCGACCAAAATTGTTTTAATCGTCCGAAGACACGTACTCAATATAATTTTGTGATTATTATTTAACTATAATAACATGAAAAATATAATCGATTACCTTATTTTTTATTGACTACTTTGACATAACTACATAAATATCTTAAAATAACCTACGTTGACGTTTATTTAAGAAGGGAAACGCTTGGTTTGTTCGTTGAATAACAAAAAAATGTCTCTATGCCAGGCATGGGTCTCCTCCTCGAAATCAGGCGAGGAATTGGGTAAAAGGTATTATGGCCCATAGTTCAGATAATGCGCTGGCTCAATGCGGATTGTGAACTTCACAAACCTTCGAAGACTTTTAATGTCATCAGGCATGCTTGATGTTCTCCTTCACCACTTTAAGGCACTACTGGGGTCAGGATCGAACTGATCTCTCACTAAAGAGGTCGAGCCCATACCTATATATACTAGGCCAACGTCGCTCTACCGTTAAGAACGAAGATATTGTTTTGTTGATAATGTATGATATCATAACTAACATAATAAAAAAAACCAACGTATTTTTTTGCAATAAACCTTTGAACTTTAGTCTGCTACAGGTTTCAAGTGAAAAAAATACACCTTTTATATCTCAAAAAATAATTTATTATTTTTATGTTTGTCACTAATAACTTTCTATTGAATGTGACTATCATTTTGCTTCCGTACGTTCTCAACCCAAGTATCGGGTATACGAAACAGTGATGTACCACATTAGTGATGTGATCTGAAGAGACATCTAGTGATTTGTTTGAGCCAGCGTGTATGCCGGGCAGCTACTGGTGATTCGCCGTCTACCTACCGCGGTTTGGACTCGGTAAAAACTCGTAGTTCTGTCTCGGGGCATTCAGATTCCTTTGAGTCAAATGCGTGTGTGTAATCGTACGTGATAATTTGTTGCGGGTTGAAAAAATCTGGGATGCGATGTAGAAATTAATCTTTATTTGAAAATATATGTTACTAGTAATATAATATGATTTTTAGGCGACGCTAGGAATACGTATTTCGGGTTTTTAATCCAATTTTTGATGAAACCGTAACTGATACAAGCACAGAATATAATATGATGAAACATTGTTACGACTACGACGCATGTCTTCTTACATAAAAATTTACCTAAATATGAGTTTAATGACGAAAATTAAGGAAAAAAAAAGTAAAAGATATTGCATTTTAAAAAAGGGAAAAGGAAATCCTGGACTATGGTATCATTAATGTGTTTTTTATTATTAATGTAATTAAATTTTCTTTTCTTTATTTTTGGACCTAAGGTCATTCATTATAATTAATTTAATAACTTTAATTTTAACAAGAATATATTTAATTTAACCCATATTATTATGTCACATTCAAAGACAATCTCTTCGGACTGGTTGATTTCCTTTCGATGTTTTAGTTCACCAATAATCCAGCGATGGTCTTGTGTTTAGGGTGCACTAGAAAAATTTATTAATACTATATATTATTATAATTTATTAATACTATATATTTATTAATACTATAATATTTTAATACCTACTGAACCATCGTCGATAATGTAATAATAATTTATTAGACGAATTAAAAACATTACACCGTGTTTTCGAATCGAATCGAATAAATTGTGTTAATTTAAACTTAAATGTTAAAACTATTATACCAATTTACTAATATTATGCTTTGAGCCAGGTAAAGTCCTAATTATTGGTTGATGATACGATGTGTAGTGACAGCGAGTCCTCAAGACTGTGTAATATGACAGAAATTAAGGCCACCAGTCCGACGGCGCGCGGCGCCTACCTGAGTCCTGAGGTTTCTGTGAACCAAGATCGCGTGTGATCCGCAATCCCATACCTAACTATACACTATACCTACATGCCTTTGTTTAATCATACATTAAATTTATCAAAACAACGACGGGCAAATTTTATTTAAATACTAGCTGTTGCGCGGCTTCTCCCGCGTTAACTTATATTTACCGACGTATCCGATTTGATGATGATTATTTTTATAGTCTTAGTTAATCCTTATTATAACAGTTACCTGCCAGTAAATGTCCGGTCAAAATCGGTACAGCCATTTCAGAGATTAGCCAGAATAAACAGACAGAAAAAATGGTGAAAAATGTTATTTTGGCACATGTACCATATTCATATGTATGTACCGTAATTACGTACCGTGATTTTTCACTTTTAAAATTATCTCAATTATATTATGATAGCTACAAATATTTCGTCAACAAGACATGCGGGCCTAATTAATGTCTAAATATTAAAGCTCTGCGAAATAAAATTGAAACATAGTAAGTATCCCATATTTAAATGGTTATAATATTAGAATTATGATTTGAAAAAACTTTAGCCTCCACGCGATGCTTGGAATACGTAAAGCCTCTTTTTATGAAAGATGCAAGAAAACACAATATGATAGCATCAATATGTTAACCGTTGGCCAACAAGGCGACCGACTCCATTTAGGTGTCAAAAAATTAACTATTCTTGCCAAAAATAGCATGATTCCTTTAAACATTTCAATTAAACGTCGATTCTTTAAAAACATTTATTAAGCGTAACGGCATTGAAATATCCCACGATTAGCTTCAAACGAGAAAAAACAAATCATTTATTTATAATACGAACGAAGTTAATTGTATTCTTAGATACAATTAAGGAATAAATACAAAAAGTTCTTGCTCCAGCAGGTGAGACAGTACACCCTTAATAGGCTAAGTTGACACTAAACTTTGGAAAAGGAATGGCATCTTTAGCGAACTTTTGGAAACCGCGAATAAAACCGCACACCTTTTGAACGTCCCGCGCTGCAAAAACGTCCACCAGAACCTGTTAACTTACGCTTTACTATTCAAAACGTTTTGGCACCACAAGTGACGATGGTGATTGTACCAACTGCCAGTTCTAGTGTTTTATTGGATTGTAAAACTTTTATGTTAGAAGGAGAAAAGTAAAAAGTGTTTAATTAAGTGGCAAGTTTATAATAGTTGTAAATTCAGCCTCTAACAAAATAGTTTATGTGCCGTGGAATACAACAGCAAATGATTTTGGGGTGTGATAGTTATACCAGAAATATAGGGCATATTTTATAATAAATTGTAAGAATGTTAGTTTTTACGGAAGGTTACGGAGGGTCTAGGTCTACTTTTAGGCATGATGGCCTTTAAGCTCAATCGGTCGTTACTGTACGTAGTTTATATTTGTGTAAATATATATTTAAAATAGTTTCAGTGTTTTTAAATTATTAATGTTTTTAAGTATTACATCAACTATAAATCATTGCATACCTGACAGTAGACGTATAAATGCCTACTGTTGGACAATAATCTCCTACATTAGCAGAAATTACTGTGTATGTATTATAATATATATACATAGTCTTTTTAAATGGACATAACATCTTAATTTAAAATTTTAGTACGTTAGAAGTCATAAATATCCAACAGGCAACAAAATTTCTTTTAATGTATAATGAGATTCTATACAAAGTGCAACAAAATATACCGAAACACATGACCTTTTTATTAACTCATTGTTGTCAAAAAATGTCCAAGTTGGCGCACATTAATTGAGGTTTGTCGTGTCTGTGTGTTTCGGCCGTAATCCTGAGAAAGGGTTGCACCAAATCGGCGTGCACCTGCGCCAGATTGTTATCCTCGATTGACTGCTGTAAAACGTTCGCTTTGATCGATGGGGTATACATGGGGTCAAATGTTCCATGTGACTCACTTTGGTCTTTTATTTTAGGATTAGGTCGTTTTTTGGAGAATTGTTAACTTAGCAGCTTTGCTTGCGCGGGGTTTTTGTTTTAAATTTAAATTCGCGATTGTAGAATTCTAGACAGGCAAACCGGTAGACACTAGACACATTTATAACTACATGTGTAGTCTACTTGTGTGTTGTGTCTTAGTAGTAGACTACATCTATGGTACCTATGGCAAAATTATTCTAAAATGCCTTTGAGCATATGCCTTTTAGCAAACAATTTTACATGTAACAATATAGATCTCTTCCTAGATTTATCATACAAATTGACAGAAATTGACGGGATTACGAGGTAATTTATCTATTTATTTAATAGCCATTTTTTATACATTTTCTCAATTTGGCATTCTATGTAAGATTTTGACGTTACTAAAATTATTTAAAACCATGCTATAAACAAAACATTTGAAAAACTTCGTCGAACTCCGCTATTACAGTGAAAAACCTGGTGAGTATCGGCTTTTAATGTTTTTGACATTCTTTTTTGAATCGGACGGCCTTTTTTATTAAAGGCTGAAAGATAAAATTGAAAGGAAATCGAATGTGTGGAAAATAGTGCCATTTCCAATTTCACCATTAAAATGTAAAGCTATAATTTGGCGCCAAAATTAAACTATTATATATTTTTTAATTTACATTACATTACACATAAATGAACACTCGAACTTTGCTTTCTGTCGCCATAGTCATTGTAAATTATCCAAAACGTCAATATTAAAATCATAACAAACGGCGATAGAATGCCTGAATTTTCACATACAGAAAACTTAATATACTCAAAATGAATGTGTTATATTTTCCGATTATTGTATAAAAAGGTCAGTTTGCATTAACCGGGCATAATAGGTGAATGATGTGTCAGGCAGCGATGAGTCGGCCATGGATCAATCGGTCGCTGCGGGAGCCGTCACCCGTCAACCTACAGACTTGAACTTGCTTGTTGTTAAGCATTTTTACTTTTTGGAAACAAGAACAGCGTTGGTGTAGGTATTTGTTTTTGAAGTTTTTTGGCTTAAGTATACTCAACACAATATAGATTTAATACTACTAGAAAAGATACTATAGGTACACTCGGTTCGTTTCTTATACATATAATTAATTACTTTTGAGCGACGATTGTCCAGTGCGTATGGACTCGGCTTCTTATTCAAAAGGTTTCAGGTTTAATCTTGACCCCCCATGTGCCTTGAAATGGGTTTTTTTCTAAATTTTCTAAATGCACAAGAACATCGCTCGCTTACTAATCTTACTTACTTCGAAAGAAAATATAGTTGGGAAACCTGCATGCCTGATGAGATTGAAAGTCTTTTAAGGTATGTGAAGTTCACCAACCCGCATTGGACCAGCGCCTCGGTGAACTATGGCCCATTTACCTTCTCGCCTGAATTCGAGGAGGAGACCCGGGACATATTATATGGGTTGATACTTTATTGTTATACTTTGAAAGTTTATCTTCTATAACTTTGTGTCCGCTCTTAACTTTTTTTAAATTTTATTGTTTTATGTTTGTAATCTATTCGTGCACAATAAAATATGTTCATTCATTCATTCATGACATAATGGAGAGCGGCATACAACAGTGGACGGTGGCAATGATGGTGCTATATATAACTTAGTAACTAGTTCAATTGCCCAAAGAGTAATAAAACGAAAACATATTCTCTTAACACTCTTCACCATTAATTCAATATATCTACGTCAAATAATATTTAATATCGATTTGACGAGTGAATCACGTTTCTTCAAATCGATACCAATAAGGCACAATTCGAGGAACTGTCCTCGAATCCCGCGGTCCCGTCCGGTACGGTGCGTGGCGGTGCGCGGGCGCCGGTGCGCTCCGCCGACACGCTGATTCTAGATTAAATGCGTTTATGACATTGCGCTCGCAATATCGCACTAATTGATTTTGATCAACGAAATATTTTATAAATATTTATATTTAAGATATTTCTTAAAGTGAAACTTTTATTATATCGTTTCATACTTTTTCGTCTGTGTGTTGCATGTCGCGTGACGGTCGGTCGCGGAATTATTACTCATTTATGCCAGTGATCCATATTTTAGATTTTTATACCCTTAATGGAATGTTATTCCGAAAATTTTTAGTAAAATGACTATAATGTAAAAAAAAAGTTTCACTTTTACCGTGGTTTTAAAAAACATACAGTCCTTTTTATTTTAATGTTTATTTTAATGTTTTATTGTACCATTTGGTTATCTTAAAACATATATTAACATGCAAAGTTTTTATTTGAATTATAAGTAATTTCAACTAACGGCTAACAAAAATACATAGTTCTCTACCTATCTAATGTATGAATTTTTAGTGAAAAAATATCAAGCAATTATTTCAGTTTTACTTCTCTCTCCATTTCTTTCTCTCTTTCTTCGTCTTTGTCTACTGGTCACTCTGTAGTTTAATAAAACAAAATATCGTTTCAAGTTTCTTAACATGAAGCATAATTAAGTAGTTTAATTTTAAGTTTAGAAAATTTCTAGAACACATTTTTTCAACCTTTTGCTTTACAAAGTTAGTGTCGAAAATATTATTCCCAAGTTGTATCTATGAAGATTATTTTAAAACGTAATTTGCGATACGTTAGTCAACCTAAAACCTATGATTATAGGTTAAGATGGATAAATAACCGTAATAACCTAAAAAAAGTTGTTCATAGACACATTGGGCAATTATCACGCCGGCGGGGTGGATGGTGGATGGTGGATCTAGATAAGATATAATTAATCGCCGCTAATTACTGCCGGTGTTAGATCAACATTTATCGGGACACCACTCGCTCCGACTGTCCATAAAAAAATTAACAAAAACCGTGAAGAAAGGTACATTGAATAACGTCGATAACTGTAGAATAGATACACACATTACTTTGTAAGAGTGTGTTTTTACAATATAAATTATAAATATTAAGTACGTCTTTTGTTATTAATTTTCGTTTTATTTTTGGGAGCGCAAACGCAAAAAAGCAGCCTGAGAAACGACTAGGAAGGTAGCAGGCGAGTTACAAACTGTATTTTAACAAATTCTTTATATATAACTACAAAATAAATGTATCACGCATGCTCTAAGTATAAAAAAATGCATGTACTTTCTCTTATTTACGAATCCATTTATTTTATAATTGTTTATAAAGAGTAAACTCCTGTCGTATGTTGGACACACACGCTTTTTTTTAAGTGAATGAAGTAAAAAATAATAAATCACTTAACCTCTACAGCTACATCAGTATGGGCAAAGATTTAATTGGTAGATACGCCCTTGCCATAGTAGGACCGCTCCAAAATGTGTCCAACCTCAAATGAGTGAGCTCACTCATTTGCAATCAGTGCGACAGAAAAAGTAATATTATACAATTTGTGTAATAAACAGAGTTGATACCATTGTCTCAATACCGGCTCATAGCCTATTTACAATGACTACACTTTTTGACGGCGAGGGCATATCTAACGATTTAAATCTTTGAGTATGGGTGTATCTATATCGATATATCGAGGTCCATGGAATCGCTATCGATGACCGCTCCACCTGTCCATTGTTTGGCTGGCGGCAGTCCATTCGGAAGGGTTCAAATATCACAGCTTTTGATGATAATAGCCGGAGCTGTTATAAATCTTTGTTAATAACAACTGCACTTGTAAACCACACTGTTTTAATGTACGGTTAAATGATGATTTATCGACACATTTCATAATTTGTTAAACGTTTTTGTGAGCTTATATTTTAATCGTTATCGGATAACTTTATTGCTTTTGTGTCTTATTGAGAAGTAGAGGTGTGCTTATTACTGTATTAATCTGTCAATATAATGGCTATTAATTAATTAGTACCTGGTTGACCGAGCATTTGCTCGGTACCCTACGTGATAAAATACGATAAAATTTTTCTTCCAAAAAAAATGATCTTAAAAAAAAGGGGAAAAAAATCTGCCATGACATATTATTTGACAGTGAAATTTACGTTCGTATTCTAATCATATTTTATCGAT
This sequence comes from Lycaena phlaeas, assembly GCA_905333005.2. NCBI lineage: Eukaryota > Metazoa > Arthropoda > Insecta > Lepidoptera > Lycaenidae > Lycaena > Lycaena phlaeas. The sequence continues at coordinate 10,539,774 of HG995174.1, read as the reverse complement.
GCCTCAAAACACGGATAAAAAAAAGTTTTCTAAAAATTTATCCTAGCTAGATCGATTTATCGCCGTTTTTAACACATGTATACAAAATTTCATGAAAATCGTTGGAGCCGTTTCCGAGATCCCGATTCTATATATATATATATATATACAAGCATTGCTCGTTTAAAGGTATAAGATAACTGAACCTCAAAGGTCTTTCCATCACCTTTGATGGAAGCAGAATGTTATTTCCCCGAATATATTATTCTAGAAAGCATTTTTATGTAACAGGCAAGGCAAACTAGCTACCATCTCTTAATGGTAAATTTTCGATGTCGGTCATCAACATAAACGATTTTACCTGAAGTTAGCCCACGAAAGTCAGTTAGTGTTGGCTAGCGTGAGCCAATATGCCCATTATGATATAGGATCTGCAGTAAGTATACTGCCTGTCCTGCCCATGTCTGTAAAACACTGTTACGTTGTTTCAAGGGGGAAGCAAACAGTCAGTGGTACACAAGCGAACGGTAGCGCAACACCAAGCGTTCCACAAAGAATATTCATGTATAAAATGCATTTGACATCGTACATTTTAAGAAGCTATTTCAACTATGAGTATATACGTATTCCTACAGACATGTCAAAGAGAAATAAATGATAGAAAATCCAATCTCATCTCCACCAGAAACTAACCGTGAAAGAATACATAATTATATTTAAAAAGATGATGTTCTTAAGGACCTTTAGGTTTAGCAAATCCACGACAAACGAGCATCATGAGGTATTTTATACAAATAACCACACTTACTGTAAACTTATCAAAGCACAGTTACATCGAGTTGCAAATGAACACGTATAAATCAGAATTATTAAGGAGCGAGGGGACGTGATGCGCGAAACGGATGTAGTCGCGGGGAGAGCGGGGGGGAGACGGCGATAAATCCCGAGCTCGCCGTCGGCCCGGTTTCGGGGCCCATCAATCATTATCCACCGCCAGGACCTGCGTCTCCGGAGGTTTCTGCCACAGATTAATACGTAGCTCGCAAGAATAATGCAAGTAAAATAGAATTCTAGAAGATTCCTTCAAATCGTCAGACATAATATCTGGTAATGATACTATAAATTGGTATCAATAAAAAAATGGCGTAAAAACTAAAACACGCTTTAATAGGGGACCAACTAAAATAAGAAAATAATTAACAAAAGGGTATGATAATCTGTTCGAATACTAGATGACTCATTTCTCTCGTAGCTATAATAATTGAAATACATATCATAAAATATTTGCTCTATTGGTGAGGGCATATCCTGGGATTATCTGGTATCGTGGTATCGAAGCCGATATTATGCCTTTAGCACCATGCGCAACCTTTGGAATGCTAATATACTAAATGATACAAATATATCCATAATATTATACTAATAAAAAAAAGGAGTGTGTACGATTCACGCACGATAGAAGTGAAACACATGTTAAATGCTCAAATACAAGCAAGTATTAAACAGACTGCAATATAAGTACACACCGACATTTGCTCTCTCGTTCTTTTGTGTTTGTGTCTCTTACCTGTCGTTTCCGTTGCATCCGGTTTGAAATCACAACGATTCTAAAGAAGTTTCACTTCAATATCAAAAAACTAAACGTACTGTGGTAACCGTTAAAATGTCCTTTTAAAAATTTAAAAGGATACTTAAAATAAGTTCTGTTCAAGCGTTACTCTGTGCTTTATTCTAATGATTTCTTATTAAAAGCTAAACTGTTTTAAAAGCGGAGGACGTCAGTCGCGGCCCGTGATACATGATAACTAGAGGCGAATCACATTAAATCAGCCCACTGCCTCCTTTCTGGATAATTCACTTAATATCACTTAACCTACAAGATTGCTGGTGCAACATAATTTTGATGAATACTTCCTCAAAACAAAATTTACTCGTTATATCCGTGAAAGAACATGAAATGTTAGAAGGTTTTCAAATATTTTTTTCCAATGCCATAAAGTGGCAGTCAAAGCATTATAGTAACTACCATCCGTCGACGTGCATAGACATTCACACAAGCAGAGGTTAGGCAGATACGTTTCCCTCTTTGAAACTAACAGATCATACGAAATGCGACAGAGTAGCTGTCTAGTTGTCACTTTATGCCGATATTATGTGAGCGACAGGTACCGCACCGGTTGTGCCGCCTCAATTCGGCTGCAATGCAGCAATGGTAATCTGTTACAATTACAATTACTAGAGCACGCTATATGTAAAAGACCAGGTTAGACAGTTAGACAGTTAATGATATCCTGTTGATTTTCAAGACCCCTATCATGAGAATCTAGGAATAATGGGAGATAGCAGATAAAAATAAAGGAAAAAGAAGCAAATAGTTTTGACTACTTGTTAGATATTAAAATCAATGCGAAAATATTATCTTTTTTAATAAATACTTAACGCGAAAAAATAAAATACATTTTATATTTAGTTACCTTTGGTGTTTTTTTTCCGATGGAGCTATGCTCATGGCCCTAGTGCCCTAATCCTTCATCGGACGTGAGGCGAGCCGGTTTGCTTCACCATTGGATGAAGATGGATGGCGTGTGACTTCCACGACTTCATGGCGTCGGGTTTGATCCTGTGCCGGGTCCATATTTATTTATTTTTATTTATTTATTTATTTATTTGGAAAACATACAGTGATATTTTTAAGAACTACATCAAATCTATTTAAATTTAAAATACACCATTACAAGTTTTCACTTATGGTTGCTAAATAAAAAACTAGAGCTTGAATATACAGATGAGTTAGTAACTTAGATAATAATAACTAACATAAAATATAATTTAAGTTAAGAAAAAATGGTATAATCTATGTTAAAAAAAAAAGGCACCTACAACAACTTTAATGAATCGCATTAAACCAGTGCTTTGTCATAAACCTTTTTAGAGTATATACTGATGTGTTAAATAAATCAAAGTCTAATTCTGGAATGTCATTCAATTTATTAATTTCTTTGGAGGTTCTGATAAGGAATGAATTTTTTCTGTAGTTAGTGTAACTAAATGGGGTATACAATAGAGTAGGAATTCTAGAGGACTTGGAAGGGACTTTCAAATATATTTTAGACAGTAGTAGTGTTGAATCTATTTTATTCTGCGCAATCTTAAGTAAGCTAACAATATCGGCTATACGACGTCTTTCAACAAGAGGGAGAAGATGGAATCTCCTAGCTCTCGATTCGTAACTAGAGTCGTATGTTTTGCATTTAAATTGTAGATGTTTAATAAATCTTTTTTGGATCGACTCTAATCTATTAACATGAATGAGGTATTGTGGATTCCAAATTTGGGAGCAATACTCCAAGGAGCTACGAACATAGGAGCAATAAAGAATTTTTAGTGTTTTGGTATTCCTAAATTCTGAACTCATTCTATAAATAAATCCCAAAAATCTTGTAGCCTTATTGATAATAAAATCCAAATGCTTATTGTATGTAAGTTTTGTGTCATGAATGACACCGAGATCGCGAACTTCTGTTACCCTTATTAGTTCTTGTGCTTTTAACTTGTAGGAGAACCGTATAGTTTTACATGATCGGCTAAATGTCATGGAAGAGCATTTGGATACATTAAGTTCCAACATATTGTTATGACAGTACTCTTCGAGTCTGTCCAGGTCCTCCTGCAGCAAGTGACAATCATTCGGATTCCTGATGGTTTTATATATTTTCATGTCATCAGCATACAAGAGAAATTGCGAATGCTGAAAACATGAGTGTATATCATTTATAAAAAAGTTAAAGAGAAGGGGTCCCAGTAGCGATCCTTGAGGCACACCTGATGGTACATAACACCAATCTGAACAGAAGCCATTAAGAACTACAGCCTGAGATCTATTTTCGATGTAGGAAGCAAACCATCTAAAGAGATTGCCATGGATTCCTGCCAAGTAAAGCTTATCAAGAAGCAGAGAGTGGTCTATACGGTCAAAAGCTTTGCTGTAATCTGTGAATATAGCGTCAACTTGTCCTCCCAAATCCATACCCTCAGACACGTAATCAACAAATGTTAACAAATTAGATGCAGTGGACCGCTGCTTTAAGAACCCATGTTGCTCTTCAATAAAGTAGTTTGAAAAAATACTGTATACTTGATTGTATACAATACGCTCAAACAATTTCGCAAATAAACATAATTTAGAAATAGGCCTATAGTTTTTTATTTCGCATTTGTCACCATTTTTATAAATCGGGGATATAAAAGCGGACTTCCAGATTTTAGGGACTACACCTTCTGTAATAGAACGTGTAAATAAAAGTGTAAGGGGTTCGGTTAAGGAAGCGGAACATCGTGAAATGAATAGAGGTGGAATATTGTCCGGACCCATACCCTTCCTGAGATCAATATCTTTCAGTAGTTTCTCCACCTCATCCAGAGATATTTCAATATTACATAGAAGTGAAGAATAATTATTAATATTAAGTGATCCTTTACGATGTCTGTGTAGGCTTTGACTTGGTGCAAGGAAATTACCATTAAAGTATGCTGAAAAAAGAAAGCAAGCATCTGGTCCTGAGTTAGCTAATTGACCATTATATGACAGGGATGAAGGAAGGCCACTATTGCCATTTTTTTGGTTTTTAACAAATGACCAAAAGAATTTTGGGTTCCTAACTATTAAATCTTCACACTTTTTGATATAAAGCTGATAACAATCTGTTTCAACTATTTTGGCTCTCTTACGGAGTAGTGAGAAAGTTTCGTAATCAGCAGTGTTGCCATAAACTCGATATTTTCGATAATATTTAAATTTTTCCTTGAGGAGTTTCTTAAGTGCAGGGCTGTACCAAGGTGGAAATTTGGTACTGCCTCTGATAGTTTTCAGTGGTATATATTTCTCTATAAGACCACGGAGACTTTCATAAAAATAAGTTATAGCATCCTCTAAGGAGTGCTTGTTCAGATGGTGGCTCCAGTTAATTTTATTAAGTTCCGAGTTAATACTGTCATAGTCCCCAGATGAAAAGATATATCTTAATTGCGTATTAGTTTCAAGAAGCGCAACATGTTTGAAATGTATGCTGATTTCAAGTGATTTATGGTGCGTGTCTTCGGGCACTAACGGTGACATGTTCCACTATCGTCGGATTTCGGAATCTTTTTTATTGATGCGGGAAATCTTTATGCATTAGGATCTGAGTGCTTCATGACTCTATGAGGGACTCAAACTTGAGCAGTGCATAATCAAACTGAAACTATTACGAGTGCCTTCATCCGGGACCCTCTCCCGGATCTGCAGGTAATAAAATCACCCCAGCAACACGCTGGTCCCGGCAAAAGACTCGTAGCAGTTCCTTCGTCTGTACTCCTTTCAAAAAGGTTAGCGGTGCACATATAATGCACATGGCATTAAACGCTGTGAGAAAGTAGGGATGTGAAATGGTAATAGAAATCTGCCACTCGATAAGATAAGGTTAACAGCCTAATCCGATGCTTTGGTGCAAGAGACGATAATGGTAGAATTAATAACGATGTAAGCAGATAGGCAACTCGTGAATCGAGTTCGCAATCGAGAATCGGCTCATTATCCTGTCGATACTTCCTTCGTGCGCACGAACATCGTTGAGTTACACCTCTATTTACTGTCAAACTTAATTCCTTACTCGTGTCGTTCAGAATTCATGTCTGTCGATCAGTTTTCTCTATTACCATTACGGTTCTTGGATAAGTATTACGAATTTGATTGGCTATTGTATCTTTAGTTTGAAGGCTCACGTGTTTATTCTTAATACGATAATGATGCTGTAATCGTGACTGATTATCCGGTAACGTTAGATTGGCATGATGATGCATAGCAGTTGTTATTTAGCATGGCAATCATGAGAAATATTTTTCATATGATTTAAGTTTACCGGGAGAGAGATGCGCTGAGCCACGCTCCCGGCTGCATGCATTCCACCATCTTGCTTGTTTTTCCGTGAAATGCTTTACTTTGTTTCGAAGAGAAGGGCAAGCAGCCAGTGTAATTATTGGCATCAAGATCTTATGTCTCAGAATAAGCAACACATAAATGATCTAGTTAGTATAGGTCTAGTTCTAGTATAACTCAAGTTGCAGGCAAAATAGTTTATGTCCATGGGCGACGCCGAACACCATCGGGTGACACGTCTGCCAGTTAGCATATTTAAGTAACAAGACAAAGATAAAAGAGTTAGAGTACCTAGATGTTGCTTGATTTCGTGAAGCGAAATGTATCTATTCATTAACTTTGTGTGTGGTGATACACTTATAATTAATTATTCCTTCCGAGTGTCGATTCAATTTAAAATTCCACTTTTAGCTTCTGATTGGATTCGGGCTTAATCTGCATTGATTGGTAAAAATAGTTGAAGGCTAATATTATGTAATGCAATAATCTTCTTAACAAGAAGATTATTAAGCATCGTATTGACGTACAAAAGCATTTTATATCTATCTTCATAGCAGAGGGCTTGTAAAGCCTTCATTATAATTGGATCGTATTTATCTTTGGCAGCGATTTATTTACAAGAGTGGATGTAAATTGAGATCATAATACATCGCTCAGTGAGCATCGTGAACAAAGATTTCGAGCGGCCATTCACGCGTGAAATGCACGTCCCGATGATGAGTGATTATTTACTGAGGCCATAATTTAGCCTTACCGTCAGCGACTCTGCTGGCTCATGGCCGCTTGTTAGACTCACTTGTTGTGCGCGCTCACTGTACAAAAGATTACCAAACATCAAGTATGGAAGGGAACTGTATGTAGGCCACAGGAGAAATCGGTAGTCTGTTTTCTCGTGGTTTTTAGGATTCCGTTTCGCGAAATGACAAAAAGGGAACTCATCCAATATCCTTACCTTCACTTTGTTGTTCGTCTGTCTTTTTGTCAAAGTAGACCTGTATACGATTATACGTTTAAAAAAAATAGTTGTTGGCTTTTGAAAATTTAAAAATAGAATAAACGTTTCGAATTAGTGTATTGTCATCACAGAATCGGTACAAACATAATGTAGGTAAACACACAGATGAAGCTAATAAAAAGCGTGTAAAATGCACTTTTCAAACATTTTAGCATGCGAGTAAGACCTAAGAAGTGTCCACTGCTAAATTATTATTACCAGTTTTGTACGTAAATAATCTATTTGAATACTGCAGGTATTATAATTAAAATTTATAACACAAAATAAGACCTTATCGCGTTCAAAAATATAAATAAGTACAATTTAATAATATAATTGACTCCACACTTGGTTACCAACCGACAGTAATATATCGTTGGACATTTGTTCATATTAGCATCATTTTCTTTATCAGTTTATCAGTGATTGTCTAGCCGGGCCATTGATGCGTTGATGATGTAAATGATAAATCAGCTGTGGGTATTGTAAATACGATTGCCCTTTGTCTGCACCGTGTACACTGTTTGCTCCGGCCGTTGAATTGTCTGACGTTCAACAAAAAATATGTAAGCAGTGATGAATTGGAATACCCATAACTAATTAGGGTATCGACCAAGTCAGTGGAAAATGATATCGCTCACTATACCTACTTAGTGTTTTGATTGCTTATCATTTATTATGTAGGTATCTAAGGAGTAAAATAGGCTGAAGAATTTCACATAATCTCATTATTATCAATTGCTACCATGCATACTGTATGCCCAACATCATCATCTTCATCATCATCAGCCTTTATCTATCGTCTGCTGAATATAGGCCTGCTTCAATGAACCCCAAGAGGACCGATTACTTACCACTCGTATCCAACACGAATCGACCGTAGTACAAAGATCGTCTTCCCATCATCATTAATGATAGACCAACACTTCGTCTACCTACTTCGTCTACTCTGTGGTCTCTTGCGTATGTGACCAGTATTCTGTCACTATTGCCAGTATGCTTACATATTTATTAAAAAAAGTACCCCGCTATGCTCAAATTTCAGTTCGTCCGACACTTACGTCCTTTTTCTTGCTAAACAGTGATTCATCATCTCAGCCTATAGCCGTCCACTGCTGAACATAGGCCTCTCTAATAGCTCTCCAGCACGACCGGTCCATTGCCACCTGCATCCAACGAGAAACAGCGGTTTTCACTAGGTCGTCGGTCCATCTGGTAGGGGGCCGTCCCACGCTGCGCTTAGGACACAATGATTTGGACTTATTTCTTACTTAGTACAAGTCCAAATTATGTTGTTAAATGCTTAAATTGTTAAGAATTCTATTTAAGACATCATATATTGCGTTATTTGCGTTTAGGTAGACGAAGTGTTGGTCAGCCATTAACCAGATGGGAAGACGATCTCCGTGCAGTGGCAGGTCCGCGTTGGATGCGATTAGCAAGGGATCGGTCGTCTTGGCGTTCATTGAGGGAGGCCTATGTTCAGCAGTGGACGGATAAACGCTGATGATGATGATGATATTGTATAAATAAATACAAAATCTTGCGTAAAACATTAATCATAATCATTACAAAGATTGCGTTGAAAATACAAATTGGACATGACGGGGACATAATATTCAAAAAAGGATTAGTTATTAGTAGGTCGACCATTCAACGAACCACCGCAGGAGCCTTTTGTGAGGTCCTATTAACTGCTTCAGAAGTTCATAGTATTTTTTGTGTCCAATCATGCGACAGCCTCGGTCCCTTTTAATGCTTATCGTATTGTGTAGATATTTTGACACATTGCCTCATATTGTTTAAACAATTTGAGCTCGTAAATTATATTTTGATGTTCATGATGTGGGACTTCTCTTGTTAGTGATTTATATGACCCTTTGTGATCTATTTAATTTATTGTGTGTAGAAATATGTTATAGTGGTGATGTGGAACTAGGCGGGTAACGGAGTTGTGGATTATTCTTCTATTGTCATTGATATTCACGTCTTTTTTATTAAGATGATCTGGATAAGGCTAAGGAGTTTTTGTACGAATAGTGTGTTTATTTGAAAATATTATAGATTGAAAACTTTATGGATTTTAACCGGCTGAAATTACAGATTGTTAATATTATAAGAATTGAAATTGTCTGAACGCGGACATTATTTAATAATAAATTAATCAACATTGTTCAATGTTAGCTAGCCATGATATGTTAATAGCATTTGTGTTACGGGTATTAAGAATTTAAATTATTTAGAAATTTATGTAAATACATAGAACATATAAGGCAGAACCCGATGCAGACTTCTGGTTTATCAAACAATAATCTACACTTCGGCGGGATTCGAACCCACGATTGCTGCATCTAGTGTCCAGTAGCCTCATCACTCGACCTGCCGGGCATCATAGTTGAAATAAAAAAGCAGGCTTCTCTCGGGATAAAAAATATTTTTATCAACACAAATATTTTTATCAACACAACACAAAGCACACAAATCACAAGGCCTATGTTCAACAGTGGACGGATAAAGGCTGATGATAGTGATGATGAAGGCGCAAGTCGCTAAACTTCCTTTTTTTTGATGACGCAGTGGAAATCCTTTTCGGACCATACCAGGGCCTTGGGTGGGTCGCTAAACTGCCTTAGCGAAACAACTACCTACCAAACAATTTGTAGTATACCTTCTCAATCTATCTATATAATATCTATATATTGATGAAAATGTGCATTTGTAACCAATAAACTGTTAGTCGCACCATGACTTGTCAAGACATTTGCCTATTAGCATTAACGCTCCTGTGCCTATTCAAAAAGTGTCGTGTGAGACCGCTGTGTGAACAGGTGACAAAGGGCGCGGCGCGTTTAAACCAGCGACAGACAACTGTAATAACCAATTCATAGCTCTACAATGCACAGTAGCTGGCTTCCGTGTATCTAAGACTTTCTAAGCTAATAGAAATGACTTAGGAAATTAAGAAATTCATGTGTTATCAATGTTGTCTTTTGGCGGGCCGCTGCAAGTGCATAGTTCATACCACGCTTATATCAATTGATTAGTTAATTATAATAACAAATATTTTTTGTCTAAAATATAAAATACAGTTTATATTTAGTTACTTTTGGTGATTTGTGATGATAATTTTGTTACCTGCTTAGAGTTTTCTTAACATAAGTTTCATATTTCCGTATTACAGCCACTTTTATTGCTGACTTAAATTACTATAATATGCTCTGCTTACGCCGAGACGACTTAGGCTTTGTCACTCTGGATGTCAGTAGAGCTGTCACGTCGTTAACCATCATGGTTCAAGCTTTGTCGTGGTGGTGGGGCTCAGTAGCCTAGGGCGAATCCAGCACATTGGGCGAAGCGAATTGAGCCAATGGGACTGTTTGTACCGCTCTTATAAGAAGAGGGGACAACGCTAGAGCTGCGTTCACTTACCATTTTTCGGGCGCAATAAGCCCCACATACCCGCCTGGTGAGACCCACTCCCCAGCGGGATGCCTCAGTGCATTTCCCGGCGTAAAAGAAAAGAAAAAGAGCTGTCACGTTGATCTTTCTGAAAACAATTATAATTGTTTATAAAAGGGACGTGGCGTATTCTATACTGTTGCTACTAATATACTGTAAAATTTATTGTATCCATCATTTCTTCAAACACGTTCAGTATAATACTTCGCCGAATAGCCGCATTATAATTTTTGAAGGCGTCCTATGTAGAGCCGATGCTAATTACAGTTTATAAATGCAATTTAAAGCACTATAATAAATTTGGGCATCTATAATATTCTTATTCAATAACTATAATAATATGGGGATCTTCCAAATAGGTAGGTATCTATACTCTGTGGTCTTTTTTGTTTTCTTTTCGGCATTTGAATGTGGAGGCGCACATCAGCTACGGTAAACAATTAGCATACATTAACTGAACTGTGTTTGAAATACACCGACATACCTACTTTTGAATTGAGTTCTATGAATTATCAAATTTTAGCAATTTGTTATGTAATCGGAGATGGCCATTGACGAGTGAGCTGATGACGTGGGAAAGCTGGTGGGCAAAATATGGATGAGGTGGGCATGGGATAGAGGAAATCGACAAAAAGAGACTTCAGAATCAATTAGCTATGACAGGATGTATGGATATAAATTATAAGTTTTATCTAATCTTATCGAATACCTACCGACAAGTACCTACAAGTTTTTGGCTATTCAAAAATAAAGTTTATCCACCGTCTCGAAATCTGTATTAATCCCGTCCGGTGTGGACGACTACTCGGCGAAGACAACTTCTAAGAATTAAGACTTAGAGATTCGGCTGCAACTGTCTTTAAGGACGGGTTGCATCGACCGATTTTAACGAACATAATATTGTAATCGTTAAAGATGGCGGTAATAAACGTAAGAGACCAAAGAGGCTTGTTTTTAACAGACGTTAAAATTTAACAACGTCTTACGGCAACGGCCCTTAATCAGACGAAGGTAATAACAGTTTACATAGGCGCTAGTCTAACGCGAGATGGTTGGTGTAGGTACATCAAAATTGAAAAAAAGTACATAATAAACATTAATTCCAAAATAGTTTAAATTCATGAAATATTTAAGCAAAAAACATAGTTTGGAAGTCATATACAATTATATAGAAAAACAACTAACACATTAGTATGAAGTGTTAAATGAATTAATAATGAAGATAAGGTATTAATGAGTCGTAATAATTGGTTAGCACTTGCGATTCGCGCTCACTTTTACATCGCAGGCCCCTAATGCTTACTCATTGGTGAGCATTCCCCTACTACTCAATTAAGTGTTCGTGGCCTCGCCCATTGGCTTACAGTACAATAAACTTGAGCTTATGTATTCAGGTAAGTGTTTGAATAATTTTATTTACACAGTGAATAGATCGGGCTCATATTGTTTAGTCTATGTATTGTGGCCGCTATTGTAGTTTTTTAGTTGCGGAATATGTAGTCACTATTTGTCAAGTAGGTAGGTACTTTACTATTAGATATAGTTTGTAAAAGGGTTACGTACTTGTGAAATCTATTGGGAGAACAATTTCAAATGTTTTGCTTGTAGGCGTATTAGGAACTAGCAGCGCCCACCGGTTTCATCTGCGTACTTCCAACTCCCGCGGAAGTACGGGGATAAGCAATAGCCTTTGTATTATTTTGATGTGTAAGCTATATTATTGTACAGTTTCATCAAAATTCATTCAGTGGTTTTTGCGTGAAAGTGTAACAAACAAAATCCATACATTTTGTTCGCGTTTTTATTTTCATAGGATTAAAGGTAAAAGAAATAGTGGGAGGGATGGGTGCCACTATCTTGTTTGTTTCTCTTAAACTAGGTTATGTTGATGGGTGACACTTACTATTTATTCCTCGTCTGATGGCACGTCTGCCGGTTTGCCTATCTACCTGACGTTAAATAACCGGAAACATATTGATGAGATAATGGATATCATCTTTCCGAGAATACAAATTGAAGCATCAAGCAACATCGTTCCTGTCAACCATAACAAAGTATAGATCTGTTTCTAGGGATCTCTAAAATTTCCAGAAAAGACCTGCCCGGTACTGACGTGTAAGCCCGAGTGCTCTTGATGCAGCAGAGATGCATAATCAGAGTAGATGGTACCTACCTACGGTACGGAGGAGCTCATTGCTCAGTGGTAATAGCCGCGCAGATCGATTCACCTGGTCAAGCAACGCTTGTCGAGGTTGGTCCGTGGATGTGTGATACATAACGAAACTCCTCCGTGCCTCGGAAGGCAAGTTAAGCCTTTGGTCCTGAATGTCATTTGTGGAGCATAGACAGTCGTTATGGGTCGTCAGAAGCCCGAGAGTCTGATAAAGTCTTATAACGGGGTACCATCCAGTTATTGGTTTGTGGAAGTCAAATAAGCAGTCGCTCCATTTAAAATACTTGTATTCAGCTGAATCCGGTAAGACTGGGAGGTGACCCCAAAATATTATTGAAAAAAGGCTATGCTAATAATGAGAATAGACGGTACCTATCTACCTAAAAAAGGAATGGCTTATCTACTGACCCGATTAACCTATAATGCCAACGAGTAGAATAGTAGAGCTCAATTAAAAAAAATCTATATACGGCATTCAGCGATTCGATAGTGGCTTAGTATATACAACAAAAACTTACGTATCTACTTACTTTTAATAACCGCTGTATAAGAATACCGTATCAGTAATGTAAATACTGTTAAGATTAGTAGATACGTGATGAGATCGTCACGGCTCGTCGTTCGAAGGATATTCGGTTGATGTGCTTTTAATTGTCGATGCAAACAGCCCGCCTTTTCGTTCCGTGCCCTGCATTCCATCAAGAAATTATTATAGTTGATAATTCTTAGTATGAATATATTATTTCGGCTGGTCACGCCAGATGGTCAAGCACGTTAGCGTTTTATTCAAATTCTTAAATAGTTTCCTTTATGTACAACTAATTAGCCTTTGTTTCGTTTTTAGTTATTTTTCACATACTTGTACCTACTTTTATAATGTTTTCTTCAATGTCAAGATAAGAATGACTCACTGAGAATAATTAAGTACGTAAGTTCCTAATTAGGGAAGTAATAATTGTACTAATAAATATCAAATTATATAGTTCAGTTAAAATAATAGACTACCAATAAGATAGACACTGTAGAATAAGTACAAGTAGGTATATACCTAATTGTTTACACGGAGAGAGTTTCGTAGAGATCTTCGATTGTTTCTTAATAAAAAATAATCATAATAAATATTGTTATTAATCTGTATTTTGACGACCTCTGTAGGTCAGTGGTTAGCGCGTTGGCGCACCAGCCGGAGTTTCTGTGTTCCTGGGTCATGTATGTGTATTAAATATGTGTATTATATATTTCTATGTTAATACTTAAATCTTAAATTTAAGTATTAACATAGAAAGTATTAAATAGGTATATGAAATAGGTGTATAAATGGATATGTATTTCCGTTGTCTGGTACTTGTAACACAAGTCTCTTCGAGAACTTAGCACGGGACCAGATTGACGTGGTGTAAAAGCGTCCATAGATATTATATTATTCCTTTCTTTTTAAATCTTGATTTTTTATCGATTGGACATTCTGACCTTAGCGTGACTTTAATTCCGACTTGATTTTTGGGTTTCTAGATTACCGCACGCACACGCTCTTTATTCATGTGCTCTTGTAACCTTATAAAGTAATAATAATGGCTTAACTGGCTATATCTTAAACTAGCTGTTGCACGCAGCTTCGCCTGCGTTAACTAAGTTTTAATACGGGTCCCCATATTTTTTGAAAATTTAATATAGCCTATGCTCACCGAGGATAGTGTAGCTTCCCAATAGTAATTCAAACAAACAATCAAATCTTTCCTCTCTATAATATTAGTGTAGACAACCGACATACATAACGTATTTAGTAGATATTTTTTTTATCTTAACACAATGCTTCATCCGATTCCGATCTGTCCTCTCATTATCATGATCAGCCTCTATCCATCCACTGCTAAACGTGGGCTTGCTTCAATGGACGACAAGACGGTCGATCGCTTGCGAATCGCATCATGTCATTGGTCCTTCAATACTCCCAACGAACTAAAACCGGGTATCTCATGAAGATTGTCGTCCTCGATTTATCCTTTCATCTCCAGAAATATTAAGAGTTAGTGTTATGTTGCTTTGCAGCCTCTCGCTCAGATAATATCGGCGTGAAGTGACAGCTATGTTGTCGCGTTTCGTGCAGTTAGTGAGTTTCTGGTGACACATTGGAGGGGATAGGGCAACGGAGGGCAACGCATCTGCGTAAACTTTGGTGTGCGGAAGTCTATGAACGTCAGTAGTTACCAAAAGGCTTCACCTTATGATATAAAAAATTCTATTAGGCTACTGATCATCTAGGCCGGTTCTTCAACTTACCTTAGGTATATGATTTATGCACAGCGTCTTCAACTTTTATTTATTTAAGAACTAGTAGCGCCTCGCGGTTAACCCACGTACTCCTCGTTCCCGTTGGATAAATTATAGCCTATGTGTTATTCTGATGTATAAGCTATATTATTGTGAAGTTTCATTAAAATCCATTCAGTAGTTTTCACGTTTATAATATTAGTAGGATAGTAGGATTATGATAAAATTTTCCGTTTTTTGCTACTGTGACTATAATTCCGCGATTACTAACCTTTAGGTCCGACCACAATTATAGAGCAGCTTATTATCTGGAACATCTGGCAGAAGACTTGTAAACTTTTTTATTGATTTAAATGTTATTGTTCATTCTTTTTAGATAAATGAACTATTTATGTAACTAATATTATAGCAAATATTATTCCCGTAGGAAATTTTAATATTATGTCTATGTTCTAAACCTCGGTCTCCTGGTCTCTTGGTCATCTCAAATGACCAACAAACATCCAAACTTGCAATCTTTCGCGTTTATAATTTTATTTAAATTAAAGGTTGTATTAATAAGATAAATGAGACTGATGGAGATAATTACGATATGATAGTATAGTACTTTTATAATCGCGGTAACATAAGTGTTTTATATCCAGAATTATCTCTTACAAATTGAATATTAATAACTCATTATCATTTTACACAAAAAGTGTTATATATTAACAGGTTAACGATTATAAAATAACCCTTCATGTTCCACCTGTCCGTCATCAGATTTGGCGTTAAAGCTCGAGTGAAAGCCTTTGGTCTTGATATTTTAAAATTCTAAACGTTCGCCATCATATCGCAAGGTGCGCGTTTGAATATGATTAGCAGCTTGTCAAAAGTAAGTTAGGGCCCCAATGTATTTAAATATAATCAAAGGGTTTAACAGATATTTTCATAAATAATTAATAGGATGTTTTTGTTTCCTGCGTCTGGCTATTTAAGTGAGTACATCGTAAAGTTTTATATTGTATAAATTATCGGGAATAAATTATTTTTTATAATTGCCTTCAATATTTATAGTGTGAATAGATTTTAATTGAATTAGTGGGACGACTGCGAATGTAAGGGCCTGTTTCACAATCTCCCGTTAAGTTCCCTATAGGCTATAGGGAACATATTTGACAGATGTTTGACAGATAGAGTATGGAGTATCTGTCAAACATCTGTCAAATATGTTGCCTATAGCCTATAGGGAACTTAACGGGAGATTGTGAAACAGGCCCTTAATTAATTATTAATTATATCATATAATTTTAAACAGTATTTTTGCCCTTTTTAAAATGGGTATGGGTCATTATACCTACTCTTTTAAACTTGGAAATAAACGTAACTGGAGAACATAATATCTTCTAATATATAAAATTTCCCTGTCACAATGTTAGTTACCGTACTCCTCCGAAACGGCTTGACCGATCTTTATGAAATTTTATATGCATATTCAGTAGGTCTGAGAATCGGCCAACATCTATTTTTCATACCCTTAAGTGATAGGGGTTGTTCACCCTTAAAATTTTTTTGTTGATTTTTGGACGAAATTTTTAATTTCTATTTTTTTATGATACAACATACAAAAATACATACAACCCTAAATTTTCACCCCTCTACGATCAACCCTTATTTTTTAATAGCGATTTTAGCAGAACGAAGTCTGTCGGGACAGCTATAAGTTATGTTATATTTTTGCTATTATTATGTCATGTTATAACTAATAATGCTATCGTTTTTTTTTACTGACTAGACTGTTAAGCGTGTCACATGATGGTTGTGTCGGCCATCAATTTAAACCATTTCATCTGAAACTTTGTGAGGGAACATGGAGGGATCTCATCCATGCGTTACTTGTATGAGATAAACGATTACATTATTACTAATCTCGATGAAAGTTATCATCTGCTGTTTCGGGTCCAGACTTATTATAGAATAGGTAAGTAATTTTGATATTATTTCAGTGTTGACAAGAATTATTTTTACCACCTAATGTTTAGTTCAAAGTCAGTTATAAATATACTAGATTACCTGGAACGAACCATCTCATTTATGAGTTACCTATTCTGAGCCATGAGATGTTAAGTCTCGGTGTCAGCACTAGTATAATAGGGCTAGGATAAAGGCTGGTGATGATAATATTGACAAAATAACTCTGACAGCAAAATAAAAATCTCACTACCAGAGTTTAGTAAAGTAACTACACTACACTGGTATTCCTATCTCGTTCTTCTCTCCAAAAACAAGAAACAGGGAGGACGTATCCGGTATCAATGTTTTTTTTTATTCATTTATTTGAAGTTTTTTTACAGCTAAGGTCATTAGCGACTTAGATTTGAGTCTAGTATGTGTTATATTTTACCTGGTGTTGCATAAACTAGCACGCACAATAAGCAAAAGGTGTTATTCGCATAAATGTTCTTGGAGCAAATAATTAACACACATTTTTTGTCTCATAAAATTTGTTAACAGTTTCATAAATATACATTAAGTATGCCATGTTTTGTAACAAGAATATCTTTAATCTGTATAATGACTTGTTATAAACCGTTTATTCTTCACATTATAAATACATTTAGGCCATTAAAGGAAGGCCTAGTACATCTGTGACGCTTGTAGATGGCCGATACGGACCCCCTCATACAAATGATACCAGGGGGTGTTAAATCGTCCCATCATCAAATTAACATACGGTTGTACATCGCTTTGCATAATTACTTGTCTTGTTTAATTATGTCAAGAGTATAAACATGTTTTTTTCAAACGTCTTATTTTGTAACTAATTAAAGCATTTTGCATGTTTTATTGTTGAATTATGTATAGTATATATTTTAAATAGTTAAATTTTGAAATGTTTATTTTAAATATTATCATTTTGAATTGTTTATATTTAAATTCAGGTTTATGCAAAAGTATATAATAATTATTTTCCTTATCTCTAATAACTGATAAATAGTGTTTAGGCCGAGTTAGTGCATCATAGGTCGATTAGACAGGTGACTAACCTATCACTTCTACATGAAAGGCATTACGCAATAATAATAAAATAATATCAAGCCATATTTCATATCTGGGCACGGTTTTCCGGTGTTGGGTCATAGTTCATAAATTTGCGGGTTCAATGCGGGTTGGTCTCATATTCGAGTGCACATACATTTTTAGAAAGAACTATTTCATTGCATAATCAAGATCGAACCACAATCTTTCGCTTAAGAGGCCAACCCCATACTCACTAGACTATCATCACTTACAATTTTTTAATCCAAAAAACATTACGGGTCTCGATTTAATGATTCTTATAGGCCGATAAATATTCCAACAAATCAAAGGTTCTCTAGCTGAGATATTATTCTCATGGGTTTACGGAAATGATAGAGTGTGCAGATTTGGTATATACATACTTACTCAGATTCTAAGCCTATTGCAAACTAGTGTAGATCTTTCCAAGATTTTGGTCTCAAACACAAAGTCACATGGGCAGTTTCTTTATAGAATAGGGGATAATTGGACGCAGTTAACTGAACAAAATGATATCTATGGCTATTTAGCAAAACATGTGTTTTGATACAAAGTACACAAAAGATAGCAGGAAAGATGACAGGACGGCCATAAATTATCGTTTGTGCCTCCCTAATGACGATTATCAAGTGTCTACTCCCGACGTATGCAAATATCATACGTTTCTAGCGTCGAACGTCTCGTTTGGTATTCGCCCCCGCGACTGATATGCAAATGGCGGATACAAAAAGCTCGGGCACGGTGGCAGCGAGTAAATCAATCGATCAACGCCGGATACTGCTCGGGATACGTCTTCATTGTGTTCATTAGCGGGGCCAGACCCCAGACCCCACCTGCCTGGTACTATGTCCGGCATTCGGGCCCTACGAAAACGAAATTCAATTATTGCTAACGTTTTTCGTACAAATCCAACGCGGACATGTGTTTGGTGTTTGCATTTTTGATGAAACAAACGATCCATTGAACGGCGAATGGTTGCATACCAAGATACAAAAAGCGAATTTAAAATTAATGTACGTCATCTATAATCCATTTAATTGATTTAATAAGGTGAACCTAAATTACATTTACCACTACAGGGCATGATATTTCCTATTCTAAATTAAACGAAAATGGTATAAGGCAAATATATATTTCACGCGTTCACTTCCAATTAGATTAATCAAATCGCTAACATAATAAGAAGGGAAGCTGATACGTAGCTTGTGTCTATGCGAAACGTCTGAACATAATATTATGTTAGTTTGGAACGAGTGGTCTACATTTTAATTTAATTGATTATCACTAATTCTGTTTTAATTAATATCCTTGCCATCATTATAATGAAATAAATTTTATGGATTTAATTGTGGTTTATGTCGTTTTTTATAGGACAATTAGTCCTCTCGTGACCATGGTTGCTGTAAAGTATCCGAAACGTCGGGCATGTAAAAAACTTAATAAACCGCGATAAAATCCGTAAAAGTTGTTTTATTGAGTGAAATTCTTGTAAGTTTTGTTCTTCTTTGAATCAATAAAAAAAAAACAAACCATTGCAGCTAAGACTGAAAATCGGTCACATTCACATAAATTATCATAATCCTACTAATATTCTAAATGCGAAAGTTTGTGAGTATGGATGTTTGTTACTCTTACACGTAAAAACTGCTGAATGGATTTTAACAAAACTTTACTATAATATAGCTTATACATCAGAAAAACACATAGGCTATAATTTATCTCCGTACTCCAACGGAAACGGGAAGTACGCGGGTGAAACCGCGCAGCGCTGCTAGTTATTTATAAAATCTTATCATACTTTACACTATTTGAAATACCAATACAAGAAGCAATTCGATTGTAATTATCACGTCTATAACTGAGACCATTACGGCGAAACCGCATTTAATTCCACCAATTTGAAGTATATTTTATGCTTTCACGGCTATTAAAAGTGTTCGACTACAACAATGCTATCAGATGGGGACCGTTACGGCAGCCATTGTACGATTAAATGCCCTAATTACAGATCAAAACTCGTAACCACACCACCACAAAGCACCTCGACGCTTTACAATTCTTGTGGGACGGTAAGATACGGCGGTTTTTTAAATTACACTATTTTTATATGAATTAAAATAATTAAGTCATTTTTCAGATTTTAGAATTCTGCGGTTGTGTATTATTTTCGACTGTACTCATTTTTTGTTTGTATTTTCAGTCGTACATGGCATAGTGAATGGGATGTAATGAGATATCATTATATATGTCATCGTCCGGGATCGGTCGTCTTGGCGTTCATTGACGGAAGCCTATGTTCAGCAGTGGACGGATAAAGGCTGATGACGATTATGATGTCATTATTAATGCCTACCCACCTAACATGCCTGTTAATGGCGGTTAACATACGATTATAGAGTCAAATTTGACAGCATTTCATTGTAGTTGTTATGTCAACTGACAGGCTGAGTAATTTAACCAAGACACTTAGACAGTCAATTAGTTAATTTTTGCGTTGATCAGCCTTCCAAAAACCGGGCGTAAGACATTTTTAGACACTGTTGAAATATAGACCTCTGCGAAATAAAGTAAAACGTCTTTTAATGAAGTCGTATGTCTGATGAGATTGAAAGTCTTGGAAGGTGTGTAAAGTTCTCCAAGATGCATTGGACCAACGCATCGGTGAGACATGGTCCATCACCCTCCCCACTTATTTCGAGGAGGAGATTTGTGCCCAGAAGTGGGTTTTATATAGGTAGATTTTTTTATAAAAAATATAGAATATTATACCAAAACGTAAATTTTTAAAAATAAGTTGTAAGATTGGAACGATATAACACTTGAACGATTGATGATAAATGGTATTGATTAGTTATTCGAATGTGACATCCAGCCTATGCAAACAAACGTCTACGAAGTAAGTACTATTAACGCTACGCAGGATGCTTTATTTACAGACGCGTAACGTCACAAGTCTTACACAGCGCCATATTGCTGAAGCAAGCATTTAAACAGCACAGCTAGTGTGTATCTGTAATATTTCTTTTTAAAACAAAGTAATATTTGTAATTAAATAGCCTTTAATAGAATAACTTATCGTTGGTTTAAAACACCTATATTTATGTTTCTTCTCCACTTGTCATTCATCACAAGTTATCTTGAATTTTTTTCGTCCTTAAAGACATTGCTCATCATTTTTTGCCTTGAATTTTTCTTTGGAAATAAAAGCTTAAGTAGCGAAAAAATAAGCACGAGTATGTGTCCTTTTAAATTATTGTATATTTGCTTTTTAATTCTACTAACTACATGTATGTACCGTATATTCAGTCGTATTTTTCAATCAGTAAGTACGTGATATTTACATTGGTCTAAACTATCACTACATTGTATTTAATATAATATAATATACTATATTATATTATTCATCTTATGTCGCAAAATGTGTCGCAAATTGCTAATGTAATATGATTTTGATAGAATGAAAAACATTGTAGTCGTATTATTTATTATATAGTTAAATAATTAAATTAAATGAATGAAATTTTAAACTTAAACCGATTTTTTGTAGTGGAAACGCAAATAATGGATCCATTCGTCTTTTATTGATATAACAATTCCATGTAACACAATATGAAATTACAGACGCTACAATGTATGCGAGTTTTGAAATGTTTTGTTAAAGGGTAAAAGCTCGAAACCACATATTCGTGCTTCTGTTGTGATTGAAGCGTCAATGTTTCAATAAATTTACCGCAAATATGCATCAATAAGGTATTTCTTTTGTATTTTTTTACATTATTTTTTACCGTGGGATAAACTGACAGATATAGTCGAGTTAAAATTTGTGCGTATTTCAGATAGATAGTAGATACAATACTCAGCATAATATGTATTGCTATATATCAGCAATACATTACGAATAAATTTCATTGAAAAATCTATTGATTGTTTCAACCTTATCAAAATATACTTGTACGATTATAATAAATAAATACCGTAGCCTTGTGCTAAGCTCGTAATACCTTGTATAACGGGAATTTGGAAAAGAAATATGATCCAGCGCAGACATCTATACTCATCATACACACGATCCTAACTTGGCGGGATTTGAATCCGCTACTGCTGCGTAGAATGTCCAGTAGCCTGACAACTCGACCAGGCAGCCGTCCAAGTTAGATATTCACAAATTAGACATAATTGAGATAACATGATATAAATCTAATGAATATCCCAGTGAAAAGGCTCTACAGCGTGTGTTGTTACTGAAACAAGAATATGCGTTAAATCTAATCACTGGTCAGGCCATAAATGTAGTCAACCGTCCATTTTCCCGCTATCACAGGAATATGCTACAAACACGCAGTCACTAGCTGACTCCCCATCTTAAAGGACGTAACCGGTTAGGTCACGCCATCGATACTAGAACTTAGTAACGTGTACTAGAGCTTAAATTTGAATAGCCCGTGTGGTGAGTTGGGTGAAATTTATAGAGTTCTAAGTTTATTAGCATAACGACCCGCGCGCACCTTAACGCAACATGCTTGGTCACGCTGCCCTCGTCGCAATTTCCACTGCACGGAATTTCGTGAAAAGTACTGTACAGGTTTATAAAATTGTTGCTTCATTTTATGTTGGTATTGCTTAGTTTTTTTCTTCTTTTTCTTAGATAGACAACCGGACAGGTGACATCATTGCGAGAGATTAGCGTCGGCCATAATTTATATTACCCGGAACTAGGAACTAACTTAAGATATTCATTTAGATATTATATATCTTGAAACATAAGATTCGGTACTAATAAATATTTATAATACGTAATTAATTAATTGCCTGTCATTTTCTTCGTTTCAAAACACAGCAAAGCTGTTTTGTAGAAGAAAAGCAGGGTTCTTACCAGTCCCACTGGTACATGATTATCAGTTTTGGAAGTTTAAGGAACAAGGAACTATGGTTAGAAATAATCGTTTAAGTGAATGCATATGGTACTACTATAATAAAGAGGTACTTTCGAGTATTCGAAACTACCCAACCGTTTTGGAAGAAACATTAGTTTTAGGAACTGAACTGAACAGGAATGGTTTATAGCTAGAATAAGAAATAAATCACTATTCATATCATGCGTAGCAAAATCTCTATGTAAATATCCAAAAGGCTATGATTTACAATTGCTATCTGAGGGACCTAGATTTGCAGGCAACGGGAAATCCACAGCGACAGACTGGTCAAGGCAAGACCAGATTCTCCACAATAGGAGACTGCCTGTCTACCACTTGGCAGTCACCGGCAACATTAACGCTTCCTGTCTTAGCCGGCGGACCCGCAGGAATCCGTCTGGCGAAGGAATCAAGCCCAGACACCTCCTATCAGAGATAGGTTGTTGTAGGATTGTCTGAACTTTTCAGACTCTAGTCAAAATAATCTCTTTTTATATTAATTATTCAAATGTAAGTGAAAAAAAATGTCGATAATGATGATATTATGAATTTTGGATGGACGTTCCTAGTAAAACTGCAAAAGAGTTCCTTATTATAATTTCACAATTCCCTAACATTTTTCTCCACCACTGTACCGTCATATGTCAAGCTGATAAAAGTCGCGTTTCACGTAAATCCAATTGGGGTTCCTTAGAAAGGGCGATTCGTGGTTAGGTGTAATTATTCACGTGTTATGACATCCCATTTGCATATAATCGAGGCCTCGATGCGTGAGGCAACCAGCACCGCAGGCCGTTCACACGAGCTGTATCTTGATCCAGGCCGACCTATGAAAAGCCAGCAATTAAAACCTAAGAAACGGGGAAAGTACAGCTAATGTAATAAGGAAGATGGCAATTAGACGGATAATGTTATCTATTACATTGCTATGTAGTATTTATGCTGGATATGCATGTCTTTATTTATATGATGCGATCTGCAAAAATGTTCTTTTTTTAATAATTAATATAAAAGGTCCATTCAAAATGTGTCGAAAGAGGTAGGTAATAAGACCATATTTTTTATGTGAGTTAACATTATTAAATAATTCAATATGTTTGCTAGTTGATTTTGTTTTACTTAGATTACTGTAAAGTATTGTAACATTCAAGTGTTACTAAATTTAAGGTAGCATAAGTATTAATGAAATGCACATTGAGATTTATGCGAGCGAGCGAAGAATTTCCATATTAGTATGACCTGCGCCGTTTAGCGCATATCTATGTATATCAGCTTTCCGAAACCCATTGTGCCTAGCAGCCTGCAACGCGAACTAAATCGCCACCTTTATTTGCGAAACATGGAGCGTTAGCAAAAAAAACCTCATTTATTAACCCTTAAATTGCCACACATTGTTTCTTTGTGTTTTTTCGTTTCATATATATTTTTTGGGTGTAATTAGGGAAAGATTAGACAAATATTTGTGAAATTTAATCAAAAAATTATTTAGTTTTTGTTTTTTTAAACGTCACTCATGACGGACATTGCCAATTAGCGAGCGTATTTTGTAACAATAAACGTGTCATACGTAGCGGACATTGCGCTTTTGAAGAAAATAATATACATACATACCAAAAATAAAGGAACATAAAATATCACTTATCGAACTTAAAATAAACATTTCAAAAATATTAAACATAAAACAAAACTTTAGTAATGACATAACAAGTCATTTTTGAACTGTTCTTCATCAGTCTTACTCCAATCAGCCTTACGTATTGTCAAATAATCAGTATAAGAAAACTCTTTATAGGTAGCTAGTAGGTAATCGTACCTATTTTTCCTTGTGAACAAAAAAAACATTTTTTTTTTGTTATAAAACATAGGCGATGTTCACATTTGATGCATAATCTTTCCATTTTTACACAGTCGACAATGGCTCTGTGATGTAAATATTGAAAGATGGTCATAACAATCTAGCCGCGCCTCAGCCACTGGTCTTGCAAGGAAGGGCTTAGTTCTTAGAGAATCTGTTACAGTTATATGGCTTTGAGATTCTGAATTGTTCTTCATCAGCGCAAGCGGCATTTTGTTCTCTCCAACTTGCAGACAGTCACGGCGATGTAATAGCTAGCTATTGTCTAAAATAGACATATACCAACGCCTCGTTTTCATGTGGATTCTGTACAAAGCTGTGAGCATGTCTGCAATGTCTACACAGGGGACTAGTACTTTTCTTTTTTGAACCCTGTCATATCGCCCAATCGTGCCAACAGGATTTTGTGCACAGAAAAAGCTTGCAATGCTAATGCACTGGTTGTCCATCCACTTTGTTACCGCCAATCTTTTTGTGTTATCACAAACCACTTGATAAGTGCCTCGTCCCTTTTTTCATCTCTTTATCGTCCATTATTTGACAATTCCCGATCGATCCTTCCTAATAGTACCTAGCGACAATATCACCATTTCAATACGCAAATAATATATCAACTCCAGGTGAAGGAACCAGTTATCAAAGTACACAGTGCAGAGCACTGGATCCGGTTACAGTTCTACATAATCTCACAACGGCATTGCCACTGACACCTAAATATCTCCCCAGTCCTCTCCAGACCTCTTTTCGAATTTGAATGTGTTTGAGCCATCGTAAACAGAAAAGTCGTAGACCATCCCCGAAGTTCCTGCATGAACCAGAAATTTTAAGCCCCATTTACCACCACATCCACATTCCACATCTTCGTCAGAATCTAATTCAGAATCCTCTGAACCCTCAGATGGTATGAGTGCAAGTATTTTATGAGATCTCCAAGCCATTTCACTAAAAAGAAAGAAAAAAAAACGTCACCGTATAGCCTATGTCCGTTACATGGGACAAATAAATATAATACCTAAACGTGGCAATGTCCGTTCTAGGGGACATTCAAAATGGACACCTACTGCAACCACTTGATGGCAATGTCCGTTTCAACGGACACTCGTGTTTATCAAAGATTACGAAAATAATAACCGCAGCTAATCGGTAAATCTAACAGTTTACAAATAAACAACATGTAATTAAATTAAAACAAACAAGAAAATCACATGAAACCATTAAAATACTTACAGTTTATTCAAATTTATCAGGATCAAACGTTTACCCGGCCATTGCAATATTTCGAATGACCTAGTTTTTTTAAATCAGTGGCAGTTAGGGTCTAAAAAAGGGCTGCGCGGGATTGAGATAGCCTATTAGACCTAATGCAACACTCGTAAGCCAGCATATTTTATCCGTTTTATTGTTGAGTGCGTTTTATTGACATGTCTCTTAAAACGGACAGAAACAATTTAAGGGTTCATAGGTAGTTATTTTGGACGAAACAAAATTTATTTACCCACATTGTGACGTTCGACAGTAAAAGCATTTTAATTAACGGATACTACAGTTTTGTAAGTTGAAATAATAAGTATGGCTAACCCAAAAGAAGCTGCTTGGCTAAAAACTAGTCTTAAAACATTTTTGATGACATTGGAACTTACAATACCTAAATGTTACATGAAATTCGTCAGATAATGGCTACAGAATTATCTTCTTCGTCTCTATTAGTTTGAAATAAATTTATGCATTTCGATCATAATATTTTTAATAATATTCCTAGCCTAAGTATTAGATTAGTAGTAGCAGAATAACATATTTTAATACTACTAATCTAATGCAAGAAAAAAAAAATATAAAATATCCCACGTGTGTTGATGAAATTATGAAAAATATAGGATTTATTACCAGATGTCTGCTGCCATCTTTAATTATTGTGTACTATTCATTTGTGATCGTCGGTATAGGCCAGTATAGGTTTGGCCTTTTTAGTGTGAAGTCCCGATTCGATCCTGAGCATTAGGCCAGCGCTGATTTCAAGAAGACCCCTTGCCCAGCAGTGGGAAATAAAATGAGTTGATATTATTATCAATACTTATTTATCTATTTAATTGTAAGGTATTGAAATGTCTATGTTATTTCTTAAATCTCTAATTATTTTAATGAGAAAATGTAATGCTGAGTCGAATAGGACAAACGAATAAACGACATACCTAAACCAAACAATTTGTAGCCTTTATATTATACCTATTGCTTGATATGCAATAGCAAAAATGAGTGACTTGATTGACGTGAGTACTTTTGAGCCCCATTAGTATACAGTTCAGACATCAGATACAAGCTAGTGGAGATCGTATGTGAAATAACGATTAACAACAGTTGTAAGTAGCCTTTGTCCGATCTCCTGATAACTCTATTGTACCAACTAACTGTATTCATGATTGTTGCAAGGGTGCTATGAGAAAACACTTTGCATACGACTTTCCAAAAGTAATTGTATTTGAAAGAGGCACGTAATTAGCAACCCGCTATTGCTAATAGTTGCTATCGCTATAGTTGCTTAAATATGTGGCAATATGGGCCTTAGGATAAAGAATCACATGCTAATAAATTGATTGTCCTGAAAAGGAAAATTGAGCATCGTAAAAATCCTTAATTAGACCAAAGAAATGACTTTGCAATAATGCTATTGTTTCGTGTGTGTGGGTTAATATGTATATACTTGAATTAAGAATATCATATATGCTGAATCTTAATTAAACCATTTTGTCCTTGCCATCCACACATACAGCCACTATTTAAACCTAACCTGAAGTACAAAACTACATCACTACATATTATAAAACAAAGTCGCTTCTTGTGTCCCTATATCCCTTTGTACGCTTAAATCTTTAAAACCACGCAACGGATTTTGATGCGGTTTTTTAAAATAGATAGGACAATTCAAAAGGAAGGTTTATGCACATAATTTATTAAGTTTTTATATACAATGGCTAAGATATAACAATAATTGTTGGAGGTGTCGGAAAAAAATAGGCCGTCTAGGAGTTTTCAACGATAACGCTGCCTAAACCCTTTGAGATATAACAAAATAATGTATGGTGGAATTGTGTATCTTAAATAAAGTCTGTCTGCGAAGAGATATATGTATTTATGTTCAAGATAACATACATATTATATACATTTTAATACAAAAACTTAGTAATTATTAAAATAGAAAATGATCATCATCAGACATGATAAATCCGTAAACCTAAGTTCACGCGGGCGAAGCTGCGGGTAACAGCTAGTTAAAAAATAACTTCATTCTTTAATGAAAAGCGAGGTATAATGTTTATTATCTAATACCTTTAGGTACATTAATTAAGTCACGAAGAACTTATTAGGTCTCGGGTAACGATGTCAACTTAACATGACCGGCGGTTGACAGGACAACGTTGACAATGATGACTGTACACAATTCATAAAATACATTAAAAAATAGCACTCATAAGGATGGACAATAGAACTTAGAAAGAAATTTCTAATTTTATTAGGTAATAAGTACCTGGTTGACCGAACATTTGCTCGGTTTTTTGTATTGTTTTATATACCAAGCTTTTTAAAAAAAATGAACTTGGAAAAAAAAGACCAAAAAATTATCGGACTGGAGATTCGAACCAGGCTCTTTTCGTCGATTAATAATTCCTAATTTCCCATCTGAGCTATCAGGAATCATTCCTTGACAGTGAAATATACCTACGTTCGTATTCTAATGACATTTTATCATTGCCTCAAAACGCGGATAAAAAAGTTTTCTAAAAATGTATCCTAGCTAGATCGATTTATCGCTGTTTTTAACCCATGTATCCAAAATTTAATGAAAATCATTGGAGCCGTTTCCGAGATATAATTCTTGTATCTATATATATATATATATATATATATATATATATATATATATATATATATATATATAGATACAAGAATTGCTCGTTTAAAGATATAAGATAATTTTGAATTTTGTAATGACGTCATAATGTCACATTAGCATGTCAGTGATGTGATCCTATAAGATTGATAGAACGGCTAAACAAATTTTCACTTCAAAAACTATTTAGCCCTCGTTTTTCGACGCAACTGCTGCTTATAATTGGCCCTAAAAATAGTATTCCACATTGTAAAGTGTATTACGATTGAATATATCATGACGACGTCTATTGTCAGTTTGGAGTTCTCAGCCAATTAATTATCTAATCTACTACCGTTTCGTAATTGAAGGCTTCATAAATGAATTAAAAGGATGTTGACAGACTGTCAGTCAATGTTGAATAACGTATGTACGTGGCTATTAGAAATCTATTACGTATGAAATGTGTGAGGATTTTATTGAATGTTAGAGAATAATAATACCAGAGTAGAGAATAATTATTATAATTTGTATCATAGTCACTATAAAGCGGCGATAGTCTAGTAAGGAGCTCACTTGATTAAAAGTTCCGGGTTTGAAACTGACCCTCTGTGGTGTTTTAAAGTAGGCTTTTCTAAATTTCTAAGTGCACCTGAACAAGAGACCATCACTCGCTCACAGGTGAAGGAAAACATCGTGAGACCTGCATGCCTGATGAGATTGAAAGTCTTAGAATCGGTAAACAATGGCCTAAAACTATTTCAAGGACATGCCTAACAGCGGGACATATAGTATTTATCATAGTCATTACACTTTTATTCATGTCTTTGTCTAATAACGAAACACTCTTTCAATCGTTACTAATAATAAACACTATTATATAACACTAAGGGCCTGTTTCACAATCTCCAGTTAAGTTCCCAATAGGCTATCGGCAACATATTTGACAGATAGATTTTGGTGTATCCGTCAAATATCTGTCATATATGTTGCCGATAGCCTATTGGGAACTTAACTGGAGATTGTGAAACAGGCCCTTAATAAAATTGTGATTTATAAAGATTATGACTTTTCAACGTTTGGATTGAAGGATACTTTACGGCATGGTCATAACGTCTCTTACAATAGTAGGTGTTATTATTTTGATGACGCTTTATAACCCCAAGTCTAAGCTTTCAACTGCTCCTAGTCATAAAACCGGTTACTAGAAAGAAGGACATAAAGTTATTTATTTTCGACTGACAAGTTATTATCTTATTTGACTGCCAAATCTGTAATAACCAAATCAAAGTAGTATTCAATATTGAATTACCGAATTTTTATTTAGGGCAATACCCGGTTATATATATGTAATCTTTAATAGGAACATAAAATAAAAAACATGGTGTGCTTTTTTACCATTACAAAGAATGGCGTGCCAGCGTGTCAGAAAAAATACTAGAATATTAAAACCCTGATTATTTATTATTAGCTAAGGGCTTAGACGTATTTTAGGTCACGCGTTCAATAGTTATTTGCATATATTAGTAGGCGGTACTTCAGTCACGTTGACATATTATACAATAATTAAAAAAATACCTGCAGTGTACCGGGAAATCGCAGAAAATTAAAAGCAAGTCGGGTTCAATAAATTTTGCTATATTATAATACACTAGAATTGAGATCTTTTATTGTAGATAGGTAAGCTTATCTTCTGGTAACTACAAATATTAATAAGTACTTAAAACTTTGCTATAGAATTTCTAAATAATAAATTAGCTATACTGACTGAAAATACAAATAGTCATAATTCATACATCATAAATTTTGTTTAATTTTAAAATCATTTTGTCATAATTATCATAATTGAAATTAAGAAAGTTCTCTTCGGGTTAGCAAGAAAGAGGTTAAAATATATAATATAATAATAGTATAAATAAAGTAGGCTATACTATAACGAGAATTAATGCTTTTTGATTTCATAATGACTATTTATAAATACTACAAATAAAAATTTTTGAGCTTTAAACGGGAAAAAGAATATTTAACAATGCCTAAATATTGTGATTAACTGCATTTAATAATATTTATTTAATATATTTCTCTTTATTTAATATCCACATAATTGCAATGGAAATTACTTTAGCAAAGTATACTATTCATAAAAAAAAATGATAGAAATTATTGTTAAATTTATTGTTCCACAAGTAATAATTGGAACCTAACGACAATTGATTTCCGTTATTAAATTTTGTAATTTTGTCGTGGTCGACTCCCGGCCCGCCCTAATAACGTTCGTGAGGCTATGTAAGCTCGTATAGGCTCGTATAGGCTCGTATTTACATAGTGGCCCGAGCGTCAGTTGCGCGGCTTTTTTCTGTTAATATATGTAAATGGGAAACAATTAGGCGAGTTAAAACACGGGGTAGGCAGTCTAGGCGAGTGCCCCTTCCAAACGCCATATGTTGGTGGGCGGGCGGCTCCGAGTTCTGTTTGAATTATGATCGAATTAGTGAATTATTAAATTAATAAGTTAAATTCTGTTGATTATATGAAACAGTTGTATTTACACGTGTTAAGGAATCGATATAATTTTTAATGTTAATTATAAGACTAAACTTTTACCTACGTAGATTAAGTTATAAAAGAATTTATATTCGAATATAATAATATATTTTTATGTTATATATTATTTTTTTTCACAAATCAATTTTCCGCCTTCTACCTTTGGCGTGTATATGGACGACAGTATGAACTGGTCAACGCAGATTAAAGAAGTCAGTAGAAAAATGTTTTCAACTTGGCATTCGTTAAGACGGTTACAATACATGCTACCTACTTCTACCAAAATTGCGCTTGCGGAATATCTATTTCTTTCCTATCTCGACTATGCCGACGCGTGCTATCCTGATCTCACTGAGCAACAACTAACAAAGCTTGAGAGGCTCCAAAATTTAGCTATTAGATTCGTATTTTCTTTGCGCAAATACGATCACATATCAGATTTTCGTAAAAAGCTCAAGTGGTTGCCAATCCGTCTTCGCCGGAATACTAGAATACTGACGTTGCTTTACAACGTACTTAAGAATCCTCAAGCCCCAGAATATCTTAAAGAAATGTTTACCGTACGTTATTCTGATAAGGCAATGCGATCTAATAACACAATTACTCTGCATATCCCTTTTTTTTTTTTTTTTTTTTTTTTTTTTTTTTTTTTTTTTTTTTTTTTTTTTTTTTTTTTTTTTTTGATGACGCAGCGGAAATCATTTACGACCATACCAGGGCCTGGGTAGGCGCGCTGGCGTGTGTGGGGACTCGCATTTGGGTGCCCTACCCCACTAAAACCGCTACGTGAGCCTTCAGCCGCTATATTTGAGGGACCCGGATCTGTGCAGGCGACGGGATACCCTCAGCGACAGACTGGTCCCGGCAAAGACCAGATTCTCCACAATAGGGGGACTGCCCGGCTACGACTTGGCAGTCCCCACGACGTCGTGTCTTAAGCTGGGCCCGGGTTCCCATCCCGAGCCCGACACGAGCACAGGGGCTTTATTGAAGGCGCATTAAATAGCGCCTCCGACGCACACTCTGCATATCCCTACCCATCATACTGCATTCTACAATAGCTCTTTTACTGTGCAGTCAATACTTCTGTGGAACGCCTTGCCAGATAGTGTTAGGGAGGCTAAAACTCTAGCCACTTTTAAGAAACTAGTAAAAGATTTTTACCTAAATTGTTAAACCTGGAAAGTGATAGAAATTTCAGTTATTTATCTGTGTGCTGTTAATAATTGTTAAATTTTGTATTTATAATGAACCATTACCTACTTAGCTAATGATTAATATAATCGTAATATGTATGTATTTATATTATATTGCATATAACATAATTATACATTGCGTTAAACATGATACGTATGTATGTATATATTATTAATGTATATGTATTTATCTATATGTCATATTTAGTTATATAATATTTATTTATTTATTGTTTTTAAGTGTTATTTATTATAATATTGTTTGAATTGTAAGACTTACTTTATTTTAATTTTGTTTCGCTTCTTTGATGACCCTACCTTGTATTATTAAAAAATTTCCTCTACCCCAAGGTTGCCTGGTAGAAATCGCTACCAAAGCGATAAGGCCGCCTTTGTGCATATTATTTTTTGTAAGTTTAGTTTTTAAGATATTGATTGTAATTTGTCAATTTTTATGCACAATAAAGTATATTTCTTCTTCTTCTTCTTCTTCTTTGGCAAGAATCGGAAATATGATAAAAAATATTCCGTATTTTGAATGTCGAATATTTACTTATCGTTTAGGTTTCCGGGTGTCAAACGGAACACTATTACTAAGCCTCCGCTGTCCGTCCGTCTATCACAAGGCTGTACCTCATGAACCGTGATGGCTCAACAGTAAAATTTTCACAAATTGTTTATTACTGTTGTCGCCATAGCAATAAATGTTGAAAACAACAAACATTAAATAATATGAAGAGGTACCCATACAACTGACGTGATTTTTCCACTTTTATTTACTCCATGTTAATATCGATAACGGGTTGAAATTTGAAATATTTAAAAAATCGAATTAAAATATTTACATATAAAAAAAGTTCTTTCCCATACAATAAACATGATTTTACTAGTACAGTTATGTATACAACCGAATCAGGTAAAGCCCAAAAAATAATGATAGTGTCTTATTTTGTGTAGTACGGAACCCTTCATGCTCGAGTCTGACTCGCACTTGGCCAGTTTTTAAATTTTAAAGTGTTAAAATAAACGACATTTCACACGAGTAAATATAACATATGGATAGAAATAAAATAATAAATAATACAAATACAATATAATATTAAGTTTTTATGTGTTTTGTTAACGTTTGTATTCGTGTACCTATATAATTTCTATTTATTTCTAGATATCACCTGCCTAAATAAATAGGTAATATTTACTGTAATATATAGTACTACCTGTTAATTATTTTCTAAGTACCTTAACATGACTTATTGAGCATATTAACATGGTTTAATGTAAATCGTCCAAATTCAATATGAATAAAAATGCATTTTTTGCAAGTTTTTTTTAAAGGAGGTAATTTTAAAGATATTTTTCTTAAATTACCATCACTAATAACATGCTGATATGAAAGGTAATTACCGACTAAATTATGTGATACAATCTACTGAAGATATCACATGTAACTACTGTATTTATTAAACACGTGTTTCAACACAAGCAATTGTAAAAAATAAATGCTTTTTAAATATGTCGTCAAAGAAACATTATCTGAAGATTTTTTCCTTATAAGTTTGTTTGGACTATCATCAGCTGGATCAAAAAATGATTCGTGTTTAATAAATAATCAAATTACCTACTAAGGCCCTCTCTCTTTCTCTTTCCTTTTTTGTTCTAGAGGGTTTTCACGGTGGTAGATGACTGCGCTGGCGTGCTCCTGGCTGCATGGATACCATCAGCTTGCTTGTCTCTCTAGTGAAACAGCTTTGCTGTGTTTCGGAGAGAAGAGTAAGACAGACACCGATAGGTAAACACTATTATATTCTAGCCTTGGCATAGGCAACGTATAAATGATCTAGCTGCCTGGGCTAGTTCCAGGTAAAATAGTTTATGTTCGTGGGCAACGAAGCAATGTTTAATTTTATATTTTCAGGTGCAATAAACAACAAGATCACAGAAAATGTCCAAAATCTATCCGTTATAAACATTTGAAAAAGTTATTAAAAAGCGTTTGTGTAGTAAGTTAAAGATTTCATAGAAGATAGAGACCACACTTTGGTCGTTTCTCCCAGGTATTTCAGAATAACATACCTAGCTATAAAATTTGTTTTTGAATATTTGAAAACATTAGTCCCATTTGGTTCGCCAGTATTTCTCAGTGCTTGCCTTGAAACCGGTGGTAGACCCAATTGTCGTTCAAAAATACTTATACTTTACTGGTAGATACTATTTTAAATAATAATTTTTGATTTTGATTTTGAAATATTTTTATAATAGATTGAAGAAGTGGTTGGTAACTATAACCTACCTAAGTAATTTCATGGACAATTTAGAGATTATTAATTTAATATTTTTATTATAATAAGTAGGTAGGTAGATAGGTAAGTACGTATTTTAAAGATGTATCAAGAAAAACTGGATTTTTTGCGTCCCAAGGCGGTCAACTTATTCCAGGGGCCCGCTAAGTCTTATCAAATTTAGTCGATAATGGCTACACAGGAGCTGTAGAAGCAGTGGAAGCGAGTGGTTAGCCTAGCCCGGATATGTTAAGAATATAAATATAATGAACATTGAGTAACCATTCATAAGATTTTATTTTTAATCTATATTTACCAGATAATCAAATCTAATAGAATAAATTAATAATTGATTATTACCCACATAATTTATCTTAATGATATAATTATTGGTATCTACAATTTCCAATTTCAAATTCTCAAAATTTAACTCTTCATACTTTTAACTCTTCATAAAAAATATCGTATATTACAAATGTAATATTCTTGAAGTAAAAAAATAATATATTTATTTAAAAACGATCGTGAGTTTGCGTCAAAGTGTCGCGGGAGGGGCTTCGCAGGCGCCGCCCCACTCGAAGCGCGCCCATTGGGCGGGTACGGTACATCTCGTCACGTAATCTGTACTCTATGGCTTGTGGTTTGCCAGCTAATTGATACACACGATTGAGCACCATGTTTCTTGTGACATCCGTTTTGCTATTATTATATCTAGCTAATACAATTATGGAATTTGTATTTTTACACGCTCTGTTATATTAAATAATTTGGGGCCTGTTTCACAATCTCCAGTTAAGTTCCCAATAGGCTATCGGCAACATATTTGACAGATAGAGTATGGAGTATCTGTCAAATATGTTGGCGATACCCTATTGGGAACTTAACTGGAGATTGTGAAACAGGCCCTTAATAAAATTTATTCTACAGAATCTATACTATAGTATAATTTCAGCCACGTGTCTTTTTGTTTTGGAAATGATTAATGGATATAACCAGGATCCTCATCATCAGGTTGATCATGACCCTTTGTGGGACTGATATCTGGGAGTGCTCTACCCAAACTAAAACCTGTCACTTTATGAGGGTCCCAGATCTACAGGCAACAGGATTGCCTTAGAGACAAAACATTTTATTAAATGACTTTCATGCACATTCTTTATTTTTAATTATTTATTATTATTTTTTTCAAAGTTTTACACAATAATAGTAACGGATATACCTATCTAATATTGTATACCTACAAAGGTAAATTAAACACATACACTGTAAATAAGATTTAGGTACGTCTAGGTACCTTCCTATTAATCTCTATTAGAGTTTCTTCTAGTAAAACATGTGTGCGAGATCCAAAAAAATAATAGTAAATCAACTTTTAAAAACTTAGAATTTAAGGATTAATAAATTATTTAACTTTAAAATTTATAACAATATAGTATGCAAATATTGGAACAAGTAAGCAGTAACATTATAAAATAAAGCACCTAATAATTTTAATACGAAGTTTGCATTTAGAAATGGGAGCAATTTTAAAAATATAATAATATGTAGTATTTTCTAGCAACTAGGTATGACGCTAGGACTGAGCTATTTTTGTCGTTCTTTTTTTTTGGCTTTCCTAATTGGGAACCATTAATAAGTATACTCAATCGGAAGCCCTGTAGTAGAGTAAAATAAGGTAATTTTTTTATTGTAGAAAATTACCTTATTTAACCTTTATAATTTTATATTATTTACCTAATTCCCTGATCAAAATACAATGCGTCCATTCATTTTCATTTTTACATTTTTTTCAACTACCTACCTTACCTAGTTGATTTCGTATGAAAAACAGTTTCATTCAGATTAATATGTAAACTTTAATGTGACGATTCAATATTAACTCAACTGTCAAACTATTATGTGAGTAAATAGGTATTGTGTGAGGAAATAGGTTATAAATTTATTTAAATGAAAGTTTATATGATATTCATTCAGTGTTTTTGTACCTAGTAAAGTCGGTGATATTCAACATTGAATGACAATTACAAGCATTATACTTATACGTTAAATAAAAACTGAGATAGGCCTTACAAAATTAAATGAATGTCCATCGTAGTTTCTTTTATTGTAATTAAAAATACTGTCGTTATATTGGTAATGCTATGATTACGCATATACATATTTATGACTAGATGTGCCCGCAGAGTAGCCTGCTAAGATTTACAACGGTATCTTAGCGAGATTAAATTAAGGTCTTCCCCGACAAACGGGCTATCTAACAGTTGAAACTGAAATGATCATTCAAATCCGATCAAAAGTTCCGGATATTAGCGAGTTCAAGCAAACAAATTCTTCAGCTTTATTATTTCACTAGCTGTTGCCCGCAGCTACGCCTGCGTTAACTAAGATTTACAACGGGAATAGTACGCAAAATAAGTAACTTTTCTGGTTGATTTTTTACACCTTGCGTCCGAAAAACAGAAATATCTTACGGAACCCTGTTTTTTTTCCAGAATAAAATTTAGTCTATGTTACTCGTGGATAATGTAGCTTTCAAATGGTGGGGACTTGTCTTTGTCGAGCGTCATCACCGCGATGCTTGGCTCTGACGAGTCCTGGACGGCAATGGCCTCTTTCTGCGAGACAGCGATGTCCCAGAAGGAGGCCGACGAAAGGGTGAGAGAGGAGGCCGCTGACGTAGCCGGCCCCGTAGACGGGGGTGCGTCGGAGGCGCTATTTAATGCGCCTTCAATAAAGCCCCTGTGCTCGTGTCGGGCTCAGGATGGGAACCCGAGCCCAGCTTAAGACACGACGTCGTGGGGACTGCCAAGTCGTAGCCGGGCAGTCCCCCTATTGTGGAGAATCTGGTCTTGCCGGGACCAGTCTGTCGCTGAGGGTATCCCGTCGCCTGCACAGATCCGGGTCCCTCAAATATAGCGGCTGAAGGCTCACGAAGCGGTTTTAGTGGGGTAGGGCACCCAAATGCGAGTCCCCACACACGCCAGTGCGCCTACCCAGGCCCTGGTAAGGTCGTAAATGATTTCCGCTGCGTCATCAAAAAAAAAAGCTTTCAAATGGTGAAAGAATTTTTGAAATCGGTCCAGTACTTTTTTAAGCCTATTCATAACAACCAACCAAACAAACAAAGTTTTCCTCTTTATAATATTAGTGTAGATGACAGTAAAATACTTACACAGATCCACACCCATATAGTACGTAATACGTAAGTAGCCATTGACACAAATAATATGTTATTAAATAAATCTATTTATTAGATACTTTATATTTAATTATACCGTAGACATCTCCTTATGAACATTAATAATAATTAAGCAAAATGTTATAAGGAACCATATTATTTACCTATGTCATGACATGAACTAAAATTATTATAATTCATAGATTACCTACACAGGTAGGCACTAACCTTTCATATACGGAAGTACCTACCTAATTTAAAATTGATAAATAAATCACCTTTCAAAATATTTTATCAAAAGCTTACAAATCTTGTGATACATTCACATGGTAGGCGATAGGTGCCTGCTTTTACCACAAATAAAAATATATTTGAATAAACCTATATTTTATATTTACAATATGGTATAATGTCATTTATTTAAATTTGTGTCTAATAGGTAAATGCTACAGATGAATCAAGTAGTGTATGACCGACGGCTCTGTATTCAATCTATCTATACTAGTCTAAGGTTATTATTAATAATATCTGAAATTACTGAGAAGAATTTAATAATTACCTCAACGTTATAAACTTTGTATGAATTTTATTTTAATACTGCAACAGACACTATGTATAATATCTACGTGGAACAAGTCGAGAGAAACACCAAGTAAAATACAACTTATTAATCGATAGAGATAATATGATTATGTACTTACCTATGTTAAAATACATCTTCATGTGTTTAACTTATCTATTAAATAGATATTATTTATTTTTAATATCTCACTAATGGAACAAAATCCAAAACCTTAAATAAATTTTTAAATCAATTTTCCTACCTACAAGGTAAAAATACAATATAAACATAATTATCCTTTTCAACTTACTTTTATTGGGAACACTGTATAAGATTCAATTAAAAAACTTAAAAGGGATAAATTGAGTAGGGTGCAGCGATCTAAATAAGAATAGAGCGTCTTGTTCTAGCAGGTAGCTGTCAGATCATATATCACCACCACTTGGGTGGTCCGAGATAGATAGCATAAATATTTTGAAGGCATTATGATGGAAATGTGCGATGTTTGTAAGGCGGCGACGACTTTGTCGACCGACCACGACGAATGACGCGTGTCCCGTGTACACAAACGACCAGCCTTGCGAGACACCCGGGAGATCACGCATTACATTTTGTCCAAGGAAAAGTTGTGAGCGAACGTCAATTGCAGGGTCAAGATAGGTGCCAGATTACAATGGATGTGCAGTTCTACACGAGCGACGTTTAGAATTCTGATTGCGATGTTAGTGGGTGAGGCTTTATTGTGTTTGTTGGGTGACACCTCGTCCTATTGTCGTTGGCACTTTGTCGAGTTTCAATGGTAGAGGTATAGCTATTTGCTATATGTTTGCTGTCATACCCGATGTTTCATATTAATCGCAAATTTGTATAACGAAATATTGAAACAATTTTAGCCAGCTAATATTTTTAAAGATTCGTCAGAGTTCCTACCTACCTAACGAATATATTTTTCTTTCTACACACCTCACGACTTTATATAGGTCCTTATCTTTATAATCTCATTCAGATTTGGCATTGCAACCTGTTTTGATTTTAAGCGCGATACTTTAATTGAGAACTTAATTAGCTGAAGGTAAATATTCACTAATTTACCTTAAAATAATGTTATATTTAGATCCTTATAATGATGAAATATTGTGTATTACGAAAATAAATTATCTAAATAAATATTAATTGGAAACGCAAAGAATGTCTCCGTATTGTAGTCGCCCCTCCGTTGTTATGAGAAACATTTTAACCATAGATACAATTTGAAAGGTAAAGAGAATTTCAAGCAATAGAGCACCTGTAGATAGGAACCTGTCTTAACTGGTGTCAGATAAAAGTCGGCGGAGGCCATCACAAATAAATATATTCATTAGGTGACACCCACGCCGTATCTCGGCACTAAATCCTGCTGGTGTCGGCGCCTGTCTCTGGAAGCCGTATTCAACTAAGAAAAAAAAAAACAGGACCAATGAGAATCCGACGCCATTAAATAATAAAGGCAATTATATCAAAACCCGCTTTAGTCTGTGCGCAAATTAATTAGAATGTAGATTATAATTAATGCTATATTCGATTATTATTAGAAATGTAATTGAATTAATATCCTACAGATTTGTGCGTCTTTTTATTAATAAGGTATTTTTTCAGTCTTAGAATAAATTAATATTTAATATCTATCTAAAAAAGAGTTAACAATCATAAAATTTGTGTTGGCTGTGAGTTAAAGAAGATCAGCCGTTTTGGAATTCAAAAGTAGCTTATGTTTAAAAATTGAAAATGGTGGATATTAATGACAATGAGCAGTTTAATTTCTGATTTTCAGGTTGTTAAAGATAAGCTCAGTAGCGTTTGATTAAAAAAGGCTCGCGTTAATGAGTAAGATAAAGTTACCAAAATAATTAATTTATTTTTTATGAAATCGTGTAAAAAGAAATTGGATCCTTTAGTCAAATTAATTAATATAATTGTAGTTTTTGAATATGATTTGTATTAAGAGCTTGCCATTATCACTAATGTAAAAGATTTTGTTTTCTCTATTTGTCTTACCGTTTCTTGGACCATATTATATTAATTACATCTAAATACAACATGAAAGTGATAATTTAATTTAAGTTTTCTTAATATTTTATCAATTAAATACATTAAATAAAATTAATTTAATCGTCTCTGAGTTTTTTTTTGTAAAAGATTTTCTAACAATTATAAATGTTATTTTTATTTAATTACACAAATCTAATATATTCATGAATTAATAGTATACTTTGGCATATTATATCATTATGTTCACTACTTGAAAGTAGGTATGTATAAATTATAATATTCCAATATGTATGCAATTGTAATACCTAATTGGTTTTTCATTTTTGGTTTGTGGCATACCATTGCTCCCGCCGGGCTCTAAAGCTAACCAAGGACGGTCATTTTTAGCTAAGTATTTAATAAACACTTATTATTTTTGTATCCTAAATTATTATTTTCATAATTTACAATTCATATTTTCAATTTAGTGTTTTTATTTCCAACTTTAACCTCATACACATAACCATATTTATGTTTCTATTATTTGTATTTTATTTTTTCAAATTAATATTTATTACATAATCATTAGATTTCATAATTAAATAGATCCAATTTAAGAAAAAGATGAAAATTGTGTTGTAGAAGTAGATTGATACAGTTGTTTTAGGTATGTTGCTCCAGCGCAGATTTCTGTTATTGTATAAACAACGGAATATATTAATTTGTCTTCTTCACTTGTTTTACACTTGATAATTGTCTACAAATTAAGATTCAAATTTGGAATAAATATTACGACAGTAAATATAATATTAATATGTAATTAATTGTCTTTAGCTTGGCTCACAAATGGTATGGTAAAAATACATATTTATATAATAGTAGGATATTATTCTACTTAGAATTAAAAAATAATAATATAATTATTATCAATTTTATCAATTTCTAATAATGTTTACTGATAAGATATAAATAGACATCAAAATACATTCATGGAAATTGTTGTAGATGCTAATGCAAATATAACAAAGGATGTCTTATATACTTGCAATAATTCCGTGCAAAAAGTGAGATGAAAAGCTAAAATTATGATATTTAATAATTAAAAATTTTTTGACATCCATTTTAGTTTAGAACAATTTTGACTAAATACAACACTAAGATAAAATAAAAAATCACAGTGTTGTGAAAAAACTTTTTTAATAATATCATTAGATTTATAATATCTTTGTATTTATACATTTTTGGTTACAATATTTTTTAATCAATTTCAAATAGCTACTTAGAAAAAAAAATGATAGAAAAGTACAATCGTAAAATATTACATATAATATAATATCATCATAATAATTGTTCTCTGCATGTTTTTAAAAGTAATTTTTGTTCCATATGCGGCATTGTAAGTCGTCAGTCAAAACGGATATGCAATTAGGCTACACGTACAAGTACATTAAATTGACAATAGCGAAAGGATTAAAACCGCATATTCTTTATAAAAATAAATCTGTAAACCTAGAATTATAGTATTATTAATTTAAGTGAATTCAAAAGCGAGCTATTATATCTGTAAACGGAAACCACAACGATCGAGATTGCTACAAATTAAAGAGCTAGCACAAAGAAAGTGTATTTACGATCAAAGAAACGACTTGAAAAGCAATACGTACTACGGCAGTTGCGTTTCGGTCGGGACCTTCCGGCGATTCTCTTTTCCCTGTAATTATAACCAAACCAGGCGCTGATATTCTTTGCATAATAAAATCGATAAAAGATTGAATGTATGTTGCTGGAAGTAATTACATCAGACACTCCTCCCGGGCAAGTGTTAATTGGACCCTAATCTTGGTTCCTGTTTGTACTTTATTTTACTTTATAATACTACCATTATGTTATTATTTTATAAAGAATATTTCCTAAGCATATGTTCTGTAAATAACTGAACATTAAATATTAATATGGATTCGCTAGTGAAGTAGTTATATCGTGGAGTAAAGTTTGAAATGATGGCTTTGCGTTTCTGTTTAATTAGAATGGAGCGCACCCGTTACACCAAGTATTAGAATGTTAAGCATGATTAACTACAACTACGTTTAATTACGGTATGTATGATTAAACTAGCGCGGTCTCCACTAACGGTGGCGATTAGTTATTAGATAGAAAGAGACGTGTATATTTATACGCCGCTCTAGAGAAATTGTGAAAGATCACCTGTGCTCACTACTGTAATTCTGCCACCGAGCGGTAGAGCACCTGTCCCTTTCATACAGTTCAAGCTTAAGCTGAATCGAACGAGTGTGAGTAGGAGTAGTTCCACACGCGTTCACAAATAAAACGTCGTGAATACAAATGCAATGAGTATACAAAATGAAACGTACTGTACTACTTTTAAGGTTTAAGTTCGCTTATATGAATACGCTGAACGTAAAGAACAGGACGGAAGGCTGCAAATGAATCGAGCGGCGCCGTAGTTTTGACGCGTTCGGAAATCGAATTAAGAGCGTTAGAGTGAGAGGTGGATGGAGGTTCGAGCGGCGGAGGCAGTTTTTTTGTTATTGTTTGGCCGTGGTGATTTTTTCCAAGGCGTGCTAATGGGAGTAGGCGCGAGTGGGCGCGCCGGCGAGCCAAGCGCGCTCTTCAGTGTTCTGGCTGAGCTTCAAGCGAGCGCGTGCTGGCCGTGTGTCGTCCGCGAATCTTTCAGGTTGTACGGTCTGTGAACTGTTGTGAACTTAGTTGGTGCGTATGCTTACTCCGTGGTAGCTCTACCATGTTGATATCGGCGGGCAACGGCCCCACACCCGAGTTTTCGCCCGCTTCGTGCTGCTCCACCTGGAAAATGGAACCGGCGCCCCCAGCGCCAGCGTCCATGACACAGCCTCTCAATATATCCCCAAATGGTATGTTCATACATTAGCTAATATTATACCTATTTACATTACAGAATACTTTACCAACGATATGGAATAATATTTTTATTTACCTATGTTAAATTACCGATTTAAACATTGCTTAGTTACATATTACCCATACGAAAATCTTAACCAAATGTTTATATTATTAATTATTCTATTTATAATATTTGTGAAATAAAAATGAACTAATATCGCACTTATTTAATAGGGCAATAAATGTTACTTATTTGATACCTACCTATTTCTTACTTAATTCCTTTTCATTAGTAGGTAAGGTGGTTACGATTACCTTGAAGATCTTGACCAATGTAATCATTGACTCACAATGTAATCACTCGTAGTTGAAATATACAAGTATCGCCCTCGATTTCACCCTCGTAGTTCACATTCTCACGGGAGAACGGGAATAAATCATAGCCACTCATAAGTAACGTAGCCTTCTATTAGTATAAGAATATTCAAAATCAGTTCAGTAGATCTAACAATTACCCCCTACAGCCCGATAAACTAACAAACCTCTTTTTAATATTAGTATAGATAAAATATACTATATTATAATATTAGTCCTAACAAGCTTATTTAAATTTAATTAAACTTCAACAATATTATTTATTTAATTAAAACCATTGTGCCGTCGGTGAGCATAACGCGTGAAAACAACACACTGTTTACAACTAATTAATTAAATGTATAGTGTGTTATAAAAATATATTTTAGAATGTAGAAAAGCTTATTAAAGGCTTATATTAAAAAATATAGATCCTTATCCAAAAAACTTTTTCAAATCAGAATTTCATTGAAGGATTCCCTATACCTAGATGTTGGAACCTATAGGTTATCTGTATAAGATAGTACCTATATTGATTGATGAATATTTGTAGTTATAAAAGAAGGTATTCAATCATAATTCATCATCATCATCATCATCCGTTCAATGTTTTTTATCTGATTAGATGCGCCTACAGACAGTAAAAACTTAAACACATAGGTTTATTAACATTATAAAATTGTATATATTTGTTATTTTTTTTCCTCCCTTCTCACGTTTTTAATGAAATTTTGTAATATTTTGTTTTAGCATTTAGTTGTATGTATTATAGAACTATATTTTAGTGTTAACAATAATCAATATCTACTCTGGGAGTTGCATGATTAAAAGTAATATTTACAAT
The DNA here is from genome assembly GCA_905333005.2 of Lycaena phlaeas. Taxonomy (NCBI): domain Eukaryota; kingdom Metazoa; phylum Arthropoda; class Insecta; order Lepidoptera; family Lycaenidae; genus Lycaena; species Lycaena phlaeas. The sequence continues at coordinate 10,495,468 of HG995174.1, read as the reverse complement.
AAGATAATGATATAAATTAATATGGAAAGTGGTCAACATATTTGAATAGGAAATCAACAGTAAATCACCTGAAAATTTCGCCGACTTATTACTATTTTATACCTACCTATCAAATTATGGTTGTGAATATTAATATTTTAATCCTTCAATTTAATTTGATTAAATTAGTTAGATTTATTATGACTTTATAAAGTACTTACTACCCTTTACTTTTATTTCATTCAGACATATTGATTTTATTGATGATTATTAATAATCCTAGAACTATATTCTTGATTCTTTAATTATATTCTTCACATTTTTCATCCGGTCAGGGGTTGAAATTCTAAAAATCATCTCTTATTGCTCATTTAAATCATGAAATGGACTCCTATAAACATTTTAAGTCCTGAGGTAGGTAGGTTAGGTTAGTTACAATAGTTTCGGTTGTGCGTTGATCTATTAAGCCAGTAAGTCTTGCTTTTTATATAATAGGTTTTGTATGTAATATATAAATTAAATAAGTCTGATAGGCCAACAGGCATTACATTTGGTAAATCATCGTTGCCGGTGAATATAGGCAAGTAAATCTGACTCTAGACCAGAAAACTCATTCATATAATGCCTATACCTTCCTGCCTACCCTTATCTCTGTATAAACTGAACAGTTTGAGAATCTGTTCAAAAAAGCAGAGTAGAGCTAGCAGCGGAAAATATTGTATACCTACTCTTGTTTTACAGCTTTTATTCTCTTTCTCTTTTTTAAAGAAATACAGCAATGATTTTTGCCTTCTGACAAAATAGACTAAAATAATGGGTTCTGCTTATTTCTTCCTCGTGCAGTTTGGAGTGCGGCATACCGCCTTCTTCCAACTGCACCGGTTAAAGATGTATGATATCTTACTTTATTGGTATACAATTCATTAAATATTTTTCTTCACAATAAATACTTTAAACATTTTTGAGATTATATAAGTAAAGTCTAGTCAACAACTAGAGTAAAACAAAAAACTAAGTGGTATTAAATGACCGAATATACTTTATTATGCACACAAATGATAAAAGGAAAAACATAAAAAAGGAAAAGGAAAAAGGACCGATGAAAATACAACAATTAATAGGCTTGTTCCAACATCCTGATCAGGATATTCGGGATAGCAATCCGTTAGCAAGTACATCATTCGTGTGGTTTCTATAAATCTCACATTTATTCGAAAGTGATTGCCATATGTTGAGTAACATCGCGTAAATTAATAAAAAAAATCGATACTAATTTTTAATTGCTTAATAAATAAAAGGAAAAAACAATCCAATAACACACCGAACAAGAATTTTGAAAATACTTTTTTTACTTCATGAATTAAATGGATATATTATATAAAAATATATATCTAGATAAAATTATTATTGTCATAAATTATTTGTAATTAAAAAAGTATAAATTTTAAGAAGAGAGATATATATTGTTTTCTTATGTTTACGCGAACTTCACTCATTATAATAAAACAACTTTTACGGATTTTATCGCGGTTTATTTAGTTTTTTAAGAGCCCGACGTTTCGGATACTTTACAGCAACCATGGTCACGGGAGGACTGAGGTGTCAGATGTCCTACTGTTACAAAGTTATTCGAAACTACCCTATGATACAACAATATTTTATTTAGTCCTATCTATGCAGAAGGTGCTAACTAAGTCTTTTGTCTAAGTCATAACATGTCACAGACAAAAGACTTAGTTAGCACCTTCTGCATAGATAGGACTAAATAAAATATTGTTGTATCATAGGGTAGTTTCGAATAACTTTGTAACAGTAGGACATCTGACACCTCAGTCCTCCCGTGACCATGGTTGCTGTAAAGTATCCGAAACGTCGGGCTCTTAAAAAACTAAATAAACCGCGATAAAATCCGTAAAAGTTGTTTTATTATAATAAGAGAGATATATGTTATTCAATATAATAGGTAGATACTTATCATTGGCACAAGTCCCTTGTTGATGATGGCCTCCCTGATGGCCTGTAAGCTCAATCGGTTTAGCAGATGGCTCAACTAGTAGAATACGCTAGAACCAATCTCCCGCCAATCCCTTCCAACTTGGACCGCCCATTATATGTGCACCATCAAATCTTTATATATTTAAAAATAATTAATTTTAACGCATAACTAGAAATTATTATTTTATGGATATATTCAAATATATTCTTGTTAAATAAAATAAAATTCAATTAATATCACCTTTTGCTAGTTAATCTATAGATAGACGTCGCCTTCTCTGAATAATTACAAAAACAATAAACACCTGGCAGTTTGCCAAATGCAAGGTCCAATATAATTAATTGTTTTACAAGAAAAAAACTGATCGCATGTACACGCTGCATTGTAAGAATCACTAGAAGATTAATTATAATTTCCTCCTATGTTAATGTAATATACAAATACATTTTTAGGATAAATAAAAAAAATATGAAAATGTTTTTAGGAATAATAATATGTTAAACGATAGGATAACATTTTTTACATAATAGATTTACTAGAATATATTTAGTCTAAAAAACTTGAAAAAACATGCTTTAAAAATGACAAAAACTAAAAGATAAAATTAAAAAATTAAAAAGAAAATTACTGATAACGGCGTGAAGTTCATTGTTATAGTTATTTTATAGGCAACTATTTTTGAAAGTAATGTTAGTATTAAAATATTGTACGAAGCACCCATTTTTTACAAGTATACATTTTTCTTTCATTGATCCATTTAATTCGTAAAGTCAAAAAAATATATTTTATTTTTTTTAGTTCGCTTTGCCATTTTAATACCCTTTAAAATGGCTAATCGAACTAATGTAAATATGTTTAGTTTTTATATCCTAATCTATTTTATATTTTAGTATCGATTCTTTTAGTATTTTTTTTATGCCATTCGCTACAAATATGCAAAGTTTCAATTCAATAATTGTGTCACTGTGCAAATGCCCGCATGTATTTCAAAATACTTTGCCAATTACATGCTTTAATGAAACATTTTGACACAACTTTACATATATGCGAGTAGGTACAAGGTGCTTGATTTAAATGTCATTTTGTCATCGACAGCTGCGATGAGCGAGCGAAAAGCGCGATCTATCACAGGACATAGTTGGCATTGTGCTGCCGATCGGACCAATCAATCGATAGATTGGCCGCTAGATACACCGCCTCGTTTCCGGTGAAGGCTGATCAATATACACCAGCTCATGTCACTGGTAGCTCAAATGTTTATCATTAATCAATGTAATTGGCTTTATTAGTATGATATGATTGATAACAGTAATTTGATTACTCTTATAGTTGATCAATAGCGGACTGGACAAAAAGTTTAAAATTATTATAAAAATAATCATAATAATTGATATCAATTAAAATATAATTTTATATAATTTTTTTATGTTATTATTAACAAGAGATAAAAAGAGATGAAGAGATAGACCGATGGTTTCTTGGGTCTACTTTTTCAGATTAATGAGACGGTACAGGGAGTATTGTATCTGAAGATGAAGAAATTGGCAAAGAGCAAGAAGGCGATCACTTCACCGACAAGTGCAAGTCTCTTGAATGAAGCGAGAGAGATGGCGAACAAACATATTTTTTATTAAACTTGCGTCTTGGTAAAACTGGCGATATTTGTAATTTGTATTCGACATTTGTAGGTAATATTATGATGAATCTACACATTATATTATAATATACAAAGGGTTAGCAAGCGTTTTGTGTCGTTCCATATTTATGTATAGTCGTTATGTGCTATTTATTAATTTTATTTCTATTTTTTTTAAATATAGTTAGCACAGGGTGTAGTTAATAATTTGTTTTGCCAGATTATATAGCTTTAGAAGTTCTATATGTTTCTATGTCTATGGCAAAGAAATGTAACTAAAATGAACAATCTAATACATAGCTATAAAATATTTAAAGAGGAATTATGGTTAGGTAATCTTCGAGTACGCATTCGATAGGCTTAACTTACGAGGAAGCCAAGCAAGCAGGCGCCAAGAAATCAGTCTGAGCACTTCTAAATAACACTATCTACACCACTCTATATTTTTACACGATTACACCATCAATATAGAGTTTGATATTAATACCAATACTATAGAAAAGAATTCTAATAAATAAGAATGCCTTTATCGTTTTTTAATAATGATGTAAAGGTTCCAATGCCGATTTTATTAGGATGTAGAATAGAAGCATAGAATATAATATTATATGAAATAACTTCAAATGGGTAAAGCTGCAAACCGGCTAATCAAAATATCATTTGATTACTAAAATAATTATTGAAAAAAAAATTACGTAGCAAGAGAAAAATAGGCTCAAGACATAATATCACCACTCGCACATATATTTTAAGTAAGGGGTAGTAAGAGGTAGTGCCATACTGCTTTGCCGTCAAATTGGGCCGGCACACCGGGGAGGAACTTCTCGCTCACATGAAATCGGCGTAAAGTGACAGCTAAGCTGTCGCGTTTTGTGCGGTTTGTGAGCTTCCGGTGGCCCATTGGGGGGGATAGGGAAAAGGAGGGCAACACATCTGCATAATCTTTGGTTATGTGGATGTTAACGTTTGTCGACAGTCGCATGGCTTCGACTGTTCGTTTGCTGTTGTATGCTATAAACAAAAGTTAAGTAACATAGATTTTATAATCATCATAATCAGTCTTTATGCGTCCACCGCCAAAAATAGGTCTTCCTCAATAAACGCCAATACGACCTATTCCTTGTCACTCGCATCAAACACGGGTCGGCCATTGCACGAAGATCTTCTTCGCACCTAATTAAAGGCCAACTCTTCTCTACCTTACCCCGGCCTCCACTCTTGAATCTTACTAGCCATATTTTACATAAAGTGTAAAAAAAAAGATTCCATGTACATTTAAAAGAATAAAAAATAAATAGTACAAAAACAGTAAATCACTTAAACCTATAAAAAAACTGACAGACCAGTTAATTCTAAAAATTAGCGGCCTGCCCTAAGCTGTGAAGAACCTTTAAAATGACGAAGGGAAGATCTAAAAGAAGTTGTAGATAAAATAGTTTGAAATGCCATGACTATAAGATACGTTTAACGATAGATAATCGAAAAACGTATCTTATGTATTAATAAGAATAAGAACTATTGTTTTCTAATATTTACTTTCATTCATCTTTTATTTAATGTTTTCTAAAGCTTACCTTTGCTTTACGCAATATTTATGGGGTTTATCTCGGCTTGTCAAGCTTTTTATATGTCCGACCGAGGAATTTGTTATAAATATAGGCAACCCTACCAAGGGCAGGGTTGCCTATATTTATAACAAATTCCTTTGGGCGCGATTTTAACCCATTTTAATATACAGATTTTAAACTTTGTTTAAGGACCGATAACAAAACACTAATTTGTGAACTATTCCATATTTCAATTTACAGAAGCGTGTTTGTTAGTTTTTTTAACTATTTATTATTAAAGTTAGACATATCTCACGAACCTCAGCTTGTGGACCTTTTTTATCATTTCAGGCTTGTGACAGTGGCGCATTTTCACATTTTCGTATGTCATAAAAGTTTTGTAGACTTTTTTTAACTAAAATTGTTATAAACTAAAGTGTACTAACGGAACCCTAAACATATTTCATATACCCCTTAAGAGGCACATTCTGCATTAGAGTCTACTTCTCTATTATAAGTACCAAAATTGTATGCTTTTGATTTCCCAATGAATTAAAGAGTTGATCCTTGACTTTTGAAATTATTAATATCTGTGCAACAAAAAATTATTAATATCAGTAAACCCGGGCTTTTTAAAAGTTAATCTAATTTCAAGTTACCTGTTTTATTTGTTCAATCATTAAACAAATATAATACATAGCCTGTAAATATTTCATGAAGTTTGAATTTCAATTTTATTGTTGTCATATTTAGCAATGGCTTTTTAAAAAAGAAATGATGAATACATAATATTTATAAATATAAAGTTGAATATATTAATTTTTTTACATTAGCCAAAATTAATCCTTGACATGTGGCAAAATAACAAAAAGCGTATTAAATAATATCATGTATAGAACACAAATGTTGTTTTATACATAACTAAAGAGGTGATGACTAATTTATTGATCAAGTTAATAAGCTTTGGCGGTGTATAATTAATACCCAAATACCAATTGACTATGAACACAATTGAAACTATAATAGAACACTGTGGCTTTCTACACTTGAGTACATAAAATGTGCGTCATTCTGTGCTTGAGTATGCGCAAGATGTGGCGAGAGCACAATGGAAATACTAGATTTACATACATATTTCCAAGAATATTTCTTTAGAAGTCAAGTCTAGTTCGCAGTTCTGAAAGCCGAGGTGAGATGCAACTATTGACAAAACGCGTCTAAAGTATTGAAACGGTATTAGCCTAAGTTCTAAAAATGAATGTCTTACACAAATACTAAAATCAATGTAAAAGACTTCTATCATTATATAATCTTGATTTTAGATTCTAAGTAAATGCCATTGTTGTGTTAGATCGTAAAAGTGTGTGTAAGGTCGTAAAAGTAATATTCCATTTAATTATTAATTTAGATTAAGATCTCATTTTACGACGTCATTAATTCATTAATTGGCATGAGACACTAATGAAGAGATCGGATTTCAGATCCATCTTATGGTATGCAGAATACGTGGAGAATGATATAGGCGACGATTAAGATTTTTATTTTATGCTTCAAATGGCAAGTTAGTACCAGTAACACAAAGACAAATATTTTTACTCTGGATTCAGATGGAAAAAAACGACTGTTCACAGGAAACTACTTTTATTCAAATATTAGGGATACATAAGAATTTGGACTTCCCAAATATTAAACGGAGTACGAGAGTAGAGTGAGTGAGTGAGAGAGTACTTTTCACGGTGGGTTCCAGACTCAAATCTACACTAATATTATAAAGAGGAAAACTTTGTTTGTTTGTTTGGTTGTAATTAATAGGCTCAAAAAGTAGTGGACCGATTTCAAAAATTCTTTCACCGTTTGAAAGCTACATTATCCACGAGTAACATAGACTAAATTTTATTCTGAAAAAACATAGGGTTCCGTAAGATATTTGGGTTTTTCGGACACAAGGTGTAAAAAATCAACCAGAAAAGTTACTTATTTTGCGTACGCTGCCTAAACTATAGAAGATAGAACCATAGAATGTTCTAATTAATTGAAGACCTTATAATTATCTACAAAAAAATCTGCGACACACTATACCTATCTAAGTCGAGTGAGTCACAATAACCATTTTTTTATTTGGAAATTTTGAATTTTTTTGGACTACATTTAAACGCGTTTATTTTATTCATGCTTTGGACCCTTATCAAAATAAATTTCATCACTAAGTACAGTTTATGTAGATAATATTTCGACTTTGAATAATTAAAATTGGACGTTTGGTTTTGATGTTATGGCGAAATTAAAATATTACGATTTCTGCTGCACGGCGCGTTGGAAAATGGGCGTCATCAAGGGGTGCGCGTACGAGTTTAGATATTAGTTATGAGTAAGGTTTGTATGTATGTTTGTAACGAATTTGCTCAAAAAGTATTTGTCCGATTTTGAAAATTCTTTTACCATTTGAATGCTACATTGTCACTCATTAATATAGGCTATTTTAATTGTAAGAAAAAAATAAGGATCCCTACTAAAACTACAATAATATTACCCAAGGTGTAAAAAAAAATGTCTATAAAATATCTTTCATCGCGTGCGCTGCGAAAACTATTGACGATAGAACAATAAATCTTTCACAATATCAAAGAACATATTAATATCTACAAAACATGTCGGGATAGCATGTATCTAACTATTGTAGTTATGTTTAAAATCCGACCAAAATCAGATCAAGCTATTTATACCTTTGCCTTAATCCGTATCTAAATAAATGATTTGTCAAGAAAGGCCGTTTAAATGCCTGTAAATTACTTTTTAGTTTATTAAAATCGGAAATTCCGTTCGAAATATATTACGAATTTATTAAAATTTAAATAAAATTAATTCGCGGCTATGCCGTGACCGTGACGCGCCGTGACGCGCCTGGGCCGGAGTACAGCCTACAGGAGAGGAGTTCTACTCAAACTGAAGAGTTTCTTTAGCTTTATATAATATTATTACTATTTCTATATTAAGATATAAAGCCAAAGAGTTTGTTTGTTTGAACGCGCTAATCTCAGGAACTATTGGTCGTATTTGAATGATAAAGATATATCATCCCGCTAAGATCCCGTTGTGAATTTTAGTAACCCAGGCGAAGCTGCGGGCAACAGCTATTGATTAATAAAGACATCATTAATTGAAACTACGCTAATGAGCAAAACTGTTGTGCAAGTGGAGGGAATGCTGATAAAGGCTTTACTGCTTTGAGATAAGGGTTGTAACAGTTCGTTCAACTGTACGATTAAATAGAAATTAGTAAGAATAAATACATACATACATTGCATATTATAATTAATAAAAACTACACGCACATGCGGACACGCATACAGTACACGAGCAACATGAAATGAAAAAAATGTAGATAATAATATTATACACGATAAACATAATATATACTTTCTCGTTCAATGCCTACGTCACATCAATGTTTAGAATACTTACAACATTTAAGTTTGTTAGATTTAGTCCATGGTACGTACCTAGATAACATTTTTTTCGATTATATGATCATATGCGGTTATGAATTGAAATTAAACTCATTTACAAAAATCATATATAGCATAGAGGTATGAGTGGTGTTCACCTCGAACATTTCAGATAACGCACGTTTCGCCCCGAAAAAGATACAGAGTGGATGTAGAGAGTAGAAAAAAATCTTAATAAACCGCGATAAAACCCGTAAAAGTTGTTTGTTTTATGCAACAAATCCGACTTTAAGGGTACTTTCTTGCAACCATGGTTATGGGACAAGTTGAGGACTCAAAAATAGATATAAAATAAGAAAATATTACGACTGAAAACTAAAAAATAAGGCCGTGTTACAGAGAGCTATGAAATAATTAATCTGTTGTAATTTACAATATACATAGAGCTGCTTAATGCAAGTGATAGGTAAAGGCCGCCTTAGCTTTAACTGTGGAAAAATTGAACTTCGCAAATGTCTGATCGATACGTGTCGAAAACTTGTTTATTAAAATATATTAATTTTGAAAATATTAATTTCGGAAATTTAATAATTGAATTTTTATCCCAAATTAAAATAATTGAATTTTTATAGCATATTTTAGGTAACTATAACGATAACAATAGTTTACTTTTTCATTAGAAAATAGTAGTTGGAATCTAACTAAAAATATTTTCATATAACGTTAGAAGCCGCCCAATCGTCTACCTATGCCATAAAAAGCGTCAATTTTTTCACCATACGATTATGCCAATAAAATATGTTAACTTAAAATTATATTAAAGTTAATTATTAAATTATAATAATCACATCGATAATTAAAATAGTGGTCGTTAATGGTTGCCATAACTTTCCGATACAGTTCAATCGCGCCGTAGAATCACGGTCATTAAGTAAATTAGAATTTTTATACAGACATTTATATCTCCCGGTATTTTACGTAAGCCACGATAATGTTCATATCTTAATAGATAGATATACTGTTATACATCTGTATAACAGTATATCTATCTTTTAATCATCATCAGCCTTTATCCGTCCACTGCTGAACATAGCTGTCGAGGCGTTCATTGAGGGAAGCCTATGTGTCTTCTTGTATCTAGTTAATTCATGACAACTTATGGTGAAATTTTGCGTAAGGTTATTAAGTTATTGAAGATCTCGTTTGAGATCATCTATCTCTCCTATATATTTTTCTATATTAGGAGAAACGTTACAGCAAAAAGTGACGTAGGTCACAATATTTGGCAATTTATAATAATATTTTAAATTTCTAAATGATATGAAAATCGTAAAATACTTTATATTTTTGACAATGCGACAAATTATATTTTGTTAGTTCATGGTATACCATTAGGCTTTGTTATTATAAGGGCCTGTTTCACAATCTCCAGTTAAGTTCCCAATAGGCTATCGGCAACATATTTGACAGATAGAGTATGGAGTATCTGTCAAATATGTTGCCGATAGCCTATTGGGCACTTAACTGGAGATTGTGAAACAGGCCCTAATACTAACTAACTTATGTAACTCACTTCGGTTTAAAGTATTACCTACGTGTTATTTCAAATTGCCGACAGGAAAAACGCAATAGTGAAAACCTTTCTTCTTCAACACAATCCAATTAAACTCTTATCAGGTTTCCTCTGGAATTCACCAGTATCCGAGTCCAATATTAATAACCAACGTAGAGAACAAATATGTAATGCAAAATTTCAGAAAATACTCTCTTATTCTGCTCTTGCTAATATATCAAAAGCATCAAATGGACACTAATCACAAAAAATATTGTATTGTTTTCGTCTATTTTTATAAATCTATATTACTAATAATAAATAATCCTATCTAGGGATAGATATCCTGGATGGTCACGATCCTAATATATTTATTTTTAATAATGTTTATTATATATATTTAAATAAAAAAAATAATAAAAAAAACATCCCGTGATAAAGTTTCGATTGTGTTTTATATGTTTAAAATATATTTGTTTCTTTGTGATGTATTTGAAATTAGCCCGCATATTTATCATAATTTACCCCTATTTTCTTTCAAATTTATAATATGAATGAATGTATGTATTATGATAATAATGCATGTATTATTATGAACATAATGTTGTTAAAGTTAAATCTATTTTTTTATTGAAGGCCGTTCCTTTGATCGGCCTATAGATGTCGCTTTGACCGTTAGCCCCCTATTCTTTTTTAAAAAATATTCTCGTCTTTAAAATCATTCAACTATTTTGCCATCTTTCTTCTTTCATTATATTTTATACCTAAGTCATTTCCTGGCCGCTTGTTTTAAATTTATAAGCCACTGTTAGCTAGGTAAGTAATAATTGTCTAAAAAGTGATACTTTACATATTATCTATGAATATTATGTAAAAAATGAAGATTAGTCTCTACATGTCCTTTATATAATCATAAAATATGCATGCGGTCATGCGATGATTTTTACCAAAGTTGTTGTGCATGAGCCCATGAAGGTTTCTGAGTTAGTATGACCAATTTTCGACAGATGGCGCCACTGTCAATTACAATAAATATTTATGTATTTATATGTCTATTTTTTATATGTCTTTCCTTCGAATTAATTTTAGTTAGAAGCGTAGCTATGCGCGAAGGGTACAGCTAGTTAATAATAAAAAAGTTGTTTTTAGTCTCAGATTTTGAAGTCAGTCTATAAAAACACTGCGGTAGGCAACAGATTCATTTAGTAAAAGTCTAACTCTCTTTACCAGTATCGCTACAGCTTCTATTGAATATGCAACGTGCTTGTTACAACTGAGCTCTATTTATAATGTTTATTTATTATTTTTAAAGTGTAAATAAAATTTACTGGACATACACTAATGACATGTATTGAGATAAATAAACGAATTAGTTTTTCATTATTTATATCTGATTGTGCTATCTAAGCCGATGAATATTTAAGTTATATTGTTTAAGTTTAAAAATAACTGAATTTTATTAAATGTATATTTCTTTCTATAAAATAATTAACACGTCTAATTACAAGTTTTTAGTTAGTTAATAAATAATTATGGTGTACGATCGTCATATGAACTAATATGCGATATTATGACATTGAGTTCATTGTATAATATTTATCTCTTGTTTCTTTGGTATTCGCCTACACAAAAAGCAATTTTTTTTATGACTTTATAATTAAGACATATGATATTTATAGCCTATCAAACCAATGTTTATAATCATACTGATAAAAATATTTTTTTGAAAAACGTCACTTATAGTTGCAACACTTAAGATGAATGTTGCATACATTAATCTTCAATATGGCAATAAGTATGTCAAAGAGATTTTATCGCACCGATATTGCGTCCTGTCACGGGCATAAGCCAATACCTTTAAAGGCTTTCGCTATGATTCCATTCCTCTTATACTGCAAGTTCATCATCATCAGCATCAGCTTTCAACTGCTGAACATACTCATCTTTCAACGAACGCCAAAACGGCAAATTCCTTGCCACTTGCTTCCAGCACAAAATGATAATATTTGGTGTGGCGTAAATGAGAATATTTCAGTTTTATTTCATTCTTATTATGAGAGTGAGACAAGCTACATTATGTCATGACTTAAAAACGGACATTCGAATTAAACTTTAAATAAGACAAATCATTTTTACAACTTTATACATGCTGGCATGCTTAGGCTGCAATATTATATAAGATATATAATATAATGCTTTCAAAACATTTCTAAGTCATAAAAATGGGGACTACAAAAAATAACATAAAACAAACTGCCAACAATCTAAAAGATAACGTGCAACACTAAAATAAAATAATTTCTCACTCAATTAAACACAAATCGTTCGGACTTAATTTAAAAATCAAAGCGAATAAGAATAGTGTTCAACTCCGCTTATCTCCATAATTCATTCGTTCGAGCAAAATCACCGGTATACCTGAACAGACCTCTATGATTATAAGACTACGCTGCACTTTCGATTTCATATTGAAATTTACACAAAAGGTGGTAATTTTCCGCCGCGTGATGACAATAATTGTACTAAAACTCACGAATGCTTTTGCATAAAAATGTTTCGCAGACGAACGCATGCTAACATAATTCCACACCTGCGCAGGTTATTCGGTTGGCAAATAAACTAATGTAGAACAAAGAGCCATTATCACACCGCCCGCTATAAGTTTTCATGTTTGAATATAAGTACTTACCATGTTTGGTAATTGAATTAAAGGGTAATAAATAATTACATGAGAAGCCCAACCTCTCATTTGAGATATTGCCCGTGTGAGCTAATCGAATCAACCGGTTTTCAATTTTTAAACATCCATAACTACGATCTCAAACGATACGCAATTTGCATTTGCTTTAAATTAAATAAACAGCGTGTCTTAGATTACGTGAAACGTATTAATGAAGTCATAAAAACGTTAAAAATGATCTGACAATAAACGAGAGCCGTGCCGTAGTCAAACGCCAGTCAATACATTCTAATCAGTGATTTATTGGCCCTAATCCCCAGCAGAGCACAAATAAGCTATCTTGTCGACTTAATGTTGTATCAGGCCAGGCGTGAAACTCCCGCGCACCACTAAGTGGTCCTTCCAGTTTCCACTCGAAATATTTTAATAAGGCCTCACTGCTCACGCACCCAAATAAAAACACATACATGCATTAACGGACACGAACGTTCTCTAAACCTCGGCTACTCGGCACTAGTGTATTTATAATACGAGCGACACTAAGTCTATAGGTTTTTGCTCTAAACGGTGTTAATTTATTGACAGTGGGTAGATAATATCACTTTTTTCTTCCATTATGAAGGCGATTACACCAGAAATTATATGTAGAAGTCCGATCCTTGGCCGTCACACGACGATGTAACGGAGTAAATTCATCCGTATTTGTGATAATATAAGACTCATATTGTATTTTTTACTATAATCATGCATTGTCCCGACTCGGAGGTACACTAATTTATTACAAAAGAACACTCCATTGCATCCCATTAGACACACCGCCTCTAGCTTCACTGGAGGCGTCCGTCTGCCAGGTGAGCATGACCGGCCATCAGTCGATCATCATCGCCTCGGTATATCAATCGTGCAATAAAACATTACTCTTCAGCGATCTCAAATCGCTATTAGAACTAGGCAACGCCGTCTTTATAGCCGGCGACCTAAACAGTAAAAATCAGGCATGGGGCTGCAGAGAAAACAATAAAAATGGTATAATTCTCTGCCGCGCCGTCGATGATCTAGCCTGTACAGTAGTCGCCCCAGATGAGCCAACACGCTACGACTTCGCAAACAGCGATAGGAGTAATGTGCGGCCATCCATATTAGACATATGTATAATACGCAATGTATCCCTTCTGGTGCATTCTATTCAAACAGTACAGGAGCTTAACTCAGACCACAGACCAGTATTAATTCAATTAGGTAACCCCGAGAATAATACTAAAAATCTAAAGAAAAAGATCATCGACTTTAAATTATTAAACGAAAATTTAAATTCACTTCGCTCGAGTCAACTCGACAACATCCCGGACACTATAGATAGTCCCGAGGCGGCCATTGCGGCCAGTTCCGACCTTACCGACCATCTGGTAGCGACGATGGAAAAGTCATCTAGGGAGATCTCAACGTCCAGCGATGGACACTGGGAGCTCCCGGATGACATTAAAGCACTCATACGCGCCAAAAACACCGCAAGGCGCAGATACGCTCGCTACCCGGCGGACGAGTATCGTCGTGACCTCCGTAACCTCGAAAGAGACGTTAAAACACGCATCTTAGAGCACAAAGCCGAAAAGTGGGATCGCCTCCTTAGTGAAATCTCACCCTCCCATGTGGCCTACTGGCCACTCGCTCGTTCTTTTAAAAAGAAAACGGAGGCATCTATGCCGCCATTAAAAAGACCAAATCGCGCGCCTGCACTAGAGGACGCCGACAAGGCGGAACTATTAGCCGACACACTAGAGAGCCAGTGTACCCCCAACATCACTACCCCCTCACCCTCCATAGGCTCCCACGTAGAGGAGGTAATTAGGGTAGTAGAGTCGAAGACTTCTGCGCCGCCGGAGGGGGATCCTATCCCTCCGACGGATGTAGAAGAAGTCCAAGACATTATCAAACGACTTCACTCCAAGAAGGCCCCCGGGCCGGACGGGATTTCCAACAAAGTCATTAAAATACTCCCACCCGCTCTTGTTTACCTCCTGGTTAGCATTTTCAACGCCCTCCTAAAGGGCTGTAGGTTCCCAGACCAATGGAAAGAAGCTACGGTTATCGGCATACCTAAGCCCGGCAAACCGGGCACGGAACCGTCTAGCTATCGGCCCATCAGTCTACTAAGCTCGATTGGCAAAATCTACGAACGGGTTCTGCTTAAGCGGCTCAAAGCCGTTATAGGCGAAAAGAACCTGTTCATAGACGAGCAATTCGCCTTCCGCGAAAACCACTGCTGTCCAATGCAAGTCCACCGTATGACCGAAGACATACTCAGAGGTTTCAATAAAAAGAACTCCCGCGATACGTGCGCCGTATTTTTCGATGTAGCTAAGGCCTTCGATAGGATATGGCACGAAGGCCTCGTGTACAAACTGTACAAGCTAGGAATACCGGATAGGCTAGTCATCATCATCCGCGACTATCTGTCAAACCGGTCATTTAGGTATAGGGTCGAAGGCACCCTCTCTTCCCTGAGACCTCTGAGGGCCGGAGTCCCCCAGGGCTCCGTGCTGTCCCCAACTCTATACAATCTGTACACATCAGATATCCCCAGACCTCCGGACGTCAAACTGGCTCTCTTCGCTGACGATACAGCTCTATACGTTACCCACCCTAATGCTAATAGAGCATCGCTATTTCTCCAACGTGCCGTCACCGAACTAGGCAACTGGTTCGCAAAATGGAGAATAGCTATTAACCCCGATAAAAGCGCGTCGATTCATTTCTCTCGTAAGAGAAAGACACGCTTACCTAAACGCAGACAAACATGGTTCACGATGAAACCAATCTTACTAAATAACGTCGTTATTCCCAGAGTTAGACAGGTCAAGTACCTGGGGGTCACCCTTGACAGGTCGATGTCGTTTAGACCACACATCGCCGCGATTTCTAAAAAAGCCCGTTTCGTCAGTAGTAGACTGTACTTCCTCATAAACAAAAAGAGCAAAATGCCCCTCAGGCACAAGCTCACCCTCTATAAATCATGTATCCGCCCCATCATGTCATACTCCTGTGTGGCATTCGCGCATGTGCCTCAGTATAGACTCAGAGGCCTCCAAACGATCCAAAATAAATTCTTACGTGTGGCAACCGGTTGCCCGTGGTACGTAAGAAACATCGACCTACATCGCGACCTCAGACTAGATTCGATTAGGGGCCATTTCAAAGCGATGTCAGAACGTCACTTCGAAAAGGCACTTCTCCACCCGAACCCACTCGTCGTGAGTGCGGCAAACTATACCCCCGATAGCTTAGCACCTAATAAGTCTAGGTTACCTAAGAATGTCATAACCGATCCTGTTGATAAAATCACAGAACTGTTAAAGCGCGACGCTGAAGCGCGACGTAAGCTACAACACACACTCAGACATAACACAGCCGGTGTTAGGCACACATTCACACCGCATGGGCCCCGGGGTCGTATGCGACGTCGAACCCTACACTCCGTTGACCAGTTGATCCGGATCAACCGCGACAGCATAGGCTCAGATCAGCTACGAGTCGACACCAATATAGACCGTGTAATCACCGATAGCACTCTGCTATCGGCAGCTTGCTCGGGTCCCGCGCTTGACCCGCCTCCCCCGCTACCGGGGGAGGGGAGGGCCGGCCCTCACGATAGGTTTCTAACGTCACCCGTTCCAAACCAGTCGACCGTAGCTTACCAAGTTAGGTACAAACCCGACGCCATGAACATGGCGGGGGGCAACCCCCCAAATTTTTAACGTCATAGGATGATCCAACCGGATCACCCCATTTCCGATGACGCATAACGGTCACTAGGACCATTAGCATAGATCCAACCGAAAAAAAAAAAAAAAAAAAAAAAAAAAAAAAAATCATGCATTGCCTTTCGATTAAATCGCCTTATAGAGTCGCTAATAAAAAGTGTAAAGTTATGAACAAGATATGCCACTTGCATTAATTTCGATGCTTAACCTGATAAACAAATTATGGTATATTAAGTTAATAGCTTAATTTATAATTGAATGTGTTACGATGTGTTCATAAGAATGCATTGTTACGATCGGCCTTTAGCATATCTGAGCGCAGTTAGCGACAAATTGCCAGGATAAAAATATGCATAGCGTCGCGAGCGCGACACCTTAAATGCGAGGTTGCCTTTTTATTTTTATATTTTCAGCCCACTTAACAGACACGTTGATATAAATTTTTATTAGCAAAACACCACAACTGTACAGTCAATGACATTGATTTCTCATAAAATAGAAAGATATATTTATCTTATTAGCCCTCATTATTTTATCACTTCCATTAATTTATCTATAATGATCGCAAACATCAACTTTGATTATCACTAAATATATTTCGCGTTTTAAATCAAGTAGTGATATAAACGCGCTTATATCTTACCACCACATAAAAGTCGTTAAGCCGACAAATAAGATTAGGGTTTTATTTAATACTTACAATATTTTACCATAACAATGGTATCCGTATAATATAATGTATGCCTTTGTTGTCACTCAAAAGTCTTACATGAACTATGTCGAAAGTATTTAAATCGGGTATTTGCTATCTAATTTTATCATAATGTGCTTATCTTGTATAATATTTTCTTGTATGAAAGTAAAGTAAAGAAAAGTATCAACCCTTATATGTCCCACTGCTGGGCACTGCTGGCCTCGAAATCAGGCGAGGAGGGTAATGGGCCAATATTCCACCACGCTGGCCCAGTGCGGGTTGGTGAACTTCACATGCCTTCAAAAGGTGTCCTCACAATGTTTTCCTTCACCGGTGAGCGAACGATGGTCTAATGTGCACTTAGAAATTTAGAAAAACCCATTTCAAGGCACACACGGACGGGTCAGGATCGAACCCGGAACCCCTCGCATAAGAGGCCGAGTCCGTCCACCACTGGACCACCGTCGCTTTTCTTGTATATTAATGTTTAAATATTTTTTTTTAACATAATAGATACAAACTATATTTATCTGCTTTAGTTTCGTCAATGGAATAATCTGGTTGCTCTTACGTTTATTTCGCGCTAGCTTTAAAAAGAAATGGCAATTTTATCTGTTCAATTGGATAATTAATTAGCCAAAAAATATAGTTGATTTTATACTCTTATCTAATTCGAATATAAATTACCCAAGTTTTTTTATCTGTTTGAATTCGTTACTTCGCTTTCAAATGTCATTTTAAAGTAAAAGGTTGTACCGTAGTACAGTAGTTTGTACTTTGTGCATATTAGAGTTCCCGTAGTCTGTTATAATAAAGCTATTTTCTCACGTGGTTTCTGCCCTATCTTTATCTAACGCGGTCAATAAAAATTGTACGTTTCCTTTACTCGAACTGCGTAATGAGTGAACATAGAATGAATTCTCGATAATGTGCAATCACACAAAGTGACGCCACGGGCACTGGAATTATGGAAACATTGTAAAAAAAAGAATCACCTTACAAATAACCATCGTTTCGAAGCATAATTTGTACTCATTTTCATAACTTTCCTTATAATATTGTTTTCATTTATATTTTTGTATGCAGTTACAAGTATCTATAACGTATGCCCGAATATGCATACAATATTTGAGATTTAAGGATGCCATATTGAAAAATTGAGCTCTGTTAGAACTGTGATACGAAAGGTGTTTAATAGAGAATCAATAAATCATTACTTGTTATGTTTAACGGATTGAATGATGCCTCGAAAGTTGAGTTTACAGCCAGCTTAACTATATCCATATTTTTCAGTTTAATTATTTCATATTCAGTTTAAATATACTTTATAATATTATATCATGTACCGAAACATAAAAATTCACAAAATTTATATATTATTTTAATAAAAAATAGGTCTAGGGTCTTAGGGTCATTATTGCAAGGGTAGTGAAGTAGTTTTAATTATTTTATTACCTTTATACTTTATTTCGTGGTATATAAAACAGAATTAGATCATCTATAGAACTTCTCTATAGGCATGTCACTTTTACGTTTTAGGGTTTAGTTCATCAAAATGATAACATGAAACTCGTGTGTATGTCATCTCAGACCTTAGGTTATTTCTGCTGACATAAAATAAGAATAAGCAATAAATCGTTATTTTTAGTTAAGCCGTAGGTATCGGGTTCGAATCTCGTCAGGGGACTCTCGCTATGTTCCTGGGTGTATATTATATGTATTAAATAATCAAAATCTTAAATACATTTACCGTTGTCTGGTACCCGTAACACAAGTTCTTCGACTCAACTTCGACTCGACGAAGAATCGACGTGGTGTAAAATGCGTCCATATATATTATTGTTGTATTGTTTGCAGTGCCCGTATCACCTTCCTCGTCGGGCGGGGGAGGGGGAGGGTCCACACCTCTGTACCCGGGCGCCTCTCACCCGCTCTCCTCCCTGCTGTCTCAGCAGCGGCTCCTGGATCTGTCGCGCTTCGGCCTGAGACACTACGACATCGCACACCACGTCCTATCGCAACAAGGTGCTGTTACCAAATTACTTGGTAAGTTTTATTACTGCCGGCTTTTATTTTTGGTGGCCGTCTGGTCGAATGCCATCCACTTTACGCAGCGGTCTCAAGTTCGAATCCCGCCAAGTGCAGATGGTTTGTAACATGCATATTATGTCTGCAACAAATCATGTACGTGTATATGTTACGGGTAATGCTAGGAGATGGAGTAAACCTAGGTTTATTCGGGTTGACGTAGTATTACCCAAGCTTCTTGGGTAAAGTCCAAATACTAAGTAAAATATTTTTTTATTCGGGGTTTACCCATACCCACCTAGGTCTACCCAACTCTGGATGGGTAATATTAGGTGTTGCGTAATTTTAGAAAATTTTCCAAACAAATTCTGCAACAAAAAAAATGAGGTAAAGCAGGAAAATTTTGTAATTCAAAATGTCACAGTAGTTAATCTTGGGCAAATACCGGGTAAACCTAGGTTTACTCCTGCTTCTAGCTTTACCCGTAACATATACAATATGTGTTTATATTTTTTCCTCGTATCTGTAACACAAGTTATTACTAACTTACCAAAAGGTTATGTTAGCATAGTGTAATTATTGAATATTCATTTATTTTTTATTATTAACAATGTAAAGTTTGAAATACGTTAGAGCTAACTACAAGGTAAAATACAACTTTTAGCAATGTGTTTTAGCAACATATTTATTGTAAAATTTCTATACAATAGCCATATTAATTGGTGACAACCGATATAAAAAAATATATTCAGTTCCAAATACTTTTTTATGAATTTTGATCTGACTTTATAGTTTTATTTAAGTATATTCAGAACAAGCATTCTGGCCCGGCTTCAGTTGAATTTATGGTTAAAAGCCTAAGACGTTACAATTTCATACTACCAAAACAGAAAATTGTCTATTTCGCCGTATAAAAAAAAGGATTGTGTAGTTTTGTAAAACTGCGGTAAAAGTGAAACTTTTTTTACAATAGTAAAATTCATTTAACAAAAAAAATCGGAATAATATTTCATTCCAGAGAATAAAAATCTTAAATATGGACACAAATGAGTCTACACTACACAGTCAGCTGATGCGAATTATAGGCGCCGCCATATTGTCAGGGATCGTCACGCGACATGCAACACACAGACGAAAAAGTTTGAGACGATGTAATAAAAGTTTCTCTTTAAAACTCGTTGAAAAATATAATATTCCTAGGCAGTCTCTTTTGTATGATAAATATTATAAATTTAATGTTTTAGCAAAACAAATCGCTTTTAAGTAAACTAGGCGCCATTTATTTGAAATATTTAAAACGGGATATTTACCATGTTTTTTAGCATTACTTCGCGAAGTTCGATATTTCGACATTGTCTACTACTACTAATGAAATAATCATTTTAATTTAAAATCCCAAAAAGCCATTTATTTGAAACTTAAATTTGCTTTTTCGATGATCCTAAGCCCCTGAAACTTAATCTAAGGTTAGAAAATCGTCAATGATAGTAATAAATCGTCCGTAGCGACTCTGCCTACTAAAAAGTTATCGCCAAGAACGCTTGAAGGGAGATAATAATTGATAAAGCCAACTTCAACCTACTGGGTATCGCTTCCACTGCAATTAGCACATATATTATTTATGGGTAGAATCGTCTTCGGGGTTGTATCAATTTATAACTAATCTTAAGAGGAGTGCCTTGGGGTCCGTTATTGCTTGTACGTTATTTATTATAATTACTTCGCACTTATAATTTTATACGCTCGAGTTGTGTTAGAGTTTTTTAATACAAACACTTGTTTACAATTTACACAAGAGATAATTTATAAGCCATCGCTACAATGTAAAATATGACGTGTTTACGTATAACTGTACGAATTCTTATGATTTACCAAAAAAACAAAACTATTTGAAGGATTTTGATGCAACTTTAAATAATCTTCATTTGATATTCTTAAATAAGAGACATTCTCATTCATCATCTCGAGAGTTTCAAGTAAATGGTATTAGGTTATAGAAAGTAGCTACTCAGATGTATTAATATTATTATCCCACAACTTTACAAGGTTTTGCTGGAAGGAATCTCTGATAGAGATAAGTACACTCTGTTAACAATGTCTCCAATACAATTGTTATATTAATTTGTTAACTAAAGAATAAATAAATAAATAAAAATAAAATAAATATTTCATATAATATATTTAGACATTCATTTTTATTAATCACTCATCTGCTATCTTTTGTTAATGACTGACAATTAACAAAATATTATTTTCCTCACTCAAAATTTTAGTTTCCTGAAAGTATTAACTGTTACAAATACGATCTCCGTGCATACAGAAGGTGGTTGGTTCGTGCTGGATGCGAGTTGCAAGAGATTAGACGTCTTGGCGTTCATAGAGGGAGGCCTATATTTAGCAGTGGACGAATAAAATGATAATGATGATGATGATAATGATGATAAAATGTTTAAAAAAATATTTTAGTTTGGCAGGCCTTGTTTGAACGGTTATCTATAGCTAAAAAATGTTGCTAATCTGTAACACATTACTTTCGAACACGTGACCTATCAGTAAAGGAAAAATATCGCTTAATCACGGCTCAAAAGAATTCGTAATATATGATAATATGTAGATCAAATCAATTTATGTTAATGTCACCGTGGTTCCTAGTCAAAAAGACACGTAATCGACATAAATTATGGGCTCATTTTTGCCCATCGGACCCAAACTTATTCATAACTGTTTACGACCTGTGACTCCCGATAGACAAATAATCAAAAACAAATTCTACATATATAGAATTATGCATACGAACGGAACGAGTATTTCTATAAATTATTCGAATTTGCGAGTTGCCCATTCGCTTTAGATATACATTTTAATAACTATTTATTTACATATTTCGTTTTATCTTTATGTTAATGTAATGTAAATTTGATACACTTAAAAATCTCATCACCTGCCCTAGAATAAAATGCTCCATTTCCATATTATATTGAGTAATGTAAAATATGTATTGGAATCGTATTGGCCACATTGGATCCGTAATAATACGGTTGCAGTTGGAAACGCCGATCCGTATCTTAGTTATTAATCAGCGATAAGGCATCTCCCGATGAGGCTGCTATTGATGAAAGCTTAGATTCTAATCGATTCATAAAACTTGCAGCGTGTTAATTATAAGCCACTGTAAGCGAATGTATCGACGACGCCGCGAGCGATTGTTCCCAACAACTGCGATGTCATAGCTATCTCGCATCGATGAAAGGATGAACATCAATAAATGTTTATTTAAATATACCCTTATAATTATCACAGCTGGTTCTCGATGTGCAGATTTTTTGTTTTTGTGACGGAATCTTATTGTTGAAAACTTATTTCAAATGGTTTTGATTTTAGTCTTCAAATATAATAATAGAAATTTAGAGTTTTAGAAAATTAGAAATTATATGGAATTTTCTCACTTCTGCACTTAAAAATGGAGAAAATTCCCCATTAAATGCGTGAAATAGAAAGGTAGAGTTTGTATGGAAATTTTCAAATTTCTAGACTAGAACATACCGTCAGAATTACCAGCATTACCAGCTATCGACCATTCATTTTCTTATTTGTCCAGCCCAGTGCCACTTCTGGACTTAGCAGTATGAAAATTGATATATCCTGGTTACAAATAAAAGGTTAATACGTAGGCTTAATACCTACGTAGGCAAATATAGCAAGGAATTGTACCTAGTTTTTTTACTTATTAGGAATTTTTAAAGAGCTTCCCAACTTAAAATATGACTGGTCGCATTTGAAATGGTACAACGAAAATGGCGACTTCAAAGGGTCGTTATTCAAACAAACTGTACAACAAAATATGAAAATTAAATTGATTTACCTAAAAATACATAAGCACATATTATATTTGAATTAAGTTCTTTATATTCTATGCTAAAAAGTATGCAGTACCCAACTTAAAGATTACCTAACAGTGCATAATAAAATAAAAAATCTTAAGGTAGCGTGGATCATACGTTTTTATATTCATCTTTTACCTTATTTTCACAATATCCTATTACAGACAATCTAGAAAAGACTTCAGTTTCTAAAATAATCGTCAATATTTAACATCATTAGGTAGTCAAATGAAGTAAATATAAGTTAACGAATAAAACCTATGGGCTATGACGTAATAATCATTCGATTTTTAAAAACTACCAACCACATTTTCTCACTAACTATAGTGGCATGGTGTCACTGATAATAATAGTACCATCAGGATGTCGGCACTGCAATAGATTCATGCTGGTGTGACTTGTGCAATTAGATTAGAACACATGCTCACTTTGTGCTTGGCCAAGAATCGTGAAAGGACGATTTCAAACGCAACGGTGCTTGCGTCGGGCACTATAATCATACATACGCTGACAAAGCGGCCATGATATACTTACTACTAACGTATTTTTATGTATGTTTGAATGGATTTTTATTGCTATTTGGATGATAAACTTGTTAGCCAACCTATTACTTTATTGATCATCATCAATTCTTATCCGTCACTGCTGACCATAGGCCTTTCCTAATGAACGTCACGACGGCCGATCCCTTGCCAATCGTATCCGATATCCAGCACGGAACGGCCCCTGCACGGAGATCGTGTTCCTAAATAGTTTTTTTTATTTATTTCAGAGTAGGTATAGGTGGGTAAACGAACAGTCGAAGCTTCGCAATTATTGAAGCCCATTAACATCCACACAACCAGAGGTTATGCAGATGCGTTACCCTCCTATTCTCTATCCCCCAACGGGCCACCGGAAACTTACAAACTGCACGAAACGCGACAGCACAGTTGTCACTTTACGCTAGTTTCAGGAGAACTAGAGATACCATCCCGGTCGTGCTGGCCCGGTTTGGCTGCAAACCAGCAAGCCACAACCTCTTACCACCGACCATCACTTCGGCAATCCGTTCTGCTGAGTGTGTTCATATCGGTAACTTTAGTGCTCTGGCGGATTATTTTATAAGGCGGTGTTAATGGCTTAATTAACATCGCTTAAATACAGACGAGTTAAATTGGGTTCTTTATTTATTGCGCTATCTTACAATATTAACATTATTCAGTATGAAACACTACTCTACATACTGTCATCGGCTCTATGTGGGCGTTCGGCACAGGTACCTACTCACCAAAGTAAACGTTAAAATTTAGTAAAAAAAAATAAGCACCACATATTAACCTCGAATCAATTCGAGGATGTTATTAATTGCGCTAACCCAATAATTAATATTGCCTACGTTAAGGTCTAACATGTCATCCAACTTCAAATGGCATAAATAACTTGTAATCTTTTAAATGATAATAAGTTAAATGCACGCGACCAAAACAACGACCCACAGGTAAATCGTAGTTTCAAAAGTGTTTCTTGCTAAGTCAATTAAATAAAATTATAATTTAAATAAAATAAATAATGAAAAATAAAACCTCGTCATTTTTCGGAAAAAATCGATAGTTAAATAATAAAAAAAAAATCTGTATAGACTATAATATTATTTGTTACCGTATAGGTATAACATAATATTATAGTGGTGACACCAATGTAGGATTTCTGGTCTGGCTATAATTATGTATTTATAATATTATGGCGTTAGACAAAACTAACAAAGTTAACTCGTTTTATTGATATGATATAATATGTGAATGTTTTATTCGGTCAATATTTACATAATGTGTCAGCTTATTTTGTAATCATTTGCATTAGTTAATTAATCACAGAACTCGATAGCTACTATCAGTATTAATAAAAGTTCGTGTATTAGTATTCTACCTTCATTTTTCTCACGACTTCCTGTACGTTAATTAAAATAATTGACCTGATTATATTATTTGACGAGATTATCTAATATAGAAAATTCTCGTGTCACAGTGTTAGTACGAAACGGCTCGACCGATTTTTATAAAATTTTATATGCATATTCAGTAGGTCTGTAAATCAGCCAACATCTATTTTTCATCTCCCTAAATGTTAAGGATGGTCCACCCCTAATTTTATTTTTATTATTTTTCGACAATTTTTTCGTTTTTATTTTTATGATACAGCATACAAAAATACATACAACTCTAAATTTTCACCCATCTACAATCAATCCATATTTTTAAACAGCAGAACGAAGTCTGTCAGGGCAGCTAGTTTTATGTATGTTGTTACTAGCAGCGCCCCACCGTTTCTCTCGCGTGCTTCTCATTTGTTACCTACACATTGTTCTGCTGTGTGTATATGAGTTGTATTATTATAAAGTTTAATTAAAATAAATTCAATATTTTTTGCGTAACAGATGACACCGAGACTAAATGTTAGCACACGTAATATCTTAAACAAGTATTAGCCATGGTACAAAGATTGCCTTCGCGAGATCAAGATCCTTAGACCTTAGTCTTTCCAAACACTACCCGCACACAGACCTCTATGATACACAACCATCAGTTTATTATTTGTAAAATTACGTGCAAACTTTGCCTAGTGTAATCTAAAAAAAAACTTCAATGATAATATTGATTTTTGACATATTCCTAATACTTTTAAAACTAGTTCTGACATGGGTACAGAGTTATTATTTTATTCTAAGACATATAGATGGATTTAATTACTTACACGATATTATATTCATGAGTAGTTTATCACTGATAGATTTAGGACACTCATATATAATTTTAAGTAATAAAGCTGTGAAAACGCTGAGGAAATACTACTCAATAAATAAGCGAGGCGAATGTCAATCAATTTTTGCCCACGGTGATTTCGTAACGTCATGTGTCGGGTTCCCATGGAAGCCTGGCTATGAGCCGCCCTGGGCCGTCATGTAAACCCACTTACGTCTTTAACATAGGCACCTAGTCTTAACTCGAATGTTGGAAACCTTAACATATTATATGGAAACTTTAACACTGAGATATTAATTTCATTCAAATATATAGCTAACTACCACGCAGCTTCGCCTGCGTCAACTAAGATTTAAAACGGGCCCCTAACTTTTTGAAAATGTAATAGTCTTTGTTTACCGGGGATAGTGTAGCTCCCCAACAGTGGAACATTTTTTCAAATCAGTCAAGTAGTTTCGGACCATATTCAATACAAACAATCAAATCTTACCTCTTTATAATGTTAGTATAGATTAAAATAATGATATAAGACTCTTTAACACATACATAATAGCTTCATACACATAAAGTAAAGATAACGAAGTCTTATTCGATGTCGTCTGATACGCGCCGAGATAGTTAGGTATCCAAAGTTATTTTTGAATCAAATTAAGTTATGCCGCTCGAAATTTGTCGTCTAGATTCCATTACGTCGGTATGAATAAACAAAACAAACTAAATTACGAGTGGTTTTACAATGAGTCGGTCATTTTATTTCGATATACCGAAATTTGAAGTAACTAATGATAGCCACTTAAGAAGATTGTACGCGGATCGCCGCAACGGTTAATAGACTTGTATTTAGGCTTTGGTCCTATAATCAAAATTGAATTACTAGCGTTGACATTCTCCGTACACAATCTATGCTCTTTCTTTTTCCGCTCCAATTCCCGTAGGCTAATTTAAATATTTAACGACCTGTGCTGTCGATACAGTGTTATTTTTAGCTTAGTATTTCATAGTAATGATAGAGTAGGTGACAGTATTGAATCTTTGACGTTTCCGTGTGATGTTATTATTCGTTGTGTTACGTTAGACCTCGTCCCTGATTGAAAGGCGATAGAAGTAATAATAGTTTACATATTGCTGTCTAATCTATATTTTTTATAGACTAGTTTATAATTTTTTTATAAAGTGATTGATCAAATATTAAAACTCTACGTTACTAAGGTCAGTCATAAACAGGGTGGGAAAACAAGCCTCTGTGTTTGCAAGGGCTCTGTCGTCGTTGCGTTCATTAAGGGAGGCCTATGTTCAGCAGTGGACGGTATATGGCTGATGATGATAATGAACCCGATGTTATTGGTTTTGTTATGTGCAATGACTAGGGCCCCGTTGTCACGAGCGCTTTTGAACCGAACGCTAAAAAGCGTTTAAAACATGATGTCCAAATTGTATATTTTGTTTACAAGAAAGCGATTTTGAGCTCAACTTTTTTTTTGTGAAGTGCCTCGAATTCTAAATGTTAAGTGGTAGACGTTAAATCGAATTGAGAATGTCGAACTCGAGAGAACCAACTTAGGGTTATGACACGACGCTTATAAAGCGCTCGTTCGGGGCCTCAGCTTTCTTTTAACTCGGATAAAGCTAATCTTAGTTGCTACCTGTATGTATAAAACTATACGGCTATGTAAACACATAAATGCTGTTAATTTTAAAACTATTTCAATTAGAATAAGGGCCTGTTTCACAATCTCCAGATAAGTGCCGAATAGGCTATCGGCAACATATTTGACAGATAGAGTATGGCGTATAGCCTATTCGGCACTTATCTGGAGATTGTGAAACAGGCCCTAAGTATACATTTATTATGTGCGAAAATTAAAAATAGAAAAGGGATCATCAGACATTATTAATAGCTTCTGAAGAAGCAGGCTGTCTCGGTTAATTTCGTAAAAAAAAGTCGATCAATCACCAAATCAAGCATCGTTAACACACGCGTTGCATTATGTTTTATAAATCGGCCTATCCGGACCACTTTAGTGGAGATTTTGATCTATTAGCTGAATGACGGGGCGTTTTCCGATCGCAGTTAGCGCCAGCTAATATACAGTCCCTTTAATATGAATTTAATCAAGTGAATTCAGCCCTTTCTGAGTCGTTTAAAAAGTTCTTGTCCTTTGAATACGCACCGTGTAATGACTTTAAGCGGCCATAAATGACTTTTGTAAGGGAATTTATTAACCGTTCTACTTGTACATTGTAGTTGGTGCTAAAGTGTTCTCACTTGTAACTGATGATTGATTGTACTGGCTTTATACTCTGGAAGTGTGCTACCGATTTAAAAATCTAATTAAGTCAAATATTGATTTATTTATGCGAATTACTGTCCTCATAAAACTATTTATCATCGTTAATAAATTAATAATTTCAGTTTACTTTTATTGGCTTAGTATACTGATTTATTCGTGTTATTTTTTAAAATTTATTAATTAATAATCGTACAACATTATTAATGTATTATTTATATATTTACTTATTATTTATGTATTCCGATTACCTTTTTGCTTCTTAGTTGTCATGTTTCTAAAATTGTTTGTCTTTGTCTCCTAAGTTAAGGGCATCAATTTTCATCATAATCATTATCATCATTAGCTTTTCTCCGTTTATTTATAATCTCAAACCACCTAAAGTATTTTTGTGAATAAAACGTGCTTCTTCTTTTATTATAAGTATGAAAGAAATGTACAATGTACATACAAATTTCAACAAATTCAATTAATGTTATTAGTTGCTCCTATCATTATATGTTCTGTTACAGCTAAAAGTAAGTCTAATTGGCCAGCTACTTATTTTAATACGGAAAGAGGTTAAGAAGCACGAGCTTGAGTTTGCGCAATAACAATTCTAGATACCTCACACGATCCGCCTTTACCTAGGCAACGCAGGTAATTGGCTCTGGTCATGCGATTACGTTCCTGGTGGATTTAATTACCGCAAAATGATCAGTGTGCCGGCCTTCTGCAATTTACCTATCAATCAATAGTAGCAGCGCTAGCCGAACTAGGCTATAGGTTTCAATCAATTTAGCTAAGGTACTAGCAAAGGGAAAGGATTCGAACCGCATATTGTGCAAGAATTATTAGTATACGTCGGTTCTAGTGTGTGTATTAATTATGTGTGTTAATTGTCGGTAACGTAATCTTATTTCGGCGCTTGTCCTTTTGACCAGTGAATTATATAATCAGTATGGTTTAAATACTAAATTTAATCTCATAAACACGCGAAACTAAAACTATGTGTTGGGAAATATAAATTTTTTTCAAATTTCTTCGAATTTGATTTTTGTCCATAGTATGAATAAATGTGCATTTGATTTTAATGTTTGAAAATATATGTATTACGCAATATGTCTCTTAAAGGTAAATACCCTTATTAAATATTAGAGTTTTATATTTTAAGGGTGGCCATTGCCGAAAATTTTCTGACATTAAATTACAAGGAAGCACTTGTTGTTTTGCCTCATATAATATTACCCTTAAAATTGAAACATTAATGCTCACAGCTCCGCCAATTTGGTCAATGAACCAGAAAAAACCTACATAAACTTTACTTACAAGTTTTGATAAAATTTTATCTTCTTATGCTTGAAAAAAGCCTTTGTAATGATAGAAATAAAAGTAGTATTAAATTAAATAAGTAAAACTTATTTTAAATAAAGATATTATTTATTTTTACTTCTACTTTACGTTTTTTCTATATCTTATACCTTTAAACGAGCAATTCTTGTATATATATATATATATATATATATATATATATATATATATATATATATATATATATATAGAATCGGGATCTCGGAAACGGCTCCAGCAATTTTCATGAAATTTTGTATACAAGGGTTAAAAACGGTGATAAATCGATCTAGCTAGGATAAATTTTTAGAAAACTTTTTTTATCCGTGTTTTGAGGCATCGAAAAAATATGATTAGAATACGAACGTAAATTTCGCTGTCAAGCAAAATGTCATGGGAGCTTAGTGGTGAAATTAGGCAGTTAAATCCGAACGAGCGTGGTTCGAGTCTCCAGTCTGAATTTTTTTTCCTTTTTTTAAGATCATTTTTTTTTTTTATTTTTTTTATCGTATTTTATCACTAAGGGTACCGAGCAAATGCTCGGTCAACCAGGTACTTATACTTTAATTATGATGTAAATACTCTTTGTTATTTTCCTTTATTTTAGTCTAATCAACGATACAGCTAAGATTAGCTTATTTTACTCTTTTGAATAAATTATAATTTGATATTAATTTTATTATCAGCTTTGAGGTGAACGATATTTATAATTAGCTATTTTACGAATTTTTTATTACTTATTGGCAATGATAAAGGAGAAATAAATATTTTGCAATAAAATGTGGGATGGTCATTAAATTTAATTATATTGCATTAATATAGCCCCTAATAAGGTGAATCAGGTGGCACCATGTAACGCGCGAGCATACCTTTTTGTGACACTTCACCATTTTCGGCCTAAGGCTTTAGTTTTATCAAGACATAAAGACCCGTATGAATTTATCTTGAATGGCGTTGACAAAAATGAGAATATAAATAATGTGATGAATTATTCAGCGTGATCGGTATGGAGGGCTGTTGTTCCCGGGGTAAAAACGTTTCGCGCGCCCGCCTGCCGGAATGCAGCGGCCGATGCCTTTTTGTGTAATTGTCTTCAAGCACGCACTCATCTAACTGATTTAGGAATTACAGAATCCAACAATTTTTTGCCTAGATCTCGATCTTGGTCTAATTTATTCTAAATTCCTATGTGTGCACAAAAACGATTTGTTTATCCAATAATTGTATTGATAATGTGAGAAAATTGTAATTCACCTGACAGGCGTTTAAGGAATATTGTCTGATGCTTAGGTAATTTATTATGAAGTGCATACAATAAAATACAACATAATTTTTTAATCCTCCTAATTTGATACCAACCTGCTTGGTTATTCCTGTCTTGCAACACCGGCATCATTTAATCTCGTGTCATTGTTTCTATAATTAAAGTAATTTGCAGTTTTCATTGTGATTCCGCTCTGCGGCGTCATTTTTTCAAAAGCACGTCCACGGCCCTTTAAGATGCCGCAGAAATGTCATTTACAACGTACAAAAGTAATTTAAGCTCTGAACCGTTCGCAATAAGTTCCAAATATATTATCTGTAACGCTTATATTATGGCTGGGCACGGATTGTCGCAGTGCCGGCGTTAACTCACGTTTAACATTCAATGAAATTGCATCAATCGTTATCGTTTCGCTATTATTGGTATTTTTATGAAAGTCTTTAATTTCATTAAACATTTTACTTTGATCACGTGTCAGTTTTTCAAGCCATTTAAGTTTTATAATCTTTTTGCCCGTTGATTGTGTGCATTCTTTAATTTATAGTAATTGTATATCGAATGTTAGGAAGCAAATTGTAAGTATTGATGGTAATGTAGATTTATATGTTACTTTTTGAATTGCAGGTACTTTGCGACCTCCAGGCTTGATCGGTGGGAGTAAACCTAAAGTGGCTACACCGGCGGTAGTTTCGAAGATAGAACAATACAAAAGAGAAAACCCAACAATATTCGCCTGGGAGATTCGCGAGCGTCTTATTTCTGAAGGTAAAACAGCAAGAAACTCACTAAGATATTAATGGTAGGGATTTTGTATAAGTCAGAAGCTGAAGTATCCCACTTACGTAAACCATGAACGCTAGGAGCGATCACGACTGCCCGCGCGCATATAACTGCGCATTTATTTGTTCTGGCTAACTTACACGCCCTTTCTAATGAGACAACGGAATAGGAGTGACCTATCATACGTTATATATTCATATATTTTTATAATAATAGATGATGCCACAGAGATGGTACTTATATTTGGACAGAATTAACAACGTTGAATTAAACTATTAAACTTGGTACTTTTTTTTTCGAAAGGTCTAGACTTTTTAGCTTGATAGCCTATAAGCTCAATCGGTAGATAGGTGAGGGAAATTTAGTACGAACGGTATGTGAAGTTCTAAGGTTTCAATATAATTTGTGGATCCTTATTTAAAACAAATTATTTAATTTAATGTCGAATATAGGTACTATACTATACAATACTATACTATACTGTACTGTAGGTATTTAACTATAAAAAAATCAGCTTTATTAAATATTATATTTTATTTAAAAGTTATAAGAGGGAAACTTGTATGAGACAGGCAACCGAGAGATGATATTGATAGGAATAAGGTGAGGCCTTTTACTCAGCAGTGCGCAGTAACAGATTGATGATGATGATGATGATGATTATTATTATTATTATTATTGTTGTTATGAAAAGTAAAGAAAAATCTGATTCTGATCTGATCTGATTTTGTTCGCAAAATAAATTTATTCGGTGTACAATTCAAATATTAATTTAGAGTGATATAAATAATTTAATAAACCAACGCTCAAAACTAGAAATGCTGTGATTTATAGACTATAGATATATGATTTAATATTCAGGACTCGTAGGTTTGTAGTCATCAGTCTTTATCTGTCCACTGCTGGATGTAGGCATCCCTGAATAAACGCCGAGATGAGCGATCTCTTGCCACTCCCATCCAACCGACCACTGCACAAAGATCGCCTTCCCCTTCCGTGGTTAATGGTCTACCAATACTACCTACACGCAGCCTCTACTTATGAACCTTATTGTCCCATCTATTCTCCTGAGCGTGACTTATTCTCCGAATGATATTATCAATACACTTTAGTTATTTGATTGAGGTCTTCGTTTCGAATCCTATTTGCCAAAGACACTCTCCTATATTGCTTGACAAAAATAAAAGATGATTTTTTTTCGTTTATAATAAGAGAAGATATTCTTAGGCGTAAAGTACCGGTAACAATTTTAAATAACATGAGTAGCATAATCACCTTTCACAGTTACAGAATTTTCTCGAAAGAGAGCGCACGTAAGCTCTTACCACAACCTTTAAGCGTCTCGTTAACTACCGTTTGTATTGTTCCATACATACGCTCAATCGCTGTTTCTTTCTACAAGTTTACCCTAGAGGCACTCAGTAAAACATTAATATATATACGGACGTACGGGCAATACGTGAGCGACGATGGTCCAGTAGTGGACTCGGCCTCTTATACGAGAGGTTCCGGGTTCGATCCTGACAAATGTCTGCCTTGAAATGGGTTTTTCTAAATTTATAAGTGCACCCCAAACACAAGACCATCGCTTGTTTACCGGAAGGAAAACATCGTGAGGAAACCTGCATACCTGATGAGATTGAAAGTCTTTGAAGGTATGTGAAGTTCACCAAGCCGCACTGGGCCAGCGCATCGGTGAACTATGGCCCATTACCCTCCTTGTCTGATTTCCAGGAAGAGACCCGTGCCCAGCAGTGGGACATATAAGGATTGATACTTTACTTTTTTTATGGGCA
The DNA here is from genome assembly GCA_905333005.2 of Lycaena phlaeas. Taxonomy (NCBI): domain Eukaryota; kingdom Metazoa; phylum Arthropoda; class Insecta; order Lepidoptera; family Lycaenidae; genus Lycaena; species Lycaena phlaeas. Next base: position 10,462,070 of record HG995174.1, on the reverse strand, counting down.
ATACGAAACGTACGTAAATCCTTAACATAAACCAAAACGAATTTAAAATCGTATATGTATGGCGTTCATTGAAGGCGGACTGTGTTCAGTGGTGGACGGATGTGGGCTGATCATGATGATGATGATATTATGTATTTAGTTTTGGAATATAAGAAAAAAATAGATATTAAATTCAAAGCTTATTTTTTTAAGGCCGCAGTTAATTGCATTAGTGTAATAAGTTTACATAACAAATCCTGTGCTATCAAGCGCACACTGCTTATCTAAGCGGCTATCCTAATAACCGTAATTGGATTTGGGCATTGAACTTTATACATTTCGTGTCGATACGTTTGGGAGGTCACTTGGTAAAGCCAATGAAGTGCAACCCCGAATATGGTCTAATAGTTTCGGCGATGGCTACCGGTTGAGCAAGTCGACAGCGGATACGCCGTAACATGATCGCTTATAAACTGCCTATGACTTATAATTAAGTCTAGTGTATGTAGCACATTAAACAGATGCTTACATAGGCTTCGTCATAAGGAATATAATGCATGTATTTTATACCACATTTGACATTCGTAATTGATTATATTGTTTTACATACATAAACCATTATACTGAAGCTAATAGTTTAGAATTCCATATATAAGGTTAATTATGCGCAATATAGGTACTCCAACAAATTGGATTGTACCTTACTATGCCTAAAAGGTACAAATTCGAGCCGAAGGTAATGTCGGCAAAATTGATTTATGTAAAACAATATTTGTTGCAACAATAAAATTAGAAGGAACACATTGATTGTAAATTTTAATTCAAGTATAGAATATAAGGGCTGAAGGTAGTAAAATCATAATTCAATGGCAATTGTCAAAGTAAACTATGGCTTTCATGAAACTTAGGGCGAGGGACGAGGGCAGCAACGATAAGTCAAACAAACAAAACCTAACTATGTAAACAGATATAATTAAAATGATTGTCTGAATTTTTAATTAGCAGTATTTTCCTTTATGAGTATGATAGTACACGGGTGCGATACTTACATAAAAAATCATAGTTACGTAGGTTTATTACAACGAAAAAGTTTTTGAAACCTTTGAAGAACTTTCAAATATCTAGCCAACGCACTCATGGTTGAACTTTGCCTGAAAAAAACCACCGTTTTCAAAGATGTTACATTGTTAAATTTATTATTCAATCATATTTAAAACTATTTTATATGCAAAAAGATAAAGACAAAAACCACGTCGATTCTTTGTTTAAAAAGATGTTGATTGAAAGATTATTTTGTTAAAAATTTTTAGCATTTTAGGGTAGAATGCATTCGGAGCTAAATAATAATTGTTGCGTCGTTTTACGATAAGGGTTCTTTTTTTAAGTTTTATCCTAAAACATCAATCAAATTTAAATATTTATATAATTTAAAAAAAACTTTTTTTTTCGAAAGGACCTATGCTGTTGGCCTTTTAGGCCTTAAAGCTACATCGGAAAAGTAGATGAGCAGATGGCTCATCTAAAAAATTTAAAAACAAAATACTCTCTTCTCGTTGTAACATATATAACGATTCAATCGTTATTTGATTATTAGTCTTAATTAAGTCATTAAAAAAAACAGCATTTTATGATAGAACAAAACGATAGGCACAGAAGAGGAACATAATTTATTTAGTACTGCCGCCCTACGTTTTCCCCCACGTGCTTCTCATTGCAGTACGGAGATGAATCATTGACGTGACGTGTGAGTTATACTTTTGTCAAGTTTCATAAAAACCATTTAGTAGATTTTGCGCAAAAGTGTAACAAACATACTTCCATACATTCTTTTATTATAAATTAATCATAATTAATATTTAATGTTAAACGGAACAGTTTATTGTCTCAAAGGTTCATATTACAACTGGATGATATCGTTGGGAAACCAAAGAAATGGCGTATGAAAATTCCAACTGCATACTTGTATCTCGGAGAACACGATGGGCGTTTTTAGCATTGAGGCCAGCGAGCCAATTGCGATAATTGCCCCAACGACACCTCTCGTGGCCATGCGTGACACTGGACGTAATATCAACTCTGTTGCACAACCGTATGTACTCCATTTGAAATCGTAAACTCGAGACTCGAAGGTGTAAAACATTATTAAGCTAGACAAACCGTGTTTCAAATAGATGATTCCTTGTCCGCATTTTCTCGACACTGCGATCGTTAGAACAGGTTCACAGAATACCTATTTTGGTACTGGTTAGGAGATTTTCTTGATTGGATTATTTTTTGTATTTTAATAATGAAATATTATTTCTATCTTTCTTAGAACAAATATTTAAGCCTTAGTTGTGAGCGTTGAGTCGGTTGGTAATACGTAAAGACAATAGGAAGTTTTAGTTTATGTTTACGCGAATTTCACGCAATATAATGATTCATTTTTTACGGATGTTATCGTGACTTATTAAATTTTTAGATGCTCGATGTTTCAAATACATTAAAACACCCATGGTCACGGGGGAATGGAGTCCTCTCTGTGTAATGCAACCGAAAAGTCGACAATCGTCATTCGATGCTTCGGAAAACTTGATAAGCTAGAGATAAGCTTAATAAAATCCGTAGAAGTTGTTTCATTATAATGAGTCCTAGCTTTATTTTTACATTAACATTAAAAAACTATACAAAATTGTTACACGTGCTTATAATTTCAAATTTGAACCTCATAAAAGTATTTTAACATGACACCGTGATTGTTGTTGTAATTGGCACTTGCTGTAGTCATTGAGCAATGGTTGCCAGTCCGCCATTGTAATTTTTTTCTCTTATCTCGTCTCTGACTGACATTATCATCATTTGTTGAAATGCGTTTAAAATAATTGCTCGCCCATGACTACCTCGTATGCGAAAATTGCACGCGATCCGTTCGTAAACCTAAATGCTCATACATTTAATGGAATTGAGGACATTTTAGGGTTCTTTGCCAAAAAAATATATTATTGCTTGTTTAAAATAACCAGATCTTTTTAAAGAATGAATGTTGATTACATACAATTAAATTCCTAAATAAAATATGTGTTGGATGCGAGTGGCGAGGAATTTGTCATCTTGACGTTCATAGAGGGAGGTATATGTTTGATGATATGATGATAATGGATATTATATTTTGTTCGCTCAAAAATTCTAAATTCAAACTTTTAGTATTACCTAATCAAAACAATTTCATTAACACCAATATCTATCATTATATATATAACAAAAGTCATCACATTTATCCAGTGATAATCATTTAATCATTAGGTACGTGTAACAGTCGATTACCAGTTGCGCTTCCATAATAATATTGATCGTGTTCTTTTTGTGACTCACAAATACCTGCCCATTTCTCGGACGTTATGATTGATTCTATTAGATGGACCATTTTCGGTGTATCAAAGCGTGTTGACCGGACCAGACCACCTGCTGACGCGAGAGCATCCACTTATATTTAACAGACATAAGAAACTGTAGATATGAACGTATTCTATTAAAATATTTCAAGTATTTGCTTCCGTAACGGGTATAGGAAAATGTAAATATTATGATTTTTTTAGATTATTATTATAATTCCTAAAATTAGGTAGGTTAATTATAAATATTTCTAAATATCATTATAAAATAAATAGACAATTTTATTGAGGAATTTAGCAACTAAATCTAAGTAAGTATCTGGAAACGTTAATAAAATATAATAATGTAAAAGATATACTTACAAATTATGCATATCGTAGTATATTTTAGGTTTAGATGGCAAAGACAACTCTTCTATAATTTAAAGTACTTTAAAATTTTAATAATTTAAATAAAATCTGTATTTTAATACAGTACATGATAATAAAAGAGAATTTCCTTAATCAGTCCGATAATAGTTGTATTTATATTTTTAAGTTTTAAATTATTATAAAGTTATACTTTTCAAAGGATTTAGTATAAAACTAACTAACTAATTTAAATATCAGTGGATAATATAGATAGAGGAAAATAAACTAAACGAATCTTGGCACCTCTTGACCTTTTAAACTCTTGAGTCTATTCAAGGAATATAAGTAATAGAATTTTAATCAAATTATAAAAAAAATATGGTGGACACAAAGCGGGTTTTTTGTTTAGAAATGCGTGCCAACTTCTTATCGCGCTTATGAAACTAAATTGATTAAATTTCATAACTAAACAGCGGTATACTTTCAACCATATTATTGTCGACTCGTGACTAAAATTTTACAATAAAAGCAAAAATTTTTATTCGCAAAAAATGGCTGTGTAACAAAGTCTGAGACTAATCTAATGTGGACTTATTCGCAATGATGAGAATCGAAATGAAGTAAAATGCCGAGTTTAATTTGTCGCAATTTCTAAAATACATAGATCGGAGATGTAAATAATTATTTAAACAAAGATTATTATGGAATTTTTAATCAATTCAAATATGTAAGTCATACTGATAAATATTATAAGAGATATAATTTTTATTAATAATTATAAACATGAAAAGTTTTTCTTAATAAAAAAAAAACCAATGCAATGGTCGATTTTATTTGAAAGCACCTGTTTTCAAATAAAAATAAAGAACCATATACAAATAGGTTCAGCAGTTTGAGAACTTTTTTGTGAAAAAAAGTTTTTTTATGTTTTTGGAAAACCTTTTTTATGTTTTGCCTATCCTGAGATATAATATGTTAAGATAAGTAATTACACTGCCTATATTGCCTCTCTTCCCGAATTACAGCAAAGCTGTTTGAGCTGTGATAGCGCGGCACATCCTATATAGCACACGGTTTTTTCCTGTTGTCTTCCCTATTTTATCGTAATAACACTAACGAACGTATTAACACAGCGAATGAAAAATCATTCGCTTATTATACCAAGCATACATATTAACATACATAACATATTATTATCCTATTGTATATTAATTTTAAAATATATCATCCATAATTAAAATAAATGCATCCTTAAACAACTGTATACAATGTCTTCTGAATAAACAATCAGAGCGATATCTGTGAAGAAATCTGCTTTTTACATAACTGTGCCAATGCGTTTAATTGAGGAGAGGCATCAGGGGCGCGTTTATCAAAACAGAGCGGCCCATCGACACTGTCCAAATTTTAATAAGGTGCCGACTACCGCCTTTGTCAGCCATGACTTGCTAGTTTTAGACAAAGGCTTACGCAACTTATCAACTACATCAATATCAGTTTACGAGGCGTTGCGAGCGGCTAGCTACTACAAATTTTGATTGATTGCATTTTTAAAGAATGCAGGGTTTTACCAACCTTAATGATTTACTGGCGCCGATTAATTAGTGGATCTGATGACGAGAGGTTTTATGAGGGCCGTTAAAATGTTTAACACCAGTCGATGAAAAAAATGTGCTGATGAAAAGGGACAAATGGTGCACAAAAACTTTATTGATCTAAGAATTTATTTATTTATATAATTTTTTTCACGTAATATTTGATAATTTAAGCCTTATAATTCTAACCCTGTAATTGAAATAGGTGGATGTTAATTATAATAGTCAGTATTTCAGCAAATAATTAATAATATTTTTATTATTAAATATTTGATAATTATGTTGACTATAAACATTTAAAGTTATTAAGGAGAGAGGAAAGTGCATTGTATGAATGTAATGCATGACATTGAAAAATAAACTCTATTTTAATTTTTTTTTAAAACAAAGTAAAATTGATATCGGTTTTAAGGCTATGAATGTGTATCCCTTTGACTAGTAAAATAATATTATAGAAAAATAAAATAGACCAATGTCAGTTTCACGTGATGAAGCGAGGAAAGCATTTACAAAAAAAGGCGACTGTTGATTAGTTTTGAAGCCATTATCACTGTCTAAGAGACACATACCTGAAATAACTCAGGGTTACTTGAGGGTTCACAATCATAATCATCATCAGCATTTACCCGTCCATCCTAAAAATAGAACTACCTTAATGACTGCTAAGACGACCGATCCTTCGCCACTCGCATCCAACACGGACGGGCCACTGCACGAAGATCGTCTTCCCATCTGGTAAATAGTCGATCAATATTACCAATATTGTATGTATATGCGGCCTCTACATAGAGTTACTTATTTATATTTCATAAGAATAAGGGCCTGTTTCACAATCTCCCGTTAAGTTCCCTATAGGCTATAGGGAACATATTTGACAGATGGAGTATGGAGTATCTGTCAAACATCTGTCAAATATGTTGCCTATAGCCTATAGGGAACTTAACGGGAGATTGTGAAACAGGCCCTAAGATGTACAAATTTTAAATGTCTAATAACTATGCTCAATTTCAAGCCGTATACGCTAGGATCGTTTCTTCAACTTAACAATCTCAAATCAAAATATTATTCTTATAACCATAATTCCCAAAGTCTATAAAGCACATGAAAGCTTGCGGTATCCTAATAAATGTTTTATTTTTGATTGATCAAATTATTTTTAATAAATTAAGAACAATTCAAGAGATGATGATTAATTACTAAGCTATTTAGTTATTACTAGTTAGTATATTTAGTTAAAAACCTAAATGTCTCAATGTTTCTATAAACGGGTATCTAAACGAGGTCCTCCTTAGAGCGGTACTTAAAGTTTTTTGTGTTTAACGAGTTTTTTTGACATTTACTAACAAGCCTCGATGGTCCGTGCGGGGGAAATAAATCAAATGGAAGCACATAGCTTCCAATAAACCGATACATTTATTGATTTGTTACAGTATTAAATTGGTTCCCAGCAGTGCATCAAACACATTGTTGCCTACACCTCATTTTTATGTTTTATTATAGTCGGTAGCGGACTCCAATTTGTCTAAACTTTTTTACCATACGAAAATATACTATTTTAACGTTTTTGTCATAAGGATATTAAATTATGTCATAATTTACTGAACATTTTAATAATAAACGAAAAAGGTTCTATTTTATTGATTTACACTACTTATTATATTAAAATTTTCAGGTAGGTAAATTCGTAAATATTATATAATATCTAATTAATTTTCTTATTTTTATATTTATCTGCTCAATGTATATAATATATTACTTAAAATCCCGTAATATTTTTGTAACGTTCTCTACATTTTTCTTGCAAATATCAATTGTAAGAACTGATTAATAGATGGGAATTATGCAGACGCATAATGATTTATAATAATTTTATTTTTTTATAGCAATTTAAATCGATAAAAGCCATAAAATTTCAGACCCACAATATCGAGCACATTTACCCCATACATTTAAAACAGCGTAACATCGAAACATAGGTTTTAGCCTAGCCTACGGATAAAACTAACAAATATGAAAAAAATTAAATCAATTATTCTTGGATATCATTAATTACAACCCCATTAATTACATTGGCACATTCATTAAAGGCGTGCAAACTAATTTAAATAGGCAAAATATCGTAGGTGTACGGTTGCCGGATCCCCCGCCGGCGCTGACACCTTTTTACTTGCTCCACACCGCGGGTGCCGCTTGATTGCCTTCCATCTCATCCTTTTATACTCCCCATAAAGCCAACAATAATTCATTTAGACGACGTGACGCCACTCACTCGTTAACTGGTTCCTCTTGTTCATTTGGACGTGATTTGGGAATCTACGTTGCGACGAAACGTCGTCGACGTACATCCTACAATAATGACAATTCACAAAATTGTAGAACTAAATTTTATTACTAAAAAATGTATTTTATATTGTTAAACACTAATTTAGAATTAATTTTAAACAGAGCAAAATACAATGAAACTAAAACTATAAACCTTAAAAATATAATAACTAAAATATAACATTATTAAAAGAAGTCCCTTTAGGCAAGGTTCTGAAGATACTGACCCCTTTGAATAGCAAGACTCATTCTTTGTCCGAGGTAGCTGCCCGTTCTTCGGTCTCTTATGATGACGACTAACATTTTGTTACTTCCTTAAAAAGCCTCAAATCCCTAATATCCCACGGACCAAAGGTCTCGATACTAAATGGGACAAATTCATATTCGGTGCCTAGACCCATGTATTAAACATAAGACAAGTTAGATAATAAGAAAATTACGTTAAGTCGTCGTGGTCAATCAGTTCGGAGGTTACACTTAAGTTCGAGTTTTACTTCTTTTGTAATGGGACTAATCAAATTTATCGAAGAACCGGCGCGGGTAAAGCAAATAAATTCATTCCGAACCATTAGGCACCAGATCCGATTGTTAATGTCTCAATTTAGAAGCGGACGTAAATCTTCAAAGGCGTGACAATTACTGTTACTTTCCGGCAATACAAACAAAAAGGTTTTCCGTCAATTATCGATAAATTAACCCGATTAAACACTCCAACAGACGGCGCCGGAATGCCTTATCTTTGGACATGCCACGCTTTTAGGCAGGTACCAACGTAACAACACTTCGGAGGAGAAACATTAAGATTTTAAAGCCAATTTGCTTTTTGTTAGAGTCCTATCCGATTGATAATTTTTTATTCCTCGCAGGCTCTAAGTTGAACCGTATATACGGTAGTTAAAACAAATGGGCTCGTATCTATCGGAGAAACAGGCTTTCATTAAAAGTGCCCAACTTTTAATAGAAACAGAGCCTATTGTGACTAATCATGATTAAACGACTTAGACAAATTGCATGGCCGTGACTAGGCATTTGAGATCGGAGCTCGATCTCGAATCATTAAAAGAACAATTATAGATATCGTATTCCCACCTGCAACCTGTTGACGGATAATGATCTGTTTCAAAACAAATAGCCGGTTAACTCGCGAGACGTCGTGTGTATTCGGATTCACAAAAAATGCTCACATATCGTTCGAATTATAAAGCAATTAGGCCTGTGTGTTTATTGTCAAAGTAATCTTCTGTATCTTGAATATTTTACGAAGATACAATTTTTGATTACACTTAGTCCATTAGTGAATTGATTCTAAAAATAATTATTAACTCCACACTTTAATAATTATTTGACAAATCCATCATTAACGAAATAAAATCAAAGAATCAACAAGACTCATTAAAATAGATCCTTGTTGCACTTTTTGCGTGTTTTGTTACTTTATTTTTAATAATAGGTAGGTTAGTAATATTAAAATAATTTCATTAAAAATACCTAAATTGAAAAAGCCTTTTTTTATTTATATTAATTATATATTTTCGTTATATCCTAGTTAATATAGGTAGACTATCCCTTGCAACTACTACACTACAACTGTACTACAAACAAATGTAGATTACGTCTTAACATTAGCATTTTTACGTATTTTACTCACGTTCCGGGGCCGCTACAAGGAAATACAAAAGAAAACTATATTTTTTGCTATTTATAATAGAAATTTTACAGTTGTTAAAGTTAAACGGATTTGAAATGACCAAGAGGCGCTGTGCAAATTGTTTCAATGTTAACGCCTATTGTTCAACAAAAAGTGGATTAACCGTTAGTTAAAGAACGTACTTTTTGTTTAAATCTGAAGGTATCCAATATCCAATATAGTGTACGTGTCTTTGTGACAAAACTAATCCACTCTATACTTTTTTATCCACCATTTTAATTGAAGGTTTCGGTGAGTGAGTAAGTGATAGACGTATTAGAACATGAACTCAGCCTTCTTTGGAGGCATCGCAACGATTACGGAGCAAACAATTTGTGAAGAGGTTTTTGTGCTTTCGACATGCTTACAATATATAACTGAAGCATAATCATTACTATTATATTATACATTGCTTTGTGTTTTGAGTAAATTATAACAGGTCGGTTTTATTGGATGCCAGATTCATGACGCCCTCACAATGGTGCTTCATTACTAACCGTGACCATATTAATTTTTTATATGTAATATTTGAAATAATATAGGCAAAATCAATTTATTTAACACTATTATACGACACGGATTGCGAATCATTTTGTTGTATGATAATATATCATAGGTATAAGTATATTTTTTTTCGTAACGCAAAACATAAACTCTTGAGGGTATAAAAAAATATATATTTGTATAAAATGGTTATTTAAATAAATTAATAGTGGAGTCATTTTTTTTTGGGTTCACATGACTGAATTTTCTCATAAAACCCACGCAGCGCAATTTCACTGTTACCATGACACGAAGATTTTACTAAGCTGTTATGTCAGAATATATTCTGTAGCGAGAGTTATTTAGAAAATGTTGGAATTTTAGGCGTCTTATTAGTGTTTTTCTTAAACCCTTATTGGTAGATATTGGGCTCATTTTGTCAGGAATTATACGGTTACAGTTTATTGTCACTTAAATAAGGGAAGTGGCCGGCGTCGCCCAAAAATATTTACTAGTTTACCAGGAAATAGTCCAGGCGACTAATTCATTTGTTGTCTTTATGTCTTTGTGTCAGTAAATACACTAGACCATCAGTCTATTTTTCCAAAACACAGCAGAGCCGGAACAAATAAGTATGATGGTGGTACCCATGCAGACCAGAGCGGGGCACTATGCATTATTTCCACCAGTAAATAGGACATCATTGTCAGCCTTTATCCGTCCACTGCTGAACATAGGCCTTCCTAAATGACCGCCAAGGCGACCGATCCCTTGCCACTCGTATCCAACACGGACCGGCCACTGCACGGAGATCATCTTTCCGCCTGGTTAAGGTAAACCGGTACTTATAATAATTGTTGAAATCCACTTTCCCACTTGCGAATATTTAAAAAAAATATTAGTATTTATTATAGTGCAACGCGGTTTTCAGGTTTTAAGTCTTAGGTATTACTAATTATTGTAGGTACCCTATAAAAAGTAACAAAAAAACTTTCACCACAGTGAAAATAGTAAATATTAATTTGAACAAATTGTCGGGTCAAATATATATAAATGAAAAGCGATACTTTATATACCAACTGTAGGGCGGTATGTTTGTAGGTACAGAAATAATTGGCCACAACAAGGTTGGTCTTGGAAAATGTCTTTGGCAACAAGCAAAGTGTCCATTAAGCAATTACATTGAATTATTGTTACAGGATATAATTGTTGGAGTAGAAATAACTAGCGTGTATAATAACGGACAGGATTGATCTAATTTGCGTCAGAATTACTAAATTGCTTCACGTTTAAAATCTATACGTTTCATGCGTTTTATTTCAACTTCAATTTCAAATAGAACACAATGTCATGTCTTATAAGAAAATTAATTACAATATTAAAAAATAATGTAAGGAAACATTGTATCAATTGTTAACAAGAATACATACTTATAGAATACATACTTATAGAATACTTATAGTACAATAGTAGGTACATTCTGCTTTGATTAAACTTAACTCGTAAAATTATCAACCCATCATTCCCACTGCTGGGCACGGGTCTCCTCCTCGAAATCATACGAGGAGGGTAACGGGCTATAGTTCACCGATGCGCTGGCGCAGTGCGTGTTGGTGAACTTCACAAACTTTTAAAGACTTTCAATCTCATCAGACATGCAGGTTTCCTCACGATGTTTTCCTTTGCCGGTGAGCAAGCGATGGTCTCGTATTTGGGGTGCACTTAGAAATTTAGAAAAACCCATTTCAAGGCACACACGGGTCAGGTTCGAACCCGGAACCTCTCGCATGAGAGGCCGAGTCCATCCAACACTGGACCATCGTCGCTCGTCACACGACAAACTTAACCAACTGAAATAAATTAATTGTTGATGAAAAAAGTTCTAACCCAAGAACTTACTGTACTACATGATCACTAAGAGCTAATTTTAATTAAGTACCATTTTTAAAACGAAATTAAATACGATAATCATAACCAATATATGGAAAAAAGATGCACAGGTCCAATCAAAGCCATAGGGAAAACGATCCCCGTGTAGTTAGCAGTCCGTGTTGGATGCGAGTGGCACGGCATCGGTTATCTAGTAGCGTTCATTGAAGGAGGCCTATATTTAGTAGTGGACGGATAAAGGCTGCTGCTGATGAAGATGATAGTGTATAAAAAGTAATGAATTTAATTATAGTACCTTATCTACCTTAAATCATTTTCCAATTTAGGCTAATTCCAGGCATAATATACCTGCTAAAGATAAAAGTTCAAATATTACGAAATTATGTTTTTTGATCTTGCAGTTATAAATTAGTGCCATATAAACTGAAATATGGCGTTCGCAACATCAATTATTTATCCAAACAGGTTTATATCCATAAGCGATTGCTTATGATTATCATTTATGTATTTATTATGATAATAATGACAAATAACCCGCTACTAGCAACCACTTGACCCCTCTACTATGAAAATAATCAATCAAGTCACCACTCACCACCTTATTATAATATAATTATAGTCAAAGTTAAAGTCAAAAATTTTATCCAAAATAGTACCATCAAAGTATCTTTTTGAACGCCAATTGAGTCTACCACCGGTTCCAAAGCAAGCCCACTGAGAAGAACCGGCGAAACAAACTCAGTATATATAGATGTATGAAAGTTGTCGTTCTTTATTGAAATAATATTTTCCGTCACCCACGATTGTTTCAATATTATAAGACAATATTTCATTATAAGAGCCGTATTCATCAGAGCATAACCGAAGGGCAAATTGCGCAATCCTTTAACAGAGGCATCACATTAAATGAGTCCCGTCTCTAGCATGACCGGGCAACGCAACTGCTCAGTAGCTCAACAACAAAATCTACGACAATTACAACCGGACAGGGTATGATTAAATTATGGCACTTACCCGGAGTGTTTCCTGAAAATTACATGGGATGGCTCTTCCAAGGCTGCGCTGGCACGCGATCGTCAGCACGCATTACGTATAATGGCGTGCGATTTAAATGCGACCAATGACGCATCGGTTTAAACGCGTTGCTGGTCACTCATTTTCTGCATATTGTAATTATTCGTTGCTTAAGAAATAGCGCGCGGTACTATAATCATGCTATTTACATGGGCGAATGCGATTTTTTATAACGCAACGCAAAAGACACATAATGGCAGGGTAATGTCGCTTCCTAGAGTGATATTATCAATGCTTTTGTTTTGAACATGTATCTTTAAACGTATTTCACGGATTTTATTTTAACAATTTCAACCGATGTGAAGGATCCTGCTTGCTTTTTCTGAGACATAGCTCTATCTCATGTGTCTCCGAAAAGAGGAAGTACAGCTAATACGTAAAACCAGCGTCACGTTAAGATATATAAATGAGTTCCCTAGACTGCACCAGCAGTGGTCCTGATGGTTATGGTCCTAATTGGACTCATTTAAATTAAATATAGAACTATCAAGTATCAACTAACCCGCACTGGGTCAGCGCATCGGTGAACTTTGGCCCATTTCTCTCCTCGCCTGATTTCGAGGAGGAGACCCGTGCCCAGCAATGGGACGTATAAGGGTTGATACTTTACTTTTTTTTATGGAATTTTGACCAGATAACGCCAGCTGCTATCAGTTAATATTTACGGGTGCTTACCACGTTTATAGGTCTATTGAGGTCCCTCTATGATATCCATGTTTCATTCGCCATGATCACAAAGTCTATGATGATGATATTGGCTTTAAATAATTTTGTTTTTTTTATATAAGTAAGCGTGTACACATAGCGGTTAAAAAGTTACATATCTTAGCAAATTTTCAAATTTTAGTACAATTTTTTTATTGCCAAATGATGAACTTTTTATTGTCATTCGTAAGATTTATTTTAAAGAGCTAATAAATCAAAAAAATAATAGTATCCACACATTCCTATAGACCATTTAGGAATGTGTGGATACTATTATTTTTCATAACTATAACAAGTCGAAAGTTATTACGTGTTAATATATATTTTGTCCTACAGGTGTCTGTACAAACGCCACAGCCCCAAGTGTGTCATCGATAAACAGAATACTAAGGAACAGAGCAGCAGAAAGGGCAGCAGCTGAATTTGCGAGAGCGGCAGGCTACGGGCTCTACGCTGCACCACCCCCTTACGCTGGATTTCCCTGGGGCAGTGGGGGTGGAGTGTGGCCGCCAGGAAGCCTTCCATTACCACCGGGAGTACCACCGTCGGCAGTAGGCGTTCACCATTCTGATGCGATGAAGCAAGGCTTTTTATCGTCTTCTGGAAGGGGTCTTATTGGTTAGTTACCTTTATTATCTATTGTTTATAACTTTAATTGAATTAATGCACGAATATTTTTTATGTGTTAGCATACACTAAATTACTAAAATAGAAAACAGTATAATTAAAAAAACAACTATAAAATATGCCTTAAGCCAAAAAAAAAAAACAACTTGTAAGTATGTTTTTTAATTCGCATTTGTTGTAAATATATAAAGATAATAAAAACATATTAATTTTGCCCTGTGATAAAAATGTGTTTTAAGTCATTTACTCATCAAACGGTTTCCATTCTATGTAGAATCGGTAGAATGGAAGCCGAATTATAATGCCATCTTGTTGTTCTTCTTTTTTATCATCATGAGGGTCAACTAACCCATATTTTCGAACGTAGCCAAGGCATAACCCAATTGGTTTGCCAATACCTTATAGCATGCTGTTACAGCTTTATTAAGCTGTCTTACTGTTAGGTCACGTTCATAGTTGGAAGTCGTAATTACAATGTTTGAATTATGGCGCTCTTTACACTCCAAATGATATAATGTAATAATTAATTAAGCAATACATGTAGATATAAAAATTCAGTAGCAGCTGTCTGTAGTTCGACATAACTATATTTTAATTAATGTCAAAATCAATGTGAAAAACGATAAATAAATTAGGAAAGCGATGTTTATTTATTTATTTATCTATGTTTATTAATTATTCTATACCTATGTAGCTTTTAGAAGTCTTTATTACAGTTGTAAATATACTCGACTTTATCGGCCAATGTTAAGCAATAGACAGAAAAACATAAAGTAAAATAATTTCTGTAAAATTAATATTCGAAGAAATAAGTATAATATTTAATTATAAACCTACTTATTATACCTACCTTGTTGTAAATATCCGTTCTGTTACAATACAAACATAGACTTACAGATATTTATCTTAGTTATATAAATAAAACATCAAGAAGGTGATAATGTTTTTTACGACATGACCTTACGATAGAAAATCTAAATTCCCGTTCTTATCAACAGATGTTGATGGCGACGACTCTGGGTCCTTGGATGGTGAACAACCCAAGTTCAGAAGAAACCGAACAACCTTTAGTCCAGATCAATTAGAAGAGCTCGAAAAAGAGTTTGAAAAATCCCACTATCCATGCGTCTCCACTCGCGAACGGTTGGCGTCCAAAACTTCCTTATCCGAAGCACGAGTTCAGGTAAATATTATTATTTTTTTTTGCAAAATTTCAAAAGCTCATAATTAGTTGGAATTTTATTAGTAGTACTAGTTGTAGGTACTATTTGTTAGCGCGATAAGAATGGAATACTAATCACGTTACCGTTACTGACAGGTTTGGTTTTCCAACAGACGAGCAAAATGGAGGCGCCATCAGCGCATGAACCTCCTCAAGCGAGGTGGCGGCTCTCCTTCGCACCGCCTCCCCCACTCCCCCTCCCGCTCCCGATCTCGTTCTTTGTCCCCCGCCCGCGTCCCCTACCATACCCCGCAGATGGGCGGCGAGAACAGCGCCTTCAAGTCCTTAGCACATCAAGACACGAACGCGCTAAAAGCTCTATCTCAGCAGGCCCATTTTGAAACGAACGCTCTCAAAGCGTTGTCCCAACAGACGTTCGATGGCAGTGCGTTCAAGCCTCACCCGGCATTAGAGAATAGTGCTTTTAAAGCGCTGGTACCGAATTCAGCCGCTGCAGCGCTGCTGGCAGCGCAGTCGATACAACTGGCCCGGGGGTACGAATCTCATTCGGATTCAGACGAAGAAATTAATGTTCACGACGAAAGTGACGATGACTTAGAAAAACAGACTAAAAAGGCCAGATCAAGATCTCAAAGTCCGTGTCGACAGAGGACGGCCACTTGCAATGACTTGCCACTACAATTAACTAAACATGACCGTTCTTGTAGTAATTGAGGTTATTACGCTTACCTTGTTTAATACAAGGAACATTTCCTACAGAAAATTAAGGTAAATTACACTTTAGAGTGCTTATACTCCTATACGTTTGTAAATTTGTGTAAATATGTAGTGTACGAATAGCAATAAAATATGTTCATATAAGGCTAACTAATTTATGAATGCACAAACACATCCCTGCTTTATTTAAAACGCAAAAGTGAATGTAAAAATGTACAAATACATTCCGTGTAATATATTGGATGATAATTGAGCCATAAATTTATTTTATGATGACAAATAGTGAATCAGAACACGTCTTGTACATTATAATACCATATTCATTTTATTTTAATGTCGATACAACGAAATGCATTGTATGTTCTGTTGTACTGGTTCGATTAAGAACATAAGTATGAAATAGTATGCCAAAGTGTTAAAATGAGCTTGGACTCGCCTTTTTCATAGTTCCTATTTTAGCTAAACGATTTATTTACATTCAGGAACTAATATGACTATATTCAAAAGCATAGCCCGTTCAATTCGTAATACCTACTGTTATTTTATGGAAACAATGTTATACTAGCATATTATTATAAATGTTGTTGTACTGTATTAAAATTTATCAACGCAGTTTAAAAGATGTCAAAAGTGTACGATTATAAACAAAATATGAAAATGTATTAATATGGCAGTGTATATTATAAGTTCTTCTCTTAGAAAATGTAAATATTTTGTTCCCCATTTAAGTATTAAGAACCATTATTTATTACTAGATATATAAAAATGTAAAATAATATCATTTAGGCTGTTTACTATTAAGCCTAAAAATATCGAAATAAAATTTAATCAATTAATTTATGGTTTTTATTGAACTTCTTTATTTAGGAGCTAACATCTATAAATCATCATCATTATCACCATTAGCCTTTACCACCACCTTTACATTCCTAATTACGATTTTAATTCGTCTTAGCATGTGCGTAATGCGATGGTTCTCCTCCTAAACGGATGGACGGATATTGACTTTGTTTGTGTTTAAGTGGATTCGAAAGAAGTTTAGATTCACAATTTGGAGGACCGATTTCTCGTT
This sequence comes from Lycaena phlaeas, assembly GCA_905333005.2. Classification (NCBI taxonomy): domain Eukaryota; kingdom Metazoa; phylum Arthropoda; class Insecta; order Lepidoptera; family Lycaenidae; genus Lycaena; species Lycaena phlaeas. The sequence continues at coordinate 10,445,014 of HG995174.1, read as the reverse complement.
TGTTTCTTTTGTTGTTTTAACGCTAAAACTACCTACTTAACCAATTTCAAAGCTACAACAATAATGAGTAATAAAGGCTATAAAATAATTGTGGGAATTATTGTGGTAAGCCCCAAAGGGGATCTCCCTCTCCGACCGAACAAGGTGCAATGCTCGGCCAGGCCCAAACCCGCTAGCTATCGTGTCAGATGTCGTATTATATAATATAGCAATGAGTCTGTAGAATACCGATAGCGCGATTCAGGATTTATAGCGCTGACAGGTTCGCAGCGCTACATAATCATCTTCAATTCAGATACGGCTGAAAATCTAAGTTAACGCGGACGAAGCTGCGGGTAACAACTAGTTTATGCCATGCGTATAGTGTCAACGTCGCCCATTATAGAATTCATCTGAAATTAGAGCAGGAAAAAAGATTTGTGTTGCCTACCCTGAGGCATAAAATGTTGCTTTCTGATAGTAAACTCCATGCTCTGCCCTTCTCTATGAATCACACGATAGCTATCCCATGGGAGAAATCAGCAGCATGGTGATACCCATGAAAGCAGGGCATAGCCCATACCGGTAAGTGCAGAGGCCTAGCTACCACTTTGAAACGTATCAATGAAACAGGGCTCCCGCTCTACAGGGGCCCTAAAATGTGTCAGTAAAAGCTATCGGGAATACCATTTATTTACTTGACATGTCAATTCAATTCAATAATTTATTCACATGAATGTAGTAAATTGATTATTGTGGCGTCCGGAGAAGCCACAGGAGTCTTCTCGTCGTCATCACAGACACTCGGTTCAAATAGATATTGGGAGTTATTCTTAAAATAATTAAATAATTTCTAACATAAAAAACCAAACACTACAAGACACGAGTTGAAGATACATACTTCGTCTATGGTCTACATAGTAGAAGTAGAATCCGTCTAATAACGGCCAGTAACCAGAAGGGAAAACGATCTCTCGGGTTTTTGTATTAATGGAGGCCTAAGCGGTGGGTGGATAAAGGCTGATGATGATGATTATATTAAATACACCAACATACCTTTTTTTTTACTTAATCAAAGTAACTATTATAATAATACATATTCATAAAATAAATTTCACCTAAAGATATTTAGAACTGTCATCTTGTGCATGCTAGGCGGGTTCGACTGTTGATTGGAGGATAATATGCCGAGCTTATCTGTAAAGGTATCTATACTAATATTGTAAAGAGGTCTGTGAAGTCTGTAAATTTGTAAGTTTGTGAGGTAATATGTGGTAATTTCTGAATTTACTGAACCGTTTTCATAAACTATTTTAAATACAGAACGCTAATAGTGACAGACTATAACTGATCTCAAACTCCCAAGGGAATGAGAAGTACGCGGGTGAAGCCGCGTGGTTTTTTTTTCATCATCATCATTATCATAATTTCCATGATCAGCCTTTATCCATCCACTGCAGTAAATAGGCCTCCTTGAATTAATGCCAAGAATACCGATCTATTGTCACTTGCATCTAACACGGCGGCCACTGCACGGAGATCGTCATATTGCTATATAGTTAATGGACAACCAAGGCTGTCTACCTAAACGTGGTCAAGTTTATTTCAACTACATTGGTCAAAATTACGATGGTTCCCAAAAGAAAAATGTAGAGATGATTTCTTACATTAAATTTTACAGGAGACGAAAATCCGCTTTTTGACATGAATAAATTTTTTATATTTGTAGTTTATTTAAGTTAATACGGGAACTTATATACAACTTATAAGGACATTAAGCTCGTTAAGTCTATTCATTTAAATAGCTTGATATATAGCCTGCAGTTATTATTATGATCTGCGATTAACTTATTGACGTAAAGTGAGTATTTATGCGCAACTAGGTTGTCCTAGCAAATTATCAATTAAATATGTATTTAAAGTAAAGATATCATCATCATCATCATCATCATAATTCAATTAACACCAAGATAATCGATATCTATGCTATGGAGCGTGCTATGCTGGGTGTTTCTTTGGCAGATAGGATTCGAAACGAAGACCTCCGCCGGAGAACTGAAGCTGCCGATATCTGAGCGTTGAAATGGCAGTAGGCCAATATGGCCATTAACCAGATGGGAAGACGATCTTCATGCAGTAACCGATCCATATAGGATGCGAGTCGCAAGGCATCGGCTGTCTTGATCAAGATATGTGCGTCTATTAATATTTTCTGGCAATTGTTTGAGAGGGTATTTAAATTGATTATGCTTATTGAAGTTTTGACGTGACAACCTCTAATAACTCGATATTACGGGCAGCATATATGAAAAAGATGACGTCATGTGGCGTTCCGAAAGCGAGAGCGCGGCACGAACAAGAGAGAGGCATGATCGACTCGAGCGATCGGCTCAGTTCGGTTCGTGCTGCATGTAATGTTTGACGTTGTCACGTCAAACTACCGTCCGTAAACCGACTTTACAGACAACCAATTTTTATTTTTATTTTTATGTCATAAGAGGGTAACCAAGGAGTCGGAGCCAAAACTGAAGGAGTGAAGAGAAAACTCCTTTTCTTACACGGTCTTAAAACATGTCAAGATTAGGTCTGACAAAATATCTACATCGGCCATTAGTCCCACCGTCACACCAAATGAAGCGTTCCGAAATACATAATTAGTTTGAGTAGTTATTAATGGCTACTACTACAACTCATTAATTAGGTGCACTATCTACACTAATTAAACGTTATAATTAATTGGTGCATTAGCTACTTCAGGTTAGTAACGCGGTACAGTCAGATTGGTATCACTGTGAGTATCTTTGAAGCTAAGAAGCCTACCGCCTATCCATCAATACAAAACCCTCGAATTCTATAGGAGCAGCGCTTAACTTGTAAATATATTATATTAAAAATGTTCTAATTATTGCAGAATCTAGTGTAAAATCCTCAACAAATATATATGATATAGGCACGCGAACTAGCAATGATGGTTCAGTAGGTATGGCACTCGACCTCTTGTGCGAGAGGTTCCGGGTTCGATTATGCTTTGAAATGTCTAAATGCATTCTAAACACAAGGCCATCGCTCGCTCATCGGTGTAGGAAAACATCGTGAGGAAACCTGTATGCCTGATGAGATTAAAGTCTTTGAAGGTGTATAAAGTTCACCAACATGCATTGGGTCAGCGCCTCGGTGAACTATGGCCTGATTTTAAGGAGCACGGGTCTCCTTAAAATCAGCAGTGTGACATAATATATGGGTTGCTACTTTACCATTATTTTTATCTTATATTATTATTTATTTTATTTTAACTTATTTATTAATGCCGGTCATAAACAACATTGAACAAAACTATAAGCCTTCCTACAATAACTGGAACACCTTATATAATATTATAATACGTTTATAATATATTGTTAACTAAATTATCTGCTTGCGACGATTGTAAATTTTCGAGTTAAAGTAAAATCAGATCTTAATGCTTTAAAACACATCTTTAGTATCTAATCTGTAATGCAAATAAGGTGGGTTTATAATTTACATGTGTTAGTAATAAAATCAGAAACGCTTTATTGAAATTAAGAGATAACGAGTTCAATTGTTTCTCCTTATTTTTTTTTCTTTAACGCCGGTAAATGCGCTTAGGCATTAATAGGGAGTGGGTCTCTCCAGGCGGGTATGTGGGACTTGCTGCGCCCGAAAGCTGGTAGACGCAGCTCTACTAAAACCACTAAACCCCAGCGTGTGGCACCAATGCCGCATTTGGTTAGGTGCCCCGGATCTACAAGGAACTGGGCACTCAATTGTTTCTCTTATTAATAATAATAATGTATTTCTTAGGTACGAAGTTATTCATATTTAACTAACGGATCCAATAGAAGTTGTCCGTACCATCTTGTAATTGACTAAATTTTGAATCAAAACCATTATCAAATCCACTTGACCACAAAAAAATCACCAAAATCGGACCGGCCTCTTAGGAGGAGTTCAGTGACCCGTACAACAGAATAATATATAAAGAAGATAAAAAAAAATCTAATTCCTTTTTTTAATCAATTTTGAAGGTTATATATTTATGTTCAGAGCGTTAAACTGTCTATGAAATAATATTCTATAAGTGTTCATTCATTAATTATTGACAAAGATAAATGAAACTGCCGTTTAAAGTTATATTAAGTATGTGTAGTTTAGCAGATATAAAGCGATAACATACTCCACTGATACTTTAAGGTATCCCTTTTTGCTCTAAATTCGTTCGGCTTTCACCAGCCTGATTGTCGATATCCGGGAAGAAACGAATTGGGATCTTAATAACAATGGAAAAAAGGATAATTAACGTGGATGATTCGATTGTTGTGCGAGAATTATGAGGTATCTGTCGGGCGTATTGAATGAACGGATTTTTTTTACTCATTACTTTTTTTAATGTAATTTCACCGTTAAGTGGTGACACTTAATTGATATTATCAAAATCCGAACACGAAAATGACGTTGTATTATTAATAGTCTATATTCAGCTGCTGTAGGAGAAATACCTCTGTAAATGGAGGTGCAAGGAGAATATTATGCCGTCTGTTATTGTTAACGTTGATCGAGCGACAATTAGAATCGATCGAGCGTAGTATAAAAAGTAAAATTACAATAAACATAATTATAAATAAATAATATAATATAATCATAATAATATATTTTTGCCACGTAAAATAAATACTTTATCATTAAAAGAAGTGAAAACTTTCATAACGATTTTATTTTTTATTCACTATTTTTAATTCCCATGTATTCAAATCATTCACGTAATAAAAGTATCATTTATAATATTGAAACAAGATTTGTAGGTTTGGCGCCTCTGTTTTGGAGGTTGCATTCTTTCAGGTACAGACGGCGGTTAGCAAGCGAAGGCACGGCTGGTATGCTCCAGTATTAGCGGATGTAGAAGCGTGCGCGCAGCCTTAACGTGAAATGGGCATTGGGCATCGTTCGTCAAATTGCATTGGAATTATGTCGGCTTGTTTATGGAGTATCGATTAACAAATTTGTTCATTAATTGCAATAACTGATATGTATTTGATCATAATATTTATCTATCCAATTTTGAATACAGTGCAATTCATGATAGGCCTTAGCTTGAAAATTAACTAAATGGTTTATGAAAATAATATTGACAGCTATAATACAATTTGTCGTATTTAATATCATTACTAACATAATATGACAAAGGTAACAGGAATTATACATTCTTTTAAGAATATATTTTACAGAACAGTTCTCACAATTTTTTTGTTAATTCAAAGGAAGCATTACTATCGAGTATTAACTCAAACATCTAAGCTTAAAATATCTGAGCTCTCAATCAATTAGACAGCCCTTAGTTATCAACAGAAACATTAAAAAAAAACATACAGTCGAATTATAATGAAACAACTTTTACGGATTTTATCGCGGTTTATTTAGTTTTTTACAATCCCGACGTTTCGGACACTTTACAGCAACCATGGTCACGGGAGGACTGAGTCCTAAGTAAAAGTCATTATAATGAGTGAAATTCGCGTAAACATAAGAAAACAATATACAGTCGAATTGATAACCTCCTCCATTTTTTTTTTGAAGTCCGTTAAAAATATGCATACATGTCATTTTATATAATATGCTGTTTTTTACTTTCTTTCTTTTCTTTGCGATAATAGGCATTACAAAGAAAAAGGTAACTTAAAACCATAAAAGAATAATGTAGATATAAAAGAAACGTGGAACATGTTATCAAATTTATTTACTTTCATTATATTCACGCGTAAGGTTAATAAGATAACACGTGTAATGGCTGGTGCGAAAACAAATGATTATATTGCAATGGCGACGTTAGTAAATCTTCATATAGCGAAGATAACCCGCTATCATCAACAAATTGCTGACGGTACAGCGCTACGACTTAATCTACTTTAAATGTGTTCTGCGCAGTTTATTTGTATATACAAACATACATTTATAGTAAGTAAATTATTGATTTAATTTATTGTTTGTAATGTAGTAATTTTATATCATCTTAAATATGATAATTGTTTTATTAAAACAGGCTACACGGATAGCTGAATACTTATAAAGTAGGTTCATTAAATGGCTTTTTGTTCAGCGGAAAAATAAATCAAAATACGTTGTTTCGTATACATAATACGTTACTTAATATATGACAAGTTAACATGGTGTTACTATTCATAAGATAATTATTTATTTAAACATAAGTTAAGCCTTGTTTTGTGTTATCACAGAACATAACCATATATCACTGATGATAAAAATAGTGTCTTTGGACAACGCATGTCGACTGCCTCACAGGGCGCATGTACCAGCCCAAATACCTCCAAAAAAATACATGTCTAAGTTAGGATTATTTAACACTATTTTAGGGTCTTAAACTTATAGTACACACGGCATTTGGCTCTTCGGCTACTTGGGGTATATGGGGTAATAATTGATTAAAAATTTCGATATTTATTATTATAATGCATTTCATATTGCTTTCAACAGCATGGTACCATTATTATTCTTTGGCTGGCATGGCTTTGGACAGCAGCCTAAAAGTCTGTGCTCCAATTAATTCATCATCATATTATGTTCCCATTCATACCAGGGCATAGGCGTTTTCAGCAACACATGTTTTCGCAGCTATTAAAATCACTTTGTCTAAAGTTGATAAATCGTCGAGTTAATATTTCAGCAAGACAGACTTCATCTCTAGAGTTAATAAGTTATTTAGCTAGACAGAAGTACTATTAGACGATAATAAAACGCTAGGTTTCTGAAACGTTGGTCAAAGTGTATGACAACTAACATGCCTGTTAATGGCGGTTAACATACGATTCTAGAGTCAAATTTGACAGCTTTTCATTGTAGTGGCAATGTCAACTGACAGGCTGATCAGATTAAGTAACTTAACCATGCTTCTAGCAACTCATTTGACACTCAACAAAAGACTTGACAGTTGATTTGTTAATTTTTGATGAGCCTTTCGGAAACCGGGCATAAGACGATAATGTCATAAAATATTTTTTCATTCTGACCCCTTGTTCGTTGATTATCAACTAATAAGAAAAGTGAGCATTCGCGTAAATTAATGTATATAACAAGTTATAGCGACCGGTATGTCCAGACTCCAAAGGCTTTATATGTACATAAATCTGAAATGTCACTCAGCAGTCTCAATGTCACATAAAAGCGGTCGCAGCGTGTAGGGCACTTTATTCGGAATAGTGCAGTCAGATAAAGTTGTAAGGTCGTGATAGCTGGGGAGTGAGGATGCGTGTACGCGCGCCCAGCCAATAACAATAAATTTTGTGTCGTTTGAAGCGCCGAGCAACAACCGTCCCTAACAATAAAAGAAACAGCGTTGATATGATGGATTGACTTAATCTTATAGTAGCGACTTAAGGGTTCTTAATGCTGCTTAATAGTAGCGAGTGGTATATATATATATCAGTAGCGAGTTCTATTAATTGATAATTTATTTCTTAATTCGTATGTGTTTCACCTAAAAAAAAAAAATTTTTTTTTTCTGCTAAGCCTCCTGAATTTATCATAATATACATTTGAAAAAAACTATTGCAGTAAATGTAATTGTTAGGTTTTTAGGATTTTTTATTACGTATTCTGGTAAGGGGTCGTCCGTTAATCACGTGAGGCTAGATTGCGGGGAGAAGTGTTCGGAAAAAAATAACGAAATATCATACTGAAAGAGGGGGGAGGTAAGGGTCCAAATTATCTTATAGGGGATATCTTGTGTATTAATTTTTCGTTGACACCTTAATTTTAAAAAAACCGTAATGAAGTAAATTTGATTCAATGGCACGTGATTATGGCTAGAGGGGAAGGATAGTCAAAAATGTCACTAATCACACCAGAAGAGGGGAGAGGGTTAAAAAGTTGCTAAAAAACATCAAGTGATTAATGGACAGCCCTTAAACTGTCTGGTAAAACAAGTCAGGAAATAAATTCGAGCAGACATCGGTCGTTGTGATAGAAAAGACTTAAACGATAGAGTGGGCCCCAATTTGTTGTATGCTTTAAAGCAAGTCTTAGGCGAGAATAGTCAATATTTTCATTAATTTTATTTAACGTTATGCCTTTACGATTGTAGATATCATTCAGTTCGAGTATACAATACGTAATAGCAATCTGGGCTAACATTGCGTTCTCAAGATCTTTTTTTCGGATGGAGCTATGCTAATGGTTCTAATGGCCCTAATGCTTCGTCGGAAGTGGTGAGATGGTTGGTATCACCCAGTGATATGGTAAGTGGGGGGTTGTTCCCCGCCAGCCGTGGAGAGTGACTTCCACGGCTTCATGGCGTCGGGTTTGTACCTGTGGCGGATCTCTGCCTCACCACCATCGGATAAAAAAATTCTCAAGATAAGCTCATACTTTACTACTATACTTATTTAGTTTAAAGAAAATCGTTTAGGAACGAATAATTTCACACATATCGTAGGTTATAAATGCTTGTGTTGACAATATTAATAAAATCATTTTTTTTAGAGCCGATCAAATTAATAACATTAACTTGCAATTCATAACTTTTAAGTATTTATTTTGTACTTTTATTGAAAACTTAATTACCTAAAAACTTACACTCTTTGCTCTATGCTCTTTAAAATTAGATTAATTTAAAAAAAACAAGCAGTTTCTCGTGACTTTCCCGGTCCCGTAAGGGAAGACAAAACTTCTAGTCAAAATAACTTTCCTCAAATATGGATCATAATGAGTTACTGCATAAAGTTAGGTTGGTTATTATATGGTGCAGATTATTTAAAAAAAAATGAGACAGACGGAACATCAAGGAACAACTTGTATTATTAATGAAATAAATTACACGAATAAAATAGTCTACCATGCTAATAGCTGATAAAGTCGTAAACCTGATTTACCTAATTATGTTGTTCATAAAAATACCTCATATATATAAGTCAGGTATAATATATGTTGTATGTATGTTATCTGTTACGGATATCTTATGCGCCGTTGAATTAGCTTTTTACAATATAAAACATGACATTGTTTTGTTATTCTATACTATAAATTTGAAACTGTTCTGTTTAAAAATAAAATAAACGATGATAAAATTTATCTAAGCAGCATTTTTTTAAATTTTACTCAAAAGCTTTATATGTCTTTATTAGAGTCATTATTTTCTGAAAATGTAAGCGAAACCGAAATTAATATAATCATTATGGTGATATAGCATATACGTGAAACATAAAACAAAATTAAATAAAAGCAAAGGTCAAAACTCCTAATGAAAGGAATTCATAACAGATACATACGACCATAAAAATTTCACACCTATACCATTCTAGAAAGATAAGGAGACAACATAAATATAAAACGGCAAATGACCGCTCTCTCGCTTGATAATTTCAAATTTATATCCAACCTTAAAAAATCTGATAATATCGTAGGTAGGTTCATAAAACCATGAGCAGATCCTAAATGTAAGCACATTAAGTTATCGTCCAAATTATCTCGACCTGTGTTACAATATTTATTTGTTCCTCACTCGGGCCGGGCTGGGTGATTATGGCCGGAGTGTTCTCTCCCAATTAGGTGGTTATTGACGTTTTACTGTTATCAGGTTAATCTCCGTTCTGTTTGTATTCATAGTATCGTCTTGTATTTTCCCATTAGTATTTGATTTTTTTAAGTTTTTATGTTGATTATATTATATATCTGATACAATTTTATATAATTATAAAATAAATAAATATTATTATAAAATTTTATATATTTAAGTTACAATTAAAATAAAATATTAAAAAATCACTCACGTAATCTCTCTCGTATTTTTTTCTCTTAACACTAATGTTTTCCCTGGTAATTTACAATTTTTTAATATTAAATAAATTTTTAATATTAAATAATACTTTTTAAATAATAAATAAATTTAAACATGGTAAATATCCCGTTTTAAATAATGATTTACTTAGATCTATTATAAATTATCTTGTGCATCTTCCTGAGGTATATCGGTTTTAGTTCTCACTTCTTTTGCCTTTGTCTTCGTTTCAAACTCTACCTGCCAAAGAAACTACCAGCACAGCACGCTCTATAGAACATTGAGCTACGGCAAACGGATGTAGATCAAGTTGGGTGACTGAAGAGCCAACAAGGTGGCGGCCGGGGAGGTAGACACAATTCGTCAAACATTAAGCAGGTGGGAAGACGATCTTCGTGTAGTGGCACGGCCACTCCTTATGCAGGTGATGAGGGATAGGTCGTGTTGGAGTTCATTGAGGGTTCATTTCTTCCTATCCGATCTGTCTGATAATGATGATGATGATGATGATGATGATGATGATGATGATGATGATGATGATGATGATGATGATGATGATGATGATTATACATTTTCATCAATTGTCCGTAATTATGTTAGTACATAATATACAAACCAAATCTTATTTTCACTTGATCAAATCGGTGGGATCAGATCTATACATGGAATATTTTACAATAATTTAATATTATAAATAAATATTTTTAGCATTCATTGTTTAAGTCATTGCGCTTCTTTGTCTTTTTATATATTACTAGCAGCGCCCCGCGGTTTCACCCGCGACTTCCCTTTTTAGTGGGAGTACAGGGATAAATTATTATAGCCTATGATATTCGTAATAACACATGTACATAACACGTACATAAGCTAATTATTGTAAAGTTTCATTAAAAACCATTCAGTCGTTTTCACGTGAAAGACTAACAAACATCCATACTTACAAACTTTCACGTTTATAATATTAGTAAGATACATACATTAATGAGAAACGATAAAAGCATAGAGCCACACCTATTACTTGAACTATAGATACGGCAATATTTGGAGTCAGTCTAAAGTCGACATTTATCCGTAAAAGGGAAGCTGTTAATAGAGTCATTCAACGTTACCGGCCGAATTATCTACAAAGAGAGAACTCGGTTCGGTATCGGTCGGAAATATAAATTTATTTGGTGGTTGTCGCCGCGACACGGGCGCCCGGCCTCTATCTCACCGCGTAATCTTGAACATTGGCGTTAAAGAATTTAAATTATACGCTGATACAAATGAACAGGCGACTTCGACATATTTATAGCCTTAATCCAAATTATGTCGACTAGCTTTATCGTATTTCGAGAAATTGACACGTGATTTGTTCTACTCTTATTGGCTCTGATATGTGACCATCACAAACTAATTTAAAACAACAATAGAGTAAGAGTTAGTAGAATAATATTTTTCAATATATTGGCTCGGTATCGATTAAGACGTTACTAGTGAGATATGCCAGATTAATATCATAAATTCCCATTGCCATAATTCACTTTCCAGAACTAATTAAGTGTTGCAACCAATTCACGCATGCGCATCCACTTGCGTCGCCCGCAGACACCATTATTCTAAACACCTTGATAGATATAGGGGATTTGCGTTTTATTCATTATTATACTATCAATATTTTGCCGTTCCTTAATATAGTCCATTCATATTAGGAGTTTTGTCTAATAGATTGAGTTTTCAATGTGTAATAATAATAATAATATCAACCTTTATAATATGTCCCTCTGCTGCTGCTGAATATATGCTGGTCAAGGGCATCTTCCTCAAAATCGAGTTGAAGAGGGTTGAACGGCTTAATTTAAATGAATTAAAATTTTAATAAATATCAGTGCGAAGCTTGCTAAATTTATTTAAGTAAGGAAGGAGTTAGTGGCTGGTTGACTAGGCAGCTATTATGGAAAATGCGCATCCGGTTGAATTTGCCCTCATACACGACATCACAATGTAGGCACTAAAGAGCTTCTATCTAAAAGCTTAGATTTATTGATGAGTTTACTTGATGAAGTCATACAGAAAATTATAAAATAGTACTAAACAAATATAATATAAAAATTATATTATAAATAAAATAAAAAATATATAATATACACATATTTTTTATTCACTATTAATTAAGGCACATTCTTGTTTGTTAAGCGACATCCGTAAGTTTCGTTTTTCCTCAAGAATATTCTTTAATCGATTTAATTCTTTGTTTGATGATATTATATCTGTCTTTATTTTTAATGATTTTTCTTTTCTTAATTTCGCCTTTTCAGCCATATAAACATCTATCGATGCCTTCGTTTCCTCCAAATCATGTTTGCGCTCAAGATGGAGTGTTTTAATTTTATTTCTTTTCTCGTCCAGGTTTTCTTTGAGGTCGATTTTCATCACAGTTAGTTTTTCTTGTAATTCGGCTATAGACATTTCACAAAGCAAACCTAAGCCTGATGACTCAGTGAGGTCAAGGATTTTAGGAATTCTGGCCTTTTTAGAAATCATGGCTAATATTTTGATTTCTTTTATCATATTAGCCTTGCGTTCTAATTCAGATTCTTTATTCTTTAAAGAAAGTATTTTGTTTTCCTCGTTTTCTTGTCGAAGTTGTTCAGCCATTTCTTTCTTTTTCATACACATATTATTTCTAGCACAAATTACATCCAGTTCCAGTAAAGACATCTTTTCAACTTGTTTGCGATTATTTTCTATTTGTTTTGTCTTCCATTCATCGATTTCTTTTTCCCAAAGTTCTTTCTCTTTTAGGAAGTTCTCATATTTTCTTTTGTTATCAGAATAAAGCTTCTTCTTAGCAATAACAGCCTCCTCGTAAGATATTTGACCCATCAAATGTTTTTTTTCTATGTCCAATATTCTTGCTTTTTCTTTCTCTTGGCGATCATACTCAATTAACTCGTCAATTTTTTGCGTATTTCTACAATTATCAAGAAGGTTTTGAAGCCACTTTAATTCTTCAAGCTCAAATTGTTTTACTCTCTGATTTATCCTTTTAATTGTTGCTGCTGTTGTTTTTACCTCAGGAGATGGGTCAATAACTTTCATAGGAATGCTTATTTTTCGTTTCATTTCACTGTCATGTTCTTTTGAAATAGTTTTGTTACAATCTTCTTTAATTTTAACTTGAGCATGGTGATAATTGTTATTTTTCACAATATTATACAAATGTAAGGCCTTTTGCTTATTCTTATCATGCATTTGTTTCAAGGTTTGGTTAATTTTACTGTTTGTAAGCATCTTAGATTTTTTATTATGTAATGAATTTGGAGGGGTATCGGGTATAGGCTTTCGAGCGGCATTATTATTTTTTAATTTACCTGTTCTGTTTAAAACCATTGGACTTATTGGAACTGTAGGATTCTTAATATTGCGGCTTTTGATTTTATTTAAATGTTCTTGAAAACTTTGACTCATTTCGCTTATATGTGGTTGCCATGAAAATAGTGGATAAATTATATTCTCAGTTACAAAAACTGTATCATATTCAATTTGTCCTACTTGCGAAATCATAGGTAGTATTTCAATATCACTGAATGTTTTTGTAAAAGTGCCCAATAAGGGGTTACTTAAATTGAATATGGATTTATAAAGAGCTTGCATATCGTTGGGAGTAATTTGAAAAATAATGGCATAAAATATAATCGTAAAATAATCTTTGTCTTCTTCTGATAAGTTTGCAGCTATTTGCGTTGTTATTTCTTGAAGAAATTTGATATGTTTTCGTATACCTAGAAATGATTCGACAATCCAAGATATTTTTGAATCTTTTACATTTTGTGAACAACTGTCAACATATGTCTTCATATATTCTTGCGGAGATATCTCGCTTAGTGTTTGATAATCTAGCATGAGATCTCGCATTAATTTGATGTTCTTCGAAGTGTAATAGTATACCATAATAAATACGTTGTTAATATTCGAAAAACCTAATAAAATCTAAAAATTTAACATAATTCACTCATTTAGCGTGACAAGATACGACAAATAACATACAAATTATATGACAGTTTGAAATCACGTCAAATACCTGCACAATTTATGAACAGCCAGTATTAAGTAAACAAGGTCTTGCCTTAAATATTGTCACATGGAAAAAAATCTATTTCTCTATTGCACAGGCCAGATATCAGTAGAAGCACGCAGTCTTTCTACAAATTTATTATATACTAGCTGTTGCACATAGCTTCGCCTGCGTCTATTAAAATTTAAAACGGGTCCCTAACTTTTTTTAAACAAACAATCAAATCTTTTCTCTTTATAATATTAGAAAAGATTCACTTCTAATCGAATGGACTTATTTAGGAACCCTAAATTATTATGACAATTTAGAGCAAGCAATAAGCCCTAAGACTGATCATAAATTATAATTCAGCGAATTAAGATCCGGACGTAATGATGGCCAGTCTTCAGCGCTGATGAAGTCTGGGACGTTAGCCTCTAACCAAGATTGGGCGGATCGATCTTTATGACCCGGCGCTGAGTCTTACTGAAAGGTTCATTCTTGATTTTTGAACATTCAATTCAATCATATTTTATTCACATGAATGTAGTAAATACATGGGTGATATTGTTTTCTTATGTTTACGTGAATTTCACTCATTACAATGAAACAACTTTACGGATTTTATCGCGGTTTATTAAGTTTTTTACTAGACAACGCTCGCCATTATATTAGATTTGATAAACCACAAGTCCTCGCAAAAGAACACCGATTCCAACCAAAGATGATTCGCGAGGCTATTGTAATTAAAAAATATCCTAATTTCAATAGAGAAGATGGCTGGCCATTACCACCTGCTTGGGATCCTATAATAAATATAATAAAATCAAAATCCAAGCGTAACATGTCAAAGAGTAAGTAGTAAGTAAAGACTTAGTTAGCACCTTCGGCATAGATAGGACTAAATATAAAAAAATATTGTTGTATCATAGGGTAGTTTTTTTTTTTTTTTTTTTTCGGTTGGATCTATGCTAATGGTCCTAGTGGCCGTTATGCGTCATCGGAAATGGCGTGATCCGGTTGGATCATCCTATGACGTTAAGGGTAGTTTCGAATAACTTTGTAACAGTAGGACGTCTGACACCTCAGTCCTCCCGTGACCATGGTTGCTGTCGGGCTTGAAAAAAACTTAATAAACCGCGATAAAATCCGTAAAGTTGTTTCATTATAATACATGGGATGATATTAAAATTAAAAATAAGTTTCATACATTAGAGAGGGTTAACTCATAATATACTCGTAGTAGTTAGTTCAGTCACTCACCTATCCATCACTTAAGTCGGAGAATGCCCAAGTTGTACTCTGTCTTTTACTTGGGAAACGCTTAAATTTTGAACCTTGGGGCATAAATACGGTCACTTTGATCGCTAAAATATTGTACAGTTATAAACAAAATCTCATCTGTAAACCTTAATTTTCTGTGACCTTAGGTAGATATTTTGATTTTACTACCCTATTATTTTTTAAATTATCACTTCAGAAATAACTAGTGTGTCTTTTATGGGTTGCAAGTCCTAAATCACCTTTTAAAATACGCGAAATGGATCTAAAATCTAAATATAGATCGGAGACAAATTTTTTTGCTTTCTGACATGAAATTTCTTCGATTCTTTTTTCTTATTACCTACTTTGATTTTATATCGCCTTGTTCGTACAAACACATATACAGAGAAGGTTACATTATTATTACCTAATTGACTACCTATTAATAGCCTTGTAAACAAACATTTAAATAATACCGAACGTAGAGAGTTTTAAAAATTGTAATTGGCTCCATATCTACTTCAATCAGTCAATCACAGCTCTTCTGTTCTCTTGATCACCCCACTCCATTTTAATATCACAAATTATTTTCCAGTGTTTCAAAGTGAACCCTCACTTAAGCATAATGGCTTAATGCTTAGCTAAAGTAGTATTATTTGTAACTTAATCATAACATAAGTTAGGTATGTCAAATTAAATTCGGACAGCAAAAAAAACATATAAAATAATAATATATTATACGATCGAATTGCAAAACGCCTACTTCTTTGAAGTCGTTTAAAAAAAGAAGAAAATATTCCAAAATTTAATCATATGAATAAGTTTAGTAAATAACAAAATAATAGATATTTTATAAATGCGGCCATCATTCTTCATGTTAAATATGTATTATGTGAACCTCAATAACAAAGTACACCGCTCAAAATCGTGTTCTACTCATAGGGCGTACAGTCGTAGTGTGAAGAAACCATGAATCATTTAACAGTCAATCTTCGTATTATGAACCCGTCCAGGCCGGCACTATCAGGCGTATTTAATTAGGTAGCCGGTCTGTTTTCGCCTGGTCTGTCATTAATCAATCACCCTGGCACAAAGCTATTTATTCGATAGTTCGACACATCAAGTAGGAGCTGTTGAACGCAAAGTGCAAGTCACACGAGACCTCTTAAAATATAATAATCGTGTTAAAGACAACCATAAAGACCATATTCGATTAGATGGAATCTTAAACAGGTTCCTGTCTTGTTATCTTCGCGCCATTGTCAGTAAGTTACATGTCATGTCCGATCTTTCGTTTACATTCTCTTTTATAATTACTCTCGCTTCGTTTTGTCGGTAACTACTGATGTCCGCATTGTGCTCGCGTATTATATATAGCGGAATACGATTTATGGGGTATTTTTCTATTGGAGGGTTTTATTCGATTAACATACCTTTTATTAGTAGAGAATAGAATATATAAAGATATAGATATAATGTATAAATTATACATACTGAGTAAAGTCAGTTTTATTTTTGATTTTATTGTAGAACGTCCTTTGACTAATAAACATATTATATTTTTATTATTTTAGATGAAATCATAGGTAAATATATTATGTTCTGATGAGTATAAAAATAAATATATCTTTACAATCGCAGCGTAGCGTATACATGCTAACTAAAAGAAGTACATGCTTTATTAATTTAAGTTATTGCTTTGCTGTTTTTTGATAAAGCATTTCTGTCGTCATAAAATTTACTTCATATAGCTAAATGGCACGTTAAGAGTCGGCAGTACAAAATATACATTACTGCCTATTATAGACATATTGGAAAATGCGCCTTTTCATACACATTAGATAACACACGCCTTCTCATATTATAATGTACAAATTTAGTTTACGTGATATTATGAGTGCTGACGCTATTTAACGTTTAATTTAACACAGATGATGATATATTTGTATGCGTCATTGTGAACATAAATAATTAAATACTACGTTTTTATATCTAAACTATACCTATTTCGGTGTAGCATGGTGCGGGTGACAGTTCCAGTAACGTTACGTTTTACTCTTGCAAGCCGTCGCAATTAAAAAAATATAATTAAGTATTTTATTAATACCTCATTCGTAAAATAGTAGATCGCCAATTACTGTGGTAAATTAAATCAAACCCAACCAGAATGTGATAGTCTTCAAATAAAATCAAATGGAAAGAAAAATTAAGCAAAGTCCTATGCGTATAACGTAAAACCATAGACGTGCTTAGTGATGGGATGTATTATAGTGGGATGGAAAGTCGATGTTCTGTATAATAAAAAATGTATATTGGGCGTAATTCAATTATTATTGTAAAAAATATATCATTATATTAATGAAACAACAGAATCTATCAATATCGTTAAAAAAGTTGTCACGAAAAAAATATAAACCTGATTTTGATTATTTAATATAAGTTCAAAGCTACTATTATGTAGCACCTAAATATATACATTGAAAAGTTTATGTAACACCTAGATACACTGCACAACAGAATAAACACACTAACACACACTACTATTAATAAGAACTATACTTACGCTGCGAGTATCGTTAGCGATAAAAATAAATTGCATAACGTCACATCTCTAACCATGTATGTCAACGTCATATTGGCATGTGTCAGCCGCACCAAGCTACACCGCACGGAGTATAGCAGCGCTAAATGTCATTGTCATAAAAAAATTAAATTAAATTAGACTGAAACCATAAAGCAACGCGGACTTCCTTCCAGTGTTTATGTTTGAAAATGAAAATTAATATAACAAGCTCAATTCATTGCTTAGCACTTTCTTAGCTGTATAATTTTAAAAGTGTGATCAGTAGTTTTGTAGTCTTTGAGATTTTTAACTGGATGCCAGCATAAACCGGTTTTTTTCAGGTCTCACCGCGTACGCGAAAAGCGGCCAGTGGCCGCGTGCATAATAGTGCAACCGATTCGCCCTGTATGAAGCCTTGCCTCTGTAGATGAACTCTCATCTACTCTATGTTAACTTTGAGAGAGCGGTGGCTTATTAATTCTGTCAAAATCAATTCAACTTTTGAACACAAATCAATTCCAACTTGATATTAGCTGTCAGGGCACGTCAAATTACTGCCCTTTTTTACCGATGCCTCCTTTCTCGCATTGAACTAATAATAATAGTATAATACATGGTGTAGCATTCAATGATTTGTGAGAGTTTTCTTCGCCATTGTTATTATTGTTAGATCATTTTGTATTAGAATAAGACACATTGTGATTACATTTATTAAATTTCGACAGCATTGTTATCATTATTTTTTTCTTTTTTTCTTTTTATTGTGCCGGTCCATACTCCATACTAGACGTGATAAGCAAGAGATCGATCGTTTTTGCGTTCATTGAGGGAGGCCTATATTTGCAATGGAAGGATAAAGGCTGATGATGATGATGATGATAGACACAGGTTTGCCTTCATTTTCAATAGTGTATGCAGCTATTATGAAATTACTATGCGGAAAGTAATGCAAATTGCAATAAATGGAATGAAAATATTTGCAATGCTTAATTTGTCATACTTTGATTTTCGGTACCGTATAAAAGTTGATAGGGGTCGAGACAGACTATTTGAGAATAGGGTTGCCACAAACAGTATGTTGGTCGAATGGATCTACGGCAAAATACAGTATGCATGATGATGATGATGATGATGGTTCAAACTGGAAACTGGAACAAAAATTGCACCAAAAGCTCTGAAATTCTTGTTTTTACCCCATCACGAGCACATATTTAAAAAAATAATTATTGTATATAGGTTGCCCGTTAACCCGTTAGCCAAAGTTTTTTTTAATGTATCCTATAATACTTCAAATACTTTCGAGAATATGTCTACAAAGTTTCATTATGATAAGTTGAAAGTGGTTTATGGTGGATAAAGAGAGCGCGAGATCGTGCTCCGAGTTGGCCAGGCCAGAGGACGAGCTGATAATGATTATAAATATGAATCTTTGTGTCCAAGAAGTGTTTACTTTTGTAGTTCAAGAAGGAAATTAATTAAAATTCAGGGCATGTAATAATCGTGTGATATAATTAAATAAATTATCGCGTTCTCATTTGAAATGGTTGTTCTGTTGTTTGCTTGCCAATTTATGGAAGCTATAATTTATATTTCTTGAAAGCTATGTAATTGTTGCAGTCGGAAACAATTAGCAAGGTGGTAAATACAATATTAAGCATTGTTAGCCAATCCTTGAAAGAAATTAATATAAATTATTGATTGTTTTGCTTGTTCGTGTTGCAGTGACAGCTGACCACTGTACCCTGAGGGATGAATATTAGGAACCACACCATCATAACAAGAATAAGTTTTTTAAACTACGAACCGTCTCCGGGCCGTACTTTCGTCATATGTGTTATTCACTCTCATGAAGACCAGGAATAAGGTGTTAAATTCTAGATGTATATAATGTTTTCTTATAATCGTGCAACTAGACAAACTATGCTTATCGAGGTAACACATACCTATTAGTATTTATATGGTTTTGTATTACTTCTTAAATTTTAATTTTATAATAATAAAAAGCTACATAGCTAAATGCTATGTAATAGGGTTCGAGAATAACATTAAAATTGAATCATTAATGGATATAATTATATTTGATCTAATTTTTTTTTACAATTTAATATTGGATAAAAACAATAACTGTCACTTGGGATTACAATCTCACCCTTCAAGATAGGCAATGATTGAATGCGTTTTCTGAACTAGTCCGGAATAAACTCTTTATGGTCAGGGGCATTATTATTATTGGTTATAAAAAAATATAACAGATTAATAAATGTGCAGTACAGTCTGTTTTGCATTTCTTAAAAAATACTTATTCTTCGACTTTCTTAGCGGGAAGTTGAAAAGATATATTTTCCAATTTTTTTTCTGGCTTTACCGCTAGAATTAATTGAGCACTAATTAGTAACTCTTTTAAAATTCACCAATACCGATTTTAAAGTCGTCTTTCAGCTCTATGATTGTTCGTGTCGTTTGTCAGCAGTAATCTATACTTAAAAACCAGATTTTTTTTTTTCGGAAAATCTGTTTGCTTATACAGGCAGCACAATTGATCACTAAATTTTGATTGAACGAGTGGTATGACCGTTCGGCCAACTTGATCTTGCTACTTTTACTGTACTCTGCTAGCTTGATTAAGAGCTAGCCGTGCTCGCATTTTCGATTCACCTTTTTTTTATGATGCAGCGGAAATCCTTTTCGGAACCTACCAGGGCCGTAGGCAGACTCGCATTGGGTGCACTACCCCACTAAAACCGCTTCGTGAGCCTTCAGCAGCTATTTGAAGGACCCGGATCGCAGGCAACGGGAAACCCTCAGCGACAGACTGGTCCCGGCAAGGCCAGATTCTTCACAATAGGGGGACTGCCCGGCTATTTTCAATTCACCTTTCACAGCACTAAATATCTGTTATCAGCACACAATTAGCACAATTTTTTTTTATAAGACGAGTGATTCTACCGACTTCACCTGTCTAGCTTAACAGACGTAAGTAATTAGATTTGTATATTAAAACTTTAAACTTTCAGTGATTACTTTTAAAACATTTTGGTACTCCATTGTCTCAATATTTCTATGCAAACTATCAAACATATTTTAGCGTAATTGATCTAATAACATTAAGTTTTAGTTAGAGTCAAGTCAGTGCAGTAATGGGGTTAAGTGTATGATAGTTGTGAGTGGCTGAGATAAGTGGTCGTCACGAAAGGCTAACAGACCGTATAATTTATTGATTCCCATGTCACGATTTCCACCGACCCTTGTATTATCGATATCTCTATGATTAGCACATTTAACATAACTTTTTGAAACAAACGATACACGTCCGCGATGACAAATAATGGCAGAGCCATTATAATATTTATTTCTATAATTTCTCTCAAACATCTAATACAAGTAGTCGTTAGTTCTCAATTATATTATTAATCATTTTATACTTATACAACGACGATGGTCCAGTGGTGGGTGGACTCAGCCTCTTATGCGAGAGATTCCGGGTTCGATCCTGACCCCCTCGTGTTTGCCTTAAAATAGTTTTTTTTCAAGACCATCGCTCGCTCAACGGTGAAGGAAAGTTTCGTGAGGAAACCTGCATGCCTGATGAGATTGAATATCTTTGAATGTATATGAAGTTTACCAACCCGCACAGGGCCAGCACATCTGTGAACTATGTCCCATTACCTTCCTCCCCTGATTTCGAGGAGGAGACCCGTGCCCAGCAGTGGAACATAATATAAGGGTTGATACATATAATACATAATATACTGTGTACAATTTCCATAATCCTTATCACTATTATAAACGTCAATGAGAGTTTTGTTTGGTGCTCTTTCAAGGCAAAACTGCTGAAACATTTTAGCTAAAAGTTGTAATAGTGATAGATTATACTTTAAATTATGACATAGGCTATATATTATCAGAAAAAAAATTAAAGTGGCTACGGGAATTGTATTCGCCGTATTGTTAGTAGTCATTCATAATTACGTTAGTAGAAATGTCATAAACTATGCGGCTAAACGAAACAAGTATTTCAATATACTATCTAAGTTTAGAGATGTGCACATTATCATCCCTTTGCATTTTCTTATCTATATTAGTAGCCACTTATCCGAACTCTACGCAAAACCACGGATAAAAAGAAAAAAACATAAAAACTATTTGTATTTTATTCCAAGTCACTTATAATGTAAGTAATAAAACAATCGTTGTAGCGGTCGACCGTAACGATGACAAAAATTTGGTGAAATATTAAGAATCACAGCAAGACAAATCTAATTTAAGAGCATCACAATGTTCGCTGGCAGAATTAACCAAAGCTTATTAACAGGCCCACCTAGGGAGAGCTCATCAATCTCCGGCCAGTTACAAAGGGCCCCAGCAAAGAATTATGACTGTTTATGTACGTTCGCTACTATGTAACTTATTGCCATCATTTAATGACCGAGTAATAATTACACATTATTTTTCCGTCGTACAGCTTTATATCTTCAATAAAATGTAAGCTTAATATCATTTTTATCGCTTAATATTGATAAGTTTTCTTTACACACTTAATGTTTGATACAATGATTATGTTTTGTAGTTTTATCTTATACTAGCAGAGCCCTGCGGTTTCACCCGCGTACATCAAATTTCCGTGGAAGTACGGGGATAAGTTATAGCTTGCGCCACTCAAAAATAACGTAGCTTTCTATTGTTAAAAGATTTTTCAAATCGGGCTAGTACAAATTAACCCCTACAACCTGGCAATCTCACAGACTTTAACTCCATAATATTGGTATAGGTTTTTGTTTTCTATTAGTACGAACTTGAATATGATACACTCACATCTATATTATATTTTAAATTCAATTAATTAACAGGCATTAATTAATTATAAAATATCTACTTATAGCCGTTCACATTTGAACAATTGAATACACATATTTTCGTTTTCGGCGACTTACTCGGGCAAATATACTTTTTTGTTGTTTGGTCTGTAAGATACACTTTTGCTTTTAATTATTAAAATCCACAATAGGAAAAAAATATAAAGTAATAATAATACGCAGGATGGGGATGTTTATGGAATATGGATTCATTTAAATATTATTTGAGAATATTATATTAAAACTCTTAGTTGAACGACTGTTGGGAGAAAATATTACTTTAGGTAATATTTAGTCAGTAAGATATTGGTTAGTTGAAGTAAAGCAGCGTTATAGTAAATGTTTCCTTTCTTTATTTTATTATTTTAAAACTGAGCTTTACCTCTTTACTTCGCTTTTTTTTTATTTACCATTGAAATGGTAAATTTCGCTTTTTTATTGATCCTTTATTATAACAGTGTTTATAATTATCACATTAACACGATATAGTAAGCCGGAATAGTAATGCCAATTGGGAGATTATTTTTTTAAACTTTTTTATTGAAGTGAAAACTTATTTTGGCGCACCGCACACTCTTTTTTAGGTAGTGAGGCGCACCCGTGACGCTCTAAGGTGAATTCAATCGGGTGAACTCGGGACCACCGAGTGTTGCCGAGCGCGATTGGTACAGTCAGCTCTTCACTACTGTGTTGCTGTTTACTTTATTTAATTTATAACTTATCAATTATTATTCAACAGTTTTTGTTTCAATAGTTTCTAATAGATATTATTGATACGCAATAATAATAATTTTATTTTAACAATCATAATATTAAGTTTTATATTGTTGGTTTTCACTGTTGTTGTGCTGGCTTGAGCACACGCAATTTTTTTCTATAAATTAATTATAATGATTGCACATAATTACATAGTAAATTATTAACATTTTTGCTATTAGTGTCCTGAAACGCCGCAGAGATAAAGTTGATGACCAGTGATGTTATTTATTTGTTTAGTAATTTATATAAGGTTAGTTACTGTTTTATTGACCGTATTAAATCAAGCCCCAATAAGGCAGCCATTCATGTTTATTTTTACCAAGTTTCTGCCCGGTATGTCCAATAAATTATCGACGTGCTCACTTTTATCACGGTCCCATGGTAACATTTATTCGACGTTAATAGACGTATGGATTGACTCGTGTGTGTTTTCATTTCTTTTGTCGCGAATCGGATATTGAATTTGTGTTTGAAGATCGGTCGGTGGTCTGTAAAATGACTACGATGATAGTCATTGAATAATAATAATAATTATTATTATTTTAAGGATACTTGGCGTAAGCCCGTACCGAGTTTTAAAAAAACCGACCTCGAGTCGAGCTTAAAGAAAAGAAAATAATAATAATAATAATAATAGTAGATAATTATAGCAGTTTTATTACATTTTATATAATATTGATGTAGCTATACACAATATAGAATATAGTTTACAACATTTCGTAATTTGTTTAGTCACTCGTTTCTGCGATATTTATGTTTGAATGAGGATAAAACCATTGACCTCTTTGACATGTCCATTAATAGCGAAACCTGTAATTCAGATTAAGTAAAGGGATGATGACTAAAAAAATTAAGAAATTTATTTTTTGCAGTCGTTGCCTACAATATCAAAAAGTATATTATTTATACTTATCATGTAATATAGATAGATGATTCGTACATAAACATAAGTTTTTCTGTCGATAAAATATGTTTTATGATATTATGATTTATTATGATAAAAATATATGGTGTATGCACCTCAATTTCTAAAGAACAGATATGATAAATGTGTAATGTTTACTGTTAGCTTTGTGTTTACTGTTCCTTTAATATTTACACGAATATATTTAAAGTAAAAAAAAAGAATTTAAATAACTTATAATAATATAATATTTGATTAGAATATAATATTTGATTTATTATTTAAAAAAAAAATTGTTAGGAAATTTATCAATTAAAGAAGGAGTAAGTATTAGATAATATATTATAGTTTATATGAATTTTGGTATGTTCGCCACCCAAAATTCAATAAGAGTCCCGTCCACAATACGCTAGCCTGAGTCACAAAGTGGCCAGGCCCGCTCGCTTTATTGATTGACAAACCCGAGGTCCGATTAAGTTCTCGCGATTCGGCCCAGGCATTAGCTGTACATGAACTCGAAATATATATTTTTTTCAAATATTTATTGCCGTTTGTATGGTTACGAATCAATTAGCGTGGAAAATATTGTTAACAATATATCGTCTTCTTACATGGCTAATAAATTGTGACATTAAAGATGGTTTTACCGTTGTTATAAATTTGGATATTTTTAAGTGTCACGTTTGATAACCGTTTGATTTAGTTGTTACTGCTGTTATAATTAATAGCTTAATATACATTGTGATTTACTTATCATAAGAATATATTATAAGTTTTGAAATGAATTGTTTGACGTGACAATTTCTAATAACTCGATATTACGGGCAGTTTGCACGAAAAAGATGACGTCGTGTAGCGTTCCAAAAGCGAGAGCGCGGCACGAACGAGAGAGAGGCATGATGCGATCGGCTCAGTTCGGTTCGTGCTGCATGTAATGTTTGACGTTATCACGTCAAACTACCGTCCGTAAACCGACTTTACAGACAACTAATATTTAATATCGTATGGAAGCAAGCCGTATGGTGACTACCGACACCCATGAACATCTGCACACCTTTAAGTGTGGCAAAGCAACCAATGTTATAAAGCATAACCTTTGAGTTATGCAGATTCTTTGCCCTCGTTTTTTCTATTTCGCTGAATAGGCCACCAGAAATTCACTAACCGCACTAAATGCGACAGCGTAGCTGCGACTTTACGCCGGTATTATGAGCAAGACGTACTGCACCAGTAGCGTGGCGCTACCTGTTACTACTATTTCTATAGTTATTTCTACAGTAAATTTATCTAGTTATCATTAACCTAAAAGAATATTGCAAAACAATCCATTACTCTTAAAAAACATAGATAAACGAGACTGACTCGTATACTTAGAGTTCCGAAATAAGGATTTTTTATACAAATAATATTAGTAATAGTAAAATACAACAAATTAAACAATTTCTAATTTTATTTACTTATGTTATCTTTCAGATTTATCTTTATGTTAATTTCATTGTTCTATCTATGTAAATAGGTTTTTATATACTATACGGTGTATAGTTCACATTTTTCTCAGGTTTTGATTTAACAGACAGAAAGACACCGGATGGTTTCGTTTGATTATTTTGAGGAACGAAACCCAAAAAAGTTGAAATAAAAATAATATAATCCAAATATAAGGTTAAATGTCAATTAAAAACCGCGCTGTTAGAAAAATAAGTACTTAAAAACTCAACTATATTTTTCCACTTACAATTTCTGAATAAATTACTCACCATTGCAACTTTCATTTGAACTTGTTACAATAACATAATATTCTAATAGAAAATTCCATAACCTAACATAATTATAAAAAATTCTTCAATTAATTGGTATGTTTACAACTTGAGTTGCAATGATAAGATGTATTAGTTTGGACGCCTCCTAGCGTGGAAATAAATCACACCAAGAGTTTTTTATGGGACCCGAAAATCTCTGATCATGACGAACCATTCACTTGTAATTGGGTTCAGCGGCTCCATATAAAATATGAGGCTTGAGAACGTTTTATAGAGAACATAAATACTTTATTGTGTTTTTGTCCGCATCTCGTACTCACGTGAGTCCTTATGCTCCTTTTTAACTAGCTTAAGGCATAGCTCAATGTTTATTTGCTCTTTGAGTTTCGCCACACAATAGATTTTTTTGTAACTGATTAAAATTAACTTGTAATGTGAAAATGATTGCCAACGGTTGACAAACACACTTATACCACTTATACTTACTCGTAATAACTTTTTATTACTTTATTTATCTATGCCTTGTTTACGGTTCAAAACTTTTTTGCCATCAACATGATGCAACAACCATCTTAGCTACACATAATATTAAGTTCATTAGATCAACCAACTGTAACCGTTGCCCTTCTTGTGACGTTGCAATCCCAAGTCTCGATACCAATTTCTTTCTTTCTTTTTTTTTTTTTTTTATTTCTGTTATACTTATAGCAAAGCTGTTTACATACTATTACCAACCTCTGCAGACGTAAGCGGGAAACTAGTCCCTCAGAGGGACAGAGACATTAGTTGATTATTAGCGATATTCAACATATAATAGACAGTAGCGATATTCGAGTAAGCATAGTAAAACAAATGAATATAAACACGCGTGACTTGGAAAAAACCTTAGGATTAACTACGTTTAAATGATGACTAAACCAACCTACTCATTTAGCATATTAAACAACATGATGCCGCTTACTTCCAAGGCAAATACAATTTTCATTTCTGTTTTAGTATATATATATTGTGAATGAATTAAAAAAAATTAAATAAAAAAAACTCGATTTGCA
This sequence comes from Lycaena phlaeas, assembly GCA_905333005.2. Taxonomy (NCBI): domain Eukaryota; kingdom Metazoa; phylum Arthropoda; class Insecta; order Lepidoptera; family Lycaenidae; genus Lycaena; species Lycaena phlaeas. The sequence continues at coordinate 10,418,040 of HG995174.1, read as the reverse complement.
CTAAATTTTAAATCTAAATTTAAAATCTATATGGATCTTATAATTTCACCTACTCCCCTTTTTTACTTCTCTTTATTGCTGTCCAGTAAAATCAAGTCAATTAGTTTTCACATCTATATATGATAATAACTCCAATACAATATTAACGAGTTAATTTGTGGTATCACAAGCGTAAGTGTTAACAAAGTAATGGAACGGATAAATAAATTGAAACTCACGCCTTATCCTTTTTACTCGATTACTTTTTACATTGGGAGTGTACAGGTTTTATCCTGAACACTAATAGGGCGTATCCCACGGGCTACAATAGCGTCTTCCTCTACTGCTGTGAAGGATCTTATATACTGTTCAACAAAAGCATTCCTATATACTTTTATTATCTTACTGAAACTACATTTTGAGAATTAAATTGTTTAAAGCACACTTGAGGGGTGAAGGGTTCCTTTTTGTATATTATATTTCATAAGGTTTATAATACTAATAAAATTATTGTTGTTTTAAACTCAACCATAATTCAAATTATGCTCTAGTTTACCTAGATACGATTACAAATTTACAATAACATTACATTTACGTTTTTATTAAGAAATATATATTTTTTTTAATTCAAGTCAATGCATTTTATTTCATTTTATCAAGAAAATTAAATAAATAACAAACATATATTTTTATATTATATAAAAATATAAAATTCTGGTATATTTTTATATAATATACTTGACGTAGAAATATTTTAGTAGGAATTAGGTCATGCAAATACACCACTGAACCCACTCGGTAAATTCAAAACCGATATTGGAAAGTTGCAACGCTTCTGTTGTCATATAAAGCATAACTACAATTTGGGACAAAGACAAAGGCGCGAGACACAGGCGAGTAATATCGCTATTCAACAATATCCAAAGTTCCACTTCAAATGAGGCTCATTTGAGCATAAAATTACATTGTCTTGAGCTCCGTCAGGTGGCAATGAACTGCACTTTGACATAAAACTGTTCCAGATATAAATCCGCTTCATTACCTTAATAAAGGTCGATTGAGGTTCGATAGCCATCAATTTCTTTGCCTATCTTCAAGTAGTCGTTAACGTCTTTATGCTTAGCAAAAATACACGGGGAATTTACTGCAAGCTCGTACCGGAGGTCGTTGTCCGCGAGTGTCATTTGAGTAAAAGCCATGTAATGTCTTACGATTAAAACTATTTGCGAATATATTTTTTGCAACTCTCGCGGTTGGACGCGAATAAAAATCAACTGACCATCTGAGAAATTAGCTTTGAGACTTACAATTTTTAATTTGTTAACCTTAAAATAGGTATAAGTCAAAGTGAAGCTTTTAAGCTAAAAGTGTGTTGGTAGACGCATTAAAAATAAATCGAACGCTCTTTTAATCTAGTGTGAAAATCGTTTATTATACTTACAAATCTATATTTGTATATATTATGTATGCATTTCCACTTCATCAATCTTATCATACTTAGGAATATAGCATTTCTACTTCACTAATCATAATATTACATTCTAAGGATGAAGAAGATAAATGGAGCTAATTGTATCTATCGTATTTCTATGGTCAGTGAAAACGAGAGAGTATGTCTGATTATGATGATATTATATTAAATACTTGAGCGACGGTGGTCCAGTGGTGAACGGTCTCGGCCTCTTATGCAAGGGTTCCGAGTTCGATCCTGACCCGTCCGTGTGTGCCTTGAAATGGGTTTTTCTAAATTTATAAGTGCACACGAGACCATCGTTCGCTCACCGGTGAAGGAAAACATCGTGAGGAAACCTGCATGCCTGATGAGATTGAAAGTCTTTGAAGGTATGTGAAGTTCACCAACCCGCACTGGCCCAGCGCGGTGGACTATTAGCCCATTACCCTCCTCGCCTGATTTCGAGGAAGGAGACCCGTGCCCAGCAGTGGGACATAATATAAGGGTTGATACTTTTTTTATGTTAAATACTTACAGATTTCTCTACAAGGAAACTTAGCTATCGATGTTTATTGGAAAAAGTGACGTCACAAGAAGAGTATAATATTTTTAAGTTGACTCATGTTACGAGTTACCGACTCTTTTTATGTGACGCAAATTGTAATGCGGGCTTACATAATGTTCTCAAGAATAGGAATTAAACACATCATCATCATCATTATCAACATAATCATTATTAAAATAAAAAATGATGTATTTTTCTTTCGATTGTTGACGTCCTTAAATAAACGCTAAGATGGCTGATCTGCTGCGTCCCACTAGAATAGATAGTTTTTAAGTAAACCGATACCAAATGTTAATTTAAAAATAATTCTCCGGGCGTTTCATATCAAAAGCGACCTCACATAAAATACTCCCACAGAATTCTTGACGTAATTGTCCATATTGTCTGTACCTTTGTCAATCAGGGTAAGTTAAGTCTACATTTTGTGGTTGAAATAATAACCCTCGTTAGCTAGCAACAAAGAGTTGGATATGTAAATTTGTGAAAGGTACGGACAAAAAATTCAGGCTCAACAGGTGTGTTCCAGATATATAATAGTATGGGATTTATATAATTATTAATCTCGATTTCAAAGGTTGCATTTATGGTTACTTTTCATTTCATTATAAAACGAAAGTATTTTTTGTGGGTTGAATAATCCTTTTTTACAAAGCGTTCTTTTTACATTTTCGCTGTCTATTTCCATAATAATTTCTTTACTATATTAAAAGAACATTCTATTCACGCTTAGTGGACGGCGATTATCTTCTTCTGGAAGGCAATAATGTCCATGAAGAAGCCCGACGAGCGAGTGAAAGAAGAGGCCGCCGACAAGGCCCAAACGAGCGACGAACTGGATGGCATAGAAGGCGCTACTTATAGTCCATTGAAAAGTTACATTTGGGGTTGCGTTTTTTAGAGGACGCAATTTTATTTTTTTGATGAGTAGTGGGGTCAGTGTTAAGCTAAAGCCAAGTTTGTGGGGTCGCCACCCTTGTCCCACGGCCGCCATCTTGAAAATAAGGGTTGAAATGGCTTTTACGATATATCTCTTAAAATAATTATCTGATTAAAAAAATTGTAGATATTTTTTGTTCCAAATTAAAATCTCTACAACTTTGGTCCAGTAACTTTTTGTCGTAGAACTTCAAATAAAAAAGTTTTAAGCGTAAATGTTCGATTAATGTTACAGCTTAGTCTAGTAAAGTTTTTACACAGTTTTTTTGTTACTGGAGACGCATTAAGCGTCTCCAGTAACACCCTGTGCTCGTTTTGGTTCAGGTTAGAAACCCGGTCCCAGTTCTGCACAACGACCCGGCGTCTACTTAGTGGCGGTCGAGCAGTCCACCCTTACGAGGAGTAGGCCTATCTATTGCTTGGCGCATACAAAAATATATTACCCTCATCTATTTTGTCGTCGCCTTTATAACGCAGTACAATTCATAATATTTTTATACAGAGATGGCGCTCTACTTCTTTACTCCTACTGCTCAACAGATAACAATTTTACAAAATGAAATAACACAGAAATAATTATTGACGCTGAAGCATTGTTGGTATCTGCTAGCCTGGCGAACATCAATACTATATTATAATGTCAAATTAAACAGGGAAGGGATAGTGTATTGAGTGCAATATCTACAATGTTTATCTAGGGCTTCTGAGCTGCGCGGCGTGGGCGCTAGCCTGGTCCAGGGAGATTTATTACTTTACGGCCCAACCACTTCGCGCCTGCGCCGGGGAACGATAGAGTTATGCCTTATAATACTTTTATTGTCCTTATTACTGGAACCTTCCCTACGCTGTTAGATTACTTATATTACAAACTATTATCAGCAGCGTAGGCTTAATAGGGATTGTTTATTAGTAAGATTACTGCGTAATCAATATTTTCTTAGTGTTTGTATAGCGTTTTTCATTCTCTAATCGAATAAGTTTATCGTTATCACTACATTTATCTGTAAATATTGTGATGTAATTAGCTGTGAGATTGCCATCTACCAGCCTCGATTGAAGGCGAATTGCTCGTAGGTGTATACCTATTCTACCTACATTCATAATATGTAAAAGAATAGGTAAGATATTGAAAGACCTTTTGGGTTAGCACGCTTATTGCTATGCTGGACCAAGATCCTAGCTACCATGACTTGGAATTCAATATTTTTGGATGACGCTAACATAAAATTGACATCTCACAATTTACCGGCGGAACGGGTGTGCTTGTGCGCTGTCATATCTGCATATGTAGAAATCATCTTGAGTACTTTTTTATTAAAACTTTAGCCGTGATTCGGAAACAAGTCAAAACGGTTAGTGTAATTAATGGGAGCATAGAGACTTACCCCCTTACGTCTCAGGACAACACGTGAATGAGTTGTCTGGACTAGTATCAGATCAACTAGTCTGTGGCGTTTCTGCCTGTTTATCTCTCTTACTATAATATTTTAAAGTTGGTAGTCATTGGGACTGCCGATAGAATTGAATTGGTCCGGATGCTGTGAAGATCAAAGTTAGTCGCAATTTTCATCGGGCAGTCCACTTGACCCAAGACCGTGTCCCGTGGAAAACCATATTTATCGCGATCCACAGAAAAAGGAAATGACAAAGAAGAAGAACTTCGAAGAAAGGGATATAGTAATTAGTAAGTCCATGATTGTGACACTATGAAATTTCAATTTGGGTTTCGAAAAATTTGAAAATTTATGTCATAATGTCACATAAGTATGTCGCTTGCGTAAACCTTTGGTTAATCTACCAAAAATTACTCAACGCGGCTAAAGAAGTTTTCACTTCAACTACCTCAAAAATCTTGTATTTCAGCAACATTATATCAACGATATAAATCATTGGCAATTCATATGAGCATGTTCATTATAAAATTATTTCATAAAAGCGCATAAATCTATTTGATGAAATATTGGACGAGTCGTTGATTACCGCGTATTGTGCGGCGTACGGCGTGCGGCGTGCGGTAGCCGAGCGTGCGCATTATTCCCGGTGTCCGCATAATAAGCGGATCACGGGTTTTATATGCGGTTTATATGCGGATTGTATGCGGATTGCGGACCATAATACTTGATGTACCCCTGATTTATTCCTATCATTGCAATTACATTACTTGTAATCGTTAAGATATTCATAGCTTTTAACCGGATTTTATTGCTCTGAACGGGTCGTTGAGAATCTATTTTTGTTTTACTTATATTTTCCAAAGACTATTCTGTTTTATTAAGATGATTATATGACAGTTTGAAGTACGCTTTAAATTAGTTATAGTCCATTAGATTATTATCACATTTTTGTCAATTAGCCAACATTAAAAAACTGTAACAAAATAATTCTTTAATGTATTCTATATTATTTTATCAAAATACATTAAAGATTAATAAAAAGCAACTCCGATATCATGTGAAGTTTGACAAACGGCTAAAATACCTGCATGATTTCCGTGAGTGGTGACAAATTGCCACTGGCATCGACCGAATAAAGGCCGTCTGGGCCTTTATTAACACGGTCCCAGCGATTCTGGCCCAGTTGGTACTAGCAACCCGGCCTTGAAGTGATCGAATAGAAGCCGTCTAGGCCTTTATTAACACGGTCAGAGCAATTCTGGCCCAGTTGGTACTAGCAATTCGCCCTTGAAGAGATCGAACTAGGTTCAAGTGTTAGCCTTTGATACGTATTTAAAATGAGATTTTCTACAGGCCCTGATCGTGTGAACAAAGTCTGTACACTAGCGATAATTATATCGTAAGGGTAAATTTAGTATATGTGAACATTCATCATTATCATCATCAGCCTTTATCCGTCCACTGCTGAACATAGGCCTCCCTCAATGATCGCCAAGAACTAAGCCTATCTTTTCGTCTTACTTCTAGGAAGAGCTCCATCATTGAAAGTGGAACGCATAAGGGTCGCTTATTTTTAAGTCCGATAGTGGGCGGAGACGACATTATAATGATTATAATGAAATAATGATCATTATCATTATTTAATAATTGATATTTAAAAAGGTCCGATAATATATTATTTATAAGTGTTATGTTTTAAATAGTTTAAACTTTGTTTGTTTTGAACTTAAAGCTTACGTACAATATCAATGTATTATTTTTAACTCGTTCTCTACCTCAATATGTACACTCCTTTATTTATATATTTCTTTATCTTTATTTTTAAGTTAATATCCTTATGTGAAATATGTTAGTTTTCTTATTTTTGATGAAACGATGTTGTATGCTTGATGTGTTCTCCTATAATTGAAGGAGCACAAATTGCCAAATACTTTTATATTTACCTTTGCATGTACTGTGTATCCTTTGTTGGAGAACCTTATAATAAATAAAATAAAATAAAAATAAAATAAAAATTTATGTATTTATATTCTGTTATTTACGTCCAGAACAGATTGTTTTAGTGACATTTTAGCGAAGTTGTACTCGTATCGTAATAGGTGTGCGGTGTGCGGTCGTCTGGCGGTGACGGGCCACGATTGATGGATGATTATGTCTTCATCCCCGGCCAGGCTCCGACTGACTCCATGTCTCAGCGCGACGAATTCGCTTCTGCGATGTGTACAGGAGACCCTCGTTTTGATACTTGCAATCTTATCTACTTATATTACTCTATATTGGTTTCACAAGATTATAATGTTCGTCAGCACTCAATCTACATTAGTGGAATTTGGTCTCTCGCAATTAGCTATGATAGAGCTTACCTACGTCTTATACCTACACATTTGATAATTTAGTAAACGATAAAATAGATACATTTCTTGTCATGAACTTTACAAGCTGATTAGCTATTTTATTTAATAAGATTTTGTGAAACATCCTTCTAATATACACGGAAGAATGTATGGATGTATCTTTGTTACTCTTTCATGAAAAAACTAATGAATGGATTTTGATGAAACTTTTTGAATGATGAAGCTTATACATTAGAATAACATACAGACTATAATACATCCCTGTACTCCTACGGGAATGGGAAGTACGCGGGTGAAACAACGAGGTTCTGCTAGTGAAAGTAAATCATATTGGCACATGCCTTGATTTAGATACTTGCTGAAGTAACATAATTTAGGTTCAAAATTTCTAAATGCAACCTTAAATCCACAAAGCTAATTTTAATGAGGTAATCCAAAAGCATACCTACTAATAAACATAAAATAAAAAGGGATAAAAATAAATTAAAAAGTATTAAGCAAGATCTTTCTCCAAATTTCTTTTACCAGTATATTATAATATAGAACATCCCCCAAACTTTTGATAGAAAACGACTTTAAAACTTAAAAAGGCTCAAGATTGCCGCGTCGTATTCTCCCTAACTTGTGTCATTCACCGTGTTGTTACAGGTCTGTGGACAAAAAAAACCTCTTTCAAATGTAAATCGGAGCAAACCGACAAAGCAAATTGTCACAAATAAACACTGATACATTGGGTTTTTTGTGAAAGTCCATAAAAACTGTGGCGCACCGGTAAAGGGTCAGACTGCTTCAATCAATCTAAGATAAAAATTTCTTTTATTGATTTTTTGTCGGCCATTTTTTGTATTGCCATTCTGATTGTAATCCGTGAGAATATAGATCATGTAGATGATATTATTTTTTAATGTCAATAGAGAACAGGTGGTATTTGTAATAAGATGTAAGTCGATGGCAATTATTTCTAACAGTCTTATTTATGATGACGAAGCGTTGGTCGGCCATTATTCAGGTAGGAAGACGATGTTCGTGCAGTGGCCGGTCCGTGATAGAGTGGCAAATATCGGTCGTATTAGAATTATAGTTCATTGAATTAAGCCCATGTTTGGCAGAGGACCGATAAAGGCTGATGATGATGATGATTTATACTATGTTAATATTATTTAGCAATCTCTAGACCAGTAACGGAATGGTACGCGAGAGATAGCAAAAGAAGGCAAGGGCAGACAAATGAAGCGTTGGGAAGATGACATAAAAAATATAGCTGGTCCGGCATGGATACGCACTAAAAGTGACAGAACAAAATGGAAAGCTTAAGAGGAGGCTTTGTCAAAGGACAAGCTGTATAAGGAAAACTGGTATCCGATGTTCTTCAATAGTTAAAATTAAAAAAAAATGTTAAATCTAAAGATATAAAGGATTATTTTATATTTTTTAATAATATTATTTATGTTAAATATTACAGGAATTGAATATTAAAGAAGACTAATCCCATAACGATCATCATCAAGAACCCATTTTATTGTTTTAGAATAACTTAAATGAACACCAAAACTTAATTAGCATAATTCAATTAAATATCCTCCCCTTTATTTTAAATACATTTTGGAATAATTTTCATTTTGATTGATGTGTACTATAATAAAACAAAACGAAGATCTCGCATACATTAATCCAAATATTGATTTAACCCCATCAGCGACGGAAGCAGGTGTATTGAGCACGGGTCCCGGTCACAACGCTCACCGTTTCCTAACTATGAAATTAAATGATAATCACCATTTTTTGTATTTGTATAGAGATTTTAATAAGTGCATTTTGAGTACTTCAGATGAACTCAACCTTTTACAATAAGTGATAAAGATTTAATATTTATTCCTGAAATAAACTGATATTAAGAGGATGTCACAGTTTGTAGGATAATAGTCTTTATTTGTATTTATTATTCTAAGACCGTTATGATTTTTTTGCGTTAGATCAGATCAATTTATTTAAAGGATTTGTTTAAAGGCGTCACGGCTATTTAGCTAAAATAAAATAAAAATTAAAAAAAAACTTAATGTATATATATATATATATATATATATATATATATATATATATATATATACAGGGACTTGTATTAATTATACAAACTTTTTCTTACTAATACTCAAGCTAGCACTGTCTATTTTTTAATTTAATTGTTACTTAATATTATTAATTCATAAAATAACCATTTTCAAATGGTTGCACACCCCTGTCTTGGTGTGGTCATCGCTCAAGTTAACGGCTAGCACCCACGAGAGGGTTAAGCGTCATGCTTCATATCGATGTTACGGCTGATACTGGATAAAGAAACGTTTTTTGGGGCAGATGTACCCAACTTATAATTTCACCGTATCAAAACATCAGAGGGTCCGATGGAATCTTTCTAACGATAGACATGCACTATTACTTCACGTCAAAATATCTCTAATGACACATCTTGTCTGACTTGTAAATGCATCACCTTCAGTTAAAAATCAACTCGGTGCAGTAATTACGCATGTTTTGTATTTATATACCAGACACGGCAAAGTTGTTTCTAGAACTTTTATTATTTTACTAACTAGTAAAATAATAAAAGTTTTAAATTTAGCATAAAGAAATCTGTTGGGACAACTGTCCCAACAGATTTCTTTATGCTAAAAGGTACTTTTATATATAATACTGCTGATAAAAAATAGTGGTTTGTTATAGAAGGGAATGCATTTACGGTTAAATATATAATATATTAATGCATAAAAAACAAAAAAAATGTTAAATAAAAAAAACTAAGGGATGGATTCGAACATTTAGGGACATGAAAAATAGATGTTGACAGACAGACAGTTAATTGCAATATACGCACAAAATCTCATGAACATTGGTCGGGAACCTGCATGGGTACATCGCGGTTTTTTCTATTATAAAAAAAGTAAAGTGAAATAGTAACCCATAAGCGTCCCACTGATGGGCACGGGTCTTCTCCTCGAAAGCAGGTGAGAAGGATAATGGGCCATAGTTCACCGATGCGCTGGCCCAGTGCGGCTTGGTGAACTTCACACACCTTCAAAGACTTTTAATCTCATCAGGCATGCATGTGTTTAGGATGCACTCAGAAATTTAGAAAAAAACGTTTCAAGGCACCACAGAGGGTCAGGATCGAACCCGCACCCTCTGGACTCTGGGCCATCGTCCCTCATGTAATGTAAATAATTATAATCCTCGTCTGATTCGGTAATTAAAAGCGTGTCGCAAAATCACTACGATAAAAAAACCATGTCAATATTATTATAGAACAAAATCTACTATCAAGTGACACGTGTCTCTACATCTTAAAATTACCACATATACCCGTGCGATCCTGTAACAAATAGCACGATTTATATGGGCCGTTATAAAATCCGCGATAAGGACAAAAATCCCTATCGTTCGCGTCAAATCTTTAAATAATAGGGTAATTTGTCTGAGTACAGCGTTTTGCATATGATATCCCGTTCCCCGCCGAGGGCGACTGACGACGGTTCAACATGAATGGACTCATAGCAAAATGATGAACCTTCGAACGCTTAAAGCTGATTTTGAGTTACTAGGAACATTTGTACGTGCGATTTTATTAATGTTACGTATTGTAATTTGGTTTTGTGAACATAGGTAGGTGATGCGTTGTGTGTTATTTTATATCACAGTGCATAAAAGGTATCAACCTATATAACCTTACCCCTTCAAAGACTTTCAATCTCATCAGGCATGCAGTTTTTCTCACGATGTTTTCCTTCGTGAGTGTTCAAGTGGATTTGTGAATGGTTTTTATTCACAATTTATTTAGATTAGTTAGTTTTAATTTATTTATCTTATTTTTTTTATTAGTTGGATATAAAAATGTATTGAACACCACCCGTGACCACTGCTCCTAGTTGTAATTTAGTCAGCGTCGTCCAAATAAACTCAAGCTTCACGTATTAAACTCCTGCGGGGCCTATTCAACTAATATTGTAATACTAATGTTGTATTGACTAAGAGTAATATTGTTTTTAATTTCCCATTGATATAAAGGCGCGGCGCCACCGCGGCGCGTGGAGAGGCTTTTGTAAAGCTTCGCTTAGCAAAAGAATGCCACTAATATCATAAATGCGAAAGTTTGTGAGGATATTTGTTACTTTCACGTAAAAACTATTACATGGATTATGATGAAACTTCATAATTATAGGTATAGTTTATACATCAGATTAACACATAGGCTATAATTCATCCCCGTATTTCCACGGGAACGCGGGATAATATAGACTATATCATCCCGCTTAAAGATGCCGTTGTAAATCTTACAACGGCATCTTGTAGTGTAGTTAATGCAGGCGAAGCTGCGGGCAACAGCTAGTGTTAAATATTATGTGTAGCGTCACAGTTGCAGAATACTATCACATAGATTTTCTTGCAAAATGAAACTTGAAATGTGCGTAGCGTCTTTATGCGCCGCGGTGGAGCAGCGCCTCAATTTATTTAATTACAACACAAAACACAGTACTTAACAGTTCGTATAGTTGGATTGAAGTTATAGGTCATCTAGATTATATCCGGCACAGGTCTATACTACTAAAGGAACACGTTTACCTAGAAAACATGTTGCCTCGTAGTCGGCCATTGTTATAATATTTTGTACTGTTTAGAAGAAAAGTTAGCAGAAATTGCTGGAAGCTACTCATCCGTATAATTTCACCAAACCATCACATGAATTAATGTGTTAAAATTGCTTGTGTTCTGTTAATTGTTATATGTACCTATTACCTATTTTAAATTAATTTATTAACGAGAAGTGTATCGAGAATGTACGGAATTAAGTTTTGTTTTATTTCGACTAAGTTTACAGCGAAAGCTAAGTTTTACGAACTACATATTTTTATTCCTTCTTTAGGTTTTTTAAAATTTATTTTTGTTTAATTTTTTACTTTACTCCATTGATTTAAGATAGCTACTTCCCTATTTGTTTACGTAAGCTCCACTCTTTGCTTGATGGTAATGTCTTGTTTGTAGTTATAGTTTTTTTTTTTAATATTTTATTAATATTATTTAGTTTTTATTTAAAATAGACTATAGACTATAGAGTATATAATAGACAGAACAAAATTTAACAAAAACAATTTCTATCTTTGACATTATTTTGACGGTTTTACGTTGTATAGTCCTCGCCACTTTAGAAGTCCGATAGACGCGGCGCTGCGGTCTCATAACTCAATGTTGCCAATTTATAGTGTAATGATTTTCCACCAAGTCTAGTACAATAAAAAATTTAAATAATTATAGGGCCTATGATCAGTAGTGGATTGTTAAAGACTGATGATGATGATAATGACAAAAATAATTATAGCAGCAAAATTAAAATCTCCCTGCCAGGTTTTAGTAAAATAAAACATTTTTTTTTGTAAATATTTCGTTCGTATTTTTTACGTATAACCGATTAGTAGAATTCATCTAAAACAAGCTTCTTCGGATGTGTTCGGCTTTTGCCAGGAGTGGCGATTTTCTCAGAAGTAATTGCTGCCATTGTTACTTTTTTTGTTATTCGACCTTTTTTACAGAAACACCTGAAAATATAATTCCTCTGAGCAAGGATTTAATTATTTTACCTTGTATTTATATTCATATAAAATATCATAAGATAAATGTAGGTATAGAGGTAATGATAATATTTTAACCATAAATTAGGCAAAAATAAGTGACTCTGGCATCTCTAAAATTTACCTGTCATGGCAGTGACATTTATAAACATATTATTCAACGGGGTTAATTGTTGTTTATTTTTACTTTCTAATTCACATAATTATTTCACTTTAATGATCATTTTATGGCCTTTACTTTTTACACCTCACTTTATATTATATGCTCCATATTTCACGGAAAACAATTTAAAATATCACAACTTCTTACCCCAGACAGACGTCAAGATGTCAATGTTGTCAAATTTAGTTCGGCCATTAGTCGCAGGACTTCAAAAGTGGCGATGACTCTAATAAAATCTTAAGGTTCTTGACAAGCATTCATAATATTATATACTTTTTAATTTATTTTTTTAATCTATTGGTATAATTAATATTGAATTGGCTTACGATATATATTATAATAATTATTATAATGTCTAGCTAACGTGGCATATTCTATAAAAAATATACTTAATGATATATTTATTACTTATCAAAAAAACTTTAATAAGAGATAATATTGACATGCTGCCTTGCAGTCAAATCGGGCCAGCACGACCGGGGTTCACAATATTATGATACCGGCGTAAATTGGCAGCTATACTGTCTTGTATGTAGCCTTACGTGCGGTTTGTGTGTTTCCGGTGGCCCATTGGGCCATTCCTTTCCTCCTCCGCATCTGCATAGCCTCTTGTTGTATGTTTATGGGCCTCGTAATCGCCAAAATTCATCGACCGTTCTGCTGCCCTCCTATGCTATAGAAAAAATATAATATTTTTTTTATTATATTTTATATATGCTAACAATAAGATCGTCCATCTTTAATAAATATTAGATTCTTAATTTTCTCTAATAAGTGTGCTAAGACTTCAAATAATAAAACTTTTTAAGTATTTAAAAAATTATAAATATTTTTTTATTCAAATAAATGTACAGATATCTTTTTTTATATCACAAGTCATTATTATTATCAAATTCTAAAATTATAGTGTAAAGAAGTAGTTAGCCTTTATAAAACTCATAACTAGCGACACCTATTGTAGTTACTATGAAACTGTACGGCATGAATTGTTGCGTAAAACCGTCAGCAAGCTAGTAATGTGCGTGTTTTTTATATTGCAGTATAGATGGCGCTATTCATGAGAATAAGCTAAGTCAATGTGACATTAGTTTATTAGTCCTCACACAGATGGCACTTTTTTGTACACTCCTAATCCTCAAAAATAGGTAGTTATTGTATTTTTATAAATTTTGTAATTTTAATTCAAGTTTTTTTTTTATTATTATAAGATAATATCTAGGAGTATCATGGACACAAAATATAATGTCTGTTTGTGTTTTGGCAATACAAGGGGAGCGCCCCCTTTCGAATTTTATTTTAAAAAAGTCTAGACCTTTCGAAAAAAAAACACCATACAATGAGCTTGCATAGGTATTATGTAGGCATACTATTATAATTTATTATTGTACTGTAAGGAATAAAAATATTAGTTTCTCCGAGCTTGTTTTATGTTCTCAGTAGCGACCAGCTGTGGAAACAGTAGTTGAGTTACTTCCAAAAAAGATAAATACCTAATTAATAAAAAAAGTATACCTACTATATTTTATGTCTCTGTTGCTAAAATTAGTTATAAAAAAATAATGAGAGTCGTTAATAATTATATCTTTTGATTAAGAAGTCCTTTAAAAATGATCATCAGAGCATTTATTTTAAATCGTGTGTTATCTTCAGCTATTCACTTATAACTTTGAATTCCATTTTTTTAAACAAAACGTGAATTTGAATTCGAACTATCTGCATGAATTCGAAATAGAATGAAATCTTTCCGTTCGCATAAATTAAAGGTGAGAGCACAACGGCCGCAGTTTCACAAAAACTCCAATCGTGGGGGAAAGTTTGGCGATTAAGCCGTGAGGCGTGGCTGGCCAGGACTGCTCCTGACAGTTAGTGCTGCCACTTGTTATAATCCGCTGAACTTCCGACCCGCGTCAAGGTAAGCGCAATTAATGGAAATAACCCACCTTCGCAAATTTATACCGTATTCCACTTTATTTGTGGCTGCTATAGACTTTAGGGTTTCGTAGTCATAAATAGAAAAAAAAAATGTAATTTGTCATAATCGTCGTCATCGCTTTGTATGTGACCTTTATTTTACTTGAAGATGTCAGAAAATAGGTACGGCCTCGAGCATAATATTACTATCTTCTTAAATTTGCTAAAGCTTACAGCATTGTTTGGTATCGTTGTCTAGAACTGCCGAGCAGAAGACTACAAAAGTAAATTCCTAATTATCAACTAACATATAAAATTCTTATGTTACAATTTTTTATACTCCTCCGAAACGACCAAATCTATTTTGTTGAACTTAATACATATTAATTTTGTCCGAGAATAAATTAATAACAAATTTTTATACCCCTACGTGTTAAAGGTGGTTCATCCTATTTTTTTTTTCTATTTTCCATTATTTTTATTTTATTATGTGGAATTATAATATAATATATATACTTATATCCTTTTGCACTCATCCACCCCTATTTTTTAATAGCGATATTAGCAAAGATATTAAATTATATATTAATTAGCAATATCTCGCGAACCATCATGCAGTCTTTACAGTAAATGCGTGAGTGCACGCATATAGCACCGCCCTCCTTTCCCACACTGCATATGCATACACTCGCATGCACCACCACCACACACACTACCTTAAAAGACCACCACCATAAAATCTATGCACATATCACTCAGGATGTAGACTCTACGATTAGTAATCGTATTAATAGTATAGTAGCGATATTAGCACTTTTGCCACAACAAAACTTGTTGAAGACGTAGGATGGGTAACAATAGATTTTTCTTAGATGAGCCATCTGCTCATCCAATTTTCCAATGAAGCTTAAAGGCCTTAAGGTCAACAGCATGGGTCCATTCGAAAAAAAAGGGTAACAATTATATATCTTCAACTCTTTACAAGAACGATTGACTGTTGAAGAGCGCGGGAGGCGGGTTATGAGTTACTAGCCGTTCATTAAAAGATAACGTTCAAATATTAGTAGCAGACGGAAAAAGACTCATGATAATGATGATCTTGAAATAAATGATATATTAGCTTTATTGGTGTTATTCATTGGTATAAAGTATAAATTATATTTAATTATCAATCTCGAAATCTTTCGCCGTTTAAGAACCGAGCGTAAGTATTAGTAATAGAAAGCTAATTAATATAAAAAATAAGGCGACTTTCATTTGATCTATTAGGCGTCTTGTTATCCGTGGGTCAGGTGGGCGAATCACGCCCCTGCTGTCTCAAAGACATTACAATTAAACTCTTCATAAATATATCTCCATTTTCATTTATTTTGTTTACTTATAAACTTTTACCTTTATTTAATAAAAACAAAATTCCATCACAAATTCTTTTTCAAAAGAATTCACGAAAACTTTGCTTGCTTTTTAACCCTTTAAAATTTTACCGATATAAAGGTCAGATGAGGAATATATATAGGAATGGATATATTTGGACGTGATTGAATAGTGAATATAAAATAAAATATTATGTTTATTATTATATCTTGCTAGCTGCTCCGACAGACTTCGTTTCAGTGCCACCAATGCCGCCTTTGGTGAGGTGTCCCGGATCTACAAGCAACAGGGCACCTCGGCGGCTAGTCAGTCCCTCAGGGGACCGACGCCACCTCCGCTAAGGGGATGCTCGGCACCACAGAATAACCCCTCCCAACGTCGGGACAGTACAATGAGGCGAGGTTCCCGTCTTCACCCGTTACTCCTCTTCTTATATGAGGGGTACGAAGAGCCCCCTCGGCTCAATTCGCTTGGCCCAAGGTGCTGGGCTCACTCTAGGCTACTGAGCCCCACCGTCACGACAAGGCTTGAACCATGGTGGGGACAAATGAGTTGCTTTGCCTAGTTCTAGATAAACTGGTTATGTCCATGAGTGACGTCCATCACTTACCATCAGTTGGCATATCTGGTTCGTCTGTCCAACTTATATAAAAAAGGAAATATTAAAAAATAAAAATAAAATAAAATAACAAAAACTTCTCGCTACTAAATTGGCCCAGTTATAATGACACAACTTTTATGGATGTTTTAGATACTTTGGAGGACAGGACAATTATTAATCGGTTACTAATTTTATTTATCAAATTCGCTTACAATATTGATTACAAAAATCAGCTTTATTTTGCTTGTTATTATAAATGTATTAAAGGTTTTTTTAATCTCGCAACTTTACACGTGTAAATTCATAATTTATCTTAGTAATTATTACAACTCGGAGCTTAATTAATTATTATTTTAAGGTATCTTAACCTTATCTTGGGTGAGAATTCTCAGACGTCGCTGTTTCGAAGAACCCGCCCACTCTAATTATAATTATGTAACGCTTATCTTATATTTTTTTTTACTGTCTTTCTGTTTTTAATATTTAGCACTTTCTATGAGCAATTCTGTATAATAGCTTTCATATTATATTCTTGAGCCTTGTAAAAAATTAAAATAAACATTCTACGTTCTTTTGAAAAAAAATGAGTAAATTGCGTTACGCATACGCAAAATCAAAATGGATATATGCTATAATACGTAATACCAACAAGGCAGGAAAAACTCGCGGGAAACTGAGGGCAATAAAGGCAGGCAACAATTTATTTATATGACGCTTCGGGGAGAAGTTATCCCCAGATCCGCAGATCAGAAAGAACGAGGTGAAATCAAGTTGATACAAATCGTAATGAGAAAGTGGGATATTCTCATACTACAATCAATGTTTTTGTGTTCTGTTTCGACTTTTTAACTGTGGTCAATATGGAACAATTTTATTGCATTTTTTGGAATGAGAAAATGTGAAATTAACCAGGTGGGAAGATCTCCGTGAAGTGGTCCGGTCCGCGTTGGATGCAAGTGGCTAGGGATCGGTCGTCTTGGCGTTCATTGAGAGAGGCCTATGTTCAGCAGTGGATAAGGGCTGATGATGATGATATATATGATTGTAAAATGTAGAATACTGTAAATTTGTTTCATAGTCAAATATAAAACCTGAAAGGGGGTGATATATTTTAGTTTAAAAAATCTAATAAGGGAAAAACGCTTAGGTGATGTGTGAATATTATGTCTATTCACACAGGATTTTTAAGGGAAAATATGATTAGCCCGCTGGTTCTGAATAACTTGATTTCGATGAAATTAAAATATTTTATATAATACAAGCTGAGCCAGGCAAACGATATCTTGACCCTATTTAAAAAATGGAACCTTAGGTATTCTGATGATAACGAGCAAGCAAAACAAAAAAACAAAAAAAAAATCTAATAAGTGGTTCTCGAATTTCGAGTCAGGTGTGTAAGTACATATATTTTGATTAATTTTTATTTATATAGGTAGATTAATACTCTGAGGATTTATATATAGAAATATCTAAATGCCAAATTGAATCTAACAGCTACAAAGAGAACTAAGAAGAACACACAAAAAGGCTCAGTATTTGTAAACGTTTGAATATTCATTTCTAGGAAGAGGTCAAACTGTTATACCAGATGTGCACGTTGCGTTAAATTTTACGCAGAAATATGAAATTCTACGTACATGAATGCTACGTGAAAATATTTTGTGAGCGCAAATTGAAAGTGTTAAAGCTTTGATGGCTGAAGGTTGTGGACAACAAAGGCTCAGAGAATCATGATTCGTATTTCAATCTACCAACACTATTTTTTTAAAGGATTTACCAGTGAAAAAAGGCTGAAATGATCCCGTCCGTTGATACCAGTAACGCTGTTATGAATTGATGGGACAAAGTGATTCCTTGAAATATAAATTATAGTTTCACACAAATTATTTTTATTTAAGACGCTATAAAAAAACAACTTCAAATGCATTGAAGTGTGAGGCATGAAGTGCGGGTCTATTACTCTACGTAGAAATGAAAGATAAACGGGAAGGTTCTTTACAAATATTTTATTTTAATCAAAAAATAAAAACAAGAGTTTCCTTAAGTATCATTTATATTATAACACTGTAGTTAATTTCATCAAGATTTATTTACCAATCATACATAATATGCAATTGCTAGAGCTTTAGCTTTAGCCACTTATATTTCAAGGTTAAATGCTATTAATAATATTAGAAAAATTATTTTGTTTACATTTCCTTTCTGTAATAATGGGAGTAAAGATAACAATAATACAAGACATAATCTGAATATGATGCTACATAATATGACATGTTATAATAATAAATTTCATTGTATAGATTTCAACTCGATTGTTAAAAAATATTATTCGACAAGAGGTAAATTTTACCTTAATCAACTTAGTAAAAGACAGATAGCAATGTCGCTGTCCTATTATATAGATTCCGCCAACCTTTTGGCTAACTTGACGACTGCTTCTATTGAGCAGAGTAGTATTAATGACATTAATTGTATACAATCACTTGATTCTAGTCATCATTATTCTAGTCATTCTTATTCTAGTCAACACCGACCATCCACTCTTTTGGTGGATTTGACTGCTCCTATAGAGCATTTAAATTAAGTGACCAGACAACAGAGACTGTTAACTCTAGCAATGTTTCTAGTGACATGCCCTTAAATAATTCTATGACTATGAATATAAATGATACTAAGAAACTTGATTGCAATTTAAAACTTATCTCTCAAAATATTCAAGGCATGTCTAGTAAAATTCATGAGTTGGAACTTCTCTTGATCTATGACAAAATTGACATTCTTTGCATTACTGAACACTGGCTTAATAGCAACCAGCTCATGTTTAATTTTTACAACCACCATATTGGTAGTTCGTTTGTCAGAAAGAGTGCGATTAGGGACTCTGGAGGATCCTTAATTATTATTAACAATTCTATTAAATATAAAGAACGCACTGATATTGTAAATCTTTCAGTTGAACGAACCATAGAGATAGCTTGTATAGAATTGGAGCCGGTTATTGTAGTTAGCGTATACAGAAATCCAAATGGATCCTATGATATTTTTGAAGAAATTATGGAAACTGTTCTTCATAAATTAAATTACACAAATAAAGGCATCATTGTTTGTGGAGACTTTAATATAGATCTTTTAGTTACGTCAAAATTATCAAAAAAGATTTTAACATTCTTCAAATGTTACAATTTGATTAATCTATTTCTAGAACCTACTAGAACTACAGCTAATACTAAGTCCTGTATTGATAATATATTTACAAATCTAGAATCCACAAACATGAATGTCATAAACAAATTAAGGTCTGATCATAGCGGCCTAAGGGCAGATTTTAAAATAAATTTAAACAAAACGAAAAAGAATATCGAATACATACCAGTTACTAAGGCTAGATTAAAAATGTTTAATAATAATGTAAGTTCAAAAATTACAAATCTGGAATTTTGTGAAGATCCAAATATGTTATACAATAAGGTGTTTAATGTTACTAAAGTGGAATATGATACTGTTTTTAAACCTAAAATTTTGAAAGTTAACGATTGTCTAAAGTTTAGTGATTGGGCAACAGTAGGAATTATGATTAGTAGAAATAAATTGTACAGTCTATATGATGAAAAAACAGTGAACAATAGTCCGTCATTTGTTGAGTATGTTCGTAATTATTCTAAACTGTTTAAGCGTGTATGTAATGAGGCTAAATCTAGATTCATAAAGAATAAGATTGTTAATAGTAAGAATATTGTAAAGACAACTTGGCAAGTTATAAACAGCGAGACTGGTAAAGCCAAACCACGCAATCTCGATTTTAAATTGAATATTGATGGAAATTGTATCAGTACAGATCTTGAGGTTGCCGAAGCTTTTGATAAATTCTTTACTAACATCCCAGTTTCGACTACCAAATACCTAAATTCTTCTCCCACTCTAGCTGAATCTTTGTTGAAGATGAACATGGTCGAGTCCAAGGTTGTCTTTGTATTCCATCACGTCAATGCATACTCAATTGTAAAAGCTTTTAAATCACTGACTGTTAAAAAAACCGCTGATCTGCATGGCCTTTCCGTCACAATAATCAACTCCATCATAAACTGCATAGCTCCCCATCTAGCTATGGTTTTCAATAAATGTATTGATAATGGAGTTTTTCCTGATTTAATGAAGTGCAGTAAAGTCATACCTTTATTTAAAGCTGGCAGTAAGTCTGACCCCACCAACTTTAGACCTATATCTATATTGCCAACGCTAAGTAAAATATTTGAAAAAATAATTTTAGATCAATTGCAATTTCACTTTTATTCCAATAAAGTAATGCATTTCAAGCAATTTGGATTTACCAGGGGTCGTTCAACAACCGATGCAGGTGTTGAACTAATACGATGCATATTTGATGCCTGGGAGGAGTCGCATGACGCTTTGGGTGTATTTTGCGATTTGTCCAAGGCTTTCGATTGCGTTGATCACAGTACCTTGGTCAGGAAACTTCATTATTACGGTGTGAGAGACAGTGCACTGAGCCTTTTAAAGTCTTACTTACATGGACGCGTACAGAGGGTTGATGTAAACGGAAAAGTGTCAGGTGGGTCTGCGGTTACCATGGGTGTCCCGCAGGGCTCAATTCTTGGTCCGTTTCTCTTTCTAATTTATATAAATGATCTACCGAGTCTTGTAAATAACTGTCATGATATAGTGTTGTTTGCGGATGATACTTCTTTACTTTTTAAAGTTAGACGACAACAGGATAAATATGACGACGTAAACAATGCCATTAATAAAGTTGTTGAGTGGTTACTGCAAATAATCTTGTGCTTAATGAAAAGAAAACAAAATGTGTTAAATTTACTCTGCCCAACGTAGGACAAGTTAATACGGATATAGAGATAAAAGGAGAAAAATTGTGCCTTGTGGAAACAACCTTGTTCTTAGGTATTACTTTAGATTCTAGATTGCAATGGGGCCCTCATATTGACAAGTTAGCGGATAAGCTCAGTTCTGCAGCTTACGCGGTTAAAAAGATAAGGAACCTGACGGATATTCAAACCGCCAGGTTAGTTTACTTTAGTTATTTTCATAGTCTTATGGCCTATGGCATTTTGCTGTGGGGTCATGCCGCTGATACCGAGCGCATATTTATTCTGCAAAAGCGAGCTATTCGAGCTATTTATAAATTGGGTCCCAGGGAATCTCTTAGGGATTTTTTTAAAAATATTGATATATTAACATTAACATCACAATATATCTTCACAAATTTAATGTATACCAAAAATAACCTTCATCTGTTTAAACAAAAAAGTGATATTCATAATGTAAATACTAGAAATAGAAATAAGCTAGTGCCCTATAGTAGTCGACTTAACAAAGTAAGTAAATCTTTTGTGGGTCAATGTATACGCTTTTACAACAGGGTCCCTTCTAATATACAGGAATTATGCCCCAAGAAATTTAAGATTGTCATCAAACAAAAACTAAGTAAAAAAGGATACTATAAGATTAATGAATATTTCGATGACGCAAATCCTTGGGATTGAACTGCTCTTCTATCAAGCTGTATTTATTTAGAATGTATATAAATTTTGAGCCTGCAGTATGATAAATTAAACTTGTATTAAGGTGAAACGTATGACATGTCATGCTCGCTTATGCCATTGCAGTGGTGGCGTTGTGTGATGGGTCCTCCACTTCCCTCTAATATGTGGAAGAGGTTGACGCTGGCACACGCGTCCTGGCCTATGTGAAGGTGCCGCTGTGGTGGCTGGTCGTGTTATGCAGTTTCTACCTCGCTTGGTTTTTTGTTTTCTTTTTATTAACATCCTCTTGTTTGTTTTGATCTGTTGCGGGGTCCAAATTTATTTACTTATTTATTTTAGGCAAATTTGAATTAATTTATGTAACTAGCATGTTGTTATTATTTATTTGTATATTAGTATGTTGTTATTTTGATGTACTTACAAAAATTGTAAAACTATATTTTAAAAAGAGCAATCCTACAGAGTTTCTTGCTAGATTCTTCTCTGAGGAAAACTGCTACTTTGCGAATCTAGCATTAGCTTATAAAAAAAATTGACATGTTTCAAGTGCTATGTAATTTGCCTACGAAATAAATATTATTTGATTTGATTTGATTTGATTTAGAGTGTACGTTTTAATTGCATTTTGTTATTATGAAAATGTTTCGATGTTTTTGAAGACAACAGTCTAAATATTTATATGATCATAACATTTTTTTATGCTCTCAAAACATACATGTCCAAAACTGTTTAAATAAGCCTATTTGCACAATATACAGTTTCTTAAGGCGCAAAATGAACACTGAAGGTGAAATTGTCTTACAATGTATGCTTACGCTAACCAAACCTATACGGGTAATCAAATTTAGATAAAAATTTTGAAGAAGATAGAAAAAGTATTATAGGTTACAAATAATCATCAGTTTAGGAATGACATAAACCTAAAATAAAGCTGTCGAAGCTTCGAGCAACAGTTAGTGACAACCTTCACAATAAATTCATACCGTACATAATATATACATACAAATACAACAAAATACAGGAACATAATCCATAATAATAAAGTAAACATTCACAATAAAATCGCATATGAGTCGATGAAACGCACCGCAGCGGGGATTAAACAGTCAAACTGGAAATTCCACAGGCTTTGCAGTCATGGATAGACATCAACATCTGTCAGCGTTAACATGCGGATTTGCGGGGATCGGATGGATATTAAACAAGCTAGTCTCTGTGGAACTGAAGCCTATGGACCGGGCAAAAGAACCACAACGATTCTACAATCGAGATTGCGCTCCCTGTTTGTGTAATGAAAATGAAAAATCATGTTTATTTAGATTCTTGGTAATTTTTTTCGGTGTAATAGTTTTAAATGTGTAACAAATATGAGTTTCTTAATGACATTCACTAGCAAAAAATATTAGAAGCAATAGTATTCAAAAAGAAAGAAAACATAAACTTTAGCAATTTTGCCGTTTTTTTTTTACTTGTTCCGGTATAAACTTTACAGCCCCGGAGCTATTGTCATCTTTCATTTTCAAAATGATATTTGGTCAAAAAATCTTTGGCCATTAAGCCTTTATATGCGTTATTTAATTTTTTTGAAGCTTAAAAGAGAATATGCTTTTAACTTTTTGACTCTTTTTTTATTTTCTAATGTTTACGTCTTATATCAATAATATGTCTAGATAGAGTGTCGCGCGGAAAACACGTCCAAAAAAATAGCGGCTAACTGTTAGCCTCTAAATGCTTTCTCTGTGTTTAGTATCCGTCGCACTGTCATAGAATACGCATTATTGTTTTTATTTATAATGAAGGTTTGTGTTGAAGTGTAACGAGGTTAAAAAGGATGATTATGGGAGAACTGTGGTAGCTGGTATCACTACTCACGAATACATCTTTGAAAATGTTGGCCTGTTCTTTTTGTTTTGATTATTCTTATATATTTCCTACCTATTTTCTTATTACCATCTAGACATATTAATGATCTAAGGTTTACGTGAATTTCACTCATATTTTGCGTATATTTTCAGAAAAACTAAAAGTGTAATAATATTACGACTTGTCAATTTTCCAGTTCTAGTCGAGCATAGATTCATTAGGATTATTCAAGTTATTATACTAATTAGCAAATTATTGAGTGAACAATCGGAAAACGTAGGTTTAATTTGATCCTAGAATACATTATGTGGGAACAATCCGGGCATGAAATTAAGAACCTGTTAGACAGCGTTACACCACTGGCGGGCTCGACGCGGCAGACAGGAAGCAAATGGCTCCTATTTGATTCCAGACCGTGTAGGACGCCATCGTTACTCGATACTGATTGAAACGACCACCCACATTTATATTGATTTATACTGTGATAACGTAATTGGAAACTATATTATATAACGAGGATTTGTATGGCGTTTGTAGGGAAAAATCTTTTACAAATTAGATATTATTTTTATAAGAGTTCCTTTTTTTCGAAAGGACTTTAGACCTGATGGCCTTTAGCTCAATCGGTAGGTATATAAGAGTTCATCAGTAGTTTCTAAATTGTAATGCAAATAAAACTACTTAGCCATATAATGGTAGATTCTGTAGAATAGAATGACTTTTTATTTTTTATATAATTCAAAGGAGTTACACAAATTGGTGAGAGAAGAAGAATACAATCACCTTTTTAGTATGTCAAATAAGTATTTATTGCAGATGAGTAATCGGAAGGTAAGTGACCGATGTTGACCATAAATGAGTTTATTAAAGATAGGTTTTGAATTCAAATTCTGAATATGATATGTTATTACACGTTACCAAATTCTTAAAAAGCAAACTAGCATTCTAAACTAGAGACGAATCTATCTAAGATCTTTTAGTGGTTGAACACAGGTGCAATCAGTGTTTTTACAATTAGTTCAATTTATATCGTAATTTTCTTCTAAATGGAAAATTATAGATATGTGATTATAATGAAACCTTCAACTTTATGTGTATGAATGGGCGTTCTTCAAATTTCTATTAGACGTATTTACAAACATAAAGAAATAGGTAGGTACTTTATGTGTGTGAATGAGTGTTCTTTAATTGTTTTGTAACAACACTCAGGCTTTATCGTTCATCGTAACTGAATAGATTCGAAGCGTCTGCCACTTGTCTAGGAGGGTATATGAGAAATAAGGAGGTAGAAATACGGAGCAATAACAAGTTGCTACAAAATCTTTTATAGCGGTTTAATCAATTTTCTTTTTTCTCTACGTGAATTTCACTCATTACAATGAACCAATTTAACGCGGATTGTATTGCGGTTCATTAATTTTTTTTACATGCTCGTCGTTACAGATGCTTTACAGCAATCATGGAAGAACTGTTAAATACTTGATAAGCCGAGATAAAATCCGTAAAACTTGTTAATTATAATACCATATTATCATTTCAACTTTTTATCAAGTTACATAATATCTTTATACGATATGAGGTTTTTCGCTTACTATTAATCACCAAATATATCTTCGTATTTGGTCAATTATATTGAACCTATTTCTCCCCCTCGTGCAAATCGAGAAGAGTAGTATGTAATTACGACTAGTGAAATTGGACGGTGATGATTTCCCAGGTGAAAATATAAGATTTCCTCATTCTTATTGAGTTAACTATAAATAAAACAAAATGAGCGTCTTCAATATTTGCTAGATGATTTAATTATTTATTTTGCCCTCTTACGTAAAAGGGTTTCTGATAATGTCGGTCTTCATATTATATTTAAGTAGCTTAAGGGAAGGTAAATTAAATATAGAGGGTATATTCTTATACGTATATTCCATAAATACAAAACGTATATTTAAATACGTCGTATCCGAGTTTTGTCTGAAAATGATACCATAAAATATCTCTTAATTTAATTCCTATTTTTTATAATTTATTCATCGTCCAGTCATTTCAACACTCTAGCTTTTCTATGTTTTATTTTTCACAATAATTCTTTGGTTACAGTTGTACGTTATACAACTGCATTTATATAGTTTTCTACAAAGATGGTTTTGTAAAGATACTTAATATTATATGTTACTTGTTAACCTTTTTAATGTAAGCAAAGAGCTGTGCTTAAAGTGTTAAAACACTAATTTGTCCGTTTATAGTTTGTCCTACGTCGTTAGGAAACACTTTATTAAGCTGCACAATTACTTCGTTCAAGATTTTGACTTTGACTTTGTAATATATTTTTAATAAAATATATAATGTATAATATCCAAAAGATTATTTATGTTATTACAGGAATTCCTTAAGGTCGACAAAATATGATCTGTGTTTGCTAAATAACACTTTGTCTGACAGTATAACAGATATAACTTATTAAAATTGTAATTACCTCTATATTCTATTATTTGAAAATACTGTTAATATATCAGTCGCCGTTCTATGTACTATAAACTATGATACGAATCTAGTAAGTGGTTTTACTTACTTAACGATAATATATTATTTAATAAATAAAGATATAATTATATAACAATAAACTTCTTTTGAAGTTTATCGTTCGTTTATATTATACTCGAAATACAGATGTATAAACATTAAATTATAAAATCTGATTAGTACATTTAAATGTATTATTTGGATTATTTTTTTAACGTTGGACTAATGGCAGAAGTTACAGTATTTTATAGATTTGTATTGTATCCAACTTTTATGTATGAATAAAATACAATACACTGTGCACTGTACTCTTCACTCTAAATTATAGTGCTTGTTCTTTCTAATTATTTTGTTAGTGGTAAATTTTTGCATTCGGGTTGTTTGTTTTATTTCAAATATTTTTTTATTTCAAAAAATTTTATTTAAGACTTTAGAGTGTATTATTAATAAATAAGTGGTCCAGTTTAGAATGCTTAAAGCAATTCAGAACTTGTAAGTTAGTAAGTTCTTTGTTCGTAGGGAAATTATTGCGGAGAGTTCGACGCTTACTGAGCTAAGTTCCCGTAGACGATGGAGCTCTCTCAACGAATTTTAGTCATATGGCTGGTGCAATAACTATGAGGTTTTTTTGAGGCTACACGTTTTTTTTTCTTTTCCTTTAACATGCCTTTATAAGCTATACTTTTGAAATTCCAATAAAAAACCTTCTCATTTTGATATGTGTATGATACTTTCCAAGATGGGTTAACTTACTAATTTAATATGGCGTCCGAAATGTGTCTTTTTTTTTTCTTAAAATTACACTATAACTTACGCTGTCACGACACCTCTTATGTTGAGATTCTTTGTCGTTCAGGCTGAAATACACACATATACCTTAAAAACGGGTAATATTTTCCTTCGCTAGCAGATGGGTAAAAAGTCCTTATTCATACTATTTTAAATTACAATCTAGCGTAGAAGTTAAACTATGAAATATGGAGATATTCGGTATAGGGTTGCTTGGTACTAAATTGCAACTTGCCCAGGGAGTTACGTGGGATTAAATCGTCACACAATAACCGGGACGCTTTGAGAGCGTTAATATACTTAAGTGCCTGCATCATTGTAATCAGCCTAACCGACTAATTATTGTTTACTTCCTAATGGACGTACTCGTGTGGATTAACTGACTTTCCAGTCAATGTTGTGAACTGGTTTTAATTTTTTTAATTATTAATCATTTCATATAATTTGATGCAGTGTGTTAATTTTTAATGCTTTAAATGCTTAAAAAATTAAAAAAAAAATACAATTTTAAGTTAACGTGGCAATTTTCATTAATAAAATATTAAATTGGAGTATTCAATGATATTATCAGGTTTTATTATTTTTATTTAGCAAAGCTCGATATTTTGACACAATCTACGAATGTTTTTCTCACGAGACAACAATGAAGAACATGGTAAATTTATATCACGTTTCAAATCATAGTAATAATTTTATATTTTCGATATGTCTGTCTGTCTCATCATCAACAGTCATTTATTGTCACTGTTATTCTGCAAACTGTATCTGCAATATTCACAAAATATCTAGTCGTAAGTTGTGCATTTGTATGCCACTTATTTTACTCATCAGCCAAATTTTATATGTTGTTCGTTATGTGGGCATTGATATAATACATTCTATCAAGGATCTTTAAATATATATTTTGGGCGATAAATTTAAGACATATTTTTAATATTGTTTTGGCTCAGCGCCCCGTAAAGTACTTTTAATATTGTTGGATAGATATACATTTTTAAACTACTGAAAAACGAATATTACCCAAAAGTTATATTACTATGTAAAAATTGTGTGACACGGCAAGTGCGTTGTCAATATTACATGAGATTTCCAGGCCATTAAAAACTAGTTGTGTAAATTTACAGCATGTCAGGTTGGCCTGACACGCAAGTCCCCGAACTGCGCGGGTCCCTGAGGCCACGCGGTCACGTATAAATTACTCGGAGGGAACGGTCCTCTTTGTTGTCCCGGTAAACTTACTTTCTTATGTTGAAATCCTGACTTGAATAATGTAATCGTAGTTCCCAACTTTAATAGCTACGATTACAGACTGCATTCGAAACATTCCAGATGGTCTCGGAAAATACAAAGTTTAATTATTGGAAATCTTAAGGCGATTAAGAATTAAGGCCACGGAATATTATAGAACAATACGGAATTTTCTTGTGGATCGCTATTTTTATATTGTTTCATCAATAACATTAGTATAGTTAGGAGAAGCTGTTCTATTTTCAACTATTATAATAATCTTATTAAAACATATGATAAAAGTCCTCCCGTGACCATGGTCGCTGTAAAGTGTCCGAAACGTCGGGATTGTAAAAAACTAAATAAACCGCGATAAAATCCGTAAAAGTTGTTTCATTATAACATATAATAAAACTTGAAGATCATGTCTTTCCAGATCGGTGTTAATCAAGTTTGAAATCAAATCGATTTAATCGATACATTATGAACTAAGTAACTTAATTGATATATTATTGTTGTACCACCATATATGTGAGGTAAATACAAGTATAAAATAAAAAAAAATGACAATAAGAAATTTGATGACGTCATATTCTTTTTGTAAATATTTATATGAATATTTTAGAGTTAATTTTTAATGATAAAATAATTTATTTCATCAAACATTTTCACACATATTAATTAAACAATGGTTTTTATTTATTCTTTATGTACATACAATTTATTACAACTAATATAATATATGGGTGTGATACATAGGTGTGCTTATCTCTATAAGATATCCCTATCAGCAAACCATAAAGAGTTTCGCACCCTCAGTAATATAAGGGCATAATTGAAAAAAGTAGTTTTTTGGGAAATCGCATTTACAAATTCCGAATTCTGCCATTCCAGATTAATTTGTGAATAACTTACTCATTATTTATTTTAAATTTGTAAAATTTGGCAAATTTGGTATTCGATAAATGAACTTTAATATTCCGTGATATAAATAAGAAAAAACAATAAATTGGGCAAATAATAAGTAATTAAAAAAACGTCTTTGAGTTAAGCCCATATAGTACAAAAAAACAATAAAAAAATGTCGACCTATTTAATTTTGATCCGGTGTTTTATTAATATGACTGTCACTATTTAGTTATTATTCAAAGTTAGTACCCTATATCACAAGAAAAACCGCAGATCAGAAGTTATTGTTTCCATTTAACTTATAAATATAACATCAGATAAAATGAAATTAATTCTTTAATATTAATTATGAAAGGTACAATCTCTGTTAAATAAATGGATGGTCAAACATATGAAAGTCTTTAAAAATTTAAGTCAACAATGACGTCATGAACTAATATTATAAGTATTAAGTACAGACATTTCAAAGGACACTTTTATTAAGCCAATATCACACTTATTGTTTATCAGAATAATAATTACCTATTATGATAATTATAAAAATATCCATAACAAAAACGACAGTCAGTCAGTCTCGGAAGTAGTATTATCAAAATTATTAATATTTTTATAAAAGATAAATCAACACTTCAAAAGTTATATTTAAAAAAAAATTAACATTTTATTATAATAAGTTATAAGTTAAGTTTTTTCAGACACCAATCAAGGACATAGCTCCCTATCTCCGTAGCGCCCCTTTTGGCTTGAGTCTCATCCCAAAAATAACAATGGACATTCCCATAGCTTTTGGAGATATCCATTGCCGATGCCGACACGTTATCCTCATGAATTTTTTTTAAATTCAGTAATGGTAATATTAAAGCTGTTTAGTTTTAATTTATAATAAAATGCAGAAGTCTCGCCATTCGGGCTTTGCACAATGGCTTGTACATCGTTACATACACAAATATTGCAATCATCGATATTCTTTCTGTCGTTTTTTTTTTCGTCTAAATGAATCATTCTTATATCTCAGTTCTTGCCTTTGTTGTTCAGAAGAATTATATATTTGGCTGGTAAAAACCAAGGTTAAATTTTGTGTTAAAAATCTCATAAAACTTGTGATAGTGCCCGGCTACGCGAGACCTTTCTTTTTGTAAAGCTGCAAAATCTTTGTAGAGCTCTGCAATACTTTTACCACTGCTAATGTATTCTCTACTGGTAGATGATCTTAGGTAATTTGACTCAGTACGGGGTATGGATTCGATAAAGTAAATAATGTCATTTACAATCTCATCACTTACCACCTTGTGATGGCTGTGTTTGCCGCGTTGGTCAAATTTTATAAAGCCACCAGTGTTTCACCAGAAATCGTGGTTGAGATTACGTGGTTTCTCAGCTTTTTTTTTCGGTTGGATCTATGCTAATGGTCCTAGTGACCGTTATGCGTCATCGGAAATGGGGTGATCCAGTTGGATCATCCTATGACGTTAAAAATTTGGGGGGTTGCCCCCCGCCATGTTCATGGCGTCGGGTTTGTACCTAACTTGGTCAGCTACGTTTTCTCAGCATTGGTATACTAATTGTACCTAGGTGTAATCTTTGTATTATTAGATAAAATATACATTTTTTGCAATTGCCTATCTCCCAGTGCCCAAAATACATTAAAGATCTCCAACCTCTTAGAATCGCTTATACGATCACTGCATTTTAATCTACATTTTTAGGTACAGGGCGGTTTCATATTACGAGCAGGGACCGATTTCTTTGAATGTACAGATACATAGCTTTGTACCAAATTTCGTTGAATTTTTTGTGTTTTTGATTGCAATAGTATATTCTCTTTTTCTTCGATACAAATCATCTAAAAATGTAATAAAATGCAAGATAAATTGTGATATTTTACTATAATAAAAAACCGAAACACCAAATAGATTATTATAAGTTAAAATAGGTACTTTTTCAGTTTTAAAATATTTATCTTCTTCACTATCGTCAATAGACTTTGTCTTGATAGATTCAGTAGATTCATTATATTTTGTGACCGGGATTCCATATTTCTAAAAATAAACAATTTAATTTCATTAATAATTTAAATTTAAAGTATCATTAAATTTATAAGTAACAAAGGTTGGTTGAGGCTTAGTAAAACACCTGAAAAGTCACTATATTTTTATCTATTTATATTTATATCATTCAAACATACAGTACCAATCTAAAAAAATAAACACCCACTTAAGTGATCAATTTTATAATTTGTAAATCACATTAATTTGGCCTAATTCACATTTTAAATGAAGGTTTTATTTAAGTAGGGATATAAAACAAAGTGTGCCATCGCGAAAAAAATTATTTTCGTATTATAATGAAACATTACGATATACTCAATAAAAAAATCTTATTGTTTTCCAATATAGTGAACCATCATAAATTAGACCCAACAGTTTACTACATTTTACGTAATAAAAAGGCTAAACCATAAACTGATCCATATAATACAAAATATTTAATACAAACTCACCTGTATTTTTGTCGTAGAAGGGCACAAAGCAGAATTGCATAACGTATTAACGATCCACCTTGGACAAGTATGGACATGTTACTGATTTCGTCCTTCTAATACTAAGAGCGGGGGACGGGCGGGTCGAGTGTGAGAAAGACACAAATATTATTAGCGGGATATCGTTGTATTTTTCGTCTTTCTCTTAGTGTCGACCGGTAGATAATTTCATTTTGTGCCTTTACTTTATGATAACTCATTTCACAAAAATTTTGGATTGTGTCCTTATATTACTAAGGCTGCGGTTTGTTAATATTGTTACCTAGTTATAAAATGTTATTTAGTTTAATTTTAAATATAAAATGATTATAATTGATTTACTTATATTTAAAATGGTGTGAAGTGAAATTTCAACTGTGTATGAAATTGCTGGCACTCATACAACATTAAAAATGATTAGGGCCCGTTTCACAATCTCCAGTTAAGTTCCCAATAGGCTATCGGCAACATATTTGACAGATAGAGTATGGAGTATCTGTCAAATATGTTGCCGATAGCCTATTGGAAACTTAACTGGAGATTGTGAAACAGGCCCTTAGATTAACAAATAAAACGGTGATAATAATATTATGTCATCGCTTTGTTTGAAAATAGAATTTTAGCGAATAAAGATCTGAATTAAGAAGAAAAAAGCCTACGAGGATTGCCAGTAGGTGGAGTGTGAACCTTTTATTAGGAAAAATTATAACGTCTTCTAAAAGATTTCTACCCACTAGTGTAGCGTTCTTAGCGAAAATATTTATTCATGTTTATGAGACTTTTGATTAGATATATTTTCAGCACCTGTAATCAAATTCATTTCACATTCAATAAGATATTATAATGTACAACACTGAAAACATTTTTTCATATTATTATTATTAATATTATAAAAATGAATAAATACAGATATATTTAATGGAATAAAATACTGTTGATAAAAAGAGCCTCTTCGGTTTCTAAATCATATTTAAGTATTTAGGGGGTCCACAATAATGTTTATATAAGGAGGTCGCGTAATGAAAAAGGTTTGAAAACCCTGCACTAAACAATCCAAACTCTGTTTAGTTTGCGTTAGAGTGAGGTATCATTCATTTAAGGTCTTGATTTATTTGAATTGTCTTAAATTTCTCAGTCTTCCTTTGTCCAATCAACAAATGTGTCTCAGTGTTTGCTCCTTTAATTAGTCGTTGTGGTTTCACCTAACCTAGCGTTGACGCATCTGTTGCTGTGTGTTTTTCTAGCTTTGGTTTAATTTATTTAATTGTCTAAATATTCCATTTTGGAATGTTTGTAATTAGCTTTCATTTTTTTTTGTGAAATTGCTTGTTAAATATAAAATATTAAGTAAAAAAGTTTTTTGTTCGTTTTTCACACACAAAAAGATTAAGACGCTGAATAGAGCTAATCAAATCTGCGATTTCAATTTTTAAACCACGCCCACAATGTCTTCGACACCACAGCGCCATAGCTTGTATTTAAAAAAAGCGGTAAAATATCGAACTATTACAGCATTGCATATTGCAATATTAGCATTCTTTGTGATCAATGAAAGTAAGTTAACCAATAGATGGCGTTTTAATAAATAATATATAATAGATTTCAGTAGCGTTGCAAGTAAATAGAAAAGGCAAATAAGAAAGTCGGATATTTTTAGTTTTATTTTTTTACTATTACAAATTTAAAAATTATAATCAATGCTTAACACATCATTTGAAGGAGTATTTATTGCGTTAAATTTGTCAGTTATAATATTTCTCTAGTTGTATGTAATACATGCGCGGGTTTTTTATGAAAGAGGATAAAATGGGCATGCGGCGCAACTGATGGAAAGTGCTCACTAACAACGCCCATAAGAATCTGCGTTGTTAGCCTTAAAGGAATAGGAAGGGGGGAGGGGGGTCGTGCTAATTGGGGGATGGGGCAATAAGTGGTCATGCCGGCCTAGCATACGTACATTGCATAACTACATTGTTGTTTGTTGATTTTTAATACGTATTCACATTTTGGTCTCTCAGGTTTTAATTTATATGGATAAAAAATCATAATAAAAATCTATTCCCGAATATTTTTTATTATTATTTTTATACCGTGAATTAAGAACATGAAATTAATCTATAGATATAAATAAAATGGGAGTGTCTGTCTGTAATATTAAGATATGATAGTGTACGCGTGGCCTGACATGATAGAAGTGAAAAAAATGCGAAATTATAATTTTTATTTGCTGTCTTTTCTAATTTGTTTTACGTGACAAAGTCTAATAACCCGATATAACGGGCACGCATGAAAAAGATGACGTCATGTAGCGTTCCCAAAAGCGAGAGCGCGGTCCGAACGAGAGAGAGGTATGATCGGCTCAGTTCGGTTCGTGCAGAATGTAATGTTGTCAAACTATCGTCCGTAAACCGACTTTACAGACAACCAATTTTTTTATAATTTTGTTTGGTGAACATAATTATACAGACATTAAGCCGAAGTTCGTGATTTTATTTTGACAATATTTGTCACAAGATATAATATGGAGAGACATGGCATTTGATGACAATGCTTTAAAATAATAGTTTTTGGAATAAAACAGATAGTAACAGCTAACTCACAACCGCTTCGCTCGAGGTGTACGAACTCCCGCACCACACACGACACGCGGTCAGCGAGAGTTCATAGCGTGTATTTATACATCGCGAGCATGCAAAATACATAAGTGCTAAAAATTAAAAAAAAAGAACGTTTCTGAGATACATGATATATATGTGTCGCAGTCATCAGATTGCACGTTCATCGAATAACGACATTTAATTGAAAGGCGACTCGTCAAGTTGTTGAATGGGATAGAGCTGACTTTGTAATGTTTGTTTAGGGTGATTATAAGTCCGCAATTTAAAAGGTAACTTCCTTTACATAACAAAAATGAGGACATGACGTGACCTCACACCTTGTTATGATTTTATATTGTATTTCAAGTCTTAAGATAGGCTATAAATATACCTTATTTTTTCAAAAGTAATGTATTAAAATATGGAAGTCTCTGTGACTCCAGAAAGTTGTTAACTCAAGTCTATGTCACATTGTGGAATAAGAGTTTAGGTAAAAAAACGAAACATATATAATCACAGAATAAGTTTTCTGCGCGAGCTGTTTTACGCAAAATTTGTTTTGGTGACTACTAACGCCGCGGTGGGAAAAGAATAAACTAAATTACAATCACCTGATTGATTCAACCAGATGACTGCGACATATGCATTATATTATAGTATATAAATAGTATATTATTAGGTTTCATTTTTTCAAATCGTTCCAAATACACCCGGTATGTTGTAAATTGTAATGTAGGTAGAAATATTCTGAAATTTTATCACCGTAGAATAGCACCATAGATGTATAGGACAAAATGAATAAAACATTGTATGAAACAATCATATTATGTATGTACTATCATAATAATATACTGATTCGACAGGATTTGCATTTATGCCGTGTCTAAGATTGTCATAGATCTATGGAGACGAGGATGTATGGCAAATGCAAAACTTACCGAATGTTTTTTTTTTAGGTGCTTCATTTTTGGTACCTCTACCTCTTTTTTACATATACCTAATATCATTTTACTAGTGAGTTTGTTTGATCGGGTTTCAAGGCAAAACTGCTGAAACTCTTTGGCTGAAATTTGAAATAGTGATGGCGTATACCTATGTACCAACCTTGTATTAGGACATGGGTTATATTATTTTATCCCAAAAAATAAAGTTCCTACGGGAATTACATTTGCCTTACTAGTAGTATTCATAATTACGATTTACGTCAATTGAAATGTTAAAAACGACGATTTATCAAACGAGCAATATTTATATGTAGGTACTAGGTAGGTACTGGCCAAATGTAGAACGCGACAAGTCTTTCAATATAGTTTTATAATATTTTATATTCGTAAGGATAAACACTACTTATTTGGTTTTTTTCCAATCTCATTTCCACGCGGGCGAAAGCTAATCTACACTAATATTATAAAGAGGAAAACTTTGTTTGTTTGTTTGGTTGTAACGAATAGGCTCAAAAAGTACTGGACCGATTTCAAAAATTTTTTCACCATTCGAAAGCTACATTATCCACGAGTAACATAGGTTAAATTTTATTCTGGAAAAAAACAGGGTTCCGTAAGATATTTGGGTTTTTCGGACACGAGGTGTAAAAAATCAACCAGAAAACTTATTTATTTTGCGTACGCTGCCTAAACTATAAAATATAGAACCATAAAATGTTCTAATTAATTGTAGTCTTATAAATATCTACAAAAAAGTCCACGACACACTATACCTATCTACGTCGAGTGAGGCACAACAACCATATTTTATTCAGAAATTTTGATTTTTTTGGACTACATTTAAACGAGTTTATTTTACTCATGTTTTAAATCCTTAAGATATGAAGCTAAAGAGTTTGTTTATTTGAACGCGCCAATCTCAGGAACTATTGGTCGGATTTTAATGAAACATTTCAGTGTTGGATAGCCCATTTATCGGTAAAGATATATTATCCCGCTAAGATCCCGTTGTAAATCTTAGTTAACGCAGGCGAAGCTGCGGGCAACAGCTAGTATGTAATATAGGTATTCGTACCCATGAAATGTTTTCTTTGATGGGACATCATTTGCACTCGAACTAATGGTCAACCGTCTTCTTTTACTAGAAGGAAAATAACAGGAACAATATATGTAATATTAGTTATAAATACTTAGGTAGGTACTTATTGTTAGCGAGAATAAAAAAATAGTTACTTTTGCTACCAAAAAATAGAAAGGGGAAAAACTAAAAAAATAAAAATACACCAAAAAGAACATAACTATGAGAAAGGGCGAAAATTATTATATAAAAAAATCACCAAAAAAAAGTCGGTTTTGACCGAGGTTTGAAACATATGCAATGTACATGACACGTAGAGCGTTATTCGTTCACTAAACCATTGCGCTATTCGTCCATTTTGTAAATTATCGAATTTAGAGTTATGTATGTACGGACTGTACTAAAATATTCCTTATTGTATTGAAATGCGTTATTTGCGTGTTTTGATAAATAAATGTTGTAAATAGATAGGTACTTACTTTACAACTTCATTCATGTGTTTTTAAAAAAAAAGTAAAGTAAAGTATCAACCCTTATATGTCCCACTGCTGGGCACGGGTCTCCTTCCTCGAAATCAGGCGAGGAGGGTAATGTGCCAATAGTCCACCGCGCTGGCCCAGTGCGTATTGGTGAACTTCACATACCTTCAAAGACTTTCAATCTCATCAGGCATGCAGGTTTCCTCACGATGTTTTCCTTCACCGGTGAGCGAACGATGGTCTCGTGTGCACTTAGAAATTTAGAAAAACCCATTTCAAGGCACACACGGACGGGTCAGGATCGAACCCGGAACCCTCGCATAAGAGGCCGAGTCCGTCCACCACGAGAGCATGTGTTTTTATTTTATAATAAATCTTCTTTTTTTCAATATTATTTTTCTCTCTCTTATTCACACTAAAGTATATTATTTATTTACACCTTTATTGACAAACTTGTTGTAGCGTATCAGATTATAGAAGGTCAATTGTTGACATTGGTCAATGATAGATGGCGCTTATGCCATTGGTAATATTTAGTTTTATATATTTATTGTTATATTATTTAATAATTATCCCGAAATTATTTACGTTGCGCATGCACGTTACATTATATCTTTGATAAATACAATTTTATAGCAAAAATATTAATTCGCGAGCGGCGCGTTGTATTGTGAAAAATGACATAGGTCCGCTTAGCAACGCGCCTCAGCGCTTACTGTCGAATCACATAGAAGTAAAAGAGAAGCGCGATGGTGGCATCATGAAGCACGTTGGCTATGGATATTAATATAAGAAAACAGTTAATATTATCGAAATCTGAAAAGCAATCAAAAATATAAATTAACACGAAAATTTATAATAATATTATCTGTTACTGTTGTAAATTTTACCAACATATATTGTTAAGTAAAGGCGATATTTACGTTAAAAGTGCACTAAACACTGCTTAATTGGGATTTTTTTTTATCGAGAAAATTTCTAGAAAACGTGTTTTTGACTTTTGAGTGAACTTAGAAATATGATGAAGTTTAACATATATTTTTATCACGACCGTAAACCGTGTCAATTTTGCTTAAAATATGTTTAGGTGAAGCCTATTTGACCCTGTTCAGCGCCTTAACAGAGAAAACATTTTTGATCCTACAATGTAAAGTTAAAACAATTAGTAGAAGAAAAAGTAATTATATAAAAAAGTAAAATACATCATGCGTAATTGAACATTTTCGACGTATTTCTCAGCTCATAGGATCAGTTATTTTCTTTTGTTTTTTTTTTATTATTATTTTATGGTGGTTACCGTCTCCCATAGACATCCGCACGACCAAAGGCTATACAGATGCGTTGCCCTCCTTTTCCCTATCACAGCATAGCTGTCATTTTACGCCGGTGTTATGTGAGTAAAACTATTTGTGGAGTCTATCATCATATCATATATTATTAATACCTATATTATGGTACCTCACATTTGTATGCGTATTGTTAATATTCAAGTTAACTTAGAAACAAAATTTTATCATATTATGCATCGAAAATAAAATAAATGTTTCTTAAAATATTTAGTTAAGTATCATTGAAAATAATTTAGAACTCAATTTGGACATTGGATTTTGAATAATTTTAACGAATTAAATTATACAAAAATCTTTCTTTTAAAGGATTATCCGATTTAATACTTTTTAAGAGACCAATTTATTCAGCCATGGATTGTCAAAATAGAA
The DNA here is from genome assembly GCA_905333005.2 of Lycaena phlaeas. NCBI lineage: Eukaryota > Metazoa > Arthropoda > Insecta > Lepidoptera > Lycaenidae > Lycaena > Lycaena phlaeas. The sequence continues at coordinate 10,379,537 of HG995174.1, read as the reverse complement.
GACGTTGAATATTTTAATGATCGAAGTATACTTTGTTTGAGTAAATGAACAATAAATCTTAAAACTATGTCTGAAGTTCAGTTTATTAGCGAAATGAAGATAAAGCTCGAGCGACTTAGCTCACAGTTGGGTGTTTAATATAAAGTTATGTGAACCATCAACACCAAGGGGGATATTAACTGTGTATAGATCATTATTGTAATTCAAACATTATTATAGACAGTTCAACTCAACTTTGCGAGCGGCACTGTGTGCGTGCGCTTGTTATTATTACACAGCTTTAATTTACGTGGAACTGACGCGGCCACAGTCGTCTACGGTCAAACATAAGTACTAACACACGCACACAATGCCTAGTGCCTGAAGTTGACTTGAACTATCTTATTACTGTTAGTTTTTTTATAAACGAATAAATTACAGTTTTTCTTTAGTATATATCGTCCCGCTAAGATGCCATTGTAACTGTTAGTTTACCCAGGCAACGCAACAGCTAGTTCTTATATTAGCTGTATTTTTTTTATAAAATCTTATGTATGTTGTTAGAGTCTGTGACTTGTATCAGAACTCTTTCCAAACAAGTTTGTTAAAGTAAGGCCGAGATGTCTTGGGATCAATGGATCCTAATCTTAAAAAGAAACAAAATCGAAGTGTTAGAGTTCTCATTACTTTCCTCCTGCATGGACGTCCCACGGCGCCTTGTGAAGACCCAACATAAATTTCAATATAACTAGGATAAAATGGCTAAATAAATAAATTTCCCACTAAAAACCTTCGGAATGAACGACTTACAGACTTGTTACGGCTGAACTTGTAAGTTGACCTTTCTCTATATAATCTATTACGTACTGAATATAAGCTTAAATAAATATATACAAACTAGCTGTTGCCCGCAGCTTCGCTTTCGTTTACTAAGATTTACATTAATCATTAGCAGTATTAGTCACGCCATTTTCGAGTTCCGCGCTTAGCGTTTTTATTTATATAGATATTTCTATTAATAACCACAATACGCAAAAATGCCGTCAACAGTTTATGTACACAGTTCCCAATCTAGTTTGTTCAGAGAGTCTCGGTTTCTAATGTTTACGCAAATTTTATTTACATAAAAATAACTTTGACTAATTTTATCGCGGTTAATTATGTTTTTTATATGTCCGATCTTTCGGATTCTTAACAGCAACCATGGTCACGGGATGACTGAAGTGTCAGACGTCAACGTTACAAAGTTATTCAAAATAACCCATAAGATACATACATTATAATTTGTCCTATGTTCGCAGAAATTAGTGTAATTATTATAAATGTCAAAGTCAAAGTACATGAACGCTTGAATTCACCCCTGTAAGTCAAATGAGTGCAAAGTCACCGCAAAGTGAAATGGTTCAAACTATGTACGTAAATAAAGTTGTTTCGTTAAGGCGATCTGCGATGGCGCTGCTTCGTTTAAACTTTTAATCGCTTTCGAGCCGTGATAAACAAATTTTAATTAAGTTTTAATATCACCGCTTAATTGCTGAGGCGAAGGACTATCACAATATCTTTGTTTATGAATATTTCATTTTGTACGGCGTCGTTTGATTGACTTTATTAATTTGAAATTAATGTAGTTACATCCATTATTATCAAACAGTTTTCTGTACCTCAATCATGGATTTGTCTTACAATGCGGCTGACGTCTCACATATTATGCCTAATTACTAATTGGATGGGTTCCGATCCTACATGTATAATTATTTATTGATAGAATAGAGCCAGCTACCACCCCTTTAAGTTTGTACAGCCCGAAACCGGACACATTGCAGACTAGAAATTAGTATAAGACCAGCGTACAAGTAAAATCTAATGACCAATTCGTCTGATTTTGAGGAGGAAGGCGGTGGTACCTGTGCCTAGCAGTGGGACGTAAGAGTCTATTTATGAAACAAATTACAGTTGGCTTAAATGAAATAATAATCACATGCGTAAACTATTTAAAACTTAAAAGAGTTGATCTACAGATTACAATAGCATTGAATCAATAATAATCTGTTGTAAAAACTTCGTAAAACAAATCTTGGATTGAATACTATTATCAATAATCGCGTCCCAGTATTCATTCGCATTGAAGAGAGAAAAAAGCAAATAACCATTGAAGACCTCAGTAAAAACTATCCTTGTGTTCCCTCGACAAGTAAAATCGGGATAATACTTCCATTTTTCATTCTCATAGCAGTGTGGACGATGCGACGCTATTCTGAACGAATTGTACCTCGGGGCATGAATTTAATCTCAGAATTCGGAGTGTCAGATTCATAAGAAGCGTCACTTTGAAAATATTTGAATTCTTAAGTTTACACCACTGCGACACGATGTTTTTGTTTACTCGAAAGTTCTATTCATATTATGCGGCGTATTGTAATCTTGTAACCAGACATTTTGCTACGTCCAGGATGGCTTGAAGTATGCATATTTAATCGTGTGTAACTATAGTTAAATATAACATGTAGGTATGTTTCTAATACATTTATAAAAAATACAGATGAATTGAAACCTCCTCTGTTTGGAAGTTGGTTAAAAGGACAGACATTTTTTTTATTATGTGTGTAGGGAATTTAAATTTACCTGTTTTTACCATTTTACTACACGTATAAATATATAATTTACGCTCTCTTGAAATGATTGAAAGAATTTTGATTTTTGGTTTAAAAATAATCACCTAAAAATTTTGCTTACTAATCTACCTGATGTATTTTTGCATCTCTATAGCTTAGACAGCAATTATTCTATTATCACTTATTAAAGTAACCGAATAACATTTCTTTTTTCGACTTATTTCTACTACGACAAATGTCTACCACTGAAAAAAGTACGCATCTGTAAAATGTATAGCATCACCTGATAATGTCTTTGTCGAAACCGGTCGTTTAATTTATAATATACTTAATATAAAAATAGATTGTAATAATTTGAAAATAAATAGTGGATAAAATGTAAAAAAAATTCCATTGTAGTGGCTATAGCATGAATTTCCATCAAGTACCGACGGTATATTCAATCAGTTGTATGTAAAGGAGACCGTCCATTTCGGTCTAGTCTTGTACAGTATACTATAAAAAAATAAAAATACATAGATTTCATGAAAAATAAAATAAATTAGTTTATAGTAATAAGTTACCTGCAAAAAATAAAAAAAATATCAAGTTTTTCAAGTATTAGCTATTCCACACAAAGACGGCGGCTATTACTTAAACGTCATTTTGAAAAATGTCGTCACTCATGGTACTTTCGTAACTATTTGTATCTGTTTCAAGCTTTGTTATGGAGTTGTTAACTCGTGAATGTGTTTCTTGCATTTTGGTTGTGTATTTTGACGAATTGGACTTTTTATTTGGACATAGATTTATAGCCATAAATGCCAAAGAAAATATTCATACGCCATTGTTACATCATGTAGTGTCATATCTTGGAAATATTAAATTATACTTACGCTGAAATTGAAACGAATTTATGGATATGAACATATTAAAACTATATAATCCTTCATATAATTACGTGTACAAAAGTAGACCAGCGTCCCATACTATTTTGGACCGTCTCCTTTATGTTTTCGTATATTTATTATGATAAGACATACTTTTTATAGGATTTTCTCTCTTATCTCGTGAACATGATATTCGTAGACATGAACATAAACTAATATACTAGTCCAGGCAACTTATTATGTTTCCTATCCTGAGATAGAATACTAAATCTCGGGGGTGATAAGTACACTACCTGTCTCGTTATTTTTAACAAACACAGAAATGCTGTTTTAAAGAGAGACAAATAAGATGGTCGTTCCCATACAGTCGGAAGCGAGGCACATATTCCTCCCACAGGTAGCCTATGAAGTCTATGATAGTCAAGTCTATGACAGTAATAATAGACAAACTTTTAAAGACGCTATGTAGACAAAAATTTGACTCACGATTATGTAATGCATCTAATGTAATAAAATCATAAATGCATTTTAAAGTAGGGCGCCGAGACGCTTCGTTAAGAAAAACAAACGTTCATCCCAAAGGCTTAGGGTAAATTTTATAAACAGATTGAAAATATAAAATGGCTTTTAGCGCTTGAAAAGAGGATTAATTAAGAGAAAGTCTTGGAGAAAATTCTGTGTATTCATCAAACATTTGTTTTATCATTTAAATGTTTAATTTAATTATAAGTATGCTGTTTTATCGCCAACTCGACGCCTTTAAAGTAACAAAGTCATAGATATAGGTAGTGTATTTTGTATAATTATTAAGGTAGAATATTAAAAAAAAAAAATCGCATTTAGTATTGAAATTAGTTGTTATTCCAAAAAAATATATTTCGATGTCATGATGCAATTCATATCCGAATTCCGTAGAATTGGAAGCCGCCAAACACAGCCAGCCATTTATTAGCTTCACGTGTATGTTTGTTTGTATGTTTGTAACCGACTAAATATTACTATTTTGTAACCGGAGACTCCTTTGGACTTTATTTTGACCCACTTCAAATGGCCAGCTACGTAGACTTATCGGGGACTGATGGCAATACACTATTTTGATAAGATCATTCCATTATTCATATGAGTAATAAAAATTGTTATTTTTTTATATTTGTCATTTATAGTTGATATGGGAGAAGTTAGTGTACTTTTCAATCATTATAATTAACCAATTAATCAAATATTAAGAAATTTTCGAATATCAAAAAGTAATTTAAATTAAACAAATGAGCAAGAATGTAATTTACAATTTTGAGGATAGAGTCTGGTTCGCTATTGTGATGGAATAGTGATTGAGGTACCGATTAATTTTGCTCTGGTAAAATATAAAAAGTTAAGAAACTTAAAATAAACGCGTTAATATAAGCCAATCTATTTTTTGTATATTTTATTATCTACAAAGTTTTTTCAAAATTCTCGTCCAACTGTCAAAAATTACCTAATTTGTCATAATATGGTACAAACACGCACAGTGTCTCACAGTTGTTGCGTAGTAGAAGAAAAAATATGTATGTTTTTATTGCTCGTCGCAATTAAACAAATTGTATATACATTGAGATAATAGTAAAAATAAAGCTTGGAACGATATTGTATGTATCACCACAGGCGCGGCGTGCGGCGTCCAGTCGACAAGGGAGATTATAAGTTGCAGTTACAACGTCACTAATGAATGCGGCCCGGATTACCTCCCGACGCGCAGCCAATTACATAAAAGTTGTCTGACATCCACAATCCCGCTATACATTATCCCATATTACGTGCTAAGCTTATATTGTGTCAAAATCACCAACGCCATAACAGATTTAATTATATCCAAACATGAATTAATAATGTTTGTATTGTCTATTATTGTTTCATTTACGATTTTTTGATTAACTATTTTATTTAATATTATTTCATCATCATCATCATTAGCCTTTATCCGTCCGCTGCTGAACGGATTATTTGACATTGTTTAAAAGGTTAATTTAAAATATATATGTTATTTTATGAAAGTTTTCTATTTTGGCGGTCGGCTGGTGTAGTGGTCCGTTGTACATATATTACCAGTACCAGTGAACGCGGATAAGAAACCCTCCATTAGCAGAATTTTGAGTGGTCCAGTCTATATTAGGATTATCATCATCATTGGCTACCGCATCTTATCAGATGATTGTTGCAGTGCCAGCGAGTAGGAGTCACGAAGTTTTCAGGGCACCAAATCTGCGATATTGACTTAGTATGAGAACAAGAACTAGACGGAGAAGGAAGATGAAGGGAACGGGAACGAGAACGAGAAAGGAAACGGGAACGAGAACGAGAACAGGAACGAAAACGGGAACAAGAACGAAAACGAGAAATAGAACGAAAACAAAAAGGAAACGGAAACGGAAACAAGAACGGGAACGAGAACGGGAACGAGAACGGGAACGAGAATGGGAACGGGAACGGGTACGAGAACGGGAACGAGAATGGGAACGGGAACGGGTACGAGAACGGCATCGAGGATGTTCGAGGACTTTTGATCGACAACAGATGACAGTCAACCGATGATCGACGACCGACAACGTACGACTGATGGGGGTCATGACCCCCCCCCCCCCCCCCCGGGCTGGTTCCAGGACTAAGGTGGACCACTAATTGAACATATAGTCCAGTCAAAAGTCAAGACTTGACCACGATTACGTGACCCCCCCCCCCCCTGGTACCAAAGCTGGATCCGCCCTTGTTTGGCAACAGACTGATGTGTGTGAGTTGTCGAAAATTATTATTAGGAATTATTAAATTGAAATTCTCAGTAAAATCTAGACATGATCCAATAAAAAACCAGTATCATAATGCCCTTTTTTAAATAAACGTTTATTACGGTCCCCGTGAAAAATGTTATTCCTCTGATACGGCCAATAATTGGCTTCTGCTCAAAATGTATTTTACCGCCTAGTTTTTTATCAATGTTAATAATATTATGTACCTACTTTACTTTAATGTTATTATATAAAAAATCATTATAAGAAAAGAAAAATATTTTTACGATAGGATCATAATATTATTAGAAAGGTATAATATAGAGTGGATTAATTAATATCATGTAAACTTAACTTAAAATAAAAAACAAAAGAGTTTTATGTTAACAACCTAATTTGCTTTCCTGGTGCTCGTAGATTGGCCCGAGTGTAATTTATTAAAATTTGAAAAACTAATCAGGAAAATATAATTGCCGTTCAAATTATAAATTTTCCGGGATAAAATGTATTGTGTTATTCTAGTATACTAATAAGTAATACAAAACTGCCAAGCTTCATCGAAATCAGTTCAATTATTTTTCGCTATTGAGAAAAAAACGAGAAAGAAATTACGTATCTATAATATTAGACAAAGAGTCACGAGGTTATGTTTTCATGTCTAAGTATTTCAAGTGAATATTAAGCCTTAAGAAAGACTGATTCCTAATAAATGCCGAGGAAAATGATTGCGATACACATTTATAGTTTAAAACCATATCCCACATAGCGGTAAAGCAAATATAGTACATGTAATTATGTAGATATTTATAACCCCCTGCACTGTAGTTGCACGTAAGTTTTGCAATATGCGTTTAAACACAAAAGCAAATATTATATCCGTTCTGATAGCGTATGTATCGCCCGCTCACAGTTCCCAGTAGAAATAACTGGCCGTAAAAGCTTTTTCCGTCGACATTTTTATATTGCACACATCCGGAACGGTGTATTGTGTTGCTCGAGAAATAATGCACAATCATTTTATCACATCAAATATACAATTGAAAAATTATCAGCTCGCAGAAAACATTGAACGGTATTTAGATTTTAACTAATTCATAACATGATGTATCAAAACATTAATTCATGATAAAAATTAATGTTTTATTCAGAAATAAAAGTTGTTGACCGCGGCTTTATCCGCGTTAGCAAAAAAAAAAAAATCATTTTTTTAATGTATCCTATGTACTGTCTAGTACCTCCGAAAATATGTGTTTTGTACACATGTTGTCATGATGATCGGTTGAGCAGTTTTCGTGTGAAAGTGTAACAAACATACCTACTGTCACATTTGTAATGTTAGTACTTATAGATGTTCAAAAGATTAAACAGAAACAAGTCATTATGTTTTATTTATTTATTTATACTAAAACTAGGTTTGATACATAAAGAAAAATTAATAGTAGTAGTTTTTTTTTGTATCTGTAAAACTTTGTATCTTCGACGTTAATTACCTAATTGATACAATAATATACTATATCCCTACTATATTTAATAATATATTAGTGAGTATTAGTGAGTATGGCAAGTAGTATTATTATAGTAAATAATACTACTTACCATTATACCATTTCAAATAAAATTAAATGTGTAAAATGAATTAAATATATAAATTATTCCCACATTAAATAACATCTATTAAATATAATTAAGTTTGTCGGGAAAATTCCTGGTTATATCAGAAAAAAAATTGCTTCATCATTCACAACGGGATGCCGTACTTCCTGGACACTTGAAATTTATGGAGGTTGCTTTTGTACAATGGAGATAAAAAGTAGTCACGCGAAACACATCTTACGTGGTGTGCTAACAAAAACACGCTATTGTGCCTGGGCACGCTTAGAAATGATCTCACCGCAGAATAATATACTTGAAAGTAAATTTTAAATTACGCATGTAAATTACTTAAAAAAAAGGAAATGTATACGTTTCTGTTAGGTGAAAATAAGTGTTAAGTAACATTACTCCGAAACGACATTGGTAAATAGATAAGTTTGATTTATTTTTTGTATCATAAAATAAATTGAATACCATTTTTGTGAAAACATCCTAAGAATTGCAATTTTAACCCAGATCTCGTACAATGGAAACTGCTTAGTCTTACTGATGTTTGTTGGCAACCGTCCATCTAACGTCTCAGCCAAGGTAACACATGTGATGGCTGATGGGTCTGCCAGTTTGCCTTCAGACTAAATAAAAAAAGAAAACTCGTTAGTTCTTCTTAGCAAAATTGTAGAGTTAATGTGGCATAAAATAATAATCACGAAATTGAATAAATAAATACATTGACGTAAGCATTTGAAAATAATAAATTTATCTTTTTTTCTAAATTCGAATTCTAAAATTGTTTAATTCGAAATAAAATTTGAAAATTTAAATTGAGTAAATAAATATTAGTAGTAATACAACAAACATCTATTTTCTAGTACAGGATTTTTGATATTTTATGAGTATGCTAATTAGGGATTTATATCTCAATAATGGGTACCTATAGGGTCTAGGTTTTATATCTGCGAACAAATCCCTCCTACGTGCCTTTGTATAATCGCACGGATGAAGAGCCGTGCTCATCTCATTCTCGGCAAGTTTACTAAAAATAGTATAATAGTTATTTATATTTAAATTATATTTAAACGGGAGCTCATAGAGTTTGTATTGTTCAATTCTCGTGTATATTCAAAGAATAGTGTTTTCATAGTGGAGTTATAAATTAGATTGGACGTAGTAATAGTTTTATGTTTCGAAATTATAGACCATAAAGGTCACGAATGCAGGATTTCTATTTATATAATATGGTGTCTACTATAAGTATGTTCCACAACTGTAACATTATGGCATTCAAAGTTCAATATGAAAGTTTTGTGAATGATCGCTACTTTAAACGAAATTATAAGTTTGCGAATATTTGGAACTAAAGTTTCAATACAATTAAATTAAAAAGTTTTTAACGATTTAGATATCCTATCGCTACTAGTATGTAAATATTATACTTAGCAATCATTTTGTAGTACAACATTATAGAATATAAATAAACATTTTAAATACAGAATGTCGAGCAGTTTTGCCGAAAATAGGTTTCAATTATAGTGAATCATCATCATCATTATGTCAGCCAATCGCCGCCCACTGCTAGGTATAGGCCTCTCCCAAGAATCTCTACAAATCAATTTGAAAAAGTGAATATTTCAGTTCAAATTGAGTCTACAAAATGTTAATGTAGATTTATGCTCTAAAAACATCTATTTATCAATTCCCTAGACCACAGACACTATAGATAAATACATCAATGTTACGTTATCTGTGTAGTCAGAGCATGCACCATAGACAATGTTTGAAACTCGATGCAACAGATGACATGTCTGATCATTGAGCTAAACTAAATTTCCTTTCAATCCGAAACCGATACGTATAACTTATTTTAGGGGATTTATTCCTTCGAACCACTGTGATAAATGAATGTTAATTCTTTTTCGGGCGAATGAATAAATGGGCACTCGCTAACGACCGTGGTTGTGATCACTCACAATTACTGACCACGTAACGACCACGCGCGCTATTTACGTTTATTGTTATTATAGCATTGTACACTGCTAATGTAGTTCTTTTTACTACAAATATAATGCAGGTTCCACTTTTTATACCTTTTATTAAAATAGATAATATTTATTACAACCTTTAGACTCCAATTTGATATTTATGTGCTTAGTAATTAGAAAGACCAGATAGTGTTGAGAAGGATTTGAAAGAAATTAACGAAACTACTGCAGATTATAAAGTGATACACTGACGATAATCCCAAGGAACTAGGGATTTTCACGCCTAAATCTTAAATTGAAAAAAGTCGACTGCCAAAATGATTTTCAAAGTTAAAATAAAGTACGTAGAAAAAATTATCATTTACAAGATGAACTTAACAAACGTTTTCTTGCCCTTACTGAAAATGGACGAGTAACCTGGGGCCCTTCTTTATACAAACCTTGTCCTGTCTGTTACAAATACAACAAAAAAATATATATCTATTTTGGTGTCGTCGTACATAACATAAGTAATGTGCTTACATATTATATTTCGAAGATTCATTTTATTTATATAGTTTAAATAAATTTTCACCTCAGCAGCTCAAACATGCCGCTTTTGCTGCGAGTCAACAGTGGACAAAATGCGATTTTGATTCGAGCGTGAGGCAAAGTAGCTTTTTAATTTTTCAATCTTTAGTGCCACGAATTGACATTGTTCAGCCATAAATTTAAAAAATTCGAGTTTTACTGTGCTCTGTCTCATTTACATCCATGCATGTGAAAGAGACAGAGAACAAATAAAAAAGCGAGTAAAAAACAAATCTCTTCGAAAATAGATTTTGGAATTCGACCTCAAAGAAAACACGTTCTGAAACGCGTAATAGGTACTAGGGTATTATGAGTTTTCTTTTAGATTGAATGAAAAATAACTTTAAATAAATTTTTAATAATAAAGAAATTACATTATTTTTATTAAATATTATTTTTTATGTTTAATTTATAATTGGATTTTAATAAAACTGAGTCTAATTAATAGTATAAAATTTACATAAAACCAATATATTTTTATTCAACAATGTTATAGAAGAAGAAGAAGAAATCTTAAAAATAAAGCTTTTTATTATATGTTATATTTGAAAAATAAACATCAGGGACGCGGTGTTAAAATGCAATTAAAAAAATAGCGGGAATAAAAATAAAAATAGCGTATAGCGTAATGTGTTAAACGTTATTTCAATCTATTGCTGTTCATTTCCATGTCTAATAAGTAATATGTGTTCTCACTGCTGAGGTGAAAAATTATGTGTGCAACATGAGAGCAAATTTTTTTGCATCTCGTGCTGTCGAGTCCCTCACTACGCTCAGGATTCTAACTTTGAATCACTCGCTACTCTCGTGAATCAATCATAGAATCCTTCGCTTGCACGGGACTCAAAATCAGTACTCGAAACAAAAAACAACTTTGCTCTCTTGTTGCACAAATAACTATTCTTCCTTCATCCCATTAGCTGTTATGCTATTAATTAAAGTATAAACCTACATTTATATTTAAAAAGTGTCTATTGTAATATCTTAGATAATGCCTTAAGTCCTTTTCATCACTGACTCTATTACGAATAGATAAAATAATAATATACGTCCTACCTGACGCTGACTACCTTAGTAGTTACCTAAGGCCTTAGTCGTAGAAATGAAAAAAAAAAACGATCAATATAAAAAAAAACTAAACATTTAATTGTTTTCTTATGTTTTGAAAATATTTACAGATTTTATCGCGGCTTATTAAGTTTTTTGCATGCCTGACTTTTCGGATAAGTATTTTACGGCAACCATAGAGGGCATGTAAAAACTTAATAAACCGCGATAAAATCCGTAAAAGTTGTTTTAATATAATGAGTGAAATTCGCGTTAGCATAACGCGAAACCAGTTTTAATTTAATTAAGTTTGTTTTGTTTCTTTATTTCAAAATACATATATTTAAAATTAAATACTGCACATTTTATTTTTTAAATTATTGCCGTACGATTGTTTAGTTTTGATTCTCAAACATTTTTTCACAGCGCATGCATAAATGAACGGACAGACAAATCGTATTATGGAGTTGTATGGTCCGTTTTTCATTTCCACTGTATTTTATTTTAAAACTATTCCCATTGTTCGTCATGTTTTCATCACATATAAACTAACAATGAGTTGTGCTTGTTATTTGTAATAATAATTAATTTCATGGGAAGCTGCTATTAGGCAGGGCGGACCCTTATCAAAAGAAAGCACAATAGTTGGGTGAAACCGTCGTAATAGCAGAGTATTATAATATATTTTATCCTTGTTTTAGGATATATCATACTTGTCATAATTCTATAATATCAGATTACAGGAGTAATTAGAATTTTGGGTATTAATATCATCGCTGTTAGCCTTCTGGTCACGTGTTGGGAACACTTCATGGTCGCTGGTTTGAATCCCGCGGAGTGCAGATAATAGGGATGTTGATTTTTTTAATAGATGTTAATAGATGCCTACCCTGGGTCATGGATGTGTATTAAATATTAATTCCTCACTAATATTATAAATGTGAAAGTATGGATGTTTGTTACGCTTTCACACAAAATCTACTCTACCAGTCATCATAAAACTTTGTACACACATTCTTGGAGCTACTATAAGTAGCATAGGATACATAAAAAGGATTTTATTTGCTAACGCGGACGAAGAAGCAGGCCACAGTTAGTATTTATATAAATTTATTTCCGTTGCACCCGTAACACAAGATCTCACAAGCTTACCACGGGGCTCGGTTTACATGGTGTGATTGTTGGCTAAAAGTAAAGTCTAAAAGCACGGGTCTCCTCCTCGAAATTAGGGGAGAGGGTATCGAGCTATAGTACACCGATTTAGAAACAATTTAGAAAACCCCATGTCAAGGCACTACAGGTAAGGGGTCAGGATTGAACCCAGACCCTTTCGCTAAAGAGGCTTAGTAAAGGAGTATTAATTTATTTTTAATACGTTGATGTTTGCGTTTATTACTCTCAGCTCGTAGCTTATGGCTGTTTTAAATTGACAATTGGAAGAAGATCATTTGCTTCATGTTACGTAGCAATAGAATACGGCAATGACTAGCTAAAAGTAATAAATGTGTAACACCATGCATGCTTTATAACAACAAATTTTCGGTGTTCAAAGAGAAAAACTTTAAAGTACATCGCTGCATACTGCTATGACGTAACCTGGCAAACGCGCACGCGGCACGAACCATGTTATGTCTCTTACTAGTGTGGTCTTTTCCATATGTTACAAATTGTCTGTGGTCTTTCAATTCTCTATGAAAAAAAATAGAAGATTCTTTATCACTTTCACACCTGTAATACTAGAAGTTATATTGACGTTACTGGGCTGAATTTTAGCAGATATCCTTAGTGAGTTGTTACTATTCTTACGTGGCATTATCTGGACTGCAAAATAAAAAGAAAGCATTTACTTCGGATCTCTCATGTCATACCCACATTTTTATTCATTAGGACAAATGGTGGTCCACATTTTCATACGAAACTGAACTTTAACTTGTTGGGGTAAGTTCGAAATCATAAGTGAAGATAAACAGGTAGACGTGTAATGTGTTGGTGAGGCTTCCGCTAATGTTCTTTGTAAAGGTAACAAATAACGCCTGATCGGTGTACGGACCGACCGCCATTTGTTTAGCTCAAGATATTGCACTCCTCACCTTCAAATATATTTACACATATACTAAAATGCATTATCATTGTCAGTGTCCACTACAAATATAATATTTCCTATATAGATAAATAAGTTTCTAGGAAGCTTGCATTAAGAATGAATAATGTTTACCAGATTTTCTTGATTCATCTTTGTGTTTGGAATTTTTGACGTGACAACGTCTTATAAATTGGTTTGCCGGGTGACACTTCAAGAAACTGCGTTACGCTCCGCTCACGTTATGCGCTCACAATGAGAGCGAGTGAGAGGCACGCGTCCCTTCCACTCGGGCATGGTTAGCCCGCCTAAGAGCGAGAGAGACAGACATAAAAAGTGAATGAATATTCACATTAAAATTATTTTACCACTCAAAGTCGTTGTCACGTAAAACTTTCGCCCGTATACCGACTTTACAGGCAACCAATTTTTTTAATATAATTTTTATATTTTTCCATTTTCTTACATATAGATTCATAATAGCAGGCAGGCATTTGATAAAAAATATTTAACTTCATTAAGTAAACCCTTTTTATCACGTTTAAGGTCAATTCCATATCTTGTCAATTTATATCAGATAACTAAATCCCAAATTAACCCGTTTGTCCATATAATGTATGTGATGAAAAAATATAAGTACTTGCGTAAATGTATTTCATCAAACACTTTCAAGAAACATACTAAAAGTTAGCAGACAGAAATAAAGCGAGCAGCTGCAAAGACGTCTGAAGGAAAAGTTCAATAGGACTTAAAACGAGTTAATCTGCTTTTAATAAGTGTTGATGATCTCTCACTGTGGTGCAAATTTCATTTTACCATAGACAGCGGCTTTTAATTTGAAAAGCCTCCTTCATTGTCGGTCGTTTTAAAGCTTAGCTTAGCCGTAAAAATATCCGTAGTTCATGGCCACGACATTATAAGTGAAAAGCTTTATAAATCTAAGATAATGGTAGGAAGCTGATATTACCTAAACTAATGGGATATATTACTTTTAGTAGCAGTGGTAATAATAATTTTGAAGTAAATAATAATTGGCCAGAATTAATTTGAAACATCACCAAACGATGTTTCAAATTAATTCTGATCGATTATTACAATTATATAAATCTGATTAATCACAATAATTATACATTATGATTATTAATTCACTGTGTGCGTTAGTGCGTGCGTTTGCGTATGTGTGTAGCTCAAGCAACTCATCTTTCTGTTCATCAGTCAGCATCTCACGACTCAGGATCGGCATCCTGAGTCGTGAGATGCTGACTGATTGCGAATAATTGTATTTACTGTTTTGTGCTTTTCTCAGAAACACAAAGCAAAGCTGATCACGGAATGGCACAGCGCATACCGGCCACCATTGTAATAATTGTGTAAGGTATTATATAAAAATATTGAACAAAATATTGTTGTCTTTCAATATTCGAAGGTCACATGAAAGTTTTCAGTACATGTGGATTCCAAATTTTCTTTTACTGTCTCAAAGCTTCGTAAAGATTAATCGGCATAAAAACTAAGAAAGATTTATATTATACTAATTTTTATATTATATTTTAAAAAAAAAACAATTAACAAAAAATATTTAATTGAAAGTACTTTTTTTCTCCGTATTAGGCCCAGAAAACCATTAGTCAGATCTTTATGCCTGCAATTCTACAACAATGAACAGACAACATTTTACAACAGAAGTTAATTTTAGTACTGTAACTCCAAAACGTATTTTAGTACGTGGCCCTAAAAATCGTTTTAAATTCAAATGTTACAACGTAGGCCAATTCCCTTATTACGCTTACCATGGACCACATTCTAATCATGGTGACGTGAACAATTCATTTTATGTATCATAAAATACCACCGATCGAGTTAATCTTCGTGGAATCGTATTTACGATTTCCCCAATTTCTGTTACGCTTTATTTTACCCGGCGGTATCATCTCTACAAAATTGTTTTTCGTAACACTTGGCTGGAAGATTTGAATTGCCAATCTGTGTGTCTGTGCTTAAAATGTTTTTATGTGCGTCTCCATTTTTAAGCAAGTGTACGTCAAATGTTCTTTTTTTAAGAATCTGAAATATAATGTAATACTTATAACATAAGGATTTATATTAATAAAAATAAAGTTTGCAGATTGTATCTATTTTGGCTTATGTTGGTCTAGTAGTTAGTGACCCTGACTGCTAAACCATCAGTCGATTTGAGGTCGTGGGTTCGATTCCCACCCAGGACAAATGTTTGTGTGATGAGCATGATCATTTTTTCTGTATCTGGGCGTAATTTATCTATAATATGTATATACATATTATCTATAATATGAATATATAAGAAGTGTATCAGCTAGAGATGAAACGGATATCCGGTAACTATCCGGTATGCGGCTTATCCGGTCTTGATTTCACTATCCGGCCGTATACCGGATAGTAACTCAATATCCGGCCGGATACCGGATAGTTAAATTAAAAAAAACATTAGTATTTTGCACAAGGCTAATCATACCAATAAAGGTTATGGATAACTTTAATTTTATAATCGATTAAACCTGACACAATATACATGCTGCGTACTTGTTATCGTCATTATTTTAATCAAATTATTGCCAAATTATCAATCGTTTTTTTAATGATGACATTTCCATTCAATGAAACACATGGACATCAAACATGTCAAGTAAATAAACTAAATAAAATGGTATTATAGGTCTTACAGGATTTGATGGCAAAAAAAGAAAAAAGAAATTGTGATCGAAGAGGTTTCTTCGAAATTTTCACCACTTTTTAAAGGAAATTTGAAGCCAAACCAAAAACAATTCCTCGTAATTTCAGTTCACAAATAACATTTTTTTGGATTTTTGTGAAAATTTAACATTTCTATTTTTTAAACATTTTTTATTGCCATCATATCCTGCTGAAACAAACCATGTAACCAAACAAGAAGAAACTGTGGCAAGTCCTTTAGGAAGCTTTTGAAGCAGATCAAAAAGAAGAAACGGACAGTGCGATACGATTATACCCGGACGCACTTATATTCAAAATATCTTTGTGAAATGAAAAATCGATCGCGTCGTGTGCATGGGCAACAGCTAACAAAATGTCACTAGCTTTGGCCTACACCTTCGCCTGTGTTAACTAAGATTTACATTACATTTTTGCCGAATATCCGGCGCTCCGGCTTCGTACCTGGCCGAATATCCGGTATCCGGCCAAACCACTATCCGTTTCATCTCTAGTATCAGCTGTCTGGTTACAGGCTTTACCTAGTTTGGGATCAGATGGCCGTGTGTGAGTTGTCTCAACAACATATTATTTATACCTATTGTTAACAGGCAAATTTTTATTCACAGCATATTATATCCCCAGAGGTAGAGAAAATAATAACCTTATAAATATGTATATACTAGCTGTTGCCCGCAGCTTCGCCTGCGTTAACTAAGATTTACATCGGCATTTTAGCAGGATAATGTAGTCTATAGCCTTCCTCGATATCCTACTAATATTATAAATGCGAAAGTTTGTTAGTATGGATGTTAGTTACTCTTTCACGCAAAAACTACCGAATGGATTTTGATGAAACTTCAGAATAATGTAGCTTATACATCAGATTAACACATAGGCTATGATTCATCCCAGTATTCCCACGGAACGCGGGGTGGTGCTATACTATATTATATAAATGTGCTACTAATATTATAAATGCGAAAGTTTGTTAGTATGGATGTTTGTTACTCTTTCACGCAATAACTATCGAATGGATTTTGATGAAACTTCAGAATAATGTAGCTAAAAAAATGATTTCTCACGGAAGGCTGAAAAATTACTATATACTACCTACGCGTTGGGGCGCCGCGCTGGGGCTGGAGCCTCAGTGCAGCAGAGGGGTTCTACTCAAACTACAAATTCATCAATTACTACATGTATAATAAGATATGAAGCAGAAGAGTTTGTTTTGTCTTAGTCAGGTCTATATATCTACTACCTGTTGCCCGCGGCTTCGCTCGCGTTCAATTCGGAGTAGCGCACGTACCGTAAACACAGACAGATTTTTTTTGAACTACCCTGCGAACTTTCATCTCCTATTTCATGCCCATTTAGGTAAACACCTTAAAACGGTGGAACAATTATTAATGGTTATTTAATTCTTATCAAGTGCCTAAATGCAACGTTTCATGGCGTCATCTTCTATATATAATGACGAACTTCCATACAAACTTTCATCCCCTATTTAAAGCCCCCTAAGTTTTTTTTTCGCAACAAAAAGTAGCCTATGTCCTTTCCTAAGATCTAATCTATCTCTGTTCCAAGTTTCATCAAAATTGGTTCAGTGGTTTAGGCGTGAAAGCGTAACAGACAGACAGAGTTACTTTCGCATTTATAATATTAAGTAAGGATTTGTATTTTCAGAATTCTGCTAGTTATCTAAACGGCACATGTGAGAAGATTTTGGCAACATTACCGTTATAATCCATATAATTCAGATTAAAGTTCATTAAGCCGTTGTACAACTTACTCCAGACAAACGTAGAGATAGATAATAATTTAAATTATTGTATTCTTTAACTCAGAAGACACGTCCATTATTTATTATATCATGTCTAGCTATGAGTGTCGTTACTAATATTAGTTTATTATGTAATGTAATGTTATATATGCATAGGTACATTATCATCAAACGACTGTAAATCAAAGTTATTACAAATGAAGATTCCAAAAAATATTCATGAAAAAAAAAAGGATTTTTTCGCGGATCATCAATATTTTATATTATGGCCGACGTTTTGGATGCTTCACAGCAACTGGGTTCTATTCAACGACCATTGGAGAACCATTCATCTATCTTATTCAAAAACGTATATATGTATATATACATAATATAATTATTTTATATTATGTTTTCTGCACAAAACAGTTGTATGATTTTTTGACTATATTCGGTATCGTATCACATCAAATGTTCGCAAATGAGGGTATGTTTTTGAGATAACGCCGACGCCAAGCGAAATCATTTCCGTTCCGTCAATCACCCGTCCCGCTGGTCCGGTTGTACGTACGTCCACTAATGAGTTCGCAAAGTGTTTAAAACGCAACTAGATTGACCTGGCATCATAACATACGTGTGAACAGGTGCGCTCATTGGTTATATTATTAAGGGCCTGTTTCACAATCTCCCGTTAAGTTCCCTATAGGCTATAGGCAACATATTTGACAGATGTTTGACAGATACTCCATACTCTATCTGTCAAATATCTGTCAAATATGTTCCCTATAGCCTATAGGGAACTTAACGGGAGATTGTGAAACAGGCCCTAAGTATCTATAATATAAATAGACAGCAGACGTTGAATTAAAGGTGTTTTAGAAAAAAGTTGGCTGTCGGTAAATTCGGTTTACGGACGGTAGTATGACGTGACAACGTCAAACATTACAACGTCGCTTCTCTCTCGCTGTGCCGAACTCTTGCTTGCGTCACGCGACATGACGTCATCTTTTTGTGCATGCAGCGCGTAGTATAGAGTTATTAGACGTTGTCACATCAAAAATATCAAAAAAGATATTAATCATAATGATCTTAAATACACTATAATAATGAATTATAACAACAATTATAATAATATTAAAGCGAGGACTTTATTCGAAAATGTTTCACTGTAAAAAGTAGTGAACCTTAGATAAAAATAATATGGGACGTTAAGTTGTTTCTAGACAAAATGGCAATGTAGTGTATGTGGTGAGTTTAATAGCACTTCGAAGGCTGTCGCGGCTGACCGCAAGTAGCCGGGCCAAGTCGGAAACATTAAGGTTCCATCAGCGGCCATATTTTCCGGCGAGCGCTGAATTTTCACGGAGGCCCGCTCTGTCCGGCAACTCGACACGCCTTTGCACTCAAACACTGGCAAAGGATGAAGTAGAATTGTGTACCCGAGTGCTTTCACGCCAATATTTTCACACATTTTTGTAGTTTAAGACGTGACACGAAGTTTACGGGCGGACTTATTCGACTTTATTTTGGGAAACATTTATTTTATCTGTATCTTTTCATTAAAGGGAATAAAGCCATTTTGTCAATGTGTGCCTTTAAAGGCACAAGATTTAAGCTCCTTATAGACTAACATATGCGAGCTGGCTTAGTTATGTTATGCACTACTGAAACTTTATTTGAAAGTACAAACTTTGACATATTGCTTAGTGTCTTACGTCCTATTAAAAGCTCCCTCCTATTAAAATCTTACGAACTTTGTAGCAGCAAGTTTATAAGCAAACTTAATGAGTATTATACACGCTATTATTTAAATTGTGTTTATTTTAAAATTCATTGACTTTTATATCATTTCAAGTGGATAAGTCAAAATTATATTTTAAAATTTATGGATTACATTTACACAGTATAAAATATTACGCTAAACTTTTTAAAGTTGTCGAAAACTTTAAGCTTTTGTTTATTTAGTCTTTTAAGTTCTCTGCTCAGATTCATATAATATATCTCACATGCATAATATGTATACATCCATACATCCAGGTTATGTAATCAATAATATTATTATATTTAGCCGTTACGTTATTTTTTACATATTTGTATTTTAGTATTATTTCATCTTCAGTCCTTTGGAATTTTTATTATTGGCTTGTCATGACATAATAAATCTAAATCTGAATTAATAAAATCTATTGATATATTATAATGAATTAGCAGTGTTGTGCTGTAAGGTATCTTGTAATCGAAGATTCGATTCTGAAGACAATTGAGGAATAATAATAATTGCAGTATCATTCATTAAACTCAGTAAAATTACATAATATATCATTTATGATAGCGTCCAATATATGTTTTTGCGTTTCTTATAAATTAAACTAAAAGTATAAACAAACATGCCTTCGTAAGATTGTATAGGTAATAAAATTACACCTTTGGGCATCTTTGACGTCCAACAAACGCCCCGTGAAATTGAAACGCTCGGCCTCGCCGGAAAAACTCTAATGTTAGTTTCCCTTCTACAACGCTGACAATGTTTTTTTTGACAGTCTATATTATATAATAGTTGTTATACTTTTGGAAAATCATAATATTTTTCATTTAATATAAAATAGCTCACACCAAATATAGTATCAGAAATTAAAAATCGAAATTAATGTACAAACACAAAAACATTATAAAATTTATAAATTGTTTAATAGTCGCATTTGGACTGGTAGTGAATATTTTGATAGTCTGTCTTTTCAAGGCACAGTCAACTTCTTTTCAAACTTCATCAAACTTGAGTCAATAATTAATTGTAACAAATTGTTTATTGTTAGGTACATAATCTGTATGGTATCATTAAGTACCAGCTATGAGATTGCTCAATTCTGACTAAGATTCTGAGTGTGTTCATCCGATGTTCCATCACTTAAATTGAGCTTGATATTCAATTCTCTCTATCACTATCACTCTCTATTGTTAAGCAAGTCAAGCGTTGGTCATTTCAACTATTATACTCAACTATTATATTCTATCTTCAAATCCTTGTTGCTTGCTCCATGTGTCTCCATTTTAAATCTTTTACTTATAAGTTTCATTTTAGCTTCTGTTATTTTATTTAAAAAAATACCTGCTTTCTGCTTTTCGAATGGATTCTTCAAGTCATAGACATGTCAATAGTAATACTTTATAAGTGTTAAAAAATAACTTGAAAAACGCTAGTATGACTCGCGGACTTAGGGCTTCAAATAGGTGAGTTGTTCTTGTAACAAAATTACAAACCAATGGTTTTTAAATCTTTACTTTGAGTACGGGACCCCAAAAGCAATATCACTCATTAGTTTACCAGTTCAAATGGTCTATATTATTTACTCTTAAAAAATGCAAAAATTTTCAGTTCTGGAAATTTTATAACCTTCTGTTTAAAAAAAAATACTTTATTTACGTATGAAACGAACATATCACGTTTGTACAAGTTTCAAAACACAAAACACACATGTAGCAATTAGTAGAAATTTGTTCAACGTAATTAGCAAGCGAAAGTTTTTATCGCAACATTTAAACAAATCATAGGGTCGTGTAATGAATACGTGCTCGATCTATCAGAATTAGAAGACCCTTTTCCTGTCACTTGGATGATCGATGCGCGGAAATGAAGACGATATTTTTCTAAGAGCATGTGATGTGTCGAAGAATCGGCACTTCATCACAACATGTCATGATACTATCTACGTAAGAACGATAAGTTTTGTTGGAGTAGTGATTTAAAAAATTTTGTATGTTATCTATTCTTTTGTTGTATTCCATTTTTGTCTATTTAATTTAAAAAAATATGAAACGAGGTCGTAAATTAGCTACTATTATTTTATGTATAATATTAATTTATATTATAATATTAAGTTAAAATATTAATAATAAATGTATGAGCCGTATGAAAATCAACCCTAAAATGAATATTTAATTAGATTTTTTATTCTTCTTGGTATAGATATACAGTATACACAGACAGTCGAAATGAATTTATCTAAAACTTTATTAAAGTAGACGACATTATGGTCAGAAATCAACCAGTAGACGACTAAGACGATCTCCGTTTAGTGGCCGATCCGTGTTGTATGCCTGTGAGAAGGGATCGGTCTTCTTGGCGTTCATTGAAGGCGACCTACAGTGTGAAGAACGAACATATTCAAGTATCGTATAGAGATCCTCATTCCAAAAATATATCACAAGTGGGGTCTTAATTCCATATTCTAAGTCCACCAATGCATTACTTACATTTGTCTATATTTTGTTAATTATGTGGTTTTTTGGTGAATATAATTTTCTTTGATTTGTGAAACCAAGTTCTATCACGTCCCTGATTATGTCCGTTCTTCAAAAAATCACCCTGTATATTCAGTAAAGACGGGTGAAGGCTGATGATGATGATGGAAGCTTTTGATACCTTAATATCGAACTCATATATCACTAATATACTTTCGAGTGTTTCTCTTAAATAAACGCTTTGGTATCCGCTTACGTTTCTTAAGATTTATTTATATAAAGAACATTTGAAACATTTATTTTTCACATAAAGTGTAAATAGTACGAGGTAATGCTTTTTCTTTCTCATGCACTCATCCGCTCAGAATAATTTATTACAAAGAGGATTTAAAAAACACGCGTCGGGTGAGCACAGCGGCGCGCCTTAACGTAAGACTTTAAGAATGTGTGAGAATTATTCCATATGATTTTTTTTACAAGTCCTCTACGTATAATAAATATTGTTTTCAAAGGACGAAGATCTTTATGTATGTAACAAATGGATTTATATAAGTAAGCTATGGTAAAGTTTTACTGACAGACTTTTAATATAAAGACATCCCGGTCTATACCGCATAATCAAATATGTGAAATGCGAATGCGAAAATGTTTTTAAAACATATTTTTTATTTTATTCAGCGTAAAAATATACATTGCGACTTAAAGCAAATTCTGAATTGCTTATTAGCCCTAAATAGACTCCATAATTATTCATTGCTTTTAGTTTTATATTGTACCATATTTGTATGAAGCGAGTTAAGATTATGTCAATCTAATGATTTCTTTAAAAATTATTTACGGCGGTTTTCGATATCCTATCTATCTTAAAATTTTCTTATCCATCTTACAATTTTGACAGATTTTGTAAGAAAATGTGTCAAAACGTAACGATAGATAAGAATATTTTAAGATAGATAGAACATTGAAAACCGCCGTTAAGGAATAATAAGTGATGGTTTAAACAATCGAAGATCTATCGAAGTCGAAGAAAGATATGATTTTAGAAAGATGTAATGGTTGATGTTGTATATTCAGCAGTGGACGGATAAAGGCTGATGATGTTGTTGATGATGATGGTTGAAATGTAAGGCAATGCCACACGGCTTATCGAAGATATATTGGGATGATTGTGATTTCTCTATATTGCCGTAATCAAACAAAGCGGATCGGCGATCAGAGTATTGGTAGTGAAGTTTGTGATATTATTTGCGGAACTCTCATCCTCGGTCGCGGTTCAGTCGGCTCCGTTCGCGTCCCAATGCATCGCTATTGTGTTTACCGAAGGCTCTACTGCTCATGTCGATTGCCAATCAAAAGGAACGCGAGGCAGCCATTTGCCAGTGAAACCTCGCTCTTAATCACAGCTAATAATGCTTCCATAATTGCGCGTGCATTGAATATTTTCAACGGTAGCATTGCATTTTGTATTTATTGTAGTTTCAGGATAGGAGTGGGTATGCATTAACTTATCGTTTCCGTGACATTGCCTGAATTATTTTTATAACGTTATTTTAATTATTATTACCTTAGATCAATAATATGTCTAGATATCGCGCGGAAAACACGTCCAAAAAAATAGCGTCCAACTGTTAGCCTCTAAATGCTTTCTCTGTGTTTAGTATCCGTCCCGCTGTTACAGAATACGCATGAATTGTTACGCATTATTGTTTTTATTTACAATGAAGGTCTGAGTTGAAGTGTAACGAGATTAAAAAGGATGATTATGGGAGAGTTGTAGTAGCTGGTATCACTATTCACGAACATATGTTGGCCAGTTTTTTTTTTGTTTTGATTGTAGGGCGACACTCCATCTAGACATATTAATGATCTAAGATTATCACGTTATAAATAACTCATATATTTTAAGAACCTATTCTTCTTAAAGTTATACAAAAGCAACCCAAATTGTATTTACAACGACAGTGCTATATCAGAATTTTATAAAAGAATATTTTATTTTAAAAATCTAGACAATAATTTCGTATTTACCGTACATAAAATGTTATCATCCACATAAAACCTATAAACAAAATCCCGTATCGTACTCGTTCCAAGTACAATGTATCAGATTTTTTTTAAGCGTGCTGTTATGTTACACAACATTTTACTAGCATACTATCTTTCACGAAACAAGCAATCTGCCTAATTAGTTAGAAGCATGAGTCTCTTATATCAAAGATCTCGGAAGAAAATCTTAAATATTATAGCCTATATATTCTATTGTGTTACGGTAAAAAAGTTACGTAGTACGGTTTATGTTTCTGGTCAACCTATATGATTACTCACATTGAATTGAAAGGAAATTCAGAAGTTTTGTTTTTATCAATCGTCACGTCAACCTGGTCCCGTGGTAAGTTCTCAAAGAGACTTGTGTTATGGATACCAGACGGAAATACATATATTTAATACTTTTTATAATAATACATATATTTAAGATTTTTTTTATATAATACACATAATATTTAATACACATCCATGACCCGGGAGCACAAAATTTTTTTTTGTTCCCTGGCGAGATTCGAACCCGCTACCTCCGGGCTTAAGCGCCAACACGCAAATCATTGAGCCACAGAAGTCGTCAAGTTTCCATCACATAATTA
Source organism: Lycaena phlaeas (assembly GCA_905333005.2). Taxonomy (NCBI): domain Eukaryota; kingdom Metazoa; phylum Arthropoda; class Insecta; order Lepidoptera; family Lycaenidae; genus Lycaena; species Lycaena phlaeas. Next base: position 10,354,700 of record HG995174.1, on the reverse strand, counting down.
TCCGTATAAGTATCAATTAATTAAAAAAAGGTACAGCGACGTAAACAAACTACATCCTGCGAGAATAGAGAGCGGCTGCGACTAGAGTAATTGCCTCATATCGTACAACGGGCGTCACCTTAATTAGGTGGTTTGCTTCGTGAAACTTTAATTTTTATAATGCGTATCGCCCGCGTTTATTACCTGCGCTCCTCCCGGTTTAATTAACGTCATAAAATTGATTAAGGTTATTAATAAGAGGATTGGACTTAGCAGTGACCTGATTTGGAGCAATCTAACGTCATACCACGTATAAAATTGTCTACTCTAAACTTAATTTATTTATTGACTAGCAGTACCCCGCGGTTTCACCCGCGTACTTTCCATTCTCGTGGGAGTACAGGGATAAATTTTAGCCTAAGTGTAATTCTGATGTATAAGCTATATTATTGTAAAGTTTTATAAAAGTCCATTCAGCAGTTTTTACGTGAAAGAGTAAGAAACATTCATACTTACAAACTTTAACGTTTTAATAATAACTATTTATGTTTATTATTATTATTAATAATATTTATCGATGCTTCAAAAATACAAACATTGTAAGCGACGATAGTCTAATAGGGGTGAGCTCGGCCTCATGAGTGAGGGGTCCGGGTTCAATACTGATCCTTTGGTGCCTGAAATGAGTTTTTCTAAATTTCAATTAGCACCTATATATGAGTCCCTTGCTTATCGGTGAAGTAGAACACCTTCTTTGTCTGAATTCGAAGAAGTTTTGATATTATTTTTTATATTTCGTGACACTTACTAATGAAGTAGGTAAGTAAGTAATAATAGCAGTCTGTAAATTAATTTTATCTATACTATTTAGTTCGAATCCGTGTTGGATGCGAGTGGGAACGAATCAGTTGTCTCGGCTTTCATTGATGTAGGCCTATGTTCAGTCCCCACCATGATTCAGGCCTTGTCGTGGCGGTGGGGCTCAGTAGCCTAGGGTGACCTCAACACCTTGGGCGAAGCGAATTAAGCCGATGCGAGAGCTCTTTGTACTTTTTGTCTTCTTTAAAGAAGGGACAACAGAGCAAGGGATGAAGATGGGAACCTCACCTCATCTTGCTGTCCAGACATTGGGAGTGGTTGTTCTGTGGTGCGGGGCAACGGCTCTATGGAGGTGGTGTCGGTCCCCAGACGGACTGACTAGCCGTCGAGGTGCCCTGTTGCTTGTAGATCCGGGGTACTTACCAAAGGTGGCAGTGGTGGCACTCGCCGAGTTTTAGTGGGTATAGCACCATCCACTTATCATATTTCGGGCGCAGCGAGTCCCACATACCCGCCTGGGGAGGCCCACTTCCCAGTGGGTTGCGTCAGTGCATTTTCCGGCGTAAAAGAAAAAAAAGGCCTATGTTGAGCAGTGGACGGATAAAGGCTGATGATTATGATGATGTTCTAGTAATTGTATTTATTAAAATAGCTGACTGGTTGATCAACCTATAAATTTCTAATAGTTTAATACTCATTCAATGTTTTGAATTCCAGAATAACCGATTTCAGTAGTAAAGTATTCATAGTTGTTAAATTTTGATTGCACTTAAAGTTTATGATATTAAAACATGACCTACTCGCGCATTATGAAAAGTCAAATGTAATCAAAACATTTTTCGACATGTTTCGGTGGTAGAAAAAAGCAATTATATGCATACCGTAGTGGCTAGCGACCGAAACGATTTCGATATTTGGTCATCGGTCAAACTATCCTCCGATACGCCGCATGTAATCGAATATGGTATTGGATCGACGACAGCCATGGATATTGTGCCGACACACTGGATTACAAGTAGCATAAATATCGAAAAAAATATTGGACCAGATATTGTAATAGTGTTATGAAAAAATAAAGCGAGTTGTTTTTGTTAAATAAATTGTATGTAAAATATTTTATTTTAGACTCAAACGTCTATACAAAAGCCGATAATTACTCAAAAAAGTTAACGGGTAAGGTAAGGCATTTACTATATAGAATACTAGCTTTTCTACCTGTTTTTCCGACCTCATAATAATTTTAAAAAAAATAACAGTAAGATTACCAAACGAGCAAAAAAAAAAAACAAAATATTATATTCGCACTTACTAGAACGTCAATGAAAGACGAAAATTAGACATTCTGTTTAATGCACGAGACACATTGATATAATATTATATCAATTACTTTTCGATAACATTTTATAACCATTACCTAGTAAATTTAACAAGACATAGGCACCTATAATGTACCTATAGTGTCTTTTTTAAATGCACCGATAATAATTGAATCTCAAACATCGATCAAAATTGTAATCATTAAGTACATCAAATAATTCGCTAGCCAAAGTTCATAATATAGCTGCACGCTGTTTTTCAGCGCCACCAAAGGCGAGTCAAAGACGCCTTCGCTTTAGTAAACGACGACAGTGAAGACGTTACTCCAGAGACCATCGCAATATTCTAACTTACATTTATGCTTAGCTCTACATAATTTTGTGACTTAGTAAAGCTTCGAATTTAAAATGCTGTATAAAATAAGTAAAGCAATAAATTCATTTTTTTATTGGATTAGGCAAACTGGCAGACGTATCCTGATGGTAAGTAGTTGACCTCACCCATGAGCTAGTTTCCTGAAAGTGACCCAGGCAAATCATTTGTCGGATGAAAGTGGAGGCCGCCGACGTACCGGGAGCAGTCTGTCGCTGAAAGTTTCCCGTCGCCTGCAGATCCGGGTCCCTCAGATAGCGGTTGAAGGCTGTTTTAGGAGGGTAGTGCACCCGATGCGAGTTCCACACACTCCATGGTCCAAAAAGTATTTCCACTACGTCATAAAAAAGGCAAAACATTTGTGTTGCCTATGTGCATATTAAATCTCATTGCCAATTATGACACTATCAGCCTTGCCCTTCTTTCCGATACAAAGCTTAGCGTTTTATCCTAGTTCCTAATTTGCCATGCCTATACACACTACTACCTATAACTTTTATTTAAAACAAGTATAAAAAATATTTTTCTCTCTTTAACATTTTTTGTTATTTTAGCATTTTATGCATTCGTAATCAGAAAAGTAGTCTAAAATCTAAAACAAAATTTCACGCACCAGACGAATAACAAAGAATATTAAAACATAGTAAAAACCTATTTTGAAATATTAAAATATATTATAAGGTTTTCGACAACGTTCCTACGGTAAATAAAGTTACAGGTAAGCAAATAGTTAACTTGAAGCGTGTATCGGGCGGCCTCTACTTCTCGCCCATAAATCCCTGATACTGCCCTCTGCGGTACTTGGCTAACTACGCCCATTTATTTGCACCGACTCTGATTACGCTCTACAGCGATAATACTGAATTATTGATTACCAAAATCCTATGAAACACTACATTTTTTATTTACAACCCATTCGAATAATGACCCGTACACACTGTACTGTGTGAATAAGTTAGTAGATATATGTCGTTTTTGAAATAAAAAATTAACTTTAGAAGCTTTCAATGGCTGACAAAATATGAAAATATGATAACAAAATGATTACACTCTCGTAGACAATTAAGGCCTCTGAGCTCTTAAACAGTATCAATAAAATCTTTATACAGTCATATTGTTTTCTTATGTTTACGCGAATTTCACTCATTATAATGAAAAAAAAAATACGGATTTTATCGCGGCTTATTAAGTTTTTACAGGCCCGACGTTTCGGATACTTTACAGCAACTACGGTCACGGGAGGACTGTCCTCTTAAAACTTAATAAACAGCGATAAAATCCGTAAATTTGTTTCATTATAACTATATACAGTCATTTACAAACCGATGACAAAGATTTTTTTCTTCTTTACATTGTCAAGGAGTACCTAATTATACGAAAATAAATGAAAGTAAATATTATAACCGAGCAGCTAAAAAGGTACGTCAATAAATGTCCACTATTATAGCTAAGCTTGATGTTCTGTGTAATTTTTGTGGATTTGAACAGCTACTAAATGGAATGAACGCGTTGCATTTAGTGTCTAGTAAAGTAGCCCGACGACTCCACCAGCCGACTAAGGATTATAGACATAATGCTATATGAAATATATATGATATAATGTTGTATAAAATTTATACAATAATTTATACAATAATCAAAATAATATTTATTTCAATATGATATGTACACGCCGGTGATTAAATAGTAAAATCGTCTGGTTATTTCAATCATAATGCTTTGTCAGTAGGTAATAAATTAATATACAAAATTTCGAATGTATAAAATTTTGTAATAATGTCTACACCAATCTACACTATCGTGTTAACTTGAAGAAATTCGAATTTTAATATTTATTATTACAATAAAATACATCGATTACGAATCTTTATTTAAGAATTAACATAAAAAGAACTAATGAAAATGGATATGCAACTGAATTAGTCTAGGTACGGTTGAGTTGACCTTTCAGACAGCTCAAATAGGGGGCGGCTGGCTGGTTGACTCAGCTCTTGATTCTCCGTGTTTTGAATGCAGCGCTCTAGTGTGCCGTTTGTTGTCCCACCACGAGTATCTGAATTAATGCACAGACGAATTAATAAAATTGTTGCTATGGAGTTTTGTTTCAACAAATGAATTGTGAGCGACGATAGTCCAGTTTTTATGGGCCTCTTGACCTCCTGATGCCTTATAATGGTTTTTTTTTTATAAATTTCACTACGCACTTGAACATCATCAAATGTCTTTGATTACCGGTGAAGAAAATAATCCCTAGGTAACCTTTATGAGTTTAAAAGTCTTTAAGGAGCGTGGAGTTTCCTACATGCATTGGGGCAGCGCATCGATAAACAATGGCCCAACGCCCTCCTTGTGAGATTTTGAGGATCTGTGGACAAGAGGACCCGTGCCCAGCAGTGATATAGGGGTTGATATTATTATGATTAAATGAATTGAGGATTTATTTTATGAAAATATTTGTAAGTTTGGACATAGAAAGTGGTTCATTTAATTTTAAAAAATCATTTACGTGTAAAATAGCAACGTTATCACTGATCTCACGATACATGAGCTGATAATATACAAAATAACCTTCGCCAGTCTTTAAATATAATGGTGTTCTGTGCTACCAGACTGCTGTTATAAAATTATAAAAATGTTTCCAAACGTTAGAAAACATTTTATAGCAGCGGTGTGACACTGCCATTATTAACGCGAATGGAGCTTCAGCGGGAGCTGATATACTCGTAGATTTAAGACTAATCGTATTAGGGCCTGTTTCACAATCTCCAGTTAAGTTCCCAATAAGCTATCGGCAACATATTAGACAGATAGAGTATGGAGTATCTGTCAAATATCTGTCAAATATGTTGCCGATAGCCTATTGGGAACTTAACTGGAGATTGTGAAACAGGCCCTTAATCTTATCTTTATAAAACAGCATTGTCAAATAAGACAATATGCATTAAAAAGTCTACCGCTTGCTACAGTACTATTAGTGTTCTTACGCTGATGATGACCAAGTAATACGCATAGTATAAAACAAAGGCTGATTGATGATGATGAAATATAATCATAATTTAAATTAATTACATACTTTGTTGTACAAGATATACGTTATCTCTCGTTTCAATATTTATTTGCTTATCTCCTTAAGAAATTCAATTTTCGTGACGACAATCGAACGTCCTTTATCTATGTACAAAAGGTCTTTTTATTTGATGGGCTTGTTGGGATACTGTTGTTCCTGAAATAAACTACGATGTAAAGGAAAAGTGTGGATACGATATTTAAAAGGTAATTTTAAAATAAATTTATGATCTTTTAAAAAGTCTTCGTCTAAATCAATGCTTCTTTTTTGTGTATTGATTATAATATGTATTAAGTTTATTTAGATGCACGCTAACAAAAATTGTATGTTCGAGTATGAAGCTTTATCTGAAGATTCATGTATTAATGTACTTTCTTAAACGTTTTTCAAATTATTATTAACTATCTGCTACCCGCAGCTTCGCCCGCGTGAACTTAGATTTACGGATTTATCATGTCTTATGATAATCATTTTCTATTTTAATAGTTACTAAGCTTTTGTATTAAAATGGATGTTATGTGAATATGTTATCTTGAACATAAATATATATTATATCCCTTCGCAGGCTTTCTGAAGGCATATTTAGAATGCTATTATTGCTTCCATATATATTTTTTTATTTTTAAATTCCTACCGTATTTGTGTAAATAACTTTCAAATTATCGCGTTACAATTGCCCATTTTTTAAGTATTAAATGGATATAGTATGATATCCCTAAGAGATAGACATATGCCATCGCGGACTTTTTTGTAGACCTATTTAAGATACACAATCCCACCATACATTATTTTGTTATATCTTAAAGGGTTTAGGCAGCGTTTGCGTTGAAAAGTCTCAGGCAGCCTATTTTTTTCCAACACGTCCAACAATTATTGTTATATCTTAGCCAATGTATGTAAAAACTTGATATATTATATACGTAAACCTTCCTCTTAAATTGTCTTATCTATTTAAAAAAACCGCATTAAAATCCGTTGCGTAGTTTTAAAGATTTAAGCGTACAAAGGGATATAGGGACAGAGAAAGCGACTTTGTTTTATAATATGTTGTGATGATTACGTTTATATGCCAACAATGTGCTATGAAAATAAAAGATAAAATATAAACTAGGAAAAAGCTATCTTTAGACGGCTGAAAAAAAAATAAAGTCAGTTTACCGCCTTTATCCAACCTTATGATGACTTCGTCGTCCATGTTGGATGCTAATGGCATGGGGGTCTATGTTTAGCAGTTAATAGATAAAGATTGATAATGATGATTATGTTGAATCATCAAAAATTCTATGAAATTCAGCCATGCAGATAAAAATGATGTCGATGATCATCCAACTTCCAAAGAAAAACTTTTAATTTTTTTTATTCTTGTTTTATGCTAGAATGTTTTTAATTCCTCATTTAAATAGATTAAGCTTTGATTTATCATACATTAAATATTAGCAAGGAAAAAAGTTTTTTTTTTTTCAAATGTAAATGAAACTACCGCAGTCACGTAAAATGTTCTCATCAGCAATTAATTGAAAATCAACTCGACAGGACGCATCTACGTTAAACCAACGCGATGAATATTCATCACATTTAGATAGAATGGAGCGATAGACCCACATCAGAAAAACATCAAAAATGCATCAAGCGGAAACATCCGTCTTTATTGTAAGAGCAATATTGTGTCTCGTCCGCGCTTAGCCAATGATCTGTTCTTCAAGTCTACGTTCAGTGCACTAAAGTATAAAAAATGTAAATAAGATTTTCGTAATTTTATACAATAGAAAATATCCTTAAGATATTTTCAAAGTTTATAAAGTTATATTTAACAACGTCGATTTGATAGCCGTTTCGATTTATTTACTAAGACCAACTCTTCAATACAATAGTTTTTTTTTTTGGAATTCCAATTATATTTTCGTAAAAAGAACGTATCGTATTTCCAAAAACACAAAACAATTCAGTATAAGCTGTACTATTTATGTAACAGAAAGGCCTAAAACAGAATTAATTTATGAAAAACATTACTTTGGTGAATTCGTTAAGGGCGAACAAATTGCCTGCTCGCTCCACGACGTGACATCGGCCGCTCACTCAATGTTAATGAGAGGTCACCGCAGCTCCGCCTCGCAGATTTTTGTTAGTTTAGATCATAGCAATTTTGTTTACAAAGCTGGTTATATTTCAATATTAATAAAAAAATTAATAGAAAGAACTAAAGGGACTAATAGCGTTCTGAATAGGCTGCTATGTTCGGTAGGACCGAGAATCGACATTCAACAAATTGTATGAGTTTTGTGTAGCCCACGTGTGGCCAGGTCTTATTTGATTGCTAATGGTATACCTGTCTTCGCGTTTATTGAAATTAGGCTCTAGAAGTAAAAAGATTGATTAAAATTGTCTTTGTATACTAATAATTTTTTATTTTTTAATCATAAGAATTTAATTAGGATCAGGATAGTATCAAATAGAAATATCATGGTTAGTTTCAAATAAAAAATAAAAAAAAACACGCCGTATGTTAAGTTATTACGAAATAAAAATTTAAAATAATTAAATGTTATCAACAAAACAATTTCACACACACATTGATCAAATACTAAGAATAACATCTGAAAATTTTAAGTGGTATTTGAAAATATTATTACAATAATATAAAATTGTATGCAACACAAATATTAATAATTGTTCTACGCTATTTTTTCTTCTTTTGAAATCGGTTGATATGTAGCATTATATTATTAGCGAGACCATCGACAGAATCATGAAACGATTGATACCTCATTGAAATCTGATAAATAATTAAAATTAACTAAACGTAAATACAAGCATACATACCTAATGTTAAATCCATAAAGCTTTCTCTATAAAAAAAAATCAGACCAAGTCTGTCCAGTTACAATTGTTATATTTATTTGTGCGTTGCCACATCAGATATAAAATTAATTCCCGTAATAAAAAGTAAAAGTGATAAAAAATATTCAGGCTACATTTATTCGCACTTTGTACGCGTGCATTAAAAAATTAAATACACACAAAAAGCAACGGCAACGTTCTAAAAATAATTACATTAATGCACACAGCGTAGAACATTTTTAATAAAAAAATATCAGAGAATAGAAAATGAAGATACCCATTTCAACATATGCTTTGTTCTCGATATTGTTTTGCGGAGCCAAATACAAAACACAATCTCAGTGCTTCGAATGCTTACATCCTATTCAAAATATTTCAACAACCACGCCTGTGCTACACTGGTTATTATTACTTCTTATAGGTAAGGAAAACACGAAGTAGGCCAACAAGTTCTTGTGTTTTCATTTACATCGAGATTTTTCTTGAAATCATTTTTATATTATAAACAAAATTATTAAATAAAGTCTTTTTAGGACTTTTTGTATTAGAGCATCATATTCAAGGCGAAAATCAAGACAGGCAGAGACAGATGACATATTAATGTCTCAAGATAGACAACATATATTAAATGAGTTACCTGGTCAGTTTCAGGATTTCAGACTCATCAGCCTACAAACAAACAACCATACAAATTAGTGCAAATTAGATGAGAGTATCAGCAGTTTACATGGCATGCGGTTAGTGATGATTAGTAGCAAACCCATATAATATGTTCCATTGCTGGGCACGGACCTGCTCCTTGAAATCAGGAGAGAAGGGTATCGGGCCATAGTTCTACACATATAGTATCAACACATATAATATCTTACACTGCCGGGCACGGGTCTCCTTGGAAGCAGCCAAGGAGTATATTCGGCCGTAGTTCAACGATGCGCTGGCCCAATGTGTGTTGATGAACTTCACATACCTTCAAAAACTTTCAATCTCTTCAGGCATGCAGGTTTCCTCACGATGAGCGAGCGATGGTCTCGTGTTTGGGATGCACTTAGAAATTTAGAAAAACCCATTTCAAGGCACACACGGGGGGGTCAGGATCGAACCTGGAACCTCTCGCATAAGAGACCGAGTCCGTCCACCACTGGACCATCGTCGCTCCAATCGATAATGATGATTATGTTACGTGTAATAATGGGTGGGATAACCAAACATTGGAGAGCATGTGTAAGAAGCCGATAAGATTACAAATATTATAAATAGTGTGGTAAAGGGTTATAAACTAATATTAACAAGAGAGTATCACAAACCGCAAGATCATGAAAACGTACCTACCCGATCCCTCTCGGTATGCCACGGATAACTTACATGTTTGGGTTGTGTACATTATTTATTATTAGTTAAACCGTGTTTGGTTAGTGCTCGGTAAACGTGCTCACAACGTTATAATGTTTAAATTGTAAACGTATTTGGTTTAGGGTCTGTCTTGGAAAAATAAAGTTTGTATATAGTAAAACTTTAGGTTGATAATATTTGTATGGAATTATGTAATAAAATATATATCAGTGAAGAAATAATTAATTGTAGCAATGTAAAAGTGCATTAAGTATTGAACGAAATATAAAATAGTCGATTAAGATCGAAAATTATTTTATCATACGCCCGGTATCCAAAAGGCTGATCAATACAAAAATCAAATGTCTCTTGTTAAGTGTCAAATGAGTTGCTAGAAGCATGGTTAAATTACTTAATTTGATCAGAATATCAGTTTACATAACCACTACAATGAAAAGCTGTCACATTTGACTCTAGAGTCGTATGTAAACCGCCATTGACATCCCTGTTAGTTGACATACACTTTGACCAACGTTTCAGAAACCGGGCATTAGACACCAAGACACCAACCGTAAATGAAACGAGAAACGCTTTTTTATTAATACATTATTATTTTTTATATAGCGCTGCTAGTGATGGATAAACACATTTATGGTGGCGTACATTGAATGAGGCCTATGTTCAGCAATGGACGGATAGAGTCTGATGATGATGATGGTGATTTGCATCGGGTCTTATGTTGTGTTTTATTTAAAAAAAAAAACGAATTTCACTGAGTATAATGACACGACTTCTACGGCGTCGTTTCGTGTGTACGATTGATATAAACTACCAATTGACTGACGGTATAAAAGTTTTCGAAGTCTACATTAAGAAAGCCTTATAGTATTTAATCCACTTACCAAGATTGGCCGAAACGTTGTATATTTCGATGTAAAAATACTATATACCAACTAAGCAACAACGTTTCTAATATATACTAATTTAGAGTACGATATAGCGATATTTTAGCAGTAAGTACACTAAATTCGTAGTGATTTACTAAACATTGCAGCTGTGATATTTATATGTTTGGACATGCATAAGGAAGGAGTAACGCTAAGTACCTTAGAAGCTGAGTGAACACTGCGAAGGCTTTACGGTCGATTTGGACGGCACTGCAACAATATCATTACCATACTATAATATTTCGAGGAGGAGATCCGTACCTAGCAGTGGGACATAATATAAGGGTTGATACTTTATTTTTTTTTAGTAAGAAAGTCAATTAATCATATTATTAGTCAAAAAAAAATACATACATACTATAATAATAACAATATATATATATATATTAATTGTCGTTTTTTAAATTGCACTTTTCCTAATTTATCAAACAATTGAAGTTTTATAAATTATTTTAGTGCTCGAATTCAAATAAGTCGTTTTACTATAAAGCTAGGCCTTTTGTTATTTATTGCGGTATTTTTATTTGTAGGGAAATGCATCATTTTACCAAAACTCATGATCGCTTTTATTCACTTCCTCCGGTCACATTCAAATACTTTTACTTTACTTTACTAAAAATTCAAAAACATAACTTCACTACCCCATCGAACTATTGGACGACGGTCATGAACTAGCAAATAAAATATCGTTTTTACAAAGCCATAACTCATTTTTTTGTATAAAAACGAGGGCTATAGATGGAATAGCGACAGCCGGATTTAAATATATTTCAAGTAAAAATGGATATTGCAGAAGCGCACAGCCGTAAAATCTCACAATGGGACGTATGGCACTCACTAATCATACTTTGCTTTCTGTTTTATTTCATATTTCCATTAGCGTATTTCAAAGGGTATTGACGTACGAGTCATTTTTACGAGTTCTTTGGGTGTGTCGTAACTTTTTCTTCAAAATGTTGTTTATTAAAATTTGTGAAATATACCCCGACAACAAATGGCGGTTCTGCTATTTTTGTTTATGGTTTTCATACATTGTTGGACTTCTCTCATATCTCTATTCAAGAGCCAGGTTTTTGTCGGTTAAGTAATCGCCAATCCTTTGTACTCACTGCCAATAAATTCACCGACAAATACATAACCCATACCTGCTCCTAATCTGCTCTATACTAAGTATTAGTCCTTACTCCTTGGATTACCCTTTCCTCTTCCCCTTTTTCCCATAAATCTTCCCTGCTTTGATATTTCTTAAAACAGCTCATGTCGTATTAGCTGGCCAATCATGTATCGTCATCGGTTTTAATAATTATCACTTATCTCTTCTGACTTTTTTATTTAATCTATTACTTTATTCTAATTTCTATTCTATTCATACATTCTTTAACTACGTAACAATATTAAAAATAAACAACAATGTGAAACTAAAAACTTATCATTAAAAATTTAACCTAAAATATTCATATAAACATTCACAAAAAGAACATGTCATCCAAAATTTCAATTTGGGGCATGGTATCCAGAACACTGGCAGCATTACCTCGCTGAATTGCTAAACTTATTCTCTGCGCAAAATAGCTGCCAGCCTTCTGATCTGATCTGACCAGAGGAGAGAATTAATCAAATGAATACACTATCTATAGAATTCTAAAAGAGTTTCCCATTTATATTTTTTAGTCGTGGGCAGTTAGCTGAGATAAAAGTATTTCGATTCCGTAAAGATGTATTTAAAATTTCCTTTTATAAAATGTTAATTTGTTCTTTTCAATTTAGATAAAACGCTACTCAGCATCACGTAAAATCCATACAAACATTGCAGTTGTATATATATATGTAATATATTTTAATAGTTATATAATTTCGCAACTACATTCAAACATAATTTCAATGAAATTTAGCGTAGAACATAAAACAGTAATCCGGTGGTTCACTTAATATCCCAGTTGGAAGTTCGAACCGTTTTGTGGCAACCGACATAATTATAATATTAATGCTCTAAAGCACCAACAAATCTTTGAAAATGTAACTTTAATCACTTTATACGACACCCTTTGTAGTGTTCAAGTTGGTCGCTTTTGATTTATGTGATTAAATTCGATTATTAATATTATAGACATCTTGTTAAAATTGATACTCACTAATACAGGGTACCTATTGATTTTCTTGTCTTATTTTTAGTTCATCTATGTATATATCTTCATCTATGTATATATCTTCTATTTGTTTTTTTATATATAGTAAGATGAAAATGACGTGAGCATCGAAGCTGCTAAGCCCAAATGGGAGTGGGTGGGTTGGGAATGCATTCGGGTGACGTGACCCGAATGCATTCCCATCGCGGGGCAAACATCACCACATTTTGATGCCGGAAGATGGACCACGTCGCCGAGATCGGCCCCGAAAAGATGGCGCTATGATCTAAACACATACTAAGCAGATCTGCGGTGGTGCAGGGCTGCGATTTGTGGAAGAACTTGGGAGAGGCTTATTATATGTATCCGCTATTCCAAAGGATTAACATGTGCGTTGTCGGATAAGTCTGGTAGGTCGAATAAATGTTATAATGAAACAAAACGGATTTTATCACGGTTTATTAAGTTTTTTACAAGCCCGACGTTAAGTATCCGAAACGTCGGGCTTGAAAAAACTTAATAAACCGCTATAAAATTCGTAAATTTGTTTCATTATAATGAGTGAAATTCGCGTAAACTTAAGAAAACAATCGAATAAATGTTTCTTTATTTCTTTATTATTATTATATATATACTTATTATATATTTTTATTTTTTATTTTATTTAAATGCAAATCTCAATTTAAAGATTTTAACACACAGTGAAAACATTTGCTAGAAAAAAACCGACAAAAATATAAGGTTTTAAGCCGCAATACAATCTTTAAAAATAGATCTCATTATGATAGAGCAACTATTTTAGTCAATAAATTTGTGGCGAAACAATAGCATTGTCAATAAGCATGTACTTCCTTTTATCTTATGATTCTCTTGTTTATAGACAATATTGTAAAATATTAAACATTTCTACCTGCTAGCTTACCAGTATGGCGCGTTTGGAATCATGGATGAGCGGAAACCGCAGATATCCCCACATATCAGACGCTGAAGTGGACGACAGAGCTCTATATGCGTAATGTATGAAGGGAAACTAAGGGCCTATTATATCATAACCGACATTCATAATACCACATCCCTTCACAGTACTAGTACTATGAACATTAAAAAAAAATAAGGCTTTGGAAGTATGAAGAAAAAAAAGTTGTGATTATTTTACAATTTAATTATTAAAACAGGAAAATTATTATAAGGAACTAGCTATACATAAAAATATCTGATAAGTGGTCATGGGATCGGTCATCTTGGCGTTTATTAAGATAGGCCTAATTTCATCAGTGGAAGCATAAATGCTGATGATGATGATGAAGAGTATAATAAATTTTTAACCAATTATAATAAAACAACTTTTACGGATTTTATCGCGGTTTATTTAGTTTTTTATGAGCCCGACGTTTCGGATATTTTACAGCAACCATGGTCACGGGAGGACTGAGGTGTCAGATGTCCTACTGTTACAAAGTTATTCGAAACTACCCTATGATACAACAATATTTTATTTAGTCCTATCTATGCAGAAGGTGCTAACTAAGTCTTTAGTCTGTGACATGTTATGCTTGGATTTTGATTTTATTATTTTTATTATTGGATCCCAAGCAGATGGTAGTGGCCAGCCATCTTCTCTATTGAAATTAGGATGTTTTTTAATTTCAATAGCCTCGCGAATCATCCTTGGTTGGAATCGGTGTTCTTTTAAATAAACCGCGATAAAATCCGTAAAAGTTGTTTTATTATAATGAGTGAAATTCGCGTAAACATAAGAAAACAATTTTTAACCAATTGTTTAATGAGCAATGCTTTAAAATTTACTTATGAGATGTTACCCGAAATATACAAACATTGCAGGCTTAAAAGAAGCTTTTAAAATATCACTAGATCAAGTCATTTTTTATATTATAATGTACTAGCTGTTGTCCGTGGCTTCTCCCGCGTTAGCAAAAAAATCCCTTTTTTTTAATGTATCCTATGTTACTTCTAGTACCTTAGAAAATGTGTATAAAGTTACATGATTATCGGTTGAATACTTTCGCGTGAAGCGTAACAAACATCCCTACTTTCACACTTATAATATTAGTAAGGATTATACGATCACTAAAAGCAAATTACTATTTTAATATTTACATAATAATGGACTAGTATATTCAATAGCGACCGCAAATGCAAGCAGACGGGGGAATAGGGACGTCTGGTCAGCCTATAGAAATATTTCATTCTCAACGGCCCGTTTTTTCAAAGGTTTTACATACTCGTTTCACTCGATACATTTACTTGTGGCATCATTGATTTTGTGTAAGCCATTTAATTAAGAGTATGTTATTATTACCATAGTTATTTTGCAAAACTGCTTTAAAAATATTGCTTTACGAAAGAAGGATAGATTTTTATGAAACGAAAGCTTATTATTATAGGTTTAGTATTAATTCCAAAGTGAATCTTAAGACTTACCAAAAATATATATTTTATCTGCATAACATAATATTATGTTTTTTTAATGTCTCCAAGGCTAATAATATCATTATTTCAGGATAATAATTATTACAAAGCTAACTCGCGTGTACTATTTGATGTAGCTTAATGAATGAATATTGAAAGCACACTGCGTTCATAATGCGCTTGTTTCATCTCAGCGACCCTTAAATGTTTGTTAGACAAGTACCTACTCTTTGAAATCGAGTGTGTATTTCGCTTTAGCGCAGGCTTAATGCAGGTTTGTGAAGGAATCTTATCAGACATGCAGGTCCCAGGATGTTTTACTTTAACAGTGATTTTGGCAAGAGATGCACTGAAAATACTAGCAAAATTCAACACAAACTGGTTCTTTTTGGTCTGAATCGAATCTGGACTCATTAAAAAAAAACAGTATTTAAAAAAATGTGTGTGTGTCAGCTCCGACGCACGACTGGAGTTTACTCCTCAAGTACGAGTATCTAGCCATACGCAAAAAAAATTATAACTTCACAATTACAATGTTAATTATTGATATTTATAACAAAAAAAAATAGCAATATAAATACATCGACACTAATAGAAACAAACAAGCCCAATAACATATAGTATATAGGTATAGTCGCCTATACAGCATACCCTATGTACGTCTCAATACACTCACAGCTAAATTAGAAAGTTGCGCACTAAAGGTGCGCACCAAAGACGTGACACTTTTTCGTTAGTTCAGTTGGTTTTACCCCTCGAATTTTTCTCATACCGGGCGCCTTATATATGAAAATCGATTCTTAAGGAGTAAACTCCAAAAAATAAAAATTAATTTTAACAAACAAATTTATTATTTACTACAGCTATCGCCCTCAGTCTTGCGTGTAAACTTACGGATGTTTACCGCGAGTTATCCCTAGAAAATAAATATACACCATTGCTAACTTTTTTGTCAATATTTTTAAGATCTATACCCATAGCATTCCGTTGTACATTGTATTCATTTGATCTATCTCGTAAGGTTTAGTCAGTGTTGGGATTTAAGCACAAAATATTTTTGAGGCTTTTCTGTACTATGATGTGTATAATACATATTATTAATGTTTTTCTTAAATCATTATCTATTTCTGAAAACTGTATCAAATTCCGTTAAATAGTTTTAAAGATCTAAGCCAACGGACGTCTTGGCGTTCGTTGAGGGAGGCAGTGGACGTAGAACAGCTGATGATAATGATGAAATGAACAGACAGCGAAAATGCTTTAAAAAGGAAAGTACCAACCCATATATTATGCCCCACTGCTAGAACACGGGGGTCTCCCTCGAAATCAGGCGAAGAGGGTATCGGGCCATAGTTCACAATGGCGCTGGCTTGATGCGGGATGGTGAACTTCACACACCTTCAAAGATTTAAACAGGCAAGTAGGTTTCCTCACAATGTTTTCCTACAACGATGAGCGAGCGATGATCTTGTGTTTTAGATGCACTAGGAAATTTAGAAAAACTGTTTTAAGGCATCACATGGAGTCAGGGTCGAACCAATTTCGCTCAAGAGGCCGAGCCTATACTGGACCGTCGTCTTCGTCAAGTGCCTTCATTCTATACTAAGTAAAGATTGCTTATATAACATTACTTTTAATGATTATTATATTATATAATACTAGCAGCGCCCCGCGGTTTTTCGTACTGCCCATTTCCGTGGGAGCAGAAGGATAAATTTCAGCCTATGTGTTATTCTGATGTATAAGCTATATATGGTAAAGTTTCATTAAATTCCATTCAGTAGTTTTTACGTAAAAGAGCAACAAACATTCATACTCACAAACTTTCACGTTAATAATATTAGTAAGATACTACTTATATATTAATTGGTCAAAACCACTATTCGATATTTAAAAATGCATACAAGACGTATTAAGCCGGCAGTGTTCGAGATGTGCCGGCGAGGGCCGGAGCTCGGGAGATTAAAAGATCTGCAGTTGTTTGCGGTGATGGCCACGTTGTTGAATACGCTCTCGCTACACCGACGCTCACCTTCTATCGTTATGATTAATGTGCCTGTATTTACCACACTGTAAAATGCCTCGCAATTGATTGCTTTGCCATTCTTTTCAGTTGCTCGTTTTTCATATTGTACCTTTTATGTTTCAATACAAGATACATTTTGTATTAATGTATACAATATGAAACGATATGGTATTTAAGTAAATAATGTAGAGATTTTATATCAGCGTAATCATTCATGGCAATCGGGGCCAATTTACTAAAATCCTATCCTACTACTTCCTACTAATATCATAAATGCGAAAGTTTGTTAGTATGGATGTTTGTTACTCTTTCAGGTAAAAACTACTGAATGGATTATGATGAAGCTATTGTATAATATAGCATCAGAATAACACATAAGGTATAATTTATCCCCGTAGTCCCACGGGAATGGGAAATACGCGGGTGAAAACTCGGGACGTTGCTTGTTATTGTTATAATCATTAATTTATTAATATTGTTTAAATGGAGTATTCTTATAATTTTCACTATACTTGAATAGAATCAATATTATATAAATCAGTATTAATATCTGATATTAGCAGTTCTGAAAGGGAAGCTAAGCATGTTTTTCACAACTATACTGACCTTGAAATACTAATCTCCCATTTAAGCCCATTATATTTCCGAATGTTTGATATTTTAAAATAATCATAGTTACAAATCATAAAAAATTAGTACATTTAAAATTGAATTTCAGATTTTTCTTTTAATAATAACTTAACCTCAATGAATAATGAATTCACCTTTCACCCTAAAATGATTTATAACATTCAAATAAGGGTGAAATAACATTTAATTTGGCACAACACAGATCAAGGGATTATTTTACAGTGGCTGTCCTCAAGGCGGCGGGGAGATTTATGACCAACAGGCCCCAACCACTAACGACGGTTCGGCCCCAGGCCCGCCGGCCCGCCGGCCCACTGACTGATGCTTTACATTTGTTTCAACTGATTTACTTTCCGCATTCGCACACATTTATATCGCTCCATTCCTGAACACGTAATTGCTTCTTGAATAATACTTTGATAAAATTTACTATTCTTATTTATGTTAGTGATGAAAAAATATTTCAGTTAATTCATTCATTATTTCAGTTCATTCCTGCCTCCACAGTGATGCTAGTTTATTTAGTGAAACAGCGAGATTTTTAAATTGATTTTTTTCTACAATAATATTGCTTTTTTTTTTTTTTTCTTTATTGAGAAGCTTTATCAAAATTGACAATGTCGCTCCATAGGACTTATCGCTAAGTTTTACAAAATATTTATACAATAATATAGTCCTTTTCATAGATTATAGATCTAAAAAATAAACATTACTGAGAACATCCCCGTCGTCGTATGCCAACTTCAACCAAATTGTAAAGAGCTATAGATTTTTTAGACATAGGGTGAGACAATATAGCGTTACATCTACCAGTACATTTCAAATCAAAGATTTTCCTCATTATTTCAAATCTATAGTCCTCGTTCCGGACACACTCCAATACAATATGAATTACGTCCTCGATTACTCCACATTCTGTACAAAGCGGTGTCGGAGCTCTTCTCATCATAATATTGCTTAATATTATGTAATTTCTTCTACAACTTTGGGTAAGTGAAGTTCCCGAAGCCGGACATTATAATATTCTCACAAAAAATTACAATTAGTAGACTTTATAGCACTAGGATGATTTTAGTAAAATGTTTAAAGAACTCAATCTATTCAATGATGCACGAACCACGAACTACGAGTAGCTACGAATAGTAAATTTGTTTATTGCTACATAGTTCGTGCTGTATATTACCTTCTTTACCTGTATTTATGTACAGGAAAAGAAGGTATATATATATATATATATATATATATATATATATATACCTTTAGAGTGCCTCACTGTAAATAATGACGTGGATATTTAAATTTTTTACCCATCTTATTAAACTTATTATTCCATTTTCGTAATAATTAACCCTTACTTGTATCAAAAATCCTTGATATTGTAATTTCCTTGTATATGCAATCATTTTTCTTAACAACAAAACACGATCTTATAACAATAACTATGATTGGAATACCCGATCAAAATCCACGGATTCAAGTCGTTCACCTCATACAAAGTTTTCATTAAAGCGAGCACAAGTTTGCGGTGGATGTGAGAATGGGAACGTTTGGCACGACGCTGATAACACAACAAACAACTTGTTACAAACGTGTTTAGTTTTAGTTATTGCTTCGAGTTCGACGCTTTAACTCATTGGTCCAATAATGAAGATGGTAGGGGCGGGACTGTAATTAAGCTTTGGTTCTCCATTATATCAAAGTTCGTCTATGAGCGTGGGATATGCAACCTTGAATACATTTTAAAGGGTAAGTGCTCTTAAACATCGTAGGACATCAATGGGCTTAATTGCATTGAGGCTCATGTGTCGGAAAAATGTCCAGCCGAGCGTACGGAATATGTTCTCAAATTAGTTCGTGGTATTCAGTAGTTTGCTCGGAAATAACACAATGGAATTCCTTTAGACGTCTATATTAATATTATAAAGATAAAATAATTATTTGCATTAATTAACGCCGAAACTATTGATCCCAATTTTTGTAAAATTCTTCCTATCCGAATTTTTGTAAAATTCCATACCTATAATAGAAAACAATTGTTTACGCTTACCCGTGACTAACCGCTAAAAACATACTAGTTTACATCTTGGCAAAAAATAGTATAGCGTGGAGACAAGTGCAACTAAATTTAAAAATAATATTATGATATTGACACAGGTTGACATAATATTTAGTGCACTTCAAAATTATGAGTGCTGAATTTTGAGTGACACTTATTGTGTCACATTTATTTTTAAAGACTTCATTAAATGCTCTCCATTATCATGAGACATATTCTGCGAGATGTTGGCGCCCTTATTTTCTGTTAGGTTGTATGCCGTTCATGATATACTTATTATCGTGGTAAAATGTTTTTTTAGGTAAACAACTAATATAACAAAATTTATTTCATAATAAACATTTTTTCGACCTCTTTTGACCAAAATGTACATACATACAATCTAATCCCGTTTAGAAATAACATTTTCCATAAAGTTTCATCACCCATGCGACGATGTGTCAGTGAGTATCAGCTTATTGAGCAAAAGGTTCCGGGTTCGATCCTCACCATAAAGTGCGCCCTAAGTGCGAGACCATCGCTCGCTTACCAGTTAAGGAAAACATCGTGAGAAAATATGTATGCCCAATTAAATTGAAAATCTTGAAGGTGTGTGAAGTTCACCAACCCGCATTGGGCCAGCGGATCGGTGAACTACAGTCGAATATACTCCTCTGCTGCTTTCAAGGAGACCCGTGCTCAGCAGTGTAAGATATTATATGTGTTGATACTTTACTTGTTATCTATGACCCCGTTGGTACCTACTTTTACTATTGAAAGAGGCTTACGACTAGCAGGGAACGAAAAACATGTTTTTGATGATAATGATGACGATTAAAAACTATGAAATGCATACAAATTTTAAGCCCTTTGTACAAAGAACACATGACGTAATCCTCTATACAAATTTACTCTCCATTTAAACGGCCTTAACTGGATCAATTTTATATAAGCCTTAGTCAAAGTGATACAAGATTAAATTACGTGCGGGCGTGGACACGCCGCTGGGACGAGCAACATTTTTTTTCCCTCCATTCGTTTGCTGTATGTCAAACAGTGCTGTAAACCGAACGTAAATTGGGAATTTGCGTGGATCGGAATTCGCGTTTGCTGAAGGTATCGTATACTTTTTAGTGGCGTGGGCTTTTACGACACGTCACGTTTTGATAACGCTATATAGGTCTCGCCTCATTTGTTTTGTCCTTTATGTGTAGTAAACATATTCATCATCATCATCATCATTATTCTCTCAATGAACGCCAACATCATCACTACATATAATCATCATCATCACTAAAACAAAGTCGCTTTTTCTGTCCCTATATCCCTTTGTACGCTTAAATCTTTAAAACTACGCAACGGATTGTAATGCGGTTTTTTTAATGGATAGGACAATTCAAGAGGAAGGTTTATGTACACAATTTATTAAGTTTTTATATACATTAGCTAAGACATAACAATAATTGTTGGAGGTGTCGGAAAAAAATAGGCCGTCTAGGAGTTTTCAACGAAAACGCTGCCTAAACCGTTTGAGATATAACAAAATAATGTACGGTGGAATTATGTATCTTAAATAGGTCTACAAAAAAGTCCGCGATGGCATATGTCTATCTCTTAGGGATATCATACTATATCCATTTAATACTTTAAAAAAATGGGCAATTATAACGCGATAGTTTAAAAGTAATTTACACAAATACGATATGAATACTTATCATTTTTAATCAATTAATTAGCTTGAGCATTTCATGAAGATTATTTTTGCCCTTTACATCATGCAAATTAAATGAATACTTTAGGAGATATGGCAAAATCAAAATAATGCACAAGAAAATAAATCGTGTTGGAGTGATTCGCACGGGCGGTTGTCTGGTGTCTAAGGCCGTAGTGTATTAACTCTGGCAGACGTAATATGATCAACATAATATTATGGTGGAATAATATTATAATAATAGTATCCTAAATATGCCTACAAAAATCTGCGAAGGGATATAAGTCTTTATTTTCAAGATAACATATTATATCCATTTTAATACAAAAACTTAGTATGTAATTATTATAAAATAGAAAATGATCATCATCAGACATGATAAATCCGTAAATCTTAGATTCACGCGGGCGAAGCTGCGGGTTACAGCTACTATACTTATATTATGAATATTTCTTACCTTCAAGTGGATTTGAGAATATATTAAATTCACAAATAAGCCTGGCAGATGGCGCTGCAGTCTGTATCTAGGTTATTTATCTATACTGCAACTAAACAGCTGGATCGATTTGTATCTTAAAACGTCTGTCGGTCCATTAGTTTATCATATAATATTTTTTTCAACAATCTTTTTTTTATAAAATAGTATAGCAAAAATGTAAGCGAAATATTTCAAGTGCAGAAATAGATGAAATATAATTAATAATCGCTGAGATTTCCAATTCGACCACGTGACAGCTATCAAATCTTTTTCTGAAGGACGCGCCCGCCCACAAAGGACATATTTCTAACAAACGTAAAAAGTAAAAGTTAAAATATTATGTTTACAATAAAATAGCAATCAATCAAATATATATTAAATTTTAAATTCGTTATCTAATGTTATGACAGCGAGTGTTTGGTACTATCTAATATATATAAAATTCTCGTGTCACAGTGTTAGTTACCATACTCCTCCAAAACGGCTCGACCGATTTTTATGAAGTTTTGTGCGCTTACCGGGTCTGAGAATCAGCCAACATCTATTTTTTTATCTCCCAAAATGATAAGGCAATTTTTTTTTAATTTTATTGACAAAATTTTCCATTTTTATTTTTTATGATACAACATTAAAAAATACATACATCCCTAAATTTTCACCCTTTTATCACCAACCCCACTTTTTTAACAGCAATATTAGTATTTTGGCAGAACGTAGTCTGTCGGAGCAGCTAGTAATAATATATAAACCTTAAAATAAATAATATTTTACCAATACATAAGGTGAAAACGATGATATCAAGTGTGCTGAAGACAAAGTATAGCCTTTTGTGTCCTTTACACGATGTTAGGCAAGGGGCAGGAAGAGGAAGAGGTTTATCTGCGCTCCGGAACACAGGAAGACGTCGCCCGCTCCGGTTCGCGCTGAATTCCTTTAGGCTTTACATTTCCACTAAGGTGCAATTATATCGTTTACTCTATGGTAGAACGGTTACCATTGTGAATGCTTTACCTATATGATGTATGTATTATGTAAACATACGGCTCTAAATCAATGCAAAGTGTATTAGTTACATTGTTTCAATAAAACATAAGAAAAATATAAGTATATTTATTTCACAATATAAATTGCTTGCAGAATTTATTTCTTTTTACACTTACAATTTTTATTATTATATACAAAAATATAAAGATAAAAACATTCCTACTTTCAAGAGTGATAAATAAAATTGTTTCCTATAGGAACTATTTGAACCCAATTAGGAATACTCCTACTTTGAATGTTTTGTTTAAAAAAGTATATTTATGCTCCGGCATAATATTTTGACTTTGGCATAAAACTATGTTAGAATCCAAAAAAAAAACTATTGTAAAAAAGATTTAAATTGATTCATATACAATTAGACTAGGTATATAAACCATTTTAGAGAAACAACTTATAAGAATATTTCAGAAACTTTAAGGCACGTAAATGTCTACAAGAAAGAAATACGAGAAAGGCTAATGACGCCATTTCCTTCGACTAAAACCGCAGTGCAGCTCCAAATATAATATCCAAAGGTGTTCGCTAACGATAGGTAACACATAAATTCACGTGCGATAGTAATAGGCTACTCGTAAACGGGTGTGATTTAAGGTCCGGTCAAACTAGATATGCAAACTATAATAAACGCTGAATTAGGAATATTAAAATTATACGATTTCTAATATTTATCAACAGGAGAGTGAAACTAACCTTATTTTATCATCACCATCATCATCATTATCATCGACCTCATGCTGCTGGGCATGGGACCCCTCAGTTTCATCTTACCCAGTAAGGGGGTAGAACTGCTTTTGTTTTGTTTCGGAAAAGTATAATTACTGGAACTGAGACTTCTTATGTGTCAGGTTAGGTGATATATGAATGAGGTGTCTGGGTTAGTTCCACGGCATGAACGATTGATGACAATCCATGAACATATTAGATTAGATTTCATGAGAGGTATTGCTGCCTTGCCGCAAGCCGGTGGTGTCTCTTGCTCATATAACACTGGTGTAATGGTACTAAAGTTTCCCGTGGTCAATTGGGGCATAAGGAAAAGGAGGTAAAAGCTTTGACAGGAAGTCTATAATGGATGTAGGTAGTCATCATAAGGCTCCAACTGCTTGTTTGCCTTATTATGGCATAACTATGTTGTGGCACTTCTGGCAGTTTGGCCAACCAACTAGCAAAAAAATACTCGCAAAGGAGGTTTAATTTTACATGAACCTTTCTGTTTTAATGACAAAGCTGGTGCTATGGGATTCTAACTACTGATTGAGATCATGAATTTATAAAAAGGTATTTTAATAAAACGTATTAACCAGGCGGGAGTGGGTTGGGGTGTAATATACCCAAACAATTATTTTAAAGGCATATTTTGTTATTACCGTTTGTCTCTCTCCTCTAGAAGGAGCTCAATAATTCGGGGAGGGGATAGTAGCGAGATCTCAATATTGCGTCAGCCAGCATTCGAGATATTATATACGTGTACACGTCCGTGTGGTACGTAAATATAAATTGATTAGCGTCCTGGTGTCAAAAGAGGTTATAAAATGATGTTTTTTTTAAGCGAGGAAATGAGGATTTGAATCATGACGTCTACAAACGTGTGATGTGCGAGCTTTAGAAAGGAGTTTTGTTTATAACATGTTGTATTTTCCTGCAAAAATTCTATTAATTTTTTTATATTTTTTTTATTTCGATTAGTTAGATAGCTCCTAACTAAACTTTTTACGGATTTCATTATTTGCGGTTTATCATGATATTTTCAGTATTCCCGTGACCATAGTTGCTGCAAAGTATTCCAAACGCCGGCAAGTAAACATTATAATAAACTGCGATGAAATCCGTAAAAATTTTAACATTGTAATGAGTGAAATTTACGTAAATATTAAAAAACAAGATCTACAGCAGTTTAGTTTTGGGGTAAGTATATGATACCCCACCACATGATCCATGGAATATTTTTTCTGTACTTTAGATTGGAATTCTTTTTAAAATAAAAATTATAATTAATTACAAAAAAAATTATGTTTATTATGTAATGCACTAAATATTTAAAATAACATTTTCAAGGAAATGTAGAACATTTACATATTAATATATAGATCTAGAGAAACAAGTAGTTAAAATAAAACGGCGTCAGTTTTTAACTGAACTTTATATTCGTAAGTAATATTTAACTAACGTCAAGTCTTTATCTAGAACACTGTGTCACGTCTAGGTCATACATAATTCAACAATATGGTTATAGAAGTCAGCCTTATTTAAATATAGTTGTTGTAGTTTTCTGAAGCCTACAACTCTATTATGCGACAGGCTTTTATTGTTCCGTGTTAGTTTAATTTTAAATAGAAGATATTTTAGTATTGAAAAAAATAGTTCGATGTTAGTGTATCGTATAAACGAGTGTAAGTAGTAAGTGGTATTTTGCACAGCAGACAAATACTCCGTGAAATTAACTGTGCTGCGCCCTAGCCATTTCGGACGCCACCCGCTCTACCCGGATAGTCAATTTCTGGAAGGCGTCTGCTAAATATAATATTTTGGTCGTCTAACTTATGATAAACTTATTGATTTTTAGTAGCTAGTTGAAATGATTTTCTGTGCTATAATTCGACTGATATATTTCCTAAGATCTTGTAAAATTAGTAGAATCAAGTCATTTACTTATTATACTCAAACCTAAGGATAAGGAAAATAAAAAAAATATTATTAATATTATGTTCCATTCCTTTGCGTTGCGTTAATAAAATTAATATCATATAAACAAGATACACAATCTTGTTTTCTAGAAACTGTTTTTTACCTACCTACTGTTAATTTCTAAATTATATTTTCACATTTTTAGAAAAAAAATGGACTTATTATTATGTGAAAATAAATTCGATGCTTTCAAGCTGTAAGTCACGAGAATATACCTAAATGAATTGCTAAAATCATGTATCTAAATGCAGATAGTTTTAGACGAAAAGTTACCTCCACAAAGTTTAGGTCTGTGTAATTTTAGGAAAATGGTGTGTACGAAGAAGGGAGGTACGTGGATGTGTAGCAAGTGAACTAGAAACAAAGGAAACTAACGGTTTCAGAGCCGGACTGTAAGAATAGTTTGTTAACATGCCTGCATCTTGTTTGTAATTTCAGCTATTCAGTGTTTAAGACGTAATATATGGCTAATAACAAACTGTTGAGGGATATTAGATTTCTATTTACTTCACATTTTAATGGCTTATCAGACTTATTTATAAAATTCCCCGAGCGGGTGAGAAAAATGAACAGCGCAATAAATTAAACCATCCTGGGACTGACCGTCGACCGTTTTAATTAACTTTTCAACCAGTTTGAAATGGAAAAATAAGATAGGTGTAACTTTAAATGCGTTTTCGTGCTTTATATAAAAGTTGCTGAAAAATACTAAGATGTATAATCATAATATATGAAACTCAGATACATAGTTTAAATATAACTTCTTCATTCAAGAAAGAAAAGTAATTTTCTTCTGCAGATTTTTTTTTTTTAATTTAGTTACTTGTCATTCGGTGTTTTATTATTAGGTTAATTATATTAATAATAATTCAAAAGTAAGTGGGATAAACATAGACAATATTATTTTTCATTCTTATTTTTTTAATTAAATAGATGTTATATTTTATATTATTATATCTGAGTCTGTGTATGTACTGAAAAAGGGAGAACCGCACCGAATAATTTAAAGTGTAATTTACACGTAGATTATCAAAGTCATTTACGAAATAATTAATTATATTTTTTTTTTGTTTTTTTTTTTTCCTGTAACCATTATAGACTTGTTTGTGAATAATCTTGAGTGCACTCGTATCTACCTAAAATGCGATATAAATAATTTAAAAAAAACTATTTCAATTTTGAGTAATAAAATGATGCTTAATACATGTCCAGAGATACACTCAACGCGTCACTCATAGGGGCGTGCAAAAATATTACAAATTACAAAAATATGAACGACCGGTGTACGATACTCGTTAACATGGTAACGTTATCCGTCATTTATCCAATGGTCCAAAAAAATGAGGGTCCCTATATCCGTAATATTGCACCTGACTGTTATCCTTGACATGGGACGACTTGCATGTATCATTTTGACAGTGTTAGTAAATTTTCGCTTGAATAAATAACGACGACCCCTTGTCATAGAATGTTTAATACAAAGGAAAAGAAATGAAGTTACGAGTGTGTATTTGTTGTCTTCGTATATTTTGTATGAGCTAGAATTTTTGGAGTTTATTGGAGTCCTTAAGAATCGATTTTCAAATATAAGACTGGGATATGAAAATCTATGCGAGTAAAATCAAACTACGATGTTACACGATGTCACACGATGTTACACAAAGATGTCACACAAAGTCTTAAGCGAACACTAATCGATTGTCTCAGTATTCAAAGATGTTGTTTAGCAATAATGTTATTTATGTTTTTTATGGCTTTGCTATGTATTTTAACGAATTCATTGTATACTAAAAAAATGGATGTATCACGCATGCTCTAAGTATCATAAAAAATGCAATTATTGACCCTTATTCACTAATCCATTTATTTTATAGTCGTTTGTAAGGAGTTACTCGTATCGTGTTTCGAAGCTGACACACATTTTTATACTTTTAATTATTTCTTCTGTAATATACTTATTGGTGTTCATTAGTAGTACAATACTTCATTTTGAATATTTCAAATGCAAATTGTGCAAATGCAAAATGCAGAAATTATTAAAAGAGATAATAGATAGAGATGTTATGCTTAGTGTTTTTTTGGCAGATAGAATTCAAAACGATGACCTCCACCAGAGCAATAAGATTACCAATATAACACGAAGAATAAGCTCGTTCAAGTGGCAGTGGGCTGATCACATACTGAGAAGAACGGACAGCTAATTGGCAAATATGGTTCAAGAGTGGAGGCCGCATTTGGGTAGAGTTGGTCGGCCATGAACCAGGTGGGAAGAGGATCTCCGAGCGTTGGTTGGTCCGCGTTGGATGCGAGTGGCAAGGGATCGGTCGTCTTGGCGTTCATTGAGGGAGGCCTATATTCAGCAGTGGACGGATAGAGGGTGATGATGATGATGATAAATGTATAGGGCGATGTTGATGATGATATGATCACTTTATTTTACTAACTACTAAAACTTTTGCTTAATAGGGTATCATAGTTACATTTGCATGTCTACATAAACATTTGACACACAAAAGAGAATAGTAAATACGCATAAACAATCTCTTTTCTCTTTTGCTCTCAACCATCTTGCATCGACCATCGTGTGTGCATCGTGTAACAAGCACATTTGGGAAATTCGTACGAACTAGTCACGATACCGCATCATAATATATTTTCAACGATTTGATATGATTGTGGACAACTAAATTAGTATAAACGACTCCCCACCATGGTTCAAGCCTTGTCGTGGCGGTGGGGCTCAGTAGCCCAGGGTGACCCCAACACCTTGGGCGAAGCAAATTGAGCCGACGCGAGGGTGGCTCTTTGTACCCCTCTTATAAGAAGAGGGTACAACAGAGCAGGGGGCAAGGGGTGAGGATGGGAACCTCACCTCATCGTACTGTCCAGATGTTGGGAGAGGTTGTTCTGTGGTGCGGGGCAACCGCTCTGTGGAGGTGGTGTCGGTCCCCTGAGGGACTGACTAGCCGTTGAGGTGCCCTGTTGCTTGATCCGGGGCACCTTACCAAAGGCGGCAGCGGTGGCACTCGCCTGGTTTTAGTGGGTAGAACTACGTCTACTTGCCATCTTTCGGGCGCAGTGAGTCCCACATACCCGCCTGGGGAGACCCACTCCCCAGCGGTATGCGTTAGTGCATTTCCCGGCGTAAAAGAAAAAAAAAAGTCTAAACGACTCAATTCTGACGCATACTAAGGCTATAAAGCTTGTTCACTCATCTAAAACCAATATTTATATAGTACTTAGGAAATAGGCCGAATTCTTAGTTGTAAATATAGATAATTGTGTCTAAACGTATACTCAAGTAGCAAACACAGATGTTTTGGCCTAGACATTGTAACGTATTTTATGATATCACGCAAGCCGGCAATAAGTCAGCCTCGCCAGCCCGCCCTCCTGATAACCATTATAAATTCTGTGTATTTCTTTTGTCAACAACATGTTATTTACTTGCGCTGTAAGTAGGTAAACGAGCGTACGCATTTAAGGTACGTACAACTCGCTGACCCGAATAAGCAAAAAAGGGTAAATTTCGTCGGTAGTAGCTCGTCAGGGTTTCTATCATCAAACTCAAATAAGAGAGATAGGCTGTGTAATTGCATCATACCTTACCGTCTAATATAGGCACCCCGTTAATGCATTGTTTAGGCTAGACTTAAGTTTTGTTTGTGTTCATAAGCAACGTGGACCGCATCAGCTGTCTGTTTTTTTTTTCATATACTAATCTAATACATCTATCTAGACGATTGTGCGCCACATTTCTAATGATAGTTTCATTTATATGTCGCAATAAAGAGCCCATGCTAATTCATCACATTAAGATCCCCAGATTATGTCGAGGCTAATATAAGCCTTAGATCTGTTAGGAATAATGTCCAGTTAGAACCTGCTAAATGCTTTCGAATCAAATAAAATTTCATACAAGATACACGATGGGTTTTTTTATGAAAGCATGTGTTTTTTCTGTGTTTTGAACAAATAAATAAAAAAAGTATAAACAATCGTTAAAAAGAACTAAAAATCACGCTTTTGCATATACAAATAGATATATAGATGTACAAAGTTTGAACTATATACATATTTATAAATCTGTGATTTGAACAAAATCTGGCCTCAGTGGGTCAAAATCGCGTCCAAAGGAGTTGGTTACCCGTACAGGTGAAACTAATAAAAAACGTGTAAAAATATTATCCAACATTTCAAGGTTCATTGAAGGTATTTGTGTAGCAGTCAGCCAAAAAATTATGATGATTACGATTACAGTTATAAAATAAAATATATATTTTACGTCTTTTGACCGCACAAAAATGTAAAACGTCCGATGTCGTGTTCAATGCAATGGAAGTGAGTTGCGATGACTCGTGGCTCTCAGGAGCGCTCCACGTTCCTGCTCGCTTGTTTATATCAGTTTAAGAGGCGACTTCACCGATCAGAACGTTTCCTTTGCGACGGCATAAAAGACTTCTCAAGGACGAATGTTTTGAATACGAGCACCACATATTTGAAATACGTTTCAACGTATATCTGAATTCTTCATATTTTGTCGTGGATTATACAAAATGTATTCTTTATATTTATCAAACATTTTCGAACAAATGATACTTTCATGAAACAACGTTCAATTAGTAAACAAGAATTTAGTTCTTTAATAGACGTTTCGTTATTTATAAAATTAGGTAATTGCTCTATGAAACATTCTATCGAAAAATAAAGAAAAGTTTAATTACGTTACTTTTGATCTTAAACGTTTTATATTTAAAAGTAGAATAGATGAAACAGATGCAAATGTAGCGCAATAAAACCTGTTTGTGAAAAGAAACGACCTATAATTTAAGCTTTTTACACAGTTGTAAATCTCCTAAGAGAAATCGTTGTTTGCTCCCGCTACATTCGGATCATAGTAACTAATAGGAACAATAAAAATATTTCACTTTGTCTTTTTAAAGTTAATTTAAATAAACTTTAAAAAAGTGACCTGCTAGGAATTATTAGTTCTTCACAAGATTTCTACAAAAGTGTATGAAAAAGAAATTGTTGCACTGAAAATAACTATAACAAAAAGGAGGCTTGTTATGTTTATTTTTTATAACTTAAGATCATAATTTATGTTTATCTGTATACAGACAGCATTTGAGACACTGCTTTGGATAAAATTCTGTGTATATTCTCTCGACGGCCTCTGTGGCTCAGTGGTTAGCGCGTTGGCGCAATAGCGGGTTCGAATCTCGCCAAGGAACAAAAAAAAAGTTTATTTCTTCCTGGGTCATGGATGTGTATTAAATAATAAAAATCTTAAATATAAGTATTAGTATAAAAAGTATTAAATATATGTATTTCCGTTGTCTGGTACCCGTAACACAAGTCTCTTCGAGTACTTACCACGGGATCAGATTGACGTGGTGTAAAAGCGTAGCGTAAAAAGTATATTATTATTATAACTATATTGTAGTTTTTGAATATGATGGGGTTATTAGCGCCTTTTCAGGAAAATGCTTAATTGCAGAACAATTGATAAATCTTTCTGATAATTATTAAAATGTACTGTCATTTAATTGTATCACTTAGTGACGAAAATGGATTTCCTGAACTCCGCATCACTCAAGTATGCTCTTGAAACTACAATGACTAATATTTTTCTTATTATGAAACCTTTACTTCTAATTTCATAACAAAAATAAGAGCAGCCCCATTTATCTGGAGGATTTGAAGTGGGGTCTGTAGAGGTATTATCGTAAGAGGTGAACTTTATACCTTCATTGGACCTTTATAAGCTGCACACTTGTGGATGAGGACCTTGTTCAGCAAAATTTTCGTGGTATCATTAAAATTAATAAGCAAACAAGAAATTATACCGCAGCTATATTAGCATTTTATATAAAAATATACCATTTTTATTTCTGTGATATTATTATACGAAAGTAAAATGTCCATATGTAGGTACTCATTTCAATGAGTTGGATTCAATTATCATTTAGAATAGCTTAAAACTATTCAAATAAAAAAAAAGAATGGCTTAAAACTAAGCCTACAAATTAATTGGCAGAAAATGCATCGCTTTTCGCGGCAAACGATATGATACATTTGCCGCGAAAAGCGATGCATTTTTCTTTTTATAGTTTTGTTTGTATAGAAAGTCATATAAGTGCGTCCACTGATCTGCAGTGTACGGATAGGATTTAAACGTCACTCTCTATACAAATAAAGTACTACAATCCGTTTCATGCGATGCTAGCGATGCCAACAATGTAGGCGTGTGGTACAGATATACCCCATGAAAAGAACTATTTTTGAAATACTTTTAAGTTCAAAATAAAATAAAGTAGTTTAATTTTCTATACTCAATCGTTGTCTGAAAACAGGCAGGCAATGCAGGCTTTGGTTAAAAGTTATATTCCTTACAAAACCTCAGTAGATTTATAGTACTTATCTAATCAATTGTCGCTATAAAATTCGTCAAAGTTATTATTATTACTACCATAAGAGTGCGTGTCCACTGCCAACGATGCTGGGACGTCACGTCATGTCACCGAGACGCTATCGCCAACGAGATTATTTGGTCGAAATCTTTGGGCGTGCGGTGGACACATGGCTGCAGTAGGTATATGTATCGTAAATAAACATCCAAAAATATTTTGTTGCGTGTTTCTTGCAATTTTCCACATTCAGAATATTATTGGAAGTTTAGAATTTGTATTAATTATTGTCATCATCATCAACCGTTACCCATCTACTGCTAACAACAATGCACGCCTAGACGCCCTATCCCTTGCCACTCACATTCATCACAGAAGGTCTACTGCACGGAGATCGTCTTCTTTTGGCCATTAGATATTCGTTATTTTCTTATTTATAATAATACAATATTTTGAAAATAAAACCTATAAATATAAGCTTTCTCCAATGCGAAATATATGAAACTTGTACAGAAACGTATCGCAACAATATAACTTTGAATAATTTATGATACGCTCCGGAGATATTATTGAATCATAAGCGAATTGAATGAAACAGTTTTGACACCAGCTATTGACTGCATAACTCACAACATGAATGATGGTTCCCTTTTGTTACACTTTTCTTATACTCAATCGCATAGAAGACTGTTCGTAATGGTCGCTATTATTGACATATTTTTGGCCCGTTAAATTAACTGAGAATATGTTTTCATGCGAAAGAATAAATACAATTTAAGAAAAAAAAAATAAGAATTATAAATTTGATTTCTACACTAATATTATAAAGAGGAAAGATACAATGTATGTTTATAACAAGTAACCTCAGGTTAAGAGGCCTATGGCTTCGATTTTTGAAAAATCTTTTACTAATGAGAATGCTAAGTTAACACTGATTGGACTAGAAAAATATTTTAATTATATGACTGTACCTAGCTTGTTGTAACGCAGATGAAATTAAAGACAGCCTTCAGTTAATTGAAATCTAATAACATTTAATTCCATATAATTAATTTTTGATAATGCCACATGCCAAAAAATAGTTAAATAGATAGAACTCAACGGTTTATCATGACAAAAATAATTTCAAGCGTTAGTCAGCAATGAATTTCATCTATTCACAAAACTTTATCGTCGAAAAGAAATATAATTCGAAATTTAAAACACTCTACAAAGCTATGTATGGGCCGTGAGAAATAGGCAGGTGGAAGCTAATACTTTTATTTCACTTCTTGGACGTTCACCTCATGTGAGTTAAAAAAAGAGATCGTTTCAAATATACTTCAAACGTTCTTATTTTCTTCTGACGCCTTTATGTTTAATGTTTTATATATTTTATATAAACTTTATAAGACGGCAGGACGCTTTGTAATACCTATCTGATAAGTTGTACATTGTACAGATAACATAAATCACCAACATCCTTATTATTTGCTTTGTCTTGTTTGCTGCTGGACATAATATTATGACCCTTCGAACGGGCTGGCTAGTGACTAAAGGGGCTTTGACAAAGTAACATAAAAAAAACGATAACGAAGTTTGAAAATAATAAAATGTATGGGATTGACATAAGTCGCGCTAAATCACGTAGTCAGTCGTTATCGTAACAAAGTCACAAACTGTCTATTGGTTATCGATCTTTATTATCAATCTTACACATAACATACTATATTATTCACCATTGTGTGGTGGCGGCCATGTTGGATTTGAAATTTGTCATAGTCTTGAAATCCATTCTTTTATTAGTGATACCTATATTGAGAGTTGTGAAAGAATAATAAATCGATCGATTTCATATGATATCATATCATACGATATTCGATGATATAATATGAGTCCAATTCACATTTTTGATAGAAAACAAAATCAAATCGATTCAACTGCTAGCGAGCTACGATGGTGTACATGCAAATACACGTCAAACTTATAATACACTTCGTTTTCGCGTTGGGGGTAAAAATATAATTTTGAACAATACTAAAATATAAAAAAGAAATGTGGTGTCGTGGGACACCAGGTAGGAACGAAGTTCCTTCGGCTAAAAAGAAAGATATTATACACTACTCGCTTGTGTATGCGACTGTCGCGCCTGCGCACGTCTCATTTAAGGCTTTTTATTACCACGCACTTCTTCTTACGGTTTTACTAACATTTTTTTCGGTTCGGTCGCGCAGCAAAATCCTATTACTTCCAAGCCTGCCGTAAGGAACTTTGTTCCAAAAATAGACTGTATTTTTCGTGTTTTTTATAAATATATGAAATTATTATAATGAAACAACTTTTACGGATTTTATCGCGGTTTATTTAGTTTTTTACAAGCCCGACGTTTCGGAAACTTTACAGCAACCATGGTCACGGGGATGGCTGGCCATTACCATCTGCTTGGGATCCCATAATAAATATAATAAAATCAAAATCCAAGCATAACATGTCACAGACTAAAGACTTAGTTAGCACCTTCTGCATAGATAGGACTAAATAAAATATTGTTGTATCATAGGGTAGTTTCGAATAACTTTGTAACAGTAGGACGTCTGACACCTCAGTCCTCCCGTGACCATGGTTGCTGTAAAGTTTCCGAAACGTCGGGCTTGTAAAAAACTAAATAAACCGCGATAAAATCCGTAAAAGTTGTTTCATTATAATGAGTGAAATTCGCGTAAACTTAAGAAAACAATATATGAAATTAACTTGCATTAGCTTGTCTTATATAGGTATTTATGACAGACTTAAGGTCTACGTACAGGAGGCAGGAATAGGAGATGTGTGACTGACCTGGTGTATTCTAGCTCTTCTTCCAAGGACGCCAGCAGCTCTCGACCCCCTCGTGTAGTCTTCTAAAAGTCTGTAGATAAGCGGCAACAACACACACACACACACACACGATCGCGTTCAAAGCTTTGATAGGCCTATAGCTAAGTTTACAGCTTAACAGTTAGCGAAAAGCGTCTATACTTGTTGACGGCTCGCAGAAGAGAGGCGGAGTGTCACACATGTATGTAAGGAGGGACGTTGACAGGTGACAAGCATAATGCAAGTTATTATATAACTACCCTCGACTTAAGAGAATAATTGGAAACTCAACAAAAAGTCATGTCACCAACTTGCTTAGACAAAAATGTGGCTAGCGGATTGGAACATATGATATACTCAGCCACAAAATTCAATTACGAAGCAGACAAAATAAAAGCGACTGACTGTACCGTATCACTGATTTGTTTTTACTCTGTTACGTCGCGAACTGCGAGCGTACAGACTGACCGGTGGGACACTTTTTGTGTTTATATTTTCTTTTCTAAACGTCCGATTCGAACGCCTTTGCATTATTTATTTCGAACTGGAATAACAAATGAATAGAAATACCGAATTTGCTCAAAATAAAAACAAACTTAGTGTAAATTTTGCCGTTAGTAGGTCATCTTTTGTTTTTGTTGTATAAAGTTCTTCATGTTTGATTGACACACGGAAATTAAAAGCCATTTGATTCGTAGCAGTATCTCACATCAATTAATGAATTAAACTTCTTTACTTGTTATTTTAGATTATTATTATTTGAACTTGTCTTGTTTAATTCAATTAAGAGTAAAGCAAGTGAATTTATTTGTATAAAAAAATATATTTTAAGTATCTACCATTGAGATTTATGTAGAACTAACAGCGCCCCGCGGTTTCACTCGCATACTTCCCATTCCCGGGGGAGTATGTGGGGAGCTAAAGCGTAAAGTTTTATTAAAATCCCTTCAGTAGTTTTTACGTGAAAGTGTAACAAACATCCACACTTACAAACTTTTACGCTTATAATATTAGTAGGATAGTGGGAAAAAGTTTTGTATTTAATTACTTAGATAAATAATCTGGTGAACGATGAATGAATGAATGAATGGATGGATGGATGAATGAAATGAATGAATGAAAATTTCTTTACACTACAAGATAATACAGAAAAAAAGACTGTATATATAATAATAACGATGTGTTAGTTGTGATTAATGATTGGCGTCGCAAATAAAAATAAATGAGTATTTAATATAAATGAGAGAAACTATGATTAGCAGTTTTGACATTTTTTCATTGGTTGAAATATATAAATCTCGGCTGTATTGAATATAACTACTGAGTTATTTTTTACTGAAAAAATATAAATTTTATGATAATATTTGAAATTTTATTTAGGTGCATTGTGGAATTCCTTCAGATAAAATGTTCATACAACGCTCTGCTATTGTGAAATATGTCAAGGAAATAATGGCGTACAACTTTCGTTGGAGCGTCGGCTGTTTGGAGAGATAATGTCTTGAGACGAAAGCTCAAATTGTATAGGTGGCGTGACGAACAACTGTTTCAATATTTTTGTTTTTAAATTTGGAACTGTCATTGTATTAAATTTCTGTTTGAATAGACACGAGATTTTTAAATGAAAATAACAGTATCTATAACAATTATATTCAGTTAAATTGTTAGATATTGTTTTCTTATGTTTACGCGAATTTCACTCATTATAATGAATATTATGTGACCATGGTCGCTGTAAAGTGTCCGAAACGTCGGGATTGTAAAAAACTAAATAAACCGCGATAAAATCCGTAAAAGTTGTTTCATTATAATAAATTGTTAGAATTTTTATATTATGTTAAACCTAATATAATCGCTCCTATTGCTTTTATTGACATATAATTAAGAAAATTAATGAGTTAAAAAAAGTCCCCCATTATTATCGTATTAAATTCATAATAATCTTATGAATATCTTTTTTATTTTGAACACTCTACTTCTGTTTAAAGTGGCTACCCAAATATATCATTAAAATGGCATATTATCATTTATTTATTTGTATACATAATTTCCCCACTAAAGGAGGCGATAGCCTTGTTTCCGACGGTCCCGTGTCAATGTTGAACTGTTTAAAGATTAAGTTCACTTTAATAAAGCAAATGTGTCCGAGGGGAATCGACTGTTGTAGCTTTAGTGCACGGACAAAATTAATTCCATTTTGCACGGGACTGCTTTAAATCTGGAGGCGTGTCTTACGGTAGAAGAAATACTCCGTGAAATTAACTTTTGCATTTAGTTCACGCCGGACACCTCTCAGACTTATACAAAACTACCAATGATTTTAAACGTAAAATTAAATGCCATTGAATATTAAAATATACTTTAATGAAAACACAGTTTCTTGTCTTTTCTCTCGGTCTCTTTGAAAAAAACAACCTAAAGCAATACAATAGAGATGCGAACTTTGAAATAGTTAATCCATTTTGAAAACAAAACATACTAGAAAACCTGCTTTAAAAAAAACT
Source organism: Lycaena phlaeas (assembly GCA_905333005.2). Taxonomy (NCBI): domain Eukaryota; kingdom Metazoa; phylum Arthropoda; class Insecta; order Lepidoptera; family Lycaenidae; genus Lycaena; species Lycaena phlaeas. The sequence goes on along the minus strand of HG995174.1, from coordinate 10,317,121 downwards.
CCACTCATAAAAATTTACTCTACTACAGCTCTACTTGGCATGAAAATTATTTACAATAACCATTTTTGCGTTAGAAGCTATAAATAGAAAACAACAGTTTTAAAAATTAACATTATTATCATCATCATTCCAGTCTAGGCCACCATTCGGTCATTTACACAAAAAATAAACATATTATATCAATGAAAATATTTTTATGTTATTCAACAAAAAGCTGTCCATAAATGAAGGGTGACATTTTTCATTCATATATTGATCAATAATGCTTTTGAAAATATACGAGCGTGTAGTTTATGTACGAAGTATACAAAAATAATAATGTTAGAGTGAAAACTCAAAAAAATATATAATGAACGATTTTAGTACAAAGATGGCATTATATTATAGTATTCGAATATACCGTGTACCCTTCTTCATTTGTTACTAACAAGTCAATTTTCCTTTTTACATAATATATAAAAATCGCATAGTAATAATTTGGTTAACATCAAATAAAATCAAATATAGATTTATCAAGAAAAAGAGATCTTGATGTCAGCTTGTACTTACGAATACTTTGCGTTGACGTTGGGCGTTCATAAAAAAGACAATTTGCCTTATTGCCGCAATCTGTTACACATGTTCCGCGCCCGGTTATGTCTACAGCAGCCCTCATAAACGACAAAGTAAACCATAATTTATTACGGGAATTTAGGGTCAAACATTGTAGACATAAATTTGTTTTGTAACTATGAAATACGCCATTTTTATATGTTACTTTTTCTTTCGTATATACATGTAATGTTTATTTGACAATTTGTCACTTTAACTTATGTTAAGGCCTATTTGTTATCACTTAAGGTATTAGCGTTAATCAGCTTTCATGTTATGGTTTTCAAAAATGGCTAACTATAATAATTTTAGTGAAATACTACTTACATTATTCTATGGATCTAATTCAATTTAATAATTATATAAAATACTAGCAGCACCCTGTGGTTTTACTTATGTCCTTCTCATTTTCGAAAAATACAAGGTTAATGATTTATAATTTGTACTATTATGATGTGCATTATGTAAAGTCTCATCAAAAAAAAAAAGTCTAAAGTGCTTATATAATGTTCTACTGCTGGGCCGAGGTTTTCTTCTTGAAGGTATTGGGCTATAAGTAGATGGCCCAATGCGGATCAATGAACTTCATTTAGGCATCAGTTTCCTCATGACTCTTTCCTCCATCGGTAAGCAAGCGATGTTCTCTTGTTCAAGTGCACTTGGTAATTTAAAAACACATTTCAAAGCACCATGGTGTGTGGGAATATGGTGATAGGCCCCAAAGGGAGATCTCCGACCGACAGGTCAGGATCGAAACTAGACTACTCATCCAAGAGGCCGAGCCGAGGCCTAGCCACTAGACAATTATCGCTTCTATAGTTCTGTAACTGTTAGCAGCGTTGCAATTTCATCTATATTATTTTGCGACAGCCGACCCACTTGCTCTACGCGACTTTCAATCTATTCTTCTCATGATTGTCATCTTAACAAAACGAATAACTGTTTCAAATCTATAAAGATTATTTAACTACAGAGCTTGGTATGATTCATTGAATATAGAGCTGATTTTTAAAAATATTATATTATATTAATAATCCTATTAATATTAAAAACTCGAAAGTTATATGGATGTATGGATGTCGGTTACTCTTTTCTGTAAAAATACTAATAGGATTAAAATAAAACTTCAAGAATATACATAATAGCACATAGGCAATAATAGCTTATGTTTTGGTATGGACTATTTAACCCCTTTTTCCTAGGGAATGGGAAGTACGCGGGCGAAACTATAGAGCGCTGCTAGTATTACATTTTAAAATTTTACACAAAATCAGTATGAAACCTATGAAAAAATTGTATGTTCAAGATTTTTAATGAGGAAAGTAAATATTTGTCTATATTATGTCCCATATTTAATGCAACTTTTTTAAGCTTCTATTACAAACTTAAAAGCTACGATTTTATTAATTGTAAACAATAAGTACACACATTGTGTTTTTTTTTAATTTTTAAATAAAATATTTTATTTTTATTTATTTAATATATAATGAACGAAAGCTTAATGTAAGTGTATCTATGAAAAATGTTACTTGAACTTTTGAAAGTCTGAAACATAGCTCTTCTTTTATTCATGCTCTGACATGTGGCGTTTTCTCCGTTGTGCAGGCTTTCTTCCTTAACAAAATAAACAACATTTTGCTTTGAGTTTGGTCCTTTGAGAGTTATCTTTACATGTTTTATGGATGAGATTCTATGCAGTTTTCATAACATATTGATATTAACTTTTTATTTTAAATTGTGTCGGTTGGTGACTTATATTTTATATAATACTTGGTACATACGAAGATTCTTTTGTAGAATTTCTTAAGATCATCCCCACCTCTCACCTTCTGTAGGCCGTTCCCTTGTTACTAAAATGTGTATCCATCTCTGTCTGACAGAGAAAAATTCAAACATTCGCCAGCGTTCCGCATCATTTTCATTTGATGTAATATTTCAAATATTGAGCCTTATATAGTCTGTAGGTAAGGTTCATATTTACGTAAACCAATCGATTTCTTATCACTTTTCCGTTCTTGGATGATAAACAAACTGTGTTGTTCCACGACAGATGGCGTAAACCGTTGTTTTGGCTGGGGAATAATGTGCCTTAATTCAATAAGGTTAACGATCATCTTCAGTTGCTGTCAGTGGTTTATACGAAGTTCCCAAAATGGGCAGCTGTCGGAAAAGTTGAAAGGTAGGCTAGCGAAAACGTGTTGACGGTGAGTAGTACTGGAACAAGACTTCAGTCGCGCCGCGGTAGAGCCTTCGTGTAGAGGGGTACACTGCGTCGTCCGTGAAATGGCGGGAACTTTGTTACGAGTTTCGGGTATTATTACGTGAAGTCATAAACTTTGAAATAACCAAATAATCGTGATACACCAAATACTCTTTGCTTGTGATAATAGTTTATACCGAGAAAATATTTATTATTTGTCTTATGGTGAGTACTTTCTCTGTGTATTTCTTTTTTTGCTGTAAATTATTTTTCTGGTGCATTAAATGTTTTACACGTAAAATAACATGAGTATATATTTAAGATATTCCTAATATTCGAAGTATTATAAAAAAAAAATAACACAATAAAATTATGGTGTTTATTTTATTTTTTTATTTGAAATAGTTTAACATCTTAATTACTTTTTATAAATTTTGAACACATATAAACACACTAGGAAGAATTATTCATTTTATTTTTAGAGCATTATAAATTTATTTAAAAAGCACTTATATTTTTCAAAAACAAATACTAACCATTTAAAATAATGTGCATTTCTTTACACGCTCCAAAATCAACCATCAGAATGTTTTTTTTTAAATATTAATTTATACATCAACTGTCATATTTTTATATACAGCATATAAATAATTATTATAACGTTTAATAAATTAATTTAGGGAACAAAATTTTTAATAACTATGACTTTCATAGTAAGTCATTGAAATTTGTGCTACGAGAACCAACTACCAAGTAAGGTACTTTTTTATATAAATTGAGAAACTTCAAAAAACTTATAATTTCTCACCTGTATTGAACAAAAATTTGCTAACGTAAATAAATTTACAAAATAGATATAGATTTAGAAATTTATAGAAGCTTCTTGTTACAGTGGACGGATAAAGTTAGATGATGATGAAATTTTTCCCAAACCACCCAAAATTCCAAAACAAAAGTTATTATTTTTTAAGAACTTAACATTAATAAATAACTTTTTTATTTTTTTATTTAATTTACAAACGATAGAAAAGTTCCATAATTTCGCACCTGTATTGAACAAAATTTTGCCAGACTGATCCGAAGATATTTAATTGCAATAAATACAAGGATGCTGATGATGAATCGGCCATTTTCTACTTAGGACTGAAGTCTAAAATATACATTAATCATTATAAAACATAATATTTTTAGGTGCGATGATAAATTCATTTTTTTCAAATTACACTATTTAAGCGTCCATATTTCTAATTTATTAAAAAACTTAAAAAATATATTTTTTTTTAACTTGCTGTTTGGATAATATAACTAAAAAAGGGCCTTTATACTTATATCCAAACCATATCTATATACTTTAGTGTTTATAATTTTTATGCTAGTATTTTAAAATATTTCAGTAGTACTGGATTTTAATTTCGTAAAATAATCGGATGCTTTATAATTTTGATAACATCTATACAAATGCAAATACTTGCAAATGCATAGCACCAAATGATTTATATTTATAGATTACGCAGATTTAAGTATCAGGATTGCGTAACATAATTTTTATATCAGATCATTAAACAATGTCAATTACACATTTTACATTGACCATGCATCTACAAATGTTGCCGTGTAAATTAATCTCTAAATTCTAAAACATTACAAGTATATAACATGCGTAATCAAACAAGAAAACATGTGAAAAAAAGTTCATATAGAATCAGTAGATACTTTTATTAGAAAAAAATTCCCAATAGACTTTTTTTCGTAGTAACGCAAACTAATATAACATTTATAATATACATACATAATAATATAAACCGTGTTTATACATCACCCAAATTATGACGATAATAATCGGCACTTAAAATAGTTGAAAGAAGAAGTAATTCTTTGAAAAAGAAGTTCAGCATATAACGCGTTAACACCCAGGCTATTTGTCTTATATACATTTGAGATGTCAAGATTTTATTTTTTATGTTCCAAAAATTTTCCATAACACTCTTACCATTAAAATAAATAATACTTATTAATTAATAGTACTTCTCTACGTAATACGATACTAATAATTAACAATGTGTAGGTCCCGTAACACGCTGTATAACATCCATGATAGCCAATGCAAAATCCCCTCTGGAAATAATATTCGGGCGAATGAAAATTCCGCCTGATGCATTCGGTATCGTGGGCGACGCGAAGGATTTAATTCCCTTGACTGTTGCGAATCGGCGCATGTTTTTTCATTAAAACGCATTCAATGCGACGACGTGGCTTTGAAAAAGCGGACCTTTTCAAAAATATTTTCCTGACATTCCACTCCGCTATTCTATTCAAAGCTTAAAACATAACGTTATTGACAGTTGTGGCTATACAAAGTTGATTTTTTTTGTTTATGAAAGCGGACTAATATTATAATGGGTATTTCGCCGGTACATATTATACTATATTAAAAACATTATGGTTTACATTATATAATTTTATCCTAAGATACGGATGTGTTTGTTATGGTATTGATATTAAAATATTTTAAATGTTAACTAAGGAGTTTGCTGGTATGGACATTTGAATCTCTAGAACTGAAAAATATTTTTGAATTTGGTAGTCCAGTTCGAAAAAGTTTTTTTTGTTAATTTTGAGAGTAATAATACCACAGGAACGGCTACAATCTTATGTATTTGTTGTGTAATTCTAAAAGATAAGCTACATAAATTAATAAGCTAAAGCTAAGTTACTTATCGGGCACTATCATAAGAAAACCCTTATATTTAAAAAGAAGTGGCCATTTTTTTCTAATTATTCCGCTAAAATTCTAAATTTTTAGGTTCTATAGTAATGTTACTTATGTAGCGGACTGGGAAAAATCGTGCTTTTTACTATGCAGTTTAATTTTTTTTTTGGGACATTGCCGCATACGCCACTGTATTTTGTCTATTTTGTTTGCGCACGGAAGTAAATTGAACTATCTCATCTAAGTTATGTAAAATGGGCAGAGCAAGTGTGGAAATTCCTATCGGGTGCCTCGTATCAAGCACAGCGAAAAAAGCACAATTTTAGAATTGCGTGGGATCCTCGCAGAGAACTGTCTTATAATATAAATTATTTATGTCTACTTATAATATAAATATTTTTATTTAGGGCTCGGGCATTCGAGCTACAAAATTGATAATAATAGCTGTATTACTTATTACCTACGTAGACGTGGATGTCTTGTTGTAACGGTGGGGCTCAGTAGCCCAGGGTGACCCCAACACTTTGGGCGAAGCGAATTGAGCCGACGCGAAGGGGCTTTTTGTACCCCTCTTATAAGAAGAGGGGACAACAGAGCAGGGGGCAAGGGGTGAGGATGGGAACCTCACTTCATCGTACTGTCCAGACGTTGGGAGTGGTTGTTCTATGGTGCGGGGCAACCGCTCTGTGGAGGTGGTGTCGGTCTCCTGAGGGACTGACTAGTCGCCGAGGTGCCCTGTTGCTTGTAGATCCGGAGCACCTTACCAAATGCGGCAGTGGTGGCACTCGCTGGGTTTTAGTGGGTAGAGTTGCGTCCACTTACCATCCTTCGGGCGCAGCGAGTCCCACATACCCGCCTGGGAGACCCACTCCCCAGCGAGATGCATCTGTATTACTGTAGGTAGACGTAAATGTGTCACAACTTATAATTCTCACTTACTAAGACGTATTTTTTGTAAAAATTTAATTACTCATACGAGATAACAATTTAAAATCATGTTTTAATTTAGCGTTTATGAAAAGCATTTCGTGCCATAAAGAAAGCGTTATCTCGTTTAGCATTACCGCTAAGTTTGCCTCCGTGCTCATTCATGTTAATTACAATCATCTTTATGTGACAGGTCGCAGGTTTGGTGCCGGTCCCGCATTAGCCGACCGCGAACTGCGAAGAAGGGTTAACGACCGGTTCGCGTGATTTCACACCACCCGACGTTTATTTATACGATGAAGTGTACCAGACCACATTCAAGTGTTACAACACTATCAAACTTCCATTATGAGATATAAAATGGTTTAAGAGCGTTTTAATATATTATTCATAGTTTGATGGTCATAGATACAATCTCATAGAAATTATACGTGGTTCACAGGTGGTTATATTTATAACTAGCTGTTGCCCGCAGCTTCGCCTGCGTTAACTAAGATTTGCAACGGCATTTTAGCGGGATAATATAGTCTATAGCCTTCCTTGATATATAATTTAAAAAAGGCTATAAATTATATATGGATTACTGATTGATTATATATAGATATATAGACCTAACTAAGACCTGTTTTTAATATTAGCGCCTTCAAACAAACAAATTTTTCTGCTTTATATCTTATTATACATGTAGTAATTGAAGAATTTGTAGTTTGAGTAGAACCCCTCTGCTGCACTGAGGCTCCAGCCCCGGCGCGGCGCCCCAGAGCGTAGGTAGTATATAGTAATTTTTCAGCCTTTCTTGAGAAATATTTTTTTAGGTAACAAAATTCCATCCACCCATACTTACATACTTTCGCATTTATATAATATAGTATAACAGCGCCCCGCGTTCCCGTGAAAATATTGGGATGAATTATAGCCTATGTGTCAATCTGATGTACAAGCTACATTATTATGAAGTTTCATCAAAATCCATTCGGTAGTTTTTGCGTGAAAGAGTAACAAACATCTATACTCACAAACTTTCGCATTTATTATATTAGTAGGATTAGTAGGATTATCATTTGGAAACTCTTTCTGGTTTTCTTTACGAAATAACAATTCATTCATTAATTAGCACAGGGAGTAATATGGCTATTAAAATAATCACTATCAATTCGTATACGGATGTAAAAGTTAACACGGTTCAAGTTGAGAGCAACTACTAGTGATACATATATATTTTGAGTGAAATAATTATTTTCTCAGTAGTATTTCTACAACAATACTGACTGCACTAATACTGAATGTATGAGTAATTTTTCAAATTTTGTAGTCCATTATTTAAACTATTGCTTTCTAAAACGACACACTTTACATGGTGTACTTTCTGACTTTACAAAACACATGCCATGTTAACATGATCTGATCATCAGTGCAAAAAATCATAATGAGAAGTAGGACGTTTGAGATCTCTTTAAGGCTGTATTATTTGTATTATTTTCTAATACTCTCCTGAGTTTAATTTATACCTATGCCCGACTATCCACAGGTTATTCTATTAATAACTAATGTAATTCCATGTTGTTTTCTTTTGTTTACGCGAATTTGATTCCTCCACGGAGATCCTTCCGTGACCATCTTCACCGTAAAGTATCCAAAACATTGGGCTTGTAAAAAACAACAAGCCGCGATAAAATCCGTAAGATTTTTTTTAGTAAAATCTAATTGCAATTTTATCCGGCTTTTTTTTACGGAGTATTTGCAATCTCGCATAATTAATTTCCTAGTTTCATCAATAATTTGAACGTTGTTGCTAATAGTGTTAATATCTGCACCAAATCTGCATGCTTTGTATTGTTAATAATAAATTTAATCTCGAGGAGGTTAATCTCATTTACTTGATGTCTCGCGGGAGGTATCAACGCTGCTTCTTGACTTGTATTCATAATCGACGAATTGCAGCCTGTGTGCAATTTCGATCCGAAAATCCAGATCCGATAACCTGAGCTTGGACAAATGAAGTTCCACGATGAAACCGAATTTCAGTGAAAGAATCACGGATTAATTTTTGACGCAGCCGCGTTTTCGTGCCTCAAATTGTAGTGAATCCATCAATTTAAACACCAGACCTAAGGTTGTGTTTTATAAAGTAACAAAAATGTTGCCCCGTGAAACGTGAAATTGTAAAGATTTCACTTCATGAAAATATAAGCAAATTTTATAGTATTATTTTTTAAATAAAAAATATTATATTTAATAGTAATTATAATTAGTAATAATAATAATTAGTTTATCGGTATATTTTCCTTCTAATACATTTACTACTTTCAATTGCATTTTAGATTGCGTAGACGTGCCAAACTTTGTCGGACAGGTAAGAAAAAAGTATAAATGTAAAGTGTAGAGTTACTTGAACTAAGCTCAGTCTCACAGTAAGTGCAAGCAAGACAAGCTTTCAACGCGAACTACATGCTGCAAACGCGCGTTAGCATGTACATGCCTTAAATGAAATGCATAAACAAAACGCGCGTTAAGCGCTTATTATAGAAACAGACCCACGTTACATGTTAGTAGAGTGTATTATCAACAAGCGCTTCTTATCGAATCAGATCTTTAATGCTATGAATGTAACTGATCGTTATTATCATATTCTCCGTTAGATTTAATGAATTAACACTTTACAATTGGACCTACATACATATTTTATTTTATACGTAAATATTTTATTCATTAATAATTATAAACTCATCATAAATATAACAATGAAGTAATAATCATAAATATATTTAGTTGTTAGAACTTTCATGTTTTGTTATTAAGTTTTCTTTTTTTCACATTCTTTTGTACTATGTCCGCTTAAGACTCTCTTCACGCACTCTTTATGGTTTGCTGGTAGAGATCTCTCATAGAAATAAGCACACCTATGTATCACACGTTTATATTATATTAGTTGTATTAAATTGTATGTACATGAAGAATAAATAAATAAAAAAAAAAAAAAAATATAAATGTTGTAATAAACGCTTATTTTTGTACTGCCAATCACATTAAATTCTTTTAAATATGTTAAACACAACATTTCAATATAATAAAGGTAATTAACAAACAATTTAATCGTATTTAACATCATATTTGTTTCACATGGTTTCATTTTATAAAATGTTCTCTTTGATTTGTTGTACTCTAGAGCAATCGGGTATGCATTTTAAAAAGTCCATGTAGGATTTATGAGCGCGGCTCCAATTTGACGAGACGGATGTTTGGTAATAAAAAATCGGAAACAATACCCGAACTAGTCCAATATGGGAAGAATAACAAGTGATTTGTAATCAAATGCATGTATGGCATTTATACATTTTTCGGTACCTAAAAGTTATGATGTTTGACATTCTGAATTATTACATAGGCCTGGAATTTGAAGTAGGATTAATATATCCATTGCTCAAGTAGTGGTTGATATCGCAAAATTCTTAGATTTTATGCGGTTTTTATATTATCTAAGATAAGGCTTTCTTAAGTATAACGATATGTCTATATAATAAAAATATAGTAATGATACATACCTACTGGAAGACACGATAATAGTAAATGCCTAGTAAAATGCGGTATGTCGTCGTACTTACCGTCTGCTGATGAAATTATTAGTGTCACGAGAAATTTGTAACGTTATTACGAACCTTGTGGTAGGTACATCATAGCAAATATAATTTACGCATTTACCAGTTTATCAGCTGAATTGATGTATAATTTCGATGAATCCACATTCTCCCCTTTAAATAATATGGCCTTTCGTGTACCTAAATGCCATCAACGTGTCAGTCAGCCATATCTCAGATGGGACGATCTCCATGCAGTGGCCGATCCGTGTTGGCTGCGAGTGGTACGGAATCGGACGCCTTGGCGTTCATTGAAAAAAGCCTATGTTTAGTAGTGGACAGATAAAAGATGAGATGATTATGTAATAATATCCTAAGACATTCAATAGAGTGCATAAGTATATAATAAAAAACAAAATACAATTTCTGTAAACAGCATTCCCTTGTTTCAGATAACAATGAAACGCAATAAAATAAGAAATGTTCCACCGACGAGAATAATCTAAGTGCAGCCATCGTTTCAAAAATGCGATGGAAATTTTAAAATAAAGAATATGTAGCGGTCACACTGGAAGCTGTTTCAAATGTCGGAGCCGAATATCCGCGCGTCGTAGACAATGCATAGTCTCCTCGGGACGGCTATATCATCGGCATTACTGCAAATACTGCTATGTCTCTCAGGTGAGATGCAATTGAAATTTTTCATCTTATTAATGATAAATAGAAGGTCCAAGAGTGAGGCAATTTCAAGGTGGACGAAAGGTTGGTCAGCCATTAACAGGAAGACGATCTCCGTGAAGTGGCCGGACCACATTGTGTGGCAGGAGATCAGCTGTCTTGGCGGTTTTTAAGAGGTCTACGTTCAGCAGTGGACGAATAAGAGGTAACGATGATGATGGTAATGTTGAACCGCTAAAAATGTCCATGGTGACCTTGCCTGTGTAGGCTGCCGGTGGGAGGGATATGCCGCGCTCGTGTCTTTACGTGTTATTTTATTTTTGAAGAACGGACATAATTATGGACGTGATAGAACTTGGTTTCACCAATCAAAGAAAATCATATTCACCACAAAAACCACATAAATAACAAAATATAGACAAATGTAAGTAATGCATTGTTGGACGTCCACTTTGCGCGCTAAATTTATACAGATGTTAGTAGTAGGTATAAAGTAATCACCTCGTGCGAACGGGGCCTTAGGTATGGCTCGCGCTGGAACGTCGGCGTATATGATGCATCGTATTTTACCTATATCATAATACTGTGTCTAATTCAATTGTGAAGGATAATTTTGAAAAAATTAAGACCCCACTTTTGATAATATATTTTAGGAATGAGGATCGTTAGCTCTATACGCTACTTGAATATGTCCTTTCTTCAAAAAATCACACTGTTATAAATGTATCAACAGCTATGTTGTATTTTATATAAAGTGGCAGGACATACATTACAACCACTAGTACCGAGACTCACTATCTTATGTCTTAGTTTTATCTCGTTGCTCTTCGAGTTGCCAGAGTCTCGAGTGAAGTTTTTCATTTGCAACGCTAACCACTTAGGAGATCTCTCTGGCAGAGGCCAATCAACCCAACATAAAAATCTTGCTACTGTTTTGTAATATATTTATTTAGCTTGATGTGTGATCGTTAATTCCCTAGACTATATTTGCAAAACCTTAATATTAAAAAAAAATATAGAAGGGCTGTCACCCAAAAGCCTTGAATATCTGCTTTCTTGAATATTATCTATTTATGACAACTGGACCAGAAGCAAACAAATTTTTTAGGAATGGAATATATTTTTTGTTTAAAATTTAGTCTTATTTTATCTCTCTCTAATATCCGAAACTACTCGTCGGATGTAGAAAATATTTTAGCATTTAATAGTAGTATAAATATTATATATTATTTAAAAATGAAAGATTTTCTACAATTTTAGAAATTCCGTAGAACAGCTAGTCTTTTAAGAAAGTGATCTATTTGGATTGTCAGGACATACATATCCCTTTAAAAAGAAACCTGTTGCCTTTGTGAGCAAAATGCTCCAATCCCCATTACTAAAGAACCAAAATCACCTTAAATGATTCATTGATGGGAAAACGCCATATTTATTTGTATCCTTCATGAGCTTTGGCAATTGCCATTGACTCTGTTTTGTCCCGTACACGCCGACTCGTCGCTGAAGTAACGTAATTAAGCCCGGCCGAGCATCCACTTTATATGTTCTGGCAGGGTTATGCTGTTACACATTTTTACGCTGTAAATATTAAAACGTATTTATTATAAATGAAACAAGTAATTCTTAATTATTTTTGTAAACATATTTTTTAAACAATGATCTATAAGTCTATATTATCTGCAAATTAGAAACTATAATACATTAGTATTAAAGAAACTATTAAACTTTAATAAATTAGTATTTTAGGTACGAAAATAATATAATAGTATGATTATTATTTTTTATAAAAAAAGAAAAATAAATTAGATAATGTGCTTGTTTTACTTATGAATTCCGCTGTCAATACACATTTTAAATTCGATAAACGCAGAACAACTTTTACAACTAACGCCATTAATATTACAATATCAAATATTATGCAGCCATTATAGTTTATTGCCTCGGGGTTTTCGTTGATAAAGTATGAAGCAAAGACATCAAGCTGACAGGGCCCGCAAGCTTCGCGTGCTATTCGCCAATTTATCACTAAACTAATTATATACAGAATCACTGTGAGGATGTGTTTTATATCCTCGCCTGGTTATTTACTGTTCACCCCACGCTACCACGGTATATTTATGGAATACCTCAATCCTTTCTAGTATTATTATTATCAACCAATTTCTGTGTAAACCAAAAAATGTCGAGACGAAAAAACCTAGCTAACCCTACCAATTAAAAGTTATGTAAGAGGTATTTTTATTGAAATTGGGCCGGTACAACCCATCGCACACATGATACCGGCGTATTGTGACAGCCATGCTGTACGTTTCGGGTGGTTTGTGTGTGTACGGTGGTCCGACGGGGTAGAGATATAGAGATCGTCCCTGCCTTCTTTCCGGGCGTAGACTCCACTTCGAAACTCCATTATCGTTTTTGTTAGCTGTTCGAGCGAGATTCTCGTAACGAGATCAGGTTCTTAATCTGATCCCAGCCTTCGAACGATCGGTCCTTTGGATTTCTAACCGTCACCTGCGAAGCGGCATCTTTGTCACTCTTCCAAACCAGCTTCACTGTTTCCTTCTGCCCCATTGTAATATGTTCGCAGAAAGAAGTCACTGCCTCCCCTGTCACTTCCAAGTGCAGGGGCCGCTCAACGCTCAAAAGAGAGAGCCTATTTTTTCCCTGTGTCACCAGAGTCCAGACTCATATTGGGCGTACCTCAAAGGTGTGCTCCGAAAACCCTATTAACATTATTATAATTTCACTTGATGGCCGGCGAACGCAGTGGTCAGGTTTAACAGGTGAAACAGTTCAGAACAGAAAGGCAGAAATTAGTTGATAAAACATTTATTTATATAAGTTCATAGTGAAAATGATTATATTAAATGGAAAATTGTTTTCTGTGATTGCTTTAATTTAAGGGCCTGTTTCACAATTTCCCGATAAGTTCCGAATAGGCTATCGGCAACATATTTGACAGATAGAGTATGGAGTATCTGTCAAGTATCTGTCAAATATGTTGCTGATAGCCTATTTGGAACTTATCTGTAGATCGTGAAACAGGCCCAAGTTTTGTAAATCTTGCCATCTTGACAGAAAGTTTTGAGTAATGAATAATATAATATTTTTCGGTATTCAACTTGAACTCAGAAATACAATTTTGTAGGAACTAGGAAGCGAGATTCAATTAGCTATTGTTCGAGATCTTTGTCTTGAATCATTCTTTTCGGATTCAAGAAATATTACCGACTCGGAATAAGTAAATTTCAATAATAGGATTTGTTTTTTTATATGTTATATAAATAAGATAGTTATTATAGTTGATCAAAATAATTATATAATGATGACAAAGGCCAGGATTTCTAGCAGTCCGTTATTATATTTTGTGAACTTCTATCCGTCGGTCTGTTATGTTTCGAATAGTTAGGTACAAAAGGTCATTTTTTTTTTCTATAAAAATGTTGTTAGGCTATTCAACTTCTTGTGTTTATCATTATGAAATATAGAAAACATAACACAAAATTTACATACAATATACTACAGCAAATTAATAAATATTATCAAAATAATAAATATTATCAAGCTCTGATTCAAATATTAACTTTCATTTCAAGAAAACATTCCCCGACTTTCTTAGAGTGTACAATAAATTCTTTATAAACAAATGCGGATTAAAGAAAGCGAAAGAGCAGGTGAACACTTACAACAATACACATAAACATGGAAAATAAATTGCATAAAAGTAAACTGAAGTCACAGAGGGCGCCGCAAATTGTGTTTTCAATGCTTTCGCAGCGCAGGTGGCGAGGCCGGTCTTAGCTCAAGCGGCCTCCGCCAAATCCGCATACGACTTTAATTTAACTTTGCTCCACTGAATGCTCTACTCTAAATTTATAGCAAATCTGATAATTTACAAAATATGAAACAGTTATCATAATTAAAGACACTTAATACATACACAGTTTTTTTTAAGGGGCTCTACGTCCAATAACAAAGACTAATAATATTTATCATAAGTAGAGTGGATTTATAGAGTAACAAGGCATTTTTATAAGATATCATCATCATTATTAATATCTATCTATCCGCTGCTGTACATATTATGTTAGTAAAATTAAATCAATGTAATGCTAGTAAAATTGTATTTCAAATAAAATACGGTTACTCAAACCGTTCCCATACTAACTTGTTTTAATCCTGATATTGAAAGACTTTTTAGCAATATATTAAAAAATAAGAACAGACATAATAACGACAAATCGTTATCGTATTTCTTGAATTATGATATCTAAAATATGACGTATTTTTAAATATGGTCGAACCGAAAATATAAGCCGCTGCGAAGCATACTCAATCAGGCATTATTGCGAGATTGTGTAGCCCATTTAAGAGAGAAATTTGTGGGATATAGTTTAGTAAAAATATAGCGAAAATATGTGTTTACAGCCATGTACAACATCAAAATGTTTTGCGTTGACAATATTGTACCCACATATTGCAAGTACTAGCATTGCCCGTTACCTACTGAAATTCAATCGCCCGGTGGAATACAAAAATGTATCTTAGCATCTTAACAGTGTGTATAAAATATTTTGCCACTAAATGTTTTTTTTTTTTTTTGAATAATATGATTATATTGTTTAAATGGCAGTATGATGCGTTCAACGTTATGCTAAAGCCTATATCTACCTATATCTACTAGCACATATTGTATCCTTTACCAATTTCAGACTGGGGAACGAAGGAAGGCAAATGTTTGTAACTATTTATTAAAATAAAACTCTAAAACATGGGTGCATGCAATTTCAATTTGCTTATTCTATATTGAGAAGCAAATTCTATTAAAGCGATCACTATAACAGATATTCGGAGACACGAATGCAATAGTATGACATTTGCATAGGTAAGAGTTCACCCACAGAGCCGGTGTGCGATACGGTTTGAATACATAACGCGGTACATCGATGCCCGAAATATTGTTTCATAAGCGACAAACCATATTTCGTTGTGGGTCCGGTTCCAAGGAATTCAATTTCGTTTTTTATTTATTACTAAGGAATCGCATCTACAATAAAATACTGCAACAATATGAGTAAGAGTAAGAGTATGGCAACTTATAAGGGTATTTTTTATTGGATAGTAAAACTGTCATGTACGTTTTTTATTGTAAGTGGCCTATGAAAATAGACAAGTTCACTTGGGACTAGTCCAGGCCATTTGTTAGTATTTTGTCTATTAAGACACGTAACGATGCCACTCTTACTGCCACCGTTTTTCTTGCTCTTCCGTAACACAGCAAAGCAATTGCAAGGAGGATCATGGCGTGGTGTCCATTGGGGATGCCTGGTACCCTAAGCCTCTGCTCGGTAAAACAGAGCTTTGAAAATAGTTATATTTAACAAAGTTTTCAATTTAATTATTATTGTAAAAATAAATAAACCATTACAAAATTGCAATAACACATAACATTTTACACGTGCAAAAAAATATGGCCACGCATTCGCTTTTCAAAAGAAGTTAATTAAATTGTGTGTACGGGGAAAACTGAAGTGTATCTGAAATAATTCACATCAATAAAGCTTTTGTCGTGCAGTCGTGAACGACATCGCTCGACGCAGGCTTGCATATGCCATGCAAAGAATGTTCGATGCACCGTGAAATTGCCTATTTTCCACGTGATTCTATTTATTTATTTCATACATCGATGACATTCCCATTCGTTTCGCACGGTTCGCTGCTCCAGAAAATGGTTGGGGCCGAACCAACTTCTTCCACAAAGAGCATTAATATGCACCGTCGACGCACAAAATGCAGCTCAAAATCTAATTGAATCACATTTAATTTCTGAGCATTCGCGGACTCGCAATGAATATTAAATGAGAATTAAAAGTTCGATATTATGTCCAGGTGTTTCGCGAGATTCCATTTGAACATTTTTCTAAAGTGCTAGAGTCTGTTTTTGATTGTGTACGATTTGTGAGATATATCATTTGGCGCACACGAAACGGAAACTGATTCATTTCCGATGCATGCTCCGAGTTCTTTGTAGAGTTCGTCGGTTTCAGACTGCTTACGTTTTCAACGTTTAATATCTACATCAATCTTGAAAATATTGTGGTTTCCTTTTCTCATATACTCTTAAAGGAAATCTTTTGCCATTCAATTGTTGTGTTGTTTCCAACAAATTCATATTTCATTTCGGACCCGTATATTACAAATTTATCAAAAATTACTTTAATTACTGTTGACAGCTAATAATTTGAAAATTAATTTGGATATGAAAAAGAGAGATATTTTTTTTACTACTATATTTATTTCTTATGTAACAGCTTTCTTTAAATCACACTAAATATTATATATTATAAAATATAATAATATAACATCAAATTATAACGTAACATTAAACCGGTGAAAAATGTTTTTTAATCGATCCTACGTCCAAAGTTACAAACTTTAATAAAAATATTAAGATATTCAACCATTAATTTTATGATATTAATTTTGATATAAGTAGCAAAATCTAAATAAAAATGTTGTGTCGTGGGACACCAGGTAGGAACGAAGTTCCTTCGGCTAAAAAGAAAGATATTATACACTACTCGCTTGTGTATGTATGCGAATGTCGCACCTGCGCACGTCTCATTTAACGGTTTTATTCCACGGATTTTTTCTTACGGTTTTACTATCACATTTTTTTCAGTTCGGTTCGCAGCAAAATCCCTATCCCTTCCAAGCCTGCCGTAAGGAACTTCGTTCCAATATAAAGTTTTATAAGAAACAATCATATTTTATCTACCCTCCACAGCAGTAACGTAAGTCGCAGATTATTCACTAAGCATAATAAAGTTGTATATCGTCGTAGCACATTAGATAATACATTCCCAATAGAGGCTTAAGTTTGCTGTCTTACAAACTCAGTTGAGAGTTAAGACTACAAAATAGACGCTGACTGGCATCTCCCAGGCGGGCACTTCTCCCCGTCACGTAGCAATCGCGTCTGCAAAATGCAACAATGCATAAGAATTCAATCTTATGTTTGTTTTAGAGTACTTGCAACACTACAGAATGCAAAATACAATATGTTCAATGTCTGAAATCTTTTGCTAAGTGATCGAATCTTTGGTATTAGTAATAATTCCTTTTTCATTTTCCTGCCTATTTGTAATTACTGTTCAAAGTTATCATATCGTTTTAATATTTTAACGTGTAGTAATGGTTTTATAGACACAAGTGTGCTTGTCTCAGGTGGTGTTTTCGACGGTAAAGTTCCAATTAAGCCGCATTGAGCTGTGTTCCGTAATATCGTAGGCTGATAATCTCGTTTAACGCTAACTCCTGTGCCGATAAAAAGTAATAATATTGCACACTAGTGCACGCTACAGCTTTAGCTCTTTATGAAAAAAGTCAAATGGCAATTTGGAATGATTCCAATCGAAAAATAAATCCGCACAAAAAGTAACACTCGACACATATTAAATGAAATAAACGCAAACGAATTCCGCGAGGCAAAAGTTTGTTGAGTAGCATTAAAAGATTAAAAGTCGACAGTTCGCTCGAGCTGTATCGAATCGAAACTGGAAACGATCTCTCGAGTCGACTGCGACATATATTTGCAATGCAGGCGGCGCGTCCGTGGCAAACTTCGCCTAGCGAATGCAAAAATTTAAATTAAAAGCATAAATCAGGCGTGTATCGAGTAAGTTTCGAGATTGGTATACATTTCAACTGCATGCTTTGGGATATGTACTCCACAAGGTATTGATTATATTATTATTGTTTTTCAATCCAAGACTCTCCGCTCTGTTTTTTTTTTGCTACCAAATTTTTGTATTAGATTATAAACTCTTATTTAAATATAGTACGTACTTAAAGTTAAAATTCATAAAGTTATTACTTCTTGAAACGATATTTCTATTTTAACAACATGGCAATATTTATTAATTACGTATTGATAATATTATATTATTAACTTTATTCATTATTATATTAACATTATATATATATTAGTATATTAACATTAATATTTAATACTAAAAACGTGTAAGAAAAACAGTTTACAAATAATGAGGGACAAGATTTTAATTCAGGGATTTTTGAATTAATTGCTCTGCAATATTATGAGTATCATAATCTTATAATCTTAATTAAGAGAACTTCAGGAAGCTCAAATTAGAAATTTTAATCTCCTGAAAATCCGTCTCTCGCGAGTCCGCTGTTCCTGTGAAGTAAGAATATTTACTTTTTAGGTGAAATTATTTGTTTTAAAAGTTTTATTCGATATTAAGCCACAACATTTGCAATTTAGCAATTCAAAATTTTTTGTTTTATTATTGTCATCATTTAAGAGATAATGCCATGCTGCATTGCTGCCAAATTGGGCTTACCACTGCAGAGGTGATACCTCCAACATGACAGTTATGTCATCGCGTTTCGTGCGTTTTGTGAGTTTCTAGTGGACCAGCGGGGAAAGGAAAAGGACGACAACGCATCAGCATACTCCCTGGTTGTGCGGCCGTGTATGGTCGTCGGTATTCATGCCAGGGCTCCGTCTGCTTCTTTGCCTCCTAAGTTTCGTATTGTTTTGTTTCTATTATTTTAATAGTATTCTACTCGAATTACTAATAAAACACTTTGAATGATCATCTACTTACCTTCCTTGTATTTATGCATAAGTGTCTACAGAACGGCCTGTACATGATTTTTGAAATTGCCACCAACGACACCTTCGCGAAAAAAATAACCCGAGACAGATCACTTTGCTAAAATGCCTGTGTATGGTTTATAATTAGAAAATTGATATTAAATATAACAAAAATAAAAGAAGTTATAAGAGTAAGATGACCACGATTGTCTTAAGCTATAAAGTAACTTCAAAAGGTCAAAGAAGTAAGTTATTTCTGCTATAAGTAATATTTTGTCGGTAATAAGTATTATTTTTATGATACTAAACAAAACGATAATTACTCTAGTTTGGGCGTGGGTTGAGCAACGTGACTGTTAGAGGGTGCTCAACGTGACACGCTCCCACTGACGCAAATTGCGAAAATCATTTCTGATAACACTAATACTGATCTACCTACGCCCTGAAATTTCTCCGCTTACTTACTTGCTCTATATAATATAATTTCTTACGACATAATCAGTCTTCTAATTAATAAAGTCACGAATTCTATCTTTTTCTGTTTACGCGAATTTTATTCATTATTAGATTAGATAGTAGCGGTCTGGTCTTCGCATAGGAAAACAATTTATAGCCTACGAATTGTATTACTTACAGCTGTATTCGAAATGATTATGAAAATTGTCATTAATATAATGCTACGTCACTCAGTGGTAACGTAGCATTATATTAATATTTTTTTTTTTTAAATTGAACGAGTAGTTTTAAAGAGGTAGTGCTATGATGCCTTGCAGCCGAATTGGGCGCGACCGGGGTTGGCAGTTATGCTGTCGCGTTTCTTGCGGTTTATGAGTTTCCGGTGGCCTATTGAGGAGATAGGGAAAAGGAGGGCAACACATCTGCATAGCCTCTGGTTATGGGTGTCGATAGTCGCCAAAAGGCTTCGACTGTTCATTTACCCTCCTATGGTACGAAAAAAATATATCTCATCGTGGTTAGAGTAAAAGTAGAATAGTTAATTCTAATCGTGGCATTTTTTAGAAATTTTTACTCCCGGTCTAAACGAGAAGTCTGATCCAAATAATTTAGCGTTTAACATAAGTATAATATACTATATAATTTCACTGTTTTGATACATTTCGCTAAGACGCCGGTGAATTTTGTCTTTTACAGTACGATATATTATTATGATTCACGGATCTTGGCTTCAGTTCAAAGTTGCAAATTAAAATTATATAGTACACAAATTATGTTTGGTTGCAACTAAATATTACTTCCCACTATATAATATTATAAACAAGATAGTTTGTAAGTATGTATGGATGTATGTTTGTTACTGTTTCAGGCAAAACCTCAGACAGATTTTGATGAAACTTTGCAATAATATTATAGCTTACACATCAGAATAACACATCGGCTATGATTTTGTCGCCGTACTCCCAAGGGAATGGGAAGTACACGAGTGAAACCGCTGGCCACTGCTATATAAACTATATTTGAATATATTTCATACTAGCAGCGCTTTGCGATTTCACTCGCGTAATTCCCATGGGGAACAGGGATAAAATTAATTACAATTAATCTAAACAAAAAAATTTGATGACGAGAGAAGCAATCATAAAATGGCGACAATCCTAATGATTATTATTATAAATATATTTTTTACTTATTTGAAGTTACCTTGAGCTGAGTTTTATGGCTTTAATACAAAAATCATTTATTAATAGAAACGAGAAAAACTCGCGACCTCGCCTACGCGGAGCTACTACCAAGGGAGCTTTAAGAATATATAATATAATGTAATTTAAAATACTTAATATTTAAACAAATATATGTCCCTATTTTACACCATAACAATGAAAATGCATTACATTTTATATAATCAAAGCGATAAAAAGCAAGTACCTATCAATTTTTCTTTTCAAGTTTTGCAAGTTCTAATTGTAGTATTTTAATTAAATAAGTAAAACGCACGTTGCCTTACAAAAGGTAACTTTGAAAAAAAAAAGTGTTTAAGGAGGGTTTGTAATGAATGCGCTGACTTAATTAGACTTGCTTTGATTGCAGCCGTCAGCGGCGTCAGTTGGGAGGAATGGTGGACCTACGACGGCATTTCAGGTAAGAACATTTCACGTAATAAGATAATGTGATTTATTAAAGGTTTTATTGCACTGTATTACAACTTATTAGGATTTTCTTGAGAAGGCAGAAAATATTTTGTAGATGACGTGTAATATAGACAACACAAATGTATAACTTCGAAGGAAAAGCATGTAAGATTCAATTCGATTTAGCAGTAAGAAACGTTAGTCTCATTCTAAAGTCACTATCACCGTTGGGAGTTAAAAAGCAAGTCTTAAAGCAGTACTGTCTCCATGGGATTACTTTGGGGAAAAACGTGCCCTCTCATAATAGCACTTACCCATTTTATTGCTGTAGGAAACTTTGGGCAAATAAAATTCGAAATAAAATAATGCATTCAACATCGTCAGTCTTTATCCGTCTATTGAAAGAACATTAATCAATGCCTTGACGACCCTCCGCTCACTCTCACTCTCGCATCAAACACGGAACGGCCACTGGGCATGGTTTTTCAATCTGGTTAAAGGCCATCAAACACTTCTACAACCTTAGTTCTAAATATTAACTCTTCTTTTGAACCTTTTTGACGAATCCGCCATCCGTTATTCTGTGTGACCAGCCTATTGCTTCTTTAACGAGCTTATTCGTCGCGTGATATTAGTAACTTTAGTTATCTGTAGGGCTTATATATAATGCATTGTATTTGATTAAATATGACACATAAATGTAATAATGTGAGCCGAATTGATCATATCAAATAAATAAAAAAAACGTAATAACGAAGAGTAACTCTTTACTAACACAACTCGCAATGAGTGCTTAAATTTATATTATATTCACAGCTTTGCTAACATTCAGTTAATATTCAATATTTTTTCGCTGTTCGTTAAGCAAACCTTGCTCTTTTAGCCGCAGAGCAGTCACCTAACCTTTGTGAATTACATCGAAAATAAATAAACATCTATTTATCTTACGTGTAGAATCAACTTAATAATGTGGAGATAAAAGTAAAAGTAACAGCTTAACTTAGCTATACAATATTCACAGAAATAATACAGTTAACTTATTATAATATACTAATTAAATAGAGTACACTGTTTTCTAATATTAATGTTAATTCCACTTATAAATAGTTTGCCGTGGGGAAAAAATGTAGACCTATCATGCTGTAAAATCCATTTTTTTCCCCGCCTATATTGTCAAACTGCTGGATAAAGTCCTCCCTATTTTAGATCTGTGGGTCTATATCGACACTTAAGAACTCCGAAACATAGGACACGTAAATATAATTCCTTTAAAAGTATTCGTTACAAATAGTGCATACAAATTAATATTACAAAATAATCCACGTGAAAAATGACTTGTCCCGACATGCACAAGTTGTCATTGGACCGGGTGAAATCTCAATCTAAAAAGACCTACCGCAAGCCGGTCACGGATATTTCGTTTCGAAACCATATCAATTTTTCTGTTCCGATAACATTTTGCCATTTTACGTGACATGAAATTTATACGGGCGATTTATCTTACATTCATATTGCGTTACTCGCAAAATTGTGAGGTGTGTTATCGTGTCTTATGAATATCTGTATATCTTAAATTTTGAACGGCACCTACTTTGTATTCAATGTAATAAAAATACGTTTGTCATACGTCGAATTAAATGGAAATTCGAACGAAGCAAACCGAACATAACATTATTTGAATTTTCATTAGGTTGAGTTCGTATTTATTGGTGGAGTTCGAAAAGGCGATCGGAAGTCGGAAACTATACTACCTGGGATGACGATCTCCGTGTCTCTCTATGTAGGCTGTCTTGACGTTCATTGAGACAGGCCCATATTCAGATAGAAGCTGATAATGATGATGATAATATTGCATTCACTTATGTAAATATAAATTCTAGGTTTACAATTAATTGATTACAAATGGTGCATTTACGATCATATCTGTGAAGATGTCGGTAATCCACGTGGGATTATTTGATGTAATATGGACGTTTGATGTAGTGATCAGATTAGTACAGTATCAATAACTTTAAAAATACTAATTTATATCATTACTAACACATTTTGAGTAACTAACCAGGTGGGAAGACGATCCTCGTGGAGGCGGCCATGTTGCATGCGAGTGGCAAGCGATCGATTGTCTAGGAGTTCATGGAGGGAAGTCTTCAATAGTGTATGGAACAGAGGCTGCTGATGATGATTCATATAAAACCTAACGGCCTACAATAATGTTGTAAATGTGAAAATTTTAAAAAACATTCAAAAAATTATCTCTATAAGAATTTCTAAATCTTACACGCAGGAAGCAAAGGACAGCTTCAATCGACGTTAACCCTAATATCTTCAATTAACAATCAATTCAATGGATTTTGTGACAATTATGTAGGGATTTACTTTGGTGTGTGCACGATTATACTATAACGCACTTTGGTACATACTTTTGAAATAATTCCTACAAAACATACAAGTAATAATAGATATAACTTCACGGGCGGTAAAATATTATAATCATCATCGTCAGCCTTTATCAGTCCACTAATAAATATAGGCTTTTCTCAACAATCCTTTTTTAATATTAATTTCAAGAATACAATCATTCTTTAAACGGATTCCAATCCATATATAGCTCTCGTAGCAATAGACAGTGACTATCTGCGGTCACGTTAACCTGGTTATTGTGGGGGCAGTGATCGTTATTGCATAGCAAAAACTTCCCATCTATATAGTGACCTAAGCGATAGGAGTTTTCTCATTATTGTGTGTGCGCACGAATATGTTATAATACACTTGGAAATAATTAGCATCAATCAACTAATTGATTTAGATTTAATCTTGCAGATGATAAGTTTGTATTGTATCCATTCCTAAGAATTTACCACAAATAACAAAATGTTCTATTTCCTATTTTCTTGTGTTTATTTTGTGCTAAGAAATTGCTTACTGGGTCACCTAATCAAATAACAACGGAATACATTAAAAATGTATTGCAGAAACATTAGCCAAGGTCAACTGGAGCTAATACGCTGATGTTGCGTGTGATCCTTTGTAATATTCAAGCTCGTTAGCAATCACGTTGCCAATGTATTGCTTTTTTTACCGACTTCAAAAAAAAAAGAGGAGGTCATCAATTCGAATGTATGTATTTTTTTTTTTTCATAAGTGTTACCTCATAACTTTTGACTGGGTGAACCGATTTTCATGATTCTTTTTTTATTAGAAAGCTGATGCTCCCCATGTGGTCCCATTTTAATCTAGTCCAGTTCTGATGATGGTATCCATGAGAAAACCATATAAGTCTTAAATTTGCATTAGGTACGTGCGCGACAAATAGATGAATAACTGAATATCACGCCAACCGATTTCGATGATTATTATATGATATTTGAAAGAATATAGTTCAAGGGTAGTATGGTGAAAACTTGGTTAGGTTCTGATCATGGGATCCATAGTAAAGTGACGGAACTCTTCAATTATTAGGAGTAAATTAACGATACTCGGCTGAATCTTTTATAGGCCATCCGGATATTTGTCTAACGTAACGTCTTTATGGTCAAGTGGTCAAGTAACTGTCGTAGCCCAATATGATGATTAATTCCTCAACAGCTAACAGTAACGATGCGATCTGTGGCAGAAATTCTAACTGTCTGTAATTAGAGTATGCACTCTGTAAAATTGTGTATGCAATACATAAAATTATTATCATCATCAGCCTTTCTCCATTCACTGCTTAACATAAAGTTCATTTGTGACTTAATGTTGCAAAAAAAATATATAATAGATGTGAGAGTATAATATTATGTATTCAAATGCTGTGAATTGTGATTAGACTGTCCTTATTGGCTGACATCGACTCCCAAAATAACTAATTTTAAAAAGTATAAGTCAAGCCATATAAATTTCATTATACATATTCATTGATTAATTATTTTTGTTAACTAACTTCACCTCGAAGTATTTAAATATTATTTTTAAAAAATTTGTTGTACATAATTTTAAGGTATAGTTTTGAAGTCGGTTTTGGTTTTTTATATAAAATTAACTTTATTAATAATTTCAATCATTACAATGAAATAACTTTCAAGGATTTGATCCGTGGATATTGCTGCTGTAAAGTATCCGGAACGTCAGACAAATAAAAATCTCAATACACCAAAAAGTTGTTTGAGCTTATCCTTTAACACAATAATTACATACACATTCGTCATGCTAAGTAGATAGTTTATTATAAACGTATCAAATGATAATTGTAATGAAAAAACACATGTTTAGTAATTTGATACACGTATACATATAATATTATAATACATATCTTTTTTTTAGGTTTTGAAAAAACGCTTTAAAGTAACGCTTAAAGTTCCAGAGATCTGTGATTATAATATTTAGTTTTCGCTCATTTTCTCCAGATTTCTTCCTGATGTTAGATTTCCTCTTGATTCAGTTCTATTTTTTAAAAACCAATGATAGTCAATGACACTAATAAAGTAAATCTATCAAAATTATTGGAATCTTGTCGACAATGAATAAACTGTAAGTTTTCTTCTTTTTTCATGATCTCATAAAAATATGACCCATACCTACAATGTGTTACAAAAGCAACGCTAAGGCTTAAAAGTCTAGCCTTTCGAAAAAAAAAATACAAAAGCAACATAGGTTTCGAAAATAAGTCTTAGTTCAAGTCAACTTCAAGTCCATCAGTTATAATTTTCATTTTTGGCTTAGCATTGAAATGTTCAACTCTACATAGCTGAAAATATTTTCTTTGGCTCATAACTTTTAACAGTAAAAGAAGCTGGTGTTGACGTAATAGCAGTTTTTATTCCCTTGGAAACCGAGCGTGGGGTTAGTGCCAAAAAAGTAGCAACAATAAACGAAAGTTCAGTTAATGCGTGGCTATAAAATAGGCGTGACCGCAACCGCTGCGCCGGCTTACTCATGCAATTTTCAAGGTCATAAATAATAAAAACCTGAACGCGGTCCAAAGCACTCCGGCCACTTTCGTGTGCAATTTTCTCATATTGAAATACCAAATAGACGTTAACTTGATTACTACTCTAGGCTATTCCCGCCAAAATGATATAGTGCCATCATATTAAGGTAGACATCTTTGTAGACAATAAAACGTGTGGCCAACTCTGACACTTAAGGCATTTATGTGGCTGTAGTGAAATCAGAGATTTCAAAAATGCCTTTCGTATTCTTTTTTAGGAACTTATTTACGAAATAAAAATTAATTATCATAATGTTTTCATAGCTAATTCTAGAACATTTTCTATACATCCATTTCAAATAACTGTGCTGTTTCCGTGGACTCAATTTAAAAATTGATATTAAGTAATTTATTATTAGAAATAGTAAATAGGTCGTCCGTTTGCGGTTTCTATTTAATGTTCTTTTTAAATTAATATTAGAAGTTTAAGTACCACTCACTAGTCTGGCTCTTATAAATAAAATGTTTTTCATTTTACGAATCAAATAAGCAATTATAAAAACACGTTTGCGTCCAGGTTGCAATAGCTTTTTAAAATTTCTTTGTAGCCATAAAATGCTCTTACATAATTTTATGTATTTCTTAGTCATTGTAGAGTAGACATTAAGTAGACAGCTACAATTTCGAGAGGTTGTTGGTTTGATTGCGCTCGTAAGCTTAAGCTTGAAGTTTTCTGTAAGTCAAAAATATAATCTGTAATGGATAGAGATATGGACGATAAATAATTAATAATAACACTAATAATTTATTACCAATACTGCTCTAGTGCTAACTGTAGTGACACGAACACGAAGTTCGCAAGAGTATAAAAAAAGGTATGTGTGCGATTCACACACGATAGAAGTGAAACACATGCTAAATGCTCAAATACAAGCAAGTATTAAACAGTGTGCAATATATACACACCGATATTTGCTCTCTCGCTCTTTTGTATTTGTGTCTGTCTGTCTACCTGTCGTTTTTTCCGTTGCATCCGGTTTGAAATCACGATGATTCTAAAGAAGTTTCACTTCAATAAATTGAATCTAGTTTTAGCTTACATAAAATTGTTAATATGAATTCATTATACAAGATAAACATATTTCATGAACGTAATATGTGTCCCCGATTCTCTAAATGTCAGCTTATCGGCTTTATATATTTTATTCATCATTATCGTCGGGAATTCGACAGTTCGTTAATTTAAAATCCTCCTCATTCAAGTGCAAAATATGTTACTGGTCGTAATTAAGTAATGTTGAAAGAAGGTTTTATTTATTGCGTTTAAGTGACAGAATATTTTACAATTATTTATACAACATTTTATGAATATAGCTAATGAAATTTAAGTTCTAGAAAATAATTGACTAGTTATTTTCAATAAAACTTATGTTTTAGGAAAACTCATTATTAATCTAACGTCAATGATCTAAATATTTATTTCAACAGACAACAATTATATTATTGTATTTAACAAAAATTATAAAATAAAAATTGAAAATAATTTATGCGGAAAATATCATGTGAATATGTTTTAAAAACTAGTTTGACAAGTGTTGCAAAATGATAGGGAAATGAAATAATTGGTAGAGTTGATATTGAAATTAATATTACTTTAATATGCCTTACCTTAATCTTTACTATCGCCTATTAAACAAACGTAAAAAATATGCCTACTTATTATTGATGTAATTTATTTAATTATATGCACAGGTCCAGCATTCTGGGGTCTCATCAATCCAGAATGGTCGCTATGCAACAAGGGACGCCGGCAGTCGCCAGTCAACCTCGAACCGGAGAAGTTGCTCTTCGATCCCAACCTACGATTTTTACACATAGATAAACATAGGGTAAGCAGCGGATACAATTTAATAAGCTGTCTCAATATAACGTTATGTACATAAACTTGATACAATAGAAATTTTATTAATAACGATCTTCCGCGGACATAGTTTTGGATATTAACAAAAGTTTCGTAATTAAGTACTCGATCGTGGAATCGAGAGGAGGTTATTAATAGTAATAGAAATAAGCCAATGTCTGATAGAGATGAGTATTATCTATTAAAAAAATTATTAAAATATTTTTTGAAGAGGTTTTTTCTGTTCATATCAAGACTAGACGTCGTGTCTGATGTAATGTTTTAAGTTTTAACTAGTGACATTAATATGAGAAGAAAAAACACAAAGTATATATAAAAAGTGTAATATGTATAATATTTGACATAAATGGGATTCCAGTAGTTATTCAGAGCCAAATAATAGTTACACTACTATATTAATAAAATTTAATTGCCCAAATGTCTGTACGCACATAACTTCAGATCCACGGCACAATATTAGGTAATAGGTACTTCTTTTTTGTTGCGTTAGTTATCGTAGGTACACTAAACTTTTTTGGGTGAGGATAGAGAAATATTTGCCTGGTTCAGCTTGTATAATGTAAAATAATAATACTTATAATATAAAATTTAATTATGATTTAATCAAAAAGTTTAAATACATACAAGTAAAGTTTGTGTAATGTAAAATACTCAAACCGCGGCGGCGAAACCTCCACATGCATTTATTCTGATATTAATAACCTTCTATATAATCCACTCACTGCATAGTATAAATTTTTGAGTAGCTTCGTACAGAGTTATGTAGCTGTAGCCCTCATCTCGTTAGATGTTATGCAAAATGTGGCCCACAAATTAGCAAATAACATAACAATACGTAATTAATATTATTGATAGACAAACTAAAGAGTTTAAGAATTTATATCTATCAGAAAACTTTTTTTTTAATTAATCAAATTAATATTAGAACTTTTGTATAACTTTCTAGCTTATTCACCTCTTCGCTCGCTTCAACTTAGATACATTGCAGAGTCCAGCTCATAGTTATTATTCTCATAGCCTTTTTTAACTCACATTAATGCATTTTGCATGTATCTAGGCTACCAGAACATAATATATTTTTATAGAATCTTTAATTTGACACGTCACTCAGTGCAAACGTTATTATAGATAAAAGGTATTTTTAATCTCATGTGTAGTTTCCTACATTATCTGATACATCCACACTTTATTAAATTTGTATTTAAGGAAAACGTAATGTTTTACCACAAACTTATCGGATGGGAAGCGATGATGTGAACGATATTCGTGAACCTATCTAGATTCCAGGCTATCAATGTAAATGAACTCTGCCAAGGACTCGCTAAGCAAATGCTTTGCATATGATAGTTTGTACTTGCGGAATAAGGATGTAGTGATGACTAATATTATAAAGTATATAAAACTAGACTACTATTGCTTCCACACAGCGGTCGCAGGTTCAAATCGCCAAGAGAAAATAATTTGTATGGATGAATGTTACTGTACGCTTATTTTAATTTATATTTTTTTCGCGTTCCTAGGATGATAAATTTTCTATTTCCTTTATTTTATACACTACTAGGACTACGCGGTTTCACGCGGCTGTATGAGCTATATCATTGCATAGTTTCATTAAAATCGATTCAGTAGCTTTTACGTGAAAGAGTAATAAATATCCACACTTACAAACTTTCGCGTTTATAATATTAAGTAGGAAGTAGGATTACAATTGTGTGAATGCATGTAACGTGATGAATGCAGTGTAATTGTTTGTTAATATATAATTAATGTTTATGTTTTAAATATTGATTCCTTGAATATCTTTATTGGTTTGCTATTTATCGTCACTATTATTATTAGCATTTTAATCTAAATTTGATATTTGGTTGATAACATATTCTTTGTAAACAGATCAATGGCCTCATCAGCAACACCGGTCATTCGGTGATATTCACGGTGGAGAACGAGACCCGACACCACATCAACATCACGGGCGGCCCGCTGTCCTACAAATACCAGTTCCATGAGATACACATCCACTATGGCCTGCACGACCAGTTCGGCTCGGAGCATGCCATCAATGGATATACGTTCCCTGCGGAGGTATGTACTTTATTACAAGCTTTTATTATTTAGAAGGCTAGTTCTACTTTGCTGAAAAGTCTATGCAAGCATATGCGACTTACGTCGCTTTTAAATTATCATAGTTTTTCATACCCATATTACTCTAGCCTCTGCATCATGCAATTTCATCATAATTTCTTATCCACTACCATTTTTCCTACAAAAATATTAACGTACAAAATCTGGTTGATTAGGAAAGTTATTGATATTGATCAAGATATATCGTCTATAGTAATATTATAAAGAGGAAAGATTTGACTGTTTGTTTGTATTGAATAGGCTCCGAAACTACTTGACCAATTTGAAAAATTCTTTCACTGTTGGAAAGCTACACTATCTCCGGTGAACATAGGCTATATTAAATTTTCAAAAAGTTAGGAACCCGTTTTAAATCTAAGTTGACGCAGGCAAAACTGCATGCAACAGCTAGTATTTGATACGGCTATTAACTATTCTTTAAATAATTTTAAGAAAGAGTGGAATTACACCAAGTTAATAGTGACGGTGGTCTAGCAGATATGGACTCGGCCTCATGAGTGAGAGATCAGGGTTCGATCCTGATTTCAGTGCTACCTTGAAGTGGATTTTTCTAATTTATAATATAAGTGTACATGAAAATGACACCATCGCTCGCTCACCGGTGAAGGAAATATCTTGAGGAAACCTGCATATGCGAAGTTCAGCGAGGAGACCCGCGCTCAGGAGTGGGACACGAGTCAATTTTGCACATAAGGTCCCGTTCGCAAGAGCGCTTTTTTTACCGAGCGGTAAAAAACCGTTTTCATGAGACAAAATTAAATGGACACTCATGTATCTGTTCACACGAAGGTGTTTTTAAAACGCAAGGCTTTTTTATCGAGCACTGCTGGATTTTCGACGTTGAGTGTTTGACGTTAAATCGAATTTAGCATGCCATACTCGCAACTCAATCCGACGTCGGGTTTTAACGCAGCGGTTTTTAAGCGCTCGTGTGAACGGGGGCTTAGTCTTTATTAAATAATTGGTTAAAAATTCCGTCAAAATCGAAGTCATGTCAAAACTACAACAATTATTAAAGTTTACCTTTATCAAGCAATTGAGTGCTCCTGCGGCTCCGAGTAAATCTTTGAGTGCCCATTCAATAGAAAAATTAAAACGCTCATTCAAATAATATTTCAAAAAGGCAGTGGAATAAATATAGCCTTTTGTTTTAATATTTCGCATTGAACAAAATTGTGTAATGAATGAATTTTTAAATCATTTCAATACTAAAATAAAGACTATTACCGTGAAATTTTAGAGAGTTAAATCCGATATTATGTAAATGCCATAACTCTATTCGTCCATACCGTGAACAATACACATAGGTACACATAATAAATGTACATAACATAATATCTACTTTATGTATTTTTATAAGCAATCCTACTAATATTATAAACGCGAAAGTTTGTAAGTATGGATGTTTGTTACTCTGTCACTTATAAACTATTGAATGGATTCTTATTTAACTTAATAATAATATAGCTTATACATCAGAATAACATATAAGCTATAATTTTACAAAACACAATAAACAAACACCAGCCGGGGATAGGTAAACATTTACACCGTTCAAAGTCCCGGGATTCCGAGCGACGCCGTTCCCTACACATGTTAAGTACGTCGGTCCGGACCGACCGCGTTAGCACAGGTTCGAATCCGATACATGTTGATAACAATACAGACCGCGATAACAACGATAGCCCGTTGCTATCATCTGATAGTCTGGGTACCGAACCGAACTATCTGAGGGTGGGGAGATGGCCAGCCATCATGATAACAACATCACCCGAAACAAAACGTCAACAGTATCGCATTCCTATAGTTTAAATTCTACACCACGTAGTGAAGCGACCGTCAAGCCACGCCCCCGGGGGAAGCTGGCGGGGGAGTAAATCCCCCTTATAAAATTTTTAGATGAGCCATCTGCTCATCTACTTTTCCGATGTAGCTTTAACGCCTTAAGGCCAACAGCATAGGTCCTTACGAAAAAAAAAAACTATAATTTATCCCTGTACTCCCACGGGAATAGGAAGTACGCGGGTGAAACCGCGGAGCTCTACTAGTAACGTATAAGCTTTATCTAAATTCCTGAGCTGCCTAATTAGATTGTCAATGAAATAAGTTTAGGAGCTTATAATTTGATACGAGTTGACAAAGACTATAAATTGACGCAAACAATTCTTAGTATTATTTAATACAAGCATCATACTATAATAGACCCATCGACCATTTCTTAAATTCTTGGATTACTCTGATTTAAGTCATAGGCAACATAGGCCTCCCTTAAACGGGTGTTTATTTAACTACCCGTTTGCGGGAGGCCTATGTTCAGCAGTGGACGGATAAAGGCTGATGATAATGTTGATTAAACTACCCGTGCGATGCATAATATGTATTATTTTAATTGCATAACATGAAAGCAATTAAAAAGGGTAAATTTTCTTTGAAACAATAAAGTAATGTTTGTGAAACAAAATTGTTTTTTATTGAATAAAAGGAACTAACTGGACTTCTTTAGTCCGTTTCTCTGGAATGGGTCAGCGTTTACGAACCGGTGGTAGTCTTGACATTCAATTAGGAACTGAAACGCTTCTTGAGTTGAATTAAAAACGTTTATTTCTTGTTTCGTGTAGCTTTGTTTTATTTGTTTCTTATGTTTTAATTATTCATGACATTTTCACTACTGGTATTGCTTTAAATGTTTATGAACTGTTGAAACTTCGACGTTCATTTTTTTATCAGAAACAGTATGTGTATTATTAAATATATAAAAACATTTCTGTAAAGTTATATAAACGATATTGGACACTTTCACGAAAAAAACGTAGTTCTACTATTTATATTTTAATGAAAGCGCCATCTAGCGACTTATAAACTAATAATCGGTTGTTAGCTCGGTTATGATTTGTCAGATTTTTACTATTGCAATCACTAAAAAGTATCGCTTATGTACCATATTATATTGTAAACTTATTTTTCACATTCTTTTGTACTATGTCCGCTTTAAACTCACTTCACGCACTCTATGGTTTGCTGGTAGATATCTCTCATAGAGATAAACACACCTATGTATCACACGTTTATATTATATTAGTTGTATTAAATTGTATGCACATGAAAAATAAATAAATAAATAAAATTAAAAAAAAGATTTATTTTACTTTAAATTTTTTTGCAAAATAATTCTAGTTGGTGTTATAAATATCAAGCAAAATACGGTAAAGTATTATTATGGTTATTGTTTAGGAGCCCTGCTTAAATATTGGCTTTATTCTATTTTTAGTTACTAAATTATCGCGTTCAACTACATTTCCTTATACAGTAATGACCGAAATTGACTATAAATTAACTTATATATTCCGTAAACATAGGATCAATATTATAACAAAAACACCAATTCTTTAAATAATTAAATCAAAAAATTGAAGTAAAAACTCTAAAGAATATTATTTTAATGTCGATAAACGGCATAAAGACTACCTTTTTACCATATAACACGTGACAAATTGTATACAGAGTTACCAATTTAGGCTGTAGTAACACAGTAAACACTATCGATGTAATATGTTGATATATTAAATGGTAATTAGTATTCGTTAAAGCACACAGAGAATTGCAGTAACGTCTAAGTTTGACTAAGTAAACACGGAGAGAAGCGCTCTAATTGATTGCACTAACCTAACACAAATATTTGCTAGGGTATTAATTGCGGTAGCTCCTTAAAATACCTGACAATCATTTCAATGGGAGTCAATTCGCAATTTCCTTATGCTCATAGACTTTTAAAGGTATTATTGAAAACTAAAGTAGGATGATGTAGAAGTGGCAGTGGGCCGATGAAATATCCCGAAGAATTGATGAAAAATTAGTTAAGAAGGTTCTATAATACATTCTAGAATGGAGGTTATGTTCAGAACAGTGAGATGGAGGTTGGATTACCTTCAATTGTTGATGATCTTCTAGCAGAGGCCAGTCCACGTTGGAGACGCACGGACGTACCTACAGAACGACGATATTCGGGAAGTCATTAAAAGAGAGCTTTATACGTTAGTGGATAGATACAAGCTGATTATTATGTTGATTTCGGTATTATCTACCTATTATTGTGTGTTGACTAATGAGGTCAATATTTAACTGCCATACTCGTTTGACTTTGACAATAATCTACTGCCGGAACGCTTATTTATTGTGATACATCACGACAACTAGCACGGATCACAAAGAAATATTGTATACATTTGTAGTAATAAAAGCAGATTTTAGGTTAATATAGTCATTTCACATATAACACTATTTAAAACGACATAATATTTATCATTTTTCAATTTCTTTTAAAATTTTAATTTAATTTCCATTTTCCGACTTACATGTTACCAAACTATTTTTTAGTTTGTATCTATGTTGTATTGAAAATATATATTGTTAAATCATCCATTATTACTACTTCACTTTGTTCAACATATTTAATAGTAACAATATACAGACACAAATAGAATCCACATGTAATCTACAAATAATTCATATTGCTAACAACCGAAATATATCGAATACTCAAAGGAGGGAACTTAAAGAAACGTAACAGATGTTTTAACACGCGTAGGCAGAAGGCTGGTGTCGCCCCCAGGCCCGGCGGATCTCAGATGTAATCCCAAAAACGACTGCGAGCCAACTCGAGCGTGCCTCCTGTTTATTTATGTGACAAATTCTTACCGAACCACGTTAAATCCAAAGTCATGTGCTTATTCTTGTGAGGATTTATTTTTTCCTCAACAAAATTTCACCCACATTTGGTTATTTCATCGCTCAAATGGATACGTTTAATTTATTAGGCAAATTCCCGAGTATTTCACCTTTAATTCGTGTTTCGTATTTTGACTGCTATGGTTTGTTCTTTTTTTTTTACTTTTATCTCATGTATAGAGAAAATATTTTAAAAGTGTACATTGCCGTTTAGGGATTTTTGTATTTCGACACCTGCCCGCCTAGCATGCGCTCTCTTCACGAGAGAGAGACATAATGTCTACATCGAAGACATAATGTCTACATCGAAGACATAATGTACTAATGTCTACGGACGCAACATGACATCGTAATTCTTTCGAATTTTGTCGTTTAAATAAGAGAAATTTCTCGATGTCAATACATATGGACGAGAAGGGACGAGAAAAATTATAAACCCAAATATCTTACGTAACCCCTTTTTTTTCAGAATATAATTTAGCCTATGTTATTCTTGGATAATGTAGCTTTCGAATGTCGAAAGAAATTTTTAAATCGGCACCGTACTTTTTGAGCCTATTCATTACAACCAAACAAAAAAACAAAGTTTTTCTCTTTATAATATTAGTGTAGATTTAGGATTCTATTATTACGCTACCCATTCAAATCACGGCAACACGATTTATTTTCTTGCGTATTATTTTGATTTTGCTATATCTCCTAAAGTATTCATTTAATTTGCATGATGTAAAGGGGAAGAATAGTCTTCATGAAGTGCTGAAGCTAATTAACTGATTTAAAATGATAAGGATTCATACAGTATTTGTGTAAATAACTTTCAAATTATCGCGTTATAATTGCTAATTTTTTAAAGTATTAAATGGATATAGTATGATATCCCTAATAGATAGACATATGCCATCGCGGACTTTTTTGTAGACCTATTTAAGATATACAATTCCACCGTACATTATTTTGTTATATCTCAAAGGGTTTAGGCAGCGTTTTCGTTGAAAACTCCCAGGCGGGATTTTTTTTTCCGACACCTCCAACAATTATTGTTATATTTTAGCTAATGTATATAAAAACTTAATAAATTATATACATAAACCTTCCTCTTGAATTGTCCTATCTATTAAAAAAAACCAAATCAAAATCCGTTGCGTAGTTTTAAAGATTTAAGTAAAAATTTCGACGAGTTTCTCTTCGGAAGAGATATGTCTTTTTGTCGTGGCGCGCATCTTAGGCCGGCTGGGGAGATAAAGGGTCTGATTAGCATTAATTTTGGCTTCCAATACAGAATAACTTCAGACCCTTTTATGAAACTCCAGGTCACATCATTATCATCATCAGCCTTTATCCATCCACTGGGAAACATAGGCCTCTTTTAATGAACGCCAAGCCGATCGTTATCTTGCAACTCTCATCAAACACGGACCGGCCTCTGCACGGAGATTGATTTTCCACCTGGTTAATGGCCGATCAACACTCCATTAGCTCTTCTTCCTAAGTGTTAGTTTTAATATATACTAGCTGTTACCCGCAGCTTCGCCCGCGTGAACTTAGGTTTACGAATTTATCATGTTTGATGACGATCATTTTCCATTTCAATAATGACTAAGTTTTTGTATTAAAATGGACATATGTTATCTTGAACATAAAGACATATTATATTCCTATGCAGACTTTCTGCATGCATATAATTTACTATTTAGGATACTATTACATATTACACTGCCCTCTCAAATCACGGCAACACGATTTATTTTCTTGCGTATTATTTTGATATTGCCATATCTTCTAAAGTATTCATTTTATTTGCATGATGTAAAGGGTAAAAATAATCTTCATTAGGTGCTCCAGCTAATTAACTGATTTAAAATGATAACGATTCATACCGTATTTTTGTAAATAACTTTCAAATTATCGCGTTATAATTGTCCATTTTTCAAAGTATTAAATGGATATAGTATGATATCCCTAAGAGATAGATATATGCCATCGCGGACTTTTTTGTAGAACTATTTAAGACACACAATTCCACCATACATTATTTTGATATATCTCAAAGGGTTTAGGCAGCGTTTTCGTTGGAAACTCCCAGACGGCCAATTTTTTTCCGACACCTCCAACAATTATTGTTATAACTTAGCCAATGTATATAGAAACTCAATAAATTATGTACATAAACCTTCCTCTTGAATTGTCCTATCCATTAAAGAAAACCGCATCAAAATCCGTTGCGTAGTTTTAAAGATTTAAGCGTACAAAGGGATATAGGGACAGAAAAAGCGACTTTGTTTTATATCAAAAAATATTTAGATCAATCATGTCAAGACATGTCATAGGTACTCATTTGTAAAAGACATTTTAGTGTTTTTAGATCAGATATTATTATTCTTTTTTTGGGATCCATATTATATTTTCTTGTCATATTTTTTTTTATAAAGAAACGAAATAATCTCTTAGTTTTTATTGTATTTATGTATGTATGTGTATGTGTGTATGTATTCTCTTAGTGTGATTTACATAATATTGTAGGTTCAAAGACGTTTGTTTACTCAGAAAATTTATGGAAGCAAATAATACAATACGATGAAAATACGATGAGAAAATGGAATTTTTCTTTTGTTGCAGATTCAAATATTTGGTTTCAATTCTCAGCTGTATTCTAACTTCTCGGAGGCTTTACACAAAGCGCAGGGCATCGTTTCAATATCTCTACTTCTTCAGGTAAGTTATAATAAATCCTTACATAAAACGCAGCACTAATTATTTGAAAATGGAAACAATTTCGAACTCAAAGCTTATTGGTGCAAAATTATAAAATTTTCCGGTCAAATAACGGTAAGCTTTAACGTAATGAGAGTTATCGACGAAATGTTATCAACGGAGCCGCACCTATTCATAGCTTCCACCCAAACTGGGGTAGTTAATTAAGGAAATTGGAATTTTCTGTGGCATTGGATTAGCCGTCGGAGCTATTAGTCCAAATTAAGAGCTGTCTGAACTATGATATAAGAATGAACAGCTAATGCTTGCTAATAGAGCGTACTTTATTGATATTGCGTATTATCTATACTAATATTATAAAGAAGTAATGTTTGTGTATTTGTGAGGCTGTAAAAGGTAATCTTTGGATTTTCTGAGCCGATTTAAAAAAAAACCTTAAACAATAGAAGACAAATAATAGATTTGTGAATGATATGATGGGGCTATAATTTATCCCCGTCTTCCCTCGGGAATGTAAAGTACGCAGGTGAAACCACGGGGTGTTGCTAGTATGTAATAGGTGGTGATTATGGAAATGTGTGTAGAGGGCCTATCAGTGACTTGAGCCTAAGGAAGAGTCCTAGGTTTGATCGTAGCAACTCTATTTATTTATAACTTGCTTGGGCACATATCTCTCTACCACTGACAATTACCACCTCGGGCACAAAGCTTATAATTATCATATATTTGATGTTCGATTATAAACAAACAAAATAAAAAAAAAAACAAAAAAAACGCAAAAATTGTGTTATAATATATATTTATGAGTATAGACAACAAAAAAAGTTGTCCGCTGGTTTTTTCTTTACGATGTGTCTAGTCCTCCGCTAAACGGATGAATAACATAAATTAGTCGTCCGACAATCGGACGAACAATTAATTTTGTTCATCCGCTTAGTGGACGACTAGCAACAGCTTTTTTTTATTTTTAAAAAGATTTATTTGACAATCACATGACGGTAAACTCAATCGAATCAAAATAATAAACTTCTCGATATTATAAATAGAGTCCTCGCCACTTTAGACGCGGCGCTGCGGTCTCATAACTCAATGTTGCCAATTTATAGTGTAATGATTTTCCACCAAGTCTAGTACAATAAAAAATTTAAATAATTATAGGGCCTATGTTCAGTAGTGAATTGATAAAGACTGATGATGATAATAATAATGACAAAAATAATTATAGCAACAAAAAAAAACCTTCCTGCCAGGTTTTAGTAAAATATAACATCTTTGTTAATATTTCGTTTGATTTTTTACGTATAACCGATTAGTAAAATACATCTAAAACAAGCTTCTTTGGTTGTGTTCGACTTTTGGCAGGGGTGACAATTTTTCTCAGAAGTAATTGCTGCCATTGTTACTTCTTTTGTTATTCGACCTTTTTTACAGAAACACCAAAAAATATAATTCATCTAGCAAGGTTTTAATTCTTTTACCTTGTATTTATATTCATATAAAATATCATAAGATAAATGTAGGTATAGAGTTAATGATAATATTTTAACCATAAATTAGGCAAAAATGAGTGACTCTGGCATCTCTAAAATTTACCTGTCATGGCTGTGACATTTATAAACATATTATTCAACGGGGTTAATTGTTGTTTATTTTTACTTTCTAATTCACAAAATTATTTCATTTTAATGACTATTTTACGGCCTTCACTTTTTACACCTCACTTTATATTATATGCTCCATATTTCACGTAAAACAATTTAAAATATCACAACTTCTTACTCCAGACAGATGTCAAGATGTCAATCTTGTCAAATTTAGTTCAGGCATTAGTCGCAGGACTTCAAAAGTGGCGAGGACTATAGCTAGGGTGCAACTCATGTGAATAAGGTAATGGGTCGTTAGACTTTAAGTAGCGACGGTCTTTAGGGAGATGTCACATGTATGATTCATGTTGAGACGTTTTGGAGGATTTTGAAAGCACTGTATGGGATAATAATAATGTATTTCTTTAATAGCTATGTGCAGCTTAAATCTATTCAAAAATAGAAGCTTTTGCACCTTCCAGTATTTAATACAATATTAAAAAAAAAATTTAGTAGTCTTAATAAAACTAAAATGATGTAATAGTAGTCTTCTAGTTTTTGTAAGTAAGTAATAAAATCACTGTTGAACTTTTCATTTGTAAATTTTTTATCTCATATTTTGTCTGCTATCCATAAATGATTTTATCGTTCATTAAAGAGTCCTCTTCAAGCGATGAGTAATAAATCGTTGACTAAAAAGTTGATTTTTGTTATGAAAATAATGATGTCGATGACGGTATTCATAGTAATAGTTTTAATCATCGAGCATATTATAGTGTTCTGTATGAAAACAAATTCCGCCAAATTTGTGCTGCAAGGCTGCGCTGGTTGTACGCTCTGATTGGCTAGCTGATAGCCATTGATGGATGATTGGTCTATAGGATTTACACATAGATCACTGATTGGTTGAATTTCTAGTACATCAGTGACAAATTACCGACCATTTCTTTTATAGCTCATATTACTTCTCTATCCGATTATATGCTCTATGGGCTTTACACTATACAAACTTTACATGTGCGTGTACAAACGATTAAAGACAAAATTAGTTTGAGTAATTTTATCGTTGTTTGCGAGACGTTTTCTTATGGCGTAGTAACTGGTCGATACGTTTACGAGGCCTTAATGAAGGCCTGTTGTCCCAGAGGGGTCTGTGTTTGCAGACACGTTCATATTTCGCTTCCGAGCTCAAACAGAACATGCAAAAGTAGGCAATTTCTAAACGGCCACTTAGGAGATGTCCCTTCTCAGTTATAATACTGAGGCTTGTATAATGTAACTAAATTATAAAATATCTTGCTCGCCCTTTTAAGCAGCTTTGCTGTATTTCTGAGAGAAAGACAGGCAGTGAAATTACTGGTACCGAGACTTAACACCTTATGCCTACACAGCAGTGTTGCCAACTCCCATGGTCTGGATTACCCAAGAACCTAGCTGAAATTCCCCACATATTCCCCACAAGCCAAATTTACCAAATTTTTCGGCTAAACCAAAGTATTTCATGGATTATTTTGCATTACTTCTTAACATTATTTGTTTTAAATGCTAGCAAATATCACAATCTTTCAAATAAGACTACTATTGTACATGGGAGCAACATGAAAAAATTTAAAAATGATTTTCGGTGAATTTGTAAACGTACGAGATATTAAATTGAAAAATGGTTGTCATTCATAGGGATGAGGTGTGAGACCCACCTTGGTATAATATTTTATCGATAGCAATCCAGTTACTTCCCCGTTTGATAAACTATAAATTTTGATGGACATAATTGTTGCCATAAAATAATCTCTAAAAGTTTTAAAATCTTGCAGTCGG
Organism: Lycaena phlaeas; assembly: GCA_905333005.2. Taxonomy (NCBI): domain Eukaryota; kingdom Metazoa; phylum Arthropoda; class Insecta; order Lepidoptera; family Lycaenidae; genus Lycaena; species Lycaena phlaeas. The sequence goes on along the minus strand of HG995174.1, from coordinate 10,275,920 downwards.
ATAAGTTGAGTAAAAGTTAAATTAAATATAATAATTTATAAATTATACTTCTTATACTAGTTTTATTAGGTTTAATTTCAGTTCTAGTGTAAATGCTTAAATTCCCCGCATTTTCCCCACATAAACGCTCTCCCCACAAATTACCCAATCGGATTGAAAATCCCCGCAGTTTGGGGAATTCCCCACATATTGGCAACACTGCTACACAGGCAGCTTATTAATGAGTTGCGTGACCTAGATCCAGGTAAACTAATTTATATAGACGCAGACCTCTTACCTTCAGGTGGCACGTTTCCTAATTTTTTTATCCAACTTACTATCGAGGAACGTTACCAGCAGCATTGCTTACTTTTTTATAAAAACCTAAAAACAGGTGTAATCCTGTCGCATATATAATGTAATAATGTCGCAATAGATAATTTTTTCAAATGCAAAGTAATGCTTTAGCATTAAATATTATAGTTTTGGTTGTTTTGGTTCGTGCTGTTTACCAATCATCATAGCATACATTCAAAAAAATCGACAAAAATGTAAAATTGATATAAGTCTACGATGGCGGTGTACCAATTAAATTTTTCAATTATTTTTCACTAGAATTATTTCTATTTTTAAAAATATTAAATAGGTTTTTTTTTCAGCTGGGGGATTTATCTAATCCGGAGTTAAGAATATTGACGGAGGAGTTAGAAAATATTAAATACGGAGGTAAGGAATTCATTTTTACATTTTTTATATTTTATTTATGACAAGTACTAAAGGAATAAAAAAGGATTATCCAAACTTAAGATTGTTATTTTTATTAAAATTATTATGATATTTATAATTTAAAAAAAATTGTAGTCAAAAAGTAGTGAGAACAATATTATACACATAATACAAGAGACAAATATAGGATAACATTCTTAGGTCTACTTTTTGCTGAACATAATGAAGCTACAATTTAAGGTTCAACAAGTGAAAGGCACATCAGTAACAAGTAAAGAGATGTTTAGAAGTCTTAAAATTGATCAAAATGGTGAGCCTCCTATTTAAGTAAAAACCTGCTATATTTTTACTTATTGTATCTAGGAGGGACTGCGCCGTGCCTTTTACCTTTATGAAATTCATTCCTCTTACATAAAATTAAAATTCAGGCAGCCTTAATTTTGTGCAATCTAACGCTAGGTCAAGTAAACCCATGACCGCTAATCACTTAGCATCGCGTGTGCCGCACGATCGTTTGTATAACTCAAAAAGGGTTTATAGTGCGTTCATTTCGCTGGCATATTTCTGGTCCTGAGAAACATATGAAGGTATTACATTAATAAGTTAAATTCTGAAACGCATTTTTACAATTAAATCTTTAAGTTAATTGCTAAGTTTTCAATATTTAGCAGAAACATTTATAAAGTTTATTGCTGAGTTTTAAATACTTAGCTAAAGTATAATGGATTACTAATTTCATGCTGAGTTTCCATGTTTAGCAAATACATTTATACAGTGCGATTTATTAATTATACATTGCTTAGTTCTCCATACTTAACTATATTATTAATACGTGTTGATAATATTCAAATCAAATCAAATAAAATTAAAATATCTTTATTTCGTAGGTAGCAACTTGTACACTTAATATACATAAACAAGTCAAAACCAAAAAGTAAAAACCAAAAACAAGAAAAAACTCGTTTGTGATGCATCTCAACCCTGAAGGAAGACTCAACCCTAAGAAAAACGACAAAAAAACTTAGGAGTTGTCAATAAAATAAAAAATATAATTTATATATTTTGATACATTATGTGAAATTTTAGAAGTGTGTCAATTTTATAATTAGAACAATTACTCAAACATTTATTAAAATTGAACTAAATTACATTGTATAACTACGTAACAATATTAATTATAAACCACTATATATAACTAAAAACTTATTGATGAAGTGAATTGATATATTGCTGAGTTTTCTATATTAGGAGCTGAGATGCCAGTGAACAGGCTGTCAGTGCGCGGTCTGCTGCCAGACACCGACTACTACATGACGTACGACGGGTCGACCACCGCACCAGCCTGCTACGAGACCGTCACATGGATTATTATAAACAAGCCAATTTATATTACCAAGCAACAGGTATTAATATGTTTTACTTATGTTAATTAGCACCATCTGTTTCCACTCAATACTATAATAATAAAATGTTATTATAAAATTTTTATGTTTGGTTGATATTTAAATAATATAGATGGAAAGTTATGCCCATTTTATCTACTAAGGTCAAAAACATCGAAACGATTATAAAGGTCAAAGAACATCTAAAACGTCTAACTTCAATGAATGATAATGTCTCAAGTTATCAGTTTAAATAAATTGTGAGAAACCAAAGACTCGCAATTATTCTTTCTTCTTATTTTACTACCATCAAACTAGATAAAGGGACATACCCTTGATCAGGATGAAAACTTTACAGCTTAACACTACTTTACAACTTATAACTGTAACTTACTTAATGATACGCTTATTTCCTAGCTGTAAGGTTATATTTAATATTTATTAAGTGTAAGTTTAAGCTTAAGTAGCTAGAACATAACCTTATATATTACATTTTATAATTTAATTCTCAATATGATTTTTTAAAAATCAAATTATATTGTTAACAGAACTAGATACAATGCACTGAAATTACGGTGAATCAAATCAAAATATCTTCATTTCTTAGGTAACAACTTGTACGCTTGAATACATCGGAAGAAGTAGTCAAAAAAAGTATAAAAAGCATGGATAAAAATACATTGTTTTATTAAAACCACATTACAGTAATTTTTATCAAGTAATTTAATTTCACGCGAATTGTTCTGGAATAATGTTTAAGTACACAGTTGAAACCCTTCATAAATATGAACTGTAAGTTAAATTTGAACACGGCGCTATGTTTATATGAGCTAGTACTTGTAAATCAAACTTAAAACCTGTTCAGTGTTCATGTTTGCATACATCTGGCATAACGATAATAATATTCATAAGCAAGGACCCAACTCTACCTTGCAGTTCTGATTTGAAATAAAGCTTACCGCTAACTTTTCTTGAAATTTATTTAAGTAGACGCCAGGATAAGCTGAGATTGCGTTTGTCGACTTACTCAGTACGGCAATTATTATAAGTAAGTTCTTGATAGGTCATAGAGTAAGCTCAGCAAGGTTCGTAAAAAAAAGCTTGATATTTGCGCTTGCTGATATATTCAATCGATTCGATCAAAATTAGTCATGAATACATTTATTCATCAGTAAATTAATATCTTTCATTACACTGCCCTTTACTGAGTTGGCATTGCTGGTTCTTCTCTGTGAGCTTGCGCTCGAATCCGTTACTTGGCTTTAATTTTTCTCCTTTCTGATACTATCATTTAAAGTATTTAAAACGCGATATTTACCATGTTTTTTAATATTGTTTTGCGGAGCTCGATATTTCGACATTGTCTTCGAATGTCATGTTCACGAGACCGTTTTAAATAATTTAAATAATAAAAATAACCATGTTAATTTAAAATTTCTGATACTATGTCCAATCTCAAAACTATATCAAATCCAAAAAATCCATTAAATTTTTTTTATTATACAATATTTCTACACTAATATTATAAAGAGGAAAACTTTGTTTGTTTGTTTGTTTCTTTGTTTGGTTGTAATAATTAGGCTCAAAAAGTACTGGACCGATTTCAAAAATTCTTTCACCATTCGAAAGCTACATTATCCACGAGTAACATAGGCTACATTTTATTTAAAAAAAAAATAGGGTTCCGTAAGATATTTGAGTTTTTCGGACACAAGGTGTAAAAAATCAACCAGAAAAGTTACTTATTTTGCGTACTTAGCTCCCGTTGTAAATCTTAGTTAACGCAGGCGAAGCTGCGGGCAACAGCTAGTTTCTTATAAAAAAAGATCTTAGAAGTAAAAGACTACTTTCACTTACATTTTAGTAGCGATATTTTAGACATAATATGTCAACTTATCAAGACACTACCTGATAGAGGTACCTACTGATCATAACTTTATAGATAGAGTGACGTGCCACACGAATGCACTTCATATCTTGAGAAAACCCCGTGGCAGTAAATTACGGTAGGCGCACGCGTGGCGAATAATAAAGTTATGCGCTCAAATAAGTATACTGGAGTCCATATCATCATCATCATCAGCCTTTATCCGTCCACTGCTGAGCATAGGCCTCCCTCAATGAATGCCAAGACGAACGATCCCTTACTACTCGCATCCAAGCAAGGGAGTCTACATTCGACAAAAAATTCTTTACAAATATAAATATTTCTCTAAAATTTTAAGAAATAATTTAAAATTACTGTCACGGTAAAATATAATCAAGAAATTAAATGTAACGCTTATAATAATTAAATCGTATTTACTAATGGACATGATATGATATATTGAGGAAAATGGTGAAAATCTTGAAGCTAAAATGATATAAAATTGATTGTTTTGATATTTTTTGAAAATTATACTTAAATATTATAGTTTCCAACTAATAAAAAATATTATTACATCGAGTTTGGCAATGTATGGACAAAATATGTTGATAGCAGTAATTATAATGATGAAGTAAATAGTAGAATAGAATTTGCGGATAAAATTACCAAAATCGTCCGATCCGTTAATATAATTTATATAGTAATAATAATAATTAATTGCAGAATTATACGATACCCGCTCCTAATTTTATCACCTAAACCCGCTCAACGTCGTGTCGTAAATCTGTGGCATTACATTCTTTGGCCCATCCTCTGTAATGTTTGTTTAAGAGCATATTTTGATATTGTTAATCTTTTAAATATTTATATGATCATACTTACTTCATAATAGTGAGGAGCGCGTGGCTCAGTGGTAACAGCCGCCCGGATCGATCCACCGGGGTATGCAACGCTTGCCGAGGTTGGTCTGTGGTTGGGTGACCATCTTTACATACCGAGATTCCTCCGTACCTCGGAAAACACGTTAAGCCGTTGGCCCCGGATGTCATTCGTGGATCTTTGACAGTCATTACGGGAAGCCCGAGAATCTGACAGTCAGTCTAACCGCGGGGTACCGAATCACCCAGTTACTGGGTTGTGGAGGTCCGATAGCAGTTGCTCCATACTGGTATTCAGCTGAATCCGGTTAGACTAGAAGCGGACCCCAAAATATAGTTGGGAAAAGACTAGGCACATGATGATGACTTACAAATTTTGAGTTTCGATACAAAAATCATATTTGAAAAAGATTTGGGGCATCTTAAATCTTTAATAATATCTAAAGATACTCCGTTTTTTCCTTAAAACAATATTCCTTCAGAAGACAAGTTGTTTTCCCTCCCTCTCGCAGAACACAAATAAACACACATTTTCATATATAATACCGAGATTGTAGCTTGAGGCTAACCGAGCAAATCTACTGTAAAGCAGTTCTGTTTGTAGATCCATTGTTAAGCTATTCTAATACAATATACATGCCACGTTCGGTTTGAATATCAAATATGGTGGCTAAGATCGCATCCAGTTGGAATCAGTTCTATGACATGAACCGCGGTCGAGTCTAGTGTAATAACATTTTCATTTGTGCTCACGCTACAATAAACAACTCACGTTCCACGCCTTTAGACAAAGACTCCGTCGTGAATTATGTACGTGTTAAAAGTAAACTGAAAGTGCCGCTGTATGGCCGTTATTATAAATCATTGTTTATGTTTTCCGTTTGTTGGTCTGAATTAAGCGTTAGTGGAGTTTCGATTCCGAAAGAACGGCATCCAATTTCAAGATATTTACAAAAACGTTTCAATCAAAATAAATCTAACTTTACAATAGTTTACCAAGTTATATTATTCGTAAATTGTTTGAGGTAGAAAATAAAAGCAATTTAGTGAATTCGTAAGCGAAACGCGAAATGCCAAAAAATTACGTGGCCGTGAACAATATAATTACATGAATCCGGGAGGTTGGCTCAGAGCTGTCTATAATCACAATCAAAGGGCTTAATACGGCGTAAACAGCGTGGAGAAGGAGATAGCGGTTGCGTGCGACGCGACCGTTAATCCACACTATACCAACACTACACTCGACTAACATATAAAAGGAAGAAATTTCAATTTACCTAAATCGTTCCAGCTCTGCGCAATACAAATTACAATGGCATATCGCATTATCCGTTGCAAGTTTACTTCGAATGTAAAGCCCTAGCAAATTGATCGTTTATCCTTCATTTTGTTTACAATTTTAAATTGAATTGTAAAACAACGGGCATTGAAAATTTTCGTTATTTTAACGATACGCTTTTATTAAAATTTACAAGTGACGAGTTCTCAGCTATGTTCCGCCAAATTGGGAGAATCTTATAGTTAGAAAATATAGCGCAAGCCGAAAGTAAATTAAGATATACTGGTAACTTTACAGATACAACTACTATATCTGATTTCAAAGTTACACAAACTGTTAAGAATTTAATTGCAAACTTAAAATAGCTTCCTTTCTACATTCCAATTTTTTGTTCTATTGTAGGTAATATTAATTTTATAGCTTTATCATTATATAGCTTTTTATATTAACTTTTGTCACTTTTATAATCTGTTTATTTTATTTTGATTTTCTGTTTGTCTGACTTATTGAATAATAGACTGACTTCAAACATTACAATATATAACTAAAGTCACAACTAACTAGTGTAACGTTGCAGGGTAAAGCATCTTACAACTTCGTCAATTAAATATTAAATACAAACCACATACCGGACAAACAAGTGAAACGAGCACCAGTGGACAACTTATGTGGTTAATTAACTTTATTTTAAACTTTAGTTACACGGCCTGAGGCGTTTGATGCAGGGCGATTCGCGTCACCCCAAAGCCCCTCTCGGAAACAACTTTAGGCCTCCACAGCCGCTCCACCACCGCGCCGTGCGGACAAATATTGACTTTGATTTGAGCAAGGTAATTTTACGCATTTATACTAAATACTAAGTCCAGTCATCGTTAAGAAATGTACTATATATTTTTTTTTCATTCCACCAAACATTATTATCCACGAGGCTATTTACCGGCCAAATGCCAAGTATCGGCTTGTAGGTAGGTAAATTGTTTCTTCATGATAGTTGAGTGGGCAAACAGGCAGACGTACCATCCGGTGGTAAGTGTTCAAAGTTGCCATTTACTAGTTTATCTGGAACTAGCACAGGCATTGCGTCTGACCCATTTATGAGTAAACTGTTCGGAGGCAAAAGACGTCAAGTCTTGGAGCCAGTAATAACACTACAGTCCGTAACACATAAAGCTGTTGTTATATTATATCATTAGATAAGCCATCTATCATATCCACTCAGCCAATGTTCGAGATGTCTATTCTGTACAGCAATTTTGTAAAAACTCTTTTTTGTCCGCCATCACTGTCAAGCTACCTATATTGCTGGATGTGCGCCAACTGTCGATGGTTTGCGGACACACTGAGATAAGCTCAGACAAGTACTGGACGTTAATGTAGTGAGGATATTAAAAATGCCATAAACATACTATATCTTTTTAATTATTTTGATAATGGTTTCTATAAAATACTTTTTTATCATAATTTTTAATGTGGCTAAGGATCGGCCGTCTTGGCATCCATGACATACACAGAGATGTATGATATGAATAGAGTTGATGATGATGATGATAATTTGAGTTTTAATATTTACTTTTGTTTTAATTTTTTAAGTTATCAATAATATGTCCTGATAATGATTTTGAAGCAAATGATTACTCTTAATAATACATGATTAAATTTCAGTATCCTGGGAAAACCTGTCCAAGCATGCATCGGGACATGCATTACAAAGGTATGTTTATTATTGTTTATGTGCAAATACATTATATTATAAAATGTAATAATATTTTTTTTAAAATATAATAAAAGTAAAAAAAGTAAAGTATCAACCCTTATATGTACCACTGCTGGGCACGGATCTCCTGCTCGAAATCAGGCGAGGAGAGTAGTGGGCCGTAGTACACCGACACGCTGGCCCATAGCTAACTAATGCGCTGGTTCAATGCGTGTTGGTGAACTTCACATACCTTCAAAGACTTATCATGCAGGTTTCCTCGCCATGTTTTCCTTCAGAGGTATTGAATATAATAGTAGCAATTAATATATCTTTATAAATATTAAATTAATATTACCTTAACCCAAAATATTAGATTAGGTGAGGGATTATTATAATACCCAATATGGATGAGAGCTCTCTAAAATTAAGGCCTGGAATTAGTATCGACTATTACTAAAAATATTGAAAAGAATTAAATTGAATAGGACAAGTTTATTTAATTATTGGTATACTTTTTATTACTCTATTAAATAAAAATTGAGTTTGAGACAAGGTGTTCATAATAATTATTATATTATCTTTAATGATTGATTTCTTTCGCAGCCAAAACCTGGACACAATATTGAAGATATAGAAGAGTAACCACGGTAGGCATTCCTTTATACAAACAATTATTGTGTAGTTAAATTATACATTGTACATATTATATCTGTACAGTCTTGTTGAAATATCTCGCTAATGCTAAAAAATAATGCTTCAAAGTGTACTTTTAAGTAGGATTTTGTATAATAAAAGTCACTAAAATTAGTGCTGATGAATCAATTAATAATATTAAAATATTATAGAATTTTATAGAATTATCATAAAATAAGCATAAATATTAACTATTGTATAGCGGCCTCTTACATTTAGGATATATATTTTCGGATAGATTATTCAAATGCGTCTCGCTAACAATTGGCATAATATCATACTAGCTCGAATAAAAACGTTAATATTTGTAAATGTTTTATAATCTTGAAAATATTAAGGCGTAGGTAATGAATAACTTCATAATATTATTATTGTCAGTATTGAAAGAAATGTATTTCATATCGTATTACATATCTTTTCATATTATGAAACATATCCTGATTCAATTATTATTTTGTAATAAATTTATAAAGTAAAATTATGTAAAACGTAAAACTTAGAAAAATATGTGAATGTTTGTATTTTAGATATTCGAAATGATGCTAAATTATTTTGAATGTTTTTTGTTATATAGCTGCTTAGAACATAAAATTATAATCTTGTCATTGTCAGCTTAAAAATGAAAAAAATGTAGATATTAAAATATTCCAATAAATATTTCGTTTTCATTGACTTCGACCTGCCATCATTTAAATTTCACAGAATCCATCACCCAGTTAAAAACATTATGAGAACTTTGAAAGCTCGAGTGTCGTTTTACAGGTTTTCGCAGTCACAAAGTCAGCGATCGCAAATTTAAAAATATACCTGTACGTTTTTTTAAGGTAATGTACCGAGACCGTCTGTTTTAGTGTTTTCTCCGCGCCATGTTTGAATAAAAAGCTCATTTGAATTCTATGAGAATCGAAATTGACTCTCCTTTTTGCTGTAGTAACTTAATTTAATCGAGTTCCATCACAACGTCTTTTAGATTAGATATCCAAATGTAGCACGTTATCGTTCCAGTCCCAGGTAAATTTATTCACAATTACTTTGTAAATGGTACTTTTCAATGAACATTAAGATATTATAGAATAAAATTCATCAAAGTATAATAAATAAAATATTAATCAAATTTTATAGTAGTAGTAATCGGCTCAATATAAATACGATCTATTTAGCTTGTTTTCGAAATGAATATGGATGATCTATATAAAATTAGTGTATCTCACATCTCACATGTACTAATAATTTTATGTTTGTTAGTAAAAATTCACTTATATCGTATGGTATAAAATAGATAATTTTATTCTTTACTGGATAATCAGAAGCGAAGAAAATTCTCCGACACTCATATCCCTTTAAATAATAAAGCAAGGCTGTCTGCAAAAAATACGAAGAGTCTACATATTCTCCGAAAATATCAGAGTAATATTATGATCTGTTTTTTACCGCTGCGCAACTACATCTGCAGACATTTTAATCGTTAAAAAGCTATTTTTTGATGCTTTAAAGAGGTTTTATAATCAAATTACCCGTTGGTAAGTGGTAATAATGATCATCGCTGACAGGCTGACCTCTATCGGTCCTTCAATAAACGCCAAGATGACTGATGCCTCGAATCCAACACGGATCGGTCTCTGTACGGGGATCGGTTTCTACCTTGCCTTACCGTAGTCTCTAATATTGGACCTTATTCGCCTATCGGCTATCCATTCTCTTAAGTATGTGACTAATCCATCGCCACTTTGACGAAAGTATCAACAAGATCAACCTCAGGTAATTCCTACGTGAAATATATGTAAGTACTTTAAATATTCTTAAAATAATAATAATAATATCTATGGACGCTTTTACACCACATCAATCTGGCCCCGTGGAAAGTTCTCGAAGAGACTTGTGTTACGGGTACCAGACAACGGAAATACATTTATATTTAATACTTTTTATATTAATACTTATATTTAAGATTTTTATTATATAATACACAAATTTAATACACATCCATGATCCAGGAACACAGAAACTCTTTTGTGTCCCCTGGCGTGATTCGAACCCGCTACCTCTGGCTTGTGCGCCAATGCGCTAACCACTGAGCCACAGAGGTCGTCAAAGGTTATTATAATATACAATATAGGATTCTGAAATGAACCCCCACCATGGTTCAGGTCTTGTCGTGACGATGCGGCTCAGTAGCCAAGGGTAAGCCCAACACCTTGGGAGAAGCGAATTAAGACGAGGGGGCTCTTTGTACCCGTCTTATAAGAAGAGAGGGCAAAAGATCAGGAGACAAGGGATGAGAATGGGAACCTCACCTCCTTGTACTGTCCCGACCTTGGGAGGCATTGTTTCGTGGTGCGGGACAAAGCCTCTTTGGATGTGGCGTCGGTCCCCTGAGGGACTGACTAGCCGTTGAGGTGCCCTGTTGCTAGCAAGTCCGGGACACCTCACCAAGGGCGGCATTGGTGGCTCTCGCCGAGTTTTAGTGGGTAGAGCTGCGTTCATTAACATCTTTCGGGAGCAACGAGTCCCACGTACGCGCCTGGGGTGACCCACTCCCTCGCGGGAGAAAAAAAAGGTAATTACTGTGTGACCTAAATATGTAAGTGCTAATATTCTTTTTATAATATACAATATAGGGTTCTGAAAGTCCATGTTCCACTTCCAGCTTTTGACATTGGACACTGCTTGAAGTGTTTACTAAAATTGATAAAATATAAAATTATAGATTAGACGTAATAAACTACTAATAAAGAAACATAAATCGCTTGATGTTCCGCACCGGAACTCGAGTCGGCGTTATTGGAAAACTTTCCGTTCCGTCTACCTTAATAGACTAACACAAATTGAGTTCATTAAAAACAATACTATCCAACTCACCGTGTAGGACGATTTAATCTGATAGTGTAATAGAAGGTAGACATCGAAATACTTTATTTAAAATACCAACATATACACCTATTTATAAAACTTTTAATCCAAAATCCATTCTAGTTGCTTAAAAAAAACGAAGTAAAGAATGAGTGATCATTTATTTATATATTTGTATAGTCATTTGCGTAAAATATGTATTTGAAAATTAATTTGCTCTATGACACAAAAAATATTAAATATTACGAGTATAACCAAAAAACCCAAAATAAAATAAATGTTTAAGGTTGGTACGACAGAATCATAAACTGTTTTAATGTTCTAATATATTTTGACGTCAGGCGTTTGTTATATTTTTATAAGCATACACAGAGCAAGTATTAACGCTACACAGTATGCTATATTTACAGATGCATGACGTCTAGACTAGTCTAGAGTACACCAGACTGACTTGACGTCATATTGCCGAAGCAAGCGTATTAAAGCAAATATAATAAGTTGGTTTTATTATGCTTTTTTTTAAACAATGTACTTATAACTATTTAAAATAAATGTTATTTGTATGATCCTCATACACCGATGTGTATGAGATATTTTTACAAACTAAAACAGCCTGCATTTTATAGCATTGTTATACTCAGTTCGCTATTGCTTCTAATTTGATTTTTATGATTCCATTATATCACATACGTTTTATACCTACAATGATTTCCAATTATTTACTATTCCATTTTACTGGAGGGAGGGATGCCACACTCGCGGCTACAAAGGTTGCTTGTTTCTCCCGTAAAACAGCTTTCCTGTGTTTCGAAAGAGGACAGTGGACAGTCGAAGAGAAATGGACAGAGGACAAAGAGGTAGAGACAGTAAGACAGCAGTGTAATTACTAGCACCAAGACTTAACATCCCTGTCTCAGGATAGGCAACACTTACTTAAATGAGTAGCGTGGGATAGTACCAGGTGAACTAGTTTATGTTTATGGGTGACGTCGACCACTTACCATCAGGTGGCATGGCTGCCATTTAACTTTCAAGAAAAAAAAAAGACTTATGATATCAATTTATCTTATCTTTAAGTATATCTAAAAGATCATTGTCATCACACATGACAACACTGATTCAATATTACATATAAGTAAAATATTTCACGTCTACTCCTATATTATACACCTATAAATACCTGAAAAGCTCTAATAATGTTAAGAAAACAATACGTCAAATATAACGAATGTTATTCTACAAAATATAATTTTTGTCAAATAAATCAGGGTATAATAGAAATCGGAAGAGTGGAGATGTTTACAAAGTCTGCTAAACACTTAGCGAGTAGGGTGCGACTTGAGAGTCCTTAATACGAGTGTAAGCTTCACTCTACTTGAGCGTCAAGTTTATTTGCTTTATTTTCTACGAGTACCAGAGATTTTGCGTAACGCATCCAGTTTATCAATTTGTGAAATGTTATTAAAATAAATTATAATATATTTTGTACGGACAAAATGTATATTTTCATTTGGTAGCGAATATTTTCAGTATGTCCGGCGTCATTTGTGAAAGCTCTGTAATGAATATTATAATAGTGGATAGAGACAATGGTAAAATGATGAAATACATTTTGATATTATTTTGTTACTAAGATGATAAAGGGGAAAAATAATACGATAGTATTGGTAGTTAGACAGAAAATCGTTGTAATACGTCCTTGTCAGTTTTACGTCATCTACTATCCAGGGTGGTTACAATACAAAATTAAGTATCAACCCTTATATTATCCTGGGCACGGGTCTCCTCTTCGAAATCAGGTGAAGAGGGTGTTCGTCCATAGTTCATCGATGCGCTTTTCCAGAGCTGGTTCGTGGGCCTCATACACACTCATCATCATCATCATTAGCCTTTATCCGTCCACTACTGAGCATAGGCCTCTCTCAATGAACGCCAAGACGACCGATCTCTTTCCACACGCATCCAACGCGGACCTACCACTGCACGGAGATCGTCATAACACCTTGTTAATGGCCGACCAACACTACGTCTACCTAAACGCGGCCTCCACTCTTGAACCTTATAGGCCCATCGGCCATCACACCACTCACCCTCATAGAATTTTAATGTTATTAAGTTTAGGTTTCCTATCGAATTTTTTCTTCACTGGTGAGCAAGCGATAATCTTGTGTGTAGAGTGTAGGCAATCGTCGCTCATAGTAATACTTTATTATGAGCTACTAACTACTATGAGCTATAAGTACCTACATAGTTACTTGATACTAAAAAAATATAACAATGTATCACATAATATATTCAAACTGGAAAAAATCAAGAATAGATACTGTACTTACTGTTACGATTTTCCGCAAGTGCGTGGTTTCAGAGACAATGTAGAGTCACAACAGGCTTGAAAACTTCGAGAACAATGAAGACACTTTAGATCTTAATAACTTATATAATATCTAAAAGATAATTTTACATTTTTTTTAAAATTTTAGTGTATAAAATAAAGTTTCGATTTTACATTTAGTACGAGTTGAAATTGTAGTACTTATATGTTATGCATTACGAAGTTTTTTGGATTGTAAAGTATTTTTATGTAGAAATTTTTTCGCCAAGTTGAGAAAATCGGGTAAAGCCTAATTTTTTTTTTGTTCATTTTAAAAAACATGTTGAGCATTATGTACATAAAAAATTTCCTCTGAGATTTATTAATATTAGAAATAATTAAACATAAAAAATGTGTTTAGGCTATAAGCATTTTCCATCCCAAGAACGCTTGAAAGAGAGAATGCTAATTTCATTGTAACGAAATGCATTTCTCGAGAAAATTTACGGGTATCACCTCTGCGAGGCGGACAGCCTTTAGTACTTTTATTAAATATTTTTAGGTCCATAACACGAAAACGAAATTCACATGGACATTATTCAGTTTTCACTATAATGGTTCGTTTATATTTTTTCTAGTTTCCGAATGTTATTATTATAAAGGCACAAACTTTTGTACGACAATAGAAATTTTCTAAATAAAAATGCCGTGACGGAAGGAACGTTCGTTACAGTTTTTGTTGGTTTTTATATTTAATAATAAATATCATGAACTCTTACACGAAAATGGATATTTATTTTTGATACGATATAAATAATATAAAATAAACTGCGACACCTTGAAGCCACTTTGCAGTTGGTTGTTATTATTACAGACACAGTTATTTTAATAACTTAATATTATAATATTTTTTTAATAAATAACAAAACAATATATTAATAAAATAAATATAACGTCTTTTGCCTAAAAGCAGGCTATGTATTTAGACTTAGACTGGATTTTATTCTGTTAGAGATTGAATTTAAATTGAACTGAAAAACAATAATTTCTTTATAAGGTAGGTACGTGTCGAGATCATAGCTGTTTCAAATTGGATCAGTACTCCTATAGAGTACTGGGGGCTTCGACAGAGTAATATTAAAAAAGCGATAACTAAGTTCCAAAACAATGAAATAGATTGATATAAGTCACGCCAAATAACGTGGTCAGTCGTTATCTAAATAAAATCACAAACTGTATATTGACTATCGATCGTTATTGTCACATATTATTGGCTAGAAAATTTTCATTGACAACTCAGAGACGATGCCAATTTTCGGTATCTTTTCGCTTCGAAACGATGTTACTTTGTCTAAGCCCTCAGAGAGGACATGAAAAAAAAGTATGTTAAAATATTTAAATTGCAAAAGTTATAATCGACATGTTATAAAACTTTTAAAATAATATTGTTAGGTAAGCTTATTCTGAAAGCGCATTAATTTTATCTCAGATGTTCTAGTTAAATTTTCATAGCAACGGTGGCGTTGTTGAAGTTGATTTGTCTTTATGCAAATGCATACAGTGTTCGGGCCAGCCGGCTTGTATGGGGCCTCAGAGATTGCTCGCAAAAAACAATGATCGCAGAATAGCGTATTCAATATGGAATGCATTGTGATTTTAAATTTCCTCTGTTTGTGCAATATTTTATTGCAGACAAAATGACCGAATAATGAAATTAAGAAATATGTTGTATTTTGTTATTCTGAATATGATGTATGAAATAAATTTACCATGGAGTGGTTGAAACACGTTGGGCTAAATATCGTGAGGAAACCTGCCTTTGCAGGTGTGTGAAGTTAAATTCAAAGTTCAAAGTTACTGGTGCGCTTTTGCAATGCGGGTTGCAATGCGGGTTGCATTGCAAAAGCGCACCAGTAACAATAAATAGCCTGATACCCTCCTCCCCTAATTTCAAGGAGAAACCCGTGCCCAGTAGTGGGAAATATAAGGGTTCGTATTATTAGATTATTATTTTTTATCGGTATCAATTTAAAAGTATTGTATAGCCATACTATACGTTGCTAATGTCTTCCATGAAAGGACTTTTTTCTAAATAAAACTCAAGTAGTGTACTTACTTACATCGAGACTTACGAATTTAGTTCGACTTACGACTACTTAAAAATAAAGTTGTTAGGGCTGAATCAATATGAATTGATTTCTCTTGCAAAAAAACTAACAAAAATAAAAAAAATACAGAACTAAGTATTGTCAAGTTGAGGAATTATTTGAGCAAGCAATAATGACTCACATTCTAGTAAACTGTGTATTACGTCCCTTATCGATAAAACTCGTTCATATCCTACACAATAAGTACAAATTACTTTGAAAAACTTACAACACTAGTTGTATCTGAAGTTTACTCACATTTATATAGAAAATTACAAAAAATATCCAACTAAGTTTCAACTTTAAAATATCCGTTTATAAGTTGGAAAGCAAGAAAAGAGCCGTCTACCTCAACTCTTTATTTGTACGGATCCCTAAGGAGGGGAAGTTAAAAACAGCTTTCACCGGCCGACGCCTTTGAATAAGTTTCACTGAAGTTTTATTGAAGTTGTAACATCGGGTTGGTTTGATATATGTACTTGAGCCATCTGTACCGAACATGGCCCGTCGTGGCCGAAGTTAGTGCACTCGTAAATTATTCAACCCCTCTATATGTTTACTCTTGTCGTTTCCAGCTGTTCGCCAACAATATCATTTTTGGGGTTTGATGTTAGGAATTAAATCGGTCATCGTATTGTGGGTGTATACAATGGTCTGTAGACATGATCATCATCAGCATGTACTGCTCTCTGTTGTTTAATAGTGCCGTTAGTTGTGGTTGTCGAGTTACTCCAGCTGGTGTTGCTCAAGAACTGGCCTATTTTTTTTTAAAATTATTTCAAGGTCATATCATGGTCAACCCTAATATTATTTCATTGTCCTCTTAAATTTTTCTTTCGAAAATAATAAGCCTATGTGTATGATATCCAATTAATTTATGAATAATAATAATATTGTCATAAATTCAAACACGTCTCCCTTTTACTACTATCTAGACTAGACCATCGCCGCTCATATATTTTTCGACATATTAAAAACACATAACAATATATACAAGTGCCTACATCTGTTATAACAGAGGATGTTCATTGTTTACATAAATACGATACTTAAAGCTTATATTTACTTAACCTTTTACAGGTAATAAGGTTACAGTAAATATAAGCCATAATTAAAATTGATAACGTCATGTCATGCCAGCGATACGCTGATAATACGAGTATACGCGACGGGACACTAATTGGCATATAATAGATGGCGAATCATAACGTTAGCGAAGATTTTTACCTTCTACACAATATTGTTTATATAAAGGCCAAATGATCTGGCTCGAGCGACGATGGTTAGTGGGTGTCTTATGCGAGAGGTTCCAGGTTCGACCCTTTTTTTTTTTTTTTTTGATGACGCAGCGGAAATCATTTACGACCGCGCCTGGGTAGGCGCGCTGGCGTGTGTGGGCATTCGCATTTGGGTGCCCTACCCCACTAAAACCGCTGCGTGAGCCTTCAGCCGCTATCTGAGGGACCCGGATCTGCAGGCTAGCACGTGAAACCCTCAGCGACAGACTGGTCCCGGCAAGACCAGATTCTCCACAATAGGGGACTGCCCGGCTACGACTTGGCAGTCCCCACGACGTCGTGTCTAGCAGGACCCGGGTTCCACTCCCGAGCCCGACACGAGCACAGGAGCGTTATTGGAAGCGCATTAAGTGGCGCCTCCGACGCATCCCCGTTCGTCGTCTACGGGGGGAGGCCACGTCAGCGGCCTCCTCTCTCACCCGTTCATCGGCCTCCTTCTGGGACATCACTGTCTCGCAGAAAGAGGCCATTGCCGCCCAGGACTCGTCACAGCCAAGCATCGCGGTGATGACGCTCGACAAAGACAAGTCCTTCCAGGTTCGACCCTGAACATGTGTGTCTCATCACTTTATCTTCATCAAATAAATAGATTACTTAAAATATATAATATTATTAAATACTACATTATTATGACGATAGTCCAGATGATCAGTGATGGATGGACTTGGCCTCTTATGCGAGAGGTTCCAGGTTCGATCCTGACCCCCCCGTGTGTGCCTTGAAATGGGTTTTTTCTAAATTTCTAAGTGCACCCCAAACACGAGACTATCGCTCGCTCACCGGTGAAGGAAAACATCGTGAGGAAACCTGCAGGCCTGATGAGATTGAAAGTCTTTGAATGTATGTGAAGTTCATCAATCCGCACTGGGCCAGCGCGGTGAACTATTGGCCCATTACCCTCCTCGCCTGATTTCGAGGAGGAGACCCGTGCCAAGCAGTGGGACATAAAGGGTTCATACTTTACTTTCTTTTTTTTACATTATTATGAGTTCTAAGAGATACTCAATATATGTGATATTCATAAATTCGTTATAAAATACAAATCCATACTAACAAAACAACATCGAGGCTCATCTGTATGAAGGACCGATCTAAGCATTTTCCTTCATGGTACACACTCCTATAGTTTTAATATATTTGCATTTATTCTGGAGAATAAATTCCGTATTAAAAAACCAATTTCCTAGCGTCCATTCTAAGCGTGACTAGGTCCTCGTGCCGCCGCGTGCGTCCTTTCCCACGCCGTAGACATGCGACGTTTATTAAGCGCTATGAGTTTTTGTTACCTGCTGAGAGATTTATTACTTTTAATTACATCTCATTGTCCGCCGCTGTTATTCATCTGGAGGTATTGCAATTTAACTATTACACGGCTATGATACACTACCGGTTAATATAATTTATAGTTTGTTATCAAATATGGAATATAAGTAATGGTGGTATTTCTGTCAGATTATAAAATAATTTCTGCTTACACTAATTATACAATGAAATTATGTCTGATATTTTATGCTAAAAACACAATTTTTAAAATCAATACAAGGCATAACACGTTGTTGAATGATGCCTTTTATATATCCTTCGCTGATCATGTTGGTTATACAATTTTTGTGAAGGTTACGTAGCGATAATATATAAAAAAATCTAAAAATTTCAGAAGAACATAATATTTAGAATAATAAGCTTAGAACAACTACTTTGAAATTTACATAGTTACTTTAGTTTTCATTCATTCCAACAATATTAAAAAAAATCATAAACATAACTTTAATTTCATTGTTAAGTATTTAATAAGTATTGAATACCTAAGTATTAATCTGAAAAAACATTTGCACATTAATATTAAATGGTAATCAATAAGTCAGAATTTCATGTAAATAAGAAAACATTAAAATAACTTTTTTAGCCTTTTGGTATATTATTATTATCAAAACCAAGAAAAAAAAATATTGAATTAATGTAATCTAAATTCTGAGGTTTGAAGAAGGAAAACCATTTCATAAATACGAATCCAAAATATGATTAAAAAACTCCTGATCAACCTCTCTGATTGAGATATTTTCACAGTGTTTAATTTTTGACTCGAATATATTATCATACATTCAACTGACAGTCTCGATTAAGTATTAATCAGATTTTGGTGAAGCTTATTTATCGGTCGATAGATAAGTAAGGATGAGGAGCCCGTGGATAAGTTACAACAGCCACGCGAGTCGATCCATCAGGTGAAGCTATGCTTGCCGCGCTTCCCGAGAATCATCGGAATGCACGTTAAGTCGTTGGTCCCAGCTGTCGTTTGTGGATCTTCGACAGCCATTGCGGATCGTAAGAAGCTCTAAAGTCCAACAACCAGCCTTACCTCACCTACCTAATATAGTTGGGAAAAGGCGAGGTAGAAGAAATAAGTAATCAAGAATTAAGTATTTTAACACTAAGTTTTTAGACTCTTTTATGAAATGTTTTCAGCATTTTTTTTTGTACTCATATTATATATTTATATGATACAGCTAAAGAATTCGTTTAATTGTCTTAACCTCCAGAAATTCAAATCAGATATAAAAAACTTGTTTTCAACAAATCGTTGGCGAAGGTTATTTGTTTGGGTGAAAAGTTTGCTTTGCTTAGTTAAAGCAAGAGAGATCGGCCGTCTTAGCGTTCATTGGCTATGTCCTGCAATGGGCAGATAAAAGCTGATGATGAAAAGTTTGCTTTGCTTAGTTAAAGCAAGAGAGATCGGCCGTCTTAGCGTTCATTGGCTATGTCCTGCAATGGGCAGATAAAAGCTGATGATGATGATTATTTTTTAATTGGTAAATATAGGTCTAAAAGAAACATGAAGTATACACTTCATGGTGCATATATTTTCTCTAAACCAATGGAATTTGAAACTACAAATAAGCGTGTTTCCTAAAATCTTTTCGGTGTGGCGTTTTGGTCCTTCATCAGTATTCATCGCGATCATGGGTTCATTAAAATTCGTCCAACAATAAACGCCAGAGGGACCTCCCCAAGCGAGCTCCGACCACAATTTAATCACAATTCGTTATTATTTCCCTTATTTTCCAATTCCGTTTTATTGTTACATGTATCCGGGAACCTTAGAGCATCACGGTCTTCCTTAAGGAGGAAGAAGGTCCGCGTTTCTCTAAGCAGGGAAGCATCTCAAATAATTATCCTAAACATTTAAACATAATCAGATATTGTAAGAATGTAATATAATATGATAATATACGTCAAAAAGTCTATAAAGTAAGAAAAAAAACGAGTGACTGATTTTTTTTTAGTTAAAATAATAATTTCATGCCCGGATTTTGAAACATTAATTAAACTGTATGTTAACTAACATGGTCGTTAATGGCGGTTAATATACGATTCTAGAATCAAATTTGACATTTATTGTAGTGCCTATGTCATTATGGCAAATTTGGCTATTCATTGTAGTGCCTATGTCAACTTACAGGCTGATAAAATTAAGTAATTCAACCATGCTTCTAGCAACTCATTTGACACTTAACAAGAGACTTTTGATTTGTTATTTTTTGGGTTGATCAGCCTTTCCAAAACTTAGCGGGCAGCGGGGCGACGGTGGTGGCGGTGCGGGAGCGGCAGGATCTTCGCGTAGAAATCAAATGGACCGGTTCTCGAAAACAGCGGCAGCGGCGCGGGTCTACTTTGCCCGCGCCGCCACCGCGGCCGCCCCGCTGCCCGCTAAATTCGAGGCAGAGGCCTTAGTTTTATAAGAGTTCAGTAGGTCTGTCACCGGATGGAAGCAAACATATTATTAGAAGAGTTCGTCTGAATTAGCCGTAGCAACTCAGTCAGCTGTCTATTCTGTGGCGTAAGATAAATAGCGTGCCAGTAAGTAGGTCTGTTCAGCCCTTCATCCGGGATGTGGGGTACTTCATATACCTACGACACGGTATCTCCCATTGTCGTTTGTATTGCAGACATCGAGCATAATATAATTGTATTACATAGTAATATAAGGCATAAAAAATCACAGATCAGTGACTTTTCACTGATATAATTCACCAGTGATCTGCGTATACATTCCGTCAGCCAATTTATCCATCAATGGCCATAATTCAACCAATCAGAGCGAAGAACCGGCGCAGCGTTGCAGCACAAATTTGGCGAAATTTGTATTCCTGCAAAACACATGCCTCTCTATTTTCAGTAACTTGTTTCATTCAGCTATAAAGTCTATTTCTACCCTGAACGGTGAGTGGCATAAAACAGGTTACAAAACACCAATATACTATATTTTCGATACAATTTATCTATTCACATACCGTAATTAATAGCTATCGTGTATCTTTCAACATAATGTATTTACCGAACAATATATTATGTGCCCGTATTGTTTCGTATGTTTACCTACCCATAGCACTAACTGATCCGTGAGGCCTTAGATGTGTCCGTCATCTGTCCGATTATCTTAACTCGAAACTACCTGAATCACTAACACCGTGTAGGTTTCCTATTGCAGCCAGTAATCTTTCCAACATAATACAGAGTTTATTTTAGCACACTTTAGATTGTTTTAATCTATAATGTGTTTAGGTTACCTATTCAAATTTATATATTACAAAAAAAAATATACCCTCAATGTTGATTTGCGAATTCCACATTGGATCCAGAAACCTACCTGGGTACCCTGGATACATACGTTAATAATTCATAACCCCTGCGCCATCAAAAACACCCTAACCAGTCACAAGGATTGTCTATATAAGTGAAAACTTATTTTTATAAGACGTGGAATTTTAATATAATAAATAGTAACAATTTGAAAAAAATAATTAATTTCCGCTCGGATCGCTCATTGAGTTTGAAACGCTTGTAGCACCCGTAGACAGTCTGTAGCACTATTAGTTGTTGGTGGCAATTACGTAGCACAGCGTAGCACACCTAGTTGTCAAGACTCGCGCAAAAGTCCGCATGCAGAATGTCATTACATATTATTATTATTTATTTTGTTAGATAGGCACTTCAATTTAATACTGAGATTTAATTTGTCTGGCATTGTCATGGCCGTCATCGCATGGGCAAAATATGCTCGTAACGTTTTTTTTTTAATGTGCGACTGTAGGTATCGTTAAAGAAAATGTCTAGTATTTCAAATAGAAAATGTTTAAGAAGTCAGATAAATATTTTAATGTGACAATTTAAAATATTTTTTTAAAGTGAAATTAAAAATTTTAGTATTTTATCGTAAACATATGAGAATTGTCCTAGACTCCGTAAACTATTGCCTAGGTATTGGAATTTCTCAAAAAGGATGTGAGAAGGAGTGGTCCAATTTGCAGTTTAGGTCAAATTTTAATATGAAAAACAAATTAAAAGATATTTTGTGATAATAGTCTGCATTTAGACTCGTGCGCGAGTCTTGACAACTGGATGTGCTGCGCTACGTAATCGCTACGAACATCTACTAGTGCTACGGATTTTCTACCGGTACTACGAGTTTCGGTACACGAAGTAACGATATCGCGACTTACGTGTTATAGTTTATCCCAAAAGTAATCAAAGCACCTATAGAAGTTTTCACTTAAAGAAAAAATAAAAAATAAAATAACTAAACTATGTACTATTTAAAATAGTATATTTCCCTACCATGTCATTTACTTTTATTTCGCGGAGCTAGATATTTCGACATTGTGTACGAATGTCTTCTTCGCGACTTGCAATTGAAATGATTTTATTAATAATAAAAACCGAAACATATCCTTTAACCCGCGACGGTGAAAATTTAATAAAAAAATGATAAATACTAAGACTTAAACATGACATCAAATTGGAGATTAAAATCTTATTTATGTACATATACTACGTAACAGTTCATTTTAAGGTAGCCCTGACGGATTTCATTATGTTTTTATTTTTGTATGTTACAACAACCTAGGATAGAGTATTTTATTAATCGTATTTAATTTAATTATTTTATAATATATTATTAATTATGCCTATCTACATGATATAATATATAAAGTACCAAATGTTTTGGTTGAATATTGCAAGGCTGTCATATCCATGGGCTACACTGACGTGCTCGTTAGCGAGTCAACGTGTTGATTTTCGCTAAAAATCCCCATCGACAATAAAAACACTGGCAATAAATTATGAAAAAACTTGTTACATTCATACTTTTATGTTCAACGGTAATAAAGAAATTGTACAAACGCTCGAGCTAATTAAACAACAAAATCATAATACAATAAGCTTCGGTTGTAAAAGGTGATGTTAAAATTAAATTTTAAAATGAACGTTGATACGGCGCGTTTATAATTCTGAGCTCACGCGAGCGACGACGCCCTAGCGCTGTTCTCAATATCTACGAGCTAATACCACGCCCAAAAATTTACATATGAATTATGTGAAAATTTTATTTTAAAAGTACTAAATATTTAAGCTGGCCAAGATAAATTTGAAATATTTGTACGGTGGAAAAGAGGCCACCTTTTATATTGAAGCAACTGAAAAAAACTTTTTTTTTCATGTGAAAAATTAATGCGTCAAATATAAGTTATTATACGGTGACGACGGTGGGGCGGTGTAAGGTCGTGACGCCCTTTTATTTTCTTTCACGCCAGGAAATGCGCTTAGGGATCCCGCGGGAGAGTGGGTCTCTCTAGGCGGGTATGTGGGACACGCTGCGCCCGTAAGCTAGTAAGGTAAGTGGACGCAGCTCTACCCACTAAAACCCGGCGAGTGTCACCGATGCCGCCTTTGGTGAAGTGCCCCGGAACTGCAAGCAACAGGGCACCTGGACGGCTAGTCAGTCCCTCAGGGGACCGATGCAACCTCCACAGAGTGGTTGCTTCGCACCACAGAAAAACCCCTCCCAACTTCGGCACAGTACGATAAGACGAGGTTCCCGTCCTAGCCCCTTTGCCCCCTGCTCTTTTGCCCCCTCGGCTCAATTTGCTTCGCCCAAGGTTGGGCCCTGAGCTACTGAGCCCCACGGCCATGTCGTGAGGCCCTACTACGCTGTCGCTTTTATTATATTTTGCATACTTGTTTCACATCTCCCATACATACAAAACTTTTTTATTAGTATGCCTGAATTAACTCTTTTTAATAATCGTACCAGATAATGACAAGTACGTTTAATTGATAATCTAATCGAACTATAGTGCTAACTGTAAAGTTAAGAGAAAAATATATGAATATTGTCTATAATACGTAAACTAAATAACTCAAGTAGAATGGAAATATTTTTCTTGAAATTCTATCTTTGACGCATCTGCTTGAAGGCATTGGACAAGATATTCACATGAACTCAAACGCGGCCCATTCAAAAGGCGCTCTAAACGGAAGGATACGAGCCGTAAAATAGGATTTCATGCATGCGTTGCCCTGTGTGAACAAATGTCTACGGTTGACAACGCACGACCTTTGCCGATGGCCAAGGAAAAAATCATTCGTAAATCGATTTTATTCCTAAAAGCGGGAAAATAGAAAAGCAAATATATCAAACGATTTTCAAACGAATTCTAATAAAATCTTTCTTTCCAACCTGTTTTTGATGGAATTCATATTATTGTTTTCTTATGTTTACGCGAATTTCACTCATTATAATGAAACAAATTTACGTATGTTATCGCGGTTTATTAAGTTTTTTACATGCCCGACGTTTCGGATACTTTACAGCAACTATGGTCACGGGAAGAATTCATATTGTTTAATACATTATTAAATATATTTTTATTGGTCCTAATATACATATATACATTACCTACCAAGTAGAAGGTAATGTAGGTACTTCGTTGCGGTATAGTTCATTGAACTGGGATGCGTGGGAGGAGTAACTTAGGCTATAAAAATAATCATCGTCAAACTGAATACGTCCGTAAAACTAAGTTAACATGGGCGAAGCCGCGGACAACAGCTAGTTTAAAATATCCAGAACGATGTGATTGTAAAACGTACAAAGTTGATATTTACTTACTTTTCTTACACTAACACACGTTTGTATTTCATAAATATTAATAACGATAAACATATTAATAGCATCTAAATAATAAGGTAATAGAAGATGGTGACGCGGATGGCACCAACGCGCGTATTTATCGTATATAGTCGTTTTAACAGAAATTTGTCATAGCAAGCGAGGTTAAAATGGTGTTTGGTTCTGTATTTTTGCAATAAGATCAACTCTGATCAAAACCTAGAACTACGATTATATCTAAATTGTATATATATCATTTTCTTATACCTTAACCTATAGTTATAATATAAGGGTTTTAGGTATTATTTTATGTTTATATATAACTATTTATATAAAATGTCAAAAACTCTAAATTTAATATTTTAGTTTTCGTTCTTATAATGGTATTATATTTAAAACACCAAACATTTAATAAATATTTCAAATGACAAAATATTTCTTATAAAAATGTCTCATAATAAAAATAACCTTTAAAATTCCCTTTCATCTCATTTTACGGTTGCATTATCATAAATAGAAAATTGTATTTTTGTAAGCATCGCAGTGAATACATGCAAGAGAAAGGTACTATTCTCAGAGCAATCACCAGTATATACGTGTCTGCTTTGTCCCCGGTGGCACATCCTACTGTTGTTTTGAATATTACATTTCCCTCCATCTCTATATACACAAGGTTCTATTAACCTAAATTAATCAAAGAATTTCATTTTGTTCTTCTTCTTTAACATTATTAGCTTCTTCAAGGATTTGCCAATGCCAGACTGTGTGGAATTTGTTCAAATAAGTTATATGATCTATTTGTCAAAAACGTTACGTAATATATTTTAATGGCATTTTTTATTTAAATTTGGAGTTATACTTACTGTTTACAATTAAAGCATGAGACACTGTCAACAAACAAAATTAATAATTAAATAGAAATAATGTAGCCACTGATTTAAGAAGGCTCTATCGATTTTATAGATATTATATTATATCTACGTAACAATATTAACAATAACAACAATATCAAACTAAAAACTTATAATTAAAAATTAACTCTAAAATATTCATATACATATTCACAAAAAGAATATGTCATCCATAATTTCAATTTGGGGCATGGTACCCAGAATACTGGCAGCATTACCTCGCTTAATAGCTAAACTTATTCTCTGAGCAAAATAGCTGCCAGCCTTCTGATCACCCGATGAGAGAATCAGTCGATTCGACATATCCTTCATATCGATTTTACTTATAAAATAAACCTGAATAGTTTGTTTATTTTATTTAAAAAAAATCTCATTGCATGCGATAATAATGAATACGAAGCGCAAGAAATTGTTGGTCTTGATGATAACATTAAAGGGTGATTTTTAGGAGAGCTTTCAAGTTGGAATTTCAAAAGTACTCATCTTATAACAATCACCACAACAAAATTACGTATTTTTTAATTAAAATAACCATCATTAATCCGTCTAAAAATATTAATAAACGCAGACAAAGCTGCGGGCAACAGTTGGTATAAAATAAGTGCAATATTGGCAAATGCAATAAAAGCTTGGCAATAATTCGATGCACATTAACAAAAACATGCCATACCTCGGCTAACAGGTTTAAATGGGTCCCAGTAGATAATTATGTAACGCAATTTCGAAATCACGTTTAATTTAACTGGCATTGTCCAAATATAATAGTACCATTAGGGTTGACATTTAATATCGAAACTGTTTGTTTTCTGATTCCAGTCTGACCAAGTTGTCGGATTGTGAAACAACTTAGATGAAACTATAGGACTAACGTATCCATTTAACTAATGCATTGTCCGACTATACTATTGGTCTTGGTGCAAACGAGGCACTTTGTTCCGCTGAGTTTACGTATTAGCTACGTAACTTACGTCAACTTTCTATTGCTTACACTTGCTAGTAAGTTTTATTGAGTTATTAGTTATTAATTAAGATTATGACGAAGTGGTTGATATTATCTTAAGACTTGCATCTAGTGGGGTAAATTCATATTTATTCTCTCATGAGAATGAAGAGAGAAAGTTAGTTAAGTGGTTATAATTTAGGATTAGGATAGTAAAAAAATATTTTTTTTTTTTAACTTTCTTGGCAAAACTTTTTATAACTTTTTTGGCGTGTTCAAAACATGATGTAGTTTCTTACGTATGAAATAGAAATATTTTAAGTTTTATTTAAATTTAAAATATTATTCAAACCATAAAAATGCCAAATATGATTTAAAAAAATTGAAATGGTAATGTTTCAGAAGGAAACCGACGAGGCCTCCCCAACGGGAAACGAATAGAGGCGCCATTTGATGCGCCTTTAAAATGCCCCTTGTGTCAGGCTCAGGTGAGGTTTAACCTGAGCCCAGTGTGACACGACGTGACGGGACTACTTATTGGCGGCCGGACAGTCCATCTTTACGAGGAGCTGTCTGGCCTTGCCTGCAGATCCGGGACTATTAAAAAGCGGCTGTACTGAAAAGTGGGTGTAATACTGCCTAATCACAAAAGATTGCCATGCATCAAAAACGTGTGTTTTATCATAAATCAATCAATAAATCTTGGATGTTTTATCATCATCATCAGCTGTCCTCTGCTGACACTGACGTAGAAGTCGTCAAAGAGCATTTAGCTATATTGTGGATCTATTGCTTGTTGTCACTCTGTCTCATCATCGGATTGAGATAGACTCGATTACTGAGTGATCACAACGAGTGATGGCAGTACCATTAATTGAATCGGCGGCAGGCATCAGTGCCACCGAAAGGTCGCAGGTCGCGCAGGTCATGATGAATGCAGACGATCGATGCTTAAAGCATTATATTATGTATAAAAATATTATATTAATTATATTACAATCTGCCGCCAAGTCGAGCGCGAAGCAAACACTGCCGTACCATCTTTACTGGAACCATTTCGCCTCATTTTCTTTCATTACTTTTTAGAGGTGATCAAGCAGCTCTATCGAGACTTGGCTAGTTTTTTACAGAACGTTTTTGGGCGGATCTTATTTTCTGTAATTGTTTCCTGTAAGTATCTCCTAAGTTATGATTATAATATTTAATATACATGTATATAAATGATAAACATTTTAGACAAAGTGTAGTGAATGTTGTTTAATTCAATTAGCAACCTCAGGCCATGTATGCGATTAAATAGAACGATGCCTTACATCCATTAGCATCTCCTCTGTTTACATCAATTACCTGGCATGTAATTTTAATAGCACAATGACCGTGCGCTAGTGATGTTATTACACTTTACCGATACTCCTATTACTGTTTAAACCTATCGCTAATTACCTTACGCTGTAACATATTTCACCATTATCAACATTAACGACATTGGTTTTATATGAAACACTATTTAAGAGCTGTTTTTGTTATTTCGTTTCGCCTCGATACATTAAAAGAAACGATGAAGCATTTTACTATTTTGAAAATGGAGATATTTAGCCACTGACTTTGTTTAAACGGTTGTTCTTTTTCGGTATGCCAGTTATGAATATGAATCCAGTTGTTTGGTTTAGTTTTACTCAACAAGTGATCACTCTCTTCTGTCTCACTCGTCACTAAGAGTGAGAGAGAAGAGAGCGATGAGATGAGATGAAAATCACAATTTATCATTGGAATAAAAATAGAGAATCAAACGAACTTACCTGTAAGTGAAGTTCGATGATTATTAAACGAGTGATTCGCCCAAGAGATTACAAGTATTCACAAGTAGTACCACGCGTACGTGCTGCCATCATACACACTTTTAAAGCAACTCTGGATAAAGAAAACTTGTTTTCTCCCCACTCACGCCTTCCTTAACAGCCCGTCGTCGTCTGCAGTCTCATACACGTTTCTGTCGTGTACGGCCTTCCTGTTAGCTATTTCGAAAGGGCATTACATCAATATAAATAATATGTATGTAATTAGGGTTTGGGAGGGTTTGTAATCTCTTGGGCGAATCACTCGTTTAATAATCATCGAACTTCACTTACAGGTAAGTTCGTTTGATTCTCTATTAAACTTCGTGATTCGCCCTTCGAGATTACAAGTATTCACAAGTAGTTGTTTAGAGAACTACGAAATAGCTCACTACACCAGTGAAAACACTAGTGTAGTTAGGTAATATTATAACAACAGTTTTTTAGATAATATTACAAGGCTTTTATTAAAATAATCGGAAAATATGTTTCATATAGTAAATAAAATCTATATATTGTGTATATATATAATACATACATTAGAATTGACGTTTACCAATAGAAGTTGAAAAAACCCCAACCTACAAGGAAAGTGAGAAAAGGAATCAAATGTTTTGATACCAGTAGTTACTTCTCAGTTTTAAAATTTGACTTAAGTTTGTGACATCTAATCCATCCAGCGGTTCGTTTGATAACATCCATGTTGATACCAGTCATGCGGCAACAGATCAAGTAGCTGCATGTCTCGTACTATAGGCACTAAGCACTGGTATGCCCACTATCCTGGGCGGTAGCTTTTATTCATCGGCTAAAAATCTGTGAACTTACAGGCTCAAAAGTTTCCTGAAAAACTAACAAAGGGTAAATAACATTTGAAAGGCATTCTCTCAGAAGACATTTTCAAATAATAATCTAAGGTCCTAGTAAGGTAAATAGAAGGCGTCTCATATTAATGTATATTTGAAATTGGTTGAGTTCTAATAAACCCAGATTTTATAATATATTTTTTTTTTTTTAATTTTGAATATTATTTGATAATTGAAATTAAGAATATTTGAACACGATACCCATACTTAATATTAAAAAAAAGAGCACAATTTTTCAGTTGTATTATAATATTTTGGACGCGGAGTGCTTAGTCATATATACTGCGTACTATTTTCATAAAATAATTCTTAAATCGTTTACAATATTTGATATTACATTTTCAAATCGTATTATTTGAATACAATTAGTGCTAAAGCTCATTTAACGAAGTTAATGGGGAATAATTTAAAAATTAACTATTAGTTATCAATCCTAATCCTATAAAATGTATATTATTGACGATAAAAAATTGTACCATTGATAGAAACAAGGACAGATATTGTCTTATGGTATTATCCATAATAGACGCCAAAATAACATTACTTAACCCTTAATAAATGTTTATTATTATTATCTTTATGCATATAAGATACTCACAAAATTTATAGTAAAAATATTATTATTAATATTATTAATATCAGTTGTATTCGACGGCGTTTCGGGGCCTGCGAATGCTGCCCTGATAATCCTTATGTTCTGTAAAAAAGGCTGGCTAGACTATCAGGTACAATTACGACTCCCGCAGACTTATATTTTATTTATTTTTTACTTTGACTACTTTTTAAGAGTACAAGTCGTCACGTTTTTGAAAAGATTAGTTCCACTGAGTTTGTTTCGCCGGTTCTTCTCAGTGGGCTTGCTTTGGAACCGGTGGTAGACTCAATTGACTTTCAAAAAGATACTTTGATTGTACTATTTTGAATAAAAATTTTGACTTTGACTTTGACTCTATGAAAAATGATATCGTGATTTGATTTGCTAACCAGCTGGCAAGAATATCTACTTCAGGTTTTTCGAAATTATTAAATTTTGAAAAGTATAGTCGGCTAACTCCTATTCTATATCAGAATTAACGCAAACGGGATTCTGCGTCGGCCTCATAGTTGTCTTGTGAGCTAACGTAGGATGCGAACACATTATCATATAGATATAGACCCTTTTGATACCACTTCAAGTGTGTCGGTTAATATCATCCTATTTACATAAATATTATTTGTTTTTGTATATAGCAGTGGAGTTGTCAATTCTCAACGGAACGATTAATTTTATGTCTTGCATAATCTACTGATTCCGAATTACTATGCGACAACAAAATGCACCTTTAGCTATAAGTAATCGATGTGATGGTAGAATCCTGCTTAAGAATAGCTATTTCATCCCCTGTACCTGTACGAGACTAGTCAGAAAATAATGCCGTTTGACAAACACCTAACCGTATGGGCTAAAACATTCATCAATATTATTAATCTAATAGTGGAAATCGTAAATAAACATATTGGTAAATAGATATATTGGTCGTAATCATTTTCTTGTAAATAAAGATAAATTAACCCATAAGTTTTTTGTATATAACCAGCCATATTGTAATGTTAAAACAAACCGATATTAGTGATTCTATCAAGTGCGTAAAGCGTCGCAATTTCTTTAGTCTCTTAAAAAATGTTTAAACTAGATTATTAATAATTATCATTATTATTGTAGTAATATCTATGGGCGCTTTTACACCACGTTAATCTTGTTCCACGCTAAGTTGTCAAGGTACGTATTTCGGACAACGAAACATATCTTATACTTTTTAATATACATAAGATATGCAAGATTTTCACATCCATGACCCAGGAATACAAAAAACTCTTTATTCCCAGGTGGGAATCAAACCCTCTAACTCCACCTTCCGTGCAACCCGCTAACTCAATGGTAAGCGCGTTGCTCAAGCCATAGAGGTCGTTAAATAAATAAATCGTAGAGGCTCTTGCTTATTTTTGTTTGTCTAAAAAATAGATATAATAAGTCCTGGTTACGTAAAAATTTCACAAGCTGGTTGCATGATTTCTGTAAAATGTAAGGCGACTCATTGATCCTTTTTAACCACTGAAAACGCAAGTATTTGTTACACTGATTATCACAGATTTATAAATATATATTAATAAATCTGTGCTGATTATGAATAGCTATAGAAAAAATTTTGGCATGTTTATGCACATTTGACATTTGACAATTATTAGAAATAAGTTTTAAAGCTGTTCTATAATCAAGTTTGAAAGTGTGGCGCGGATATACATCAGTTGAAATAAACCATTATTTCGATTACTCTTTTTTATAAGAAATATGCCATATAAATTGACCAGAACATGGTTTACATTCATGTATCGCATCTAATGAAAGTAAATAATTTATTTCCCTAGTCATTTCCCTGTCATACGCAATATTTGTGGGTCTATTGACTGGTATGTTAGTCTGGGTAACAGCAGAAAGAAAAGGTATACGTAAACCTTGTACTCAAGGCAATATCAAGAATCAATATCTGCGCCTACGCCTTATTTAAAAAATTTAAGTCTACCTGCTTCCAGCGGGTGTTGGTCAGGAGCGCCATCTACCGATCCACATGAAACCGCCGCTTTTTTCAGCACCGGTGTCCGCTTGTTGTTCTGGCGCCGCTCCGCTGCTGGCTGTTGCTGGCACCGCCAGCCGGCGAGATTAGCTCGGATTCGGTTGCGTGTACCGAGCACCCGGAGTCGGTGGCGGCTCTTACCCAAGTTTAAAGCCTAACCTGTACTAGAGGTGGAAAAGTTAGTTACGACTCGTGGTCGTTAGCGACCTAGTCTTTGTTATAGCAGACCTACTCTGCGTCAGTCGTAAGAAATGGCTTTTATAGATGTCAACTTTTCTTGTAAATCTCCTCCGAAAAAGCTGAGCTGGTCCCGTTTAAGATACTTCGTTATCTTCTACGCTCTTGTCTAGAGAAGCCGTTAAAGTATTCCCATATAGTCAACATAGCATAAAAAACGACTTACCTCACTCGATATTTTTTATTGATTATCGCCATTGTTGCGAGACATGAAGATCATTAATTATGAGGTTAGAATTTGAGTCACATGGCAACAGCTAGTGGATTTTCTAATAACATGTTATGCCTTTTAAACATTTTCCAAAATGTCTTTAATATCTTCTCCAATGTAATTTACCTTAATATAGGCTTATCGGCTCTAGCTGTATTTATGTACCTATTAGTCCCCAATGTTTCTCTGATTTTTTGGCTCATAGCCTTGATGCCAAGGATAGCCAGGATAGGGTGCTGATCTTCAGACGCGAGATAAATTTGAAAGATTATTACCCACTACTACTCAACAGATTGAGGGTATCAAAAAAAAATATAAATATTAAATAATGTTAATTCCATCTTTGTCGATGATCATTAGCTTCTAGTATAGTTTTTGTGATACAGTCTCACGGGCTGTACTCTAAAAAACATCCAATGTATTCACGACGCAGTCTCACGGATTTTGTGTTCAGGGCACAATCTCACGGATTTGTGTTCACGACACAATCTCACGGATTTGGGCTCACGAACAATCTCACGAGTGCGTTCTAGAATAAAGTGCATCAATAAAAAACCACACAACGCCCAGTCCAGAAAAATAACTCCATTATTGTTGAGTGTGGTTATGTAAGCTCATCTTTGTCAACGATCGTTAATGCTTGGTATCATTTTTGTGATACAGCCTCATGGGCTGGCTGCACTTCGAAAAAACATCCAGTGTATTCACGACGCAGTCTCACGGATTTTGTGTTCAGGGCACAATCTCACGGATTTGTGTTCACGACACAATCTCACGGATTTGGGCTCACGAACAATCTCACGAGTGCGTTCTAGAATAAAGTGCATCAATAAAAACCACAACGCCTAGTCCAGAAAAATAACTCCATGATTGTTAAGTGTGGTTATGTAAGCTCATCTTGTCAATGATCGTTACTGTTTTGCTAGTTTCTGTGATACAGTATCACGGGCTGTACTCTAAAAAAAGTCTAATGTATTCACGACACAACCTTCTAGGCTGTTTTTTTTTTTTTTTTTTTTGTTTTTTTTTTTTTTTGTTAGTGGGTAATAATTTTTCAGATCAATCTCAATATCGCATTAAGAAGAAAAAAAAAATTACAAAAGATAATATTAACTGAATAAATAATTTTTGATTTACCTTCATTTATTGTATTCGCTCGTGTTATTATTTTGAGCATGACGAATAAAACTATGGAGACCTATTTTGCGATCTCTAGCCATTTTTCGTTCCAATCCTTTATTTTTCCTTTTCATCGTAATTCTTGCGTTTTTCCATGTCTAATATTCTATAGTGACACAGCTACGAACTTTCAGTATGCTAACTTCACTTAGAAAGAAAAATGCGTGTGCGATGGCCGGCACACAAAACGTGTATGAGACTGCAGACGACGACGGGCTGTTAAGGAAGGCGTGAGTGGGGAGAAAACAAGTTTTCTTTATCCAGAGTTGCTTTAAAAGTGTGTATGATGGCAGCACGTACGCGTGGTACTACTTGTGAATACTTGTAATCTCGAAGGGCGAATCACGAAGTTTAATTACACACCTTTGTAATTAACACGCAGATAGATCATAAATAGATCTTGTTTGTGGTAATGGAACTTTTATCTCATCATTATATATCTCGGTATAAGATTACTCTGGAGTCAATCTCCATTCTTTTCATATTTTATTGAGTTACATAATATTAAATTCTACTCTTGATAAATAACATCTATTGAAGAAAATGTCATAAAATATTATTTAAATTAAACGCTACCAATCGATTCACATAAATATTAAATAATATAATAAATAACAACGTAGGTACTGCTCGACTAAACTTGGTAGTTATAATTTTATAATCACTGATAATTTAGATACTTAATCGTCTGGAGCTTCGAACTTTTACTAGTAAAATTTAATTTTGAAATCGAGGTATTTAAATTTAGTATCACATATGGAATTGTTAAATACTTTAAAGCACTTCATATCCTAGTTTGCGGTTTAATTAGTATCGTAAAAACGTTTTGTGAACAAGATATTGGTTGCTCCCCAAAATAATACTGAACAATATGCTAAATAACACAATTTGAGTAATTTAGAATATGATTGTAAGAGTCACGTATATTTTAAGTGAGATAAAGTAAAATTTTTCATAAACGTTTAATCCTGGCAAACGGTATTAGGCGATAGCGTTATAACAGTTAAATCATACCATACGGGGTCTTCTACTTGTTTATTGCGACTTGTTGACATGTCTAAGTCAAAGTCAAAATTTTTATTTAAAATAGTATAATCAAAGTAATTTTTTGGACGTCAGTTAAGTCTACCACCGGTTCCAAAGCAAGTCCACTGAGAAGAACCAGCGAAACAAACTCAGTGGAACTAGAATTTTCAAATATTATATTACAAAAAAAAAATACAAACAATACTGTATACTACTATAGTAGTATACATATATGTATTTTAAAATATGGTTTACAACTTTTATAAACATACTTACTTAATTACATACATTTATTACTAGTCTTATACACACTATCCTAAGATAAATAAGTAAATAAATTTACTATATCCAAATATCCAAAAAAACCAGAGGATGTTAATAAAAAAAAACTCAGCTAGGTAAGCTCATCTAATCTTCGTTCAAGAGTATATTATTATTATCACTGAGTTGCGAATAACACAAATATTGTTTGAACAAACAATTTACTTTGTTTCATGAATTATAAAACACGTATTGCTTTAAAATAATATGGTACGTTTTAAATTTTTAAAGAGCATTAAATAAATGTTATTTGAAGACAATATTGGAGATTCTAGTAGAGTTTTATCGGTTAACATGTTGAAGGAAAGCCATTATCAATATAATAACATACGTCGAGCTAAAATGAAACTTAAGCGCTGTATGGGCGTTCGGGCAAGAATGCAATGCCACAGGTCGTCCTTTTTATACTCCCTTTAATGTTATTTCCACGTTTATAGCACAATAAAGACGATACTGGCCACTACGCGTAATGAAATCTTCAGTTCAATACATAGTGATGTTATCTATTAATGGACAAAACTATTATAGTTCTAATTAACTTACAAATCAATAGAGAACACAACTGTTCACGGTTTCATGGCGGGGTATTTAGACGCTATCTATTGGCGGGCCTCGGCAGTAAATACAACCCAAATACCTTGACGTCAGATGGTCGTTAAAATGGCGTAATTACATATTTCTTGATAAATTTTTAGTCGTTCTTTTACGCAAAGAAATGCATTTATGCATGTATACCAGTCATCTCGGAGAAGACTCCTGGGCCTATATATAACTCTTGGGGATTGTAATACACGAATATGTCTCGAATCTGAATCGATCTGAGCGCCTTTAGCAGTTTTTTGAGGGTTAGTCCAGCGAAAAGCCAGACTATAGTGAGGGGGAACTGCCCAGCTGCCACTTAGTAGTCCCCATAAGATCGTGCCCTACTACCGCTCGTTCCGCCTTCTCGCATGTACTTCAAGTCTTAAATGGAACGCCTCAGAGCGAGGTAACGCCGCATGAGTCATATTTTTTCGTGCGTGCAGCTAGCTTCATCGAATTATAAGACGTTGTCAAGTCAAAATATAAATGTTATATAACATAATATCGTCCTATGGTTTATTTACATCACGATGGCCATAATGATGTAATACTCCCATTAGATAATCAGATGCCCGCACAACAAAATAAAAATCCGTTTCCATATGTTATGTAAACGGCAGGACAACTTAGAATCAGGAAACTTCTGAACGCCAAGCAAACACTTCTATTGACTGGTATAAAATATTTAAAGTACTTGTCGTTACACTAAGAAAAGTTTAAACTCGTGAAGCGTGTATCAGTAAGCATTGACATCGTAGAACACATTTTCTCGCTCTTTGATCCTTCACTTGGACAGAAAATCCAACTTTTACGCTTTCACACAAACAGCTCCGAGTTATTTTAAGTCAACTCTTCGCTACTTCAGGTAACGTACATATGATACAAATTTAAATAGCCCGAGCAAAACATGAAGAATTCATATTGTTTTATTAACATGAAATAAATGAATCATTTTAATTATTCAAAGTGCGTGTTACATATACGTACCGATAAAATTGATATAAAATAATAATATAATATCTGTAAAAGCTTTTATTTACCACGTCAATCGGGATTTAAATCCGCTACCTCCCGCTACTTCTACGTACTAACCATTGAGGTACAGAGGTCAACAAATATATAATAGAATTTCAAATTTAAAAATCACTGTATTAAGAGCCCCTTCACCGTTTTAACTCATTTTGAACAATTTTGATTATCTTTTGTACGCAAGGTGAGAAAGATTTGAACATTCTATTTCATTATTTTATGAGTAGAGTTCTTATTCTTGTCGACTAGATAATTTTTAAAAAGAAATAATGAATATATTAATGGAAATCACCCATATTCAAAACCCCTTTTCGCAAAAGTAACAAGCGAGTGATGTACCGCTTATGCAAACCGAAAGACAGGTGCGCAGCGCAACATTCCCTTAATTGAAATCTTTTGTTACAAAAAAGTATAAATATAATCTCATAGTAAGAGGGCATAGCCTCGTCTAGACGAATGGCACAAATAATAAAATGAAACAGTAAAAAGTTTAATATTCTGGTACACAGTCCTCTCAATTTTCTAATACGAAGCTTTAATATATTCAAACACATGGTAGAAATACTACGCAAAGTTTTGGGCGGTTAACTTTTCTGGTCTCTTACCCGTACCGGGGATTAAATTTTAAACTTCTACCGACTAGCCTCATAAACTTGATGAGTTGGATTTATATTCGCGGGGGACTTGCAAGTTTGATTCTTTTTCATATATTTTTAACCATCTGAGCTCTAAAATATTGGAATCATCAACATCATCAACTACAACGCTATGATTTTTTTTAGTTACTATATCTTAAGCGAAATAAATTTGAATTGGCAATTCTGATACAAAATCTGATTAAAAAATTTGAATTTTTAATTACGTGTGTTAACAATGGCGTCAAAATATTAATTAATGCGTAGCGTATCTGTGAGTTGCAGTGGAAACAATCATATATTATATATTCTTGTAAAGCGTAACTTGGCAAACGTGCGTAGCCTCCTGTACGCTGTGGTGGTGCCGCGCCTTAATAAACGCGTGTAGCCTCTCCGTACGCTGTAGTGGTGCCGCGCCTTAATAAACGCGTGTAGCCTCTCCGTACGCTGTAGTGGTGCGGCGCCTTAACAAACGTGCGTAGCATCTCCGTACGCTGTGATGGTGCCGCGCCTTAACAAACGTGCGTTGCCAGAAAATATTATAGTTAAATAATATGTATGGAAAGTTTATCTTTACTAATGCTATACTTCACCATTTACTCTGTCTTATTTATATGTATAATATAGTATATATATACTACTAGCTGTTACCCGCAGCTTCGCCCGCGTGAACTTAGGTTTACGGATTTATCATGTCTGATGATGATCATTTTCTATTTTAATAATTACTAAGTTTTTGTATTAAAATGAATATATGTCATCTTGAACATAAAGACATATATCCCTTCGCAGATTTTCTGTAGGCATATTTAGGATTTATAATACTATTATTATATATTCCACCATACGTTGATCATATTATTACGTCTACCAGAGTTGATACACTACGGCCTTAGACAGCAGACAACCGCCCGCGCCCGTTCGTATCACAGCAACACGATTTATTTTCTTCTGCGTTATTTTGATTTTGCCATATCTCCTAAAGTATTCATTTAATTTGCATGATGTAAAGGGCAAAAATAATCTTCATAAAATGCACATGCCAATTAACTGATTTAAAATGATAAGGATTCATACCGTATTTGTGTTAATAACTTTCAAATTATCACGTTATAATTGCCCATTTTTTAAAGTATTAAATGGATATAGTATGATATCCCTTAGAGATAGACATATGCCATCGCGGACTTTTTTGTAGACCTATTTAAGATACACAATTCCACCATACATTATTTTGTTATATCTCAAAGGGTTTAGGCAGCGTTTTCGTTGAAAACTCCCATGCGGCCTATTTTTTCCCGACACCTTCAACAATTATTGTTATATCTTAGCCAATATATATAAAAACTTAATAAATTAAATACATAAACCTTCTTCTTGAATTGTCATATCTATTAAAAAAAACCGCATCAAAATCCGTTGCATAGTTTTAAAGATGTAAGCGTACAAAAGGATATAGGGACAGAAAAAGCGACTTTGTTTTATAATATGTAGTGATTTGGTAGATAGATATATAGAAATGCAAGCACATGAATAATATATTATTAGTAATATTGTATAGTCATTTTAAACAACTTAGGTAAAATCTGGAGTTACAAAATTTGTATAAGCAACCAATTTAAAAATTAAATAATTTTGGCTTTGAAACATACTTATGTCTGCAGGTTTTGCGGTAGAGATTGACTGGCTACTTGATGTTTAATTAGAGAATGATAGTGAGCCGGTTCTGAAGAGGAGCGCATTTGAAAATACTGACGAAAACTTCGGTTTTAAATTACAAGGAGGCTTTATTATGCAAAGCTTGAAGTTTATGCCAAAAAAGACAGGCACTTTTTATTTCATCTGTTTTCAGACAATTCAACATTACAACGATAATTTATATATTTTTATTTAGATATTTCGTTACGTTTTTTTCTCACAGTTTGAGTTACCATTTAAAAAAATGAATGTTTAGAAAACCGTAGACCTACGAGATGAAATTATTGAATTAATGAATAAATAATACTTATGTTCTTTTCATGTAATAGGATAAATTAAACGTACATTGATAACATAACTCACTCCATTAAGTTCTCAAGTAATACTTAAAAGTTACAGCCGTTATTACTTTAATCGAGTTAATATTAATTCTTACGCTATAAAAGTTCGCCGTTAAGTTTAACTCGCTCAATAAATCATACGTTTCATAACACCAGGAACCTCTTGTCTGTCCGTTCCAAGTTAGAAAATATTACGTGTAAAGTATTGATTTTTAATGTTTACGCGAATTTCACTCGTAACGAAGAAATAACAAAAACAGATTTTGTTACGGCTTACTAATATTTTCAACCCAACATCCCATTCCTTGTAAAAGTTTTTTCATTATAATAAGTGTAAAATAGTTTCTACGTTGTTTTTATATCTGTCTAATAAACACAAAATTATATAGAATATGCCTTTAATAAACATAAGCTTCGGTGTATCTTATATCTTTAAACGAGCAATTCTTGTGTATTATATTATGATATATAATCAGGACCTCGGAAACGGCTCCAACGATTTTCATGAAATTTTGTTGAAAAATTGAAATGGGTTAAAAACGGCGATATATCGATCTAGCTAGGATACATTTTTAGAAAACTCTTTTTATTCGTGTTTTGAGGCAACGATAAAATATGATAAGAATACGGATTACGTCCGTTTTTCAATGTTAAATAATAAATGATAGCTTAGTGGTGAAATTAGGCAGTTATAAATCGAAAAGAGCATGGTTGTATCTCCAGTCCGGTCACTTTTTTGTATTTTTTTTTTTTCAAGTTCATTTTTTTGATATTTATTTTTTCTTTTTATTACTAAAGGTATATAAAACAAAACAAAAAAGAACCGAGCAAATGCTCGATCAACCACGTACTTTAAATAATGGACAGAATAGCAAAAAAGTGTTCTAAAACCACAAAATCTATGCAAATTGTCATAATAACATCCATAACATGTAACATAGATAATATAAATTTAATCATCATATTATTAAAATCTTAAAACAGTATTCCAATCGTATTGATGTATCGGGCAATTAGAAAGGACAAAAATGATTCACGATAGAAAATAAAGAAAAATTTTAATTTAGTGGAAAAAGCAACGAACCGTTTTCGTTTTTTTTATAGCTGGCCAATTGAAACGTTTCCAGCTCTCTGAATAATTCATCTTTCGTTTGAACAAAGACGAAGTGGGCCGCGCGGCGATTCTTTGATCTTTTGTAATTGGAATCGATGCTCATATTAAAAAGAAATTCTTTAGACCTAAGAAATGCATCAAAGCCATTTTCTTGAAGATGATTAAAATTCGTTGTGATTTTGACCTATCCTGTAAACTTTATTCAATTATTTGTTTTAGTGAGCGTCATTTTTTTTAAATTTCTAGCTTATTTTGTTAATAGTCGATATGATAGAGAAAAAATATATTAGGTAAACTTTTAAATTCAGAATAAGTAACTTTTTTGCAAACAGTTATAAAAAAAAGCCTTATAAGAGGTCTTTCTCTCCACATCAATCAAAAAATATGTTTTCTTATAACTTTACAACTAAATATTCCTAATACTAACCAGAAGACAATAAAATTAAAAGTAAAGTACATACAGTAGAACGAAGCGATATTTTTTTACATATTTTACATGAAGGCTGTAATAAAAAAAAACTACTAAAACGTACAACTTTAACCTAACTACTACACTTACTAAACTAACTAAGGTAAACGAAAATTAATACATAACAGGTTTTCATAACCTTTTCATTATCAGGGTTTCATTATCCCTAATCATTGTATTCTGATGTTTGTTCAAATATATTACTTGTCAATACTTTTATTAATATTATACGTTAGCTTTTGTCCATGGGAATAAGTTTTACAACTCTATCAATAAAGTCGCCAACTTGTGCAATAACAGCAATCGCTTATATAATAGAAGGAGAGATCGACGAGAAACTCGATTATACTTGTTTAATAAATAATATCGTTTCATCATCATCATCATGTCAGCCAATCGACGCCCACTGCTGGGTATAGGCCTCCCCCAAGGATCTCCACAACGATCGGTCCTGCGCTGCCCGCATCCAGCGGCTTCCCGCGACCTTTACCAGATCGTCGGTCCACCTTGTAGAGGGCCTGCCCACGGAGCGTCGTCCGGTACGCGGTCGCCATTCGAGGACCTTTCCGCCCCAACGGCCATCGGTTCTCCGCGCTATGTGTCCCGCCCACTGCCACTTCAGCGATGCAATCCTTCGAGCGATGTCGGTCGTTTTGGTTCTCCTGCGGATCTCATCATTTCTGATTCGATCGTGCAGGGAAATACCAAGCATCGCTCTCTCCATTGCTCGCTGGGTGACCTTGAGCCTTCTTATGAGACCCATAGTAAGCGACCACGTCTCACTCCCATAGGTCATCACTGGCAACACACACTGGTCAAAGACTTTCGTCTTGAGACACTGAGGTATTTCGGACGCGAATATATGCCGGAGCTTCCCGAATGCTGCCCATCCGAGCT
Source organism: Lycaena phlaeas (assembly GCA_905333005.2). Classification (NCBI taxonomy): domain Eukaryota; kingdom Metazoa; phylum Arthropoda; class Insecta; order Lepidoptera; family Lycaenidae; genus Lycaena; species Lycaena phlaeas. Next base: position 10,233,960 of record HG995174.1, on the reverse strand, counting down.
GGATTCGACGAGAGATCTCTTTGTCGAAGTTGGCCTTACCTAACTGGACTGTCTGTCCCAGGTACACATAGTGGTCAACAACTTCGAGTGTAATGTTCCCGACGTTAACTGGAGCGGGTGCAACATGGACATTTGACATGATCTTCGTCTTGTCCATGTTCATCTTAAGACCCACTCTTTGGGAAACATTATGGAGATCTTCGAGCATTGTGTTCAGGTCTTCCAAGGTCTCAGCCATAAGAACTACATCATCGGCAAATCGCAGGTGTGTTAGGTACTCGCCATTGATGTTGATGCCGAGTCCTTTCCAGTCCAGAAGCTTGAAAATATCCTCCAACGCAGCTGTGAACAGTTTCGGAGAAATAACGTCTCCTTGCCTTACGCCTCGCTGCAGTTGGATCGGATTAGAGCTCTGGTTCTGGAATCGAATCGACATGGTGGCGTTTTGGTATAAGTACTTCAGCACCTCGATGTACCTGTAGTCTATTTGGCACCTTTGGAGAGACTGCAGCACTGCCCAGGTCTCAATCGAATCAAAGGCTTTCTCATAGTCCACGAACGCTAAGCAAAGTGGCAAGTTATACTCTTCGGTCTTCTGTATAACTTGCCGCAGCGTGTGGATGTGGTCTATGGTACTAAAGCCCTTTCGGAACCCGGCTTGTTCGGGAGGTTGGAAGTCGTCAAACCTGCTAGCGAGACGATTCGTAATGACTCTCGAAAACAACTTATATATATGGCTTAGGAGCGAGATGGGTCTATAGTTCTTCAAGAGAGTTTTGTCACCTTTCTTGAAAAACAGCATCACCTCACTTCTACCCCATGCCTTTGGCGTTTTGCCCTCGAGGATGACAGAATTGAAGAGCATCTGGAGAACCCTCAGTATCGGCTTACCGCCCGCTCTCAGAAGCTCTGTTGTGATTCCGTCATCACCCGCCGCCTTGTTGTTTTTCAGCTGCTTGAGAGCCATACTAATCTCATACAGGCTGACGTCCGGGATATCTTCGGTAAAGTGTCGGGTAAGCTTGGCTCTAGGATCTTTAGCCTTGCTTTCAACGGGTGTTTGCGTGGAATATAACTGTCCATAGAAGCTCTCAATCTCCCTCAGGATTTCAGGTGTTGACGTAATGATGCTACCGGCCTCAGTTTTCAGCCTCGTCAATTGGCTTTGCCCAATAGACAGATCTCTGGCGAACACTTTGGAGCCTTTGTTCCGCTCAATGGCCTCTTTAATACGCTGTGTATTAAATTGGCGAAGGTCGCTTGTCAAAGACTTAGATATCTGTCTATTGAGTTGCCGATAACAATGGGCATCCGCTGAGTTCTGTAGCCTCATTTCGTTTCTCTGATCCATGAGTCGGAGAGTCTGACTGGAGAGCTTCTTTAATTTGGGACGGCGGGTTTTAAAATACTTAGACCCTGCTGTTCGGACAGTATCCACCACCACGTTGTATAGATCGTCCACATCGATGCTGTTCTCAAGGGCTTCGAAGCGGTTTTGAAGCTCGAGCTGAAAGCACTCGGGGTTTTGAATTTGGGCTGGTATTGGTCGGAGCGTGGATTTTATCAGTCGCGCTCTCTCAAGCTTTACGTCGATCGTTTACGTGTAGCGATATTGTAGATACTTTAAAATAAACTCTACTGCTTTCTCATGTAAAATTATAATTAAACATCTTTATAATACTTTTACGGATTATATAGCGTATATTAATGATTTTAAATGTCCAAAATTTCGGATACTTTACAACAATCATGGCCACGTTAGCACTAAAGAAAGTAATGACATGCGACCAAAAATCTTTTTTTTTACAGGTCTTCTACGATAAAAGTTGTTAGATCTATGTAATACTATAGTTATACTATTAATAAGTATTCATAATAGAGTTTCTTATTTCAATAATACATTTCACAAGAAAATATAAGATATATTTGGAAATCAAAGTTTTAAATGTGATAATTTAAATTCGCGCCAAAAAGCTTATGTATATCATGGCACCTGCTTATGACGTCACGTTAGTAAAGCCCTAGATAAACAGTATGTAAAAGGCGATATCATAATGCATGTTTGCCCATAGATATGAAAATACAAAATTTTACCAAATTGGGTTCAAATTACAATAGACGTTGAATAAATTGCAAACGTCGAAATACATTGATCTGCAAAGTTGAACCAATATCTAAAAAGTTGTTAAGGCGGTAATTTTTGAAGTCTGGATTTATAGAGGCGACACCTGGCGGCTCCGTTGATTGAGAGAGCAGGCCGTACGCGAAATTATTAAAGCATAATTTATGTTCGCAATTTGTTCGCTACTTGAATTCGTTCCTTGCATCATTCATCACGTGCCAGCAACGAAACGATTAATTTCGACAATCGTCAGTAAAAACCGTTGAGTTACCGAGTGGTTGCACACGCTTATTATTTTCAAGGGTTACGTATACACTGTACAGTCAGCGTCGTAAATCGTTCTCAGCTTGGAGATTGCGGAAAGCTTTGTTTTGTTCTCATCTGCTTGATGCCACACTGCTTAGTTGTTATACAAAGCGTTCGCTGTATTCCCAAAAAAGACTGAATAGGCAGCATGGGTAACGCATGGATGGCACCTAGGCACATACGGGTTGCTCTCGGGTCTAAATGAAAACGAAACCAGCATAGTAACTGTAATACAGTATAACAGTATTCTAACAAGTAACTGAATATTTATATTTATTTTTATTATTTTATTATTTATTACACTTAAGTTTTGAATTGTTATATTTTATATTGCAGCTTAGGGCTACTCCAAACTTCAAAAAAATGTATAATAACTTTGTTGTGCTTAATTTATTTATTCTATATATATATATATATATATATATATATATATATATATATATATATATATATATATATATATATATATATATATATATATATATATATATATATATATATATATATATAAATCGAAAGTATTTACTTGTAAAAGTAGTTACTTGAGATTAAATTATTATAAATAACAACGCTTTAGTTACAGTTAAAAATTAAAAGCTATGCTATGATTTTAGCAAATTAGCTCTTTATTGTTTTTTTTACGTACATGTGTTTTTATATAACATTTTTTATCCTTTTTCCTTATGACAGATTTTATTTAGCAGTTGAAGCTTTTCTCCTACTATCGACGCCCATAAATATTCGTATAATACAGATGTTATGCAGATGCGTTACCCTCTTTTTCTCTATTTGTCCAATAAGCCACCGAAACTTGCGAACCGCACGTAATACGACGGTATCGCTGTCACTTGCGCCAGTATCATGTGATGCGTGACCGTATTTGGCTCCAAAGCAACACCATTTCTTGCAATGATAAGTAAATAGACGTTTAAATCAACCAGAAATATACAAACCCTACAGAAATTAGTTTCAAAATTTTCCCAATATGGCCAATGTAGTAGGCGCACGTCACTGCAGCGAGAGGTATGGGCGAGAGCAGACGTGCGCATGCGACCAACAGATATCGTGTGTTGTCGAGGCCATGTAAATGTGGTATCGGTGACACAAAAAAGAAATGTGGTGTCGTGGGACACCAGGTAGGAACGAAGTTCCTTCGGCTAAAAAGAAAAGTATTATACACTACTCGCTTGTGTATGCGACTGTCGCGCCTGCGCACGTCTCATTTAACGCTTTTATTCCACGCACTTTTTCTTACGGTTTTACTATCACATTTTTTTCAGTTCGGTCGCGCAGCAAAATCCCTATCCCCTCCAAGCCTGCCGTAAGGAACTTCTTCCAACAAACATGTTATGATCAAATATAATACGATACAATGTCGCTTGTTTCAAATATCTTAAACAAAATTTTGTTTAATAATAGCTTATTAGTAGTTTGTAGTGTTTGATATAAACGTATTAAATTGTTCATTATAATTGTGCATCAAGAACAGTACTCTCGACGAATGCCAACATAATCGATACCCGATAGCGTGATTTGAGAGGAATTCACTCACTGCTGAGGTAGAGAGCCTGGCAATCATAGACTAATTAAAAATATATTACGATTTTGAACGTTCTCGAATGTACATTAACGGTACCTATTTCTTGGAGTTTATTAAGATTTGGTAGCAGATAAGGATAAGGTTCCGCAATGGCGCGTCCGTTTCCTGGCGACGCTTTCGGCGGCAGAGCCTCCTCGTTAATTTTATTTATGGGACGCCCCCTAATTTAATATTGATTATAGGTTGCTGTCGATGTGAAAGTAGACAAGGAAAAAATTGAAATAGCTTCGTATTGCTGAAGAAATTGCTACGTTCTTTACGTATTTTTACTTACAGTATTAACGGCGTGATTTATTTGTTGTTATTAAAAGATTAAGTGAATATATTTTACAACATGACCTGATGAATTAAAAATTTAATTTAAAGATATCTAAGAAAAATCCTTGATTGAGTAATCAAGGATTTTTCTTATTCTCATTCTTGCATTCTCTTCGCCTACAAAATCTTCACTTCATTTAGTGGAGGTCAACACTCTGTCTCAGGGTGGGCAAGATGCCTTCTCAATCGCACCTTTCATACCTCGATAAAAATAATTCACAGAAATTCCCTTGATTAATCAAATTAGGAATATTGAACAAAATGTATTCTTTTCGGTAACACCCAATTCGTTTGAAAAGTCCAAGGCAAGTCAAGGTTCGATTAACACCCAAACTGCCGAAAATTTTCCAATCAGACCTTCTAAATTGGAAAACTTTTATATGCGATCAAACGTCCAGGTACCTATTTCTATCGTTGGTTACGAACTTTTTATTCGGGTTTCCTGCAAAAATTAAATTAGACTCAAACGAAATTAAAACTGCAAATGAGAGCTTCTTTTGGAGTTTTTGTTGGATAATAAAAAAATATGTATAAAAAGTTATAGGCAAAAGGTGGTATGACATACAGCCGCCAATTAAACACAACAACCGAATAATATTACAGTGTTGTTATTAGTATGTAGCAAATTGGTTTTTGGCCCGATCCCGTGCGCGACCACACGCCGTTTTCGCGGTCATTAGCAATTTTGGCAAAGCTTCATCAGCGCTCCTAACTTATGACTTTATGAGATTTCGGCGAGGCTAAATTGCTTTTCAAGACCCTGATAAAAATAATTAATATTTATAATTACGTTTTTAATGTTATTAAATTTTAAAATCATATTTTCATGTATTGGAATTTCAAAAATGTATACAAATATCAAAGCTATTATTTAAATTAGTTTTATTTTGTACAAAAATTGTTGTCGTCTTTTTGTTACAATGAATAATAATTTTGCTTTAATATTTACAAGTCATATTACATTAAAAATTAAGATGTGATTAAGAATATTTACCGGTTATTTCTAGTGATAATGATCATAATATTATCATGGTTTGTATCTAAGTACAAGCAAGAACGCAATACTACTACATAATATATACAGGGTGTCCCGGAAAGTAAGAATCAAATGAAGCAGGGTGTCGTGCTAGGCCATTCCAAAACTTTTTCTCCCAGAAACCTCCCCTCTATCTCGTAAATAAAAAAGAATATGACCATTTTAATGATTTTTCAGAATTGTTCATAAAAAAAATCCCAAACCATTGATAGAGGCCTCCCCTCTATCAATGGTTTGGCAAGATTTTTTTTCTTGGTCCTGAAAGAAAAAGTTTTGGAATGGCCTAGCACAACACCCTGTTTCGTTTGATCCTTTCTTTCTGGGACACCCTGTATAATGATTCGTCTGCTACGTATATTTTATAGTATAAAATTCAGTAGACGACTTATTCTGTAATTGCCCCAGGACGTAAGCCGTACTGATTGGTTCCACTTATTATTGCTTATTTCCCCTTATAATTTGAAAATATGCTTTTATGGTTTCCAACCTTATAAAAGGGAATCAAATACAAAATTAAATCTGACTAAATTAAACAAAATTCCTTATAATAATGCCCAATTAGTATTAATTTTATATTAAAATATATATGGCGAATATATATTTTTGTTTATAATACAATACTAACTAATGAAGCTCGCCGCATCTCGTATACATATTAAATGATTGCTTGTAAAGATTTTAACTACTTATTAGTATTCTAGTCTTAAACGAACAGCTTTCATTAGGCTACCTTTGTCTTTAACGCTTATTACCGTACTAGCTATCTTTCATCTCGGAATATAATTATCTTACATAATTACTGTTATTAAGAATTCTTCGATTAATTTAATTATTTACATTTTTATAAAGTTTACTATAAAAATGATGGTAGGTTATTAAATATTTGATTTCGATAATCAATTTAGGATAATCATTAGTCAAAAATTATCTGAACCAATACAAGAAATTAATGAATTTCTATTAATTAAAATATATAAATAATGATAAACCTAATATTCATATATAACAATTTGCGAAATAAATAATAATAATAATTTATTATTATTTATGATACATTATATTATGTGAAATACTACTATTATATAGAATATACATAGTTATGTATACACTAAAATAACATTAAAATTGTTTCCTCAAATTATTGTAAATATAAAATATATTACGTGTTAATTAAATAAATTGAAACTTAATTCACTGGATATTTCATTTGTATCATGAAATCTATAATTGCCAATAATTTGACTTTCAAAAATTTTGATAAAAACTTTGTTAAAAATTTGATTTGAAAATGTTAGCAATGCGGAAATGATATTCAAATTGTATAATATTTTATAATAATAATATTTTGTAATGAACATTTTTCATTAAACAGAGTTTTCTCTAGAATTTTATAAGCTAAATCACTTGTAGCAATAATTGCTTGTTAATACCTATGCTAATTCCACTTGAAGTGAATACTTGAAGTGAGTATAAAAAGAAATTCCTTGAACGACAGGTCCGCTGAGCGCAGTTTTGCCCTCCTCGGTAATCCAAAGCCTCACTGAAAGGACGCTCGAGACGATTATAATCACTTTTGTGAAGAGTGAAAGAGATAAAAATACAGTGCATATTAGCATTGGTTCTTTTCCAACGCTTTGTCTAGATGTGTTGATCTATGGACGGATAGCATATCGCCTTTTTGATATTGTTTGATCACATGTTGAATTAAGCATAGATAATGAGAAAACATTCAAATTAAATCGTTAACGGTACAAATAGTGCTAGCTTTTAGTGAGCCTGGGGATTTTCGATATAGCACAATACTTGCATCACATAATGCCTGGGGCGAGATTTTAAGGTGGAAAACCCATAACAAAGTCATCATCATCAAAATCATCATCTTCGTCGGCCTTAATCCTTTAATTAACGCCAAGACGACCGATCCCTACTCGCATCCAAGACGACTGTCTGATAAAACTTCATCTACCTAAATGCGGCCTCGACTCTTAAGTATTATTGGCCCATCGGCCAACCGCTCTTCTGAGTGTGACCAGCCCACTTACACTTCAACGGGCCTCTTCTATACTTGAAATTGGTAACATTAATTCTCTGGCGGATGTGATCCTAATAGATGTGGTAATAAAAGTGTTTACACTCAATAAAAATCTCTAACAACAAGAACGTTCGGCACCATATATATGTCAATTTTACTGCCAAGATTGTAAGGTTTTTCAAAACATTTTTGTTTTCAAAAACTAGTGTAATTTAGAAACACGAATGTAAAGCTAACATAATTGGAGCTGAGGAAGAGCCTCGTTGATCAATAGACTGCTATTATTACCGGCAGCGCAGTCGATCTTTTCATCAATCCTCGCTGCATCCAAATACGAAGTACTCAGATCATTGCTATTTAAACGCTACGGAAGCTAAAAGCGCTCATTGAAACAGGATTTACAAGAGTAATTAATTTAATTATATGTACCTTCATTTATGAAGTTTACAAAGTCATTTCATTAGCTATCGTCGTATTTTCGCCGGAGTCCCAGACACAACACGGTAATAAAAACAAAATATAGTTTTAACAATGTAGAATGATATTTGTGTCTACTAAGCTAATCGTAGACACACGTAAAGTGACATACGTAAGGAGGAAGAAGATCCGCGTTGCTTTATGTAGACACACTACCGATTTAATAAAAATATGTCTTTAAGAATTTGTTGAATCCATTCTTTTGACAACATCAGATCCCAAATATTGTTACCTCCCATTTTCATTAGAGAATCAGTAATCGGGCAATTAAAATTAAATTCATTAAATCAAAAACTGCAAATTACGAGCGAGACTCGCGCACGAAGGGTTCTGTATTATTATCTATACAACATTAGACATTATTACAAACTTCCGATATTAAAAACCAGCGAGAGCAATCAGAGAAAGCAATAAAAACACATTTAGTGTATGGGAGCCACTCTTGAATATTTATTTAAAAATTTATTTACTGTTTGTTATCATAGCAGCAACAGCAATACATATTATTATATGTTAAGATATACCTATATAAAAAAAATACAGGTGCAGCCTGGTGACAGACGTACGGACAACGGAGGCTTAGTAATAGTTTGGCGTCCGTTGGGAAATAAATATACGTTATCATACTCAATTATACACTGACCAAGTATCTAATTATTGAAAATTATTAAAAAAACAAAAAAGTAATATTTGGTCAATTACAATTCTGGCGTAATATATAATTTATTGTAAGTACACGCTACACGAGAATCAGAATGATTTAAGGCTGTAATATTATAAATTCGGAATATAAGTGCTCTTCTTCATTGTGGAGGGTGTACTTGAGAAAATTACGGAAAGGTGGTCTTATTCACTCGGGCCACCATTTCCGAAGGTTCGAACATAAATTATAATCTCTATGATACTTAGGGAAATCCTACAAAAATGAGTAATATTTTTTTATATTTCAAGCTTAATTTAATTTACATCGCTTATATCTTTTCGTTGATTAATGTAATTTGATTTTACTTAATGTATTATTATTTATATTCAAAAATTATAATGTGTATAATTTCTTTCTTATTTCTCTCAAATACAAGTTAAATGCAAGCATATAAGCAATATTTTATTAAATAAAATAATATTTTTAATATTAGGTATGTTTAAATTCAAAATACTCAAAAGGTATTAAACAAATAAGAGGCAGAAATAAAAAAGCCTTCTTTAGATTGTAGATACGTGTTAAAAAAAAATGCGTTCTATTGCTTGTAACCTTTATTCAATTTCGTTTTCGTATATTTTTTATCATCAATAATTGGTACAAATTAAAAAATATATTTCTAATAAAATATATTAACTGGTAAGCAAATGTAATATTGCGATGCTAAATTAAATTTATATCTTCAGAGGAAATACCATATCTAAGAATGAACTCTGTAAATTATTCATGAAGAAAGTTTTAACTGCGACATGATTTTAAAACCGACATTTGTAAGCCTTAGTGAGTTTGCTTTTGGTGGATTTAAATTGGCTTTGTATCGCTGAATTTATATTTATTAACATTATTAAACGAACATTTCTTTTGTTGTCCAAGGAGAACTGCGCAATCTAGCACTAGACATTTTTTTCAGAATTCATCTACGTAGACTTATACCCAACTATATTTTGAGATCGGCTTCTAATCTAACCGAATTAATCATCAAAATCGGTTCACCCAGTCAAAAGTTATGAGGTAACACTTATATAAAAAAAAAAAAACATACAGTCGAATTGATAACCTCCTCCTTTTTTTTGAAGTCGGTTAAAAATATACTAAATTTTAAACATGAGGAAATATTATTATAAATATAGTGACAAAATTTTATCATAAGATGAACGCTGTACCGTAAACTGTATAAGTTGGAAACATCTTTAGAGCGCTACCTCTTCCCGTTAGCTTTTTGTTTAACAGTGAGAGCGCTTTACTGAAGAGATATTAATTAAATGAACTGAATAAAGTTAAATTCATTTAAAAATTGTGTCAACTATTTGAACGAAGGGTATTATTTTATTATTATAAATGTATACAAATGCTGTTTTATGTTGTAGAAAGATAAATGATTTTAAGATGAGCTACGTGACAATTTTCCTAGTGTTGATGCTATATCTATTATCTAGTACACTTGCATGAAATGTAGCGTACTTCCTTACTTAATAACACTACCTTGATTAGTGATGGTAATGATCTCAAGCCAATTCTTCATGAATGTCAAGCTTGTCAATTGTTCAAATCCCTGTAATATGCTGCATATATAAATAAATATTATTCAACGATCACACTATGCTAACCTAGTCCCAGGGTTAGTTCGTAAGAACTTGTGTTATGCGTACTACGAACAGAAATATATTTAAGAAATATATAAATACATGATATAATATGCACATCCATGACTCGGTACATACTCATATAATAATAATAATAATAATATCTATGGACGCTTTTACACCACGTCCATCTGGTCCCGTGGTAAGTTCTCGAAGAGACTTGTGTTACGGGTAAGACAACGGAAATACATATATTTAATACTTTTTATATTAATACTTATATTTAAGATTTTTATTATACAATACACATATTTAATACACATCCATGACCCAGGAACACAGAAACTTTTTGTGTTCCCTTGCAAGATTCGAACCTGCTACCTCCGGCTTGTGAATTAATATCGAAGAGGCTAAGTCGATAACCAAGACCATCATCGCTTTGTTAATGATAAATATATATTAGTATCACGGTATAAATAGAATCGCAAATTTGAATATGTGTCAGGATCGTTAATTGGGATGACTGGATCGTCAATAGGAGCCAAATTGTGCAAAGCAATCAAATTTCAATTAATTAACACCGCATTGTCATTACACGTGGCTTATGGTGAGGCTCGATAGACAGTGTTTTATAGCCATTTAAATTAACTTCGATTGTTGTTTGTCGAATTATAACGCTTAGCATTAAAAGGCTTTGATTATCCAAAAACAGCTTTTGCTTGAGTCTTATTAAGTTGTGTACCTACACGCATAATATACTTATGCTTTATCATTGTTGCATTATTATTATTATCATTTATTTATATATGTATTTGAAACGTAAGAAAATCTTTATAAACCGCGACTAAATCCTTAAAATTTGTTTTATTATATTGAGTGCATTTTTCATAAACGTAAGAAATAATATCATAAAGAACTGAAAATTTCTTTTACCCGACTACGAAAAAATTCTGATATAAGCTGCCTATGTGTTGGTATGTATTTTGAATTTCTTGTATTTTAGGCGAATAAATATGTTAAAATAATAATAATAATAATTTTATTCAAAAATACATGCATGGTAAATTACAGGTAACATAAAGTACAATAATATACACTTATTCTATAATGTACCATATTAAAGTCTGTTAAAATACTTTAATATTGCTAAGATTTACGTAGACGAATCATAATTTTATTTTGATTAGAATATAAAAATCTGACGGGCGAAATTCTATCGTGTAAAAATTTAACATGGATTTTTTTTTCCATTATTAAAATATTATAAGTTTATAGTTAATAATACAATGTGATCAATTTCAAAATTCGTCATAATACTTAGCAGTATTTTTAGAATTTTTGACTCTCTAGATAATAAAATCTGTCATTTGTCACGATAAAATCCATGAAAGTTGTGTTGTTCTCTATTCTAATTCTATGTCTATTATTTATGTATTTCGTGTTTATTTTGACTTATCAAATGGAAATCACCACTAATCTATACAAGACTAATCAAATCAAATGCAAAAAATACATGGAAACCGAGATGATAATGCTATAACTAAATGGCGTTGAATGTTTTTGACAAAAGTATCATAAATCTGGCATTAGTGGTTGGCGTGTGAAACTTGTGGCCAGCCACAACACGAAACGTCAACAGCAGAGCTTCTCGTAAGATGTGCATAATATGATATCATTACAAATTTCAATTAATAATCATCAAAATCTCAAGAATAATAATAACTTCTAATACTTTAAAAAAATATTAATCTATTCAAAGAAAGACCTCTGTGGCTCAGTGGCATTGACGCTCTAGCAGGAGATAGCGGGTTCGAATCACGACAGGGAACAAAATGTTTTCTGTGTTCCTGGGTTAAATTTGTGTTATATAGTAAAAATCTTAAATATATGTATTTCCGTTGTTTAGTACCCGTTACACAAGTTCTTCGGAAACTTACTACGAGACCAGATTGACATCCATTCAGCATCCATAGATATTATAATATAATATAATATTATTATTATTCAATATTTATTATTATACTATATTCTTTATCATCATTTTCTATTAATTTATTATTGGACATAGGCTTCTTTCAAGTTACAAAAATACGTAGACAAAGAAAACTATCTCTGATAACGAAATAACATCAAACATAAAATCACGATAAGCTCCAAAAAAGATAAATAAATAGTTAAAAAAATATTTGTTCAATACCTGCCTACACATTTTTACATCGGCAAACAGGCTCCCGCACTTGTATTGTTATAAGAGGTATTTGATTTCGTAATCTCTATAAACTAGAAGCTGTATCGGGCGATTGGATTCGAAACAAAGCTAACGAACCGTTGAATCATGTAAACAGGGGCAAGACGACCGTCTTGTTTACCTAAAGAGCCTTTGCTTCATTAGGATCCAATTTGCTGACAACAAATTAATCCCTTTTGGTTATACTGTTGTTCCAAGCCTGTATCGTTCACGTGATACTTTAACATTTATTATCTTGTCAAAGTATAATTATATTGTGATTTTAATTCAATATCCAATTTTGTGTCGAAGTCGCCAGATTTAAGTGTTTATATACAAGTCAGACGAACTAATTATTCTCCTACAGTTCTATCAGAAACACTTAGAAGGTATTGCTTTTGTTATAAAGACAACTTATATCACATATATTGCTAAGTTTCATTCGATTTTATTTTTTTAGTATACATCTTTGTAAAAATTTAATTTTAAATGCCTGTACATATATTATATTTAATAATAAAAAACTTACTACAATAGTAGAATAAAATAGAATTCGTACGGATTCTGGCTAAATGCTCAAAGGGTTGCCACTCTAAAAGCGTAATAACTGATGCAGGATCTGCAGACATCTACTGCAGCGGTGCATCAAATTTTCGTGTTCTGTTCCTTACCCCGTACCCCGGGTTTCTTGATATAATTGATGTTTATCTTCAGATTCTCTAGCTTAATCTCATAGCTTATTTTATTTCATTATTTCAATAGAAAGATGGAGCAGAATAAATGATTTAAATAAGCTCAATTCTTGGTACAAATGGCACAATAAGCGAGGCTTTCTCTAGTTTTCAATACGGAGCTAATAAAGAAAATCATTGAACAAACGGGGTCAATAAACAAACAGCTAAACGGAGCACAATGCATCGCTACGAGAAACTTCTCCATTGTACACTCAAATTAATTGCTTTCAATAATATATAATACGAATTATGGTATTCACCCGGGGAATTCTTTTCCCTGGAAAACTTGTTTAAGCTTAACTTTTATCGGTAATAAAAGAAAATTGAAAATTCTAAGTGATAGTACTAAATTTAAAACAAAATCTAATTTTACGCCATGTAAACTTTTTTATTGTATTATACGTGGAGTTTTATGTATTTTTGGACATATTTTTAAATAAAAATAACCATCATTATTTTCATTAGGTATATTATATTGAACATAATATTTTCATTGTTACATCTTTGAAACGTAAACCACGGTAGACAGCAATCACACCAGATGGTAAAGATGGCGCACTGTATCTCCATGAAGAAAATAAATTTCAAAAAGTCAAAAAGTTCTGCATCGATTGAGCTGAAATTTTAGCATGATATATAATCTGCATCATGGATTATTTTTAACTATTTTTTGTATCAGTCACATATCCACGACCATCATCATCGACCATAGCAAAGCGTGGCAGGGTACAACTATATAGTATTATATATAGATTACACAAAAAGATACAAAATGTTTATTTGTTTTGATATTTATATTTGTCAGAGATGAGTTCACATTGCAAGATCTAATTGCTTGTCGAAATTTGCAAATTAATTTAAAATACGTGAGCGTCGGGTGAAACGGACTTGTTTGTAGTACCTGCAATAAATTGCAATTAGGAAAGCTGCTGTTGCGTCTTGTTATCGAGTTAGCAGCCTTCGAGCCTCTCGTAGGAGCACTCCAATACGAAATCACGAATAAATTAATAATTCCCTTTAATTCAATACTGTTACATTTAATTTAAAATCCGTGTTTTATTATTTTGCTTATTAAGTAATTACTGCAAATAGTGTTTGAATAGAATAAGTTTTAAAAAATTAGTTTTAGGTGCTCTATCAATGTAGATTAAGCGGGTTAAAATTATTTTTTTACATTTATGAGTTTTAATTACCGTTTTATATTTTACATTTTTTATGCTACATGGATAGGCAAGTAGCAGACTTTATAACATGTACCCTAAATATAGTCCACCAGACTGTAGGACACATTTAGCCAGTGTGCTTGGTAAAGTCACTTTACCGGGAGAATCTTTTCACAATTGGCATGCTGGGAACCATCACTGGTACTGTAACCATTGGATATGCGATCAACGTATGATAGATTTTATATTTATAAGTGTAAGCAACCGTAGCGCCATCTGGCGGCTATAAGTCAGAAACGGGGAACAAGTTCCAGTTTACCTGCGTATGGCGTGACGTAGTCGTTGTCAAAGTGTGGGTAGGACGGCGGAGCGTTATGAAGGTTATTAAGTTTGCCTTTAAATAGCGGGGTATAATTGTTAGAGGGGTCATTCGCGTCTGTGAGTTTGAGGAGGATGAAGCTCTGCCCGAATTGTATTGTAAGGTCACGTAAGCCATTGTTTATTTTAATGTGTAAAGTGTAATATGGAGATAGTGTGTGTAAATGTATGGGCAGTGTAAGAATGTATCTTAAAATATGTACCTGTGAACCTTAATATTGATATTTTTATGGATAATATAATAAATGTTTATATTTAAAACGCATTTTCACTTCTGATGTTTAAATAGGTAATATTATTGTATAGTAATTTATAAACTATCACAAGTAAAAAAAATATCAACCCTTATATGTCTCACTGCTGGGCACGGGTCTCATTCTCGAAATCAGGTGAGGAGGGCAATCATGGGCCACAGGTCACCGATGCGCTGGCCCAGTGCGGATTGGTGAACTAAACATACCTTCAAAGACTTTCAATCTCATCAGGTATGCAGGTTTCCTCACGATGTTTTCCTTCACCGAAAAGCGAGTGATGTACTCATTATTATTATCAACATTTTCTCGCGCACAGCTGGATACGTCCTTCAATGAATGCCATTACCGAGAAGTTTAGTTTTAAGATTTTATTATTTTATTTTTTTTTAAAAACACAAACACGCCAAAATAGAATTGCATTATTTTTTCTATACATGAAAATATAACTGCTATAATCAATTACAAAGCTAAATCCCAAACATATCTTATGATTTCATCCCATATTTGACCTCTCAGATAGAAAAATATTTACACTTAAAATAAATGCCAAATTTTCACCGTAAATCTGTCAGCAAAACAATTCCGTACCCTTTCACGAGCAATAAAATGCTACCAAGAACAGAGGCGAGGAAAAAAAGTATCATAAATATAAGATTCATTTATATTCCTTCAGCCTGACCCTTGAGGCTGAGTCGACCGCTTTCTCAATAGACAATACAAAAATCTCCTTGTTCTCAAGTATAAATGGTTTTAAAAATTATACTTTCAATTAAACGCTCAACCCTTTTAAGCCATTGAATATTTCCGCCCCTCTCTACCTTATTGATTTTTGAATACTTTGATCTTTGCCAATTCCTTTGCTGTCCCCAGTGCCTCTGTTCCTCTGCAGCCTCAATTTATTACCACTATAAAGAGATTCTTAAAGAGAAAGCTTAATTACGAGGCAAAAGTGCGCACCTGTAATAACATAGACGAAGGCTGAACGGAAAAATTGGATGGACATTTTGAATTTTTAATATTCCAACCTAAATTTTTGGCAATTTTAAAAAAATATAAGAACAAATTGATGTAAAGGTTTCCTTAGTAACATAGCTTTTATAATTTCTTGAATCATCGTCATTATCATCATCAGACCTTTATCCGTCCACTGCTGAACATAGGCCTCCCTCAATGAACGCCAAGACGACCGATCCTTAAATATCAAAAGTAATAATCGATTCAAATAAGACAGTGCACAATATTGCTATATTGAGCAGATTGATTGGTAGACAAAGAGAATTGCTAGTTGCAACAACTAAGCCGCCAGGTGCCCATGGGACACACCTATTACTTATCAATAACTTTCACGTCTTGTCTGGAGTAGTTTCTAAGGAGTTAGGCTATTCTAAAAGATCCAAATTTTATATAGAATATGTGGTGATTACCATCAGTAGACTTATTTTATATATTTACTAGCTGTTACCCGCAGCTTCGCCCGCATGAACTTTGTTTTACGGATTTATCATGTCTGATGATGATCATTTTCTATTTTAATAATGACTAAGTTTTTGTGTTAAAATGTATATATGTTATTTGGAACATAAAGACATATTATATGCCTTCGCAGTCTTTATTTAGGATACATAATATTATTATATTCCACCATACGTTGATCATACGTCTATCAGAGTTGATACACTACGGCCTTAGACAGGCGGATTCGAATCACGGCAACGCGATTTATTTTCTTGTGCATTATTTTGAATTTGCCATATCTCCTAAAGTATTCATTTAATTTGCATGATGTAAAGGAGAAAAATAATCTTTATGAAGTGTTAAAGCCAATCAACTGATTTATAATATATATAATGATAAGGATTCATACCGTATTTTTGTAAATAACTTTCAAATTATCACTTTATAATTTCCCATTTTTTTAAGTATTAAATGGATATAGTACGAAATCCCTAAGAGATAGACATATGCCATCGCGGACTTTTTTGTAGACCTTTTTAAGATACATTCCACCATACATTATTTTGTTATATCTTAAAGGGTTTAGGCATCGTTTTCGTTGAAAACTCTCAGACGGCCTATTTTTTTCCGACTCCTCTAACAATTATTGTTATGTCTTAGCCAATGTATATAAAAACTTAATGAATTATATACATAAACCTTCCTCTTGAATTGTCCTATCCATTAAAAAAACCACATCAAAATCTGTTGCGTAGTTTTAAAGATTTAAGCGCACAAATAAAAACGGCGAAATAGAATCTTATCATTAATGTATGTTTCGTATTTTTATTTTTAAAATAAATGACTTTAATGTATCCATTTTGTATAGGAAATCATTTGTGCATCTACTCATATACTGTACAGTAAAATATTATATCCTATATTAAGTCTATTATATAATCTCTAAAAATTGAAGTAACAAAATGTATATTGTCAACACCAACGTGAATTTCCCGGATGGGGTAAACAAAATATTAGAGAACATATTTTAAGCACGCATGTAATAAAATTCCCTCGCTCCGAGGATTTACCCGCGCCGTAGACTACGTAACAGATGAAGGAACAAATCCCCTGTTAATTACCCATTCGTGTGTAATCTTTTAATTAACTGAATGCAAACTTATTAGCGATGCTGACGTCTGTGAGCGGTGTGACATTAACTTAAAATCATTTTGAAACTTTATTATGTTTTATCCATTAGCATTGTAGTTTGGGAGCTCGCGAGTTAAAAATCTATATGATTTGCTCATGTGACAGACTTTAATAATAGCGATAACTATTATACGACAAAAAATATTAAGAACTATATCTGCCACCATAGCACAGCGTTATTAATTGACAGCCCCTATAAAATGTAAAAAAAAACAGGTACATTATAATTTATCATTGGCTCCGGTTTGCCTTTAAGGTTGATGTTTATAAGCCTTGTCAAAATGCAAAAAATCATAAAGGCACTTTTGAATTTAGGAATTATTAATTATTAATAAAAAGGATTAATACTATTGAGTTTGTGATTTTAAATGATACCGTACTTCGTTTTATAAGTGATGTATGGACAGCGATAATTATTATCGAGAAGTTTATATTTCAAATACTTCTAACAGTTATAAGTACTAAATTAATAATTTTAGCGAAAAAGATGTTAAATATTTACTTAATGGAAGCAAAAAATAATAATTATAAGAATTCGTGTTATATTACGTACATACGTAGGTACAACTTTAAGACTATAACATTTCGACGTTACTAAAGTTTCAGAATACTGATATAAATACGCGGCAGTTATTTTGTTCGATGTATTAAAATATGTACATCAAATAAAATCAATAATTATACAGGAACAAGAAAGTACAATACTTTTTCCTCTCCTCTGTTTGCCAATCTATTTTCGTTTGTTATTGGTGATCTTCAGTTTCATTATCGAAAAGAGTTTTTCTCCACCTATGATATATCACGTGAATTTTCACCCTAAAGCGGTACAAATTAATGAGTAATATTTATTATAATTTTATTGACGACCTATGTGGCTCAGTGGTTAGCGCGTTGGCGTTCAAGCCGGTGGTTGCGGGTTCGAATCCCGCCAAGGAACAAAAAAAGTTTCTGTGTTCCCTGGGTCATGGATTTGTATTAAGTATTATGTGTATTATATAATAAAACTCTTAAATATAAGTATTAATATAAAAAGTATTTCCGTTGTCTGGTAACCCGTAACACAAGTCTCTTCGAATACTTACCACGGGACCAGATTGACGTGGTGTAAAAGCGTCCATAAATATTATTATTACTATTATTATTTATTACCAGCTATTCAACTGGTTAAAACATATTATGTAAATAAAAATATGATGAAAAAATTATAATATTTTCAACAAAAATAACACAGACTGTTAGCTAATGAATACATCATTTAAGCAGGGTGCTTATGATTGTTAAGCACAGACATAATGCAGTGGTAGACAGTCGGACACATAAAGAGAATGCCCATGTCACATCCACAGTCAGGTGTGCTTAACAGATTTGCGTGATAGCCTGTACAACCTGCACTGCCTGTGCAGCTCGTGTAGTCTGTGCAGCCTGTGTAGCCTGTCTCTGTACCGGTAGTGCTCATTGTATGCGCCGTGTAAATGCATAATTGACATGAGCTTAGACCACAGGATCGACTGATCCGTATTATCGACGATACGGGCTTTCACTAATGCTGTGTTGAATATAATTATGTTTTTATTAACTGAATTGAAGTGTATGCGTTGAAAAGTTTTTATATTAAATTAACTCTTAAATATTATGTAGTAGAGTATAGTAATGAAAATGCAAACTTGTATACTTTTTCGTGTCAACTAAAAGGACATAAAGTTAGAGTTGGTTTTAAAACGGTGTTAATAATTTTTGCATACTTTAGACTGGTGTCACTAATATATTATAAAATGTTTTTTTTTTGTTATAATCATAAATTCCTTCCTTTTTTTCTGACGTGTAGACCATATTATTGTAGTTTTATAAAAAATACATTCAGTAGTTTAAGCGGAAAAGAGTAACACACATTCACACATCCGTACATATAGGTAGAGGTAGCGGGTTCGAATCTCGCCAGGTAACAAAAAAGTTTCTGATTTCCTGGGTCATGGTCACTTAGCACGGGACCAGATTGACGCGGTGCATCCAGCATCCAAAGATATTATTATTACTATATATTACATATTAAACAGTCGAGTGTAATCCCCGTTATATTTAGTGAAACAAATAATATTCAGTACTAAAATCAGTGACATTAGACAAGATAAAACATCATACAAGTTATTTGTTAGATTGTCAAAGTAAATCGCCATAAAGCTATCTCGAGGCGGAATGAAGACAATAATCCCGGGAAGCGATGTCGACTCACCTAGCTGTCATTTAAGAGGGGCGCAAATGCTCACTTCACGAGCGACTGCCCCGGTATAATACCGAGGTTTCTTCTACTTGTCACAGTTGAATTCGCATTGTTCCAGTAGAATACGTAAATAATAAAAAATATAACACAATTACCAAGATTCATGGTAACCAAGAAACTTCAACAGAATGTCTATAATTGTTAATAACATTATAATGTTAATGAAATCAACCATTAAACATGCGGGAAGACGATCTCCATGCAGTAGCCGGTGTGTGTTGGATGCGAGTGTCAAGAGATCGGTCGTCTTGGCGTTCATTGAGGGAGGCCTATGTTCAGCAGTGGAGGGATACAGGCTGATGATAGTGATGATTAGAATGTAATTTAGACGAACGGACAGACGAGTTAACTGAAGGGACCTTATTGCTTACTAACCTGGGCAATTTGTTTATGTGTAATCCCGCCTTTTTTACGAAAAACATCAAAGCTATTTGAATAAATAAATTTGCAACGAAAATTACTTATCGGTTTCATTATCCGTTTGATATATTCGAAAAACTTTGAATAGAAAAAGGCTTACAGTGTATCGGTAATTTGTTAAAGTTTTGTACAATTTATGGTAATGAAACTAAAAGGATGCACTTAACTCTGTAGTAAGGTGTTAGAAGCTGCTTTAAACTTACAACCCTTAAGCGCTTTCTTGAGTTGGAGCAAAAAAGCTTCGGACTTTTAAA
Source organism: Lycaena phlaeas (assembly GCA_905333005.2). Taxonomy (NCBI): domain Eukaryota; kingdom Metazoa; phylum Arthropoda; class Insecta; order Lepidoptera; family Lycaenidae; genus Lycaena; species Lycaena phlaeas. The sequence continues at coordinate 10,213,432 of HG995174.1, read as the reverse complement.
AACAGGAAGCTAACAGTTCAGAGAAGTTAAGTGGGAAGTTAGCAGGATAAGTTTTATTTTTATTTTATTATGAACAGTTTGGCGGCTACCGATGTAAGAAATACACACTTTAACACTCAAGCTCTCTCCTTACGGAGTGAAATTAAAAGCGTCTTTAAATACTCCTACATTAATCAAATAGTTGAAAAAACTTTAACTTTGTATTTTCTATACTGATAATGTTCTCTTGTGATGATGTTCGACTATCAAGTACCTGTTAAAACAATCAGAGTACATGTGAGAATATTTATATTATCAAAGACAAGTATATTATACGCCACAAGCTTTGGCAATTCAACGCGTTAATCTTTATGATTAACCCCGTAACCTTATTTCTTAATTAAATCACTTCATTACAAATCTTATCCGCTTATATAATCGAGTAATGGCGCGTTCCGAATCACTGAGCTCACTTGATATACACATCTAGAGCCTATTACACCAAAACCAAATGTATAAAATAATATCAAAAATATAAAGTCGAAAAGACTAGAAGTGATGAACGCGAAATTTATGCAAACTGCAATCAATTTTCGATAATAAGCAGAGAAATTGAAAATGGAACAAATTTTATCGGTTCTTTAAACTTTCCTAAACGACTATTAAGAGTATGGCGAGCACGTTTTATCGGAAAACGCAAAAGCGATGATAATGGTGGCTCATAAAGTATCGGGCGGTTGCGATAGATTCCGCAAGTTACCAACTTTCGGGCGGCCATTATGTGGGTTGCGAAATGCCTGCGAACTGTCAATTACATGTCTGTTAATGCGTGTTTCGGAATTTATACCTTTTATATTTATTCATTCACTTCAACGAACTTAACATCAAAGACTTTGAATGTATGAATTCATTTTATACTTTGAATTATCAATTATTATTATGAATAAGGGCCGAGTATGTTGAACAGAGAACGGATAGAGGCTGACGATGATGATAATTATGAATATGTACATACTGCAAAATACATAAATATAAAGTATACAAACAATGTATTCGAGAGGAACTGGGTGGTGTCCGGTTATACGTAATTTCAAAGAATTTCATTTATTTATTCAAGTTATACATTTTGTAGAGAATTTTAATAAAAATTTTCCTCATTAGTAGTTCAGCAAAATCATTGAAAATTTTGAAATGAAACAGATAAAAAGGTTAAGAAATCAAAAAAATATCATCAAATACTCCATAAGAACCGAATTAGAAAATAAACACTGATTGCTAAAGAGTCGTTTTTATTTGTTTGTATAAAATATGTTTAGTTATTATGTTTATTATTTGTGTACGTGTTACTAACACCTACACAATAAATTACAATATGTTTTAAACGATAGAATAAATTAAAAATAGAAAATAATAGTTTACATATAAATCCCATGTGAGCCATCTACCCACGTACTTTTCCAATTGAGCTTAAAGGCCAATAGGCTAAAAAGTCTAGATCTTTCGAAAAAATAATTAAATCATATAAATGACCATGACCCATAAAAATATTCAACCGTGTTAAATCGTATATCGCTGATTTAGAATAAGTTAAAGCAATACAAGTATAGTTTCAGTGTTACATAAATTTCCGTTTCCATGCAAAGAACAATCCGTCCGCTTTGAATCTGTGAACGTATTAGCATCGAATTTGAATAGAACAAACAAAGGGATTCAAGACAGTGTGCTTTCGTAGGCGATTGTAAATACAGCGTATCGTAAAACTTCCAAGTCAAGATAATCTTTTATTTTTGCTTTTAGACGACATTTGTATTTTCTAAAGGCCTTTTTGATGTTTTCTATCGATCACATGTAATTTGCGAAAATATACATAATATGAGTATTATATTTAAAAAAATATACTGCCTATGGAAAGTATGCTCACCTTATTATGAATAGATAAATTATATTTTGAAAAAAAATACTTGCATATTTTTATGTCATTATTATTAATGTAAAAAAGTATTAAAAATAATGATTATAATTTATTATGATTATAAATAAATAACATCTTTGTTGACTGGAACGTAAAATTGACATTCCAGTATTATAAATGGAATAAATATTAATATGAGCATACACCCTTGTACATACACTTACACCCGAATTCTCAAACGCATCTTAAATATTTGGGGGCTCCTCAAACTACTAAGCACGCCTTAAATTCATCAAAATGTAAGCAGCTTCCAAATTTGAGTTGCGTTTGAGTATTTCGGTATTAGGCTAGTAGGAGTAATGCGATGTATTGGATGACGAATGCTGACTGGTTCAAGAATGATTATTGTTTATTTTTTAAATTATTTTATGTTAGTTCAGGCTGAGTTACAGACAGAAGTGCCATCTAAAGGTTAGTTACCTTAGAAAATTGCATACCAGCAACACAACTATTACAACAATTTTTTGACCATAAGCTAATTTGTTTGCCCAGACATCTCATGTGTCGCCTATCTTAAGGCATAAGGTATTAAGTCTCTGTGCCAGTAATAACACTGCCTGTCCTTCTCTTCTCTCCCAAACACAGCAAAGCTGTGAGAGACAAGAAACAAGAAAGCTGTGAGAGACGAGAAACAACCCAACACAGATTGAATTTTAGAACACATTAAAGAAAACACGGAGCAATTAAATCCTTAAATCTAGACACAATAACTAATTACGTTCGATCACAACATGCTTGAAAACAATTATCATTGAATAATTTACAAGCTAAATATAATAATGATTAATATAATTTGGTTTCATTAATAAATCAACAATATTATATTGATATAGAATCCAAATTGTAATTTAAAATAACAATGCAATCACGCCGACCATGATATTATAGTAAAGTAGGTAAAGTATCAACCCTTATACCCACTGCTGGGCACGGGTCTCCTCCTCGAAATGAGGCGAGGAGGCTTCATATTATAGATATGTAGGTTTTTAGAATGATATTATACTATCAGTTTATAGAAATGCACATATGCACACACATGCACAGCACACACAGAATAGTAGAAAACATCGGTCACCCAATCCGGCAGAGCCACGCAAAGAATACGAAACAACCGGAGGCAAATCCCACGTATATTGATAAATCCTCAGGATCGTTCCGACTTTGCCAATTGCACTTTCCGCTGCAACACTCGTATTACATTACCTTTCACGAGATTACAATTTTGTAATGCACTGTTAAGTTCAGAAAACATGGTAATTGATGTACACCCTGTTTCTACTTCATTGAAGCGAAATGTACTCGCACTCAAGGCCACTTATTTATTATTTTCTTTAAGCATAATACTAATTGAAATTAAAGGTAAACTAAAACACCAACCAATGAACATTTTCCTCGAAGACATGCCTTCTCAATTACATGTGCCGTAGTCACATATCGTCTATTAACAAGATATTAACTCTTTAGTCTATGTCGTATGAAATGTAATTCGCGACTCTGCCTTTATAACTCTTTATAATGTTTTCATGTTGGTAATCGATTATTGTGATTATATGATTAGTGTCTATGGTACGATCAATAAACGGCCTTCTTTCTATATTGGCTTTTTACTAAGTAGCCACGCCTGTACACACACATTGCCAACTAAATCAGATCAACATCATCGAATGGTGGGTACGAGACGCTAATTACTACGCTCCAGTAACGCCCCCGGGGACCTAGCCAAAATGCCATTAAGAAAGCGTTAGCGAAGTTCGAAAATGATAAAATATATGGGATTGACATAAGGCCGCGCTTAATCACGTGGTCCATCCTATACATTTTATCATTTCGAACTTCGCTAACGCTATATTAATGGCATTTTGGCTAGGCCCCCTGTGCCCGTATTGTTCTGGGTCTACTTAATAGCAGCCTGGCACGGGGATTCCCCTTGCAAGGAGTAGTATGGCCTTTCGCCGTGACCAGTATGTCCCTGAGCTGCTCTTGATGATTGGGAATCCTCAAAAAACGCCTGAAACCGCTCGCAATGTATGACAGTTTGGGTATGCACTGCCCAAGTGTAAGCTCCATATAGGGTCAGGAAATTTAATAATTTTAGTATTTTTTTTTTATTTTAATAAATTTAATAATTTTTGTACTATTTATTTATTAGGAATAGAAACGGCTAACAAACCAAGACACTAAAATTAAATACATTAAAAATTTAAATTTTAAGTTTGAAAACAAATTAAAACTGTATACAAAATTTACAAAAAAAAGAAAATAAAATGCAGTGAACTTAAAACAACAACATAATTACTTCAGACAATAATAATATTATACAAATATTATTTTATTATTGCCTTAGGTATAATATAATGAGTATGTAATTTCCTAAAATTTCAATAATTTCACGTTACTGCTCTTTATCGTAATGGCCCTGTCCCTTTATACGTAAATAAATATATCTTAACAGCACTTTATAATCCCTAAAAAGCTAACTCCGTTAAAAAATAGGATTCATTTCCTCAGTGTTTTAAACTGTAATTACTACCGTTATAAAGTACCTAATTGAGATATTGAAGTCACGTACTCCATTTGGCGAAGACATAAAGCTTCCTAATGTCGGGAGAACTGTCCAACTCAAACCATTCGGCTAGCACAAACTTACACACCCACCATTTCTTTAACGGTGTGGAAATTATTCTTTAAGATTAACGAGAGTACTTTAAAAAATGCTTAAGTTATTATTTAAATTATAGAAAAATCTAAATTATGCCTATTTTTATTTCAATGGCTTTTTTAAGCAATGTATCCTTAAATAGCTTCGTCACATTTGTTAAATCCCTGTCATAACTCGAAGTGTAAACTATGCATAGCATAGCAAAATTGAAATATTTTCACATTATAATTATAAGAAGATAAATTTATCATCCATTTGCAGACTGATAAATTCACAAAATTAACACCCGTATTCAAGTAGCGTACTTGGCTAAGTAATGAAACAACACTATGCGAAGAGTTTTATATGGGTTTAACAGACGCACAGCACACAATCTAACAATCCTATGGCTTAGGTTTAGCAGTGGACGGATAAAGGCTGTTGATGATGATGATGATAACAATCCATCAATATCTGTAGGTGGCTTTATAATCTGAACAGCGAAGGATGCGTGGAATAGTCATGCCATAGCAGAGGTTTGGCGAGACTGTCACTTCAGGTATCAAGTCTACGTCCACCGCATACTTGTGGTTCCAGACTGTCGCTAGTAACTATTGAACCGGTGAGTTGATGACGTCTTGGTTTCCAAAACTATGTCAAATATTTTACATCAACAAACGATGTCTTCATTCAGTAGCAGCTTTACATTGCAACTATGTATTTGCATATTGCACAACTTAATTATATAATAACGAGTAAAGTGTGAATATAATAAACCTTAATATTCATTTAGAGCGCTGATGGCCCAGTGGTGGATGGACTCGGCCTCTTATGCGAGTGGTTCCGGGTTCGATTCTGACTCTCCCGTGTGTGCCTTGAAATGGGTTTTTCTAAATTTCTATGTGCACCCTAAACACGAGACCATCGCTTGCTAACCGGTGAAGGAAAACATCGTGAGGAAACCTGCATGCCTGATGAGATTAAAAGTCTTGGAAGGTATGTGAAGTTTACCAACCCACACTGGGCCAGCGCGGTAAACTATTGGCCCATTACCCTCCTCGCCTGATTTCGAGGAGGAGACCCGTGCCCAGCAGTGGGACATACGGGGTTGATACTTTTAATATTCATTTTGTTGCTTATTTAACGCCTTCATTAAACTACAAGTAGCAATAGCAATTTTTCGACGGTTATTAACAATTTAAAAATCATAAAAATGTACACGGTCGTCTAATATGTCCTCAAATCCTCATTGATGGACGTTTTTATACCACATTAATCTGGTCCCGCGGTAAGTTCTCGAAGAACTTGTGCTATAGGTACCGGACAATAGAAATTTATTGAATAATTTTAACTATACATATTATTATATTGAGATTTTTATCATATAGGATACAACCACTATACCACCAACAACCATAGAGGTCAACCCAATAATTTCCAAAATATTGTATTTTGGAAATCATTGGGTTAGTCAATATCTTACATTAACACTTTATTTTAGTACCAAAACTTTTATACCTTAACACTTTTTCCTCAATTTACACAATTTTTAAAAGTCATAATATCACACAACAATGTAACGTGTAATACATGTACATGCGTACAGGTGAAGGCGCTAACAAAGTTAGAATTTGCATAAACACATTTTCTCTGATTCTACCTGCGACTCTTTGTTATCCGAAAATATTATTTTATACAATATAATATATATTTAATTAATGGCAGTTGAAAATAATTTAACGTGTGCCCTTTGAGTTCATTTGCTTTTGAAAAGTTGGAATAAACAGATTTTTAATTGATCGATTTTAAGATGCATTTATATTCTATTTTTTGTTATTGATTAAAAATCGTTTATAAATCCGCAATTATTAAAGATGTTGTAATATTGATTTACTATAGTTTACTAGCGTAGTCAATGGTCAGTGGTAGTTTTTTTTTTTTATTGTCATTTTGACACCTATGTAGTGCAATATGTCACGTTCATAATATGTGTTAGTAATTTATATATGTAAGTCTTTATGTTACTGCAACTGGTATTTCTTATTAAATAAAAAAATTTGTGAGGTACAAAATCAGATCCATTTCTAAAATTTCTTCTGTTCAAAAGAAAGATATAGATGAATAGAAGAAATGTGCAAGCTGGTTAAACCCGTGCAGTGAGGAACGCGACACAGCAAATCACTCCCATAGCGCGGCGAACTGTTTGCAGGTTGTTGATTGTATAGTACATACGACGAAAGAGTTAATTTATATAACTGTTTTCTTTTTATCATAAAATAGTTTGGGTATCATATAAGAGATATAATATAAAGTTAGGACGATGATAAGCCCATATACACATTCATGCAACGGTATGTTTCAAGCCTTTGTATTGAATTTACATATTACAGAATGATTTATTCTTTAGCTATTAGAAGTATATTAATAACATTTTTTGTATTTCGTCTTAATCTTATATATAAAATTCTCATGTCACGGTGTACGTTGAACTCCTCCGAAACGGCTGAACCGATTTTGATAAAATTGTGTGTGTCTGAGAATCAGACAACGTTTATTTTTCATCCCCCTAAATGATAAGTAATTTGAATTTTGGCAGAACGAAGTCTGTCGGGACAGCTAGTAATATTATAGACGCGAAAGTTTGTAAGAATATATTGATGAACGTTTGTTACTACCCGCAATTTTACGTTACAATAACATAGCTTACACATCAGAATAGCACAAAGGCTAATTTATCCCCGTACTCCCACGGGAATGGAGAGTTCGCGGGTATAACCGCGGGGCCCTGCCAGTTTAATATATTTAAGAGTTGTAGTTCATATGATATAGTTTAGATAAATCCTACAAGTATTAAATTGTTTTTATTGGGACAGTAAAAATATTCAACAGTTACACAATCTATTTAAAGATAGATTAACTTCATCGTTGTCTTAATTTAATACTCTTTAGATTCATAATTCGTTGAAAGAAATTAAAAGTACTCCATATTTATTCTGCGAAGCGACTTCATTAGAAAAGTTTGTTTCTCTCAAAGCCTAAGCTCCACGTAATAATAAAGTTTTGTTAGGGAGCGGGTGGAAAGAAACGTGTTAATTACTTTAGTCCGGCGGACATCTATCACAAGATTACGGACTGCGGCGAGTACCCGAGACTCTGCATTATAATTAAAAATAAAATATTTAATCTTATTGTATTATGTAAAGTGTAATATTTCTCGATCGACACTTAATATCTACTTTACCGTTATGAGTATTGTGTCCCGTCTGCTTAGCACCGTCCTGTTTATTTCACCTGTGAAACAGCTTTGCTGTGTTTTGGAGAGAATCATAACAGCGGCAGTGTAATTATATGAGTAATTAGTGGCGCAGATTTAACATATTATGTCTCAGATAGGCAAAACATAAATAAGTTGCCACTTCTACTACTCAACTCGTTTATCCATATATATATATAGGTGACGATGATCACTGATGTGGCAAACATCTGCCAGTATGCCTTTCCATCCTATCTAAATAAAGAAATAAATTTAGACCAATTATTCAAAAGTTATTTATTGTACATGGTATAGGTGTGTATAGGTATGTTCTAACTCAGTGCCTATTGATGGTAAATGGTCAAAGTAGCCCATGCAACTCATTTATGTGTTGCCTGTACTGAGACACAAAATGCTTAGTCTCAGTGAAAGTAATTACTTGCCCTTCTCTCCGAAACACATCACGTGAGAAATAAGAATGATGGTGGACCCATGCAGCCAGCGCAGCACAGCGCATTCCTCCCACCAGAAGGTACACATATTAATAAATTATTAATATCATGCCTTGTTTGCAAATGCAACTAAACTTTATCTATAATTTTGCTTATTTCACATAATTTCATTATAATTAATTTTTTAACAACACAAAAATTTAATAAAATAAAAAATCAAAGAACCCTATTGTTAAAGAAACAATAGAACTTTCACAATAAGCTCATAAAGAGCTACGATGACAGTAAAATAATTCACAAACGACACCGTGAATAAAATTTTACAGGTGATAAATTAAATTCTTAATGTCCTCGCGCCAAAAATGAAGTAATTTGTTTTGTCGACAAGAGGAGATGAAAAACATTATTTAGCAAAGGTTTATTAAATTACAAAGGAAGACAATTTACCCGCGGATTATTACCAATACATATTTTACGTATTAAACGGGATTTCGGTATTAATACAATAATTCAACAAATCATTTGGAGCATTGATAATCATTGATGTAACAATTCTTTAGTAACGTATCTAGAAAAGATATGTTTGGTGGATAAATACACATTATAATATGGGTTCCTGCTCGCCTCGTTTTTATATCTGGACAACGTCTGCAACTTAGCATAGCATAAGCGATCCTTATAAGTCTCACTGGGGACGGTTCCTTTCTCGAAATCAGCTGACGGTGTTAGGTTCGCCTACGCATGGGACCGATACTAGTTAGTAAAATCTACACTTTCTCAATGATTTTTGATTTCATCAAGCATACAGATTTCGTTACGATTTTTCCATCACTGGTTTTATGAGTCACTGAGCATATGGCTGTAAAATAATCGATGAAGACGTCAAATAACACTAGAGAATGAATTTAATGTGATAATAGTCGTATACGAGTACAATTTAAGCAATAAATAAATTTGTTAATAATAGCAAAGTAAGAATTAAAAATAACCTTTGTTCTACTACTGTATACATTGCAATATTACCGTACCGTACATTAAGAATATTAAATGAAATTAATTTTTTCACACCACGTTAGTCTAGCCTCGCGCTAAGTTCGTAAAAGCTTTTATGAAGGGCACTAGAGTCGGAAATAATTTATTTAAAGAAATACTTACACATCAATGACTCGGTGCAGACATCTATATCAATCTCTTACAAATCCTACACTTTGCGGGCGGGTTTCGAACCTGCAACCGGTACACCAAATGACCAAATGACAAATGAATGAATGAATGAATAGTCTGACTACCCGACCAACCGACAAAGTAAATATTCATTATTCTTTATATAATATTTCATGCACGCATTTTGCTAATGCAGTGATCAAAATAATTAAAATCAACATTGTAAGTCGTATAGATTTTTTTATTACTTCCTCAAGGAACGACCCAATTTACTTACCTGAGTCACCTGAACTGAGCAGTTCAGTACACCTGGTGCGTTGATTACAGTAATCAAAGAAAACACGGCAATTTTAGAGGCATTTCTTATGATACATTACTAACGACTACTGACTATATTGACGGATTTAGCGCATGATGTACTTTTTTCATATCCAAGAAGCTCTTTAAGCCACTTAATTTATAATTTTGATCAATAGAAACAGTAGATAGAGATTGTATAGAAAACGCAATCATTACTTAAAGCACTACTTTTTCGATATCATCTAATTTGTAAGAAACGAGGATATTTGTTTTGGCTTGGCTAAATACGGGTGTAGGTTCAAGTCCCAAGACAAATAAATCGTATTTTAAATAAATTGCATATATTAAATTTTATAAATTTTTCATTGGTAGCTATTTCTAAAAATAAAGCTAATAAAAAAACTAGAACAAAGCGCTTTTCAATATATTTTTCCCATTCCCATTGGCGTACAGAGAATAATAAAAGATATAGCGTGTTAGATGTATTTTAAGTGAAAGATTAACAAACATACATTCATACATTCATACATTCTTACAAACTTTCACATTTATATTATAGGACTAGAAGGAAGTACCTTAATATTATTATAAAAAAACTCCGACATTAATCCTTTTCCATAATGTTTCTTAACATAAAAGTATTTACATACTTCACAACTGTCAATTGACCCATTTCATTTACGTAACATTCGAAATATCAAAGATTTGAATCAAAATAAAACGACTAGTTGTACCTGTCGCAATCTCCTGTACTGTGATGCGGGCTCCTTCCAGTCTACGGTGGGTGTTTGCTCTCAAATCAGTCGTTTAAATAAAACTGTGTTTCGTTTTTTTCCTGTCTGTGAAAATCCAATTCTCGCTTCTGGAAATACGTTTAGTGACGTGTACTTTACTTATTGTAAGTGTCGCTTGTTTTTCAAGCGGGTACAATAATCCGCACTGCAAAAATGATTGTATTTTCTTTGAATTAATTTTATTTCTTTTGTTTGATTGTAATAGTGAGTTAAATTAAATATTATGAAGAAACATATTTTATCATTTTGAACAGAAAATATAAACAGTTTTTTATCCTGGTTCGAAAGAAGGATAATTTTTGTCGAGTGTATGTATGTTTATATATTTTAGGTTGATAAATAATTTTAGTTTAAGAAGTGTCGCAAAATATGAATAAACTTGGAAAATCTCGGCCTTTTGTGTCAATAGTTTTATAGTTAGTTTTATAGTCAGTTTAATATTAGGTCGTAGTCGATTTTGAACTTCATTATTTATTATTTCACATAATATTTTATTATATTAGAGGTAAGTTGTATCAATACATTATCTTGTTTGTATAATATCTCCTATGGCAACAGGACAAACCATACATACTGATTTATTTTGAAATACATACAATAAACATATTATATATATAAATTACGCCCAAACACTGAACAAATGACGATCTCATCACACAAATATTTGTACTGAGTAGAAATTAAACCTTCTTTTTACGCCGGGAAATGCACTGATGCATCCCGCGGGGGAGTGGGTCTCCCCAGGCGGGTATGTGGGACTCGCTGCGCCTGAAAGATGGTAAGCGGACGCAGCTCTACCCACTAAAACCCGGCGAGTGCCACCACTGCTGCCTTTGGTGAGGTGCCCCGGATCTGCAAGCAACAGGGCAAGTAGAAAAATCAAACCTACGACATCAGTCATTATCGACTAGATCAACAGGCCAGTCTATAAACACGTTTTACATTACAGAAATACACAACATCTTAACCCCGATTACGTTATTTGAGAGAAAACAGATACGAAAAGATATTTTCAAAGTTTCTTAATCACTTTCAAATTTAGATACCTACAACAAATACTCATTCTTCGTTACTTCTTAATTGTTTGGAATTGATTTTCAAAACAACTAGAGAACTATATATCAACAAGTTTAATTACTAATAATTATCATTATAATATTTTGTTTCTTTTCTTTCACAAAGGCTTACAATATTTTTTGGTGTACTCATAAAATCACACACACCTAGAAGTCAACCTTTGTAAGAGATTGGAGTCCGTTAAAGTAATTAAGTTTCAACCCTTATACTGCTGGGCACGGGTCTCCTCCTCAAAATCAGATAAGGAAGGTAATGGGCCATAGTTCACCGATGCGCTGGCCTAATGTGGGCTGGTGAACTTCACACACCTTTAAAGGTTTTCAATCTCACCAGGCACGCAGGTTTTCTCACGATGTTTTCCTTCACCTATGAGCGAACGATGGTCTCGTGTTTAGAGTGCACTTAGAAATTTAGAAAAACCCATTTGAAGGCACACACGGACGGTCAGGATCGAACCCGGAACCTCTCGCGTAAGAGGCCGAGTCCACTCACCACTGGAGCATCGTTGCTCCGGAGTTCGTACTAGATTGAAAATCTCTGCTACAGATCTGCAGGCCCCTTACACAATCACTTACAATAATTCAACATAGCGCAGGATGTCTGGTGTTTTTCACACTATTTTAAAAGAAATTAAAACATAAATCATATCCTATATCCTAAAGCAAGAAGAAAAAATAATTGTATATTCAAATAGAGAATACAAAGATGTTTAAATAGCAATTAAATAAAACTACAAAGTTCCGCTCAAAACTCCAACAATGCTTAATAAGCATCCATACACTGCAGTAGTCTATGCAAACAGCGTTTGCGACGACTTTTTGTAGCAAAATACGAACACATATTGTGCGAACTTCAAACTTTACGCTTACACGTATGCGAACTTCGGGCTGTGATATAACATTATGTAAAGAATCAAGTAAATTATAATCTTCTTCTTCTATATTAATAATTTCGTGCAGGGGTACGATAGACTCGATCAAAACCTTACCTGTATAATAAAACATAAAAAATTAAAGATTTCGAGTCGACAACATATTATATCTGCAAAATTCGGAGTCGAATTGTCGAGTATTTTGTTAATTTCTAATGGTGCTGACAGACAAATCGCAGCCATTAAAATGCAATGACATAATCGCATATTGACCACTCTAGCGAAACTGTCACTGATATTATTTTTTGTTTTATTTAAAGCATTAGTTACAAACTAACTATCAGCCATGAGACGTCAAGGAGCGCAGCTACTCCAATTTTAACGCGAGCGAAGCCGCGGGCAACAGCTAGTATTTATAAAATCTAGCGGACGCAACGTTTTCCTGTACAAATAATTTTGTAGTAGACCGAATAGTTAATCTAAACCATTTATCTTATATATTATGCAATGATCACTTCTTTGTCATCATCATCATCAGGCATCAGCCTTTATCCATCCACTGCTAAACATAGGCCTCCCTCAAATAACGCCAAATTACTTGTCATCCAATATTCAGTACCATGGCTTTATTAAGCTGTTTCCCGCGTCTTCGCCAGCGTTAGCAAAAAAAAACATTTTTTATGTATCCTATGTTACTTCTAGTTCCTCTGAAAATATTATGCATACAAAGTTACATGATGATCGGTTGAGTAGTTTCACCTTCATACAATAATTATAATATTAGTATGGATAATAAATACATAATATTGAGTGAACTTTACTTATCTCGATACTCAAATTGCTAAGTGAAAATAAATATATCACTCATCTTTGTATTTATTATAGTTTATTACGCTAACATTTCTGATAATATTGCTAATTAGAGCTTTAATATTTTTTGTATCGAACTTATATATCGCACCACGATGCCCTTTTTTAATCAATCAGTTGTTAAAATATGATTAATTATCTAATTGATTTTGAAACATTACTACCACTCCGATTATTATCGACTAGGATTGGCCAAGCATTTTGTAATATTAATAAGGATATAATATTGTATCTATTATAATTATATAAAAATATCTAAGTATATATCAGCTGTTGTGTGGTTGCCAAAATACAGTGTGGAATCATATTATTTTTAACATAAACTTAATATAGTCTGTATAATAGTATATTGTCACAGTAACTACTTACATAATGTGTGTAAAAATCAAGTCAAACAAAGTACCGGGTGTGCATATGATTTTGTGACACCAAAGAGACCGATATCAAAGGAGTGGAACGAGAATTTTTTAAAATATACTGCCTTTTACATGTCCACGAGTGAAGCCTTTTCTAAGTTTGGTAAACCGAAAGGTACCTTTGTAAAACAGAATTGCAGAAGAAAACCAGAGTGCTACTTTACTTTTAATGAGCCACTTTTTATTTGGTATGTTAATTTGGTGCACTCACAAGAGGTGCATGCGAATTAACAAAATATCTAGAGCAAAATATTTTCGCAAATATTTACATACTTATATTTCGCTACATTTTTACTGTATTTTTTAATTTTTTAAAACATCGACGGAGGTGGCTTACGTTAAAGGTAATAAAAATAATAAAATGTCATACAACTAATAGCGTAATTACAGAAGGTAATTGGCTAATTAATGAACTCAGTTTTTTGTAACAAAACATGAAGAAATCTGAAATAAAAAACTAATTTGGTAAAACCATTTTATAACTGAATTTGTTTCGCCAGTTTTTTTTTCAATGGACTAGTTTTGGAACTGGTAGTATAATCTTGATAATAAACGTTGATCATGACAAACTAAAGCATTTTTATTTATTTGCAACAATTGAATTTTTTATCAGTTACTAGTCCTACTATTAAAATATGAAATTGAGTATGTATAATGGTTCAAAATAATATGGTAAAGTATGTAAAATATATGTAATAGAAAACGTCCGCCCATTCATTCTTTCTAAATTCTCTGCAAATATTCAAGCCCAGGAATGATATTAAAACAAACATAAAAATTCAAATAAAATTATGAGGTCGTGAGACCGAGCTACGTGTTATTAAATAAAATCTACTCCAAGTGAATTATATTATAACATACACCGCAAAATGATGCGCGAGACACAAATTTTGTCAGACGTCGTTTAACAACCTCTACTTCAACAATAAGTCAATTTATCTGAGGTAAACTTCATTAATGGGAGCGTGTAAGAGTTTAAAACCGTTTTCTAAAACGCATGGAATGTTCGAAAAATATCGATAATTATAAAAGATGATAATTATCATAACCATTTACCATTTTGACGCTCAAATATTCCATATTAAATTAGCAATTAGAGTAATTGAATTTTTTATCAATGTCCAATCATGACAAATCATAATGAAAATTTAATTTTAAGCCTGAAAATATTGTATGTACATATTTAATGCGCAATTGAACAGGCAATTAACGGATCTAATTGACATTTGTTTAATCAAGCAACAATTGTCTAAACAACGTATATAACTCGCTAAATTAGCGAAGAAAATTGCCAAATAAAAAATACTATCAATCCTGAAACTAATTTTGTCTTGATAATCGTGATGAGGCAACAAAATAGCAATTTTCTCGACCATAAAAATAATTGAGTTCAAACTGCGTTCAGGCAGTAAAAAGCGTGAAAGAAGGCCCAATAACCTTTAGCAGGGAGACGTGGGAACATGGCAGCTGTTAGCTAGTGGGAATAGAGAAGGGCTATTAGCTATCCACACAACGCAGCGCTAGCGGGTGAAACGACTCACCTCATGTTAAAATTGTCTTTCATTTAAATTATATTATCTACATATAATTTAGATGAAAGACAATAATAGTATAAAGATTTTTTAAAGTCTTTATATAAAGGGTATTCATTAACTAAAGGATCCATTTAGCTGGACATAAATTATAAAATAAAAATTATAAAATATTCATTAATTTATCTCATTGTTTACTCAAGCCATAAAATGATGGCTTAAAAAACTATAAATTCTTATTTTAGTTTAAGCGCACTAGAAAATAAAGACCTAGTATTAAGGGCATCTTTACAACACGCTAGGGAACCAAGTTGCCGTGAATTATGACGGCATTTTCTCCTCCCTTATGAGGAAATACGACAGTTTCAGCACGGCAATGGTGGAGGGTTGAAACAATGATTACTAAAGTTAAACCAACAACTAGAGTCCATAAAACTATCGCCTAAATTGATGTTTTATTATAGTTCTTTAAACATTTCATTTGAGGAAATGTTCATGAAAGTTTTTATGTTTTATTTTCACCATAACTTGATAAAGAAGTAGTGAGGCAGTCATAATAATAAATAAAAAAAGCTACCAGGAAATAGTCACAATTATGATATAATTATTTACAATTTCATCTAATGATAATGAGTACCTAAGCTGCTATTATATGCTATATGTAAACTATTCTCATATCAAATACAAGTAGATGTACAAATTTAAAGGTATATTTTGGCATATTTTGTCTCTATGATGCAAGAGTTTACATTTATGTTTCACTAGCTGTTTCCCGTAGCTTCACTCACTTAAGCAAAAAAAAATTTAATGTATCTTAAGTTACTTCTAGTACCTCCGAGAATATCTGTACAAAGTTTCATAACGATCGGTTAAGTAGTTTTCGCGTGAAAGCGTAACAAACATCCCTATTTTCACATTTATTAGTATAGATTATATTACTATTATTTGATCGCACAATTAACTCAAAAGACTTTATCTCGGAACGATCGCGAGACCCTGAATTGAGTCTTCGGTCCCAATCATAAGGAAGTTAGTAGCGTACTTCCCAACCACCCTCATAGCTAAGCCAGTCATCGTTGAACAAAGCAATTACCGGCAGCGCATCGGCTGCAATATCGAGACTGGCATTGTAGGCCGGACCATGATCTAATATTCATCATTGGTAGACGTGCCTGTCTACATGGCAAAGCATAATGCGTAATTAGATACAGCAAATGTTCTCTCGGTCCGTGCTTACCCACGGCATGCATAATGCACGAATCTAAATTGAATGTGCAGTTAGTTGCGTGGATTATAGCTCAACACAAACCTGACTACACCGACGTTTTAAATTTTATTGTCACAAGTGTGGCCAAAAATGAATTATTAATAGTTCGCGGAATGCTAGGTTTTTACCTAAAAGTTAATTGAGATTTTATTTTTTTCAGACAGTAAACTGAAAATTAAAAATAATATTTTTCCAACTCACGCTCGGTCATCTGATTTCAAACTAAGCAGAGCCTATTCTTATGGCAACCAGACAACTTCATACATACCTAGTATAATTATATAATTTCAAACACATACAATATAATATATCCTATAGACAAGTTACGCCTAGATACAGAACAAATGATCATGCTCATCACACAAACATTTGTCCTGGGTGGGAATCGAACCCACGACCTTCTGGCTTAACAGGCAGGGTCACTAACCACTAGACCAACAGGCCAGTCAATATCTTTTACTAGTTAAAAAGTTTTCAATGATAATTTGTTTATAAAATAATTTTATTTTAAATAAAATGTTATGAAATTTTGAGAATTTAATGAAATTAAGAGTAGAGGAAGTGCATGATGGCAACATATCTGCATAGCTTCTGATTGTTCGTGTGTTTATGAGTTGGCTCCATCATGAAGGCTCTATGAATCCAACAGCTGCTTGATTACCTCCTTATGCCATAAATATCACTTAAGGCACAACTAATACAATAAATAATACATTTAAGCATTTTCTTGAGATATTATTGTAATATTCACAATTTATGATGAAACAACTTTTACGAAATATATGTGTAAATATTTTACTCCCGACGTTTCAGATACTTTACATCAATCACGATCACGGGAAGACTGCCCGTTTAATGCGTAAATATTATATTTACAGTTGTTTATAATTACACAAGTATAATACTTTGTATTTTTAATTTGATCCAATGCTAGGATAATATTGAAAGTATCTTTACCGAGAGTTCACGGTTGAAAGGACATATAGTGAAGAAAGTCAAAAGCTAAAGCAACATTACATCGTTTAAGCTCTTCACTCAATTTGCCCGGTGAAGAACTTCCTTTAAAAGTTTTCGCTTAGATACCGAGTAAGTCATTTACATATTATTGAATTTTTATACAGGACCCTAATCGATTCTTATGTGGGCTACTTTATTTTAAAGACGAAACTCAAAAGACTTCATTTTGGTCTTTAGTTTTACGCTATTTCATTTAAAACTTATGAAAATATATACTCCATGAAGCTGCCTCTAAAATATACTTTGAAGGTAAAAAAAATCTGAACTCCGACTAATGTACTCCCATTTGAGATTAAGCATAATACAAAAATAGGAAAAAATACTAAAAACAGGTTTTGCCTACTCTTATCTTTTTATTCTAAGGGTCTGTTTCACAATATACTATTAAAGTACCCTATAGCTATATGACACATAAATTAACTGACAAATAAATCTTCTAGTTAGTTTTGATTGGGTTTCACCATCATCTTCCCTGTAAATTTATTTGGCAGATCCCTATTTGGCACTTACTGGTTAGTAGGCTTGGCAACCTCGCATTTCATAGTTCCATTTTACGATTAATATGTTTTAGAAAAACATTCCATGTTGTAAATATACATGAAAATATGTTTTTATAATTTAAATGTATGTATCATACCATCTTTATAAGTTTTGTTTACATAGAACTTGTATATAATGTTATCCCTTAATTATTAAACGATCAAAACACAATTTAAATTATTTTGTATATTACTGTTACCGGAACGTCAAATTGTCAAATGTCATGAAACTGTCAACCGCGTATATATCTGTCAACTAATTTATCTGACAGATGAATTTGCTAATGGCCAGTTGATCCGACCTATAGTTTACAGGGAACTTTATTAGCCAAATATTGCTATTTGTAAATTGTGAAACAAAAACGTTGTAGTTATGTGGTAAATATGTTGCAAATAGCTTAATAGGAACTTTATTAGGACATTGTGAAACAGACCCTATTATTATCCAACTTCTACAAAGGACTCATCAAAATCAAATGTTCATCGATATTTCCACAGTTTTTTGTATTAAGTATATAAAATAATAAAAACATATAAATAATTTAAGAGCTTCTTAAAAACATATTTCAAGCTATAAGTATATTATTAGTAATATATTATTTTATTTGCAATCTCTATAATTCGGTATTCTATACAATACCTTTTTTTTTCTTTAACGCCGGGAAATGCGCTTAGGCATCCCGCAATCTCCCCAGGCCGTGTGGGACTCGCTGCGCCCGAGAGCTGGTAAGTGGACGCAGCTCTACCCACTAAAACCCGGCGAGTGCCACCAATGCCGGCTTTTATGAGGTGCCCTGGATCTACAAGCAACAGGGTACCTCGACGGCTAGTCAGAGGACCGATGCCACCTCAACAGAGAGGTTGCCCCGCACCACAGAACAACCCCTCCCAACGTCGGGACAGTACAATGAGACGATGTTCCCGTCCTCGCCCCTTGCCCCCCGCTCTTTTGCCCCCTCTTCTTATAAGAGCCTCCTCTGTTCAATTAGCTTCGCCCAAGGTGTTCAGTGTTGGGATCACCCTTAGCTACTGAGCCCCACCGCCACGACAAGGCCTGAATCGTGGTGGGGATTCTATACAATACCTAGGCAATGTACGGAATATCTAAAACGTATGAAATCGGCCTGGGTTAACATTGAGTAGGATCTAAATCTATTTATTTTACGCAATCCTGGTGGACTGGCCGGCATAGTATTTCAAACATCCCTGAAAGTATTCCATACTTTGCTTATCTATTGTAATATATTCTTAATTTTTCCCATGTTTTGGAAATTGTCTGTCCGGGTTTCTATTGATTTTTAACTAACTGCTCGGTGAGAAGTATCGGACTTGAAATTAGGACCGTAGCTCAGAATTAACTGGAATAAATGAGAATTCGGTAGACAAAAATTATATAGTCGGCCTGCTAGTCGGCTTTATACTATCCCGCTAAGATGCTGTCGTAAGTCTTAATTAACCCAGGCGAAGTTGCAGGCAACAGCTAACATTATGTACTGAATAATGAAGTAAAATATATAATGAAGGGTCACCAAATTTATTACTAAAAACATTAGATAGAACCAGCTAAAATTAAAGATATATTGTAATGAAACAACTTTAACGGATTTTATACCGGTTCATTAAGATTTTAAAGAAAGCAAAAAAAGCAAAACCCTTAACAGCAATTGTGGACATGGTGGGATAAGTTGTTTTAAAGTAATGAGTAAACGCGATGATAAAAATCGCGTAAACATAAGAATACAATATATTAATGAAATATCTTATTTATTTCTGTTATCATGGTGTAACAATAACAAGAGCACTTTCGTCTTCAACGTTGTTTATCTTACTAGTGATTAGAGAGATTATGTTTCAGTAATTTCAAATATCACCTGCTAACCTTACGACTCAAAAATACGGTTACAGAACTCGGTTACCGAAATTTATGATTGTTTTCGAATACGTATTGTGAGTCGATGGCCTAGACCTGACTCTCAAGGGGGAAATACTCTTAGGTATGTCTTTGACCAACGAACTGTCTCCAATTCAGTCCGAATACAAATATACAAGGACTACCAATACACGGTCTATTCGTAATAGAGAAAATACGGATCCCTTATTGAATGACTAATTGGTTTAACTGAATTATATAAAAAAGTAAATGATTAGAAAAATCTTTTTGTGGCATGTATGGAATGTAAATCATACAAATTATCTGCATTTGACGAGATTCGAATTCACAACTGCTGCACTCAAGTGTATTTGGCTAAGTAATGAAACAATACTATGCAAAGAATGCTTTTATCTATAGTCCATTTTTTTAGAAGTGACCAAACTAGTAAACAAACCCTGTTGATGCGTAATTTACGATTTTTCGGCTTTTATCACTCACTTTCACAACAAATTAGCTTACGGACACGGACATTTGTAACACTCCATTTACTACTTATTTCACTAAAAACAACTATCAATCTAGCATTAAAACACTTAAAATCTTATAAAATACGAATATCGCGTGCACAGATATTTAATAAATTTGAATGTGACATTTCATCTTACTTTTTTTAGAAGAGAAATAGGGATGGGGTCATTTCATTTTTAGAGGTGATCGTGTATAAGTGAATGAACAAAATGAACAATAAAACAGGCCGTGTTCTGTAGTACAGATATTTTAAAATTCCATTAATTACAATTTATTGATAGTTTTTAAGACAATGTTACTATAATGCAATTTGTTACTAAGTCGTTCAATTTTTTTTTAATGTTGCGAGCAAAAAATGCTTACAAAATATAACAAAATAAGGTCAATCTTTTACATAAAATTGTTTAGTTTTTATATTTTTATAATATGAATATTTTTAAATATCTCAGCTTAAACATTTAACAATGTCCCAGATAATATTAAAATATAGCACTGGCATGAAAGCTCACGATAGTTCACAGGAATTTTTTTTGTAACTTTAGGATGAGATTAAGGATGCGAAAAACAATGTTAGCAGACATTAATTGGTTTCGATGTTGGAGACAGAGCGCCGCTGGCGCAAGGTTTTTTTAACCATAGTAAATACGAATAATAATATAATAGGGTTGACTTTTTTTTCTAGGCCAGGCCGCCTTATTGTATTCAAATATCAATAGTGAACACATAATAACATTTTACATATAAGCATCCTAGCGTCTCTTTTGTTTCCTTATCTTACAGAAATTGTGAAAGGCTTAAATTGCACGTGTTCCTAAAAAACATTATTCTTTCTTTTGTCTATTGTTAATCATTATATTTTTATATGTGATTGTGTATTTGAGAATGAGCAAAATGAACAATTAAATAGGCCGTGTTCTTTACACATATTTTAAAATTTCATAAATGCAATTTATTAATAGATAGAAGGTAAAAGATTAATAATTACGCACATCGGCAGCGCAGATGGATTTTTAGAATGAGCAGAGTGGATTTTTGAGGCCAAAAAACATGATGGGGATTACCACAGTGAAATGGATGCTCATTATTTTGAGAAGTGGTTTAATACTGTTTTAAATAAAGTGGAGCCTGGGTCAGTAATATTTTTAGACAATGCACCGTACCACTCAAGACATTCTGTCAAAGTGCCTAACATGAGTTGGCGGAAAGCAAACATACAAGCGTGGTTGCTAGAAAATAATATAAATTACCATGAAACTGAAATAAAAGCTGAACTCTTAACAAAATTTAACAAGCACGATTATGACAAAAAAATATTGACGAAATGGCAGCCCAAAATAATAAAATTGTCTTACGTCTTCCGCCCTACTATTGCGAATTAAACCCCATAAAATTAATATAAAGTTTAACTCAAATAAGTGCGGTGTCATGGAGGAACAGTATTGAACATGTAATAAAAGAAGAGGCTAAAATGATGCAGCTTGACGGAATTATAGATGCTGCATCAGACGCCCCAGGCTTCAATATCCACGTCTCTGGAGACTCTTCCGATTCATCAGAAAGTATGAACAGCATTTAATAAAAATTAAAATAAATAAGTTTCTTATTGGCGTTTTACGTATTCTAGTATTTTCCTTTAATATTTTCATAAATAAATCAGTTATAATAGTTTATTTATCTATTCCAGTCGAAGAGCAACTTATTTCTATTATTATTATATAATTTTGTACTTCTACTAATTCTTAAAAAATATTATGAATTAATAATAATATATTATAAGTTTTTGAAATAATTTTAGCAATATAGTGTCGTTGAAATATTAGAATATAAAATTAATTATACTTTTGTCTATGGCTGATTATTTTTATTCATTAATTTGCTCTTTGTGTCACTTCACTAAGCTACACTATTACTCTATTTGTCTATGGCCGGAAGTACGCCATATTTGTTTACACTTTTGGTCACTTCTATAAAAATGGACTATACGCGCTTCTGGTGTCAATAATCGGGTTTGATAGACTAGCTAGCTCACAGTGGCGGATTTCATTTAAATATTGTCTATGAATTGGTTTGAATGACCCTATGCTTTTAGGAGTACTGTGACACCTTAAAGTATTGCCAATAAATTCTGAGCTATTTCAAGCTCGATACTTCTTACTGAGTCCCGATTTCAAGCTCGATACTTCTTACTGAGAAGTTAGTTAATAATCAATAAAAACACCCACCCGGACAACTGGGATACAATAGGGATGTTGACTAATTATTTTAATTGATTTTATTTTATAGATATACTATAGATAAACACGAAAAAAAGACTTTTGTAAAGAAATATTTCTAATTTTAACAAAAAATTAAATAAAGAAAAATAGTTTTTAAAATTGTCGTTAAAACGCTCCAAGCGTCATTACGTCACACACCGCATACAGAGCTCGCCCTGTGTTAGGTGAGTTAGGACAGTTTGTACTTAACTCAGTGTTCAGTGACGTCATCGCCTTATATTGGCGTTTACAGTCACGTGATAAAGCATGATAAATAACGCATTTTAAATTCATTTTCTAAATTTTAAGACAAATAAGTAGACTTTTAAAATGTTATTTTAGGTTTTCAAATACTGTATTTAATATGTAAAACATAACTTTTCTTGAATTTGTAACATGTGTCAACATCCCTATTAAAAAATTAAGATTTTAATGCAAGAAAATGATTAAATCTATACTTTCTGCCGTTTTATATTTCTCTTATTTATTTCTTTATAAGAGCGCGTCCATATTATTTGTTGATATAACAACGATAGCAAAAGTGGGCTTAACTTGTGAAATGGACGAGTGGGATTATTGTGACCACGAGCGAGATTACACGAGCCAGCTAAATGTGAGTTATGATCGCCTTCTACGGTTCAATCTAGATGGCGTCTATGAGAAAATACTGCTGCTGCGACGCAACTAGGATACTAAGAAGGATATTTACGGAGGGTCATGAGCATTACATATGAGGCTGCTGAGTTTATGGTGCCATATTTATTTTGGTTTATATTTTTATGATTATACAAAAAGAATGTAGTGTCTTTAAAGGGCATCGATTACTAATAATATAGTATTAGTACATCACTTTTATGCAAATTAAAAGGATTGGTTGATATTGATCATAATATACAGCAAAAAATCTGGATATAGGTACTGCGCTGCGTCTATTGAATAATCGAAAAATAGGATATTGAAACGCTTTAAGGTACCTATAATATTAATTATTATGTTGGTTTTATACTCGTAAGATTGTTTGAATTCATATGTAATCCATTTGATACAAAAATAAAGTAATTATATTTTAAGATTTCGATTAAATTATGATTCAAATAAAAAGATATTCATAAAAATGATTGTACAGTGAATTTCCACAACAACAACTATAGATTTAATTGTGAGTCACTGTCAATCACTCGGCATGAGACACGTTATTGACTACTAAATGACTACCAGGAAATTCCAGGTTATTTATTATAAACCGTTGAAACTATTTACAATAAGGAAAACATTAATAGAATTCAAATAACTCACAACAAAAGAAAATGTACATAATAAAAGCCACAAACAACTTATCAAATATAGAATATGTTTATGAAATTCAAACAAAATTTATTATTGAACGCTTAAACTTTGTAAATTAAAATGTAATGAAAGTAACGCAACGCTCGGAAATTATTTTCCAATTGAAAGTTCATTCTAAATTAAGTTCCGTGCAATAGAGAGCAGCCGCCCTGAAGCCAAATGGAATTGCACGAACTCTTTCACCTCGCAGATCCAAGTCCTTATCGCAGTTATCCGATTACTTCATTAGATTGTTCGTCGACATTTTTTACGGTAACAGATGCGATCGGGAATATTGTATTTCAACATTTACGATGATTTCAATTACCTCATCTGTTTATTAATTCATCATGAAAGTCTAATATTATAAGGGCCTGTTTTACAATCTCCAGTTAAGTTCCCAATAGGCTATCGGCAACATATTTGACAGACAGAGTATGGAGTATCTGTCAAATATGTTGCCGATAGCCTATTGGGAACTTAACTGGAGATTGTGAAACAGGCCCTAAGTATATTAGTAATAATTACGTAACCCTGGCTTTTTGGTTAGCATCAGTTACAGTCAAAGTTAGCCGTTACAACCACGGTCGTACCTCTCACTCACACGATACCGGTGAAAGTGACAGCTATTCTGTCACTTTCCATGTGATTTTAAAGATTCCAGTGGCCCATTTTGGGATAGGGAAAAGGATAAAACGGACCTGCATAATATTTAGCGTTAGTAGCGTTAAAATAACAGTGCCTACTCTGTTCATAAGGATAAATTAATATATTATCTTTTTTAAAACTATCGTGGTTTTTCAAATTTGTTATTTCAATCAAATTGTTATAAATATACTATGATGGCATCATGACATTAAACTTTCAACTTGGGACGAGCCGGGTACAAACAGGACATAATAGAATTCGTCAAACAATAAAGTGCTTAATCGAAGCGCTAACTTGTTCTAGAACTCTAGCATAGCGACAATATCATAAACAAGTCATTAAGAACAATTTAATTAACATACAAGTTACCATTTCCATAACGCTCCGTGAACACTTTGTCCGATATTTTGCTGGTTCTATTGTGATATTTTTAGGTGTTTTAGCCTAGAAAACATCATAATGAGTGTGACATTTGATTTCCCTGCACACCTCGTTAGTGCAATTTAATGCGCCGCCTGTAGCGATGCTCGTTTTATTATGCTAACGGGCGAACGTTGTAATATTTCGAGTACGTCACAGGTACGGTGGTGACATGTTGCATATTTAAACAAAGGCGTCGCGCCGTGAGATTCGCGTAAAATTGTTGCACCATTAAGCTCCGTCACTCCGGATAAAAGTACTCCATCAAGGAACACGTCTTTAATATTTTAGTGAGTTTTAACGCAATTGCTTTAACTAGCAAGTTGCGACTTTTATAGAATTTTATATGCTATCAACAATCTAGAATTGTTTTCTAATGTCAGGCATTCTATTTTCTCTTCATCAGTCGTCTTGGCGTTCATTAAAGGAGGCGGATAAAGGCCGATGATGATAATGATGCGAAAATTTTTATTTTTAGATCTATGAAAAGTTGTTTTACTTTTAAGGTGAAATCACGGTTGCCTAATTTAAACAGTCTCAGATAGAGAAGTATAAAATCTCCAGCTCACTTATGAATTCCCTATAACATTTTGGCAATATTTGCTCATCCTAGGGGAATTCGTTTACCTATGCCATCAAGCAGCTACCAGTTTGCCTATCCAGAAACATTTATTATTCCAATGTAAATGAAAAAACGTTTCTCTATTTGAATAACAAAAACGCTTTATAAAATTTGCTGGTAGTATAAAAACGTCGTTTATTCGCCAGAACCCGAAATGGTAACGTTTGAAAAACAATATCTTCCTCAATGTCTCAGTCTATCGAAGTGGAGTCAATGGGGTCTTTGCAAAAATGTCACGTAATATGTAAATCGTTGAGATCGCGATGTGTCCCGACTGTCAAAGCCAGTTGTCGCACTTCGCGATCTTTTTTCTCAATGATGACTTCACTTTCATAGACCCTTAGGGGTTAAAGTTTCCGCACAAACAGATTTTACGGTCAAATCTATTTGGTTCGTAAAATATTCGATTTCTTCGATTGCATATTTGACACTTAAATTTAAAAAAGTATGGTTAAATAGTTTTTTGTATAAGCACACTTAGGGAAACTAGAAGTAATTAGTAGTTTCTACAATTTTGAGCCGCTTTAAAAGTTCCATCACCAACACAATAAAAGATTTAAACATTTTTTACGTTAAATATTTTTTTTTACATTACAAAGCCGTATGTAAAAAGTATATATTTCGTGCTGATTTAAAATATTGCTAAGGGCTAATATAGAATATACCCTCTAGGTGATATCTGAACTATTGATTTAGTCGGAGGTGTAAGGTTTCAAATAATTAAACGTGAAAACACGGTGAATACGAAACGTTGTTATTACAACGAAATTATATCCTTGAAGTTACGTGCCTGTTACTGACATTAAACATTATTTTGATATTGATATTCGCTTTGAAGTTTCTATAGATAGGAAATTAGAGTACCTTTAAGTAAGTTTAACTTCATTCGAAGACTAACAAGACTATGCTAATGATTACTAGATAAGGATAGAAGCCCCTCTAGAAGTCAAAGAAAATCTGACATATATTGCAGACACAATCCTTAATTCATTTCCTACAACTATACTATATGTATAACTAACGAGGTACATGTAAAAGGTTTAAAAAAACTCAAACTGCAAATCATTCGATTCCAAAATTCGGCCCTTTCTCAGATGCGCGGGCGCCTACTGACTCGAGTGGTTCTTGGCTGTGCTGGGATCCAGTGCGCGTCTAGGTTTGCGTGTTGCTTCGAGAATGTGAGGGTGACTTCCCTTGCCCGCTGACTCCCTTTACCGTCACTTATTTTACCGTACATTGAGAGTATCCTACTTTACCGGAACACTCTTTTTCATTTTAAGTACAATATTCTTTATGACTAATACTTTCCACACACCAAAATAAAACATGTATTATTTCTAAAGGATATCTAAATAAAAAATCACTACCACATAAATAAGGACCATCGTTCTCACAAGAAACCAATTAAATTTCAGAGAAAGCGTACCTATACTTTGAACTAGTGTATTACTTCAGTCTCGAATGCATTTCAACTGCATTTGCTTAAAACTTGTAAATATTAAGCGAAAACTCTAGCCAATTAAGCAGGCGGCTGTATTGCCTCGATGGAACTTTCTGGAGAGTTGTGCTTGTACTAGTTGTTCTGCGAATAGAAAGGAGAGCTTATTGCCTTTTGATTAATACAACTAAGCAACTTACGAAAAAAAGAATTTT
Organism: Lycaena phlaeas; assembly: GCA_905333005.2. Lineage (NCBI taxonomy): Eukaryota > Metazoa > Arthropoda > Insecta > Lepidoptera > Lycaenidae > Lycaena > Lycaena phlaeas. The sequence goes on along the minus strand of HG995174.1, from coordinate 10,185,966 downwards.
AATTTTATAACAATAGCTTAATTATATAATTTGTTTATTGCAAAAGTGATTAACTACCTTCGTGACTGCATACTATTTATACGTAAGCAACTACTCTCTCTCTCCCTCTCTCTCTCTTTCCCTCTCTCTCTCTGATCGCCCCCTTATGACTGAGGATCGTGGTCATCTGTCGATGTGGATGGTGCACACCTTATACGGATAATCTGCCTCCATCGGTGCCTATCCCTCGCGTCTCTGACAACCGAGTAAAACGTCTATGAAGAAGGGCCTTTTACTTGATCGCTCCATCGCACTGGGAACCGTCTATAGGTTCTTAAGTAAAAAACAAAATTTTTGGTCTTCATTTTGTTAAGGTTTTGTTAGTACCTACTGGTGAACACTCCTATAAAACATGTTTTTACTGCATATACAAACCCCTCTTTTGCCAGAAACTTTCTGTCTGCATATAATATATTGCTTAATACTTTCAACAATAATATATACCGCCACACTTACCTATCATCATCATCATCATCATCATCAGCCTTAATGCCGTGCCTTTACCTATGGGCTAGTATAGTGTTATCTTAATATCTCTTGTAATATTATAATATATGTAATTGATAATGTCATGTGAGTACTCCTCCTAAAACTTGTAACTGTTCTGACTCCTATTCAGTTAATTTCAATTTTCATTATTTGATATTTCTCTGCACTTTTGGCACTGGTACAAATTTTTCGTTAACCTTCGTATCCTAAACTTATAAAGAGAAAATATTTGATTATTTCTTTCTTTGCATTTGATAGGCATCGAAACTACAGCACCGATTTGAATAATTCTTTCAAGTGTAGAAAGAAATGGGCCGCTAGTATTAAATATTTTGGATTTACTCCAATCACTGCACTTTGATTAAAAAATTAAACAAAAATATAAATTTGCCATTTTATTATCATTATTTCATAACACTATATTATCAGTAAGTTGGCATACATCTTCCATCCGCCGTGCGCTTGTATCCTGTAGAACATCCACCAGCAAAGTTCTCTCTCCCATCTTTAACAGTTGTCGTACCGTTCACAGAAGCCACGGTTGTCGGCGGTGGTGACGGTGCAGTGGTAGCTTCTGGCGTAGGGACGGGTTGAACCTTTTGTGTAGTTTGCACAGCCTGAGTAGTGGCATATTGTGGAGGAGCTTCGTAATCATCCTCTTCGGATCGCCCAAAAACTATAGCGTCGTTTAATTTCTTAGCAGTGTTGTGGATTCCATCTAAAATTCCGCCAGGAACCAGCCCTGCGTTGGAACATTTTGCCAGACATACTAGTAACGTGCAAAATATAAGTAAATATTTAGACTTCATTTTTACACTTGTATATCCTGTACGCTAATTTTCTTCCAAGTGAGCTCGCGTCGAGATGATAGCGCATGTTATCGCATGACCCGTTGGCCTCGCATTCTGTGCTCATGATGTAATTCCAAGAACTAAAATGTATATTACTAACGTGAAGCTAAGAAATTGTGAGTATAATTTTCACACTTACAAATACGAAAATGGAATACCTAGTTTTCTTGTAAATTTCATTTTAAATTTCATAATCAAAATGAATCAACTAATTTCTTTGATAGTTATCAACGCTATCAAGAATAATACACAAAATCGTATTCCTAATATTGACCAGAGCGTAACGCCGTCTGTATTGCTTTATGGCCCAGAGCTACCAATCTTGTCAAATATTACTACAATACTATTACAATCTTTCAAGTTGGGACAGATCCCAAATGCAAAATTTTATTAAGGACAGTTAGAGGACAGTGGACAGAAAAGGGTTGATAATGATGATGTACATGCCAGAGTGTCCTATAGATTACAGATTTTACAACATCAAAGTAATACCATTCATAAATATCCAAGACACAAACAAAAACTAAAACAATACAGCTAAATTGTTGTCTGTATAAAGGAGACCATTATTTACCAACCGTACCCGGGCAGGCAGAAAGTAAATTTCTAAGCAAAAAAGTAAAATTTGTTTTGTGTTGCTTCCCGTAAAGCTCCCTCGGGCGCCACATAATTCGAGAGCTTAACAAACGACCGGGATAACGCATGGGTTTCCAGAGAAAATCATCGCGTTACCATATTAAAGCGAGTCACCTCCACACCAACACAATATCGCTGTACTGCAAATTGGGTTAGGATACATTAGCCTTTGACCTCGGAACAACATGATACTTAAAATTGATTAATTATTGAACGGTGACCTATTTGTATTGTGCTTCTTTGACTTTTGATTCCGTTTTCTAATGTAAATAATGTTTATTCAATGTCAAATGTCTAGGGTACTGATTTTTATCCTGAACTTGGAAATAATTTATTCATAATACTTTCCAGAGAGACTTTCGAGAGAAAATGATTTACTTAAAAGAGATTGATGTCAATGAACGTGTTTTGTAGGGGCCTGTTTCACAATCTCCAGTTTAGTGCCCAATAGGCTATCGGCGACATATTTGACAGATAGAGTATGGAGTATCTGTCAAGTATCTGTCAAATATGTTGCCGATAGCCTATTCGGAACTTATCTGGAGATTGTGAAACAGGCCCTAAACCACATTAAACTGTTTATATATTTTAAAATAGGAGTTAAAGAAAATAATAGTACTAATAGAGTAATAAGGAAAAGGAAAGGAGGAGAAAATATATATTAATGAAAAAATTGACAAAATATTATTATAGACGAGTGCCACTACATCATCATCATCAGCCTTTATCCAGATCTATGTTGAACAGTTGACGGCCACTGCTAAAGGGCCTCCCTCAATAAACGCGAATATGACCCTTGCCACTCGCATCCAACACGACCCGGCAACTGCACAGAGAACGTCTTCCTATCTGGTTAGTGACCAGCCTACACTTACGGGCTTTTACTTTCAGATCATCATCAGTATCAGCCTTAATCTGTCCGCTCCTGAGCATAGGCTTCCCTCAATGAACGCCAAGCTCATATGTAAAGGTTTTTAAATTAAATAGAGCGTGGAATTAAGTTGGTTCAAAATATATTTATATAGGTAACTATATTAGTCTTTCATCTTAAGTTATACCTATATAAAGTAACATCTCAATAGCGACGTAAGCAGTATTTTTTGTTTCTTAGCCCAGCTGAAGTACTTTAGCTACAAGTACAGTCGTGAACGTCATTTGTGATTTTTTTAACGTCCAACGAAGAAAGACCTATGATATACATTTGACTAATAAGAGAATAAATGACTTCAAAATACACACACGTGTGAAGCGCGAACCAGTATTCTATCGGCGGTTTTAGACAAGTTTCACCAAAATCAGTTTAGTCAGTTCAATGTTTTCAGCTCATTGCGATGACTCCTTTTAAAGTTAATCAAACAAGTATAAAGCTTTCTAACTTCAATTCCGCCATGTTACATTGCGTACACCGTAGATTATGTTACATTGTGGTTGCCACAGTCTCACACAAATAGCTCAATTAAACAGGACCGCTGTAGCACATCGGGACAAATGAACGAGTCATCTGTTCCTGCAGTACGTCGCATCTAAATTGGTTGCGTGCCACGCTTTTTTGCAAGTTTCGAATTAACCAATGCAATCAATCAAGTTTTTTTTACGGACACCGAATAATATATGGGCACAGTTACGATGTGTATTCCCCACCTAAGCGATATACTGATATTTACGGACACTTTTCATTAAAAATGTTGTCAATGTAAATTGCTTCCCGTTTCACGTGTCAAACAAACGGGGGTTGTAAATCTGTATTTGTATAGGATTCTATTTCAACATAGACTTGTGATTGCTATAATAATAATTATATCATTTTTTTTATTATTTTAGAATAAGTTGAAGATACTTTATTCGATTATTTATTTTATAGTAATCCTTAAAGAAATAAAATATAAAACAAATTAAATAATAACATTAGTAACTTTATAATACCTAACATAGGAAGTTTTGTGTAGTACTGACAAATTAAGACAGGAACACAGGAAGACATCTTAGATCGATCCTACTTCGAGTACTGTCAGAAAGTTCTCGTTCATTTAGTCCAAACTTCGATAGTTTTCCGCCTGATTTGAGATTGTTGCAAATTTAACGCAAATTCAAAGCTTTACTGATAGAAAGGCACTAAATTAGAAACGATGTGGGGAAACTGCGCTGTTTACTGAGCGCATCTTTACTACTTATAACTAATTTATATTGATAACATTGTTACCTACTTCGTATGTTAATTTCACTACATATTACTTCTGTGACTCGGTGACCCAAAGCGAGTCTTGGGCTGCGAAACGAGAGACTTCCACCGGTATCTGTCCTGCGCAACCTCTGAGCAGTCCTCAACCCCGAGCTCACGCAGGTCAGCCTCCACCATGTCCTTCCAGCGATATCTGGGATGACTTGAGCGCTGACCACTCTGTTATCCACGATATGCTCTCAATATTCCCGATCCTACCCATTCTGACCAAGTGGCCGAGCCATCGAAGGCGGTGGACTACTAGCGTGCTACTTTTATAAATTTTATAACTATTCAAATATTACATCTAGAAGACTAGATATTTTTCCTTGGCCTTTTTCCAACTAGATATTTTTTGGGGTCGGCTTCCAATCTAACCGGATTTAGATGAATACCAGTATTTTAAATGGAGCATATGGGTGATACGGTACCCCGAGGTAAGACTGGTTGTCAGACTCTGAGACTTCTGATGACCCGTAACGACAGTCAAATATCCACGAATGACAACTGGAATCAACGGCGTGTTTTCTGAGGCATGGAGGAGTCTCGGTATGTCTGTCTATGTATATCTCGGCAAGCGTTGCTTAGCCTGGTGAATCCGCAGATCAAATATCATATGAAATAAAATAAAAAAACAATGTTAAATATGATCTTTAAATAAGGTTATTATAAGCTTATTTTGATTGTTGTATTCATTTAAACAACTTTTTTTTTCTTTTACGCCGGGAAATGCACTGACGCATACCGCTGGGAAGTTGGTCTCCCCAGGCGGGTATGTGGGACTCGCTGCGCCCGAAAGCTGGTAAATGGACGCAGCTCTACCCACTAAAACCCGGCGAGTGCCACCAATGCCGCCTTTGGTGAAATGCCCCGGATCTACAAGCAACAGGGCACCTCGACGGGTAGCTAGTCCCTCGGGGGACCGACGCCACCTCCACAGAGGGGTTGCACCGCACCACAGAACAACCCCTCCCACCGTCGGGACAGTACAATGAGGCGAGGTTCCCATCCTCGCCCATTGCCCTCTGCTCTTTTGCCCCCTCTTCTTATAAAAGGAGTACTTATAAGACCGCCTTGGCTCAATTAGCTTCGCCCAAGGTGTTGGGCTCACCCTAGGCTACTGAGCCCCACCGCCACGACAAGGCTTGAACCATGGTGGGGAATACATTTAAACAACTAACAAATCATAATATTATACACTAATTTTATAAAGAGGGCAATAATATATGGATCGACTGAATCAATTTTCAAAATTCTATTACCAAGATAAGAGTTGTAGAGTACGACGGTTGCTAGTTTATAATAATTGAAAAAGATCAAATATATTATTTACGATAGAAGAATGAATGTGTCATTTTAAAAGGGTCATTTACTTAGATGTATCTTATCATTTATAATAACGGAATACATTTTGGTGACATTTCAAACGCCTATTTCAGTAAGCCGTATCAGCCCATTATATAAGACAGGTGCCTGGGCCGGTACCACAATAAATACGCATTTAACGGAACAGCCTGTGAGGCTGCGGCGCCGCCGGAAGGTGTTCTCAATTTGTCGCCCGGAATGAGATTGTCGCTGCTTTCAGCATTAGGTAAGTGGCTTTTACATTTCACTTTACGTACCAACTATAGTTTATTGTGGAATTACACTGGACATTATCAAATACAGTTTCAAAAATATGTTATTTAAATAATATGGGTTTAAGTAATACTCAGTAGTGAATTAGAAAGCAACGATGGTTCAATGGGTATGGGCTTGGCCTCTTGAGCGAGAGGGTCAGAGATTAAATCCTAATCCCCCCCCCCCCCCTTATGGTGCCTTGAAATGAGATCAGATTGAATTGAAAGTCTATGAAGGTATGTGAAGTTCAGCAACTCGTTTATTATTATGTATTTATTTGTGAATTTTATTGACTGACTATGTAATAATAATAATTAAAAAAAATAATGGATGGTGCTCCACTTATTCGTAGCTCTATAGTAGCATATAGTTGTGAGAAATTAAAAAGGTGGTTAAAGTATCATATATACGTATATATGATACTTTACACAACAAGGAAAAAATGTGATCTGATTGAGAGATTAGGTATCAATACCTTTGTTTACTATTGTAAAAAATGAAAGAAAATAAATAAAAATCTAAATTTTACTTGTATAAGCACCATAATAATTAACATAATATAAGTTAATGAAACGTTATGTAATTAAATAATAGGATAATTTGTGGATCAATATTCATTAATATCACATTTTTAAATAAGTTAAAATTTCATTTCTCATCATACGTTGCAGTAATATTAAATGAAGAAAGCAACACTAATTCATTTAATTTTCTAATATATATATATATATATATATATATATATATATATATATATATATATATATATATTACTTGACGATTTATTGACTGTTTTGCAATACTCTAAACAAGGCTTTGGGAAATTCATAAAATAATATGTATTAGTTTTGAAAAATTTACACCGCGTATCACTTTTTCATACTCCATACCAAGTAACAACACCGTTTTGTTGTGCTTTTTCGTACAGACAGCATTATTATAGTCGGTAAAAAAATGCCTATTACATTTAGACACTTATTACTTTGTTTTCTTTGCATTTCCTTTTATCAAAAATATGCTTGTGTTAATATTTATCGATTTTAATTTTTAGTACGCTCCCCGCTTAACGTTTGTTTACAAAAAATTGTACGAAAAAAATGGCTGATTCTAACGCATGCGCACAAGAAAAATTTTGTGATGAAAAGTCCTATTGGAAAAAAGCATGCCGCCATAGTGCATCTCAACAACAAATGTTATTTTTCTACTGATATAAGGAAATAATTAATTAATTAAGTCGGTAATTATTATTATTATTTAATAACGAATCATTTTTAATTGTTACCTTTTATACTAGGTTGTTTTAGACAACCAACAAAGAAAATAAATAGGTGTTAAAGTCTAAAAATAGTTTTACTCGTGCGCGCTTAGTATTGTACGTACATAATATACATAAATACGTTATTGTTTTAGTAAACACGTTCGCTTATAATTTTATGTACAGTGCGAAATGGCGGTTGTGTTTTATTCGTTATTGTTTTTAGCATTAATAAATACTGTAGCATCTTACAAGTTCTCAAGGTATTTATTATATTTCATTTAACATTATTATTATTTATAATAAGTCAACGTCTTTTATTATTAAAATGTATATATCAAGGACATATAATGTATAATATCAAGGACAAAAATAATAAAATATTATCATTTTTGTCCTTGATAGAGGGGTGTGTAATAAGTTTGTGTGTGTGTGTGTAAGTGGCACTGTATTTATATTTTAATCAACTTATCAAAATTAGTTCAGCCTTTTCAAATAAATCAGCTGTTATATTATGTTTTTGTGGTTCTTTTCATGTGTTCTTTAGTTATTTGTAAAATAATTATACATTTATTGTACGTTCCAGAGGTTATTTAAGTATATTCCACAGACGCACGATAGTAGCGATAGTTAGTGCTAGTTTGATAGCGCACGTTGGGTTTTCCTCAAAAACAAGTTTTGATTTATCTCTACGACAGATGTCATTAATATCATAACAAATACTGCATATTCGAATTATTCAAAAAGCATTGTATTAAGATTAAATGATTCATCATCGTCAACCTTCATCCGTTCACTGATGAACATAAGCCCCACCTAATGAACGCCAAGACGACCGATCCCCTGCCACTCGCATTTAACACGGACCGGCCACTGCTCTGTGATCTTCAATATATAAAAAAATATATAAATAAATATTAAATAACAATCATCTCAGGCTAACGGGTAGGTACTGGGAGCAAAATAAATTTAATAAAATAATACACAATATTATATTATACTATACACAAATATTATATTATACACAACTAACTGTTGCCCGCAGCTTCACCTGCGTTAACTAAGATTTACAACAGGATCTTAGTACGCAAAATAAGTAAATTTTCTGGGTGATTTTTTTACACCTTGTGTCCGAAACCCCCAAATATCTTACGGAACTCAATTTTTTTTTTCAGAATAGCTGTAGTGTAGCTTTCAAACGGTGAAAGAAGTTTTGAAATCGGTTCAGTACTTTTTGAGCCTATTCATTACAACCAAACAAACAAAGTTTTTCTCTTTATAATATTAGTATAGATATACATAAACAACCAGTGCAGACATGACATTCATCATACAAATTCTCTGCATTTGGTGAGATTTGAGCCCGCAACCAAAGCGTCCTGACCACTCGATCAGACGTGCATTTATTAACAACTGATATTAATATCACCCATTCCAGTGAGAGTGCGGGGATATATTATGGTCTAATGCCCGGTTTCTGAAAGGCTGATCAACGCAAAAATTAACAAACCAACTGTCAAACCGGTTGTCAAGTTTTTTTTCGGATGGAGCTATGCTAATGGCCCTAATGGCCTTAATGCTTCGTCGGAAGTGGAGTGAACCGGTTAGTATCACCCAGTGATATAGTAAGTGGAGTGCGACTTCCACGGCTTCATGGCGTCGGGTTTGTACCTGTGGCGGATCTCTGCCTCACCACCGTCGGATAAAGTGTCAAATAAGTTGCTACAAGCATGGTTAAATTACATAATTAGATCAGCCTGTCAGTTGACATAACAACTACACTGAAAAGTTGTCAAAGACTCTCGAATCATATGTTGTCCACCATACCATGTTAGTTGACATACACTTTGATCAATGTTTCAGAAACCGGTAGTAAGTACGTTGTACAGTAGATTTTGCGGGAAAGGGTAACGAACATCCATACAATCTTTCACGTGTAGGTAATATTAGTTGTACATAAAACAAATAGATTTAAACTAAGATTTTATAATAATTATTTAATATAATATAGTTTCAACTACCATTGAAATGTTTATTTTAGCTTCACTTGTCTAAATGTTTAAACTAACTAAAAATAATGAATTTCAGCTCATCACAGGCAAGTGGATATGTGGAGACAATAGTAAGTATACATAAAAAATATGACAGCAGTATTATTAATACCATATATATAACAGATGATGTGATCATATGTGTTATATACAATTATTATTACATATACAATTCAGTAAATATAATATATCTGATCTATTTTCTAGCTATATCTATCTAGCTTTCTTATTTTATTAAAAAACTAGCGGACTTAACACTTTCGTGATTTTAATAGTAAGATTATAACTATAGATCAAAGAGAAATGCGTATACATTATATACTAGCGGACCGTCCCAGCTTTGCACGGTTAACAAAGTATAGCCATGATACTCGCTGATAATCTGACAGTTTAAAGGTGAAATAATTTTCAAATCGGTCCACTAGTTTCGAAGTAAATCGAATACAAACAAATAAAAATCTTAATAATATAAGTATAACTCAATATTCAAACTTAAGCATGGACCTTATCCTATGAACTAATAATAAGTGTTTTGAATTTTGAATGAAAGCTGATGATGATGATAATGATGATGAATAAGATTGAGCGGAACGTCAACAAACTGCTTGAACAGTTTGGAGAATAGTTGATAAAGATTACAAATGCATGTTCAAAGAGAATAAAGATGAATAAAAAAGCTTAAAGAAGTTTTTTAAGCTCACCACGGTGTTAAGCCAACGTGGTGCACTCACCATTAACATAATTACTATCATCATGCCTCTTTTAATTAACACCAAGACGAATTGCTTGTTAATTTTATACTTATTTATAAAGCTGAATTGTTTGTTTGTTTGAACGCGCTAATCTCAGGAACTATTGGTCAGATTCAAATGACTCTTTCAGTGTTTGTTGCTATTTATCGAGGAAGGCTATATATATCGTCCCGCTAAGATGCCGTTGTATATTAAGATATATAATAACATATCAGCTAACACATGCAAAGCTGAGGGCAACAGCTAGTATATTATACGTATCAGACAATAATGTCTCAAATATGAATAATCGCTATTATATAATATTGACCATTTTGTGAATAACCCTTTTAGGTTCAATTTTGGATACCTCATAATTCTCAAAGTTCATTTATTAGGGATCCGGTCAACCACCGACCGAGATAGTTGGCAATTACAGAACTTAATATAATCGTACCGGAGACTGCTCGCTGAGGTATTAAGAATTTACTCCAAAGATATTGACGAAATTCTGTTCATTTCGTGAGATGTCTTTAGGATTTGCTCAAAAAAGAATTAATCTTATCACTAGCGTACCCTTAACCTTAAACATAAGTCCCAAATTTGAAAGCATAATATTAACCCTCTTTAGTATAATTAAATTTGTTATAACGCTGCATGATTATTAGATTTTAAGCAATGGGATTATTATGTGCATTTTAATTTTTAATAGTTTAAAAATAAATAAACACATTATTATATTTTATTGCTCATAATATTATGTATAATCTAAAAAGGCATAATTATGTCCCTCCTGTGAACTGAAAAAGATAGTAATGATGTTTATAATAGTTTTTATAAATGATTGCAACAATACATAATATACAGCTATTTAGGTAATAGATTATTTGTCATAATATATCTGTATACTATGTATAAAAAATGCCAAAACAATAGACGCTTTATCGACAAGCCAAGACATTGAGCAATTTTTTTTAATTGCAAATACATTACTCAATTGAAGTGACATACAAAATGGAATTATGGTATTTCCCAGACAGAATATTTACAATAAACTTAATTTTTAAAAGTTAAATTAATTTACTAATTTTATAAAATATTTTCAACCTTCGTTTCTTGGAAAAAAATTAATATAACTTACATTGATTTCAGCAAGGACCAACTTCATCACAATATAATAAGGGTGGAAGGCAAAACTCAGGAGCCGTAGATAATTCTCCTAACTCTTTTCAATATAAAACAGTTGATTATGAAGTTTCATACAGTGAAAATTTAATCAACAGATGCCAATTCAGAAATAACATTATCATAAGTTGTGAAACAATTAATAAATATACGAATTTGAATCGAAATGAACCCTCAAAAGGAAGACAAAATCCAGTGATCGTAAAGGACAAAGCAAAAAGTCAAAACCCAGTTACTTATGATGACATATACGAAGGAAATGGAAATAATCGTGAGAATATCGCTTCTGTATCGAAAAAAAATGGAGATTCACTAAATATTGCACACGCTAGTAGAACGAAAATACCAGGAAAGGAGAACACAATAAAAGGTCAAAATCCTAATGATGATAACGTCATAAATATAGGTAATGGAATAAATTACGAAAATACTGTTTTTATTTCTCAAAAAAGAGGACTTGCACCAGATACAATATACGCTCACACTTATGAGAAGAATGAAAAAGATAAACCAAAATGCTTAACCCGGAACGGTATAATTGTGCGGCCTGGTGACGGAAATTGTGTAGAGTTAAATCGATATAATCCAAATGAATACAGTGACTCTCAAAGTGGTATCAATTTTTTTCAAGAACGCAGCGGCTCGAATATTTTAAACATTGGAAATGGGAGAAACAACGATAATGTTGTCACCTTGAGATTATATTAAATATTCTGTATGATCTAAAGCTAAACTGACTATTCTGATATTGATAGACTTTATAATAATTTCTCCGTGGTTAGTTGCAGCTGTTTTGATTTTTCATGATTATTTAAAAGCACATACGATACTATTTGCACTGTAAGGATAGGTAGCGGTCGCAGGAATAATTGTAGTATAGCTATTATTAACTAAGGCAATATTCGAACTGTATACTTTACTTAATCAAAAAAATATTTAATATTTTATAATACTTGAAGATTTTTTTTTTTTAAGAAAATAAATAGTAAAACTGAATGGGATATATTATAATGAAACAACTTTTAAGGATTTTAACGCAGTTACAACAGCTTTTACTGATTTTTTGCGGCTTATTCAGTTTTTTACATGCTCGACGTTTCAAATACGGACATTACAGCAACAATGGTCACAGGTATACGTCTAACGTTACGAACCTTTTATATTATAATAACGAAACTGTTATATTATTATGATACATAAGTATTTTATTGAGTCGCTCTCTACGCAAAAAGCGCTAACAGAGTCTTCATATTATTCTTGGGTATTTAATTGTGTTATTCTATTTATTCCAATGGTGGTAGTGGCCAACCACATTCGCTATTTAAATTGGGTTATTTTTTTTTTAAATTTCAATAGCTTCATAGATCATCCAAAGTTGGGATCGGTGTTATTTTGCGAAGGCCTGTGGTTTATTAAATCTAATTATATCGTGAGCTTTCTCTAAACTATATCCACAGATAGCAAACTTGTAGCAACAGTGTTTTATGTCAGCTGTAATTATGTTTTTCCGTCCGTATCCATAAAATTTGTTTCATTATAATGAGTTAAATTCGCGTAAGCATTAGAAAACAATAGTTTACTGTTTTCATTTCGTAGGGCGTAAGATACTTATTGTTTTAATAATGATTATTTATTTGAATGAAACCAATGTAAGTTCCATGTTTATAATTATGTTAACTCTTTTATTCTGAAACGACTAAGCTTGAGTCTGACTAGATTGATTCCAGTCTGTCATATTTGATGGCCGGCTGCTCGAGTGGTCAAACTGCTGAAAGCAGCAGTCGCGGATACAAAGCCCGCCATGTGCAGATAATTTGTGAAATGTATATAGCTGTCTACGTATACATAAACTTCCTACATTTCCGTTCTTCCTAGATCCTACTTCCTACAAGCCCAGCTGCAACTAACCATAGACAAATTATTATAATGTCTATAATTTTCATAGTAACATTCGTGCATATGAGGGCGAGTGAAGAGAGAGTAAAAGGGTGGGGCTCTTTTCCACAATCCGTACACTTCACAAAAAAACTATAACAACATTGCGATTTAGAATGTAAAATATTATAATTGATTTTGATTAATGGCTTAATGTGTTGCCTATCTTTAAAATATCATTTTATTTTGTATTTTTTAACATGCTTTTAACAACATTTTTTTAACAACAAATAACAAATATTTGTTTGAACTTTTGATAACGTACGCTAACGCTATATACTAGTAACGCCATCTGTGTTTTAAATAGTAAAACATTCAGCATCACTGACGCCATTAATCGAAGGGATGTGTCAACTAAAGTCTAAACTGTTTCTATTAGTCTGTTTATAGAAACAATTCTAATTACAATCAGCTATTGTAATTTGTAGAAAAAACAACTTCTATTGGTTAAACTTATGTAAATTTTTCAACACATTAAAAGAATTCTCATCGAATAGAAGACCTATGATAGATTATGCAGTTTTTAAAACTGAATGAGTATGTTGAGGTGTAGAAAGCAAGAAAGAAAACATAAAAAATGTCTGAAAATAATTTGGCGTTTTGAATTATTTCTGGAGCTTTTTATTTTTATTTTAAATGCATTTATTTAAGGAAACGCATACAGTTATATTAAAACATACAATAGGTCTGTAAAAATTACACAAAAACCAATGAAATGTCCACTTAAATAATTAAAAAAATATTAAAAATCGCAAACACAATATACACATTTATTAGTAATAATGAAAAGCATCAAATAGGTAGACACAAAACATATAATAAGAAAGAAAAAGAAAAAAATACCACAAAAATAAGAATAAAGAGAAAACTGTCTTTAGTCATGTCTAAATAGAAACTCGCACATTTAGTCACATGACTTCGTGTTTCGATGTTCGCGATTTTTTATATTTTTTTAAATATTTAAGTGGACATTTCATTGGTTTTTTTATAATTTTTATATCCCTAACTTTTTGCTTAAAAACACCTGTTGAGCATCTAAAAGATCCACATTAAGAATTAATTATGTTAAAATTAATTTTAAAAAATATTATCTTAAAAAAAATAATATTAAGGTAAAAAAAATACTATTTAAAAACTACCAAGACACATAAAATTCTATATAAATATACCATCAAAGCTGAAAATCGAAATAAAAAACATTTTAAGTAAATAAATGTATTTCTTTAATATTAATCTTAATAGTACAACTGATTACTCTTCAAAAATCGTGTCATCTTAAACGAATGCTTAATAAATAGGCAGACTTAATTATGATAGTAGACTTGTATCTATAACCTCGTAATTTCCATTCAATATCTTTGAATTTAGAATTTTCCAGAAAATACCATCTTTTATCATTATGTTTCGTCAACTAGGGCAATATTCTTTCTTTCTTTGATATGAATCCACCACAGCAGTCAAAATATTTTAAATACACGTAAATAGAAATAAAATATAAAATCTTCATGTGTATTTGCGTTTCATATTCGACGAGTATTTTTTACTGAGATAACAGTGATGACCTCTTGGTCTTTCTGTAGATAAGGTTTGTGACAAATATAATAATATATATTCCAACATTATTATTTATTTTAACACGATGCATTCATTCTCATTTCATGTATTGCACTTGTTATATTGTAGTGAATTCTGTAAAAGAAAAATATAACGAATTATAACACAAATGGCACATATTTAATATCAAAAACTTAATAATAACGCAGTGAAAGATTTCTATTACACTACTAAATAAGGTTATAGAGTTCTGTCTATTCTTATTTCTTATTACATATACATATAGAATAGTTAGATATAGAGTTTTATAGAGATAGAGAGATAGCCTTTACGTACTTTAATGCCTTGCTTAATTTAAATTCTTATTTGTTTTTACTAATGACAAAACTACTTTACTTTACTAAAGACTATTTTGTATCATTTCTACTTGAAGAAAGTAGAAGTGTTATTGCTGCATTGCAGCTGATTCGGACCGACGCGACGACTTCTCGCTCACATAATACCGGCCTTAATTGACAGCTAGGACTATACATTGGCCTATTGGGGGGAAGATGGAAAAGAAGGAGAATGCAGATAGCATAGCTTCTGTGCGGATGGCTATGGTACTTGTAGTTGGTAGTCACGATAAGGCCTCGACTAGTTGTTTCTCTAAAAAAGCTTAAAAACGCTAAGCTAAGCTGTAGGTACTGCGTGACATTCTTACATATCTTTTCATCATCTTCATCAGCATTTAACTGTCCACTACTGAACATAGGTCTCACTTAATCACACTAAGACGACCGATCCCTTGCCACTTGCACCATATTCCCGCATATATATTTTTCATATTACAAAATACCACTAAAGAAAGTCGTGAGATAACCTGCATTCTTGGTGAGATTAAAAAGTCTTTAAAGGTATGTGAAGTTCACCAACCCGCGTTGAGCCAGCGAATCAGGGAACTGTGGCCCAACACCCTACTTGCCTCATTCTAGGAGAAGGCCTGTACTCAGCACAGTGTAAGTAAAATTAATGATGATGATGATGATGATGTCTTATCAGGTTAAGGTAACAGGTAAAAAAATAATCACGATGTTTATAGACCAACACATCAGCTTAAAATAAATACATTTACATTATTGCTGCAACTTAAAAACTTCAATATTAAACTTGAATTACTACCCAAGTACTCTTTAATACATTATTTTTTCTTTTACAACAATTAATAGGTATTTATAACCATTCGATTAACAATAAAAAACAATCAGACATTTATAGCAAACAACCTAAACTGCTATATTAAGATAATGAAAGAATTTATAAACAATATGTTGGACTTCAAACTTATATTATCTACGTCACATCAATACTTGCTCGTGTATATAATGCGTTTGCAGCAATATCGGTATAAAGTTTGTTTGAAGAAAGAAAGCCAAGCAATATGACTGGCATCGTTTTGGCAACATCGCCTGAATCTCGTAATTGAACTTGTTAATTATGAGGCATGGGGGGGCGTTAACCACCTACAGTTCGTAACTCATCTGGTAGTGGGGTCTAGTAATAGTGAAAAATTCAATTTAAATTCAATTCTCAATATATATAGTCAAACTTGATATTTTACTGAATATTAATTATTATTTACACCAAATATAATATACATAATACGTAAAAGGCAGTATTAGGAATCGGTCAAGCTATGTTATAGGTTAAGGTACGATTGCGTGATAATTTCAATCCAAATCAATAAAATTGATTATAAGACACTATACCTTTATTGTCTTCTACATTCTTTTACGACAATTCCCAAAACTATCTCTCCTGTAACCGTCGAGACATTCCAAGTCCGGTATGCGTATTACTTGACTAGATTTAACACTTGTCTGAGTCGTGGTCGATGCTGCCATTCGAAGTTTATCATGAAAATTGAACACCACTCCAGGACTCCCACCGGGGAATCCGCAAATCGCCACAATCATTATCAGAAACACTATTTTTACGTACATTTCAACGTATTGTTTCGTGTGAACTGAGTAACTTTATATAACCAAATAACACTAAACTACATCAAAACGGTCTTCTGCATACTCCGTTTACGTCTTTCATGGACCCATCTGAACAGACGTTGTCTGAATTGGGGGGAACTTCTATCATCTTTGGATCAGCTATAACCTCTAGCTTGCTTTTGTTTCCATTTGCGCTTTTCGATTCCTTGGAATGCGCGAATGAATCGAGAAAATCTTTCACCGGATTCGCAAACAAACTTGCAAAGTCTTGACTGGTGAATGGCGCTGCTTCGGTTTGTATTAACAATTGAATAATAATATGGAACACAACTATATGCGCTAACGGACGCGTCATATTATACGAATAGACTCGACGGATATCTAAGGCCCGCTTATCATCAATTTAACTAACATGCCATGTTATCACGCGTAATCGGTTTGCTTGATTTATTATTTCATATGTAAATATTATTTTTATGAATATTTCATGTTCATTTATTGATTTTGCCAGTAAGTTAAGCAAGTCGTATAGGTAGCGTTTAATACTTTCGTTGATGTTCGTATACATTTATATTTTATCTGTTATCAGTGTTATCGACTATCAAAGTTATTTCAGCTTATCTTACATTCCTCAAAGAACACACATGGATTCGTAGGAATAATTATTATCTAAATCTTATTAAATATATTAATCATTTTATCGTAACGTTTTCCGGTATTATAACCGGAAACAAATAATTTGACGCAATATATTACCTAAAGTATTTAAGGGTAAAAGATAGTGCCCTGACAGCTAGCAGCATGCTGCATTGCAGTCAAATTGGACCGGCGCGATCGGGGTGGTAACTCTCGCTCACAAGAAATCGGCGTAAAGTGATAGCTATGCTGTTGCGTTTCGAGTGGTTTGTGAGTTTCCGGTGGCCCGTTGGGGGGGATAGGTTTATGTGGATGTCAATGGGCGTCGGTAGTCGAAAGTCTTTGACTGTTCGTTTGCTCTCCTAGATAAAAAAATATATATATTATATAAGCTGTATCTGACAAATATAGTCCTGACATTTCCCAAAATGTTTACTATCATTTTTTTTATACAAACCTTGTCCTGGCGATGAATAACACAACACAAAAATGATTATAGAAATTGGTGCAGTGGTTCCTGAGGTATGTGTGTATATTTGGGGTATTCATTTTCGCTTATATCGATAGATTACCTAATAATTTTTAACTAAATTATACGACGCTTAAAAAAGTAGTAGCTGATAAGATAAGTATATACTTAACTAGGCGAAAGTCCTTTACAACCACGTTTAAAACTGTTTACATCTATAAGACAAGCGCCAAGTCAATAAAATATTAATTGTATGATAAAGTTAAGTGAATTGTGAATAAAAAAGGATTAATGAAGCAAATTAATATTTTTTCGTCCAAATTTATAATAAGTCATATTTTTGTTACGAATAAAGGGTGCTTACTGTTCATCATTGTAAAATTCTCGTTAGTAAAGCCCGCAATACAGGCTCGCTTCAGCGATTTCATTCGTTGGGGAGGAAGACGGCTAATTTTCTCGAAATAACTGACCAATTTGGATTTTAAAACGATATTTCGTTTTTCATAGTTTTCAAAATTTATATTTGACTAGACATTTTTAAATTATTAAGGAATACTACTAAATTATTATAGTATAAACTTGGTAGACGAAGTATTATTGGTCAGCCATCAACAAAAAAAAGCCACTAACAAATAAAAGTAAGAGCGGTAGCTGGTCCGTGTTGGATTCAAGTGGTAAGGGATCGGTCGTCTTGGCATTCATTGAGAGAGGCCTATGTTCAATCTGAAAGGATAAATGCTGATGATGATGATGAAAGCCAAAAAAAAATGTTTTCACCAAACATTTTTTCCAAGCAGTCATTATGACTTGAGCAACATTTTTCAACAGTTGTGACTCACATTTTCAAAGTTCAAACATGAATCTTCACGATCACCGTGAGTAACAATAACAATATGATGTGAAATTACGTCATATAATGTCCAGGAATTAAATATTGACTCAACGATTGAAGTAGTGACTGTTGAATACCCAGAAACTGTTTTTAATGTTATACTAGAACTTAAAAAATCCTTTTTTAATGTATTCTATGTTATTTCTAGTACCTCCGAGGATATGTTTACAAAGTTTTATGATGATCGGTTGATTAGTTTTTGCGTGAAAGCGTAACAAACATCCCTACTATCATATTTATGATATTACTAGCGGTTGTCGTCGGGTTTTGCCCGCGTTAGCAATAGACTAGACTAGATTTTCTTTTTTTAATGTAGGTACTATGTCACTTCTATTACCTCTAATAATATATGTACAAAGTTTCACGATGACCGGTTGAGTAGTTTTCGCGTGAAAGTGTAACAAACATACCTATTTTCATATAAGTTGAATTTCAAATTTCATTATAACATTAGTAACGATTAGGAAATTAAGGCCTACGGATTAAGGATAAAGGATTAATAAAGAAAACGTTATACTGGTATTAATCAATAATTCTGTACAAATATTATATTATAAGATAATATTATTATTAGAAATAAAGTAATGTTATGTAGGTGTACAGAGACAAAAAGCGTATTCTTAAGATGATAAACAATATCTTCTAAAATAAAAAAAAGTAAAACATAACAATCAGCAGCAACTCTATTCGAAATATAATTATTAATATCAAAATATAATATGGTTGTGTTAGAATCGCCTTTCAGTCTATTAAAATTATTTTTAACCATTTATAAATTAAGCCTCATCCATTAAAATGTATTAAAACTAGCACTAATAACCCTTTGTTAATAAAGATTATTGTTATACAATTTGAAACATCCTTTGATAATAATGAATATTTTTGGTGATGTGCCGAAAATATTTGAAACGCGATATAAGCCCGCCTGGTATTTTATAATTAAAATACGTCCACCCCGTGCGATCATGACGACCGCATTCAGGTATATACTTATTGTATATAAAATAGTTATTTTAAAATGGCCAAATGTGTATCATCATTCAGTATGTATGGAGCACTATTTTCGGCTATGCCATTCACTCGTTGACATCGTAGTCTGGGTCAAGTGCCCAGCCTCTTGGCCATTGGTATCAACTTGGGAACTCCGAATGGTCGTTGCCTCCCATGTGGAGATTTCTAGCTCTTAAGCTCTGGTTTCCTCCAAAAGCTGTGGCGTCATGAAGTGTCGTAAAATAGCGGCGATTGACGTCACTCGCTAATCAGTCCACGGTAAAAAGACGGCCGTCAGTCTCGAACAATCCACGTGGCTACGATCGTCTTTTTGCGGCCATCATATTGAGTTCATTAAATGACGCCACCGCTTTTGGAGGAAATTAGAGCTTTAGTGACTACGTGTAGACTCATGAACGGTGTCAATTGATTAAGTACCCTGTTACTGATAGTCACTCATCTCAAGTGACTATAGGTTATTGCATGGCTAGTACGGATAAGCCTTCAAGGCTAGTTCAATATGTAACCAGTGTGCCTGTTCAATATGCCAAGTGGTATACGAAAATGCGTTTTTACCAAGCAACAGAAAAATAAAAAGGTACATTATTATGTTTCACTTGAATGATCTATAGATTGCTTGCATAGAAATTATCTGTGATTGCTTGACTTGACATAAAATAGTTAAAAGTAACAACCTATACACGTCCTATGCAGGGCACGGGTCTCCTCGAAATCAGACGAGGAGGATATTGTAAACATAACACATTTTCCAAGACTTTCAATCTCATCAGGCATTCATATTTCACCATCATCATCATCAGCCTTTATCCGCCCACTGCTGAATATAGGCTTCCCTCAATGAACACTAAAACGACCGATACCTTGCTACTCGCATCTAACGCGGACTTGCCACTGCACGGAGATCGTCTTCCCATCTGGTTATTGGCCGACCAACACTTACGTCTACCTAAACGCGGCCTCCACTCTTGAACCTTAATGGCACATCGGCCAGTCTCATGTTTAGGTGCACTTATAAATCTAGAATATACATTTCAATGCACCACCAAGTTCAGGAACAAACCCGGACCCTCTCATTGAAGAGGGCGAGCCAATACCACCAGACCATCGCTGCTAGCAAGTAAATTTAAGAAGTTGACGTAGCAATAAGTAAACAGTCAGTGATACTTCCAGACTTTTCCTATCACGTAAACAAGAATAAAATATATATTAGTACCAGGATTAAGCGAGATTCGTACGTCCCGATTGATTTAGGTATAGATAACTAGTAAAAACAATTCAAATTCCACAATGTTTATTAATAAAATGCAAAAAAACAACAAGCTTACTTATAATCTGTCTGTTAATGTGTGTATGTAAATCATTAGTTGGTAGTGACGATGGTAGAGGAGTAGTGCGTTCCTTTCTTGTGCTGAAAATAAAATAAAACATTATATACAACAACAATAATTATTATTAGTATAACGTTAAATGTCTATTAACTTATTTGACCAGCCGTCTACAAATATGTTAAATTAAGGGCCTGTTTCACAATCTCCAGATAAGTTCCGAATAGGCTATCGGCAACATATTTGACAGATACTTGACAGATACTCCATACTCTATCTGTCAAATATGTTGCCGATAGCCTATTGGGCACTTAACTGGAGATTGTGAAACAGGCCCTATGCCCAATAAAAAACGATAAGTTCGTGTACGCTAACTCTACTTAGCAAGTAATAAAGTATTTGCGATTACACCGTACGTGTATTTACGAGTATGGAAACTACGAACAAACGCTCGAAACGGTACACTCACACACATGAGTGTGAGACGACGCATGCGCATTGACACGTCCGCTACGCGGCACTTACTCCTAACAGCACTGCGAAGTTCGCTTAGAGGTCTCGTCAATATTTGTGTGAGTGTACCGTTTCGCATTTGTATGTAGTTTCCGTACCGTAATATATTTATAGCGAGACATTTTATTGTTATTTTAAATGCCGAAACTAGGCCGTCAAACAAACGTTTTATTCCTAAAATGACAAGGTTCTATTTGATATATATGAAAGGAAAAAACGATTCCTTTTTATTCTTACACTAGCTGTTGCACGCAGCTTCACCTGCATCAACTAAGATTTAAAACGGGTCCCTAACTTTTTGAAAATTTAATATAGCCTATGTTCACCGGGGATAGCGTATCTTCCCAACAGTAAAATAATTTTTCAAATTGGTCAAGTAGTTACGGAGCCTATTCAATACTAACAAACAATCAAATCTTTCTTCTTTATATCTTATCTAATACCAACGCTGGGATGCAGTACTTATTTTACAAAACTATTAACATCTCATGATCTAAATCCAACAATGAGACGAGCATGGTTACAAGCCTTTTTTGAATTCATGTATGCCTCATTATGATGAAATATATTATGTGCGTAAGTTTGTTTTTATTATACAAGATACATTATTGATATACCAAGCAGAGCAAGGACTGACCTCTCCCCTTTCTAGCCTTGATGGGTCTGTTTATCTAGCCCATCAACTATCGTTATATAATTTTATTTTAATATCATGTAGCTACGTTATAATTATAAACTTTGTGCCCAAAAGATAAAACCGCGACAAGTTTTGTTGACACTTCTAGAAGCTTGATAAGAAGGTCACATAAATATGTTTAGCTATCTTAAATTTGATAATGCATTAATTTATTTTCCTCAAACAAATATTCGGAGATCAGTGACGAGAATTATAATATGAGATTTAATAAAACCGGTGACTTTCATCTCTCATAAATTATTCCGTCGTCTTGGCGGTCATTGGAGGAGGCCCATATTCAGCAGTGGATGGATAGATGCTGATAATGATGATAATGATAATGATTATATGATCCACCTCTAACTAGATGGTACAATGATCTCCATGTATCAATTTCATCATTATAACATGTCTATCGCCATCAGTGATTGATAAAGTTAACGATAAATGTTGATTTTTAATATAGACCACTTTCTAGTCGACGAAAGTATAGTAGACTCAAGTCTACTAAACTTTCGTCGACTATAAAGTTTTCCGTCTTCAGTCTTTTAGCCACAGTGCCTTTTGGGCATAAAACATCTAAATCTAGACCCACGTCCATAGCTGAGCGGTCGGATTCCAACTGAAATACCGATAGACGCGTATATGAATAATAAGAGCCGCAATGCACATTCATATTCATTTTTGGTATGGAAATTCAAAACAACATTGGTCCGAAAAGCCGTTAAATATTCATAATTGAATTCTAAAATATGTTGTTATTTCAATCATACAACTGTGACGTTTTTATGTTCCGCGTTGATCTTTGTAAAAAAAACCAAACTAATAAATAAAATGATTGCAACATATTATTTCGAAGTATCGATTAAGCAGAATATTCAAAGTATTCACTAGCAGGGCCCCGCGGGTTTACCCGCGTACTTCTCATTCCCGTGTGAGAACAGGGATAAATTATAGCATATGTGTTATTCTGAAATTTAAGCAATATTATTGTAAGGTTTCATTAAAATCCATACAGTAGTTTTTACGTGAATGATTAACAAAAAAAAAGTTTATAGCATTAGTAAGAAGTCAGATTATTTTACTTTAGCAATCTTAAGGCAATATATACTTATATGGAAAATATTAAAACGTACCTATGTGTTAAGTTTCTAGTTTGATAGTTTATGGATGTGTAAATTTCATTTTACATCTAAACACCATTGACTTTTTTTAAAAATTTACAGGACGACGTCACTTAATGAATATTACTTGAAAACTTACGTGATGATCTACTTTGTTGTCCGAACTTGCACAGCGGATCTTCGCTCCGTGTTCTTCTGATGATGAGGACGAGGACGACGATGATGATGAAGAACTTCTTTCATGTCCCTAGAATAATAATACATTCTAAATAATTGTTTTACGATAAAATAAATGCTGATCTGTAACTCATCTCATTTTATACTTGTAGTGATTAGTTTTATGTCTAGAAATATTTTTGAAAAAGAAAAAGAAACGTGTTTGGAAATAGTCCACCATGTACTAGGCAAATGGGTAATGAAAATAGCGTACCCTTAAAGACTTTTTGTCTTTTCGGGCATAACCAACAGGTTCCTAATAAGGTTTTCTCGCAATGTTTTCCTTCAGTCATTTGTGGTTTTTTTTTCAAATAAATCATAAGATGCAGATGACAGTCAAAACTCAAAAGTCCTTTGAACTCCTGTATGTCTATCAGAAAAAGTTAATTTGGCTGGTCACTTTCTATGCTAGTTGAATAGGCAAACTAGCAGACGGGATACCTGATGCTAAGTGGTCGACGTCACCCATAAACATAAGCTAGTTTACCTGAAACTAGTCCGGGGAACTCATTTATGTGCTGCCCTTTTTGGAGACAAAAAATTTACGCTTCGGTGCCACTACAAATGCAGATATTACACTGCCTGTCTTGCCCTTCTCTATTAAATACAGCAAAGCTGTTTCACGGGAGAAACAGGCAAGATGGAGGTGCAGCAGGATCGCAACCGGTTTCCGGACGAACCTGATTACGACTAGTCGCTACGTCGAGCTGATAGTGTAGACAAATATTAAGCATTATTTCAATACACAGTTACTCACATTGCAGTCAGACAAATCCCTGAACTTCCTCTTGTGGTGTTCTTCAGAGGATGAAGATGATGAGGAGGAAGAGGAAGAAGATGACGACGAAGACGAGGAACTCTTGTGGTGGTGACCCTGGAATTGTGATAAACCTATTTTAAGTGACTACTTTAAAAAGGGAAAAAATATATTATGTAGAAGAGGTAGCAAATGAACGTTCAATTTACCTAATAAGTGATCAGCCCCTCTAGACAAGTGGCAAACGCTCCGAAACTCAGTTGAGATAAACGCTAAAAATATAACGCCATAGGATTGTCGCAAAATCTTTGAAGAACGTTTATTCAGACACATACTTAAAGTATATGGTGTCGTTTGTAAAAACGTCTGAAATATATGTAATTCGTCCACCCTAAACAAGTGGCATAAACGCTAAATATTAGCAAAGCTAAATACTTATTATATGCACACTAGCTTACGAAACTACTCAAAAAAAAATTACTCATTTAAAAAAAACAATAAATATCATAATAATAATGTTAGTTTAAAATGAAGTACAGATATACACAGATATACGATATACGTTGTTTAAAGTTTTTAAAAACAAAACCATATACTTTATGTGTCTTAATAAACGTTCTTCAAAAATTTTGCAGCAACCCTATGGAGTTAGCAAGAAAACGCAACTGCATAGAATCGGAGCGTTTGCCAAGTGGTATACCTGCCTGTCTAGACAAGCATCTAGAGGGGCAGGTACCTATACCACTCATTACAGCATAGACACCCCCTACACGACAAGGGTCGCAAATGTGTTGCCGACCCTTGTAATTGCATTGCGTCGTTTTGAAAAATCTGACAATGTCTTACAAAGACATTGAGTATCCGCCCTGATATCCCCAGAATGCTACTCCCCATGATTTAGAATTAATAATTTGAATGTTTAGAGTATTGAATATTAGTTAAACTTAATAATCAATATTTGGTTTTGAGTTGACAATTTTTATTTTAAATTATTTTTTGAGAATGGTATAATAATGAAAAAAAAAATCGACGTATTTACCTAGGTTTTCATACTACCTAGGTTTTCATTCACTAATAATTAAGGGATCTTTTTTATTTGAATTTCGAATAATAAACAAATAAAATGTTTTTTTTTAAATTAATAACAAAGAATAGGGTCGATCATCATCATACAGCCTTTTCCATCCACTATACGACATCATTCAATAATTATATCTATTATATGTGTTACATCATTTTGATTAGGATCAATGACCCCTTAAAGTGGAAATATCCTTCGTGAAATAATAATTTATCCGTATATATCCCAATTGTCGAGGATCTCCCTGTATATCATACGGGAATGGGTCATATTTCGTGCAAACGTTTTCCCACATGAGTTGTTACTTGGAGGATCTTTGTAAGCCCTTCGGCATATTTGCAGCTGAAAAGGTTTTATATTGACACTTTTTTCAACTACTCTGACCTTTATGGACATTTTTACATTACATAATCCTGCGTGTCATATAGTGGTCAAATAGTGGTCAATTAAAAAATAGATACCTGCCTATCTCTTTACATTTTAACATTTAACAACTTGATAAAAATTGCCTTATGGACATTATTTTAACTAAACCACAATAACATTAAACTTACCATTTTTATAAGCTAAATGTTTAAAAAAAAAATTAAAGACATTTTACCAACTATTACTGTTGCCCGTCAAAAACTAGAAGCGACTTTGTATTCAAAAACATAATATTATAAGGTTTTTAAAGTTATTCTTTAATTTTAAATCTTGTTACGAAAAATGTGATCCTGGTTATTTGAATAAAATGAATACACTTACGTCTTTCACTTTCTCATAGCTGTTGTGTCTTCTGAAAAAAAAATTGATTAAAATATTGGTCGATTGAAAACATATTAAAATTGAAATATGATTTTATTTATTATTTACGGCTTATTATATTTTAATGCTAAATATATACTTTACAGGGACCATTAACATTAGAGACCAGTATGATTTTATTTTAGTTACATTTTAATTCCAATCCTAAGAAAAATTAAATTTTTAATTATTTTATCATCACTCCAATCAATTTAAGTTACAAACCCCAAACACTTAACCGGATTTATTGGCTTCTCTTTGTATAATAATTAATATAAATTAATCACTGGCAAACTACTAAGACTAAGAAGAAAATTCTTTAGAAAACGCCATAGCTTTAAATTATATTTACTATTAAATAGAAACGTAGTTAAACGTGTTTAATATTTACATTCATTATAATTGTATTGATTCAAATTATATATTATATAATAAGAAATTAATATTTTAATTTTTAGTATTACCTAGAATAATAAGGTTTGGCTTCAGACATAAGCGCCACTGTTAAGACAGCTAACATCAATATAAATATCTTATTCATTGTGAATTATTTCGTAATACACAACTTAGCAAACAACCTATTAACGCAATACACTGATTTGTACTAATAAATATTAAGAAACGATATTATCTAGAGGAATCTTGGTAATGAGGCCAAAATAAATGTTATACTCAAAGAGGGAGTGAATTGTTTATGCAAATTGATAATGGCTTCTAGGAAAAATTATTGGGACGAGGCAATCGCGATGTAAACATTTTATGTATATATTTCCTTATTATAATCCCAACAATCTTTAATAACTCATTCGGTAAAGTATCTGAAACATCAGGCATGTACCAAACTTAATAAAACGCGATAAAATTGGTAAAAGTTGCTACATTATTTTATTTTATTTTATGTTTATTAAGGAAACAAACAGTACAATAATACATTAATTTTAACATAAACTTAACTTTTGCATTAACCAGTAAAGTTTCCACATTTTACAAAAATAACATTAGACAAGAGCAGACAGGAATTAGTAAAAACACAAAACAACATCAAAAATCACAAATAAAAAGAGAATAGAAGGTTAATTAAGTAACAAGAAATGTTGAGAACTTCTATAGGTACATAAATTTTTGTCTAACATCAGGCTGAAGTACAAACTATATTTTTTTTAGTTTTCTCCACAGATTCATAGAATAAATCGATACAATTAAATAATTTGTTATAATTACTGCAAGCTCGCAAAATAAAAGAGTTTTGAGCATACTTTGTTTTAGTAGCTGGTATGTCAAAAAGATATTGCTTCCTACTACCTTTCCTAGGACATTTAAAAAATAAGTTACTTAGCAGAAATTTTGCTTTGTTTAACATTGCAAAAGCTAGTTGATATATTATGTTATTCGTTACATATCTACTGTTGTTTTAACCACTTCCTATGCTTAATGACCAGTTTTAATTCATGAATATGGAAAATAATTAAATGACGTATTAACTTTATGCTTGGTCATAGAAATTTATTCCCATACAGGATGTTACGAAGTTTCTACCGAACTTTATGTAGGTATTGTGTGGACTTAAATAAAATAAATTACTATTTAAACTCCTCAATATTGCTTATTTTCATGTGAAACAAAGCTATTTTTTTGAAGAGAAGAACAGGTAGTGTAATTTCTGGCACTGATACTTAACGTCATTTTTTCTCATTTTATGTCTTAGGATAGGCCACACAATGGACTTATTAATAACTAGCTATTGCACGCAGCTTCGCCTGCGTCAACTAAGATTTAAAACGGGTCCCTAACTTTTTGAAAATTTAATATAGTGTTCACCGGGGATAGTGCAGCTTCTAAACAGTGAAAAAATTTTTCAAATCTGTCAAGTAGCTTAGGAGCCTATTCAATACAAACAAACAATCGAATCTTTCCTCTTTATAATATTAAATATAGATAATATTATATCCATGGGCCACACATACGAGTAAATTTTGGGCACACAAAAAAGTATGCGCTAATTCCAGGTAATCAAGCTTATGTCCATGGGCCATGGGTGACTTTAACCACTTACCACAGGTAACGCGTCCGCCAATATGTCGATACAACCAATATTAAAAAAAACTCAACCGCGATTCAAAATCGTTTCCAATTCCATATAGATTTAAAATTACCACGGTTATATTCATTACTAGAATTATTTAAAACGGGATATTGGGTTGCGAGATTTTGTATTCCTATCAATATGTAAGATATCTATATTAATATTATAAAGTGGAAAACTTTGTTTGTTTGGTTGTAATGAATAGGCTCAAAAAGTACTGGACCGTTTTCAAAAATTCTTTCATTATTCGTAAGCTGCATTATCCACGAGTCACATATGCTAAATTTCATTCTGAAAAAAAAATAGGGTTCCGTAAGATATTTGGGTTTTTCGGACACAAGGTATAAAAAATTAACTAGAAAAGTTACTTATTTTGCGTACTAAGATCCCTTTGTAAATCTTAGTTAACGCAGGCGAAGCTGCGGGCAACAGCTAGTTTTAAATATAATGAATATTAATTCATATAAAATTGCTATATAGTTCCAAATGCATATAAATCAACATATCAGAACACCCCATCATTCACTTATATCTATTAAGATTATTCGATAAATGCTAACGGTTGGCAGGAAAACAAGCTCCTTACACGAATAGAATCCCTTTAATATCCTTAAGTAGTGATGATACTGGTTTTCTCTCCTATAAAAGACTTGCAAAGTAATCCACCGAAGGCGCCCAGATATCTCCGAATCTGCTTTAGTCATCGCATCTTTTTCAAATAAACAGGGTAAGAGAAATGTTATAAGAAGCTAAATTCGGAATAAAACGGGCTTACGTGGCGTAACATGTTAATAGATGTTCGAAATAATGTTGTGTTGACATAGAGGAAAGTGTTTTATGCCTGTTAGTAGAAAAAAAATATAATTATAGATAACAAATATATTATCACACATAAAAACATAACGCGTAATACTTATACTTTACTAATAAGCTGATGAGTGTTTATATATTTATTTTTCGCTAATTTAAATTTATCAAAACTCTATATTTAGAAAGGTAAATACAAACACGTTTTACGGTCCTAAAATTATGCAAATTCAAACCCCTTTAACAAGCTTTTATCTATCTTCTTCTATATTAATGAATTACCCATATATTTAGTTGAGTTCTATAGAATCTAGTATCGATTTTATGAAACTATCTCATCGTTACTAGATTCTATTAAATAAATGCTATTTCATTCAAACTTAAACAAAAAGATTCAATGGATGTTAAATAATAAAAGAATGCTCGAAGAAATTTCCACCGATCTTACGTTTTTTGAATAAACGACGATGAATGCTGAATGTATTACTTGCAAGTTAAATTACGAGCCAGTTTAAAACTTCTGGATGAAGTGGAGTTCGAAAATGCTATTATAAATTCAGCAGTTTACAATCACAGCCCTACTTGGCGATGGAAAAAAAACCCTGGCGGGAAACTCGTTCTAACTTTTCCTATTTTTCTGCGTTAATTTTACCTGAACCCATTACAGTTTGCAACAATTCTTAGTGCGAACGTTTCTATTAGGATATTAAAATTGCATTCTAAATAACATTTGTTCAACTTTACAAAATATGATCTTCCCATTTTAATGATTAACGTAACAAACAAATACAAAAATATAATAACTTATTTTTTTGAATTTTGTAATAAGAAATATCAATACAAATCAAAATAAATCCAATCACTTTATATTATTAAGACTTAGATGTTACAATGCGTCTAAAAATAAATGTAATTTGTTACATACCGTATAAGTACTAGATCACTAGACTTAAATTAGTGGAGTTTTACATTGAAAGCTTTATACGTTTACGTAAACTTTGAGATTGACTCTAACAAGCCTTGGAGGCGGAGAGCTCGCCGGTGATTTCTACTCTTAAAATCCAATTTAAATGCATTCCTCTGTGCCACAGGAGGCACCGCCGATACGCTCTGGGGGCCAATTAACTTATTCATCCTTAACATTTCATTGCTCAACTTCAGTAGCACTTTTAAATTATTTTTGTGTCTGCTTTTTATAATTAAAATGTATAATTAGTTATAATTATATAACTTAGTTCTGTTTTTGTTATAATCGCATGATGTGCTATTTCATTCACGTAAGAACTACGAAATGGATTTTAATAAAAGTTTACAAAAATATAGCAAACATATTAAATTTTTACTATAAGAAGAAGAAAAATAACACAAACTTTAATTTATCAAAATATTGTGTAAATTGTCCAAAATCCTATCCTGTGCAGACGAAGTCGCGGGCACCCGCTAACAGCTAATAGTTATAATAAAGTTGTATATGGTTATATAATATAAGAAATATGTTGCGAAGCCATCTATAAGAGACTGACAGTCTAGTAGACAGACTATTTAGATCTGAAGTAATTAATACTGGCTAGTATAATACTGTCCTTCGGGCAAAATATTTAAATATCAAAAGATCCATACTAATTAACAATTTATTATTGCTTAAGCGCAAATGAAATTTTGTTTCTTTTGTGCAGAATATTTTCGTATTGATGGTTTTAAAATATACGGCCCTCTGGGTGGAGTCTTATAGATTATATCATATTATAATAGCTATGTCTACTAATTGGACAAACACACAAAACAGCCACTCACGGGGACTGCTTAGTATCGGCCCGACTGTCGTAATGAACTTACGAGGAATAGTCTGCTTTTTCGGCACGGCCAGCCTGCCTAAGAGGTACTCCTGCTGCCTGCAGGTCCGGAACCCTCATGAAGCGGCGGAATGCGCTCGCAGTGGCTTAAGTTTGGGTATTTGTCTACCCGGCTATATCCATAAAGATTTTCCTGCGTCAAGAAAAAAGCAATACAGCTACTTATTGGTATGGGATTATCGTCATCAATAAACCAATGAAACTCGTCCGGCATTAGCTCAGACAATTTATCCATCAGTTAGCTATCCTGAAACGTAAGATAGCAGATATCAATACAGTATTTACTCTGCTAGTACTGTTTGTTGCCAAAATACAGAAAAGCGGTTTGACAAAAGAAACAAAGATAAGGTTACGAAAGAACTAAAGTGTTGGTTGTCGCCGTACATGGAGCATGGGCGAGAGAAAATATGCGTCCCACCGTTGAAATGTATAAAGTTATTTTTACATTCTATAGGATATTACAATATTTTTAAGTAACTGGTAATTGTTGAAGCTAATTATTAAATCTACTTGAAACCTCGAAAAGTATACCTAAAAGTCAAAAGTTTACAAGTAATATAATATTTCAAACAAATTCTCTGACTCGGCAACTTCTATACGTTACTCAAGTTTTTCTCTTGAAAATTAAGAGTTAAATTAAATTTTTGTTATGATTGATTTCTAAGGATTTATGACATAAGGAATTCAATTCCGGAAGAAGGAAAAAAAATTGGATCCACCCTAGTTTACTACTACTTATTACTTAGCTACTAATATTATAAGTCAAAGTCAAAAAAAAACATTCAAAATGGTACCATCAAAGTTTTTGAACGTCAATTATTGAGTATACCACCGGTTCCAAAGTAAGTCCACTGAGAAGAACCGGCGAAACAAACTCAGTGGAACTAGTCTTTTCAAATATTCTATTACAAAAAATAATTAAATACAAACAATACATACTACTATGGTAGTATAGTATATAAGAAGAATTAAGCAAGAAACTCTGCTGGGTTGCTCTCTGGATGGATAGATAAATGTTTAGTTAGTCTTTAACGTAAAAACTACTACTTAAATGGATTTTCATGAAACTTTACAAAAATATAGCTTATACATCAGAATAGCACATAAGCTATAATTTATCACCCTATTCCCATGGGAATGGGAAATACGCGGGTGAAACCGAGGGGCGTTGCTAGTATTATAATATAAAGCTAGGGTGAATATATCGTCAAATAATACTAAAGAGACATTCATTGCAACGAAATTTGTAGTATATTTTCTATGGACTATTAAAAGACATGAAGGCCCTTCCTTACCAGTGTGGGCTCTGTGTCCGTAAGGTACCTACATTAATTATTGATTTTTTTATATGTTTTATGTAATATTTTTCTTTAAGCTTTACAAACTGATCGCTAACCAATCAATATTTTTGTCAAAAACTCGAATTATTATATCTCTTTAAATTATAAAATTAAACTGAATTTAGTTGTTTGTTATGAAATAAATACAGCCGCTGTGCGTAGCCCGTGAAAAGGAAACGGTATTCTTTACGACCTATTCCGCTGAACCAATATTTCTCCGCGACAGTGCGCGCCATCATAAAATAAAACGAAAAATTCCACTGTACTGCTTTCAGACGCCATGAAAATCATAAGAGGAGAGATTTTATGAGTATCGCCTCTAACAATATTTCTCCGTCAAAGATTCATTAGAAATATAGGAATGTAATGGTTTTGTTAATAATACGGTATTTATTTAATTAAATAAACATTTTTAAGCTCTTGTGATGTTCCTAATAGTGGTAGTAGGTAGGTACTACTTATATACCGGATTTTTTTAAACGTATTTACTTAAAAAAAATGCATAAAATTAAAAATAATATATTAAAATAAAATTTCCAAAAAATGAACCCTTGTTTTTATAGGCACTATAAAAAATTGAGATTAACAAATCGATTAACCGAAACCGATTATTGTACTGAAAATAAATGTAATAAATAATACATCTAATATACAAGATAGCCATGAATTAAGTACCATGGAGCTTGTTTCTAATATTGTGTACTCGAGTCCCGTACGACAAATGCTTGACAAAATACCCTGCCAATTGTGTCGGAGTACCGCCCTCAATTGTTCGAGATGAAAAATGGCCTATTCAGATTGTTCACGAACAAATGCGTGGCGTGAGGGTCATTACGCTTTGTTTTTGGTGTAAGTACGACAAAAAAATCACACGAAAATGCTAAATTTTCTTTTTAAAAAGACTTCCTGGGCGGGAAGACTAATTGCTTGAGCTGATTTATTTGTTTTATGCGGTATTTAAAAAGTTGGTCTTTTTATTTTGTTAATTGCTTACTAAAGATTAAAAAAAAACATTTTAAATAAAAGAAAAGATTCGAGAAAAATATATTATTTGTTAATTAAATAAATACAATCTCTTGCATGAACTTTTTATCTTTTAACCTTACACATAATAATCATTCGTTAGTAACATACTTTATCACTAATTATTTGTTAGATGTTAAAAAACTCAATATTTACTCTTCAATAACACTTCAATAAAGTACCATATTTAAAAAGTCAGTTCTAAAGTTAAAAATATCCTGCATAGACTACAGCTATGAAAGAGTCCAAGTACATAAACTTACAAATCAAACTGAAAATCAAAGCGAAAATTTTTATTGCGATCCGAATAAAGATTGTTTCTGAGCCCGTTCGGGGTTGACGGGTTAATAACGATGTCACCACTCACAATCTAACTTCTTCTATTTGTTATCCTTCAGTTTTCATGTTCAAACTTGAACTTCGTACTATGTTTTAAACCTACTGCTATTTTGACGGAACATACGTTTGGATAATATGTTATTGCGATTTATATTTCTTTTAATATAAAAAAGAATGGAATTATAATGAAACAATTTTTACAGATTTTATCGCGGTTTATTAATTTTTTTATAAGCCAAATAGAGTCCTCCCTTGACATAGTTGCTGTATCCGAAACGTTAGGCTCATAAAAAACTTAATAAACCGGGATAAAATCAGTGAAAGTTGTTTCATTATAATGAGTGAAATTCGCGTCAACATAAGAACATAATAAGAAGAACAAATAGATTATTATTTTTTTGAAGAAACATAATGTCATGGACAACATAAAACATAAAATCATAGATTTGAAAAATAAATGTTTTTTTAATGCTGTTTAATTAAAATTTCTATTCGTCAATGGATCCTTAAGTACAATAAATTATATGGAGTGTTTAATACAACCTAAAAAAAAGCCTTGAAGTTGTCTCTAAATTTAGTATAAACAAGCTCAACCCGGCAAATATTGCCCATATTACTGCCTCCTAATTTAATACATAATTATATTTTTAGTAAGCTTGCCCTAAGAAAAGCTATCGACAGGATAGCCAAAACAACAAAAAAAGATTTATCTAATTTATTGCAGCGGTTCTTTTATCTCTATCTCGATTATGTATATACACACATTTCGGCTATTCATTTTTACTCAAAAACAAATATATTTTTAGAACGAACTGATACTAATGATGATGATTATATATGACCAGTTGAAAATATTTCAATTATTTTTGTAAATTTTCAAATACCAATTTAAATAAAAATCAACAATGTAGATAAACCTTAAAAGAGAGGCATACAAAACCATTAAGGAAAACATTAACAATATTAGATTAATCCTCGTGTCATGTGCGAATGTAGTTTATAATCTGATAAGTTATCAAGGTAATCTGAGGCGAGATGAATAGCTATTAATTAATTAGGCGGATCCCTTCACGATTACACCCTGGCGACCCATTTGTTAATTAACATTACTCATTTGGATAAACTTTTCAATTTAACGCACGTATTGGCGTAATAGATTTGTTTTAAATGCTCACCAAATTGTGCCGCTTATTGGTTAAGGTAAATAAAAATATACACTTCATACAATTGACAAATGACGACCTCTGTGGCTCAGTGGTTAGCGCGTTAGTGCACAAGCCGGAGGTAGCGGGTTCGAATCTCGCCAGGGAACAAAAAAAAAGTTAGTTTGTTCCTGGGTCATGGAAGTGTATTAAATATGTGTATTATATAATAAAAATCTTTAATATAAGTATTAGTATAAAAAGTATTAAATATATGTATTTCCGTTGTCTGGTACCCGTAACACAAGTCTCTTCGAGTACTTACCACGGGACTTGATTGACGTGGTGTAAAGGCGTCCATAGATATTATTATTATAAAATTTGTTTTAAAATATTA
Organism: Lycaena phlaeas; assembly: GCA_905333005.2. Lineage (NCBI taxonomy): Eukaryota > Metazoa > Arthropoda > Insecta > Lepidoptera > Lycaenidae > Lycaena > Lycaena phlaeas. Next base: position 10,150,950 of record HG995174.1, on the reverse strand, counting down.
ATTCCCAAAGTTAACATTGGATCGACCATCAATATTTTTATTATAAACTGCATGAGTATTTTACATTTTTAAATATTATTACATATACATATTTTAGTTGAACTTGAGTAAAATTTACATCATACAGAAAATGCGAACTGTGGGACAAATACGCTCTTACGCTGCCGCTGGGCACTGGTATTCCATATATGTCCCACTGCTGGGCACGGGTCTCCTCCTCGAAATCAAACGAGTAGAGAGAGTAATAAGCCATAGTTCACCGAGGCGCTGGCCCAATGCGGATTGGTGATCTTCATACACCTACAAAGACTTTCAATCTCATCAGGCACGCAGGTTTCCTCAAGATTTTTTACTTCACCGTTGAGCGAGCGATGGTCCTTTGTTTATGGTGGCACTTGGAAATTTAGAAAACCCATTTCAAGGCACACGGGGGTCAAGATCAAACCTAAAACCTCTTACACAAATGGACAAAACCATTACCCACTGGACCATCGTCGCTAAAAATCTTAATAATTGGTTGTGAAATATATTTTGATTATTTATACACTAGCTGTTGCCTGCAGCTTCGCCTGTTTTTAACTAAGATTTACAACGGCATCTTAGCGGGATGATATAGTCTATATTATCCCGAGTTCCCGTGGGAAAACGGAATTATAGCCTATGTGTTAATCTGATGTATAAACTATATAATTATGAAGTTTCATCAAAAACTCTACTCTCATCGAGTAGAGTTACTCTTTCACGCAAAAACGACTGAATGAGTTGTTTTTGCATGAAATAGTAACAAACATCCTCACAAGCTTTTGCATTTATAATATTATAGTAGGATTCTCTACAGGGCTCTACATTCAATTACTTCCAGGAATAAAACAAAGTTTTATTTGTATTTAAAAGTATATAATTGCTTGTTATCTTTCTTTTGACACCCAAGCCTTAAAGAGCTATTCTGTAATCCGTGTATTAAGAATTATGCGTGGCGAGGGATTTGTAACGCGTTTTCCTCTATTTTCCGAGGGCACGGCGTCTCGTCCCCGCTTCCTTGGGGATTCCATTCCGAAAAACCTCCATAAATATGTCTTACAGTATTTGTATCTTCCTCGGAGGATCGTTAGCACTGTTTTTCTTTTTTATCGCAGCTAGTATACATCTGCTCCTTATAACAAAGCCAGATTAAGAGCCTTCATTGTAGGTATATTTAAGCATTAGGAAAGTATAATTGGTTACAGAGTTAAAAAAATAGTTTATACCAATCACTTTTGGTACGATTTCTGCTCTGATTGTAGTACTATTTTATGTTTATGTAGATCTTAAATAAAAAATAAGCATCAATACTTTAAGTATCTCAAACTATAATTAAATAAATCCTTATATATAGGTAAGATCTCCGTGCAGTGGCAGGTCGGTGTTGGATGCGAATGGCAGGGGTCGGTCGTCTTGGCGTTCATTGAGGGAAAAAAGGCCTATGTTCAGCAGTGGACGGATAAAGACTGATGATGATGATGATATAGATAAAGCGGTTTTAGAAAAAGCGTACGTAATGTATTTACATTCCTATTCATTTCCATTTTCGTATTCTTGTAGACGCTCAAATAACTCTTTTTTATATTTATTTACTCACAATGATTTGTAATTGAAAACATAGCGAAAAAAGATTGTTTAATTATTATTAGTAAACTAAAATCGTACTAAAAGACAAGGCCCCCTTAAAAGCGAAATCGTGTAAAATAGTCCTTAAGGGACTTTATGTAACCACATCAGAAGGTCCAGCGGTAAGGATTAACCGAACACACAAAATCTGGTTCCAATGGCACTTAATTAATTCCCACTCTAAACGTAACGTTTCAAAACTGCTCTTCACAAAAATGTATTTTCTTAATATATAAAATAAATTCTTCAAATAGTCTCATTCATCATCATAATATATACACTTTCTTCCCAACCGCTGCATCATGTGTTCCAGTTTCGATTTGTTACAAATATTAGCCATTAAAGGATTCTGAATATATTATATACACGTGTATATAATATATTCAGTATACGTATATTGGTATACGAATACAAAACATATTATAAAATAATAGGAATATATTTAATTCCTTAATACATATATTTAAGTTTTTTTATTATAGAATACACATATTTTATCAAACATCATCAACCAGGAACACAAAATCTATTTTGTTTTCGTAGCCGCTACCTCCCGCTTGAGCGTCAACGTGCTACTATTGCGTCTCAGAGGTCGTGGAATTTAAATAATAATTGTTTTGTTGTTTTCATAACAACCCTCTTTTTGTGATTAGCTTAATTGCTAACAATATTATTGTATAATAATGATGTAATATTATAACAAAGTGAACGGGCAGCTATAGAATCGTGAACATTTACAGCGAGTATTTAGCGAGCTAGATATTTAGTTCGGTCTAGTTCGGTACTTGTGTCCGAATGGCCCCATGTTAGTTATTCAGCGCGTGTCTCGGCGGCCACCCGCGCCCTCGTAAATCAAACTCGCCATTCGCTATTCGCTTATGCATTATACAATTTTATTTGTGCGAGTCCGTTGAATAGGTAATAAACTATGGCAGGTGAAACGTTCAGTCCGAATGCGTCTGGAATTTGAATCGCAATTCGCACGCAAATATGCCTTGGCGCTCACCAATTTGATGGAATTATTATTTCATTCGTGTTTTTTGATTAATTGTTTTATTAATAAACATATTGTACCAGATCTTTTAATTATTTAGAGCACATTCACATTTGAGCTATAAAAAAAAAATCAATTTTGTATGTACTTATGCCTTAGAAATGTATAAAAATCAGGACATTGAGTGTGAATACTACCGAGACTTCTCAGGATAGGTACCCATGATTGAGTTGGCTGCGCTGGTTCCACATGGTTTATGTGCGAGCCGTCGGCAGTTGTATGCAACAAATAAAAAATAAGCTACAAAAGAATTACCTACATGAATTCGTACGAATTCTATTAACAATATAAAGCTAATTTTAATTAGTTTGGAAGCTATTCTATTTCGTACTAAACTCTAGAACGAACAAATTATTCGGACTTTATATCCGGAGCTTTTGCTAGTTTTGTAGGGGTATCTTCATCTCGCCGCGCGGCAGAGCAGAAAATTTACTCCAACCCTCGTTCCACACGTGGCTGCCTACATCTCAGAGCCTTCACTCAGGGATGCTTTAGCTTATTTTAATTATCATTACCCATTACATATAATGTGGGATTATAAAATTTAATTATCCTGAAAATTCTCGCGTTAGTATGATGTAAGCTTGATAAATATGATTCTAAAATTATCACAATTTAATATCGGAATTTTAATCCTACCCTCCTACTAATATTATAAATGCGAAAGTTTGTATTATGTTTGTTACTCTCTCACGTAAAAACTACTGACTACATTATTATGAAACTTTAGAATAGCTAAAATATAACTTTAAATATAGCTTTCATCAGAATGGGAATGGGAAATATGGGGGCGAAACCGCGGGACGCTGCTTGTTTTAAATATTTGTTACGAGTCACTATCATTAAAAATATAGTATCTCATCATCAATACTCTTAGTGTAATCATGAATGAACAATTAATCATTTTGTATCCATCGGATACAGATATAGCAAACCATAGGTTTCTCTATTTTTTACGATTGAAAAAAAATCATTCAGAAAAAGTGAAAGTTATTAATATGATTACTACATCACTATGGATTCACATTTTATTGAATTACAATACCAAAATATTTGTACCTACTAAAAATGTTAAGGCAATGAAACCATAAAATAAATACGCTTATTTCGTTGATTACAAATGAGCTATTGATTTAATTGAATACAAATGCTTACAGTTACTGTTAATGTTAATAAAATGGGAAGCGAAATGATCATAATTACGTAGAACGTTTTTACTGTATTGTTACCATGCCTCGTCTCCGGAATCGCCCGGCATTACCGTAGCGAAAATATTTCCAACAAACGAGACCGTTTACCGTAATGTCTGGTGTAATAACTTTTGTAATTACGATAACCCAAAATCCATATTATATCGCTCTATATCGGTAATAGATCCGACCTCTATTATGACATTTGATTGTCGTTATCGCTGCGCTAAATCGCTAGACAGCTAATAAAAAATATTGGAATATTCTTTTTTGAGTTGAAAACTTATTTAGCCGTGTTGAGCACTTTCTTGTAGGAGAAAATCTTACAGGTTCGCACCGCCGACATGCTAAAGTCACAGTATGGCATAATGATGGCATATTTGATTTTTTTTTTTTTTTAATATCTTCGACTACAAATTTTAAATTTAAAGTCATGAGTACCTGTAAAAAATGTCCTGAAGAGTTGGAAGACGATGCAGTGGCCGGTATGTGTTGGACGCGAGTGGCAATTGGTCTTCTTGGCGTTCATTAAGGGATGCCAATGTTTAAAGTGGACGGATAAAGACATATGATTATATAATACTTAAAAATAAAATAATGATCGCTATCATTAAATGATCAGTATTCAAACATAGTTGCCAACAAAAGCTAGTATTCGATAAAGCTATTCGAAATGAAATAACATTTCTGAAAGCACCATCTGGCTAACAGCTCAAAATACAGTCAAAACGTGATCTATGTTACAGCGTCATCGCCAATATATATTTGCATTAATTCAACCGAACAAATACCCGGTTATATTACATTCATAAATTTTATGAAACTAGATTTTTAGTGAATTACAAGCAATTATCGATACCTTCGGGTAGAAAGGTCGTATAAACCAAAACCCGACTTTTCAGGAGAGCAGAAAAGCTACTTATATTTTTTTTTTACAAAACTATTTTTAAATTTTTTGGGGCGGCAAAATTTGGATTTACAGTCTGCGCCCCAGCACGATCACCATCGGCAACATTTCCAGGACCACCAGGACGACATTTTTTCCGGTGCTCAGGGGCGGCTATTAGTTTAAATCCGGCCCTGCACTTATACAGTAGTTAGAAATATGTTATGTATACAGTATAATGTATATTATGCATTAGCAATACAATATGTTCGATAAAATTTTACTTTTGCAGTATCTTTTTATTATTCTACATACGTTTTCGATATCATCTAGAGATCAAGTTTATTTTTAGTCTTACCTACCAATAAATAGTAAATTTAACTTTTCCGGTATAACATACGTAATTAGCATAGATCAGTTTACTTGTTAAGTCCACATGCCAAGTTTCTGGCGTCAACATAAAAAAAATAACGTAGATTTTGCAAGAAATTTTGAACATCGCCAACAATTTTGAAGTGTTGCCATCCATATTATATCAACTTCTTGTTGTGCGACTGCGTCTGATTTCAAATCTCAAGTGGCGTCGACGAAATCGTCCTAAGCTGGGTCGTATAAAGCACGAAAACATTAATTTTTCACGAACATTAATTGCATTAATAAAATATTGAAATAATGAACATTTTCCCCTCTAAAATTCAATTTCAAGGAGCAAAAATCAAGGAATTATTTTTTCTGTATTCAAAGGTTCTTAAAAAGTTTTTCGTGTAATGGAGATCGTGCCCTGCGGCCCCTAGGGCATCGGATTCTCGGCACAAAGGACTGAACAAAAAGGTTGTACCGTCACATGAACATTGTAAAACTTGCCCTCCACCTCACATGTTACAAAACGAACAAATTCCAACTGTAGTCCTGAAACTTAAGCTCCATTTCCCTAGTTACCTGAGTTTTTTGTTACATTTTTTGAATCCGATAATACGACCTTAGTGTCGGGATCATGGTTTACTACAAATTGTATTAGAGTAGTACATTTAACTATTTATATCTCGAGTTGAACACGCTTAAGAGTTAGGTACCACTGGTGAATTTTTAATTTATATTTAGAATTAAAATTACTAATTGGATGATTAATAATTAGGTATTGTAGTTTGTCTTGAATCAGCGCCGCAAAAAAGTTTATTTTTATAAAGTATACGATATGTGAGATGAGGATGATTATGACGATAATTCGATAGAATTATTCACGTCAGATCGAGATTTTTTTTTCAGTAGCATATCAAAAGGGACAGTGGCTATATTCAGCAGGCGACGGATAAAGGCTGGTGATGATAATAAATGCGATTTCGAAATCATATTATAATATACTTTGATCATCATAATATATAACTCGATTGATAAAAATAATATACTCATAGGTAATAGGTATACGCATCAGAAGCTTTTACGTTGTAGCCGAAATTGGAAAACATCAATATTATATAAAAAACAAATCAATAAAAACAGACAAACGCTTATATAAAAACAAAAAATAATAGTTTCATTTTACTTATAATATTTTCCATTCAGTTACATCTCTAAGACGCACTTCAGCTGTCTCTCCACTAGTGCAGCTCTAGCGACGCTACAAAATTTCCCTCTGAGGAATCGATTATCTGAAGACGGTTCGCATTCCTCAGATATCGTCATGATCTCTATTCCACTATGAGGATGTACATTGAAGTTCTCTGCATGCATATTAGACCATCTTAGAATATTTGTACCAAATATTTGTTGTAATTGTAGCTAATCTAATTTATTTGCAGCTCCAATCTCGCCATTTCTCGCTCAACAGGTCATTCGAATGTCATTCATCAGTCGCTTCAAAAGCCTCTATTACAATATTATATTTATTTTTAACATCCATTTTAGGAGTATACTGTAATGAATTGTATTGTATTGTAATTACGTAGGATACAGCTCTACAGGTAAATCGGGAAACTCCATAAGGTAAACTTTGTTTTATATCTGATACGTAAAACCGTAAAGCGATCGATGTAACTTAAACGCCTTTTCAAGTGCATTCTTTAGGCAGGGAACATTTTTTTCATTTTTTTACCTTTTTAATTGTTGACAATTTTAAGTATTCATTATGAATTTGTGAATGAGAAATAGCAGGGAGAATTGATATAATGATTAACTGTCTTTTAGAAAGCAACTTGTAAAACTGAAAAAAATAACTAATATGCATGAAGACTATTTTTGTAATAAACGCCATACTGTAGTTTAATAATAAAAACGGGAAGCAGATAATAAAATCAAAGTCTCCCGCCAAAAATGACTCCGACTTAGATAGTTAGGGTCACCGCCGCGGTCTATTGCGTCATTTAAATAATCTCGTGCTATTATATTTTCAATAATTCTCTTTCTAATTCCTTTGACGTAATCCCTGTATCAAATCTTAAAATCGCTCCGTATTGTTGTCTTTTGTGTTCTGGTTCTCATTCGTTTTCCATCGCACACCATTATTCACATTAAGTGGACAGATCTCGGGTCAGATCCAGGCACAAGAAAAGCACAAAAAGTGCCCGCTTTATCCGAGCATGATAAATCTACTTCAAATCCGAGAATGGCGTCTTTTATGAAGGAAATTGAAATAAACCGACCGTGCGGATAACGGCTAAGTAAGATCGGGATCCCTTAAGAATATATTGGAGAATCATTTCCATTCATCATACCATCATCCATACAAAAATATCTAATGCAACCATTGTACGAGTGAAATAATACAAACTGGTATTTCATTTTTCTTTAGCACCAGCAAAATCTTCTGTAAGGTGTAAAACACATTAGGTACCTGTAACCGAAACGAGTGTGTAAAACAAATATGTATTTTTTACAGATATTTATTACAACATTCGAACAGATAGATACATAATTTTATACAACTGCAGATTAGTCTGCTACTTTTAGTGGCAGTTAACTTTTCAAAAATATTATTAAATTCTAATAAATATATGGATAAACAACTATTTTTTAAAAATATTTTTCTTAACGTTTTTTTCGTAACAGGCATTACTAAAATCGTAAACTTTTAAGAAGTAAGAAGACAGAGATTCCTGAGACCTAATTTTGTAAAAATTACCAAACAATAAAAAAAAAAAAAAATACCAAAATATGTATTTTTTCCATTGCGCTAAAATGCGACGCCATTTCCTTCTCATTTTTTTTCCAAACCGATAGAACAATTTATATAAAACGGTTTGTATTACGAATTCCCCTTACACAATATACTGGATATCTAAAGCCCTGTTTTAGTGGTACAGACGAAATCGAGCGTGAAATAGTTACCACATGAAACGGTTGTCTCGCGAACAAACGAAATGGCATATTACTCGTTGGTGTTTGGCGGAAAATTGGCTAGTGCAACTGAATAGTTTCTATATAGATTCCGAAAATTGCACTGTCCATTAGGTTCCACTACACGAAACAATTTATACACATCTGATAAAATGAAAATTCCTTTTTAAATTAAATAGTTCTATAATATGTTTAGTTTGCGGTACTTGTTTTTGGTTCTGCCAGGTCACGAAATAAATGGTTCTCCAGGCGTACCTCCTGTCTGGGCCTTGCTTAAGAAGAAAATTTGAAATCCATAAATACATAAATAGATGGCATATCGGTGACGTATAAATTATAAAATTCGTATATCGAGTAGAAGCATGAAATCAAACGTATGATTGTATTCTCTTGGCATAAAATAACGCACAGTCAAGTCCACTTCATTGTCAGCGGTTAAAAAAGCAAAATAGACCAGCGATCACTGATAATTCCGCCCACCAAAACAACCCAGGTACGGGTAAGAATTGTGGATCACCGCAAACTACCAGCTTCGTATTTCCACATAAAGCCACAACCCAGAAGACTTGTTAGACTGTTTGTCACACTTACTTCAGTGAGTTTTGAGAATACACGATATGGTATGATACTTACTAGCTTTACCTGTTACTTATGTAAAAAAGGCAATGAATGACTTTGGACTTCACATCTTAGAAGAATGTCTTCTAAGATGTAAAGATCCTTGAGGTGAAAAAAAATTAATAAACTTTATTGCACAGTCATACATAATTTATACACTAAAAAAGATATTAAGGCAACCAGCGAAAAATATTGTCCAAGCATACACAAAATATGAAACATAAAGTTTTTAGGTGTCATATAAAAAATTAGTTGTCATCTAAGACAAAAGATGTTCAATCTAACACAATGTGGAATAAAGAAGATTTGCCTAGTAAATCGTTTTAGTAAAGTATTTTAACAAAATACAATGTTAAAAAATAAGATTTCGACGGTTCCTGATCATCAAAAGTCAGATGTAAAGGAAATGCGATGTGCCCTTGCAAACATTGCCAAAGAGATAATAAGGTAAATTTGTTGAACCAAAAACACGCGTACTGATCCCTAACCTTTGAGAGGCAAATGGACAGACGGCTATAAGTGATCAGCGTTGACTATGGTCTATGAACAACAAGTTTAATGAATCATTGATTTGCTACGAAGCGCAAGATGGCAAACCTCAGTGTCAGTGATCTTGCTTGTCCTACTTTTCTACTCGAAACGCAGCAAAGCTTTTGATGGCCTTGACTGTGGTACAGATAGCTAGCTCTTTCGAATTTTACTAGGTGAGCCATCTGCTCACCTACCTACTGATTGAGCTAAAAGGCCATCAGGCCTAACCCTAACCTTTCGAAAAAAAAAAGGGCGCGCGGTGCCGCCATTTCAAATCCTATATTCGACTAATTAAACTATACTGTAACTTGGTAGTCGATTAATACAGTGGAATAATGGGAATTCGGAGAATATTATATACAATTTTGGCATTGTGGTCAATTGGTATACATTAACACATTCCTATTTTAATGCCCTTTTTGGGATGAATTTTGTAAAGAAAACCAAATGCACCAAGTTTATGATCCTGATATTCGTTGTAACATAATTAAGATGAGGCAGATGTATTTGTAAAGCAACCAAATCAGTACAGTAACATATATTGTATAATATACACGTCTAAACTGAATATTGCGTAAATATTATAAAAATAATTTACATAACATGAAAGGATAATATTATGTATTGTCTTTTGGCATATAGTACCTAGCATAATTTACTTACTTACTTTCTATTTTTAGACTTAATAAAGATGAGATCAATTTCAAGAATAATAGTAATGAGAACGATTTAAACAATAAATTGACAATCTATAAAATAAAAGCCAAGCATAAGAAAAGGAAAATAAAGAAATTACGTCAGAGATTTCGAATATCATGGGGTATGGTATTTCTATTCATTACATAATATAATTAATCAATGGGAAGTTGATTACGGTATGGCGAAAGAGGATGCGCCTGATGGTATGCTAAGTAATTGCCATCAAAGACACCCTCCACTTTGCAACCTCATTCCTATCTGTCTAAGGAAAGGAAAAACAAAGGAACATAGAATAGTAATAAAATGGGGGTAGAGCGCTCTCTAGTATCGCACCTGCCTTTTTTTCTTTAACGCCGGGAAATGGATGTACCGGGGAGGGGTACAAAGAGCCCCCTCGGCACAACTCGCTTCGCCCAAGGTGTTGGGGTCACCCTGGGCTACTGAGCCCCACCGCCACGACAAGGCCTGAAAAGTGGTGGGGACCTGTCTACGTGCCTAACTATAGGTAAACTTATGTTATTTCACACCACGGGATAGGTACTTCCGATCTCGTCCCTTTCGACTTTGGGTTTAAAACGATCCACCATTTTCATCATTATTAGCATTACATTGTTAGGAGTGTAATTCCAATGAAACTATAATAACATATTTTGCTCAGGCCTTCAGGAATCTAATTCAGAAACATGAAGTTCACCCATGTCTGAACGTATATATATATATATATATATATATATATATATATATATATATATATATACGTTCAGACATGGGTGAACTTATATAATCGTCGTTATAATGATATTTTATATAGGTAATATTATAATAACGACTGCTGAGACGTCAAAGATAGAGCCCCAGATAGAGCGAAGTGGAGGAGTTTAATAAGGAAGGCTAACCCCACCACCATGTGGGACACATAGCCAGGAAGAGAGAGAGAGAATATTATAATAACGACTGCCTTTATTTTTCAGTTGTCTTGAAGGTTTTATTATCATCAAAAACAATAAATAAAAAGGATAAAATAATATTATTAGATTCTTTACATACTGAAAATGGCGAAAAGAAAAATGAAATAAACGATATTTTAGAAGTCATTAATACAAGCTACGAGAAAATTTCGAAACTTCAGCAACCACCATCTATCAAACTATCAACAATAAACAAGTTACAAAATATTATTTTTTATGGACATACTAACTGGGCAAACTTCTGTAATGAGAGAGCAAAAAATATGTTGCATGAACAGAAAATTCGATTTCTAAATATAAAAATTAAAATATTGGAAAACTATCTGAAATCTTGTGCGAGTGGATCTAATGATTTTCCGACATCGGTAAATTCTCAGAATCAAGTACAAACGAAACATGAAATCGATGATGTGAATAATTTTTCCACTCTATGTCAAATAAAAAATAGTGCTAAAGTACCCCAGAGTAACTCTACTATGAACGTGATAATTAAACATATTACACCGCATTTACGTTTAATGAAAAATTTAATAACTGACCAATATTGTCTTCTTGAAGATCTTAAAAATCTTTCAGAACAATATTAAACAACTGAGTCTTCATCATTAGATGCTAACTTAGAAAATAATTAGAAAAATCTTGACTATCTTCAAATATGTAACAGTATTATTTTAGAAAAATAAAATTGTTTGTTAATGTACAATAATTATTAATTTATTTAAAATTTAAAATAAAATTAACATGGTTACTTTCATTGTTTAAACTATTTAAAACGGGATATTTACCATGTTTTTTATCATTATTCATTTTATCATGTCGAAATATTGAGCTCCGCGAAATAATGATAAAAAAACATGGTAAATATCCCGTTTTAAATAGTTTAAACAATTATTAATTTGTTCGGCATAGCTAGTATGTTCACGTGAAATAAAGACGAAAGCAGCAACTGCAGCCTGCTTAATCCGAAATTACGTCAAAAGCCTGATGAAAATTGTATACGTTGTGCGTATTAGTGCATTTTGGATTCCCCTGATGTTACTTGATGTTGACTTTATTAGTGCATCTCGAAAAGTTTCATTAAATTACCGAAAGCAAAGTAAGTTACACTACGTAGGTAAATAAAATTTTAGCATGTTAATTTTCATCATAATAATATATTCTAACGAACTGCTAAAGGAAGACACGATTAGTAAAAACTTCTCCGATTGAATTTAATTCCAAAAGAATATCCCATTTCTGCTTATTCCGGAAGTACATATTCATAATATCATAATATTATTATAATAATATATATCACAACGTAGAGGTATTAGTGTAGATATTAATAGCGATATGTTCATTATAAATTATAGATAAGAGTCAAGTAAGGCTGTAGAATCATTACACATGTTGTTTTATAATAAATTAAAAATATACATTAAATGTCAAATGTCAGATACGAGGAGCGGCGGGAAGCGCCAAAGTACACAGTTGTTTTTTCAGATTCCCAATAATAATTAAACAACTTTACACATTCGCCTCCTCTACACTTCTCGTGTACCTCATACGCCATGCCGCCGTACATTTCACTAGTGGACCCGCTAGCGGGTGCCTCGGCATTATGGATGCGCCTCGACGTGGATTATTTTGTGGTATATGGTATGTAAATTGTAACTAACAAACTAACTATAATATGGGAATACTTGTGTCTGAAATAAAGATTTTCTATTCTATTCTATTAATTATTGTTTCCTATTTTATTCGTTTGGAGTAGTTTTCTAGTGTTTGTTTTAAAACGTAGTCTGATTATATTGTGATTTGTTGGCAAATACTGCGGAGAATTGTTTTGGAGCGGTTTTGTATATAGGACAGTTCTGGCGGTTTTCTATAGGGTATGTTTTAAAAACTTAATCCATATCGTCGGTTAAATAGAGAAGTGACATTATCAAAAAAGTACAAACTTTTCATAAGAGCCAATTAAAGTTTTTGATTTTATTAAAATGCGTTTTTTTTTCTAATAACAATGATTAACTTATAAGTGTGATATATCATTTGAAAGGTATTTAAGTAGGGATTAAGACGTAGTATTACTTTTAATAATAACATAAAAATATAAACTTTTCTAACTAGAAGTGCCACTTTTCTACATAAATAAAAAACTATTGTGTGCGTGGGTTTTCTAAAAAATATAAACACAAATTGTGTGAAAAACTGTTTTATTTAAATATATTGTTATTAAAAATTGAAGTATTCGAAGATCAGTACATGAACTTATTATTAAAACGAATTAAAATAAGTATATCACTTCTATTTAAAAAGTTACCGTTATACATAAACCATGAATAAAGGGCAACAATATTGAAATCAAACTTATTATAAATAAAAGAGATCAAATCTGAGATCAAACTTAAATAATATACGTAATGCTTCAATAAGAATATAATATAAATTTATAAAAAAATGAAAACGTCTGTTTCCTTTTATAAATCAAGTACGAAAATACCAGACCTACATAATAAATACTAATTTAAAATCTTTAAACAGTCTCACAGCCTATGAAAAATAAACCTATGGTAAAAAAAAACTACAAAAAATATTTACTGCTGAATTAAACAATATAAATTCTGAAAGTAGTATCCTTAAATAAGTAAAAGATCTCAAATTCTTAACAAACCACCAGCAAGTTCCAATCACGAAGCACAATTTCAATTTAAAGATTTTCAAAAAAGGTTTTATAAAACCTTCGAACTAAATTTTTTTCTATGAGTGAAAGTATACCATCTTTTTTACTATTAGAAACACTCAATTTCGACGAGTAAAGCTGTTGTAATTCACAACTCAAATTGTCATCATCGTCAGAGGAAATATCGGAACTAGATATACAGCATGGAGTTTTCGACAGGTTTATAAGTGGAATGTCATTACATAATATATCTTCTGGTTCTAAATTAGTAACAGGGGATTCCGCAATAATTTTACTTGATCCATGATGATCGTAAAGATTTCATCATCATCATCATCAGCCTTTATCCGTCCATTGCTGAACATAGGCCTCAATGAACGCCAAGACGACCGATCCCTTGCTACTCGCATCCAACACGGACCTGCCACTGCACGGAGATCGTCTTCCCATCTGGTTAATGGCCGACCAACACTTCGTCTACCTAAACGCGGCCTCCACTCTTGAACCTAAATGGCCCATCGGCCATCCGTTCTTCTGGGTGCGTGACCAGCCCATTGCCACTTCAACGTGCTTATTCTTCGCGTGTTATCGGTAACTTTAGTTCTCTGGCGGAGGTCTTCGTTTCGAATCCTATCTGCCAAAGAAACACACAACATAGCACGCTCGGCAAACTTGCGGATCAGTCGTAAATTAAGAGGCCACGTTTCGGCCCCGTAGGTCATCACGGGGAGAACGCATTGGTTGAAGACTTTCGTCTTCAAACTCTGCGGTATAGACGGCGTGAGAATATGGCGAAGCTTCCTAAATGCTGCCCATTTAAATTAGTTAGAGGAGTGCGCACAGAATTTAAATTATATGACTGTGGCTCGGCGTTGATGATTTGAATGTTCTCTAATGTTGAAATATTATGGTCTTGAAAAACTGGCTCTGGTTCTGAATCAACCTCTCGTATGGATTCAGATACATTTAATATTGCAGGTTCCGTTTCTTTATTTAATATTGACGGAACCGAATTATTTGCCCCCCAGAATCTCTTCAGTATCGTCCTTAGACAAAATCATATATTTTTACCCCCACGTTTCATCCTAAAATAATAAAGAACAATATATTAATTTTCAAAAAAAACAAAAATATAAAAGCTCACACATATAAAAAAAGGCAATAAATATCTCTATAGAAGCGAGATTTTTAACAGGTAACCATCATAGTTTACAACATGCCTAAAATTAGGCAATTAATTTAACATCCACAATCACAATTAAGAGTTTTATTTTTTCTGATGATGGTCCAGCGCTATGAGTGACGATGATGCAGTATAGGTTCGTACAAATGTCATTTTCCTATAGAATTTTAATAGATTATATAGTTATAATCTATTAAAATTCTATAGGAAAATGACATTTGTACGAATCAAACACGACTTGTTATCTTGATTTTTCAAAAAAAAAGCCACTTTACACAAAATGTCATTCTTCTGCGTTGAATTCCATTTTACTTATTACGGTAAAACTTTAAGGAAAAATGACATAATTACAAATTAATCATAATTTAATATTATTATTTTACATCAAGAAGTCATTTTACACAAAATGTCATTTTTCTACATTTAATTCCATCATACTAATTATATCAAAATTTTAAAGAAAAATGACATAATTATAAATCAGTCATAACCTAATATTACCATTTTACAACAAGAAGTCACAGTACATAAAATGTCATTTTACTTTATAGCATGCAACCACATAAACAAAAAAAATTATAAGATTAAACGTCGGTTCTCGAGAAAATACATTTTTATATAAATATTACTTACCTTTTGTAATCGTATCCAAAGACTATTTTGAGAAATAACACTTTTCTTTAAAAGCAGACGTACGCATCGCTTAGTGGCAGGATTGTAAATGACAGAGTGACGTTTTTCTACAATCAAAACGGCGGATAGCCATAGAGGACAGAAATGACACATGCGACATCTAGTGAGCTCTAAGATAGTTTTGTCAAATGTCATTTATGCATATAAAACTTGATTGATAGTAGATTAATTTTATCCAATAAAAGTGTTTTTGAAAATTTTTGAGAAATGTCAGTCTTCCATTTAATCGACGATATATTATTTTAATGTGATTGGTTAGCGAATATTGTGGTGGACTGTTCTGTGATTTGAAAGTGATAGTTGATTGAATAATTAAGCCAAGATCTTAGTTCTATTTTCTGCCACTGTCTGCCGCTAGGATCAGCCCGATCAGGTGTGTCCCGATGCTATTGTAGCGGACCAATCAGCACCACAATAGTTCCCGCGTAGATTTAAACGAGTACTTATTAAAGAATGCGTGCTCTACCGGCAAAACTTCTGTTATCTAAATAGCGACTATTCGTTCAACATTACGTTCGGACTCCTTATATTATCTGTACTCCATGGCATACAAATTACAAACTAATGCCTTAAATTAAAAAAAAAATGACATGAGTTGTCAGATGTTTTTTTATTTGTCAAATGTCAATTGTCAATTATCGTGCACATTTAACATGAAGTTTGAAAATTGAACTTTCGATAAACGGACATTGAGAAATAAATGCGGTGCGGTTGAATTGAAGTTTGATATTAAATGATGACTGAAAAAACGTGCATCTGTACCAGTTCATTAAAGTGCATTGACACTTTCCCGGGTGTGTAACACGCGTTCCTGACATAACTAAATATAGATTTATCTTATGCGCCTTCCCACAAACTTAAAGTGTTTAGTTTCGTATTGCAACCTTTGGAAGAGGTACTACTGCTCACGGCAAGAACGTACAATAACCAAAATGTCTTTAGAACAAGCTAAGCAAGTTGCTGCATACCGAGCTGTCGATGAATTTGTAACTAATAATTGTGTTTTCGGGGTAGGTAGTGGATCCACTGTTATATATGCAGTACAACGGTTAGCAGAACGAGTGGAGACTGAAAATTTAAAAGTGATCTGTATTCCCACCTCGTTTCAAGCCAAACAATTGATTACAAAACACAAATTAATTCTAGGAGAACTCGAAACAAATCCTGTAATAGACATAACTATTGATGGAGCCGATGAAGTGGATTCAAATATGACATTAATCAAAGGCGGTGGCGGCTGTTTACTTCAAGAAAAAATTGTAGCATCTTGTTCAAAGAAACTCGTAATCATAGCTGACTATACTAAAGATTCTGCTAAATTAGGTGATCGTTATAAAAAAGGGATTCCCATCGAAGTTATTCCTATAGCTTATGTGCCACTAAAAAATAAAATTGTTTCTATGTTTGGAGGAGAAATTAAATTGAGGAATGCCATTGCTAAGGCCGGGCCAGTGGTCACAGATAATGGCAACTTTATCCTTGATTGGATGTTTGCTAATCAAGATTTGGACTGGGAGACAGTTAACAATGAAATCAAAATGCTTCCTGGTGTAGTAGAAGTAGGTCTATTTGTGAAAATGTGTCAAAAAGCTTATTTTGGACAACCGGAAGGAACTGTGGTGGAAAGATCTGCTTAAATTACAATTAATCTTTATTCTATAACTTTTATGACACAGTTGCACATATACTGTAAATATATAAATGGAATCACACATTATTTCAAACATGTTTTGTTTAAAAAAAATACATTTACAAAGTTATGGCACAATAAGTAAGTGAATTTAGAAAACCTTAGAAATAAGAAACCCAAAGGAACCCAAAATAAAAAGACATTTTAATATAGATTTTTATAGTTTTATAATCTTTGTATATGTGAGGCAGTTGTTTAATAGTTAACTATATTTTTTTACTTGTAGTCAACTTATTCTTTAGTGTAAACAAAATATATGAACTAAAACTTATATTTAGATATAGTATAAAATACCAAAAGTTTTTTAAGTTTCAGATTCATTTTAAAAATGTATGAAAACTAATAGTTTATGTGTGAGGCTTCATGTTAATAAAAATTCAAATTTATTGCATTATATAAATCAAGTTATAGTCATATGTTTTCAAAGTTTATATATTATGTTTTTAAAAGAATCCTTTTAAATAAATATTACTTACAATAAAATAACAGTATATTATTCTTCTTCCTTTTTACTGTGTTATGATTATGCTTCTGTAATTTTATAATACTACTTTATTATTTTACAGATGTATTTATAATATACTCTGAGAGATAGACAAAGATAAAAAATAGACAGGCATCTTATAATGTATAATATTTTATAAATTTATATTTTAATTATCCCTAGCAGGAATGTTGGGGGCCTTTATCAATTCTAGCTCCATTGTTCGTTGAAATTGTCATTTTTATATTATCTCAATCAAATCATAAACAATAGGTTATATTAAGTAAAAGAATCACATCAAATATTATATACAGACAAAATACCAAATAAAATTTGTTGTCAAACAAATTTTTTTAATGCCTGAATCACTAGCAAGAAAATAAATTATAATATGATATGAAAGAACTGTCAAACTAATATTCATCAATCCAACCGAAGTAATTGCAAGCAATAGTATTATATAAAAAATGAGATGCCATTCTGGTGAAAAACACACACAGTAGTTCAGTACACATTGTTTAGTGTTAAATTTAACTGTTAGCAATACTTAATGCTTTATGCTTGTGCAAAAGTGGCACTAGCATGGCAGGACTTAAGGGTGACAGTTTTTTTGGATGTGAATGTGAATATAGACAAAATATACAGGATCATCAGACAATCTCTAGAAAAAGTCTAAATAGATAGTCTAAATAGATGACTATGTGAAAAAGTATGCGCATTGAGTGTAATTATAAAAATGACACCATTGATAGGACCTGGACAATGTCAATAACATATTGTCCTTTGAAAATTAAGAAAATGCCATTACCATGCTAGTTTTTTTGTTGTTTGTGCAGGTCTTCTCAAAATTTACTCAAACAATTAGTATAAGCTAGTTTTTTTCATGATCCTTAGAAACTCCTCTTGGTTTATTTCACCATCACCATCTCGATCTGCTTCGTCAATCATTTCATGCAATTCTTCATCTGTTAAATTCTCACCTAGTTCCCGAGCAACTCTTTTTAAATTTTTGAAAGATATTTTACCTGAAATAATAGTTATTTATATTATATAGAGTAGATATACATTTACATTAATATATCCTACATTATTTTTCTGGTTTTCTTAAAATAAACATAGCAATGGCTTAATTCTTACAGCCTAAACTTTTAAATGGTTTATCTAATATCCGTCATCTTAAAAACAAAAAAGAGAATAAAAAAATAAGAAAAGATTTAAGGAACATTAGATTCTTAGTAATCTGGTGATTTTTGGATATGGAACCCAAAAAAATGGTGTATATTTATAGGTATCTATAGAATGATGAAAACCATTCAAGACCTGTGAAAATATTTAGAAGGTAGAAATGTTTATTTACACGCAGATTTTAAGTAATGAGCTAACTGTGGTAACTAAAACTATTACAATTTGAGGCCATAAGAAATATGCAACATGAGTACCTGGAATTATGCTTTGGTTTTACCAATAATTATATTACCTATAATTATAAAATTGTGTACCCACCAGTTTCATCATGATCGAATAATTTGAAAGCTTTCATTATTTCCTCTTTTGTATCCTTTTCCGCCATTTTTACCGTCATCAAATCTAGAAAATCATCAAAAGTAACTTTCCCATCTCCTTTATCAATTTCAGCTATCATTCTTTTTATTTCTTCTTTTTTAGGTTCAAATCCAAGGGCTCGTATTGCCACTTTCAATTCTTTCGTATCGATTTTTCCCGTATTTTCTGTATCAAACAAATCAAATGCTTCTTTAATATCCCGTTTCTGCTCTTCTGACAATTCAAACTTAGGGCCTGATTTCTTCCGTACTCCCGCTGTTGGACCGTTGTTTGAACCAGTAATCTTTTTCTGTGAATTACTTACAGCTGTTGCCTAAAACATGAAATAAGCCTAATTTCAACTAGTAAACACAGTTCCCTCAAGTTAATCGATTAAAAAAACAAACCATTTTGGAAATGTTCGTATAATATTTAATGAATAATGAATTTCAAATTCGTTTTAATTATAAGTATACGTTAATTAAACACATTAGTTGTATAATCATCACAATGTGGAATATAAATTTTATTATAATTGATAAAACAATTCGAAACTCGCGCAAACGTCAGAAATCTAATTCGAAACTTTGACATTGACATTTTGCAAACCTTTTCCTAATTCCTTATATTAAAGGCTGGCAATAATTTGTTTTAAAATGTGGGATAAATATTAATACCTAAATTACATCAGCGCATTAATTAGTTTTATTTTTCTCTTTGAACGTGCTATATCTGCATAATATTTATCTAGCAACTAGTCTCAAAACAATATAATACAAAAATAAAAATTACAATTTTAGAAATTAAAAAAGATGACAGATAAGTTAAGGTCTCTTTTTTTACGTAGGTTAGCACTGAAAGTTATTTGATACTGCGTCATTTCCTTTAATCACCAAGTCACCAAGCCACACAATTTTATCAAACATTCAATCTACAATTAACATAATATGTATTGAAATGAGTCATATTAAATTAGTCGGTCCATTTTATAATGTTGTTATCTAGCAAGTACTGAATTTAATAAAACTTTAATTAAAGACCTATAAACTTCCAGATCATCGATACACCACAGAATGGATGTTAGTCGATAATTAGTGGCATTTGATATTATCAACAGAAGAAATCAGAAGCCCCATAACCTTCTTCTATATATAGGGAATAATTAAAAACAAAAATAGTGTAATTATTTTATTAGAAACGATTAAACACAATAACTAAGTGCATTTTATCTACATTCTAATACAATATTATTACTACTAAAAAGGCCAACTATGGTGCAGACGGTAATGTGCCAACAGATTTCATCAGATGGTAGCAGTGTGGAAGGCGACTGCGATGTCCAATTTTCTGTAAGGTCGCAGCGGCCTGTGCCAACATGCCGGCTCGCTCGCCGGGGGCTGCCAGTACTGCGGTGGGCAGGTGCTTGCACGCCATATACAAAGCCACTGCACGTTCACCTTCACCACCACCGTTTTCCAATGCGCGTTCTATGAATGTAAAATTAAAGCCAATACGTTATTAAGAAAAGTTTTTATACTATTTTAGCAAATAAAATATAAAATTAAAAAGTATAATATGTATAATTTAAGTTGTTCAATATATTCTCTGTTATAAACATGTGGTATTAAGTTATATTAGTCATCATCTACCTAGCCTTTTCCCAACTATATATTTCGGTCAGCTTCCAGTCTAACCGGATTCAGCTGAACACTAGTATTTTACATGGAGCTACTGCTGTCGGACCTCCACAACCCAGTAACTGGGTGATACGGTACCCCGCGGTTAGACTTGTTGTCAGATTCTCGGGCTTCTGACGGTAATGACTGTCAAAGATCCACGAATGACAGCCGGGACCAACGGCTTAACGTGCTTTTCGAGGCACGGAGGAGTCTCGGTATGTAAAGATGGTCACCCATCCACGAACTAACCTCGGCAAGCGTTGCTTAACCTGGTGGATCAATCCGCGCGGCTGTTATCACTGCGCCACGAGCTCCTCTATTAAGTTGTATTAATTTATTTTACAATATGTCTATGTATATGAGATGAGTGGCGTGTGTGTGTCGACACTCAACAGCCGAGGCGTAGTAATGTTACTACTACGTCATCGACGCAACTCTCTATAAGAAACGAGGTTCAGAACCTCACTCATCTACTATTCCGTATAAGCATAGAGGCCATTAGGCCATAGTGTAGGTCATTTTAAAAAAAAAGTCGAGAGGCCTTACATAACTGCGAGCTCGACGAAGACGGAAGTAGGCCGAATTGAGATCGGTCATTCGGTCATTTCTAAGGTCTTGTTACTTGTAATGGTAGTTACTTTAATAATATTATAGTAGTTAAGGTGGTGTGTAGTTCAGAGCGTATGCAAGTGGGGGAAAGGTGGGAGGTACTTCGTGCGTGCACACGTTATCTCTGAGCTTCCAACTGATATGATTGTAACCAATTGTAAGAAATTGACATAATTTCTCAAACGCATTTCACTTCAGATATATCCCGGTATACCTATAATAGTGTTCTTAATTTTTGCTAAACCACAGAAACTGAACACTACTGTAAAAAAAAGCTAGTGATCTATATGTATACTTTGCTAGTTTCTTATAATCAACAACATCAGTTAAAAAGAGAAGGAGATTTAAACTGTGAGCGTTTCGACCGAACCGAAAACAAGGTGTTTTCGGAACCTTTTTTTCTATTTTGCATTCTGGGTCCTGCGATTGGCGGGCGGATATTAGCCTATCATATCACCAACCGACATTTTTTATCGATATTATTAAATTTACTTGAGAAAAAAAAAGTATTTACAGTATGTTACATGTACAGGTATGTTTACAGTTTTTTTTTTAAGTTTTATATTTAACGGCATTTTATTTTCGAATCCTTACAGAACAATAACTAACCTTTCCCACATATGATGGAGGTGCGGTTGAGGCGCGGCCGTAAACTGCCGTCGAGCAGCTGCTGCGTGCGACGCGGTGCCGCGCCCGCTATCATGCGGCACACTGCCGACTGCAGGAACACGCGTGACGTCACCCACTGCGAAACACGTTTATTAAAGTGAAACTTTTATTAAATCCACTTAAACCTTTTCGTCTGTGTGTTGCATGTCGCGTGACGGTCGGCCGCTGAGCAAGGGTAAAGTGAAAGGCGCTCGTCAGAGTAGCCGAGGCCAATATGGCGGCGCTTATAGTTCGCATCAGCTGACTGTAGTGTATAGACTATAGACGATAACTCATTAAAAAAAAAACAAAATGGTGTGGAGCACTGGCAGCTCCACACCATTTTGTTTGTTTTTTAGTTAAATGTCTACCGTGCAAAAAACCACACGATATTTATTTATTAATAGTAGTAGTAGCAGTATATAAACCAGGAAAAGAGATCTGATTTTGAAACGACTTCAAGGAGGGAGGCATTTCATATCAATACGCATGAAACAAAAAATTACATATGGTTTGTTTTTTTTTTTAATGTAGTTGAAAACTACTAAACTTTCTAAATATACCAGAAACCAACCAAAAAACATACCAGAAAAAGGGATTAATACAAAATTTTAAAATAATATACGCTATCGAACGGTGTAATCATGTTTTTGACGATAAGTGATAGTGAGACTTGATGGTAAGCGATAGCGACATCATAGACACGCGCTACGCTAATATTTAAACACTAGGATTAATAGTATTATACAACATATTTTAATGAAACTCCTCCAGTCCTCCCGTGACCATGGTTGCTGTAAAGTATCCGAAACGTCGGGCTTGTAAAAAACTAAATAAACCGCGATAAAATCCGTAAAAGTTGTTTCATTAAAATGAGTGAAATTCGCGTAAACATAAGAAAACAATAAATCTACATCATAGTAACGTAGTCATACCGGTAGAGATTGCGAGAGGCGCCGCAGCGAGTGCAGGTCCCGCGAGAAGGCGTCGAGCTGCGCACGCAGGGCGGGGCCGCCGCGCGCCTCCCATACGCCCGCGCGCACCTCCAGCAGCCAGTCGCAGCACAGCACCTGCAGCAACTGCGGCAGACACTTCATGTATGGAGTATATTATACACAGTGTACGGATTTATACTTTACATCAAAGTCAAAGTTTTTATTCAAAATAGTACTATTGAAATATCTTTTTGAAGGTCAATTGAGTCTACCACCGGTTCCAAAGCAAGTCCACTGAGAAGAACCGGCGAAACAAACTCAGTGGAACTAGTCTTTTCAAATACACTATTATTCAAAAAAATACAAACAATACATACTACTATAGTAGTATAGTATATAAGAAGAATTCAGCAATAAACTCTGGTGGGTTGCTCGTTTCAAAATATAGTTTTATAAACATACATAATCACACACATTTATTACTATAACACATTTATAACAGTCTTATACACACTATCCTAAGATAAATAAATAAATAAGTAGATAAATTTAGACATCGATCGAAATCACAAGAATAATTGTAATAATCCTGATAAATTAGTGTGGTATTGGTTGTATACTGGTTGGCTGGTTACAGGTTGGGGTTGTATACTGGGTTACAGGTTAAGGTCTGTTAAGGGGATGTAGTGCTCAGCCGGTTCAGCCGGTTCGCCGGTCAGCAGTACGAGAAACACACCGGGGTTTATGTGCGGCGAGTCACACATAACCATATAATGCGAAACAAAATAACCAGCAAAAAATTAATGCTATATTGATTTATACATAAAAAAGTGGTGAATGTTTGAGAACTTTTTGAGTAAATTATAACTATACAATGCATATTTAATAGAATATTATAATCACTATATTATGTAGTTACGTATCAAGATTCAAGAACATATTACATTTGTAAAACTATACATATAACAAATTAAATTATTAAATACTAGCTGTTGCCCGCAGCTTCGCCTGCGTTAACTAAGATTTACAACGGGATCTTAGTACGCGAAATTACATTTTTTACACCTTGTGTCCGAAAAACCAAAATATCTTACGGAACCCTATTTTTATCAGAATAAAATTTTGCCTATGTTACTCGTGGATAATGTAGCTTCCGAATGGTGAAAGAATTTTTGAAATCGGTCCAGTACTTTTTGAGCCTATTCATTACAAACATACAAAAATAGGTACAAATCTTTCCTCTTTATAATATTAGTATAGTCTATAGATATAGATTACATAACATTTAATAAATTATCTTAGTAATTGCATATCACAAACGCAAATTAAGCAATTGCCACAGATAAGAAATAAGCAACACAACTAAAACAAAAATATCTCACCATTCTGGATGCAAACAAAAAACATGCGACGATTGCAACTAGCGCGAGATTTGCCTTGTAGTGATATTGCACAGAGTACACGTGCAATGCAACTACAATGCACTCCCGCACCAGTCACTTCTTCACTACATCTTCATAGCTAAATACAATCTTAACATGCATGGACATTCCGAAAGCATTTCAAACGTGTACAAAAAATGGTAATTTAATAATAATATGAACAATACTTACGCCAGGTTTCTGAAACATTGGTCAAACTGTATGTCAACTAACATGGCTGTTAATGGCGGTTAACATACGATTCTAGAGTAGAGATGTAAAGAACTCGAGCCTTTTGAGTCTTAAATTTTAGACTCGGCTGACAAATTGCACAGCTCGACTCGTTATACCAAGAACCCCAGACTCGAGCACTTAAGTCTAAATAAAGACACGAGCGCAACATGGCGCTCGAGTCTTGATTCGCGCTCGAGTCGTTTTACGCGACGAGTCGCGCTCAAGTTCTTTTCCATTTGGAGTTCCTTTATAAATAAACAGGAAATAAAATATGTAACTTTGTGAGATATAATAGTAATTTAATTATTTTTGTAACGTCTAATATTAAAAAAGAAAAAGCAAAAAAAAAAAAGCAAAAAAAAGCGTAAAATAAAAAGCAATAAATATTGTTCCGTACCCACATAACAAATAAGTGTCGCGTTTTTATCCCTCTTGAGGTACACAGAACATAATAATGCCATGCCTAAAGGCCACATTTAGCATGTTGCCACATAAACTATGTATTTTAAATAAATCAACCTTATTACGCTCAAGACTCGATACGCTCGAGCTCTTTTTAAGACTTGAGTTCTTTTTGAGACGTGAGTTTCTTTTTTAAGACTCGAGCTTTTTTGAAATACGAGTTCTATTTTGGCGCTCGAGTCTTCGAAAAAGGACTGGAGCTCGGGTCGACTCATAGCTCTGAGTTTTGTTAGCACACCGAGTCTTGTAAAATTGAGCCGAGTCTATCGAATTAAGACTCAAAGACTCGAGTTCTTTACATCTCTATTCTAGAGTCAAATTTGGCAGCTTTTCATTGTAGCGGCTTTGACATCAACTGACAGGCCGATCAAATTAATTGATTTAGGCATGCTTCTAGCAACTTATTTGATACTTTACAAGAGACTTGACAGTTAATTTGTTAATTTTTGCGTTGATCAGCTTTTCGGAAACCGGGCGCTAATGTTAAAAGGTATGCTTTAAAAAACGCAAAACCAAAGGAGCTTGACCTTAAAACGATTAAACCGTATCGAAGCTAACAAATAAAAAAACTTCTTTCAAAATAGAAATCGCATGCAATTCGATTCACTTCTAAACGATGACAGACAGATGCTAAGCTATCATTTTTTTAGCATATCGACCTTCTCGTGGTTCATAATGTAACAATAATATCAATGATTGTAATATGTCCCAGTTTAGGGCACGGGTCTAGTCCTCGAAATCAGACGGTAAGGGTGTTGGGCCATAGTTTACCGATACACTGGCACAGTGCGGGCTGGTGAACTTAACACTTTCGAAGACTTTCAATCACATCTCAGAATCAGATCAGAATATGCAGGTTCCCTCGCGATGGTTTCCCGATGAGCAAGCGATAGTATTATGTTCAGATGTACATAAATATTTAGAAAAAACCCATTTCAAATCATCACAGAATCTAGATCGAACCCGAGCCCTTCACTCATATAGCCGACCCCATACCCACTAGACTACAGTCGCTCTCTTCGTGATTAAAATGTAAAAACTTAGTACACTTCATACAAAGGGTATGCTATAGGTTCTACATACATACAAGTTATAGGTGTCTATAGTTTAGTAGTTTAACTGCTTACCAACATCAACTGGGTCGGCTTACGGCAGCAGTAGTACGCCAAGGAGTCCGCCAGCCGCGCCCCCGCGATGTCGCACACCTGAAATAGAACACACGTAAAATGATTAGCGAATATAATTAACAAAATTTATATTAAACAAAAAACTATTAATAAATAATTAAAGTGTCTCTTTGTAATTACGAATTATTAACAGCTTTTTTCACATTAACATGGAAGTGTGATCGTAAATTACATAAAAAATCTATTTTTAACCAACTTCAAAAAGGAGGAGGTTATCAATTCGATAGGTTTTTTTTAATGTATGTACACCGATTACGCTGCCATTTGTGATCCGATTTACGTGATTCTTCTTTTGTTTGATGCGGAATAGTTGCCATTTGGTCCCTTAAAAATTTGACATAGTTTGGCCCAGTAGTTTTCATTTTATGAGCATTTTGGTTGATTTTATATACCTCGATGATTTCATAATGTCGATGTAAAATGAACAAAAAGAACCAACTGTACAGAATGCCATGGAAGTGCAATATCATAATCAACATCATCATCATCATAATCATCATCATCATCAGCCTTTATCTATCCACTGTTGCACACACAATGCAAATTTGCTGTGATTGCTTTTAATTAGGTACGTATGTATACCGACTTTAAAAAAGAGGAGGTTTGACAATAAAAAACAACGAAAATCTCCTGGTGTAATAGAATACTAAAAAATAAAAATAAAAAAACTACGTTTAGCAGCTAGTCTAATATGATGTGGTTGACTGGGAGAGAATGCATTTAGCATTAAGTCCGTCAATCTGTAAAAGATTTTTAAATTTGGAACTATAAAGTATGACGACCTCTGTGGCTCAGTGATTAGCGCGTTGGCGTTCAAGACGGAGGTTGTGGGTTCGAATCCCGCCAGGGCACAAAAAAAGTTTCTGTGTTCCTGGATCATGGATGTGTATTAAATATGTGTATTATATAATAAAAATCTTAAATATAAGTATTAATATAAAAAGTATTAAATATATGTATTTCCGTTGTCTGGTACCCGTAACACAAGTCTCTTCGAGTACTTACCACGGGACCAGATTGACGTGGTGTAAAAAGCGTCCATAGATATTATTATTATTATTAAAATTAATAGTATAGAAAATTAAATGTACCTTGAGTATAGTTTCCGACGTCCTTTCGATGGATTCCTCATTGCAGTGTGAGAGGCTGAGCAGACCGCGCCTGCTTTTGTACGCCATGTGCAGCGCGCTGGAACAATACGTGTTTATGATAACCGCATATAATACACCGACACTAAACATGCCGTGTTTAATAAACATTCGCATTAGAACTAGACTTGTTTTAGTTTCGTGTTGTTGGTATCTCTGAGATACATGTATAGTGGTAGTTACAAATAGAATACGATATGGTAAGAATGTTTACATTTTTTAGCTTAAATCTTGCGAATGTAGTAATATTAAAATAATGTTCAAAACTGTCATGCGAATTTTCTTTACATCTATTCTGAACTGCTCTAATAATTAAAAAAATATAGGTAATACGATTTTCATAAATATTTAATCAATATCATCATTACATAAAATATATCAATCCAAAACTAACATTTTTTTGTTAATTATGATTAATCTGAAAGAAAAAAAGAAACGGTCGACGCATATCTTCTTGAAAAGGAGTAAAGGCTAACATAAATGTCTTACCCAGGCAAAGGATCTTCGCTATTGGCCAATTCATCGGGCAGGATGTTCAGCCTGTCCCCGATTTCCGCTGCCTTGGCCGTGTCGGCGAGCAGCCAGGCCGCCGCCAAACCCACTACATTGGCCCACCACTCCAACACTGGATCCCAGCAACCTAAAATATAACTAAAGTATCAAGTCTAATATGTCTCACTGCTCAATCACTTCTTTCACTCTCATCAGGCGCGCAGGTTTCCCCACGATGTTTTCCTTCACCGGTGAGCGAGCGATTGTCTCGTGTTTGGGGTGCACTTAGAAATTTAGAAAAACCCATTTCAAGGCACTCACACGTGGTGTCAGGATTGAACCCGGAACCTCTCGTATAAGAGGTGGAGTCCACCTATCACTGGACTATCGTCGCTCAAAAATAAAAATATAAGAAATCAATTACTTAGATTGCTCTTATATTTACAAGGATATTTATTTTATGTAATGTATCAAAAAACATGGCTATCGCGGGATGCCCGGTAGATGTATGTTAATATTGCAATTCATAGAA
This sequence comes from Lycaena phlaeas, assembly GCA_905333005.2. Classification (NCBI taxonomy): domain Eukaryota; kingdom Metazoa; phylum Arthropoda; class Insecta; order Lepidoptera; family Lycaenidae; genus Lycaena; species Lycaena phlaeas. The sequence continues at coordinate 10,122,423 of HG995174.1, read as the reverse complement.
CAACAAAAAAATGGCCTTGAATAAATAAATTAAAAGGCAGACAGCACGTCATATCGTATACCATCACGGCGTACAAATAAATCTTGCTATAAAGGCGCGCTTATGGATATTTCACATAAAAAAATTAGATTTTTCTATAATATATACGCACACATACTTATGTGTGCGTGTGTGCGTATGATATACTTTTTTTTTATTAAAGTTATTTAAGTACCGACAGACGGACTGACAGACCGGTAAACGGAATTTTGTAGAGTAATTATACATACCGGTATGTCGTGGTGCGCCGGTAGAGACGTCGTCGGTGATCAACTCGATGAGGTCTAGAACGTTCCGCGTGCTGTTCCGCTCGTCCGGGCACAGCAGCATTTGGAGACTCTTCTGCAGGAGCTCCAAGTGGTAAGCCTGAAAAGTGAAGGACAAATTGTACGAGCTGTTGCCCGCAGCTTCCCCGGTAACCTAAGTTGCAGTTGTACAGTATGCTAATTCGTCATCTTTATTTTGAAAATAGTTCTCATATATATCCATAGTAAATTTCGATCAGCAGCAAAAAAGTTCAGTACTTACGAATGAAAGCACATTTACAATATTAAAAATTAAACTAAATGAAAACAAACTATATAGAGACAATTTTAAAAGAACCTTATCTGAATGTTGCTTGGATTTATGTCTCACATTATATTTATATACACTCTTTGACAGGCATTTGAAATTCAGTTAGTAGTAGACTGTGTCGATCACACTTTACGGGTATGATCGATAAAAAAAACGTTACTTTTAATTATATGGAGTGCTTTGGGTATAGTTAACAAAAAAAACGTTTTCTTAATCTCTTTCTATACCAATATCTCATAGACATTCGAATTATGTTTTTTTTTTTATACGCTATATGAAAACTGTCATTGCTACTACTGTAACTCACCCTCATAGCATAGGCGAGCGGGTCGGGGCGGCGCGGCTCGCCGGTGAAGAGAACGGCGGCGGCCGGCGCGCGCTCGTAGGTCCAGCGGCGCGTGCGCAGGAACCGTTGCCCGCGCGCGCCCGTCACCCAGCGGACGCGCACGCTGGCCGCCGCGCACGACTCCACGCACGCCGCGCGGCACACACGCAGGTAATATCTGCCCACCATTCACATCTCATAATATGGAAGAGAGAAATATAGTTGGCCGACAAATATGAAAACTCTACTCTACTGACAAGGCGCGGCAATAGATATTTCACATAAATAATATCCCCACCTTATTAGTAACGAAAAAAGTAATGTAGGTATAACTAGTTGTCAAGGCAGATATCGTCATCGAAGAAATTACAAAAAGATGCGCAAACAAACTATTATATCCTTATCATATACCTCAGATGAACTACAACGCACAAGGTGAGCTAAATTCCATTTAAAATCTATTTAAATTAACATGTTTATTATCATTACTAAAATTATTTAAAACAGTATAATGACCGTGTTTTAATCTTTATTTCGCGAAGTATGGATATTTCGACATTCACAAGACAGGTTTTAGTAATCCATTAAAATCTGTTTTTACAAATTCATCGCACACAGCAACGTGTTACGAATTATTTAAATATAAGTACATAAATGTAAAAAGTACATACCCGCACAACCAATTTCCAAACTTTGGCATATAATCCTTGAAAACCAGAGCTGCGGTCGCATATGTTTCCGCTAACAGTTGTTTGTTGTCCGTTACTTCGGCTAAGTTAACAGCCTGTAGCGCCAGGAGAATCTTCTCACTGCGGCTGACGTTTTTCGACAGCACTTCCAGTTGTGCCAGCTGATGAGACACATTAGATACTTCTGCAGCCCATTGCTTGGTTGCTTTTCTCACTGGACTGAAACAATTATCTGATCAAGTTTGAACAACAAATAAAACTACTTATCAGAGACTTATAGATAGGTAAGGTATTCCAAAAAAAAATAGCATAAATGGACAAAAAGTCTTCTTGGACTGTTTGTATTTTTCATTTATTATACCTTTTTTTCTAGTGATCATATCAAAGCAACAGAGTGGTTCATTATAAAGAGCAAAAGAGATTGATGAAGGCAAGGTACGTAAAATTTAAATATATACTAATAATTTATTTTAAGAGATTAGATAAATTATTCTAAATAAATACTTTTCAAAAATCGTGAGTGCAATACATGCAAAATCTTACCTATCATTCCAAATATCACCAGCGCGCCGAGCTAAGAAACCTCCAAATGGCATATGTTGCAGGAATTGTCGAAGAACAGCGGACATCAATGCTGAATACTTTGCACGCCCTTGGCTTCCCGCTTGGACGCTTTTACCGCAAACAGCCAGAGAGCGATGTAATTCCACCCGTGCGTTTGCTAGATCACCCTGAATAAAATAGAACAATTATGTTGCAATTATAAATGTGAAAGTAACTCTGTCTGTCTGTTACGCTTTCACGCCTAAACCACTGCACCAATTTTTATGAAATTTAGTACACATGTAGACGAGAGCTTGGGAAAGGACATAGGCTACCTTTTATCGCGAAAAACGGCTTGGAGTGGTTTGTTTGAAAGCGATAATCTCAGGAACTATTCGGATCGGTCGGATTTGAATAATTTTTTCCGTGTTAGACAGCCTATTTATCGAGAAAGGCTATAAAGCTTTACACCATCCCGCTAAGTCGCCGTTATAAATCATAGTTAACGCAGGCGAAGCTGCGGGCAACAGCTAGTATAATACACGATTGTATATGTTATAAGTATCAAAAGTATAAACTTTGACATCAAAGTTCACATGATTGTAAGGATGGGATGACAGTTTCTTCAAAGGATCTTATGCCATTGTTAGATGTAAATTTCCCAGGATTAATAAGTATAAAAATATTTATAACCATTAGTTATAAATACTTACTGTTTCAATACATAATATTTATAATTTCGAAGGTTTGGATTTTTTAATAAATAAACCTAATAATAATTGTTATTAGTGGCCCCATGTTTATCTAGATTGATTCTAGAGATCTAAAAGGTAAGACCTCCTCCATTTTACTATATACTCATAAGTAGTGTGATCGGTACACAATGTTATTTGCTGTCTTTCGGCGACTATCGAAGCCTAAGCTGACTATGCGTTGTCCTCCTTATCCCTATCTAGGCGGGACATGGGTCATCAGAAACTGACAAATCACATGTAACATGACAGTTAAGTTACCACATACTTATTGTGTTATATTTATTAGATACAAAATTAAATAAAAACTTGCCTTTTTAAGATATAGATCGGCATTTGCCTTATGCTCTTTGAACAATTTAGCCTCTTTTGATTCCAACTTCGGCACTGAGTCACCATATACAAGCAGTTTTATCAAACAGCCGCCAAGTATTAAAGAATTTATAAAATATATTATAAATGTATTAAACATCCATATACCCCAAGACAAATCAGGGCCTGAAATCAACAAAACCCATCAGCATTTCAGTCAAAAATAATTTCTTATACAAAAAGGTTCTATACTATTATCTATAATATTTTTACAGTTCAGATCAGTTTAAAAAATCATCATTAATAACCACAGAATTCAGAAAGTAGTACATGTTACTATTTACTACCATGGTTACAATATGTTGACAATTTGGAACACAGCTTTTGGGATCTGTGATGATAATTAATATATTAGTATAATAATATTACTATTCTCAAATTTCAACTTTTAGTATTCTACAGTAGGTTAGTTGTGAGTACCTAGAAGATATAATTTATTATAAAAAAAATCTCAGGTCACCAATTTAAAATTCCTATGAAGCACCAGAATTTTTGAATTAAGATTTGACTTGGTTTACTTACTAAAGTCATCTTCAGATAGTATTCTTCTTTGATCCAGTCTAGCTGAATAGTCAGCTGAAGAGGACTCTGACATAAAACTGCCAAAGAATGCACTGAATGGATTGAAAGCCAAGAGACCAACCATAAAAGCACATAATGCTAATCTGGAGTGATCGCCCATACCCATCACTATTTTTGGATACTTTTCTTCTGACTGAAAAATATGAACATTCCAAATTATCTTATCATTTTTTAATATATTTTTAAAATATATATTTGTGTAATTATTAGGCATGAGAAGAATAATTTGATGTGATTAAAAACAATTTTATGTGGTATTCACAAAATATAAATAACCTTCACATCAGTTGATGGTGAACTAATATGCTTAACTAAATCTTTTAATATAAATATTTTAGCGGCCAAAAAAGATTTTCTCTTCCTGAAGATGGAGCTAAAACGATAAGCTTTTTGGTATACAAGTTCATCATAGAACGGAATGATACTTTATGTATATATAAAAAGAATAATGGTTACCTTACTATATTCCGGAGAGGAAGGTGAATCGCTATCATGGCCAAGTGCCCCAAGAGGTGAGTGGTACGGTGATGCAATATCACTATGTGGTGGTGTGTAAGGACCTTCAACTGTAAAGTCCTTTACCCCAGATTTGTGGCACACAAGTTTGAGTGCCATGTTTTCTTGTTTTAATCTAGCATTTTGATTTCTTAAATATTTTATGTAGTCTATGGTTTTTCTTAATATTGCCGATTTGTTTAGCTGTAATATACACTTCACTTTTAATATCTCTTCATAAATCATCTATATAAAATGCAGGTAAGAAAATATACATGTACATAAGTTAGATATTTACACATATATAATTGTTTGTGAGATATTAAGACTGAATAACACACTATTATTAATATTACCTTAGCTTCTTCTCCAACTAACATATTCTTAAGTTCTATAATTCTGTCATTTATACTGGTTCTATATCTTCTCTCAATTGCATTATGTGCACTTCTCTTAACTTCCTTGACTTTTGGTTGTCCATTTGGTTGATGGTTGAATGAAATCTTATCTCCGTCAAGAACTACAGGTACAGTTGTCAACAATGTTGGTGTAGTGTTGCTTGTGAAAAATGTATGTATTGGTGTGTTTTCATTACTTGTTTTTGTATTAGTTATAATAGTTTGCTGGGCACCTAGAAAAATATATATTATAAAACATAATATGATTAAAATATTACATGACATAAGGTCAAGGTCAAGCTTTGGTCCACAGCTTCGTCCGAGTTAACCTAGATTTATGGACACATTGATGGTGATGATTATTTTGAAGCTATTTCAGAGATTAAGCCAAAACAAACAGACAGATAAAAATTCTAAAAATTATTAGTTTGGTGTATGTGCTATGTATGCATCAATTCATATTCAGTAAAAAAATATATATTACAAGCAGACATTTTAATTTGATTTATCTGTATAGATAAGTTACTAGCGTTGTGATGGTTATGTTATATTTGTTAAATTAAGTACTATATCTTCTTCCTATATTAAAATTATAGAACAAAATATTTTCTACTTAAACACAACAACAAATCACAAACAAACAAATTTTGGGCTTGCTCTTTCTTTTTAGCTATTGCAGATGTATTCATGTAGATGAAATTGAACATAATATACAAAATAATTGTCTTTATTATATAAAACAAGTTAGTTCAAACAGTTAAAATAATGCTTACTTATTTGAATTTAGAACACTTCAATATGACTTACCTTGTACAGGAGCAGTAGTATACATTATCGTCTGAGTTTCTGGATTAATAATATTTGATTGCAATATCACAGGAGAGAAATTGGCATCTGATGTTTTTATAATCACGGGTGTTACTCCTTTTGCATTGCTTGGAAGTAACAAAGGCTGCCCTGTTTGCTGAGTTTTATTTAAAGCATTAATTTTTTGCACATTTTCTATCTGCACAAGAGACGCCCTACCATCATGAACTTTTTGTAAGCCTACTTGTGTTAAATTTACAAATAGTGAACTTGGAATTGTTTGCTGTACAATCATTGGGGTTTGGACTGGTTGACTTGGAGCAGGTTTGGCTTTTTCTGCAACAAATTCTTCTTTTTTTGCTTGAGCTTCGGCTCTTCTGAACGCGCCCAAATCAGGGATGGTTTTTGAGTGCGCATCTTGTATCTGAGAGTTTCTATTTGATGGATGTTGGGAAACTAGTGGATTACCAGAAGTATTGTAATAAGGTGAAACTTGTGGTGAAGGTACAATTGTATTAAACTTAGTGTCTACACTTAATAAACCAGGTTCATTATCTACTGTTGATAACTCTTCTTCTAATTTTTTCATAAAATCTCCATCGCAGCCAGATAGGAAATCTTAAAATGACAATATTAATTAATACATATTATACGGTGTGTACGTATAGTCGTACTTAAATTTATTTGCAGCAATTATTAATAATGTATATTAATTATATTATGTTTACATTACATACTACGATGTTTTACTGAAAATTTACCTTCTATTTCGGCAATATCATTGATATTGAAAACATCACTATTTAAAAATGTCTGGTCGTAATCCATGTTAAAACATATATTTGGCTACAACTTCATCGATACAATTTTTAATTTAGAAATTTATAAAAATATTATTTCACAATGCTTACACTTGTTTACGTTTTCATTTCAATTACTCATTTGACAGGTGAATGGTCAGTGCTGAATGGATAAACCAATCAGTGTTTACGAAATAGTGGTGCGATATGACGTCACGACTCACGGCCCACGGGCAATTTTTTTTCGTATATTTGTTCCTGTTGGAACCGGCTAAGACCAGAGGCCATGCTGCCATGTTTGACGTAAAATACATTAATTATTAGTCTGTGGAAAAATGGCGGGAAACCCCAAGGGGCGGGGCTTCGTCCCTTACATCACCATCAATCAATTATAACTTCCAAATCAAAACAAGCAGTCCACCACAATATTTGCGAACCAATCACATTATAATATTATATGGATCGAGTTTTTAAGACTAAAGAAGTATAATGAAACAAATTTACGGATTTTATCGCGGTTTATTAAGTTTTTTACGAGCCCGACGTTTCGGATACTTTATAGCAACTATGGTCACGGGAGGATTTACGACTGGTCCGCAAATTTGCCGTAGCACAACGTGTTATGGAGCGTGCTATGCTGGGTGTTTCTTTGGCAGATAGGATTCGAAACGAAGACCTTCGCCAGAGATTTAAAGTTACCGATATCACGCGAAGAATAAGCACGTTGAACTGATAATGGGCTGGTCACGCACTCAGAAGAACGGATGGCCGATGGGCCATTAAGGTTCATGAGTGGAGGCCGCGTTTAGTACACGATCCCCGTGCAGTGGCCGGTCCGCGTATGATGCGAGTAGCAAGGGATCGGTCGTCTTGGCGTTCATTGAGGGAGGCCTATGTTTAGCAGTGGACGGATAAAGGCTGATGATGATGATGATGATTACTCTTGTAGCTCACTATACTTTTGTAGGCTACAGAACTGTGTGTGCGGAAAAGAAATTTTCAATTTAAAAATATTATAAATTCTGAATTTAAGCGAGTAAAATCTTTGAACCATTTAGAATAAACATTAGGAGTACCATCTGAATTAAAAACGCGTTAAACATGGCTGGCCATAGTAGCCAGAGGGCTAATTTTCAAATGTATGTGCATCGAGAAATATACACACACATTTATATACACAAATTCAAATCGTCTAGAGATGCCACATTATATAATCATTCATTATACCAAAACCCTAAATAAAACAGCGCCAATATGTACTATTTTAGCTGAAAATGGACTGAAAATTTTACCATAATACTAATATGGTACTCGTTACTCCTATACTATCCTATATTCTATGCTTGATGAAACTTTGATGAAATAATAACGTAAAGCTAAAAGCAATCTGTTAGTATAGAAGTTCTCAATACGTAGTATTACTATATAGTTTGTCTTTAGATTACCGTAAACGCAATAGCCATACTATGAGAAAAACTAAAAAGAATTATTAATGTGGCCTTACATAATAAATTTTACTGTGTGTTTATGAATATTATACTTATTGCGTGTTAATTGCATCAATTTTTAGTTGTGTCTTAACAAAGCGCATTAAATCCAGAAATATTCATAATTGTGTCGCTTAACTTCAAACTCGGATAAATCCACTCTACGTAACTTAGGAGATATTTAAGAAAAACGTATAATTATCTCAATTTGAGGATTTAAAGGCAGATTTTTTTTAAATTGAGGCAACAGTAATGAACAAAACAATCCTGTTCAGTACATTCAGTGTTAAAACCCTTCATTCTTTCAAAAATTAAATATTTAGATTGGATTTACCTTTGTTTGATATAATGGCATGAAATTTATCTACCTTTGAACAAATTAAGTGTGGATTTATTGAGTTTTGATTTAACTGATCTGGATTTATCTGGATCTGATACAATTAGTATGGTGCAACTGACGGCCATGTTGAACAATCGCCATCCACTAATTGGCTATCATGGATACCTACATTTGAAAAAACCTGGCCCATGGATCTGTCTGATTTTGATAAAATATTACGAGTTTGACGGTTTATTGCTCAATAACCACGAGCATTTATACACTTTTATGAAACTGTTTGAAAGTATTTTTTTTACTCTGACTTTTGATACTTACCAAAATCTTAAAAAATCTTAGAATTGGATTTATCCGTGTTTGAAGTTAAGCGACACAATAATTATTATTGGTTGAGCTTAACACATAATAATTTTAACGAGACACTCTTAGTTAGACCTTTTTAAACGACTTCAAGGTACGGAGACGTTTCTCGATGCGACCGTATATATGCTTTTTTTAAATTAGACTTACAAGGACATTTTCTTCCGATCGTTGGGATAGAAATTAATTAGTAGTTTATAGTTCAGTAGTAGTACTCTTTATTGTTATTTACGTTAATAATATGAAGAAAAGTGCTGAAAATCTATGCTAGATGGCACTACAAGGACACTACTTTCAATCAAATGTCGTAAAATTAGTTTATAATATTAGGGCCTGTTTCACAATCTCCAGATAAGTGCCGAATAGGCTATCGGCAACATATTTGACAGAAACAGGAAACAGAAACGGAACAGACATGAAACAGGCACTTTTAATGTTATGAAATAATAATACAGTCATCATCATCGGTTTATAATAATAGTGTGTGTATTATGTAAATGGCTTAATTATTAATATTGACTGTTTTTTCGTTGTTGAAACTTGTATTAAAAACGCAAAAGTTTGTTTGGAGTCTGGAGTATTACTCTTTCCCGCAAAAAAATCTACTGAATGGAATTTAATGAAACTTTACAATAATATGTATAATAAATCATACTTGAGTATATAGCACTCCGGTAAAACTAGGGGCAATGATAGTAAGTACCTAACTAGTAAGTTATATAGGGGCGGTAAAACTGAGGGTTCGAGGAGCTTATTTTAAAATTAAACATAATATTTTTGTTAGTTGAATAGAAAATCGGACAGACGAGCTACATACTAGTGGTCAGCAACTGAACACAAGCCTAGCCATTCATACCCGGAGTCTGACGGAGTATGGCAAAGTATGGTGCAGCCATTTGGACGGGTCACCTTACCACGTGGAAAAGATCAAGCTGCGATTCATCACAGTGATTCAGGGATTCAGGGACAGCCTTTGCCCTGGCCGGTGACCCCCGTGCGAACTGGTAGCGAAGATTTTTGCCGAGACGCACTCTTCGAGTCTCACTCTCGGATAGGTACAAACCTTACATTGGACGGGAGAGGAGAGACAAGAGGCGTTAATGCCGAAGTGATCATGAGAAACATGGCAGCCGTATGGCAAAAGCATGCAATGTTGGTTTGGTGATTAGGTTGCCGAACAGCTCATAGGAAGCCGGTAATAGCGTGTCATGATTGTGACGCGGCGGTGGACTCCCCCAGTCTCGAGATGTGCTGGAGATTGCAGTGTTGCACCGCGGTCTAACGTCGGCCATCATAGCCCGAAGGAGATTTGTCTCTGCATCATCAACACGATACTCGGCAACTCATTCATGTGTGTGTGTTATGTCTGTGCCGGTAATTGGACTGCCTCTCCTAATCTTATATCCTCAACTCTCAAAGTCATCAAAGTACGTACGTACGTAATATTTTCATATCAATGAATACTTCTAAAAATACTAAGCCACTAACAAGTGTTTAAGTTTACATATTCTATTTCGCCCTCTCTTATTAGAATTAAGTAAGAAATCAGATCACCTTCATTGCTATCGATCCATTTAAAATCACCCAACGCTACTAACACAGACAAACTCCAGAAGTTTTCTGCGTTAGATATTCAATAAATACGTAGGTATTTATCATGTGTCATCATCAAGTGTCTATTGTTCTTATTAGAAGAAATTATTTAAGTAGGTAAGCGCTTTATAGTAACAAATTACTAGAAAACCCAATAGGAATAAATAAAAATATTAATATTGATAGTAAACGTTTAATTTATATTTATAACATTATATTATCTGTAAATATAGAATTCTTATTATAATATGTATGTTACGAGATAAACAAACTTGATTCATTTAACTCAACTTAGTATATCTATATTACATTTACAAATACTAAATGTAGTTTTGCATCCACAAAAATGAACACCAGTGCATAACATCATACATATTTATTTATAGGCACAAATGTAAATATCTACTAAATAATCACATAACATCCGAAGCTAAACTAACAAAACGGTGAGGTATTTAGTTTAAGACTTCTATAATTATAATGTGTTCCCGACACATTCCTACAGCTACACTAATTACGTGTCCCTACTGGAATGTCCAAAACATTTTGATATCAATAATCAAGGCACAATAACATATTAATAGTTCCACATCCGAGCCATTCAATCCATCGACCAACCTAAATAAAAATTACGCAAAGTTAAAATATTATCTATGGCATTCTCAAACTAGACTACAGTAACAAATCAGTCTTGTAATGAATTAAGGAATAATAATTATAGTACAATTAACTGAAAATATAATAAATTTAACGTATTACAATATATTTAGGTATACTTTATAGAATACCAATTAACATGTTAGTGACATTACTATTAGTTATTTAATTGTTAAATAAATTCACTAATATTTTGAAGATTATTAATTCGTACGTTTATTGCAGACAACTAACTCAATTGAAAAGAATTAATATACATTCTAAAAATATTAGTGAAAATATAATATAAAACGGTTTTAATTAGGTATCTGTTTTTTTTATAATATATTAGTTCAAATAAATAGTTTTGCTTGAAAATTTAACCACTCGTCCATTGACAATGTGACAATTTTATATATTCCCTTACCGCGTTCTTAGATCCACTCAAAAGCTTTGAACGCGGAAAGTGCTACTCTTTCAGGTATTATATATTGCCACATTTGTAACGTTATCTTAAAATAATGTGTTACAAAAGACGTGATGTTTGACATATTCTACATTGAGCATTATACTATTTGTCATTACTCTGGTGCATGTGCAAATCAATCGACTTATTCGCAAAAATCAACAATGAACAAATATGACAAATCACATATATATTTCAAACCCGTATTTAATAGGACATTATGGTTAACAATTGTGATATTTATACTACAAGAGCACAAGTGAGCATTGCTAATCCCCGTACATTATTATGCCGATGAAAACAGACACGGAAGATAGTAGTTTGAATAGGATGGTACCGTGGGGCGAGTGCGGTGGACTAGAGTTTGTAGCATATGTGAGGTAATGGCGGCATATCAGTCTATGAACATCACAGTCACTAAGAACAATCTACACAATAACTAGACTAGGCGGAGCCAATGCCGGTGAGTGGCGTGGCCGGCACTGCCTTCTTGACCATGGCTATGCACCGCTCCGTGTAACGTATTACATAACATTAGAGAATTTTTAAAGCTAACTTAAATACTATAAACTAATGAACACATATCGTTTTGAAACAAGAAAACTTTGCAAAGAAAAAATAAACAAACATTAAAATGTCATCCATACCAACTAACGGAAATTTGATTTCGTATATGGTATTAAAGAGTAAGAAATAAATAGATAAGAACTATAGAGGTAGAACAAAAGTGGCCACGGGGCCCATTGCAATCACCCGGCCGGAGCGCCCGGTCAGCGTGGTGCGCACAGGCGCGTCCTAGCAGAAAATGCCTTACAGACTAATTTTGTACGTCTAAGTCAGTCTTTTAAAGATCCTTTTGATGTTACATTCAGCATCTAATCCCGTTCGCTGCCGCAATCTAAGGCGAAATTGCGAGGTGGCACGATGACGCCCGATGGTGGGTCGGGGTCGCGACGACGTGCGACCGAGAGGTCCTCGACGTGGTCATCATCAGTGTGCATCGAACGAGGTGACTGTGGTGAGCGGGGAGGTGTGCGGGGGGTTAGAGCTGCGTGTGCTGCAGCGGCTAAGGCCATCGCGTGCAGCGCTTCCCTCCCACCATCTCTTGTAGCTCCTTCAAGAGCTTGTTGAAGAAAAGAAGGATCTATAAGTGGTGTGGTCGCTGATCCATCATCGTTTCCACCAGTACCACTTAAGCCATAGGGGAAAGCAGCGCCGTTCGATTCTCTTTTGATTCCACGACTCATTGGACGGCTTGTAGTTATTCCAAGTTTTTTCACTTTGTCGTATAACGTGCGGGATGGGACACCATACTTCCGAGAAGCCTGCAATGCGCTCATTCCGTTTCGTACGCATTCAATCGCAGACATAATGTCTGATCTGGTATACTGCTTGTATCGTTTCCACTCTGGCTTTTGTTGAGGTGGTACATATGGTGCTAAGCCAGCTCTTACATCTTGTTGGAAATTGGTTGGCGGTGATGATGGTTGGAAAGTGCGTTGGCTCTCTTCTTCAAACGACCTCTCTGTGTAAGGAGAGTGGGCGTCCTCGGAGCGGTCTGAACGATTGTAATGCGGTGATGAGGGTCTTGATGATAATCGTCTGGGTCTATAATCAAAAGGTCTTTGAGGACTTCCGGGTCTTTCGGCTTCGTGCGCCGATCCGTTCGATTGTAATCTGGACTCGTGTGCGTTCACTGGATGACAAACAAGAGACATGGGTTGCGAAGAGTCTACGGGAGTGGCTTGAGCTAATACATTTCTTAAAATTGGCGTATCACGAGTGGCTAGCATACTGGACAATTTTTTGCGCTTTAGGGGATTCATGTCAACAGATTCATAAGCTGCCGATAGAACGGGAGCAACTGGCGGGGGAGGCCAGCGGTTGGAAATTACTGGAGGAGACACACTAGATGGTGCGGCAGGAACTATCATAGGGGGAGAAGTGGCAGAATTCCTCTCGCTGTTAGTGGAGCCTCGCCTGAGCTCGGTCATATCGAAGAGACCTTTGACCTCCAGTTGCTCAGCGACTCTCATGATGCGGGGGATTTGAGCCTGGGTAACATTAACCTCACCCGTGTACATATACTCGAGTAGAGCGCGCATTTCAAAGTCTTTAACTCCCGGGAATATGATGCTGCAATGATCCATGGGCACATCTGCCAAGATGGACTGGAAATAGGGTGAGTTGGCGGCGAGTACTACCCGATGCGCCTTGAATGTCACGTGATCGTCCACTACAAGGGTACAGTCCACGTACGTTTCGACTTTAATTAACGCGTCTAGTATTTCTACTAAATTGGTCTTGTGATGGTTCCATTTCAGGCAGAACGTCTGCTGTCCTTCGGTGCTCCCCATTTTTCTTAATTGTGATTCTGAAAGAAAAAAAGAGATATTATTAGAACATATTTAAATACGCGCACGTATAAATAATCTTGAAAGTATTAATTAAACAACACAATTACAAATTACGATGGCCGGATAACAGTAAGAATTAATTATTTTAAGTAAATTTATTGTTTAAATTAATTAACTAATTTGTATCAACCCCATAAGAGAGTTAGGTACATCTTTATTCTACTACATATTATTACTTAATGTTGGATTTCGCATGTCATACTTAAAACCACTTAATAAACAGTTTAATTATTTAAGAATACACAATATGAAAGTATAAGTATATTAATCAATAATTGTATGTAAAATTACTTTTAAAGAAAATTGTAAATTTTTATAGTAAAAGTAAAATATAATATAATAATATATAATAATATAACACATTTTTAAACATTTGTTAGTTAAAGATACATAAATTGGTACATACAATATTGATTTTATACACTGCGTAAATATACTAGCGAATCTCATGTACTTTTTATTTAATTTATTAAGGGCCTGTTTCACAATCTCCAGTTAAGTTCCCAATAGGCTATCGGCAACATATTTGACAGAAATTTGACAGATACTCCATACTCTATCTGTCAAATATGTTGCCGATAGCCTATTGGGAACTTAACTGGAGATTGTGAAACAGGCCCTTAGTCTTAATAATACTATTTTTATATTTAATAAAAATCCATTTATAATCAAATTATTAACACTTGAAATTGCACACTATATTAATACCTGGCAAAAATCCATCAAATGTAGATGCAGGATACATGGTAGGATATTGTATACACACTTAATAATTACGAAAGCACTGAGTTCATGCATAAGATTGCAAGCACGCACGACGCACTGCGATCGACAGCACAGTGCGAAGTGCGAGCGCACGAACTTGGAGAATGAGTCCGACTGTACCGCCCTTCCCCATTTACATATATCGCTTTATAGCCCTTCCTCTCTGCCAAATTGACTTTTACCTTTTATTCGACAGGTACGAACAGGGGGACTGATGAAAGCCGCTAAGCTATCCCTCGAAACTTGTTAAAATTAAACAAGAAATCGCTAAAGAAAGTCGAGGAACTTTAAACCTTATAACTAGGGCGCTACATCATATCGAAAATAAACAGAATACATATTACAAACCTGTAATATTTGTAGAAGTCGTAGCAGCTCTACATTGTTCGGTGAAAATTTTATAAAATATGAAAAATATAAAAAAATGTAACTTACATTTCAAAATTCCTTGTAATTCCACTTTATGTACTGTTTATTAATAGAGTTCAAAACAACTGCAATATTTCATTGACACTACACGAAGTTCGTAGAAGGTACGGGGGTTGTTCGCATAGACTAGCCAAATTAATGTGCGTACGCCCTGTGGGGGCGGTGTGCTCTTCCGAGCGTCTATCGTTGACTGTTTGTTGCAGGCGAGCGCTCGCGGTCCTCTGCCGTCGTACCCCGCACCTCCTGCGTGCGCTTTTTACGCACGCACAGCGACAGAGTGCAGTGCAATTGCGTGCGGGCGAGAGCGCGGGGCGCGGTACGCAGTGTGCCGACGAATTGCAGCCTACTGAGGAGGGCGCGTGTCTGTGTGTGCGTGAGTGCGCACGGGCATCGTACGCCCGCGTGCGCGTGTGTGCGAAGCGCTGTTCTCTAGATTAAAGCCGAATTCGGCTCATATAAAACCGCCTAGCCCCGGCCCTTTGTATACTATCGTTGAACTTCGCGGCGTGTCATCGAAACTGAGTTGAATTTTTGTATGGCCCGCTAATTATCATAAAAATCTAATTAATATGCCGTCTTGCATTTACATTAGATGAAAGTTTGAATGTGGTTGCTTACCAAAATACATTTTATTAATAAGATACAAAACCGCATCATTATTTGATTCAATATCCTTGTATTGACCACTGTAGTGAAAAATAATCGCTGCGATTATCCTAAGAAAATAGTTGCATTTGATTATTTTTCTTCTCTACATAATATTCACCTGCAACTAAAGCCACTGTAGAAAATATTTAAAAAAATCATGCATTGTATTATAGATCCCTAATGCGTAATGCAGCAATGTAAATAACACGAAAAGTTTCAAAAATTAAGTCAACAACAGACGCTCAGCAGGGTCATTGACATATTGGCTGGTAGGGAACGCCAAAATAGCGCGAAATGCACTCAAAAATAGAACAAGCTGTGTGCAATATTTTTTGTGAAATACATAGCATCCGTTATAACTTCTAAACACCAAGATGTTATATTATATGTTTAGAGGAACAGATACAAATCTTTACAAATAATATTATTGATAGAGATGTTGTATTAATACAAAAGATAATACTAACAGTATTGTGTAGGTATCTGTTCGTTGAGAAACTTCTAAATGAAACTATTTCGAGGAACTCTATAACTACTATTAACGTAATCACCGGTAATATTCACATATTTATTTATACACATTATGTATGTAATAGCCGATTAAAATATACTGCTTGAATTACTTAAGTACGAATAAGTCATACTCTTTACTTCTTAAAACGAAGTCAATATTAAAAATGAATTATTTAAATTATGGAATTTTACGCGGTCTTAGGAGCTCTTGAGAGTGTGAATTCTAACACCCACTATTGATTATTTTACTGTATTATTTAGGCACATACAAAGTTGTAATGACAGTAAAATGTATTTCGATACGATGTGTCAATCTTAATAAATTAATGAAGATACGGGACACGCGGAATCGATTGAATGAGAATAAATTTGGAAACCGCATTAAATTTAATTGAAGATATCTCTAATGTATGTATACTGTTTATACCCACTATAACTTGGGTAAAAATACAAGGTTTCGGTACTGTTTTACTATATTTTGTATAAGTAAATACAGGGGCCTAAAACGTTATGGTCTACAGTTTTCCGATAAACCTATACATGACTTTATATTTGTAAAATCCTTCGAGATAGCTCATTTGATAAGTATGAGTGGCTCTGCTTCTCAATCTAACATAAGTCATTGAGACAAGTCCTCTCGTTTTGTCTCTACCGAGCATCAACAACGATGCTCAGTGACGACGAATCTTGAACGCCGATGGTCTCCTTTTGCGAGGCAGTAATATCCCAGGAGGCTGATGAGTGAGTGAGAGAAGAGGCCTGCGAGGTTTTGATATCTATGGTAATGCAAGGTGCAGTACGTTATACTATTTATGTATATATTTATAATTCGAGTAATTCTCTTTCATTAAAACTACGCCAATGTCTTGAATTAACGATGCCCAATCAACCATCATCGCCATTATAATACAAGAATGAGTGCGTTAAAATTTTCTCACGAACTTTTAAATTCGACTATAAATTCCACGGGTACAATGGCAGTAAAATGTCAATACTCTAATCATCTCAACAGCCAAACGTAAGTGCACTCGGTTCGTTTGCATATCGCTGTCGACTCCTGCTTACCCTTTATTGTAATAAACAATTGAATCAACACAAGTACAAACCTTGACTTTGGGTCAAAAGTTTATTTTCTGTAAAAAAGTTTTTATATGGTTCCTTTTTTAAATCGATACGCATCATAATTTCATAAGTCATGCCTTTAGCCAACTAGAACCACTATTATTTTATAAAAAAGTTACATTTTATAGAAACTCTTTAAAGCGAATAATCATGACAATAGAACAAAAGTAGGTAAAACATATAGTTTGCTGATGTAATGTACGCGTTTGCTTGTTCATTATTTAATGATTATTATTTGCGAGTAGCCATTTATTAATAGCTAATTAATAAATGATTGATTGCAAATAGCGCCAGCTCTTGAACGGTTCGGTTTGAATCATTAATGATTGCGTTTTAAAAAGACCTATAAAAAATTTAAGCATATGTTTAAGCTCTCGTTATTTTACCATTAATCCCGAATTATTTTAATCGGCTTTATCATACATTTTTCCGGATATTTAAATTGTATATTTACTTGGAGGAAACTCTAAAGCAAAACGAAAACGTAGCGTAAATTTGGCAGGTATTTAGTAAGTACCGTTTTTTAAATAAAGAACACAAATACGTAAAACCCTTGCTCGAGAGTTTGCCTCGAACTTGGTTGGTATTGTTTAACACGTTCAAATTGATCATTATTTGGTTATTGCCCCGGAAACACATATGCAGAAATGCAAATGTACCTTTGTTAATGTGACCTTTGCTTCTAACAAGCGTAATTAGTTATAAATTTTGCGGACCTCGAGTGCGATAAACTCCAGATTGTATTAGCATCATTCATTCTCTAAATTACTAGACGACAATAATTTGGGGAGAATACAAAAGTGTATTATGCTAATACCAGCATAAACATCTCGTTCGCGACCTATCCCACGTCGACGCACGCGCAACAAAAACTGTGCGAAGCGGGGGTTAGAGAAAAAACTAATAAAAAAGCAATAATATGATCCCGCATGGTGGCTTGTTGAGTTTCGAAATTGACGCGACTGATGAACCGAAAATAAGGGATCAAGTGAATGCACGACGTCCAAAATACTGCGATCCTTGCAAAGCGGGTAACTTAATTAATTTATACATCGCATATTATTTTTATTCAGGGATCGGTTGTCTTGATCATTGAAGGAGGCCTATGCTCAGCAGTAGACGGAGCGAGAAAGCGAAGATAGCGAAAATTAGAAAACAAGCAAAAAAGCCTTTTGAAATTACTATAATCGAAATTAGTATAATTTGACTATGGTAGTGCATTTTTTTATATTCTTTTGATTTGTAAGGTCAAAAAATAACAAAATACTCTTATATATCTTATGTGCCATACGATTATGAGTAAGTGGTAACGCAGTTGCTTATATTGGATGGCAAAACATAAAAATTAAGGATTAGAAATTGTAATTATTTATTAAAATCATATAACCAAAATAACACTTAAAAAAAATTAATACAGAAAGTTTAACCACAGTTCTAGGTGCAATATGTATGCTACCTATAAAAACTGAGCGTATTTAAACTTCATCATCATCACCATAATAATCCTATATCTGTCTACATATGTGAACATTATATAATATCAATCAATATGGAATACACAAGAATACACTTAATTCTTGAAAAAGATTATAACTTTGCTTCTTTTACACCATCTATCTAAAAACGATCACAAATAATTGGAATTTGTGGTTAAATTTAATAAGAAGTACTAATTATTAACAATAGAAATGAGTTTTTACATATACATATAATGATAATCATGATTATATTAGCTTTGCATAATTAAGTAAGGGTCAGGCCAGTATAAAGAGTTAATTGTCATTTCACGCGAAGCTGGTACTTAGTCATTTGTCAGCAGCATCCCGACACGCGCCCCGGCCAAATTTATTATTTTATATTATCTGGGGTGGATTAACCCCTCATCCCTCGTTAACTACGCGACAATTAAGATATAATAGACTCTATCATATTTGTTTTTGTGTTTAAGTGTTATCTTTCTATCATTTCATACAGAATATACATACACCATTTCATATTATTATTTTATTTTGTAGTACTTACAGTTGGTACCAAAAATAGTGGTTACCTAAAAATATTTCCGAGAGTTTTGAAAATTGATAATTTTATAGATTGTGTTCAATTATAATGGTACGTTAGTATTGTGCTATGCTGGATGTCTCTTTGGCAGATAGGATTCCAAACGGAGGTGTCCTTCAGAAAACTATGGATACCCATATCATGCACAGAAAAAGCTCTTTGAAGTGGCCGTAGGCTGGTCTCATACTCAGAAGAACGCATAACCGATGGCCCAATAAGGTGGGAGTGGAGGCCGTGTTTAAGTGGTTGTAGAGAAAGTGTTGGTCGGCCATTAATCAGTTACTTGGTGTTCATTGAGGGAGGGAGGGAGGGAGGATAAAGGCTGATGATGATAGATTTCGATGTCTTCTTTCCGAAATTCATATTCATCATTTCGTGTATTGGAGAAATGTCGTTAGTTTTAGGCAATATCGAATCAAAACTCTAGGAAAACTTTCCAGTTAAAACAACCAAATCAGTGTATTATTTAATGAAATAAGTAATAAAGTGATTTATTTAAATTTCATTCAAAAATAATTAAACATATTATATAAAGAGCGGGTTTGAATTACTATGTTTTGTGTCGCAAAAGTGGATATTAACAGGACTTATAAAAAGGACCTATAAATCTTCGGTAATATTTACCTATACATTTTTCCAATCACGATAATGTGGTAAATAATTTAATCGCGAATTATTATGAATAGTATCATTAAGTTTTCTAATTTTAAAAAA